>OY743144.1:16498260-17748260 GCA_963555695.1 Dasypolia templi | reverse complement strand
ACATTGTAATAAAATCTTAGAAGTCAATTTTAACCTACTTATAGTTGTCGTACCGAAATGAAACTTCGTAATTATATGTACTTTGGATTACAAAACTATAATTTGGTATCTTGTAGTTGATCTGATGATGGAGCCAGGAGTTGGTTGGTGGAACTCTTCAGTGGCTGCTAGTAAACCCCTCTCTCTACTCATATGATTCGCTTAGGCATGTTCAAAACATTGGGCTTAGGCAAGAGGGTCTCATGATGGAGCCAGGAGGCCCACAGTGGAACTCTTCAGTGGCTTCTAGTTAACCCCTCGAGTTTAAGTGATTCATTTTGAATAGTCCAATAAATTGCACTTGGTGTTGACGGTCTGATGATGGAGCCAGGTGGTGTATAGTGAAACTCTTCAGTGGCTACTAGTAAAACGCTCGAGCCATAAGTTCGTTAAAAAGTAAAAATTAAAAATATATACATAGTTGAAAAAAACACACATCACGCAGAAATAGATTTTATAAAAACTTAAAAGTACCATCATCATCATCATCATCTCAGCCGAAAGATGTCCACTGCTGGACATAGGCTCCCCCAGCGAAGGACAGAACCGTTCAAAGTGGCGATGCTTATCGCCACTTTGAACGGTTCTGTGCTTCCCGCATCGCAAGGCGAACCGATGACCTTATGAAGGCCGCAGGAATCCGCTTCCTGCGGCCTTCATAAGGTCATCGGTTCACTTGCGGGAGGCCTTCTATCGCTGAGACTTCCAATACGCGGTCGCCACTCCAGAACCTTTCGGCCCCATCGGCCAACTGTTCTGCGAGCAATGTGCCCTGACCACTGCCATTTAAGTTTGGCAATTGTTTGGGTATGTCGGTTACTTTGGCTCTCCTGCGGATCTCTTCATTTCTGTTTCGACCACATGGGGAAACTCCAAGCATAGCCCCCTCCATTGCTCTTTGGGTGACTTTTAGCTTTCTAATAAGGCCCATTGTAAGCGACCACGTTTATAATTTTTAGTACCTACATGATAAAAGCGTGTTATTTTAGACTACTTAGGTCCATAATTAATTTTATTTGATTAAATCAAAAAGCGTGTTAATTTAAACAAAGCGCTCGGATCCAAGTTTTTTAAAAATACATACCTACTCGTACTTATTTACTTAGAATAGTTACTTACCAAGCGGCAGTGTGTACGTCTTGTTTGTCGTCGAATTGTGCTCGTAGCATCTCCTGGGCGCCGCAAGCGCGCACCGTGTTGAGTCCCGCCATGGTCGCCGAAACATGCGAGAATACTGGGCTGCGGGTAGTACCCTCCACCCTAAGGAAAATATTTGATTACTTCTTGTTATTTTTTGAGCATATGAAGTCTTTGTGGAAATCCACACTCAAGAGGCAATTCAAAAACAATAGGATATTTCCACACGAAATTAGGACTATCAAAGAGCCTCAAGGCTCAAGGCTAACCAAGTCTCAAGGATAGAGTAGATATAGCCCCGATTCTGCAGACTGATGAGAGTAGAACTGGTGCTATAATTCTTAAAAGCTTAATCAATCACCTTTTAATAGCCTGTGCTGTGCTTAGGAATATAATCGTCCAAATGTACATGAGAACTCCGCACACCGCCGTTGTCAGCAGCATGAAAGGGTTGACGATCGCTACCATCACAAGGATACCTAACATCACCATGAAAATCTGTGGAAGAAAAAATAACCGTTTTAAAAGTAGCCTCAAAATCATTCGAATAAATTGATTTCACCATAGAGAGGTTTTTACATACTTGTATGCTGTCCAAATACATCCTGGGTAGGATCTCGTCAACGACGCCCATGTCTTTGGAGAACCGGTTGAGGATACGACCCGAGGGGTTGGTGTCGAAGAAGCGCATGGTCGCAGCCAGGATGTTGCTGAACATCTGGTTGTGCAGCTTGATGGAACTGCGCATGCATAGCCACAGGAACAAAATTGATCTGGAATTTGCGTTACTTTTAAGAAGCGAGTACTTAACTGATGATTGAAATTGCACTTAACGTTACTATTAGAGACGAGCAGTCTTAAGAGTTCCTATCCCTGAGTGAAACTTGAATAATGTTGGCTAAGCTGCACGGTCATAGACGTCTATTTCATTGAGAAACAACAAAGCTCTGTATGTCGAGCGCTTTAGTTCACTTATATTGATAATTGAATTTATTTAGTACCTACAATTACAAACTTGATATTACCTTCCAGTAGTAAGTAGGATACATCCCAAAATTCCGATCGCCCAAACATAAATATAATACTCGTGGTTTAGTGGTTCATACGTCGATGTTATGTTCTGCATGGCAAGCACGGTCTTCACCATCGTATCAATGACAGTCATATTAGGTAGCTCTGTCGACAATGGTGCTAGGGTGGTCGGCAACTCGGTAGTGAAGTTTCCACTGGTACCATTACTGTCACTGGAGTAGTTTCCACCCTTTAGGCCATAGAGAGTGGAGTTCAAATTATCTTTGTCCAGTATGTGTTTCGTTTCTACGTCGTTCATCCTGAAAACGTCATAGTTAAAGGTTACGATAACGTTTATGCACGGTCGTTTATTTAATGGTTTGTGAAACTTAAGCGTACTTAAGCATCATTTGAAAATTTGACCACCAGAAATACCTATTATGTTGTTCATTTGAAACCATCTCATTCCGCAATACAGTGTGTAGTAACAAAATACTAAAATATTTACCAATGCGTGAGCCACAGGTCGCTAATGGAGGTGACAACCTGTGCCAGGATCACGCTGACGGTGGCACCAAACAGCAGGCCCCACCCGGCGCCGGCGCGGAAGTATTTTAGGTACACCGCGCCAGACACGCGACCTTACGTGAAACAATTACGGACTTAGCTTATTATTTTTACAGTGTATTTATTGTTACAGTACATTAGAAGGCCTGGTTGGACTAATGTCGCTGACAAAACCCTAGTGATCGCAAGTGCGCCTGTAGAGCATGTGTTCGAATTCCCAGGTCAGGTTAAGTGTTAGATGTCTATTGGGGTTTTCGATCATGAATTTCTCCATAGCAGCCCAGAGTCACGATGTGTGCTTGGTCGATGACGATAGGGTCGCCTCGACTATCTAGTAAGTATATTATTAGATACTATTATAGACTTACGGAGCTTAATGTTATGTTACCTACAGGATCAAATTCACTATGCTAGCGAAACTCTGTAAAGAGAGAGGGTTCCGATATCTAATCACGATAAAATTAAAATAAAATTAAATAAAGTACTAGCTAGCGTTGCAATGCCTGTCTTTTTTTAACCAACCCCTGTGTAAGAGCGAATAAAATAGGTACTTAAACAAAAAATACTCAAATCGGTTAAGCCGTTTTTGAGTTTTAGCGAGACTAACAAACAGCAATTGATTTTAATATAAGAAGAAGATTTGATGTTTTTTTTGTAGGGTCAACGACCGACGCTGGTAGTGTTGTTACTTGAAGTGTTTGTTTAGAAAATCTGTTTTCTTTTGTTTTATCGTGTTTAAATATCTATATTGCTGTGATATACACAAAAAAAACGGATGTTGCAAGTTTATTTATTTACATAAAATACCTACACTAACTGCGGTCGATGACCACACAAAAAAGTTTTTTTTTTGTCGTTTAATTATGTTGAGACGAGATAGGTATCAACCCATCTCGTCTACGGAGTTTCGCTAAAACGCGTTCAAGAGCTGTCAGTGTTATTCCATAGAAAATAATGACACTGACAGCTCTTACACCTAGTTTATGTGCTGATCACGTTCAGCTTCATTGGTGAAATCCACCATTAGTCTATCTTTACCCGACGATGACGACGATGCTTCGGAGGTGACTGAGGTAGAGATGAGAGTGGCGGTACACAGGCTTAATGCCAAAAATACCGCCCCAGGACCCGACGGCTTACCTGGAAAAGCCTGGGTTCTGGCCATGGAGGCTCTCGGGCCTCGACTAAGGGGGCTCCTAAGCGCATAAGCGCGCGAAGACGGGGAAACTGGTCCTCATTAAGAAGCCGGGGCGCCCTGCGGACTGTCCGTCCGCTTACCGGCCCATCGTGCTGCTCGACGAGGTGGGCAAGCTCTTTGAAAGAGTTATTGCAAACCGCCTCGTTGGGCGGCTGGTACGGGTGGGGCCGGATTTGGCGGAGAGCCAGTTTGGTTTCCGCAGGGGGCGCTCTACGGTGGACGCCATCATGCGCGTGCGAGCCCTCACGACGGGGGATGCTGTTGACCGGGGTGGGGTCCACCGTGCCCTCCGGGCGATCCAAACAATTGTGACACCCGGGCGTTTCCTCCCGCTTAATACGGAATAGGAACCTCCCGAAACAACAATGTCCGGTGAGGACCTATGTCAGGAGGAAGGTGAGGACGCCGTGGCGTCTCTCCAACCACTCCTCAAAGAGAGGACTTATCGCCACTGTAGTGGCGTGCCCAGCTCTCGGTTGCGACAATCGCACCCTCCATTTCGCCATGATATCCCACCGGAGCTCGGTCCGCTGTACCGTGATTTTTCGGGGCAGCGGAGTTACACATGTCTTCAAAGTTTGGTTCTAGAACATGCTGGTTGCCTCACGATGTTTTCCTTCATCGTTTTGAGAGCAGTGGTGGTGTAGTAACTTACACAAAGTACAGCGCCTGTCGAGGTTCGAAGCTGCGACCTACAATTCGTAAGTCGCAGCCGTGACCACTAAGCACCACTGCTCTGTGGCTACTAGGTAAGTGGTAAAATTGTAGGTAGGATAGAGTAGAAAAATAACCACACTGGCTAAAACCATAACAACTGTGGGTACACAGGCCGTTATTACTGTCTTTTAGTCCACCATAGTTCATCGTTAGGTCATGATTAAAATTACCTGTTCCTGTTAACTCGGCAGACTCTTCCTGATCCACCTCCTCAGGCAAACCACCGTCTTGCAAAGTACTGGTAGTACTTGTATGTGACTGCAACAAACAGTATCGCATGAATAATATAAAATATTAGATGTACAAAATGACCAGACAAACGTCCTGTCCTTTTAATAATTCATACAATATCATATAGAAAAAAATTATGGTTAGTTTTTCCCGAATTAGAAGAGTTTCTGGGAATTTTATCCAATTTTTCTTTCAATAAAAATCTGTTTCAGACTATTACGATTTTTTTGAACACATAGCCAAATCGGTCCAGCCGTTCTTAAGTGATGCGCTTACCAAACAACAGTATTTCATTTTCATTATACACGGTGAAATTTAACAAACTAGCGAACCTCCGCAGAATAAAAAAAAAAAAAAAATTATGTTTTTTGGGGCCAACTTAATAACCAACGGTCTGTTTAGATATCGAAACCAATCACAAATGTGAAATTTTAACGAAATGAATAGTTTTTTAAACTGATATTTCAAGTGTATAAACTGCGGTGGATGACCCTACAAAAAGCCATGAAATTAATTTATTTTTTGGTTTATCATGTTTAGATAATTATCGATACCTATCACGTCTGCGGAGTTTCGCTAGCTAATGTAATTTGATAATTTTGTTCCTACTGCCTGTTTTCACTACAACTAGGCATTAATTTAGGTGTCGCCTAGTGTTAGTGAAATTGAGCATTGACAAGGCAAGGTGATATAAGAAACACTATCAGTTATTATGTATGTAGGTAATATTTGGAATCAAAGATAAATAAGCCTAAATCTAAAAAGATAAGTAGTGATTTAGGTAAGGTAAGTTAGTCAACCATTTCATAATTGCGCGGGTAAGTCCCTTGATATCACAATATGTAATGAAAACTCGATGTGTTCTACTATATAGTTATCTTTCGTGTAAACAATACTATCCAAAGTTTCAGAAGAGATTTATAAATGAAAACTTGGTAAATACATAACGAGTTATCGAAAACTATGAATGTGTACCGTCTTATTCATAATAGGCTTTCTTGCTGAATGTACTGTAGTACAGTCAGCAAGAAAGCCTTGGTGCAGTTACAAAGAATTTTGCAGTATTTCTAATGGGTAGTTCACGCACTGCCTGCTTGCCTACCTGGATAGAAAGTGTTCTCTGTCGAAGGTGCTGTGCTTTCGGCTCATCGGGCTGGTCTTCCTCTTGAAGTAGTTCAGCAAACAGCGGTGATCGCGACACATCGTCGAAACTGCCTGAAGTCTCTACTTCGCCCTGAGATAAACAAAATGGCATTTTAGAGCATAGTTACATTATGTAGAAAAGTATACCAAATCGTTATTTATTCTGACTTGTTTAGGCTTGTTACTGGGTGAAGTACAAGGAAAGGTCGCGCGTCCTTGCCGATGTTATCTCATACCTATTGATATTTTTGTAACAGTCAAAGTTGTATAACTGTTTACTTAATATTAGTTACATACTGTAGGTACGTAAGTACTCTCAATCTATATTCGCGTCACGTTCTCCATTCGATGAATCAGCGTGATTCAGCATAATGTTAATGATAACGCAGAATTTCAATCATGTATTATAAACAGCCTGTTAAAATGATTGAAGTTTTATTACAAACCTATTTAGAAGTCGGTTGAATATGTGTTATTTTTATTTATCTATTTAGTTCAAAATAAAACACACAAAAAACTGACTTTTTAAACCAGGGATCCCCAAACTATTTTAACAAAATAAAAAGACATACAATTCAGTAATTATCAAGTTTCATTTATAATGATTATTACAAATTAGGTACTTAAAGAATCTTAAGTAGGTAGGAAATTATATTTAAAAAGTATTAATTCGCAAAGAGAAAATAAAACATTCAGTGTGATGGATAAACCTGGTGACTATCTACCAATCTAGCTACATCCGGTTCAATATTGGTGAGTTGCAGCCTTAAATCTCCACGTTCGTTGATTTGCAAAGGGTTTCTTTGTTTCGTCAAAATGTTTGTTACCACACTGACGCTTTTTTCAACTAGGTATGATGATTGAAAAGCGATAAGGTATTTTTCAGCAATGTTCCACAATATAGGATACTGTGTTTCAATGTTGCGTTACAACCAGAACTTCTGATAGCCTTGGTTGAACTTCTGCTTAAGCTCCTCGTCTGTGCTGATGGTAATCAACTCTTCTTGCATTATCACATTGGCTTCTTCTATGGCTGTGGAACGGTACGGATTTAATATCCATTGAGGAATTTGTAAATTTATTAGATCCTCAAACCTCTCCGTAAAATCCTTGTGTAATACGTCCAAGTGAATGACATCTAATAAAATGTCATCATCTTGAAGCTTTTCTGGTAATTTTGACAAATGTAGAAACTGCTAATATTCTTTTCTGCCTAAATTTTGTTTATAAAGGATTAGTTTACCCACGATAGCCGATATTATTGATTTTGTTTTAATCAAGTTAAGATCGTCACCCTGCAGTTGCAAATTAACTTTGTTGAAAATTCCAAAGATATCAGTCAAGTAACAAATATCTTTTTTACAATTGTTCAGATTTTTTTTCAAATTCGGGTCTTTTTCTTGTAAAAACTCCAACACAGATTCAAAAATGGCTGAAAATCTTTCAAAGCAAGAGCCTCTTGATAGCCAGCGAACTTCTGTGTGCAGAAGTAATCGAGGAACGACTTCGTCGTTTTGCTCACATAGCTGAGTAAATAACCGAGAGTTCAAAGAATGGCTTCGAATCTTGTTGATAGCATTTATTACTTATGCAATCTAGGACTCAGCTTTTTTGCTACTAAATGCTGCCTTTTTTATTTTGGTTGGGAAATCATCAAATGACTTCTCCCGCTCTGGGTGGAGCGGTAGAGCGTGACTTTTACTGACTAAAACCCACCCGTGTTCCTTCAGTTGCCTGTGCAAGGGCCACGGTTACTCTTTCGAATTACCCGCGACCCTGAGGCGTCGGTCCTATCGGACCCCGTCATTTTGTGCTGACAGCTCTTTGAGGCGCGCGTGGTCTCCTGCGGCGACTAGGGGCGTGAGGGCGCAAGGCTCTCTCCCTCACGCGCTCCGCCTCCTCCTTCGCGAGCATTACTGCTTCGCAGAAGGAGGTGACGGCTTTCCATACCCTCTCGCTCCGTACCATTGCCTGGACCAGGGCCGGACGCGAGATATCGCCGCCGCCGATCGCCTCTGCGAGGACACTGCGGTGCTCCGCCCAAGCTGGGCAGACCTCCACCGTATGCTCCACCGTGTCCTCCGGGCGATCCACACAATGGTGACACCCGGGCGTTTCCTCCCGCCTTATGCGAAACAGGAACCTCCCGAAACAACCGTGTCCGGTGAGGACCTGTGTCAGGCGGAAGGTGAGGACGCCGTGGCGCCTCTCCAACCACACCTCAAAGAGGGGACTTACCGCCGCTATTGTGGCGTGCTCAGCACTGGGTTGCGACAATCGCACCCTCCATGTCGCCATGATATCCCGCCGGAGCTCTGTCCGCTGTGCCGTGATTTCTCGCGGCAGTGGAGTTACACCCCGGCGTTTTGCCTCCTCGCGCCACTCCCATACGTGCGCGAGGGCTTTTGCCTCCAGATCCCATGGCGGCAATCCGGCAAGGAGGCTCGCCGCCTCGCAAGAGACCGTGCCGTATCCCCGGACCAGCCGGACGGCCATGACCCTTTGAGACGCGTTCAACCGGCGGGCTGGTCGGCGCCTCAATGATGGCGCCCACACCGGTGCCCCGTAAAGGGCCATGGACCGCACGACCCCCGCGTAGAGCCTCCGGCAGCAGGCGTTTGGACCCCCTATAATACTAAATGCTGCCTGTGAATCACGCAGTGAATGACCAGTACATCAGGCAGTTGTCGCTTTAAGTGAGCTATAAAACCACGATGACGACCAACCATATACGGTGCACCATCAGTCGCAACAGAAACAATGTTCTTCCATGGAATAGCTTTGTCAGTAAAAAAATGTTCCAAGCCTGAAACATCGATTCTCCTCTGGTAGCAGTCTCTAAATATGTAGCAGTTCTTGGCACATATTTTCATCTTTGATATATCGAACATATCCTAACAACAGAGTTTCATTTCCGGGTAATGTAGACTTGTCCAACTGGAGAGAGAATCTGTTGGTCTGTAAGAACTTGCATAAAATGTTTTCCACATCGCGTCCCATCTCGTCTATGCGTCTCTGAACGGTGTTATTGCTCAAAGGTATTCTCTTTAAAATATCATGTGCGGGTTTGTGCAATACATTGTTAAGGACCTCCGCAATGGCTGGTAAGATAAGCTGCTATCCAATTGTGTGGGATTTCCCCGACTTCGCTATTAGTAAAGACATATTATGGGACGCTCATAAACCATCATCGTCTTTAATAGATGATGACGCAAACATCGATCTTATGGATGGCCTTTTGTCTAGTTTTTCTTTAAATGCTTGAAAAAATGACAAGGGCTTACTTTTTTTGTCAGCATGTACTCTTGATAAGTGGTCATCCATTTTTGAAGGCTTCATGGCATCGTTACTGAATACTTTTTCACATATGAGACACATCGGCACGTGTTGATTTGATGGAGATGCAATAAATCCGAACTACAAGTAGTCCAAACTGTTTTGTCTGCATTTTTTTCTAAGAAAGATAAGAAACTACCTAAATAAAAAACAATAATAAACTGTTAAATTTACTGGTAAATTTTTACAATAGAAACAACTCAGGCAACTGCAAACTGTTGCAAACAATCTACAGATAGCTCAACTGATCGCTATCACACAGTGGAGCAATGCAGACAGCGTCCCCAAGACACTCGCTGGCTGCATTGGCCCACTGTATGGCAATGCTGATGCGCTGTGCCGGAGAAAAACTGTTTGGTACTTACACTGTTAATTTTTCAGAAACTGCAGATATTGTATGGTTACGCTATTAACTCGCCTAGGGAGCTCAGCATTATGTAAATTCTTTTTCAGTCACTATACTTCACTTAATTTAGCTATGTAATGTTAACTTTGTAATTTCTTGAAATAAATGAGTACTTATATGAGTTATCATCGTTCAAGCTCCATCGAATTTCAAAACGCAAATGAACTTTCAACCTAAGTGCAAGCTCGTTAAATAGTAAAATATAAGGAACATGTTTGGATTTGCAACTTGATCATAAATTCGTTCGTGTTAATTCGCGAAAGCGTCAAATAGAGAACAAGTCAAAACGCACCTGAAAGACGTACGCTCAAACTCATTATCTTGCACAAACTTGGCCACACTGACTTGCCGAGTTTTTCATCTTGTACGAACTTGAGGCTTTACATTACTACAACAATGCTATTTCCTACAAAAATATTAATTATTCTTAGTACACGTAACACAACATAAACAATACAGCGCACCTACCTACCTATCTTGAAAGTTTTGAATAAGAACTTGTGTTAATTTAATAGGGGTCGATTTTTAGACCTCGTCGACCCCCAAAATCAGTTTTCGTTTATGTCGACCTCTAGAGACCACTTTGGGAATCCCTGTAAACAAACAAAATAAATTGAGAACCTCGCCTTTTATAAAGTCGGTACAAATGTGATGATCGATCGACGGATGTCAAAACAGTCGATTCAAATGACATATCTATTCTTTTCACGAATATTTGAAATCACTAACACGGTATCGAGCAAGCGCGGTGGCATGGCTACGTGATAGTCACGATCAATGCTCGTGCCTTAATATTTATCTCGGCCTTTTTTTTTACTTTCTTTATTATTGTGCTACTAAGTTTTAGAAACAAAAATGTTGCATTGCCATTTTATAATTTATTTATTGTATCTTGTCCCCAATGGTATTTCGTTTGCTACCACTTACTTAGGTACCTACTTTATTAGACCGGAAACTCTGTGCTACAAAGTATCAACTCTATCAGTCGATAATTACTGTAAATACCGAAACAATGAACAAAGCATGCCAGTGCTTTATGATGGATGGGCCTGCAGTTTTGTTATAAAAGCCACTATGCGTGGCCTTAGTCACAGCACAGTAAATAGGTACAGTGGCATTTTCTTTATTTACAGACTAGGTACGCAACTACGCGCCGATCACCTTTGGTATAAATTGCTGTTTGATAAAGTGCTACCTAGGTAATTTACAAACAAATACAGGTTTGATACTCCTTTCCTAGAGTATGTAAAAAAATATTCAAAATTATTTAACGAACGATGATTAAATAACTTATACTTTTTGGTTTGAAAAAATACAGGTTTGATACTCCTTTCCTAGAGTATGTAAAAAAATATTCAAAATTATTTAAAAAGATTTGCGTTTTTGCTAAATTAAAATTTTTAAGCGATTCCATTAAAAATATAAATAAAGTAAAAACCACTTGGAAAATTATTAACAATGAAACGGGTAAGTCGGTTAAACAAGAAAATAAACTTGAAATTATGGTCGATAATTAATTACTTTCGATATTTTATTTCTAATTATGGTCGATTTTTATTAAAAAAAGAAAATTAGTTTACACGGCAGCTGACGTAGCTGAGGCTTTTAATGAGTTTTTTGCCAATATACCTATAACTACTACGACTTGCTCCTTAAATTCGTCCCCGTCTAAAGCTGAGAATCTTTTGAATAGTAGTGTGCCAAAATGTACTCGCATATTTAGCTTCGAACATGTAACGCCTAGTGATGTAATTAACGTCTTTAACACACTTAAATCTAAAAACACTGGTGATTACTGGGGCATCTCAATTAAACTTTTAAGTAATATAATAGACATCGTAGCCCCCTATCTAGCTGTTACTTTTAATAAATGTTTTGACATAGGAACTTTTCCTGACCTCATGAAGAGTAGTAAAGTCATACCATTATTTAAATCTGGTTATAAAAATAACATTGGCAATTTCAGGCCTATTTCTATCTTACCAGCATTTAGCAAAATATTTGAAAAGTTAATACTTAATCATGCTAAGCCATTTTAATTTAAATAACCTCCTTCATAATGAACAATATGGCTTTACAAAAGGATGTTCAACTACAGATGCGGGTGTTGCTCTGCTGAAACACATATTTAATGCATGGGAGAAATCGCAAAATGCTATTGGAGTTTTCTGTGATCTCTCTAAAGCCTTTGATTGCGTGCACCATGAAACGCTTTTGCGTAAACTACGTCATAACGGTGTCCAAAACGAAGCTCTCAACGTAATAAATTCTTATTTACACAATAGGTTCCAATGTGTAGATCTCGATGGTGTGAAATCATCCGGGCTTCCAGTTCAGTTAGGTGTTCCTCAAGGCTCAATACTAGGTCCATTCTTGTTCGTAGTGTATATCAATGACTTACCATTCCATTTAAATGATATCTGTGACGTTGTACTGTTTGTAGATGATACCTCCCTTATTTTTAAAGTAGGCAGCGGGCCTATTACGAACTTTTAAAAAACCAGGCAAGTTCCAGGCAATTCATTTCACGGGCTGGTTAAATTTCGTATTATGACATTCCCAGTTCTGAGCGACTTCACACTGGGTAGTTTGTCTATGGCTGGCTTGTAATTCTCTGACGTAACGTTCAGTAACCCAATTATATATTTATAGGGAAGTTACGGTTTTGTTTAAATCACGTATTTTATGATAAAAATAATAAATACCATATATTAAACTAGTTAGTCTAGTATAGTAGGTGAAAATATGAACGCAATTTATATTGTGCTATTCTAGATTAAAATGATTTATATAATATTTCCTGTTTGCAAATTGTAACGCGAGGTTTCCGAACGTATTCCACTTGAAGGTCAGCGGGAAATTCGACAACTTCAATGAAAGTATTGTTTGTGAAACATTAGCTAATAACAATAATATTATGAAAGACCACTATCGTATTGTTTGTTTAATGGAAGGATCCATTCTAAGATTTACGGAGTACGAGTATAAACAAAAAGATGGCGAAAGTGTTATTGAGTATTTCAATTAATATTCATGTTTTTAACATTAATACAATGTAAGTTTTATTTTAATAGTGGATGAGCGTTCTCGCCCTCGCCTCGTCGGCGCGTTACCTAACTTATGTTCAGCTGGAAAGATTGTTGGAGTTTTTATACTACTTCCAAGAAGTCTGAAGAAATCTCAGTGATTTGCATCTACTATAGAAAATGTTGGCTGGGACATTGAATGAGAGCCTATACCACCAGTAGTGCGTTGGTAGGAGCCAGTAGCATACTATGATAATGCAACCAAAACCTAAAATGAGAATAATGTTTAGTTAAAACTTTATGTAAAGTTCATACTTAATAACAACAACTACCTTAGTCTTCACGGATAAATCCGTGGATTTTGTAAGCCCGTTATGGGTTAAAGGTGAACACCAAAAGGAAAGGCCGTTGTTAGGATTTCAATAATACGTTTATTATCCTTTTATTTATTTAGTGGAAAGTGTATTTACTATTCTTAGCCTTGCGTGCGATCACACGTCTCATGACATGTGAGGCCTCAGCTGCTCACAAAGATTCAGTCCCAAGTCGTGAACTGCACATCATCCATGTCGAACGCATTAGATTGGTCACGAAGTCGTCTCCTTTTATTACTTGATTCACAAGTTTGCCGAGAAGAATCACTTTCC
Source organism: Dasypolia templi (assembly GCA_963555695.1). Classification (NCBI taxonomy): domain Eukaryota; kingdom Metazoa; phylum Arthropoda; class Insecta; order Lepidoptera; family Noctuidae; genus Dasypolia; species Dasypolia templi. The sequence goes on along the minus strand of OY743144.1, from coordinate 17,734,802 downwards.
AGGACCTCAAACAGTTCATTTTCGTCACACATGATTATATTTTCTTATTTTAGATAGAAAACACTCCAATAATTTCCAAAGAAACCCTAAACAATTCAATAAAAGCTCCTCTGAAGCAGCGTAAACTGAATGGATTGTGAGGTTACTTTTTGACAGTTCTATTACGGAACGAAATGTCAAACGAACGTTCGTAATACGGTATTGCCAGGCAATATTCGGCCAGAAGTCGGCCAGGGTGTCACGTGACCGCTGACTGGCTTGTTTGACGAATTCATAATACGAAATTGCAAGGCAGTTCTGTTTACGCCGCAAACTGCCTGGAAATAAGAGTTCATAATAGGGCCCCAGGAATAGACAAGAGTTTGACGACGTAAACAGTGCACTCTCAATGGTTACGGATTGGTTTACATCAAATAACCTAGTTCTCAATGCTAAGAAAACTAAATGTGTAAAGTTCGTCTTACCGAATGTTAGAAATCTAGGACCCAACATCGTCTTAGATAAAGAGCTGCTTGAAACAGTAGACTCGGCAGTTTTTCTGGGCATAACAGTAGATGCCAAACTTCAGTGGGACCCACACATATCAATCCTAGCGGGGAGGCTCAGTTCAGCCCCCTACGCCGTCAGGAAAGTAAGACAATACACTGACGTTGATACAGCACGATTAGTCTATTTTAGTTATTTCCAAAGCGTTATGACCTACGGTATTCTGCTGTGTGGCAAAGCTGCTGATATTCAAAATATTTGACGTTCGAAAAGTGCTGACTCTCAGCCTAGTTTGAATAAATGACTTTTGATTTTTGTTTTTGATTTTGTAAAAAAGCAAGTAGAGTTCAAGTGGCTTCTATTCTATTGAAGTTTATACCTACCTACGGTCAGCAACCCTTTTTAAATATTTACCTTTTTACTAAATTGACACAAAATTATTCGATACTTTTTCTTATCAGCATTTCATGAACCTGTCGAGTTGTGTGCCTTTAAGCATTTCAATTGTAGATAAGTTCTATTGTTTCGTTTCATTTTCATAATAGTTACTCACTTTGTTTTATAATAAAAACAAAGTCAATACAAAGAAAGAGAAAGTATCAATCAACCAATAAATGCTTGAATGATTGGTTGATTGATACTTTCGATACCGACCGTATTAGAATAGATTTACTTTATAGTTAACCGTATTAGAATAGATTTACTTTATACCTAGTTTTCTAAAATGAGTCTAAAGGATTTTATAGCGCACTGGATTTTCAAAATTGAACCGAGCATTGAGAATCCAACAGAGTGATTCCCAACTCGGCGAAAAAACACAGATCTAGAGCGCGAAAAACTCCCACCGAGATATTTTTACGTCCTTGCGAACGTGGACTTAAATGTTCTGTTTGTCGAGTTGATTACTTGTACAATCAAGCAGTTTATACAGGAATAATGTGTTGGTATGTTATACAAATAGTTTCGTTGTACAGTAAAGATATTGAATCAGCTGAAAGTTAAATATTGAGCTGTTGATGTTTTTATTTTTGATAATAATGGCTCGGCTTTATTTTCTTTACTGCTTAACGTATTAACATGCATTAACTGTGTTTTCTTTTCTTATTTTTGTCCATTTTTATAGTTTTCATAGTAAAGTGTTATTATTTATTCTTATACCCAACTGTGGCAAAAGGAAGGGTTATGATTTTAGCAGTCTATGTATGAATGTAGGTAGGTATTTATGTATTTACGTGTGTTCCAACGTAGCGCCTAATGTGGATGGATGAGGTGTCAATATATTCATGATAATGATCCGGGTAAAATAGGCTATATAAATTATCGTTATTTAAAATTTATTTTTGTACACATAATAATATGAATTTATTAAATAGAAAATAACTTTTCATTAGTTAAATTAACACACGGCCTAGAAATGTCATATTAGAATTACGATAAAAAAAATAGGTAGATACACCTACATCGATTGGTTTAGAGGGGATCGGACACAAACTTTGTAATAAGTAGATGTTTCGTTTCGAAAAACCTACCTAGTAGATACTTTTTATCCGTTTCGCGAATTTTATCACGGAACACTAAAACAGATCTCACTAATTCACACCTCTGCTATAAATTGAAAACTTATCAGTCTCAATGAGCGTGATGCAAAGACAAGACAAACTAATAGAAATAACAAAACTCAGTAATCATAGTGTGCTTTCAAGCGTTACCGTGTAAGTACCGAGAAGCGAAGTAATCTTTCCGTAAATAGGTACTTATTTAACGAGATAGCATTAAATTAAGCAATTACAAATAAATCATTTAAAAAATACACTGACGAGCATTATAAAAAGCCACTGACTTATCATGAAATATTTCCGAAACCACGTAAGATAGCTTCTTGAAGAGAGAAGCAACAAATATATTTAATAACGCATAAAAAACACCAATTATTTATTGTGTAAAAGAAGGAAAAAACAAAATAGGATCATTTGGACAAAAAACAATGAACTCCTATAGTACTCGTAGGTTTTACGTTTTTTTATCATTCAATAATTCGTATTGCCTCCGCGTGCTCTCAACACGGCTTCTACACGATTTGGCATGCTGAGATCGCGTAAAGCGCTCTCCTGGCCGTTTGTACACTCGACGTATCCCGTCATGATTAACCAACACGAATCTCGATTCATGAGAGAATATTATATAATACTCTGCCGCATTCGTCCTCACCCCATTCGATGTGCTCACGGGCATATGTTGCAACTTTATGATTCCGATCCAGTTTTGAGCGATTTGTTGGCCGGGTAGACTTCAAATTGGCTTCTGCAAGACGTCTCCTGACTATCGACTTACTGATTGGGTTCCTTCGGGTCTGCAAAAGTTGTTGCTGGATCGCAACGTTGTAGATTTCTTAACATCGTTGATACAATGAATCGATCTTTTCGGGCCGTTGTGCACCTTGACTTGCCATTATTTGGTCTTCTTAGGTTAATTCTAGTCTCCCTAAACTTCCGGAGCACTAAACTTGTTTGACAGTAGAATATCTCACACTCATTGTTCTGGCACTTTGCAAGTAGCTTTTATAAATTGCTCGGCAGTGTAGTTTTCCTTTGTTTTACAGTCGTTGTTTATTGTGTGTTACGAATTTTCGACATAAAGAGAAGATCTTTTGGTATACTTACGGCAGTTTACTGAAAATCATGCAATAGGCAAAACCGATTTAAAAACAAACAAAAAAAAAAAAACAAGAGACAGTGGTTACAAAGTTCAAAGGTGATAGCTGTAAGAGTGCTAGTGTACAGCTAACGCGTGCTCATGATTCGTAAATCCATGAGATTTAAAAGCTTTAAAAATTTGCCCAAGACGATTTGCGAAAACATAATATGCTCGGCATTGCTAAAGAACTTGATCGGAGACTACTGGGTTGAATAGTGATAGAGCGGATTGATAAGGCACTGCTCATGACACATGTCAATGCGTATGTTATTGATTGATACTTAAAATCCACTTGGTATCAATTTATTGATTGTTCATTTGGACGACAGTTTAGAGATGATGGTGCTATGTTAAGTCAGCATATACTCATGTTTGATGGGCATCACCTATTCTTAGGGTATTAATTAGATGTTTGGGGACTTACATTATGCAGGATAACGACTTTATCCGCGGTCTTGAGGTGGTGTAGCTGATGTGTGACGAGGATGCGCGTCGCGTACCTCAGCAGTCCCATCACGCACTCGGACACCAGGTGTTTGCCCACGTGGGTGTCAACGGCGGAGAGAGGGTCGTCCAGCAGGTAGATGTCGGCCTGTTTGCGGACAGAATAATCGAATAAAACTAAATGCGTTAATTAAAATGAACGATAGTTGCAGTGTGTTGCCAGCCCTACTTTATAATTAGGATGATTTAATATAATATCCTACTATATTAGAGGCCAAAAACTATTTTAAAATAAGCACAATAGCCCGGCCAGTATCAAAGCTGAATAAATGGTATTTTGTTACCTTTTTGAGTGTAATAATATTTGACTTTTATAAACAAAAATCTGTTTTTTTTTTTACTTTGGTACCTCCCAAAGTAAACCTACCTACCTACTATTTTATTTTTATTTTTTCGCCTTTACTACATTTTTACAGGCAATGGATTCGAAAATACTATATTTGGTATAAAAAGTTGGCAACCCTTTGTAGTCGTCGTGTGGAAATCAGTCTTGGCATGAATGAGGAAAAAGTCGTAAGGAATGTTTTGAGTACTTATGAATGTTGATGGCTTTATGAAGAGAAGACCAATGAAACGATGGATGGACTGTGTGAAAGATGATATGGCTAGAAAGGGGTTGATAAAAGAGAATGATGATGATTTTAAATGTAAATGCCCGCAAAAACGGCCAGCCTGTGTCAATTTAGAAATATTGGGTGCTTCATTCAAATATCAATTGAAACGTGATCGAGATGATTTATAAACTCGACTCTACACAGCGGCTTCGCCTCAAGATAGTAAAATTCTCGAATAGCAACTTTCAACTTTGATTCAAGCGACCAAGTTGGGGCATCACTACCTACTTGCTACTTACTTCTTCTTCGTGTTACTCATTACTTATGTTCTAATGCCCGTTTTAAATACCTGAGGGCGACACCTTAACGAATGCTTAAATAAAGGCACGTTGTTGGATTTTTCACTTTCGGCGCTATAACGAGCGTTGAAAATCCAACAGCGCGCTTTAATGTTCGTAAAATCCGTTATGAGAGCTTTTTCCTGATCTCACCAGGGTTAGGTAATCGACAGCATGGTCGTATCCAGACATAGTTATTTATATCTTTGCGTCCAGATCACATGCCCCATCTGTCAAAAGCAGCATCGTAGCAATGATATGCTCTAACATAGATACATCCTAGTCGAGGCGCTAGAGAGAACTTATAAATCTACAATAAGGGTTTTCTATTTTAAAAAAACTCTTCTTACCTAACTTTTTCGTACCTATATCAATCCTTGATAACGCAGTAGACAGTTTGTAGACGAAATCTTATCATGATGACCCAAACTCGAAAGTACCTATGAGCTTATCGATTAAATTATTTTTATTTGACTTTACGACTGTATTAATATTCCTTATTGTTGCGGTAGGTCGACACTATCGTATGTACTAACGGATGCCGTGACGAACCCGTTAATTCAAAAGGTCAATAACACCTTTCATACATGGCTGCTTCGTCAACTAAGTTATGCTTCAACGATTATCGTTAATCAAATAATATTATCAACAAACAATCCACTGTTGAGTACTTGCTTCCCTCTAAAGTACATTTTGTAGATGTCCTGTCCTTAGCCAAAATTCCCCTTTTATATTTTATATTCATATATAGAGGAACCTACTACCCAACTAAACAAACATTGATTGACGCAATGCTCTAAAATCGAAAGTAGCAAGTTTTATAACCTGAACCTACCTACGAGTACCTCTAGCTTAAACAACAGAAGTCAATAGCCGCACTTATCGTTACACCATGCGTCATCGACTTTGTTTAGAAACTATAACTGCGCCAACCTTTGCAACCATTTGGCTACAAATACAGCAACGCAAGTACACACTTAGGTACGGTCAGCAACGAAAAACTGTTGACTATAAAATGGAAATTGGTAGCATGACATTTTTATAGTCCGGTTAAGTAGTCACGACCTCTCAAGGTCAACTACGAGATGCCATACCAAAAAAAAAAAATGACATTTTGTAACTGTCACGTTGCTTTACAAGATATATGGTACTTTGCTGTGTGAAGTAGTCTATAAGGTCTAAAAAGACCCATCACATAGCCGCCAACTACGCATTCTGTACATCAAACTAAGTAACATATTTGTAAAAAAATGCTGGGAAACGACTTCTATTTTTGGTGTCACAAATCCCTGTTTAGGTAGCCCGCAATGTAACGCACAGCAAACATTGCACTAAAAAACGTCAGAAAAAGTTGGAATTTTGCAGATATGTCCAGTGGTATGGTCCAGTTTTTTAAAATCGCCATGAAGGAAAGAACGAGTGACTCTCGGTTTCGTTAGGCTTCTTTTTATATCCGTTAGTTACCTGTCTATAGCAGGCACGGGCGAGTCCGATGCGCGCGCGCTGTCCGCCGCTGAGGCTGATGCCGCGCTCGCCCACAAGCGTTGAGTCGCCGGCCGGCAACTGCTCGAAGTCACGCACCAGTGCACACGCACTCACTACCTTCAAATTTCCACCAGATTTATTAATGGGAACTTAGGTATTAATTTTTGAACCAAATAAACAATGTAGAGGTTAGAAAGTAAATGAGCTAGGTACCTAGAGAGTATCTACACTCAGTAACTTGCAACACTGGCGTTCGGCACCCTATAAGGTCAAGTTGAGTGCAGGCAGGCTAGAGAAGCACTCCCTACAATTGACGGCCGCCTCACGAAACAGGTTCTCCGACTAACCAAACAACAGCTGCGTATAGTTACGGCAGCTTTAACTGGCCACGGGTCATTTAATAAACACCTCTGTCATAGGAGTCACAGACAGTCCGCTGTGCAGGGCCTGCATGGAGGACGAGACAGCAGCTCATGTGCTTCTATACTGCCCGGTGGTCGCCACATATAGGGCAAACTACTTCGGTAACCAAGTTAAACCCTGCGCGAGGCTGTCAGTAACACCAAGGCGTTGCTGGCCTTGCTCGAGAAGCTGGGGATTTTCCGATTTTCCCACCGTACGCAAAATACGCGCATTGATGTGGAGTTGCAGACACCAGCCCGTATTACCTATTACCTATAAGGTCAAGTTCCCAAGTTATGGATTTTACTCAATAGTAGTAAAAGTTATTTTTAACGTACCTTTTTATAACGAATACGGTCATACGGCAGTCCGAACAGAATGTTTTGACGGACGGTAGCTACGAAGAGCCAGGGCTCCTGACTTGCATAGGAGACTCTTGCGCCGCCCAACGATATCGTGCCCTGCGACGGAGACAGCTCACCCAGAATTACTTGGAGAAGGGACGACTAAATTGGACAAGATAAAAAGGCAATCAGGTACACCGTACTTAAGTAGTGACGATGGATCTCTTTGAGTTAGTCCAGTGGCGACGGAATGTCGAGGACAATAAGGAAGTGACAATAGAACGTTAAGTCATTATTGTTGACATAAAACCCTTAAATAATTACATACCTACTTATTGAGTTAGTACTGAAGTGCTCGTAGTATTTATTGTGTACCAGTGGGTAGTGATATTCAGACTATAAAGATACGCCAGAAGTTACGACACAGATGGCGCAGGCCTTCTCATTAAATACATGCAAGTATACCTTTCCAGAGCCCACTAATCCGGCAATGCCCACGAACTCCCCAGGCTGGGCAGTAAGCGTGACGTTCCTCAGGGTGTTCACTATCGCCTCAGGTTGCCAGCTTGCACTTAACCCATTGAGCACCAATCCTGTATGCTTCGGCTTTTCCTTCTCAGTACCATTGCTTATTGCCTTTGAATCAATTGCTGGCACTAACTTCTCGGGCGTCAGTTCGTCCAACAACAGAAATTCCTAAACAGAACATAAAACGTTTGTACTCACTTATTATAATCATTCAAACAAAAAAAAAAAACAGAACATCCGTGTTTCATTATCAATATTAGGTACGCCATTTGCGGTTTACCTCAAGCCGTCTGATGGAGACTTTCGTTTCTGCCAGAAATGCGAGCGCCAATGGGAAAAATATGTTACAGGCGAGTTGAAGTAGATTGAAGTATTGAACGAGGGAGAATGTGATTTCGGCTCGAATATCACCGCCAATGAGCACGAACGCGACGATAGCGGAGAACAAGATGAAGCGTTCCGTGAACACACTCAGCGCTGTGGAGAACCCTTTGATCATAGAGGTGCGCATCACGAAGCTCACCTCCAACCTAACAACAAACATTATCATCAGTAAGTATAGTCTTAATTTACTTTTTATTAGAATAGAATAATAGAAAGAAAAAAAAACGAAATAAATTTTAAAAAAAAAATATTCTAACTGTACTAGAATATTTAACATAGTTATTTGAACAGTGTCCCCATATTAGGCAGCGCCTGTATCTTTGGGGCCTAAGTTGCCTAATTTTACATTTTGATACGAGACAAGTTTTCGTCAAATTTCGGGATGTTTGATAATAGACAGACTACTGAAATAAATAAGGGTCAAGAGAAATAATGATACAATGTGTGTGAGTGTGTGTGGTGGTGAGTTGTAGTTTTAGGTTTTTGTGTGAAGGAATTGAATGACTGTGCGAATGAATTGCTTGTAGATTTAGGTGTCAACTCACTATTTTCTAGTGTCGTTGTTTGACAGGGAGAGAAGCCTACTTTTTGTTATTCTTTTCAATAAGTGGATATTAAGTAAGACCTATAAATTCACTGCGCTTGCTTATTATACTGTACCTAGATAGGAATGTGTGAGTAAGAGTCTGGCTGTCCGTCTGGCCAGAAGACTGTTTGCTTTAGGAAGAGGGACATGTAAGTTGAGATACGTTTTGAGAGAAGGTTTTGGTAGTCAGTACCCTAATTGCGTAATACACAATCAAGCGGAATCTGAATCGTTTTGAAACAGATTGCTAATCCTTTGCTTCCAAAGTTCGATAAAAAATCTGCTCAACAATGTAAATAACGCAATGAATGTTGTTGAACTGCCAAAATCAAACATTAGTAATCGTTTACAAAAATGTGTTCTGGTTTTTTTTTATCGATTTGTGTGCAGTCTGGGATTTAGGATGATCTTCAACAAAATATATAGACAATTTAAGACACATGTGCAGCATCCAGGCAGCATCAGGTATTAAGTAGGAGTTTATTCGCAATCCAAAACGACCACGCAGAAATGAGGTCTTAATACTCATAATTTGTCTTTTATATTGGCTGTATAAACTTACTTTCGCAGTTTATCTACCAGCCTTTCAAAAGGCTTTTCCCAAGCATACATTTTGATGACTTGCACGCCGTTCACCAGCTCGCTCATCACCTTTACCCTTTCATCTGTGCGTTTTGCAATTTTTCCTCGTAGAGTTCCTTGAAGATTACTTAAATATGCTAGAAATAAGTACATATAAATAGGTTGATTACAAAAATATTTTCAGTCGATGTATAGGTAGTAGGTAAGTAACAAATTGCCTATGAAGTCATTTGTGCGTGCACGAAAAAAAAAGTACTTAATTATTGGTGTCTCTAAGTAAACGTTTTAGAAGCTAATGCTCGGACAATCCGACTTCATCATCACGCAACCTTTTATGTTAAGGTCATTTGCACACGACGTGTATTTATCTTAGAAGGGGTACAATAAAAATGGCATCATCGTACTTTTATATACAGTGCTTTTCATTTACCTTGGACGAGTACAGTTTGTAGGAATATGACGGTGAGCGCGGCGAGCGTGGCCCAGCCCACGTGCTGCCACACGAGGTACGACACTACCGGCACCACGATGGGCATGACCCACAGGTAGTTCAGGAATAGAGCCACCAAATCAAAACGATTCACATCATTGGACATCAGATTAATCACCTGCCCTGGCTCCGTTTTGTTTAACCCTGTGCGATCGAGTTTTAATATCTAAAATATAACACATATATAAGTTTAGAGCTATGTCTCTCATGCAGGTTATTGTACATCATATTAAAGTGTAGCGGTGAGACGCTCAAGTCCCGTATGAAATTAATCAGTATACTTACTTTTCTATACAATAATGAACAGCTAGCTATTCTAACTCTCATTCCTACGCGTCCTTGACATAACTGTATGTGATTGAGCATCAAAGCTGTCACTATACTCAAAACATTCATAAGAAAGTTGTAAATATGTGCATTTCTATAACTTTCTGGGGTTTTGTCTTCAGAAAAATAATTTATGAATAACGCTAGAGTGAATGGAATTAAAGGCCTGAAAATAAAATAAAAAGAAAATCAGCATGGTTGTTTATGTAATTGATAATAATAATCTTGTGTTTGTTTATCACAATGAGTCCACATGTTTGGTTCATGACTTGGTGACTTACGTAAGGTTGTGCACAGTACACCACTTCATTGAGAGGACAAAAACACTGATTGAGATCGACCTTTGCCCGCTGCCGATCTCTGTCTTGTAAGTACTACTGTGTAGTTACTTTATAATACAACTATAGAGTTATGTTTTTAGTAGGAAACAAATCTTTAAAAATACCATACATCTGTACACCTCAACCCAACCCTAATTTCCTTTGGAGAATACATTCGTGATGCGTGTTTAATCTAGAAAACATTTGACGCTCTTTCTCGAAGGTTAAGAATGTGGGTACTTTGAAAACTCTATCTACTTTCTGGTACAAGAATGAATGGTTACTACATTATATAGTAAAAGACAGGACTCACCATAAAAAGATGAACAATAAACCGACAATCAGGCCGCACAATAAGTACTCCACCCAAAACGATCGTACAATGGCTTTTGAGAAAGAAGGCTTGATTCCTTTTTTCTTGGCAGTGTCGAGTTCTTCCTGCCATGCCTGCTCGAGGCGATCGCCCAGCCGACCGGAGTGGTCGCCATCTCGGGCCTTCCACAGGTCATCCACGGTAAGGCCATGTCTATAACCACGACGGAATAAACTAAAGCTCCATCTGTAATAAAATTTTAAAAACATGTTATGAACAATCGAATCTGTAGATGATTTTATACCTTGTACATAGAATAGTTTTTATAAATTGTATTCAAAGCGGCCTATTGTACAAATGAAAAGCAACTGATCTTCATTATAAAACATATTATCTAAAAGAAATACCGAATACTAATTACCATAAATGTATCTGTGTTTTTAGTTATTAGAAAGGCGACTATGTGCTACATAAAACTTAAAAAATGCAATATTTTTGCTTGTACTTGGTCTTCTCTAACTGTTTATGTGACAACTCCCTGAAGGACTTGGGTTTGTAACTTATAGCTGCATAAGCATAATCCGCCTGTTACGTTCCCACTGCTCCTCTCAGTGAAAGGGAGTGGGCCGTAATACGCCACGCGGGCCCAGTGCGGCTTGGTAGATGTCACATGTACATATTCGAATTTTTGGTTCTAAGACATGCCGGTTTCCTCACGATGTTTTCCTTCACCGTTTTGAGAGTAGTGGTGATGAAATAGTTTACACAAAGTAAAGCGTCTGTCTGGGTTCGAACCACAACCTACAACCAGAAAGTCGCGGCCGTTACCACTGGGCAACCACTGCTCTACATAAAGCTGAATCGGTCTAAATTCTCTTTTAGTACACCGTACAACATAGAGGTTGGCGTACCGCAGGGAAATATTTTATGACCAAATTGATTGTGTTCCAGATACGTGTGGAAGCGATAGCAGCTTAGGCAGTTATTTTATTAATTAAAAAGATATAACAGCACGCCTCGTACCCACTGTTGTTATAACACCGTTGCTGAGGCAACAGCAATCAATAAATAAATGATCTTGGTTATTTATTTTGTTATTTTTTTGGTTACGGGTTGGGTTTTCTTATTATCATTCTCAGAGATTTAAAAAAAATGTGTCTAGGTACACAGTAAGTATGTAGGTACTGCAATTCTGAAATTCTTTAATCGAAATTTAATACACAAGTAGGTATGCTGCTCGTTAGATGATAAATTGACTGTCGGATCCAATTGGATACAGTTGTATCGTGCTGTATTAAGTTTTATTATCATGGCGAGAAATTAATAGAGACGAATGAGCAGTTTCGTTAGTAACAAGGTCGTGCCTTGGATACCTACATACAGACTACAAAATTAATATGTTCTGTTTGCCTTCGCAATACAGCTTTATCTAATCTGCATGAGTAAATGAAACCCATCCATGCCCATATATAGTATACCTTTAACGCAACACCACCTGAACAGACAAAGGCAGCTGAAATACGAAGATTTTGAACCAAAGCGCGCAAAAATTACCTATTGCTTTTTGATAAAATAACAACAAGTGATCTAAAATATTTCGTGCACAAGAATCGAGACCTCGTGGTGTGTTCAGTATGGAAGGCTGAAAATATCGTATACGCAGCTTTACATACAATGAAAAACGCCAATATCCTTCAAAATGCATCATTTTGAAGGATATTGATAATCCATTACTTCGTAAGTCCGAAAAATTTGTCTGTTCAACAACGTAAGTAACGCAATGAATGTTGTTGAACCGTCAAAATGAAAGCCATTGCTACTTTTAGAGTGTTACTACACAAATAACCCGCAGTCAACAAACAGATAAGTCTGATTACCTTTTTACGTCAGCGACTGTTTGTGTCTGTTTGCCAGGTTTAGTTTAGTTTAAACATCTCTTGAATGTACGTAAAAAGATTACATTTACAGGAATACACTACTACTACTAGGCTAATTATATCCTAGATCGCAGACGAAGCCGCGGGCAACCGCTGGTTATGAAAAAACCTAAGTAATAAAAATAATTAATTTATACCACAAATTGTCATTAATTTGTCTAATGTATGTTACACACCTACTCTATTAAATATTTTCATGCTATCATACATGGCAGAATGTGTCTTTGTGTGTACACTAATCTGCGAATCAAGCCACTGTTAACCATATGTCCACTACCCAGTTCGAAATTAAATGTAACAACAACCACAAATAATTGCGTAAATGTAGCACGAACACATATTACATAAATCTACACAAACATTGAGAATAAACTAAAAAGGAAGACAGCTTTAGTATAAGTTATGTAAACAAAATTCAAACTACTTTATCAGTAGTAGTAACTTACTAACTTACTTACTTTTTACTTCCGAAAACTAAAATGACACGCTATCGAGTCTATTGGTGAGCGTGATCGCGCGGCGACTTTGAAGTGAGGGGGGTTCGCAAACGAGACATGATGACATATATTTGTTGTAATCTTCCATTAATAAATGGCGGAGGTGTGTGTGTGATCATCTGTGTACCACTGATCCACTGTAGACCATGGGACCCTATAAATGTCAATATAAATCAATCAAACAATATCTTTCAAATATAATAAACTAGACTACTACCTACTGATAGTGTGTTACGCAATTACCCTGCGGAAGCATCTGAACAAAAAGGTACTGTGAAATTAAGTTGAAATACTCAATACTACCAACAAGTTATTTTAATGTTGAAGAAAACTTAAACCTGAAACTTATAATCCACAAGTAAGTGGGTAGAGTTTCACAAATGATCAAGTAAAAACTCTCAATTCAAAAAACAGGCTGATATTTGAAATACAATCAATTAACATACCTACATTTTTGACAAGTTTTTGACATTGCGATAAGATGAGATGAGATTGCGAATGAATCTGAACGTTTTTAACGGTAAAACGGTAAGACTTTGATCGAAACTTAAATTTCATATATGTATAATCGCGAATAACATAAAACGGAACGCAATTTGGTAGTTTTTTTTAATGGTTGGCTACACTGAAGAACTGTCAAATCCTTTTCTTTCTGAGGAAACGCTGGGAATTCACCAACAAGACCAACAAGTCCATCAACATTAAATAAAAAGGGAACCGTTGGCAGATTTTGTTTTTTTTTTAATTGTATAGGCATTGAATTAAAGTTACTTTGTAATTACGCAATAAAATGGGGGGGTATAGTAACTTAATTTTTCTTCCAACTTTAATCACAGTTTTTTTTTTGCTCATAATCAAGCCACATTTTTTCATTTATTATTACAGTAATCGAGAGTAGGTAATGAAAATACCGATAGTTGGACATTTTTGTATTTTTTTTTTCACCCAAAAAAATTTAAAGATGTGTGTCCTTCAAAGCTCAAAACTGATCAAAGTAACCCCGGTTTACGGTACGAGAATTGGCCTACTGGAATCTACTCATTGCGTGCGTACTGAGTCGCACGCCTGTCATCTTCTTTCGAAAGAGGTCGCAGAGGTAGAGTAGTGCTTTATGTACAGTTAGATGGGTAATGGGTAGATAGAATATAGGAAAAAATAAGTAGAAAATTTTGAATTTTCTAAGAGCAAGATGCGATCGCTGTAGATTACTTAGTTAAAATAGACTCTGGTCGTTAAAACAAGCAACATCTAAAAGTAGGATCGGGCTATGCGAGATACAGAAAATGGTAGTCCTATCCTAATTAAAATAGGTAGTAAGTAAAGAAAGCCATAAATATTTTAACAATATACATAAAGTATTACTGCATGCGCGGCGCGAACTGTCGGCTCGCGGTGCTATAATTTACCCTTGCCGGAAATTTAAAGTATCTGTATTGCTAATCCTGCCGACAAACTGTCACGCAGTTTGGCAGGATTATGAAATGTTATATATATAAAATTAACTAGATACCTATGTAATTAAGGAAACTACAAATGTTACTTAACTTATCTAGTCAATAGATAGCTTCCTGTCTATGAAAAGACAAGACTAAAGCCAGAGCAAACGATCTTAAATTATCAATTTCATAATGTGTTGTAATAATTGTCAAATTCGATGACCGCGGCATTGCTACGAGTATAAACAAATTTTAGGTAGGAATATGTCTAATCCTCAAGGTCTTATGAATTTTCAGCGGATTCATAAATTGAAAAATTTGTTCCCCTAGAAAATGAGTAGGGGAAGGGACGAACTACTTATGCCCGGTTTCTGAGGTACTTGTATCGGTAGTTTATCTATTCATTAGCGCTATTGGTTCAACAACTTGTGAAAGTGCGTTTCCGAACTCCGCAATAAAAGATAAACTCCGTTTAAACTTAGGTTATCTTAACTGACCAATGTGTGCCGTTTATCGGCTCCATAACTATATTTGACGTTTAATTTCATAGCAAACTCTATCAAATTTTAGGTTATACAAGTAAAACGTGTATTTTTGCAATACGTTGCCAGTGAAAGCATAGATTAAAATTATTAAAAGGAGAATACAATGAGTGCTAGCATAATGAATACGAGTAGCTCATCAGAGTCTGATTTGGAAGTACTGGAGTTTATTTTTAATATATCAGTACCCAGAAACTTAAGACGTAGGAGGAATCCTTTCGAAATGTTTTCGGATGAAGAATTTAAATTGAGATATCGCTTTGATAAGAACACTGTGATACACATAAGTGAAGTCATCAGCCCTGCTCTATCTCCCGTTACTCATCGCAAATATCCATTGTCTGTTTTGGAACAAATTTTTATCGCATTACGATTTTACGCTACAGGTACTTTTCAAGTAGTGATTGGTGATGACATTAACGTTCACAAAACCACTGTGTCAAGAGTGGTTTATAAAGTAAGCAAGGAAATAGCAAAACTTGCTTCAAGGTATATAGGTATGCCAAATTTTGAAGACCTAAGAGAAGTCAAGGCTCAATTTTTTAATATAGCTGGATTTCCAAATGTAATTGGTTGTGTAGATGGATCGCACATACCAATTCAATCTCCTGGAGGTGAGCAAGCAGAACTATTTAGAAATAGAAAAGGTTTCTTTTCTATTAATGTACAAGTTGTGTGTGATGCAAAGTTACACATCCGTGATATAGATGCTCGCTGGCATGGATCAACACATGACAGTACCGTGTATCATAATTCATTCCTGCGAGCGCGCCTGGATAATAATGAGATAGATGGTCACCTCATGGGAGACAGTGCTTATCCTTGTGGAAGATTCATGATGACGCCATTTTTAAATCCAGCTACAAATGCGGAAAAACTGTACAATGAAGCACAAATTAAAACCAGAAACACAGTGGAAAGGACATTTGGTGTGTGGAAAAGAAGATTTGCATGCCTTTCTCAAAAATTTAGATTAAAATTAGATCACACATTAGTTGTAATTGTTGCAACAGCTGTGTTACATAATTTAGCTCTACAGCAAAATGATACTGTGATAATGGATTCTGCTCCTGAAGAAGATATTGTTACAGAATCTATTGAACAACCCCTTTCTTCTGAAGGAAACCATTTTCGTCGGTTATTGTTGGAACAATATTTTAGGTTGGTTAAGGTTCCTTTTATAAACATTTTCAAATACTATGATCACACAAATAAAAAAAACACAATTAAACATATCTTTGTTTATTTAATTTATATTTCAAGTAAAAAAAAAATTGATGAGATAACTACAAACATGAGACATATCAAATTTAAGATAATTCTTTTAGAAAATGCAACAGTGGACATAGAATTTATAAAAGAAGAATGTTAATATACCTGATATAAAACATCATAAATTAAAATTCCTCTTTTTAAATTCTAGGTCCATTCTTGCATTTTCTAGAAGAATTGTCTTTAATTCAATGTTGATATCCAGTAAAATTTTGTTTTTTTCCAATTTCATTACTTCTTGTTGTCGTTGAAGCTCCAATATTTCTAATCTTTTACTGGTTATGGCATCTTCATTAATTTGCTTCTGATTTTTTCTTTTTATTATAGAATCACTGAGGTTATTTATATTTTTTTTCTTTGTTTCAGTTAAACACATCTTCTTTAGTTTTGGTGTTTCAAAATCCTTCATACACGGCGAAATTGGTCTTTTGGAACATTCTAATTGCTTGCTAGAAGTTGCTTGAGTTTCAGTCGCCAAATCTTCCTGTGTATATGGATACAAAGGAAGATTTGGTACTATGATGATGTCTTGAGAAGTACCAGAATGTGCTTGTTTACTTAGTACTTGTGTCTTTTCAATATCTGTAATGAATAAATTGAACTGTATAAACCCATGACATGTTTTTCTATCTAGAATTTCTCAGTAGCAGTCCGGAGTCTGTATTTGTGCTTGGTTGATGGCAATAGGCTCGCCCCCTATTACATGGGACTAGAACATAACTGGCGAAATGTGGGTGTACTATTATTATATATTATATAATTACAATCTGGCACTATTGTGTAACAAAATAATAGTAAATGAATATTATTACTCTATGCAGTTAGCATCTGAAACATAATCATTATGGTATATTGGTATCTTGTGATATTACAGCTTGTATGCTTAGGGGTTGCTTTGTACTTTGTAAAGTTAAAATATACATATAGGGCTTTAACCAAGTAGGTAAAAAGTACACTAGCAGCACGACGGGATACAACATACCTTATCATCGCTCATATTTTTTCTCGCTTTTTTCTTTATGTTATCGTATAGAGCATGAAACTGCTTTTCAGTCCTAAATCCAGTTTCCGAGACAGCATTATATTTATTTGTCAGCGCAATCCAAGCTTGTTTCTTGGCCTCGACAGAAGTCCCGTCCATTTTTTTATTGTCGATTGTAGCGACAAATTCTTTGGCCACTTCGATTAGAAGCATCTTCTCTCTTTCAGTAAAATTTTTACTGCGTTTTCCGGATTCCATGTTATTTAATTTAATGAATTAAGCACAAACGATTGGAAAGACAAATATACTCTTGAAATCAAATGTCACGAAAAGCAAAAATACCAACAAAACAATGAAAGTCAGTGTCAAACGAAACTTTTTTTTTAAGTCGACAATGACAATGATGTCGTTCATGCATCCGTCCATAAATAGCGACCTAACATATTTATAAACTAAAATAGTGTAAAGGCACTTATAAACCCTCGAAAAAATACGACTATAAATAAAACTAGTAATAAAAACGAATTATGATAGTAAAATCAATTTTTGACAAGATCTCTTAATACAGACCCATCTAGTGGCCACTAAGAAAGTGGTTATCAGCTACATAGTTATTGAATGGTTTGTTGCGTATTCAGAAACCCAGTGACAGTTAACCGACGTTTATCGTATGCATAACTTTATTGAATCAATAGTTAGTGAGAGTTTATCTGGAAACTTCAGAAACCGGGCATTAGACAAGAACAAACAAACAATATAGAAAAAAAACCGGCCAAGTGCCGGTCGGACTCGCAAAGGGTTTCGTACCACCGTATAATATTTTACAATAAGTATGTACATATTTAAAAAGAAAATCGCGTTTCTTGTATGTAGTTATAGGTGTATCTATTCATACACGAAATATTTGAAGAGGGACATCTATAGGTCAAACAGAAGCTATAGAAACGAAAAATTATTTTCATTCTAAAAGTTTTTTTTTATTTTACGTTATTATCATAATTTGAAACTGCTTGAGATATTTTGCATAAAACCTTTACGGCCTACTCTATGAATGACAGACGCGGCGGGGCAGAGTCGCGGGCGCGATGACCTCCGTGAGATCACGACTTTTACGAGCGAATATCGAGACGTTTCATCATTTCTTATTTTTTACGAAAAGGATCCTAGATGCGATTAAAACATATTCATATTCTACAGTGTTACACTCTCTAACAATCTACTAGATGTAAACTAGGTAAGAACAGCTAATAAACAGCTGACGCAACGCGAATTCGCATAAGGTAATGACTTCTGTTAGGTTACGAAATGTACGTCGAGTCGTATCTGTCAGCTGATTGATAGGTTGTGTACCTACCTATTTGTACAGATGTAAACTGTAAGAAGTGCATAGCGCGAGTTTATTATATCAAAAATCGTACCAGAATGGCAGATGTGGACTGGACTGTTGACTGTGGACGTTAGCTGGTTAACGGGATAAATAGCTGGCTATGCTTTTCGTAAAATAATCACAAAGACCTTTGTAACTATAAACTAACTGCATTACGGTTAGATTATACATTTTATTGACCAACCTTTTTGTAGGTAAACAACATTGTTAGTAGAAACATGACTATTTTACGCGAAAATCAGTTATCCCACTGCATACGCGATGCAAATAATTATTGTAACAATAATTAGGCAAGCGTGTTTAAAATTAGAATCAACTTATTTACAACAATTTAACCTTTCACGGCCCCAGACCAGGCGAACGAAATGTGTCATTACGACCGCGAAATTTCGCGAAATCGCGGAAATTCGCGGTTTACGCGGTTGCGATATAAAAAAAACTTATACTTAACTTTTTGTTAGATTCCACCCACTATATGTAAATTATTTTGGGTTCTTGAATAAACATACCATATTATTAGTAATATGGTATGTTTATTCAACTCTCGTATTACGAATACTGTTTTTATTTAGATAAAAACAGTATTCGTAATACGAGAGTTGAATATTGTAAATAAATGACGAAATAATACTTACAATTTTCAAAAACGGTTTGTTTACGTAAAACTTTTTTGCACACAAAAACTTTTTTTTTATGATTTTTCGCACAAATAACTATCCACAACAACGAAATAACTATTCAAAAGTAAATGTTTATCCACTCACAGTCAATTTAAACACAAAAACACTTAAGATCACTAAAAAACGAACATGAGTCATTGACAGACTACCCACGACGACAAACTACGCGAATTTAACAATTTTTTTTTAAATATTCCGACAAAATTTATGGTTTCGAACGAATGATTTGAATAGAGTAACATCTGGCTCGACCCTGACACAAACCACAGACTAATATAACCTTTATTTATTTTACTGTTAGAGATAAAACCGCGCGAAACGGTTGGATCTCAAATGGGACCAGCGGGGCTTGAATGTATTTTCGATTACCGAACCCAATTGGGATCGACGGGACGTGAGCGGAATGTATTTTATCTTAATAACGACGTAGTTTTTATTTACACTATTTACACCAAAATTGCTGTACATATTCGCCCTGCAGTTGCACGTTAAATAATGTGACCTTGCACTTTTAATAATGTCTCTATCTCTAGCCATCACTGCGTACACAAGCGTTCACAATTCAAGGTTTGTTGTTCCGCACTAGAAATGGTCTGGCCGTCATTACCATAAATCAGGTCTATCCCACACATGGAAGTCCAACGGCGTAAGATCAGGGCTGCCTCCGTTTGCAGCTGGGGGCATGTAGACCCCGTAGTCCCGTTGCCGCCGTAGAGCTCCTAGGATCCCTAGGAAGGGGGCTTGTGCTGTGAGCAAAATAAGTCCACCCTCATTGTAGCAGTCCACCATGTTCTGGTACACCTGGTTGAAATATTTCGGCATTGTTGCGTCTGTTGCGCGAAGCGCGATGCGTTCCACGTTAGTTAAGCCGCGTGCAGTGCAACATGCGGTTCGCGCGGGACTGAACACGGCGGCGGACGGCGCGGCGGGCGGGGGGCGAGGCAACTGAAGCAACATACGTGCGCGGCGCCGGCGCCGCGGCTCGGGTCTCTTTTGATCATTCATAAAAGCCACGCGACATCTAAGCGCGCCGCCATGACCTCGCCCGCTTCAATCAAAGTAGTTTCTACGTAGTATTTTCGTAGAAACTAGCGTAATGGATGTTACAAAATATGAAAGAGACAGTATTTCTATGTGTGTTAAGTAATTTTTTTTTTTTTAATTGGATGCTTAGATAAAAAAATCTTTTTCATTTCTATAGCTTCTGTTCGACCTATAGATGCCCCCCTCTTCAAATATTTCGTGTATGAATAGATACACCTTATATATCTTAATTTTATGATGATTGAAATTTTTATTATTTGTTTTTATAGCAGTAACGCATTGTGAATATTTCCACTGTCTAACTATTACTGTTGATGAGATACAGGCCGTTGGCAGACAGACGGACGGACGGACAGCGGAGGCTCAGTAATAGATTTCCGTTTCGTTGGCACCGAACCCTAAAAACTATTTGTTTCATTCAAAATTAACGAGAGTTATGTTGAAAAAAACCTCTCTTTTAAAATCATTTCTAAATACTCAACTGGTCCGTTTTACCTCGATTACGAAGGTAAAACGGACCAGTTGAGTATTTCATGTATTATCATACAGGAAGATGAAACGGACTTTCATTAAAAAATACTGTGAGGACATGTTCACACAGATCTTTAAAAAAAACTGGACATTGCACCTATTCCGCACTCCATTCTAAAATCAATTAACTCGTTTCCCTTAGTCTTAGAAGTTTTGGTCCCTTGATGTCACCAAATGAACATGATTTTTCTGTTTAAATCTCTTCCTATTCGTCCGATCCGTTTTGCCTTCTGGCATTAACCACATCAAACACTTATCTGGTTAATGCTTTTTGCTATCGTCCACATAGTTTGATATTAGTTCAGTCACAAGTCACTTTGCATACAGAGACCGCCAGAATATAATTATCATGAGCTAAAGCAAGCTGTAGGTCGATTGAAAATCGCCAACCCGATTATCAAAAAATTGTGAAACAAACTTTCCTTGCTAAAACAGAGCTCACGTGGACGGCGACGTTGAGTACGTACGCTGACCAGCAGGCTTAGCACGAGCGCCCTAGAGAAGCTTATTGTCGACGGAAGAGTAGACAAAAATGGCGTTTCTGTGTAGACAGTAGAAAGTTTTCTACTGTCTACACAGAAACGAAACGCAATTGTACGGTAAAAATGGGTAGTTATACACATCACTAGCAACTAACCCGTTGCTATGGAAAATCACTGTCTATAAAGCAACCTGAGTCTAAGTGTGTCCTCGTGCTCGCGAAAAAGAGATTTCGAGGAGCGTATAAAGCGATTTCTATTCTACAGTAGAGTAGAAACAGAAAACGCCATGCTAAGCCTGCAGTAGAGAGGACCTTTGTACCAGCGGGGCCGTCTTACCTTCCTTGCCCCTACGCCCATCGGTAAGTACACAGGGTACGTAAAAAGACTCATCACAAAGCCATAGTCTATGCATTCTGTAAGTACATCAAACTTAGAAACAAAATTGTGCAATTTTTTTTTGCTGAGAAACGACTTTTTATTTTCATTTCCTATAATATCTCGGCAACTAAAATATATGGTCCAGTATCAAAATTTAAATGCTAATCCCTGGTGCTCATTATGTTTTACAAAAGCTCTGAAGTAGCACTAACCTTGGATATCTGCGAAGACACGAAAGCGTTATCAGTATGAAGTTGGGCCCAACGGTAAAGGACAATATTGTCAGGAAAGCTCATCCCAGCACTACGGTACAGTAGGTACAGTCAGCAAAAAATTGGTCAACACTGAACAAAGTTTCAGATGAGATTTATGTATGAAAATTCGCTTTATAACCTAATTATTACTAATTAACTATTGTTAAAAAAAAGTGGAGAACTCTTTGTTGACCATAATGTAAGTAGTAATGTTTTTAAAATAAATATCACGAATTTTAATTAAAATTCTAAAACAAATTTAGTGTACAAAGCAAAATCTAACGTATATACTTAATTGTCTCTATGTATAAACAAGATATTTTTAATGCTGTTTTTCTATTATTAAATAATAAAAATAAATAATCTGAGTTACAGACAGTGTTTACATGACATGTATATGATGCATTAAATTAGGTACTACCCACAAACATAGACCAACCTCTTTTTGAAACATCCGCATCAGCTAATTAGCTGCTAGTGTGTCTTACCAAATAATAATAGGGGTTGTCTTTGGGTGCTCTTGCATAGTGCATTTAAGGATAGTCATCGGTTGGTGCCTCACCAGTAAAAATTGTCTACTCGGCCTCTGCGTTCTGCCCCTTGTACGCCTTTCAAAGGTCCGCGACGTTAGGGTCCCGAGATATGTTAAATTGTATAAGACATTTAAAAATACTAATAATAACCTTATAATAGCCTGTAAGTATAAAATTTAATCTATGTTCTAATCTAATATATAAAATTCTCGTGTCACAGTTTTCGTTGCCATACTCCTCCGAAACGGCTTGACCGATTTTGATGAAATTTTGTGTGCATATCGAGTAGGTCTGAGAATCGGCCAACATCTATTTTTCAAAAAAATAAATAAAAAAAAGAAGCAAAACAACGTTTGCGGAGTCAGCTGGTATTTTTATGTAACCTACAACACAGGTCCACCGAGCACCGACCAACATAAATATCGATTGATAAATATGTTCTCTGCACACATTCGTACGTAATGCACTGTGCTACTGATAACATGCACGAGTGGTGTGAAACTGTTACAAACCTGATTAAAATCGTTAACACATTGACCTTAAAATTGGGAAAAACTGCGGAACTGCGGAAGTGAGTCTTACATTGGTCACAAGAGGTACTCAACCGGTTCAATAGTTATTTAAAATTATGTTTTTTGTATTGTGTCTGGATTGCTCCAAAGTTTTAATAACCAATCGTTTACGTTTATGTATAAAGTCTCGTACACACAGGCGCGACGCCACAGCACGACACAAAGGTACCACGTGTCGCGCGACGAGAGGTGCCATTGTGTCGCGCTGTGGCGTCGCGCCTGTTTGTCGGAGCCTTAACTCTAACGACTTGTTGGAAGCAAATGGCAAATAGGTATACGATTCGAGTCGCGATCAATATGAAACTCACATTACTTTCCAGTATCTAAAACTTAAGTGATTTTTGTTTACCATCTCGTAGATAGCAGATTTAATTACTGATCAAACTTTTATAGCATTTGCACAACCTTTGGAATGCGTACGCGAAAACGAAGCCACTCGTTAAGGCCCTTTAGGCGCTTTTAAATTCTTCTAAATGAAGCACCAACCGACGATTATCCCTGTACGCACTATGCACGTGCATCCAAGGACAACCCTCGGTTGGTGTAGGACTACTGCAGGATATGGAAACAAAGATATCGGAATATGTGTTTGAATGGCTAAAGTGGAACCAGTCCACTTCAGCCTTTCCTACCTACATACCTAGAACTATGGAAGGACTAGGGCCCCTGCTCAATCATGATCAATGTTTTATTGTACTCGGAAAATGCCTGATCAATGTTTTATTGTATACAGACAAAATGGCAGGGGGTGACATGCTCACTCAATAATGTGCTCCCGAAAACTGTTGCTAACACTTAAGGACATAGCGACAGGGAGGCATCATATTCTGAGGTGTTTGAGGAGTGGAGAGGTATTCCACAGCTACGAAGAATTTTTATAATCCATTGCTTCATAATTATGTTCGAAACGAAATATGTGTCTCAGTGTCTGTTTGCAAATAACGCAATATTTGTTGTTGACTGTTATGATACTGATAATGTGTTACGCAAAAAAAGGAGAAACTGACTCACTGACATACCAACGAACAACCGAAACTACTGGGACTAGGAACGTGAAATTTTGCACACAGCTTCCTTTTATAATGTAGGGGAGCACTAAGAAGGGGTTTTTAGAAATTCGATCTCTAAGGGGTATAAAAGGGGGAATTTGTTTGTTTAAAAATCGTATATAGGGATACGATTTTTATTTTAAGGGATAAGATTTTCTTGGCACGAGTACCTACTTGAATTATAAAGTTTTAGTATTTTTGTTTTTCGAAAGTTACACCCCCCAATCCCCTTTTGGGGGCGCTAGATTTGTATGGAAGAATTTTAACGCGCCACCCGATTTACTCGAAACTCAGTATTTATACTTGAGACGTAAAAAGTAAGGAATAATGGGTATTAGGGTATTTCGAATATCTACCCCTAGCGGGGTGCAAAGGGATAGGTAGGTAATTACAGGAAGATTTCACTAAGTAGCTTGATTAACTGGAAAAGATCAATGCCCAGTTATGGCCCACCTCAAACACATTTGAAAAGATAATCAGAAAATATAAGTTTTTTTTATAGGAATTATCCGTTTAAGTTCCATCTCTAACGATGACGCCGTGATCATGACAAATAAATAAGTAATTTATCATAATATCAATGACAGTTTCACTTTAAGTCGAAGTTTAGGGTTGCCATTATATGGTTCATTTAATTATGCGATTCATATATAAAAAAATCTAATCGATTGTGAATTAAAAGTCCTTTTACAATTTACGCTTTGACTTCGCTGACAAATTGTAATAAAATATAATAATATAACATTGGTACAAAATTAAAAAAATATACTTGATAAACTAAAACCCATGAGTGAAAATCGATCAAAAACAAAGCAAGTTGTCGGCTACTAATTAAATTAAAACTTGAGCATTTATGCACATGACTTCATGAAGCGCTTGTAATATTGTTTTAAACGATTGCTGGGATTCAGTTTTTCAAACAGATTTTATGTATTTCTATGGTTAGCGAAAAAACTCGACATAGGACAAAATAATTATATTCATAAACTTCCAGACCAGAAATCCCGCTTTTCCGTATTTAGAAAAAAATAAAATGATCAAGACCTAAAATCGATGCAACTAATCGATTATATTTAAAAATATGGCAACATTATCCTTTGACAGATGATCGATTTGACAGTAAACAAACTACTCGTTAGCGCGCTCGTTACCGTGGTTTTTGTGTTTATCGCTATCGTATTTTCTTTTGCCGTGGTTAATGCTCTTTTGTGACCTTTTTTACGACAATGGACTCCGATTGTTGTTGAAAAATGACTTAGTGTTAAAAATTGATACGTCTGGGCTTAAGAAAAATTAAATGTTATTAAAAAAAACTGTTTTATTTCGAATTGGCGACTTATTTTCTTAACTGATAAGTACTAGAAGGTGTTCATAACACCGTAAACTATAATTCCATAAACTATTTAACAGTGTTCACTGTAGGCCATGGTTGTTCTAATAGGTGGGCAATGACCTTTGTATTATTAATCTTTGAGTCAAGGTATAAAAAGATCCCTAATCATTTTTCGAGATTCCACCCCAGAGGGGTGAAAAGATATCCTCCCTCTTTTCACCCCTCAGGGGTGGAATTTCGTTAATATGAAAAATCTTATTATTTGGTTTTAATGAAGTTGACATTTGGCACGAATGCTTATTTCTCTAAATAAATAATAAGGATCGTAAACATTAATTTTCGAATTCTACTTAAGAAAGGGGGTGGAGAGGATATCAATAGTAGGAAAGCCACGCGGACGAAGTCTCGGGATTAAGGCTTCGTGTCTGAAATTCTGAATAGAAGTAAATCGGTTGAACGACTGTAAAAAAGGTTTATTTAAACCTTATTCCAAATGACAAAACACCGAATTCACCTAAATTAATGACCAGTAGTTTTTCGTCGCACAGTTCTTCGTATGTATTTAAGAGTAATACTACATATTATAAATAATCGGTTTTTAATGGCTTTTTATACATATTTGGTGACGTTAACATTATGATGAAGGAAATGCGATTATCTGCAGTCACGCAAGCGTGTTCTAAGTTCTAAATTACGCATCCATTGCAATTTTCTATCCCCAAAAGTTTTTATCAGTTCTTTACCAAACTAGACGAGATGGTCTATAAAAAGTGTTCATCGAAACTGGTTTTGGAATTGCTGGGTATGAAAATAAGAAAAACTCGATTTGAATTTACTCTTTGCTATAAAAATATGCAGTAGAAAATAATTTAAATGCTTTTTTTTATAATTTTCACTAAACCAGTAATAGACTGCCTCGTTGGTCTAGTGGTCGCAATCGCTACTGCTGTGCATGAGGTCCTGGGTTCGATTCCCAGCACCCTAATTGCGTAACACATTTTCGTAAACGATTACGACTAATCTGTTTGATTTTGACGGTTCAAGAACATTCATTGCGTTCTATATATTGTTGAGCAGAATTTTTATCGAACTTAAGAAGCAATGGATTAGCAATCTGTTTCAAAACGATTCAGATTCCGATTGATTGTATATTACGCAATTAGGGTGCTGGTCGGGCAACGTGTTATTGGGTTTTTCTATCTGGAATTTCTCAGTAGCAGCCCGGAGTCTGGATTTGTGCCCGGTTGATGGCAATAGGCTCGCCCCCTATTACATGGGACTTAAAAACATAACTGGCGAAATGTGGGTGTACTATAGGTACACCTCTGCCCAACCCTTCGCGGAAACAAGGCGTGATGTTATGTTTTAGGTAAACCAATAATTTTTACCACAAAGTTTTTTGTTTATAGGTACTTCTTTTTTTTTGTTTTACATACATATTATATAACATTTCACAAAACGATGTACGTATCTAGCTACAGACAAAGTTCATGGTCACTGATAAACTCCAAAGAGCCTGTGACTTGTAATAAAACAGCACCGTACAAAAGTCATCTTGTTGGTATTAACAAGAATTGTTAAACTGCTAAGTCATGCTACCTAGTACCTAGTTAAGGATGTTTTAGAGTTAAATAAAAATGGATTTCAAGTTAACAAGAGCTAAAAGTCTTACAACCTATTTTTAGCATGAAGGTCACGTTGACAGTATTGATTATAATAACAACGAATAGGTACGGTAGGTACCCTTATGCACGTTTAAAAACAAACCATTTCAACAGGTACCTACATAGTTAACACTAAACATAGAGCCTAATATAAATTCTACCTTACGTACTTCTATTTGATTTACCTAAAGTTTTTGGTCGCTGATTTTTGATCTCGTAAACCTAATCGAACCGCTCAGATAGCACGGAACATAATAGGTATATGTATGCTTTAAAAAAAGTAACTACTCTGTGGTGCGGAAGCAGTAACATCAGCGTAGATAATAACACACGTGGTAATACTTACGTTAAAAATATTTTCGATAAGAAGTTTGCTTTGTCGTGAGGGTTCTTTTGTTTCAATACCACTTTCGAGTCCATGTTTCACTGACCTAAGCACAAAGCCCAGTTCAATTTTGTTTTTCCTGCAGATCTTGTCGTCAAAACACATCAATAAATCCGTTCAGTTTATTAATATACCTGGCGAATGTTGCACAGCATTAAGCGGCACTATCACTTGCAAGAACTATATGGCAATACGAGGCAGCGTAACCTATGAAATTTCCAATAAATTAAGCATTCGTTTTCAAAACAGATTGCATAATATCCTACTCATTAATTTTAGTACAGTTCGACCGATTCACTGACCACTAGGTTGTCTAAGATTTCAATGGATATTAGTCAAAATAACCATGTAGAAAACGATCCGTTTTATAAAACTTTGAATTATATAGTAGCTAGAAAAATATTAATTCCGTTTGTTAAGTATCACAGTTAAGTAGATTGGTATTGGTAGGTTTGAAAGCGCGAGCTCTACTCCACGAGCCTACAGCCCGAGCTTCGCCGGCGTACTGAGTGAGTGAGTAGTACTGTACTGACGCCTGACGGAAAGGAAAACCCGCCTGCCGCCTGTGCTCTCTCATCACACAGCTGTGTATATATATCGCATAGGTTTGTGTGCTCTACAGCTCTACTGTGGCTCTACCGTAGCTGTAAAATATATAAATATGTATTATACCTACGTGTAAGCGTCCTCAAATACAAAACAACACATGAACACAGTTTTGTAAGTCAGTGGCAACGACCATAAAGCCCTAGCTTTAGGGTCGTTAGCCAGTGGCAACACGGAACACACAAGAAGAAGACTAGTTAACTCCCGAGTGTGATCTATCAAAACACATCTCAGATTCATTGAATCAATGAACAAGAATTGGCCAGAGTTGGATCCAAATAAATACGCTGTGCCTGACATATTAGGTAGTAATCAATTTGACACAGACAATTGATAAGTTAGGGACCAAGCCAATACTAAACAAATAATATCAATATTTTAGAAATCAATGGAAATCTTAAGTTTGCTCATTTATCTACTTACGTATTTATACATATTTAGGTGTTTAATGAAAAAAATATTATCTATCCGCCCCTGACTCTCCAATGGCTAAGAAGAGAAATAATAGTCCTTAAAATTAAATTTTGCAAATAGGAACAACATTACTTCACCAACTCTAAAATAGTGAAAACTAAAAATCTATTTAATTTTCTATGAAAGAGGAGTTGTGTTTAGTTCTTTTTTTCGACGTTTATGTACAGTTGGTTCTATTGGCATCATGAAACATGTTATTATTCATGAAAACTTTTACGCCCTGAAATGAAGTCAATGAATTCAAAGTATGTCGGTCGGGCTTATACGAGTAGGTACCTACTACTACCCATCTGACTGGATCACTGGGCAAAACATGTCTGCCACAAGCCAAATAAACTGGTTGCCGAAATAGCATTAAACTTTAGGTAGGTAATAATAAATAAGCAGTGCCCCTGAAACAAATAGATAGGTGCATGAGGTCGCAGGGACGATGATGGAAATATTAAGCCCTAGTAGAAATCTGGGTACCCATACCTACTTACGGTAACGTCTAATTATAACAATTATTCAGAATATTTAGGGACAATCATATTTCCCGGACTTATCGTCAGGCGCCGCGCGGGTTGTTAATATCAGTCCGCTGAATCATCAAGCATACATGACCAAAACATGTGTAACACAATCTTTAAAAAAATGATTACTAAACCAACTCAATAATTAGCTCGCCCTCTATAGGACTAAAACATAACTGCCGAAATGTGGCTCTATAGATGATAAATGATTTTATTTCTGTAAGTAGGTTTGTACAAAAAATTTTACACGTCAATCATATTTTAAAAACTAGTTGAGATCGTCGTTTCTTATCTACTCTGAGAAGAAAGGCCGAAACAAACTCGGAGGTCACAGTCACTTCAGTCCAGACATAATCTTGGTCACATCATGTGAAGACCATGTAGATTGGTGTCTGAAATTGTATTTTGAGGAAGGAACCACACAGAATAAGTGGACCTGTCCAGTCAGTGCCCGCATTTGTCAGTAATCATGCAGCTCAACACAGAACTTAAGGAGCTCAACGATTCGACGAACATTACCAAAGAAAGGATATTTGGGTAGGCCGCATATATTACTCAAACTGCCAGACCATGATTAAAACTAAATAAAATAAAATAAATATTTAAAAAACAACAGACCCACATTGTCTTCACATTCACAATAATTAAAATAATATAGTACTTTACAAAGTAAATTTTCGTATCATTGTATCTATAAAGTCCATCAAAAGTGTAAGTATATAAAATCTGAAAATGATCTTGATTGTCAGATCATTCCACCAAAACGGGGATCCCACACGTAGGCAAGAAGGCTGCCAAGCTGAAATGGGATTGTGCGGGTCACGTCAGCCTCATGCGTTGACCGCTGGGCAACAGTCTCCACACGGTGGGTGCCTGAGGATGGACGGCGCCGCAACGAGGCCGGCCCAGGCAGAGGTGGCGAGAAGAACTAGACGCGACCGCAAGGGTTGTCTCCATGTAACCCTAGAAAAGAATTACTGGAAGGATTTAGGGGAGGTCTTTGCTCAGCGGTAGGACAGTGTTGGCCAAACTAAACCTTTACAAAAAAATATGGCAAAATTGTTTTCAGGAAAAAAGACCTTATGGTTTTCCAAGATAGTTTCCCCGTACCTTCAATGGATTCGGATTTCCACACATTGTCCCAGTTAAAAGAAACACTGTAGATAAGTACACTTGAGAGCAATAAAATCGCACACCTTGTTTTTTTTTGTTATGGCAGTTTTTTTTTTCATGAATCTGGATAAACATAAAAAAACACACACACTAATTGAAAGTCTACCTCATTACCTTTCTAATGATATCAAATACAGTGTCAAAAAATACCCATTAGAGGTTTTACG
This sequence comes from Dasypolia templi, assembly GCA_963555695.1. NCBI lineage: Eukaryota > Metazoa > Arthropoda > Insecta > Lepidoptera > Noctuidae > Dasypolia > Dasypolia templi. The sequence goes on along the minus strand of OY743144.1, from coordinate 17,704,575 downwards.
GCACAAAACCCAACAAACGGGTAAAATTACCCAATTTCGCTTAAGAAATAATGAAAAACAAACTCAAAATTCTTGATCAAATTGTTTATTAATAAGGTGTATTCCCTCCCCGAGCCTAAAATTAATATTTTACCATGAAATCTTGTGGTATAGCGTTCCACTCCTCTTCAATGGCAAGTTGAAGCTCTCGGAGGCGCGTAGGAGCAGGGCTTCTTGCTCGAACTCTTCTTTTTAGCTCATCCCAGACATGCTCAATCGGATTGAGATCAGGACTACGAGCTGGCCACTCCATCGCGGTGATTCCAACGTCTTCCATGTAGTCGCAAACTGTTCTAGCGACATGCGGTCTGGCGTTGTCGTGATTAGGAGAAAATCTTCTCCCATAAGCCACGCAAGCGGCCTCACATGTCCTTCGAGCACTTCTTCGACGTATCGTGCAGCCGTCAAACCTCTTGATCTCGGCCCGGTATTCGCCCCAGTGATGAATACAATGTCAGTTTTAGTGTCCAACATTATGCCACCCCAAAACATACACGATCCACCGCCAAAAGCCACACGTTCGCTTATGCAGCATTGTGAAAATCGATCTGATGACCTTCTGTAGACCCTAGAGCGTCCATCATGACCATGAAATGTCATTCTGCACTCATCAGAGAACATAACAGACCGCCATTGGTCATACGTCCAATTTAAATGTTCCCTGGCAAATTGTAGTCGGGCTTGTCGGTGAGCTGTGGTCAATTTGGGACCATTTGCTGGGCGATGTGAAGTCAGTCCTGCTTCACCAAGTCTTCTTCTGACTGTCCACCGACTTATACTGACATTGCGAACTTCTCAAAGCTCTTGTCCCAGTTGAACCGCATTCAGTTGCCGATTTCTTAAAGACCTCGACACAAGAAAGCAGTCATCACGCTCTGATGTTCTGCGGCGCCGGCCAGATCCTGGTCGCCGAATGTAGCCACCGGTCTCTTGAAACCTCTGGTACACACAACGAACAGAATAGCGGCTCAAATTTTGTCGTCGAGCAACTGCACTTTGATTATGGCCTGCTTCGAGCAAGGCAATAACTTGAGCGGCTTCTGCGGGCGTGGTATCCATATTTTTCCGTATTCTTTCAGTAGAGATGTTATCACGTTGACCTGCGGTATGCAACTGATTAAAAATCCTTTTTATTGTGTATGGCATCTCGTAGTTGACCTTGAGAGGTCGTGACTACTTAACCGGACTATCCTGGCTGCCTTAAGCGGACTCAAAGCCTCCAGCCAGGGGCGTAAAACTACTTTCATTACTAAGCGAACGCACGCTAAGGGCACCCCCTGTAGGGGTATGGACCTCGGCTTAGGGCGTCGCTGACGGGAGGACAGCAAGATGGGACAGGCTGGATCCGGATTATATTATTATTAGTCGGGGAATTTAAACCTACAGGCTCAGCTACGGCGCGGGCTGGCACTTCGTCGAACAAGGGTCGGGGAGGACAGTTACGTCGGGGTCTTCGCGAGGGACCTCGGCGGCGAGGTCGGAATGTCGGTCTGTAAAAGTGAGTGTGTGTGCGTGTCTATAGAGATATGAGGAACAGGGTGTAAAGTTCATACTCATACTCTAGGAAAAGGGCGGATCCTCCGACCAGATGGATGTCGTATCTGGTGGGCAACTGCCCCGATTAAAAATCCAAAAAAAAAAACCACCCTGTTAAACCTGCGGGTAAGGGTGCAAGTAGTGACAATGCTAACGGGTGAATTTGGCTAATTTGGTGTACGGCTGGTTTCTGTAAGTTACGTGAAGGTTTTAATTTTGTGTTTTTTTTTTAAGCTAAGCTTGTATTCTTTAATTTTGCCTAATGATTTGTACTCAATATCTTTAGATTTTAGAAAAAAATCAGTAATAAACCAAATTACAAGGGGTGTGCGATTTTATTGATCTCAAGTGTAGTTAGAGTTTTAAATTGTAAATGTGAATTAGACGCCAGTAGTTACAAAATAGTTTGTTATTTACTTCGCTAAATAAAGTGAACTTCAGGAGGAGGAAATTATCATATGATTCATTTAAGATTTTATAAACTTTGAACTGCAGAGTATAGGTACAGGCAGGTTTAAGAGTTTTGGAAATGTAAGTATGCATGTAATGTGTTTGTTGCATGGAGTTATTGACTGTGATTGTTGTATTGTTTGCATTGATAGGTAATGTTCAGCAGATCAGTACAAAGGGGCTATGCTTTAAATTAGAATAATTAAATCTTTTTACATACCTAAAATGGACGAGAATCGAATTCAATGTCGATTTGTAATTAAAAAGCTGAATTGTTTAACATTTGACATTGAATGCGATGTCTTCGATGCTTGTCCAACCAACTCCTCACCAATATACAGGGCAAAATACTTCGGTAACCCAGGTACCCTACGCGAGGCTGTCAGTAACACCAAGGCGTTGCTAGCATTTCTCGAGGAGCTGCGGTGGATAGAATGATCGATTTTCCCACCATACGTAAAATACGCGCATTGACGTGGAGTTGCGGACACCAACCCGTATTACCCTCACCAATTCGTATACCACTACTTGTTTTGTAAATACCGACAGAAAGTAATTATAACATCATCAATAAAGGTACTTACAAAATACGTATTGTTGAAGCGAACTAAAAAACTAAGCAAAGTGAATAAAATTTATATTATGGCGCCATAAGTTCGATAAAAAATCTGCACCCTAATTGCGTAACACATTTTCGTAAACGATTACGACTAATCTGTTTGATTTTGACGGTTCAAGAACATTCATTGCGTTCTATACATTGTTGAGCAGAATTTTTATCGAACTTAAGAAGCAATGGATTAGCAATCTGTTTCAAAACGATTCAGATTCCGATTGATTGTGTATTACGCAATTAGGGTGCAGCTCAACAATGTAAATAACGCGATGAATGTTGTTGAACTGTCAAAATACAACAGCAGCCTAATTGCGTAACACATTTTCGTTAACGATTACGACCAATCGGTTTGATTTTGACAGTTCAACAACATTCATTGCGTTATTTACATTGTTGAGCAGAATTCCATATCGAACGTATGAAGAAATGGATTAGCAATCTGTTTCAAAACGATTCAGATTCGGATTGATTGTGTATTACGCAATAAGGGTACAGATTAGTCGTAATCGTTTACCAATTAGGCTGCTGGTTTGAAAGTTGTAGGTTTGGTGCATTTTTATTGTCATTAAGAAACCACTAGCAACGGACCCCGATAACGGGCCACATGAGTGTTAGTGAAATGGTATAACGAAGTCATTACGAAACGTCCACAATTTGTAGTTTTAATAACCCACCTAGGCCCTACAACAACATTGAAAACAACAATGCTTTCGCTTAGAGTAACTTATACTGCATTTCCATAAAATACAGATTTATAATATAAATCTACTTACGTTAGAACAGTGCTGACGTCCTATTGGTAGGTACTCGAAGTAGATAAAAATAATAAATGAAAAAGTTAATAATACTTTAAAAAACCAACAAGTCTTTGTAGGTAATAATAACAGAACACTACCGAATCAAGGTCTTTCCTGTTGAAGAGATCTGTGCAATGAACATTAATTGGCGCAAAACTACGTAAGTACGAATAAATTGTTGTGAATGCAAAGACATCAAATCGTAAACGCACTCACGTGAACAAGCGATATAGTATTTTAACTCACTTTTAAGACCTTCACTTGAAACTATAGGAAGTTAATTAGTTTTTTACATTATTTGTTAGTTAGTTACTAACAAAATTAATATATAAAAATCTTAGAAAGAAAGAAAAATGCGTTTTTTTTTTTTTTTTTTTTCTTTTGGCTTCGCACGGTTTGTGCATTCAGCCAATGTCACGTTTATTTTACTTAGAAGGAAACAAAGCTAGGGAAACGAAAATATAACTATAATAAGTTATCACGGAATTTTGGGATAAAATCTATAGGATCAGTATTTACAACAGTGATACTATATTGAATAATTAACTAAAATTACAACTTAATATTATTTAAAGTAATGAAAGATACTATACATTTATATACAGGAAAGCTATTTGTGCAAAGTAAAGAAAGTATTGAGGAAGGAAAAGGAGTACGAAGGGACAAGAGGTTACTGAGAAATGATGAACGATCATATAAGGGACAGGAGAAAAAAATGTGATCTAAGTCACCTACGTCTGTGCCACACATACAAATGGGGTCGTCGATGATATGATGTTTGGCAAGATGGGCTGGAGAGCAGACATGACCCAATCTCATCCGTATCAGAATGGAGGTCTCCATCTTGCCAAACTTTGCCCTGCCAAACCATGGTTTTTCCGGAACGTCTGGTTGAATATATGAAAAATAATGACCTTTCGATTTGCTTCCGATATCCCAAGCTTCCTTCCAGGTTTTCCGAAGAAAAGTCTTTGGTAAAGACTCGAGGTCAAAGTAAAAGTTTGTATAAGGAACTAAGTCTCCGCATTGCACCGCATCAACGGCGAGTGTGTCAGCCACTTCATTGCCATGGATTCCAGCATGGGCCGGAATCCACACAAACTGCAGTGTATTACCCTCAGAGATGGTTCGGAACGCAAATTCTCTTATTAAATAAATGATTGGCAACTGCGATTTGAGTACGAAAGGAGATTTATTGATGGCTAGAAGAGCACTTTGAGAATCAGTAAAAATTAAAGTTTTTTTAAGTTTTTAACACGAATATATTCTATGGCTTTTAAAATGCCAAAACATTCCCCGGTAAAAACAGAAGTCTCAGGTGGCAGTTTTATTTTTTGTACGATGTTGTATTGAGAATGGTAAGTACCAATCCCAACACAACCCGTCGGAGAACGCTTCGCAGCATCCGTAAATATATGGTGGTACTCTAGGTGTTCAGCCAGAAAACGGTTAAAACTTAAATGGCAATTGGGATCTGATTTACTTACACAGTTATATTTTATGATGGGACTGAATTGTAAACTCTCATAGCTACTGCTAAATAGCGGAAGTTTATTGGAACGATGAATAGGAGAAGCAAGTGATAGGATTTTTTTATAGCTTACAACTAAACAAGGAGCACGTTTATGGGACCAGTAATTTGAAGATTCAATCTGCAACACTAAAGAGTCCAGTTTAGGAATAAGAGGATGAGTTGAGATCTGAAGAATCCGGAACAAATATTTGTCAGATAGAAATTGCCTTCTAAGATGTAAAGGAGCTTCCCCGCATTCAACTTGGAGTGCATTAATGGGGCTAGACTTCATGGCACCCGAAATAATGCGTAGTGCCTTGGACTGGATGCGATCCAATTTTTTAAAAGCCATAGAACTTCCAGGTTCGAGAACGAACAATCCATAATCCAGAGTGCTTCTGATGATTGCGTTGTAAACGAGTTTCAAAGAAAAGGGATGTGCACCCCACCATACACCAGAGAGGCACCTAAGCATGTTTAGGTGATTTTCACATTTGTTAACAATATATTCACAATGAGGAACACTACTTAATTTACGGTCAAGTATTATACCTAGATATCTGAAATTGTCTTTAACTGGAATAGGTATTTGTTTATAAAAGAGATTTATTAAGGGAATATTTCTCTTCCGGGTGAATAAAACAGCTGCGCTTTTAGACGTGGATAAATCCAAACCGTTAAGATGCAACCATGACTCTAAAGTATCTAAAGCAGAATTGATGGCACAGCTTGCTTGTTCAATAGATTGGCTTGAAGAATATAATAACAAATCATCGGCATATTGAAGAACCTTAACATGATTAGCTAAGGACGTGTCTAAATCAAATGTGTAAATATTGTAAAGAATGGGACTAAGCACAGAACCCTGTGGGAGACCTCTCCATACCAGACGAGATACTTCTTGATCTCCTATTAACATGTTAACAGAGCGTTCAGTCAGGATATTAATAATGAAATTCGACAAATTCAATGGGACTTTTAAGGCTTGTAGTTTATTTTGTAAAACTGATAAAACAACATTATCGTATGCTGCATTAATATCAAGGAAAACTGAAACGGTAGATTGGTTATTAGAGAAGGATAACCGAATATCAGTTGTGAAAATACTTAAACAGTCAGTTGTACTTTTACCTTTTCTAAAGCCATATTGTGATTCTGCCAAAAGACCCTTACTTTCAACGTACCATTCAAGGCGATTTTTAATTAAGTGTTCCGCTAATTTCATCAGAATTGTAGACAAAACTATGGGACGGTATGAAGAAGGGTCAGATGGAATTTTATTTGGTTTAAGGAATGGCAATACCATTTGACGTTTCCATTGTACAGGGATGTTCCCTGTTTTCATAATAGAATTAATAAGCTCTAAATAATAACTGAGGACGTCCTCATTTAAGTTAGCAAAAAAGGAATACGGGATGCCATCGATACCTGGTGCAGAATCCTTGGTTTTGTGAATAACGCCCTTTAATTCAGTGAGAGTGAATGGTAGGTCTAGTGTCGTGTCTTGCTCAATGGCTACGTCAGACAGGTTATGGTTAATACTCTCAGGTACAAAAGGAGGAGCTAATTTATCTAAAAATTCACTAGCTAAAGAAACGGGAATAGGAGAAGGGTTGTTATAAATGGACCTAAATCTGCGAATATTGCGCCAGACAATCGTAGGGTGAGTATTCGGAAAAAAAAATGCGTTTATTGACATTACAACACAAAAAAAAATAGATAACAAATTAGTAATACCAAAAGGGCCACAGCTCATCCAGTTTCTGCGTATTTCCTACATACAATAAAAGAATAAATCTATAAATAAATAAAAAGTACCCCACGACGTATTAGGCAAAATCGTATGCATATAAGTTAATAACAATCATTTAGTTTCAACTGACGTTTGTTGCCAAATATCGGCAATCAGGAGCTTCTTTTAGGAACTTCTTGACATTGTCAATTTTCGGACTTTTTGCTCATATGGTATAGTATATGCTACTTATACTTACAACATTGTTCATCATTCATTCATTCATGTCCCGTATCATATCCTTTTATTTGCTAGCATTTTACGAATCGTTCTAAAACGATTTCTTTAATATCTTTAAAAAAACATTTATTGTTTACATTTTCCATTGTTGTGACACAAGTCAATTGTCAAACTGTCATTAAATTTTCTCTTTGTCTATGAAGATTACTTTTTGGTTTATATAACTTGAATTATTTTTATCAATAGGTTTAGCTGAAATATTGTATTTTCTATATAATTACCGATTACTAACTGAATTTCGACATCTACAATAATTAATAAGGACACGCTAATACTCGATCGTGGAGGTTTTAATACGTCGTGGCTGAACAGACAGGCTGGTTTTATGACTGGCAGATGAGATGTCAGAATAAGAAAAACAATTTGGAAACTTCAAAAATCATCTAAAATTAATTATGGAAAAGGAATATTTTCCTATAAAAGAAAAGTCTGAAGCACCTGATGGGGATTCCGCGTCTGGACCTATTTCACTAACCATCTGCCTCAGATTCCGCGTCTGGACCTATTTCACTAACCATCTGCCTCAGATTCCGCGTCTGGACCTATTTCACTAACCATCTGCCTCAGATTCTGCGTCTGGACCCGTTTCACTAACCATCTGCCTGAGGATACGGCGTCCGGGTTTTATCAACAAACACATATCAATTCTACGTCTGCACTCTGCTGAGTAACCATCTGCCTGGAGATTTTACGTCGAGCTTTGTCGAAGGAGACTGGCACTCTAAAGTGTCCCTTCGACGCCTGAAGACCTTTTTTCTCCACCTCCTCCTCCGGACTTCAATTCAAGCCTATTAACTTCAGTGTCGCGTGAACCGTTTTGTGTTATTTTTTATATTCCGACCTGTATTTTATATTTCATTTATTAAAGTATATGTAACAAGTATAATTTCATCTTTTATGTAGTTAGGGTCGAGTTGTACGTTACAATGGCCACTTGAGCGTCTTTTTAGAAATGCCAGCAAGTTATGACTTGATATCAATACCCACCATGTTTGTTTTCAAAGTGCTTTTTAGCATTGAATAGTACCACCACAATGAGCTTGACGGCTTGAGTCTAGTATCGTTTGGCAGGAGTTTTGGGGTAAAAAGGGTTGAAGATGTTAGGGGTGGGTTCCCTGATTATAACGCTACTACAAGGTAATGCGTATTTTTCGAGAAATAAATAATAAATGTTTCTAACCTCAAATTAGATTACAGCGTAACGAAACGTTAAAATCGGCGATTGACAACCAAATCTGTACTAGTGTATTGTCTGTGGTGTAAAATGTCGTGCAAAATCGTTGAAAAGAAACGTAAAAAAAAAAACGCTATTTGCGTCATGTGTCAGTGTCATTTGTTTACGTTCATTCTGTTTCTCCCAGAGTTGTGAGAAGTTAGTGTACCTCCACTTCATGGTTAAAATAGGTCGACATTGTTCCAAAATCGAATCGGGGCACCCCGACTCCACGTAGTCTTTTGGCTCCTACCCCTAGAGTGTTTATAAAAATCCGGAGGCGCAAAGGGAGGGCAACCCCCGCCCGCTGTAACAAAGCATAGGCACCCGTGCGAGCCGTAGCGGCTGAGGCTGCGGAGGTGAGCATGGGTGCCTATCCTTTGTTTCGCAAGGGCGATGGGGTTGCACTTCCCGCAGCGCCGGAGACGTTGGAAAAGCGACATTTAAGTGTTTTGAGGTTAGGTTACAATAATTAGTTTTTCTCAAGAACGGTGCGTTACCTTTTCATGGGAGTGGTACCAGGGGGGACGGAGCACCCCCCTCCATCCCCCCCACCACCTCCCCACCCCTACCTCCTGCCAAACGATACTAAATTTTAACCATCAGTGCTTTTTTTTAAGGCAAAGGCACAAAAACAGCCAGTATTACTAAGTAAAATGGTTGTAATTTATTGTCAAAATTAATTAAAAGTACGTAATTATACATTACGATATTAAAATTGGTGACCCTTTACGAGCAAATGTGTTATAAAAAATTTAATGATAAAATTGAAAAGAAATAAAAATTGAGAAATGGGGAAGGTCGGGCAAAGCTAATTGTAGATGGCGTGAACATAGCAAGGTCCCTACGGTCCCTTCATGAGTTTGATTTGTTTTCACTATTTTATTTCGTTATTTTCGGTGATTTCAGCATTATAAATCAAGTACTTGACATGGAAAGTGTCAGAATTTTAATCCTTGAATACTTCCTCGTAATCACTTTCTTCAAAATGTTTCCAACTCAAACTCGAACTAAAAAAAATCTCTAATAGCTTTAAACCACAATCTTCTAATTTTAGGTTCTTCGGGAAATGGTGCACTCCAATTTCGGAGTATCTAGGAACACAATAACGCGTAAATTTTCGCTAAAATAAATTAAAACAACATCACGCCTTGTATTATTAGCTTGTGTTGGGAACTAGCTACGACAGCGCCATTTTGACAGTTGCCTTCCCCATTGATAAAATTGAAAAGAAATACATTGATTGATTCATACGGCAGATGTGTCGGCTCGAAAATAAATTAAATTTTAGAATATAATTTTTAACGCAATAACTGCTGAATTATTTAACATTTTTTTACATAATATGCTAAAATAGCTCACTAATCCGGTGCGGCAAAAGCTTATCCGCGTTCAAAAAATATTTCACGTGGTGCTATGAACTATTTGCTAATATTGCCCTAATAAAATTATAATTCACATCAACACACGTAATCCTATCAAAACAAAAACTACACCAGTCAATGAACTAGAATTGAAACATTCATGTCATAGGAATAATAAAAATTTCGAAATTCCCGCTTATCCTGGCGCGCGGACGAGGTTGCCAGATTAATTAATTAAAATATTAACCAAAAAGTAAAATATGTTATATAGATATTAACAATAACATTTAAATTCTGCGCTATCTCGTTCTGGTGCTACTCAATGAGTTCAAATGCGCCGTCTCGCTCACACTAGTCGGCTTCATATCAGGCTTGCCTCACCTATCTTTGTCTTCCAGTTTTCGCCTACAAATTGCTATAGAAACGTTTACATTTGTTGATGTAGTGGTAAGTACGTAGAAGCAGATTTCTATGAAGTTAAGCCTTTTAATTTGACAGGCATTACGTTCGCGCAAGTGCTTAGGAACGCGAACGGACGAAATGACGCGACACGACTCAATTTGTTATTATTTTGAAAGAGTATTTTCTAGGTGTTGTGGTAATGAATAATTTTTTTATTTAAAATGATGTGATAGTTATTGCGGCGATGTCATTCCCTATGATTTTGTGTGTTCTCTTTTTAACAAAATGTGAATTCGGAAACTGTCGTCGACGAAAAGGTATGTATAGAGTAAGCGTTCAAAAGTGCATAGGCACGTTAAGAGTCGTAGCGCTGTGAACTCGCGGTACTACTATTTAATTTACTTTGTAAAGTATTATATTATTTTAATTATTGTGAATGTGAAGACATTGTGGATTTGTCGTTTTTTTAATGCATTATTTTATTCCACAAAGATCCCAGTTTTGCACGGCACACACTGACGTATCGTCGCGTACTCGCGTCGCTCTGCACGAAACAAAAATATATTTCCGTCGCTTTTGTTAGACACGCATCATGCGCGTGACCTGGCCAGTTTATGGCATTGCTAAAATTCGAGTTAACCTAATATGAGCTGGGAGCAGTAGGCGTCAAGCGTTTGACTGAGAAGCCGCGGCGCTTCTGATCTCATAGGATGCAGCGTAGATTTATTGCCAATTTTTTGGTATTGGTTTGAATTATTAATAATATTGTAAAAAAATGTTGTTTTGTTATTTTTGTTGTTATTGCAATGAGAGAGAGTTTAGAATAAAAAAATGCGTTACAAGTGATAACAAAAATGAAAACATATTTATTTATTTTCTTAAAAATTTTACTTACAGATAACCGCTACGATTATTTATAATAACTTCTTCAGCCAAATAGGCTGTGCAATACTGTGTCAAGGAACTTAGAAGCCATTTGTCTTAATTTAACATGTGAGATGTTGAAAAAAAATGTTAAATAGATTTATTTCACCATAAACGCTTTGCACCGTTAAGCTTTGATCATGAATTTCTAAAATAAGTGATTTTATAAAGTGGTTATATATGGCAGTTTGTTAACATTATTTGGCTTGACTGAATAAAGGTAACATATTGAGGATAGCATAAGTATTCATTTTCTTTAAGAAAAGGTGATTGAAACTAAACCTCATTTTTTTATAATTAAATAATCACGGATATAGCGCAATATACAGGATAAACTATTCCGGAACTTAATCGTTCTTGTTTATTACGGTAGTGTTTGCAGGGCTTCGGTGATGCAACCTTTTTAGCGTGGAGTACACGGCGAACAGTTTGTAATGACGCTTTTAAATAATTCAGCAAAATGCCCGGTTGGTATGAAACCATTAGTTTCATATTCATTCACCATGTGCGGGCTTATTTAAATAAGCATCCACTTCATAAATAAGCGCTCCGACTAGCAAGGATTCCTTCTTCCTCACATCTCTCTCTTAACCGACTCATAGTGATTCTCTAGAACAAAGAATGTGATACTATTAGATATATCTAAGCAAAATTTATATTTACAACGCTTTACTCATGATTCACCAATTTAAACAAATAATAATTTAAATTTAGTAAAATATGAAATATTTGAATGATAACAATCACACTTAGTCCGGTTTCAATTTATATTTGTGTTGTCACATCATTTACATCCACTTTTACGCAGCGCAATAATATTTGCCAATGCTTTAATTACATTTCACTGCATTTTGGAAATTATAACCACAACACCGCTAACAGATTTAAACATTCGTCACTAACCAACAACGTTCAATTAGGTGAATAGTCGCAACCAATTGCATCTACCTCACAGAAATCGACATAATTTACTCAGTTTTCTGTGGTCTACCTACAAAAATGTATTATTTATGTAAACAAGATGAACGAGACAAGTATCGAATGATTATCGAACCACTTCAAGTAATTTTATTAAAACAAACAAAAAATGATCATTTTAGTTATTAGTAACATATCAAAAACTTGAAATAGATATTATTTGAAAATGACATCACGCAGGCGCGGGTGAGATTCGAACTCAGGGCTCGCCATAATCGCTCCTACCCATGCACGGTAACGACTACTAAGCTAGCATGCCATATGATATGTTAGTTGAAATTATGAACTACCATCAACTACAGATAAAGTAAGTGTGTTTGCGTGTCTATAGTATAGAAACAACTTATAGAAGAGGGTCGTAAGTGAAACCGAAGCGTCAATCTATTACTTTGTGAGATTGCCTATGGACTTATGAGCGCTACTGTACCTAAATACATTGAGTTTCCTGATATTAAAAGTGACTTTACTTAACCATTATAACTTTCATTATTGTATCTATTCCTCGGAAATAAAAACTTACCCATGAAATGTTATGCCATCTTTTTGGAAACTCGAAGTCTGGCTGTTATTACCACACCAACGTATTGTGTAAGGGGCCATTTATAGTATTTATTTTCACCATTTTTTATCAACTAACGTGGAAGTGTTTACAGCTCACAGAAGTGGTGGAAACTAAATCGAAATAGTTGAGAGACGACCTACATCAGTAGTGCTATTCTGTAACCATCTCACCGTGAAAACTTAGGTGAAGTGAGTGTGGAATGAGCTGTCAGTGGCACTGACGCTAGTTTTTGACTAAGACTAGATGACACTAACAGCTCACTCCACGCAAGTCTTCACGGTGAGATTTTTACAGAATCGACATGCTGATCTATAAGTCTGATGTGTTGAAAAACATCGGTCGCCTGGTATTAGGCGTTTATGGGCAATTTGTTGTGGAACCTACACATGCACAACCCTGTTAAACCAAGTGCCTATGACGTCACACGTCTGTTAAAACATGGACAGAAATCGACGACAGACAGTAGGTTCCTAGCCGCTGCCCGCGTTACTCGCGTCACATATAATTAACCTAATTTTAGTCATTGTCTGTGTTTAGTCGTAGTAACTATATTATAAAATCATTTCGTGATACTGAAGAAACATTTAATTTTACATCTCTATAGAACCTAAATAACGTCCCAACAAAAGTTCTATATTACTTTCGGACGCGCGATTTACCTTCCTGTGGTAGGTAACCAAGTGTACGCTGTGAATGTGTGCGTGAAGACGAGTAGCGTCAGCACACAAGACACAAACGCACAGACTTCCGACTTCGCCATATCTCGGACGGTTCCGAGAGCTCCTGCGGTTACACACATTCACAACGTGATTGTATACTTAGGTATTACATGCAAAGCGCGCTTCGCTTCGTGAGATTAAATAATTATGCTGCGGAAGCATCACTCTACCTAAAAGGTAGAGGTACCTACTTCAACTCTTTTGAAAGGACATCGCACATCGGGCTTAATTTATGAAAGGTGGTTAACGAATTATAAACAGCCGGCAAATCCAAAAAAAGTTATATTCCGATAGAATATTAAAGTGGAAACATGTAATTGGCGTTCTTCTACATATTGCTTCTGAGTACTTGATTTGTTAGCTGTAAGTTTTCTTAAAATTTAATAAAATAAAAAAATTATGTTACCTATACGTTTAATTTACAGGGTTCATTAAAAAATACTTTGAAAATAGAAAAAAATACTACTAAGGTAACCCGTGAATGTAACCCTCGGTAGGCGTGTCCCACCGGGTAAAGAGCGATTTCCATTTCTTATGTCTACATAAACATTATTCCGATGAATGAAATTAGAGATGAAACGGATATCCGATAACTATCCGGTATCCGGCGGCCTTAACTATCCGGCCGAATACCGGATAACTAACTACTATTCGGCCGGATAGGCATCCTGCCCAATTAAAAAAAAATCTGGATAAAAAAAATATTTTTAAGTAATTATTTGCTTTATTTAGTTAGTCTTAGTATCACTTAAGAAATTAATTAGTTTTGTAAATTTTTAATCACACAATAGTAAATGTAATAAAAAGAAAATGAATTAAGTAATACTCATACTGCACTAAGGGCAAATTATGGTGAATAAATACTCATTTGAATTTCTCTGCATTGAGAGGTAGTAAGCGGTTTCGCTTCTCTTCATAAATAAGGCTAGCTTCAGAAAAAAGTCTTTCGCTGTAGGTACACACTGCTGCAAGGTGCTGAAAGATAGATTTTGGCAAACTTTGTTAAATTTGGGTATTGTTTAGCTGACTACCAAGAATATACACCAAACGGCTAAGTTCCGCCGGATATCCGGCCAAACTGCTATCCGTTTCATCTCTAAATGAAATGCACCGACGCCAGCGTAGTTTGACTAGACTCGATTAATCGAATGGACCCCAAGATTGGCACTACCCCCTGAAGCCTCATGCTTCATGATACTAAAAGGACTATTGCATATCAAGGAAAAGACCGGGGCGCTTTAAGGTAGGGAGAACGTGCCCTTACTTAGGATAGAAAGGAGTGTGAGCCAACCGAGTATGCACAATTTTAGCATTGGACTAGTGGAGACGGGTGATGTTTATCTATCTTTTATTAACGTCGCAGCAGAGTTGATTCAGGTTGAGCTTCATCAGTGAATCTTTTCTCGGCACTTTTCTATGTACTAACCGTTTCCGGTTTTTGTATATCTTATTAGCAGCGTTTATGATCTTCCACCGTGTCCATGTTGTTATTTGTAAATATGCACTCACAAAAAACTCTCGGTTGCAGCACTTTTGAACATAACAATGGTTTTGGGACACTGAGACTCACCTTTTTTGTTTGTCCCCTGACCGCAAAGAGAATATAACCACTAGAGAGCGTATAGGCCGATTTCTTCTAAGCGCAGTACTCACTACTGCGGGCCGGGGGACGAGGAAGAACGCGCGGCTGCAATTGGTCAGTTCAAGGTCAATTTGCGTAGGTATGCCATCGTGAGGGCTGCTCCACTTCATTAAGGGAAAATAGTCGATATCGATCAAACATACTCAATTAAAATCATAGAAATTATATTTAATCATAATCAATCAATTACAAAAAACAACATGTATCCAATTATTATTGATTTTAAAAATGTATTAATTTCGTACATGTTTTTGAATTAAAGTTTGAGGGTCCTGATTGTTCTGTGTACAAAATGACAAACGAGAGTACCTACATATTTCTGAATTATGCATCTTGCTAATTCAATTAAATGATTTGTTGATTTTATCTCAAATCGATGAAAATGAATATCCGGGAATAAATCATACCCAATCAGAGATTTTAAATCCGATCTCCTCGAACCTCCTCCTTTTTTTGAAGTCGGTTAAAAGTAGATAAGAAGTTTTTTTTTACATTATGTGAATTGGATAAAAATTGTATTCGTTTAAATTTGTTGTAACTAGATGTCTTGGAATGTTTCCCACACACTTCACCGCGCATGAAGGCATTTTGATGCGTTATAATTGCATATTAAGTTCTACAGTTTTTATTTAATTTTGAGTGCACACAGGTCTAACTCTTGGACACAACTAAAATGATTATTAGTACCGTAGCCTCTACATAGGCGACAAAATACTAATAGTTTGCGAGCGTCGGGGCACTGTATGCGCAGTCAAGTGGTTATATAGTCATTGCCTGACCGACTACCTGGCACGGATCCTGTAAGCTTGTTGCTATAGAATTTAAACTTTTGGAAACACTGCTTTCATTTTATAGATCTCTTATACACACTCACAAAGAAAAACACACTGTTTTGGTTAGGTCACTAAATGTTTTAAACTTAAAAAAAAACCCTCGCCCGCCATAGATAATATAAAAAAGAGATTCGGTTGCCCGGCGTGTAGTGTAATAGGTTAGTTAGTGGCTAGTCAAGGCAATAAGTGTTATAGGAAACACTTTTTGCATTAATTTCAAATTCATAATATAACCTTTGTTAGAATAAATAAAAATAAATATCTAGCTTGATGCAATAGTACTAGACACTTCACCAGAATGGCACTTAAAAAGACCGCCAAACTTCAACAACTCTAGCCCTACCGCATCGAAATAAAGCTGGTCAAAACTCAGTCCCTAAGGCCAACTTAGCCTCACCAGATTCAGGGCTTAGCATCCTTTGGCACAGGCAGTTCCTCGCATGTTTCACTGGCTCGTGCGTTTTAGATCAGGTGCACAGTACAAAGAATTTTATTTCGCGACAAAGCACATTATATGCCCGATGCTAGACACGTGTTGAACATGCAACAACGCGCCGTATTTTTTATTTTTACTTTTTGTTTTGTCGGAGGACAGTCGACACGACCTTTCTCTACGAACTACGAAGTCTCACGACCAACCATGCCCAGTTTACATTATTCTAGTCCAGTAATCCAGCGAATCAATCCAGTCCAGCCCAGTCCAGCGCTAAACTGGATCATATCGTCTACAACTCGACATTAAGTATTCCAGCCATTCAGACAGACAAAAAGTTTGATCCCTGGACTGGAATAATGTAAACCTTTTTATAATGTTGTAGATATCAGTTGCGGAACTTGCGTGGCGACTGTTAACGCCTTCTGACGATGAATAACCAAAATTTTATATTTGTTTATTTTCGTTACAACTTTGTTTGAATAATTATTTTAATTTGAGTAAAATAAAACACGAGCAATGTACATACCTACATATTTTTAATATTTAAAATGGCAATAAAAATAACAATAACTTAATTTAAAGCCTACAGAGATCTTTGTACTTTGCGCACGTGTTGGCTTTTAGACTCCTTTAAAGCTTGCTCCAACTTATTTGTTAAATGTAATAAATTAGGTAAGTCACACTGAAGTAGAACATGGTTTATTTTATTTTGACAATGGCTGGCTGCTTTGGCATCTTGTATACTTGAATTTATCTGTATTGGAGTTAAGCTTTTGTCGCCTTCCTTCTCATACCTTATTCTATCGTTGTGTTCACTGTATTGTCCAAAGTTTTTTGGTTTCATGATCATAAAATCCATGGCAATCATCGGTTTTATTTCTTCATTGCAACTTCGTGAGGCTACCTGTGAATGCACAAAACTATAAGTAACAATTAACATGTGTCATTTAATATTGGAAGAAAGAATTGTTCAGAACATTAACATAAACAATTTATTTTAACTTACCTGGATTTCAAATCTCCAGGATAGATCCTGATAAGTAGGGTCTTTCTGCTGCAGAAGGTTCAACGCATCTGATAACTCTGCCTTCTTAGTGTTGTGCAACTTTACCAACACTTCCTGTTGCTCTGTAGAAAAACCCGCTATAGCCAATGATGACTTTAGGTCAGCATCTGACAACTGAATAAAATATTGTAATAGTAAGAATGCTGAAACTACAGTTGAATATTTTTTGATAAAGACCCAGTCAGTATGTTTCCCATTTCCATACAGAATAATGCAAAACACAATCTTTGTTGAAGTGTGACCTAATTTAAGTTCAATGCTAGATATGTACTTACATTTAGTCTGCAGCCCTCCACTATAAGATATACCAATGCATGAACTAAATTTTGGACTGTTGTTAGTGAAACATCCAGCTTTTCTGAAAAGAGAAATGATAATGAATTACACAAAATCATTTATTGGTGGATCATCACATTCATCACTTGGTAAATATACCATGCTTATCTGATGATACTCATTAAAAAAACTGTTTATTTGTCCCAAAACAGTTACATGGATTATAAATGAGACATCCCCAGTAAGTAATTGATAACACTTGTGTTGGGGCACCTCTCATTATTTGACTATTAGCAAAGGTAATACAAATTAATATGGAGCAGTTAACAATGAACAGCAACAACATAGATAAAAAATCAAAAAGTGAAGACAAATAAGAATATTATGTATGAACACTATGTACAGGCAGAAAAAGAGATCAGGAAGTATATTATAAATAGGCCCTTTGGAGTGCTTAAATAATCAAATTTGACATCGCATATTTTGATATTAATTAATTAAAAAGGGAGCGCCCCTGAAGCACGTCCCACACAGAACGTCTTGAGACACCGTTGGAAAATAATTGCCAGCAGCGCTGATTAAGAGATCAGCTACCGGTGGCAGCAAGAGGTTCTTATCAGAACTCAGTAAATTTGTCACAAACCGTCGCCGTGCAGTGAAAGCCTCGTGATTGCAAATAAACGTTATTTTACAGGGGAAGATAAAAACTGTCTGAGAAATTGCCGTATTAGATGATCTCCAAGCTTCTCATCAATATACGGCATGAATTAAGCATCATAGAGCCGTGCATGTTTGTTCTAAATATGCATAACAGGGTTTTCTACACCACAAATAAATATAAATAAAAGTATTAATTTTTCTTTATGAGGATTTAACTGCATGGCGACGATACAGTGCCTATCTAAGTGCCACCAGTCTTAACATACACTCTATTGTGGTTACAATCCATCGTTTTTTTTTTATTTTTACTCTTAAAGCCAGTGCTGCCACTTGTGGAATCAAGATAAATCGAATGATACCTCATTTGTTATAATCAATCAAGCCTGTCAGACTAAAATGATTGATGAAGCAATAACTTTTCACAGACTTTTTTTTTATGGTCTTACTAAAAGATACTGGCACTAGTAGTTGTAGCCTGCACAGGCTGCTTAGCCACTACTTTAAAGAAAAATTAAGTGCTCCGTAATAATTAATAAACTCTGGAAGGAATTTTTCGCCTGCCTGCATACCTAAGAGTACAACACCTTTTGTGTACGCCAAGCAAATATCTATAGTATCATTTTGACAAAGTTAGAAGCAATAAAGAAAAGCCAATTTTTAAATTTTGCAAGCGATTTAATAAAGACAAAAGTTTACGTCTTGAGTTCATTATGAAACCCAAAAAGCTAACAAAACAAGTAAAAATACTTGGGAAATAATTATACTACTAAAGTTCTTCCTCTTACCTGCAGCAATACTATATTTCTTGTGATTGGTCCCATTACTAAGGTAGTCCAAAGCTAGTTTACAAAAGTCGATCAAAACTGAAAATAATTATTAATAACATTACTACGTTTACTACGTTTTTAATCTAGAGCATTTTAGGAATTATATAATACTGACCTTGTATGGAATGCTGGTTTAATAAATTAAGGTGTTCTTTCTGTAACTCGCTTAAAAAAATAATCATTGTCTTTACAGAAATTAGATGAAACGCCGAGCTATTTACATTTACAATGAAAATCGCCAGTTTTTTTTACTTGATGTTGATTTGATGTGACATTGACAAATTGTCGATTGAAAATGTACTTGTCAGTGCCAGCTGTTTTGTCTATGAATGCCAATTGCCAGTTGTCATTTTGTTTTTTTGATGTTGCATTGCATGCTATTAGTCGATACTTTAAAGTTATAAGTAAGCTAGGTACACAACCAGCAAAGAACAATGGCCAATTGCCTAAAGAGGAGCTTAGACTGAACGAACATATCACCGACAGAACAGAACTCTTGTTCTTGCTAGATCATTCATATGTTGAAATTCTTGACAATTCAGTAGGGAGAGACCAACTAACGAATTTTCAGTCAGTACTTGATATCACGAAAATAATTTGGTTGAGTGGGCACAGAATGTGTAGCTATTCGCTCGTTTGGTCTAGCTAGATCGACGTTATTAAGCTTGGACCAGAAGCGTTTTATTTGCCTAATAATAATTTATATATAGGGGGTATTCTCGAGGAATGTAGAAATGAACTACACACGGACTCGGTAAAACAGTTTGTAATGGTAAAAGCACAAATATGATGCACGTTTAGGTATAATTAGCGTTACAACACGAAAGTATGGCGTCCGTCGCACGATCGCAGCGTTCGCGGTGTATCGGACAGTAGCGGGGGGCCGACTGCCCACGCGACGCGAGCGGGCGCTGGAGGCGGGAAGCGAGCAACGTATCCTTGTAGCTGCGGGTACAGCGCGAACTAACTTTGACGCGGCTACGCGGACGTAATGTAACACAACGCTACATATATAAAGATGATATTATTACGATATCTTACAAATTTAACCGCTCAAGTCCATTTATTCGAAACAATGTTTATTTGTTACGCTTTAGATAGACCATGACCCTGGGATAAGTTATAGGATACTTTTTATCTAGATATTCCCACTTGATTGAGACCTAAGCGAGTGAAACAGAGGGGTGCACATAACATAACATCACGCCTTGTTTCCCCGAAGGGTTAGGCAGAGGTGTACCTGTACACCCACACTTCGCCAGTTATGTTTAAGTCCCATGTAATAGGGGGCGAGCCTATTGCCATCAACCGGGCACAAATCCGGACTCCGGGCTGCTACTGAGAAATTCCAGATAGAAAAACCCAATAACACTTTGCCCGACCTGGGATTCGAATCCAGGACCTCATGCTCAGCAGTAGCGATGGGTGCACCTAGTTCAATATATATTTTTAAGTAAGATATTAAGTAATTACGCTCAAATAATGTATTTTGGGGTTATGTGGTATATTTTATTATGTAGTCATTTATTTTCTAATAATTAAAAATTATTTTACTGCAAGAGCTAAAACTTCAGTGTAGCCCTGGCTCTTGTACTAGGACTTCTGTCTGCATCACAAGAGCCAGCAATTAGCATGGCAGTCTAAATTAAGATATTGTGTTAGAAAAAATATTAAAGAGTGCGAATTTACGAAATAACACAAGACGAAGACATATTAGTGGCATTTTAGTTTCGATTTTGGACACGCGTCAGAATATCCTCTTATGGCTCTTATCTGCAACTTAGAGGTCAACTACAGGCTAAAAGTTGTGATATGTACACAAATGGTTATTGATCAGCCGAATAACTTTATATCGACTAAACATTTGTCATTTAGGCACTACGCACCTCAATAATTGTTGTAAATTGTTGGTTCTGTGCACGGTTCTGTGGTTGTCATTTTCTTGACGTAGACGTAGTTGCTGAGTTTTTCAATTTTGTAATTCTGTTGACATGTTTCTTTAATTTTACTTCATTTAATTGATAATATAATCGTAATTAATGGTCAGAGAAGTTACTACAGCAACATGGCTTTGAAAAAAGTCAAAGGGAATTTTGAGAGGATGTTCGATAAAAATCTGACGGATTTAGTTCGAGGAATCAGAAATAACAAAGATAATGAGGTATTTTATAAGTATTAGTGCTCTATTTTCGGTCAAACATTCATTTAAGTTAGTAATACAGCCAATCCTAGTACCTGACCAGTAAAATGTATCCTTGTTACTTTCTTTCTAATTCCCCTCCACTGTCAGATTTCTTGTCTCAAGCAGAAAACTACCAGTTTCTATAATAAATTAAATATTTAGCTGGAGGTAAACCACCTAGATAGAGTTGTCTAAAAATGTAGGTACCATGTGTATACCTAAACAGAAGCCTTGTAATCTCATTTATATCCATTTAAAAATTGAGACTTTCAATTCAAGTTTGTTCAATTTAATTAAGATTACGAAACAAACAAAAATTTACATCTGCAACATACTTTGTTGGTGACACTGATCCATTGTTTACTCTCGATTATTTATTCACTATTGTCAATGGTGAGAGTCAATATGCTTCATTACAGTAAACAAGTAGGTAGAACATACCTTTACATCTGTATGCATTGTATGTTTTTGGTAAACACTTCAACTGCTGGTAGAATTTTGGTATGTTTGCACCTTAGCATCTTTTGTAGAAAAATAATGGTGTATTACTGTTAGACTAACCTGCAGATAATAAATTAAAACATACTACATGCAAAATATCCATCTATCCACGAAAACACTTTACTCTGTACTATATTTACCATCTCATTTTCAGCCAAAGTATATAGCTCAATGTATGGAAGAAATAAAAGTCGAGCTGCGCCAAGACAATATAGCAGTCAAGGCCAATGCAGTGGCAAAACTAACATATGTAAGTACCTACTTGAATCAACATGTATTCTTATTTATCACAATGTATGTAGGTATAAAAATGAGATAAACTTTGATAGCAGTTAATGGTTCTCTGTTAACATACCCACATGGCCATTTATCACTTTATTGAACTCAAATACAGGGGTAATAGAGGTTTTCAATAATTCAGTTGTTCTACAACTGGTTCATTTATCTGTGGTCCCTAATTGGCACCTATGTATTTGTCCATTTAATACTTATCTTTGTAAGCTCTGGTTTCAACAGATGTTAAGCTTCACCATGTTCATGCTTATTTAGGTTTTCACGAAATATGCTAGATAACTGAGCACAAAATCGCCGCTCTGGCAGCATTTTAGAGATGGCAGCACTAATACATTTGTAGCATCAAAAGTGTGTTGAGCGCATAACCATTCAAAGCTGTCTGTTTCTATTCTCATTTGTGACATACTCTGAGAAAACAATTACAAACTTGGTTTGTATGGAAAGTGTTGACAAAGCAGCCTCTAGTAGCAGCCGCCAAGGCATTTCTATGCTCTGTGGCTAAAATTCACATTCTTATGATACCTTCTACAAACCTGTTTATTTTAATAGCCAATTGACCAAAGACATTAACATAATTTCACATGTATTACAGCTCCAAATGCTGGGATATGACATATCTTGGGCTATCTTCAACATAATAGAAGTGATGAGTTCCAATAAGTTCACCTACAAGCGCATTGGTTACTTAGCAGCTAGTCAGTCATTCCATGCAGATTCAGAACTACTAATGCTCACTACAAATATGATAAGAAAGGATCTCAATGCACAGAATCAGTATGAGGCAGGGCTTGCACTCAGTGGCCTCAGCTGTTTTATATCCCATGACTTGGCCAGAGACCTGGCTAATGACATCATGACATTGGTAAGTATTATTCTTATATCTATTTAATTTGCCTCAGTGTTCAACTAAAGGGCCCTTATGTGATTATGATAAGTTAGCACTTCAGCTGCAGTTTATGAAATTTAAAGCTAATCAAATGTACAATCAAACATGCCTTAGATGAAGGTAATTGCAGAAATGCGTGAGGACACTTGCCTGATAAAAATTTAAACACTATTTTTTATGCTGGCAGATAAAATTGTTTTAAAATTGTTTGTAGATGAGCTCAACAAAACCATATTTAAGGATGAAAGCTGTACTCATGATGTACAAGGTATTTCTAAGGTATCCAGAGGCACTAAGACCTGCATTCCCAAAACTAAAAGAAAAATTAGAAGATCCCGATCCAGGTACAATAAAATTACTATTGTAGAAGTTGGTGCTTTACAAAATATGTCTAGCCTTTTTCTGTTACTTATTACACAAATATGTTTGTTATCACAGGTGTCCAATCAGCTGCTGTAAATGTAGTTTGTGAATTAGCGAGGAAAAATCCTAAAAACTACCTCTCATTAGCTCCAGTGTTCTTCAAACTGATGACAACATCCACTAACAACTGGATGTTGATCAAAATTATTAAATTGGTATGTATTTCTAAGTATAATTTAGGAAAAAAACTACTCATAATATTTTTTTTCAGTACCAACATGCTGCATTATGTTTTTATTTGAATAAATTATGCCTAAAATTTACATTTGATAAAACAGTAACAGTAAAAGATGTGATTAACCTGAACTACCTGAATTTATCAAAGAGTAATTAATGCGTAAACTAAACTATATTTCTGAACACTTTTGTTATAAACATATCTGAAATAACTTATGAATTCTTCACAGTTTGGTTTAATGACACAGTATGAACCAGACATTGGAAGAAAAATAACCCAAAGCCTCATAGATCTAATTTGCAGGTACAACTAGTGAACTTTACAAAAACAGAGTTTACCCAAATGCTAGATTCATTCACCACACCTCACCATTGAAAGTTAATACAACTTAGTTAATGCCACATTCTGACTATACCAGAGCTGGAATATTTGAAATGCAACTAAATTAATTATTTTATTCATAAACTTTCCAATCTTCTGAACATACAAATGCAACTCTACAATAACGTCAATAACATTTCTAATGTTCTAGCTTATGATATAAAAAATATATTCCACACGAATGACACTTATGAATTGGCACATCAGGCTCACATTTTTGTATTATTTTTGCTGCTATTATTATACCAAAAAAATACCATAATTTACCTTTTTTATTTAAAGAAGGAAGGAGCAGTGGTGGCCCAGTGGTAACGGCCGCGACTTACGAGTTGTAGGTCGTAGTTTCAAACCAAGACGCCTGTCTTTACTTTGCGTAAATTTTTAAATTTCATTACCACTGCTCTCAAAACGGTGAAGGAAAACATCGTGAGGAAACCGGCATGTCTTAGAAACAAAAATTCGAAGACGTGACATCTACCAACCCGTACTGGGCCCGCGTGGTGGATTACGGCCCACTCCCGGTCACAGAGAGGAGGCCTGTGTCACAGCTGTGGGAACATAATAGGCTGACTATGAGCTGAAACCACATGTAGGGTATCTTTAGAACAGAGACGTGACATCATCTAGCTACTGGTTGCTATCACATAAGCTAGTCTTATGTAGTTTCATTGTGTTTGTTGCAGTTTGGTGCCTTAACCCCATTAGAGCCTCGACTTGGCAAGAAACTGATAGAACCATTAACTAACTTAATACATAGGTGAGTCAGTTACTGTCATTGAAGCAGGAACACCACCAACCTGTCCAATTGTGCAGTTACAGTGGACAGTGCCTTCGTCATACTAGTTATGTAGACAATATTGTGTCGTCTTTACTGTACATGTAGTCTCTATGGGGTGAAAGGAATGTAATGTATGTTCTTATGCATACTATAGTAGTTAGTAAAATTTTTAATAGATGCCACGATAATTATTAAATCTTCCACGTAGATGTGTCTAGTATAGTTATTGAAGGTTTATTCTTTAAGGAACTGCTTGCATTGCTTTTTTAACATTTTGTTCAAATAAGCTTAAACACTCTAGCACTTTGGGGTTAATTATCACATCAAAACACTAGTTTAAGGCTTGGAATTGTAATATAATTAACATTTGTTCATAAAGCAATGTACATTATGTATACACAGCGCCTTACTGAACTTGTATAGTAAGATGTAATAAGCAATGTGAAACACCAAAGATTTAATTAATTTATAATATTTTAATTTCGCAGATTGGTTTAGAGACAATATAATTTTCAAATATATTTTGATATAATTGTGGTGTTTCACATTGAAAACAAAACAGGGTGTAAAAAGACCCATCACAAAGTCGTCATTTGCGCATTCTGTACATCAAACTAAGAAATATTTAAAAAAAACGGGGAAGTTTTGTTTTTATGTGAAGTTTTGGTGTGAAATATCGCCGTTTACGGTAGGATATTTAAAGTAAATTTATAGAATTTTTAACTTGTCTTCAAAATAATAATAAAATGGAACTTAGACCTTGAATATCTCCGTATCCAGGTCGCAATGACGGGAAGAACAAGTGACTCTTGGCTTCGTTAAGCGCCTTTTTACACCCATTATAGGCCGGGGAAATTACCTAGAAGTTACAAAAAAGCTAAGTTAAGACTAGGTTTGCATTAATTAAAAAACAATGATTTGATTTCACCTGATGTGTAGGGTACATACAATGGATGTACCTATCTTTCATTGTTCATTCTTAGTCTATCATTATTTTTACATTTTTGAACTCAAATGTTTCAAAAAGTATATGACCAAGGATATTCATCACTGATTTTTTAATTTTTATAATCACTTACTCTGTCGATTAATACGTGTTTTATCGATGGCCTCCAAAACCAGTTTTCTTTGAATCGCATGCGGTAGTTATTCCAGGTCCCATACAAACATGTACGAACTCCTTTCGTTTTGTTTTTATCACAATTTCCTTGGAGTAACGATTTTTTACAAACATATTACAATTTTTTTTTTTTCTATTTTGCCTTATTTTTTTTCTAAAGGCGTTTTTTTCCCTTGACCACAGATAATATAATACTACGTACAGATTCCCAATCCCATACAAAGAAATGAATCCTCCCTAAATCTGGCTATTGAGCTGGCAATTTTTCTTAGTCCAATTTTTCAACAGATGGCAGCATCAGCGACTCACTAATTGCCAGAGACTGAAGTTTTACAAAGCCATCTAGGAGTGTGCATCCATCTTTTAAAACGTTTCGTGCAATCCTTTTATATAAAATTTCATAGTTCCGGGTTCAGAAAAACATGTTTTTAGATTTATTTTATATTTCTATGTAAAAATTATAAAAAAAAGTAAAGTTGTTTGATATAACTATGTAACAATATTGTAAACTGTGAGGACGGGACCAATTGAGTAAAACACCATCTATTGCAAAAAGCTCTAGAAGGGTTCAAATTGAAGTTAAAGGCTGCATTTTTATTTTATTTTTAAAATACGTGCAACATGAGTGGAAATAGAAAAATCTGCACTAAACAAGGAAGGTTTGACTTTTACCAATCATAATTCAGCTAAAACTCTGCCGTAAATCGCTTTTTTATGATTGTTAATTTCATAATGCTTACTTAAGCTGCCATCTATATTTTTTTTCAAGACAAATTATAATTTGTTCGAGTTGAGACCTCATGCCTTGACACTGTCTTAGAAAATGGTTAATTTTTGTTATTACTATTTAAAGTACTAAGTAGTAATAAACTTTTCATTAAAAAATAAATCGCTGATAAGATTTAATAAATTGTTCGTAACGTAATTTCCCCGGACTATTAGCCAACCATGAAATATTTTAGTGTACAATAAAGTATAGGTAATCTATCATAAATAATAAGCTAAAATTGAGGGATTTTACCTTATTGGATACTTTGATAGTAATTATTCAGCAACAGTTAGTAATATTATAGGAATATATATTAATGTTACTAGTGATCGGAAATTTTGGTGCAATCATAGGTTACCTAACTAAAGTTACAGAGCTAGCATAGACGCCATTTTGAATTACTTAATAAATCTCAGGAACCAAAAAGAAAATTTCGATGCCTAATCAGTACTGATTATTTCTTTGTTACTATAATTCTAACCCAAAATTAATTCCTTGCTTTTTGTAAGATAAAATGAAGTTGTTGCAGTACCAGTTCATCTGAATTTCGATCACTAGTAAAGTTATGATTTATTAACACGAAGGTATAAAAGCATATGTTTATGGGCAGTACGTCAGCGATGTCGCTGCTGTACGAGTGCATTAACACGGTGATCGCGGTGCTGATCAGCATCAGCAGCGGCATGCCCGGCCACGCCGCCTCCGTGCAACTCTGCGTGCAGAAGCTCAGAATACTCATTGAAGACAGCGATCAAAATTGTGAGTCACCTTCCTCACTAAATCTATTTGAAAGAAAGAAAAACAGGTTCTTTGTCACGGAAACACCTGCATACAAAAAGACAAGCGCAGTTCTTTTTCTTGTTTTCTCGTGTCTGTCTGTACTAGCTTGATGAGCAAGCAGGGAAGCAAGCCATGATAAGATTAACCATTCAAACAGGCCATAGCCACTCCAAACAACTTAGTGAGAAGGAAGTCGCATATAGCCTTGTCGTGAAACGGTATACTTGCTTCCCTCTTGTTCTAACATTGATTGACGCTTTGTGTTACAGTGTTCGTACGATCGTTGCTACCGAGTGTAAACAAAATTTAACGAATTTATTAGTCTTAGTAGAAACGCAACTAGACGACTCAATAATGCAGACCTAATAAAAATTGCCGCCAATTTGATGTCGTGTTCAATTGACTACTAAATCATGCTAAAAATTTTTGACAGTGAAATACTTGGGCCTACTGGCTATGTCAAGAATACTCAAGTCCCACCCGAAGTCGGTGCAGGCCCACAAGGACCTTGTGCTGGCGTGTCTCGATGATAAGGACGAGTCTATCAGACTTAGAGCTCTAGGCTTGCTGTATGGCATGGTAAGTAACAACAGTCTTTTTGGAAGTATCATCTCTGGAATAAGTAAAGATAGGAAAAATAATTGACCTACCGACTTAAATTGTCCCTATATTTAAATCACAACTGTTATTCTGTGAAAGTTGTATGAAATGCATAAAACTGGGCAAACTGACGTAGTGTGTCAATTTTATTTATTTATCTAACTACATTGAAAACAATAGTTTTGTATAATTTAGCAGTTCAGTAAATGTCAGTTCCAGTTCCATTCCAAATGGTTGAGCTGAATGGTGCTGGTCCACGTGTCATGATTATAAAGAGACGCTGTTAGATAAGAATTGTCATCTCTTAACTGCCATTGATTATATCTTTATATTCTTTAAATTGTTCGGTATTGTTTTTGTGTAGCAATAAAAGTATTGACTTGCCCGTGACGCGAAGTCAACTGAGACGCGCCGGTACTGACGTGACTGATGTGTGTAGCCGACGTCCTACGTAACTATATTTTTGACGTGACTGATCGGCGACTTGACGTTGACGTGTGTGCATGAACCTTTATAATAAAGGGACTCCCAATAATAAAAAAATCATTCCAAAATCCCATTCTAATCTCACAACTCCCCAACCAGGTTTCAAAGAAGAACTTAATGGAGATTGTAAAGAAACTGATGGTCCACATGGACCGTGCGGAGGGCACGCTATACCGCGACGAGTTGCTGACGCGTATCATCGAGATCTGCTCGCAGAACAACTACCAGCACGTGGTAGACTTCGAGTGGTACGTCACCGTGCTCGCCGAGCTCACCGAGATGGAAACCAGCGCTAAACACGGTGAGTTGTGCATGGTATGCTAGACTATTCAGGTGTCGCTTGATTACACTGGGCTGCCGTTATCTGTCACTTATTTTTTGTCAGTAACAATATATATTATCATGAGATTTATCCATGTTCTATGGTAATGCACTCCCGGACTCCTAAATCGAGCCACCATGCATTTTTATACTTAAAGGCCTGTACATAAAAATAGTTCTAAGTTAGAGCAAAAGTTTTTACGCAGTTTTGAAGCTGACTAACGGCCGAACCCAATAACGTATCTATCACCAATTTTGGCGTACTTTATCACTCTCTGGGTTTAGCGTCCCAATAAAGCTAAAGTATGCGACCCCTTAACATTTGTTTGACAGGGACAGATAGAATTTTACTGTCTATCAGCAGTAGCGATCTGTCTTAGGTTATTGGTTTCGGCCGTTACTGGCTATCATTTCGGTATCACTATTGTTCCGTATTTGAATTCACGAATTTAAAAAGAGAAGAAAATCGGAGTTTCCTCATGGATGACGGCCGTCGTAAATGCTCTTTGAGGTAACATAAGTTACAAAAAAACGTTTTCTCTATGGACATTGTTTGTTCAAAACTGTATTTTTTTTGTGATACGGTTAAAGTTTGGTAAAATGGCAAACGGAAATGTTAGTAGGTAAGTGCGTGGCTTCGAAACCACGTTTTTTCTTTCTTTGTTAAAAGAGATAGAGACTTTAAAACAAAAACATGCAGGGTGGCTCGATTCAGGCGTTCGGAAGTGTAATTAAATAAATAACTTAAAACCATTTCTGCGCAAAGAGTCTATGGCAGCCCGCTCGAATGAGGCGCCGCCCTGGTTGCAATTAATCCAGGGCACGGGGTCTCAACTCGAACAAATTATAATTTGTCTTGAAAAAAAATCGTAGATGGCAGCATAGGTAACCATTATGAAATAAACAATAATTAAAAAGCGATATAGGGCAGAATTTTGGCTGAATTATGATTGGTAAAAGTCAAAACTTCCCAGTTTACTACAGATTTATCTATTTCCACTCATAATACACATATTTTAAAAATAAAATAAAAAGGAAGCGTTTTACTCAATTGGTCCAGCCTCATCAGTTTCCAATTTTGTTACTTATTTAAATCAAACCAATTTTTTTTTATTATTATGTTTTACATAGAAATATAAAATTAATCTAATAACATGTTTTTCTGAACCCGGAACTATAAAACTTTATTTAAAAAAGGATTGCATGAAACGTTTTAAAAGTAGGTCGACTCCTAGATGGCGTTGTAATACAATAAACAACAATATTTATTTGTTTAAGACTTAAACCTATTTACAATGATGATTTTAACTTAAATTACACTTTAACTTAGTGGCAAGATACAAGACATGTGCAACTGGGCTTAAACTAGTCACCACAATGATCGAGCTGCCATTACAAGTGTGGGTGGGGCATACAAATGTTTTTTTTTTTTTATGCAATTAGCTGGCAATTAGTGAGTCGCTTATGCTGCGATCTGTTGAATAATTGGAAGACTAAAAATTTCCAGCTCAATTGCCAGACTTAGGGAGGTTTCATTTCGTTGTATGGGATTGAGTATCTGTACGTACTACGTAGTATTATATTATCTGTGTCCAGGGTTTGGTTTGCACGTTTGTGTTGTAGGTTGTTGAGCATGATTTTGATAAGACTAATAGCACCTAATATTTGTGTGGTGTGCCAGGCCGCATGGTGGCTGCGCAGATGACGGAAGTAGGCGCGCGCGTGGCCGAGGTGCGCGAGTTCGCGGCGCGCGAGTGCGGCGCGCTGGTGGCCCGCGCGCTCGCCGCGCCGCCCGGGCCCGCGTCGCGCGAGGTGCTGTACGCAGCCGCCTACGTGCTGGCCGAGTACTGCCGGTAAATACTCACTACATATTAGAGCGGCGCGCTGGTGAGACCGAAGTTTTGCTGAACTGCGAAGCTGAATGGTGCTGATTCATACGTCATGTTCGTGGTCGTCTCTTTATCTGCCACGGTTTATTTTATTTATTTAATTGTTTACTATGAACGCTATTAACGTGCACGTCTTTCTACATCGTTCTACATCTCGTTCTACATCGTTCTGTATAATTTCAACTTGAACGATGTAACCAATATTTTGTTTTAAAATAATGTCCGTGGCGTTTCTTGCCTTTTCTGCTCCATGGGAACCTATTTAGCTTTGGAATGGGCAACTTTGCAGTTAAAAGTACCTATAATCGGTTGAATTGAAATAAATGCTTTGAGTTCGAGTTTTCTGGCCGGCTGAACACTCGGAACTGCTCTCAAGTATAAGCGGTTTAAAATGCAAATGTTTAGCGAGGAGCCAGTGATGCGCGAGTCGGTGTCGGGCCTGCTGGTGTGCGCCGGGCTCGGGGGCGGGGCCATGCGCGCGCGCGCCGTGTGCGCACACGCCGCGCTGAAGCTCGCGGCCAACCTGCTGCGTCTGTACGAGGCGCGCAACGACCAGGAGGCCGCTATATCGGTCAGTTACTTATCTTTATTATTTTCATGACAAAGTAAAGTGTTTTTCTCAATAAAAACATTAAATTCACTGACGGCTTTAACCGCTAGGTCTAGAAGCATGAAATTTTGCACAAGGATCCTCCTTTTAGAACGAAGGTGAGAAATAAATAAGGATTTTGAAAATTTCTCGCCTAAAGTGGTTAAGTAGTTTATATGGACGTTCATAATTTTTGCCGATGTGAAATCCCGTTGGGCACACAGCTTGTAAATAAATAACATACAATTTATTTCCCTCATAGATAATCCGCGAAGCCCTAGCGGGTCTGCGACCCCTGCTATGCAGCGAAGACATGGAAGTTCAAGAGCGCGCGCACAACGCGACGGCTCTACTGTCGCTGGTACTGCGGCGCCTGAGCCCCAACGACTGCGCGCTGCGGCCCGAGAGCGCGCATGCGCATGGCCCATTACCCGACGCTATACTTGTCGAGCATGAGCAGAGGTACTAATTTATTTTAAAAAATCAGCCACAGCTCTTCAAAGAGAATGTTTATTATTATGACGACTTCTCTTGATTATTAGTACTTGAGGAGCTACAGAGTTCTAAATATCAGTAAGTAATTAAGTGTTTTATAATTCTGGTATTTTACCAATGAAGTAACTTTCACTAATTCTATACCTTGCCCACATAATCATTTAAGGCTATTAACGTCTATTTGCAAACATTGGCCTCCTAGATGCCGTTTTAGGAACAATGTTTTTATGAGTCGGTCGGCCTGACTGAACGTTAATCCTGTCGCAAACCCAATAGCGTTAAGATACAATTTTTTAATTAAGCCCGGAGTCTGGATTTTTTCACGGTTGATGGCAATAGGCTCGCCCCCTATTACATGGGACTTAAAAATAACTATTCTATTAAAGGTACCTCTGCCTAACCCTCCGGGAATGCAGGCGTGATGTTATGTTACTTTTTTTATTTTTTAAATAAAGTTTAAAAGAACATTACTACTACGAGTTGTCTAAATTATCATGAGAACTTCAGACATCAAAATTTAACTCTTATAATAAATTAACTAATTAATAAACAGTAACTTGCAAACATACGAGGGCGGGTCAATAAGTCCGTGACTTTTGGAATAAAACACAGATTTTTTGATAAGTAAATGTTTTATTTTTCAACGTAGTCTCCCTTGAGCTCTATACACTATGTCCAACGCTTCTCCAATTTTTTTATCCCTTCCAAAAAATATGATTTGTCGAGGTCCTCAAAATAGGCCTTTGTTTGCGAGATGACTCCATCATTGGAGTCAAATCTTTTTCCACCAAGCCATTTCTTCAGGTTTGGGAACAAGAAGCAGTCACTCGGAGCCAAATCTGGAGAATAGGGCGGATGAGGGAGCAATTCATAGCCCAATTCATGGATTTTTGCCATGGCAACTGCACATGTGTGCACCCTTGCATTGTCTTGGTGGAAAAGAACTTTTTTCTTGGCCAAATGAGGTCGGTTTTTTTTTCAAATCGTCATTGAATCGGTCCAATAAGTTGGCATTATATTCCCCATTGATTTTTCTTCCCTTTTGAAGGTAGTCAATGTTGATTATCCCGCGTGCATCCCAAAAAACAGTCGCCATAACTTTATTGGCTGACAAACCCACCTTGGCCTTCTTTGGCGCCGATTCACCCTTAGAAACCCACTGTTTTGACTGTTGTTTGGTCTCTGGTGTGTTGTGATGGATTCATGTTTCGTCCACGGTTACAAAACGGCGCAAAAACTCCTCCATAGTGCGATTAAATAACGCCAAACCTTCCTGTGAAGTTGTTACACGATTGCGCCAGTCACCACTGAGCCATGCGAGATCCCAACGGCTTCTACAATCTCTTGCACTTTCAATCTTCGGTCGGCCAACGCCATATCGTGAATTTTTTCGATTGTTTCGGATGAAGAGACCTCAACTGGGCGTCCAGGACGTTCGGCATCTTCAGTGCTTGTACGGCCACAACGAAATTCAGTAAACCACTTTTTTACCATTGAAATCGATGGTGCAGAGTCCCTATAGTATTTATCAAGGTTAGCCTTGGTCTCGGTAATGGTTTTTTTTCGCAAAAAATAATGCTTAATAAGTACACGAAATTCACTTTTTCCATTTTTTCCTCAAATTACTGGGTAGTCTGATAAATATAGCTGTCAAACACAAACTAACTGACGCAGAAAGTCGGATCAGATGCCTGTTGACAGGAGTAGTGTTGCTTTTTCAGTAAAGAGGTCAGAAATTCAAAAGTCACGGACTTATTGACCCGCCCTCGTACTATCCATATTTCCATACTAATATTACAAATACCAAAGTAGCTCTGTCTGTATGTTATCTTTTCACGCCTAAACAACTGAACGGATTTCGATAACATTTGGCAAGTAGATAGATGGCATCCTGGGGAAGGCTACGTTTTGTCCCGGTAGCACGTTCCCTTGGGATAAATTCCTAAATCCACGCAGGCGAAGCCGCTGGCAGTAGCTAGTTATAATATATAATAACAAAAAATCACTCCTGAATTCCCTAGAGGGTAGGCAGACATGTCTTGTAGAACTACATTTAGGCTACAGGTATAAAACAAAGTCGTTTTTCGTGTCCATTTCTGTGTGTGTTCGCTTAGCTCTTCTAAGGTCATAAACCTTCCGGTGGTGAATTTTATAAGAGTGTATGTTTTACACACATACGAGGGCGGTACTGAAAATTGCGGGAATCAAGGAAGTGTAAATAAATACATTTTTAAATAGTAATGTTGTGTACATTACTATTTAAAAATGTATTTATTGCTTTTCGAAGTATTCTCCGCGAAATTTGACACATTTTTCCAATTGATGGAACCAATCATTGAAGCAACCATTCCATTCGGAAGTTGGGTTCTCCAAAATGGCCGTTTTGTAGGCGTCCACAGCTTCTTCAGGTGATGAAAATCTCCGTCCACGCAATTTACTCTTTATTTTAGGGAAAGTATAGAAATCATTAGGGCTTACGTCGGGTCTGTACGGCGGATGGTCTAATAATTCTATGTTTTCTTGCTCTAAAAACTCTTTTGTTCTGTGTGCGGTGTGAGAACTCGCATTGTCGTGATGGAGGATGATGCGGCGGTTGCAGTTCTCTTTACGGAGTTCAGAAGCGACTTGTGGCAAACAAATGCTAGCATACCATTCTGCATTAACCGTTCTTTGTCCCTCAAGAGGAATAGTCGTAACATGGCCGTTTTTGGAGACAAACGTGGCCACCATTTTTTTTGCAACACTCCGTGAACGAACAATTTTTGTTGGCTTTAACTCATTTTCGAACACCCAAACTCGTACGCGTATATCCAGGATTCGTCACCTGATACGATGTTGTACACAGCATTTGAGGATCCTGCGTGGAATCTTTCGAGAGTTCTGATGCACCAAGTAACGCGAGCCGCTTTTTGCTCTTCACAGAGCGAATGCGGTATCCATCGGGAAAACAACTTTTTTACACCTAATTGTTCATGCAAGATTATTTGTATTTGACTCATGCCAATGTCTAAAGTTGGCTGAATTTCGCGGTATGTCACATGTCGATCTTCCTCAATCAGCTTACGCACAGCATCAATGTTTTCTTGGGTGACTGCAGTTTTTGGACGACCTTGACGGGGATCATCACTGAGCTTGACACGTCCACGTTGAAATTCAACAAACCAGCGATAAATTGTGGTTTTGGATGGGGCTTCATCACCAAATGCAGAAATCATCCGGTCAACACACTGCTTTTGTGTTAAACCACTTCGAAAGTCATAATAAATCATCGCTCTTGAATTTTCTCGAGTCAATTCCATTTTCTCAACGACTAAACAAGTTTGACAAAACCTTGTGACAAGACCGAGAATCTTTTTTAAATAAATACATGATATTCGATTTTTAAAACCAAGGAGTTTTCAATTAAACATATTTTATTATGACAGGAACAGTGGAAATATTCCATTCCCGATACTTTTAGAGCAGCCCTCGTAAACCCTCTGGTGCTGAAGTTTTAACATCTTAACTTAGATATGGCACATAAATCTCGATTTTCATCATGTCGCTACATCCATACGAAGCACCCTTGCTTCAGTTCACTAGTTCCCTTTAAATGATACAGTAACGTCCGCGTCGTTTGATGGTATTGAAAGTAACTTAGTTAACAAAATACAAGAATTAAGATGTAATGACACTTTAAGAGCAATGTAACTCCAAACGAACTTTAAGATCGCTTCGCATTTTGATTTAAATAATGATTTAAATCACGATTTAAATCAAATGATCTTTTCAATAAAAATCAATGATTTAATAAAAAAAACTAAATCACTTTCTTTCAAAGAAATTAACATTAAAAAAAACAGATTTAGAAATTATACCTAATTAAGTTACAAACTAGGGTCGTTTAAATCTGAGAAGTCAATATAATTATTTTAATATTTTAATTAAAAAACTAGTTTTTCAATTCCCAGTCGGTTTCTTAAGTTGCTCTCAACAATTCCAAAGGTGGAAAACACTCTTTCCACAGCAGCTAAAGAAGCTATCGCCCCAAACATTTGCTTCACCACTTGGAAAAAAAATACTGTTCCTCTTTGTTAAATATATTTTAGTCACATTTTTACTATTTCTTCGGCGAACATCTCACCTCTGAATGGTTTTGATTTTGACTTCAGCTCTACTATCAATCTTAGCAAAACTTAACCATCATAGTGATTTCGTGCTTCCTCCAACGCACTTTCTTCTTCTTCATCTGTCAGTGTGAATTCTGTTTGCATTCACATGTCAGACAAAAGGGAAATCCCCGCGCTGTGTCCGGGGATAAATACCTTGAGGGCGCGTTCCGTTTTGCGCCAAAAATATAATTAAATTAAAAAAACAAAAAAATCCTGATTAATTAGGATTTTTTCAAAAACTCTTGCTTTATTCGATTTTTTCAAAAAATCATGATAAGTTCCAACCCTGCTTCCCATTCTGCTGTTCGCTGCCTATTCTCCTTTAATAATTTACTACGTACGTACGCACTTTTGGGAATAACTAGGATTTTTTAAATTACTAGTTTCTTTGCAACCATGTAAAACATGTGACTTTCGAATTGTGTGCTTTAATGTTGTTATTTTGCTATCGATTGAATTCCTTAAAACCCCGTATTTATTGGGGAACAGTTCAGAGACAGTTGCTAAACATTGTTTCTTGAAACAAACGGGAACACATGTAATTAGGAAACAAAACTTGCAAAAACCCGCCTATCTCCATTCCTTTTTTCTCTTCTAATTACGCCTGTAATTCATTGTAAATCAGCAATAGTCATACATTGTGCGAGCGAGTAAGAACTTTAATATTGTTTGTAACGAGTTCACATTTGAGCCATTTACCACCAAAACTTATTTTGCACGCTCACGCACTCGGCTGAACGCTGACTTTTTTTAAAGTGCATGCTTGTTAGATTTCCTGTGAGAACCTGTAATTGGCTCTATGTCTTAAATACAATTGTTATCCATCCGCGCTATCTGTTGTTTATTTATAGGAGATAAATAAATAAAAAAACAAAACTTGCGCACCATTGGTATTTTGAGCAACTTTTGTTTCTTAATTAATACGTGGCTTTAGGCACACATCCATAGTACTATTAACACATTTTATTTGCAGCAATGGTGTAGTGAAGGAAGAGAACGTCGAAGACATAAAAAACGAGAGTTCAGTTCAGACCTTCAGCGGTGGCTTGATAGAGGAGCTGGCAGACTTGTTCGACGGAGAACTGAAGCCTGTCGCGCCCAAAGCACAGAAAAAAGTGCCCATGCCTTCAGAGTATGTAACTTGTTATTATTACCCTTTATTATTAAAAACCTTTTTGTCTGATGTGGAAACCAACCAACCAGTCATGATTTTACTCAGTATAATCTTGAAACAACTGTGTGTACAAATGGTGTGAAAAATCGCTGTTTGCAGCAGCCCGCAATGTAACGCAATGATATATTTAAAAAAGAAGTTTTAATATTTAAAACTTGTTTTCATAAAAAAATAAAGATGAAACTATAACCTTCAATATCTCCGTAACCAGAAGATTCAGAGGTATAAACAAAAAAAGAAGTACAAAAAAAACACATTGACGGATAGTAAAAGTGACTTTCGGCTTCGTTAAGTATCATTTTACACCAGTTATAATGATACTAAAAACATGTATTACAGCTTGAACCTCGAACAATGGCTGTCTCACGAGCGCTGGTCGTCGGACAGCTCGAGCTCGGAGGGCGAGGGCGAGGCCGCGGTGTTCGCGCCGCCGGCCAAGGACCCGCGACCCACCGCACAGTTCACGCCGGACGAACTGGCAATGGTACGACATGAACTTACCGTCATAAGGCACCTGTCCCACCGCCGGCGATTATTGAGAAGCGAGTGCGCAACGGCAACGAGCTATTACTCGCCGATATACGGATGTACCAAGTGCGAGTGTCTCAGCGAGCGTTTTGCCCGCCAATTTTTTTTTTTTTTGGTATGGCATCTCGTAGTTGACCTTGAGAGGTCGTGACTACTTAACCGGACTATGCCCGCCAATGAGCGATTACTCTCTTTTATAGCTGTCGCTGCGACGAACGAGAACTCGCCGGCTGTGTGAACAGTCAGCTATCAACTATTAGTATATGTATCGCTTTTACATACACAGGGCCTACAATCTCTTGTACGTTTCTTGAGCGAGAAAATGTTGATAGCTAGTCGCTTCTTCGTCGGCGACGGGATAGGTGGCTTGCCATGATTAATTGCAGGGGTAAAGAGCATATATGAGCCCCTAACTCATGGTAGTGGAGGAACCGTAGGGTTTTAGTCGGTGGGAGTCCAACATATCCCTCCGTTCTCTCAAGACGAAGGGTAAAGTTCTCAAACAACGTCACAAGCCGGTCGACTGTACTAGAAGGATAGTAGAAACGAGTAGTTAATTTGTGTTAATTGGACTTTATCCCCTCAGTTACGCGAGGCCCGGAGACAGGAGCAAGCGAACAATCCGCACTATCTGAAGGACGACTCGCCGCGGTCCTACCAGCAGGACGACGTGCCCATCGCTGAGATCGCACTCGAAGTGCCTCTACAAGTTCACAGTATGTATCTTAACGTCCGGTAAAACCATTGCTGCTGTTGGTTTGTTTTGGGCGTTTATTTGTATTATATATTCATGTGTTCTCTAAAAGATTAATTATTTTTCGCAGCCAAGAGATCAGATAAATACTTAATATCACGAGAAAGTTCAAACAAGAAGAAAAAGGAGAAACGGACATTGAAGAAACGAAAAAGCAAAAAGGATAAACCATCGAGCGACTCAGACAGTGAGGGTGAGTCAAGTGTTCTTAAATAAATAATAAATAAATAATAAATGGAAAGCAAGAAATAGTCAAACAATATTCGTTGTCTCAATGTGTTGCGAAAAATACCTACTCATATCGGAGTCAATTTATATAGTTGTCGAAACTTCACAGACGTGACGGTTATCAATTTAAAAAAATACTAAAACAAAATAGAATGGTTTTTAATCGTTATTTCCAGTAGGTAACTGCACGGACAATAAATGTTTTTTTTTTTGTGAATTTATTTAATAATAACACTTATTTTTATTCAGATTGTGTGTTGTCCAGTGTTTTATCTGTTTTGTGTTCATGGAGCTTTGTTTTTTTTTTTTTTGCGTCCTTTATGGCGTAAAGGACTTCCTAGTTTGGCTATAACTATTCCACTACTACTACTCCAGATGAAGTTATCTTTCGATTAATTAAAAAGCAATTATACTGATGGCGGATTACTGCGAATTCCCACTGCGCGGCGATAGCGAATATCGGCTATTTGTGTTTAACTATAACATTGCCTTAGTATTACCCTTCTTATTTAGATTCTTCTTATCTCTGGTTTCAAGCAAGATGTCTGTGTGCTCCTTGTCTGTATTTTTTAAAGTTAAAAATGATTAACTGATACAAGTTTTTTCGTTTAGCTTTAAATACCAAATATAACTTGGGCTTTATGAACCTTTATATATTTGACAGAAGAGGTGCACCAGGCGCGGCCCGCCGTGGCGGAGGGCGGCGAGCTGCCCGAGGGCGCCGCGCTGTCGGACGACGAGCCCGCCGCGCCGCACTACGACCCGCACCGCGCGCTCGACCTCGACCTCGACCAGTCAGTGCCAGTCATACACTTACTGAACTTCATGCAGCAGCTCGAGCTGCTTCATTATAACAGTTTCACTCGTATTTTTTGTACTTTATCTTTAAACAGGATGTAACAAAATCCATCACATACCCGTTATCTGTGCATACTGTATATCAAACTAAGTAACAATGAGCAAAAAAATATTGCTGATCTTTTATTTTTAGTGTTAAAACTCGCTTCTTACGGCAGCGCACAACATAACGCACGAAAACATTGTGCTTATGGGTGCATGCAACTGTACATATTTGTGGAGTTAAAGTTAAGTTATAACATTTTAAGCAAGTTTACACAAAAAAAAAGTTGGAACTTTGACATTCATTGTCTACGTAACCAAAAAGTTGCCGGGTATGGTTCAGTACAAAACATGATAACAATGCCGGAGAGTATAAGTGATTGTAGGCTTCCTTAAGCGTCTTTACGGTTATTCACTAACGGGTGCACCATCACACGATGAAGGATTTTCAGTTTTTAATTATTTGTACACATCTCATATACTTACAGGCCTCTACGTGAAGAAGAGCTTCTCACGTCAAGAATACACCACTACCCCACGCCTGAAAGCGGACTGTTAGACAAAAAGCCCAAGTCGTCAAAGAAGACCAAATCCGCCGACAAGACGTCCGGAGACAAACCCACGAAGAAGAGGAAGGAAAAGAAAACTAAACAAAAGACAGCAGATCTAATGCTACCAGAAGTAGCTAAGGAAGTAGATGAGGGGCTGCTTATTGACGATCTAAGCAAGACAAATGGCGAGAAACCAACGAAAGATAATGACGTAGTGGAAGATGACGCTTTACTTGTTGAACCTCACACGAAGGGCACAAAGACTGAAAAACATAAAAAATCTAAAAAGGAATCAAAAGATAAAGAGTCCAAGAGGAATAAATCAACAAAGAAAGGTATTTTAGCTTTTTCTTAGATAGTATTGTTATTACTTAACTACTTGTTACATTAGCGAAAAAAAGCGTACTTCCTTCATCTAGCGATTTTGTTCCACTTATTATTCCCTTACAGCTCATTTTTTAATTGACGACCTTCCTTTTTAACGTACAGGGCTACCTAGTTTGGATATACATAGATGATCTATTTGGAGCTGTCCTTTTGATTCACATTTCCGACTAGTATGTAGTTAGCTGTGGCGCCGTGGTTTCCGGAACTAGTGCGGGAATGCAAAAAAAACACATGTTAAATACACTGCATTGTGAACCTAAGAGCTATACAATAAGAGCCATTTTTCGAGCAAAATTTAACCCTCCGTATCAAAAAGTCCTAATAGCGAAACCACCTATAATCACTACGACTCTAGTAAAATGTTCTAAAAACAAAAGAAGGGAAATGGTACAGTCATGCCACACAAAAACATGAGATTTCTAAAGGAACAATTTTATCTATCTTCTGCTCGAGTCAATAAACTTTAAAAAGCTTTGAAAACTAAAAACTTTTAAAAGGCTACCTCCGCCGCAGTGAATTTTGCGCGACGTAGTTATTTACCGTCGCCTACCCATTGTCCCCATCTTAGTTCTGAGCTACGCGTACAACAAGCTGTTCTCGAGGGTCGTCACGAACAGTCGGCTAGGAGACTTGACGAGTTCCAGCCACCGGAACAAGCTGGTTATTTAAAAGGCTTCGTTACCGTAAACCACACCTATACTGTTCGGCAATATAGTACAGGAGACCGAAGAGTACAATCAGCCGCTGTCTATGGCGTTCGTGGACCACGACAAAGCCTTCAATTCATACATAGGCAATAGTTCCGGCCTCTCTGCAACGATTTCGAATTAACTAGCGCTACATCGGAAGTGTTCACATGGTTGTATGACGCTTTACGATGACTGTCCAGACCCAGGATAAGAAGTCCAGCCCCATCCAACTGCTCAAAAGTTGAACTGGGCTGGACAGGGTATCAACGTGATCGGCAAATACATACATGTCACAACTTCGCTTTGCCGATACGACATCGTCATAATGGCAGTGTTGCTGGAACAATTAAACCAGATGCTGCACAGCCTAAATGGAGCCTCTCGGCGGGTTGGCCTCGGTAAAGTCATGTACAATTTATCCACACATCGAAGGGTCGCTTCTCTTCATTATATAGGATAAATTTATAACACAAGCAGTGTTACTGTAAAGCGTGAGAAAGGCTTGGTTTCTTGTACATAATGGATTTTTGCAGAAGGAACATTAATTATGAATGGGACTCCCTTAAATCAAACAAAACAATAAAACGTCTTCTTTTTGTTACATTTCAATAATACCATGATGATAAAAACCGACACAGATTTTTCATTACTGTACTTTAGAAATAAGATTTTTTGATACTGGGACGTACTGTTTGTAGTTCGTAGTGTAGCTTTCATTATAGGTCGTTTCGCTATTAGGACCATATTATTCCTATATTTGAAATGTTTTTGTTTAATTCACAGGCAAACATGAAAAGAAGACCGGATATGAAGAAGCATTAGGTATATCTACGCCTAGCAAAGAAGTCATTTAGTGTACATAATATGTAAATTGCTTAATTTTCTTCATTAATGTCACGCTAAACATGCTGTCTCAGTGCAATTGTTAATTTGAACAATTTAAGGATATTTTTTATTGATGATTACTTCAACTCCAATATGTATTAGTTTTTAACACCATATTTGAAAGCGAACTATGTCCATTTATATGAATATATTATAATATTTCCGTAAGTCTATATAGTAACAAATAAAAAGCTAAATATATTAATCATAAAAAGTTTTATTATTCAAAAAAAGAAGTTGATAATATACAGCTTTTCAATTTAATGATGATTTGATGGCGGTAACTGTGGCAAGATACAAAACATAAACAAAAACAACTCAAAAACTGGTACGTGTATGAATATCGCGCTATCCCTAGGTACACTTTTTCCGTTTCTTTTTGACAACGCCGCCGCACGCGTTCGACTTTTTAGTGCGGGAGCCGCAAACGCCACCCTCTACGTTCTTGGATTTAACAGCG
Source organism: Dasypolia templi (assembly GCA_963555695.1). Taxonomy (NCBI): domain Eukaryota; kingdom Metazoa; phylum Arthropoda; class Insecta; order Lepidoptera; family Noctuidae; genus Dasypolia; species Dasypolia templi. Next base: position 17,662,371 of record OY743144.1, on the reverse strand, counting down.
CCGCAAATGTCGCTAAGTGACCGAGTAGCACCGCCACCGCCGCCGCCGCCGCCTCCTGTGCCTTTCGCCGCAGTTATTATTATCTATGACGTTATAAAAACAGGGTAAGGGCTGATTTTTCAATCATTTGATGATATTATTCGAGATATAATTATAATTTTTGACAGTTTTAGGTACAATAACTTTGAGAGTTTGATTACAGATCCATAGTCCAATAGCGGGGCCATCTATAAATTACGTCAAACGTTTTTACTCTACCACAACGCAACTACTCTACCGCTCAGAAGATAAACGCACTAGGGTTGTAACTGTACTTGTAATTCCGACAAATTAAATGATGGAAGAGCATTTTTTTAACCTTGCGATTAGTTGAAATCTGTTTTTTTAAAAGATAATATTACCTACTCATCAGATTTAAATTAAAATACTTTCTTTAGAAAAGTTACATAATATGTAGTCCTATAAAAAAAGTCCGCGATGACGTTACATCTAAATGCTCAAATTTTATTCACAAATTGATAAAATTTGATATATGAAACAAAATATGTTAATTTGTATAGGGTAATTTAAGTAGGTAATGTAAAATCCCTATTATGTATAGCTTGGTATGTAGCCTAGATAAAAGTTGCGTTTTACACCAAATCGTGTAAAACGCACAATTTGGATGAATGTGGAATGAGATTAGATTATATTTAGATTTTACGAACGTGTTTTTAATCGCTGGACGCTTTTAAGTTGTAATGACGATACTTTTATGTAACAGATTTCTTAGCGACGAGGATGTGAAAACGGGTAAATATCATCGGTAGAAGAAATTTGACTCCAAAAAGCTTTCACAGTCACATTTGATCCAAGCATTTTGATTTGGATTATTTTATGTGTAATAAAGAAATAAAAATCTTTATTGATACAAAAACCTTTGACATAGCTTAGGAATAGGATACATAACTTGGTTAACTGAAGGTTATTTGTATAAGGTAAACCCTGATTCTTTAAACTAGGTGATCCTGTGACGAGTCAGTGGTCTGCTGTCACTGTAATACCAAAAACATTTCAAAAATTGTTATTGAGATTTTTCAGGTTACAAAGTATGTATATTAAAATTAACAACGAAGGAATACTAAGGATGTTAGTATCGACTTTTAAATTAAGGTGTATAATTATGTGTGTGTATGTTAGAGTGAAGGTCTGTATGTTACAATGAGGGTATGTAGATGTGAGGGTTTGTATGTAGAAGTGTATAGTAGTCTTTAGCGTTTGCGTAAGGGTGTGTTGAAGTGTTTGAGATTATTTGGATATTTGCTGCTAATATGTTCAAAATGAAGTGAAAAATTGCAAACAACAGTAGAACAGTTTATATATTTATACTCCTATTACTGGCAGTGTTCTTCAGTTCGAGCGTAGTCTAGTATCTGATAGAGGAATGTTTTCTGAGAGTGGCTCGAAGGACAAAAAACTGCCTCACAGTAAGTAATTTGCAGTCCGCAAATAATTCAGTAGTAGGGAATCTGGATGGTCTGCCAAGCATCCCTTAAGGACAGTTCTCTGTGCTCGCTCCACTACAATAAACTTGGTTTTAGCAGCCCCTCCCCATACCGGGATGCAGTAGGTGATAACCACGGAATAGAAAAAATCAAGACGAAGTGCCCGTCAGTAAACCCGCGTGTCACAATTATGCGGAAAAATGTGTAAATTAATAACAAATTTCGTCAGTTGTAATAAGAATTAATTTTGTATGAACAACAAATCCAACTATGACGAAAAGCTTATTTGTTGTTGATACAAAATTAAGATTTATTACAACTGACGAAATTTGTTATTAATTTACACATTTTTCCGCATAATTGACGGGCACTTCCACTTGTTTTTTTCTATTCCGTGGTGATAACAGACTGACAGAGTGCTAGGTAAACCATTTGTAAAATGTTAATGTATGCTCAATGTCTCAGAGATTTAAAAATATATAATTCTTCTGACTTTTAAAGCAGTGTTATCTATTTGGTTATACCTACCATTACAGTCCGTCATCAATCACTACACCCAGATACTTCGTGTGATTTACACTAAGTAAGCGTCGCACATGAGAAGAACTGAGATCGGAGCACGTATGTGCTGTAACTACAAATTCTGATGGAGCTATATTCCTATAGGTAGCTCATAAAGAAGTAATAATAACAGTTTTTAAGGACTGCTCCGTAATATTCTTTACCTAGCTCCAGTATCAACATAGACCACAATTGCGGTGTCATCTGCATAAGTGAAGATTTGTGATTTACGTAAAGGTAGCGTGCATTGGTCATGTAGATTTGGGAAACTGTAGGTCCCAGCACGCTGCGGGACTCCGTATGTGACAGTTTCTTCGTCACCTGAGCATGAATTGATTTTAAAAGCCAATTTTCTGTTATCCTTGAAAATATCAAATGATTTGCCACGAATACCTATAACGCATTGTCGTTGCTCATTTAGTTTTTTTTATACCGACAAACTGAGTTAGGTCGAATACTGCGTCTTCTGTAGAAATTCCCTTTTTAAATCCATACTGGGTGGATGCTATAATTTTGTATCTGATAAGATAGTTTACTAGTCTACTGTTAATTAAATTTTACATAACTTTAGAGAGAGCCGAGAGTACTGATATGGGGGTCTATAATTGTTTGACGAGCTGTTGCGAAGTTGCAGGAATTTTAGAGACTAGCTCAGCTCCAATTGTCGCAAAGAAATGACATGTAGAATTAATTGCCTCCCTTGGATCAGATTTGGTATTCAGCAGTTCTGTAGGCGATGCACATATCTTTTTTGTATTTGTGATGTTTTATTTTATTTCAAAGTGCTTTGGGATTATGTTTTGCTTTATTTATTTCGTGTTTGTCATTTCCTATGAAGGCCATTTCAATAGTTACGATACCTTTTTTATGTAATTTGTAGGGTTAAAATTATCAGGTAATTTCCGTGCTTTTTTGTGGAGTCTATCGTGATGGCGCCACCTATAACACAACAATAGACCGGGGGTGATCCATGGTTTTAAGTTTCTGTTAATTTGGGAAATGTGGATTATTTTTTATTTGTGCTTATTAGAGCGTTGGAGGCAACGTTAGGGTCATCTGCACTTAAGATATTGAAAAATCCAGGTGTTCTATATATTAGTAATTTATATGTTTAATTCAAGGAATATTAATTTATCCTATAACAGACACTTAATATACTCTATTAATTTTGGCAATTAATGATGTCATCAATTTTATCTACGTTGATATTGAGTGAGTCACATCACTAGTCAGATTTTTTTTGTGTGTTAACCTGCTTATTTTTTTAACGTCTTTTGTATGCGTGTTCTTCTCTAACATATCAGCAGCCTCTATAAGTCAAATTGAACCAAATATATAGAGCTTGGTTAGCATTTTAGTCAGGTTTCTCCTAAGATACATGTGAGAAGAGGCGTTCACGAGTTCACGGCGCTAGGGGCAATACATTCGTGTGAGCTAATAGTTCGTTTACCGACCATATGGTTCGCTTGCCAAAAATAGAATGTCCAAAATCCAAACCCTTTGCCTTTTAGCCTGTGGCCCTACTTCCCGCCTCTCGCCCCGTGACCACGTTCAGCAGCACAATAAAATGCATGCCCGCCTCGTTTTCCTAATTATTTCTAAAAACCAAAGTTTACACCACATCCAAACAGACATATATACCAAATATGATAGAAATGGCATCGGTTGGTTATCCTTTTAACACCCTCACAAATTTTTAATAAAAATATTTTCAATGTACAGAAACGCCTTGTCTACAGATTTATTATATGTTAGATATAGATGTTGCAAAATGCGATTCGCGACTGTAGGAATAATATATTTACTGTAGGAATAATAATCATCAATTTCGTAGCAATCGTCAAACTTTGGTTTGTTCAACCTAAGAATGTTTCATAAACAAATATCCAAAGTAGGAGGAAATACCCGAATCCGTGTTTTTATGTATAAGTATCAGATGACTTTTTTACCATCTGGAAAAAAATTGTCTAGTAGATGAACAGTAAATAAAGCCTTTGACGTAAAACTCATTTCAACATTTTGTTTAGTGACAGACTACACACTAACATATTTTACACTGATCTACCTTAAACACGTCTTAATCTACAACAACTGCTAATAATAAGGGACGAAGTATAAAGAACAACTACAATACAGATCTAAAATAAATTTATTATATTCAAAGGCAGGCCAGAAATAAATATTTAGACTGTTACATACTTTACATATTTGGATTCAACAGTACCATAAAGTATGTTTAGCATCTCTGCAGATTTTGCCATGTATGAACATGTCAAATAAAAAATAAAGTTGCTATTTACAAATAAACATAAATAAAGTACATAATACTAATTATTGCGTTGTAACACATCTCAACGTACATCTTTGTTGTACTTCAAAATTAACAATACATACTTCTATCATGTTCGTAAATTAATGTAATAAATGAAATACTTTAACTCGATCTTGATTGATATTAAATAGCAAATTACAATTTTATAACGCCTCGAAGCATTTTAACACTTCACTACAACATCAATGTTATTCGAATTAAGCATGTTTTATTTAATAGGTTTACTTATGCTAATTATGTTTCAATAAATAAATCAATGAACTACATTATTTAATCTAATTGGCTCTGATGCATCCAGTTCTAAGTGACAATTCTCCCCTTCTTGGAGCCTTTTTGGCCTCGCACAGGTCTTTTTACTGTTTTTTGTTGTTATTCTGTTTGTTTATACATTGTCTTTTTTTTTTTTACCATTTGTATTCCCTGTGCGTGTCCCAAATAAAATATTTTTCTTTCTTTCTTTCTCTTTCTTTCCTTACATAGTCGATTAGAAACTCTCTTTTTCCTAAATTTATGACTTTCAATAGTAACTACAAAAGGTGTAATCGGAATTAATGAGTGAACTTTGAAGTGCACTATGTATCTATAGAAGGGGTAACTCACAAGTTAAGTGCTAACTAGTTCATGTGTAGATATCACTATGTACTTCAGCTTATCCTCGTATAATATTAATATAACAATAAAGAAGCCTATCGATAAAGTATGTAATAAATGGAATAGATAGACTGCAAGTATGTCATAAAAACAGTGCTAAGTTACGACCAAAAAAGTTTTCTGTGAAATGGCCAACAGACTTCAAAGTTGAAATTTCGGCTCCAAATATAAAAAAGTACTACTTCTCATGTATAAGTATCAAATAACTATTTAGGGATTTGTCAATACTCTTAGTAAGACAGGTGTTAGACTGTCAATAGGCTCACAGATTGCTTCATTATGAGAACACGGCTTTATCAGGGCCTGTTTCACGATTACAGATCAAATCACAAAATTTTATTTTTTGTGTTTTTTGTGATAATCTCGTCTGTAAACACAGCTGAGATGAGTCTTGCATGTTAGACGATGGTGAATGATTATTGATAATAAATAACAGTGTTTTACCTTCCGCATTATTCTTATCCTCTAAAAATAATTCCCGTTCACTTCACAGAATGTGTCGATAGTCCTACACTTGTGTAAAATATGTCATTACAGGCGACAATTTAACAGAACTACTAAGCATTACAATCACTTGTGCCATAAATTCAAAGCAACAATAATTACAACTGGATTACGTTAGACAACAGCTACGACCAATTAGAAAGTGATTGTTAAGATATATGAAAATACTGCAATTTTTTACTCATTCAACTTATACTGAGGGAAGTTAAATTTCACCTCAACACCAGCCTTCTTGGCGAGATTTACGATCTCTGCCAGCTGCACCACAAGCTTCGCAGCCTCGTCGAGGTTATCACGCGGTACGAGGCGAAGTCCTGACTCAGAGATTAGTTTTCTCGCTTCATGCACTTTTGTACCCTGTCAAAAAGTTTTAAAGGTATTTAATATTCATAAGTGAATTAAAATGGAATTAAATGTAAATTAAAACAGTTGAAAACCCCTACTACTCGTAATTAGGAACAACTTTTACAATGGGACTCCTGTGTTACAGTCAAAGCCCTTAATTAGTTATGAAATGAAATGTTTATTTTTGTAGGTTGATCTTTTCAGACACTTTAGTCGTCAATATTTTGTTGGCAAAAAAACTCGATGGCACCGGCTGTTCATGGCTGACTGATCCCTGATATGAAATGCCGCAGAGGTCATGGTGTCTTTTAATTTTGTAAAGTCCAAACAAAATCAAAATCAAAATATTTTATTTCACATAAACCTACATGGGCACTTATGAAACGTCAGATTCTAGGTGCACGGTTCCAATTGGTCGTTTCCTATGGAGAAGAGCCGGCAAGAAACTCCATGGTTACTCTTTTAAAAATATTTGTCTTTTACAATATTTTTTAGTTACAGTGTTAATAGGTATGGGAGGACAGTGTAGGCCTGAACAACAACACAAACATTATGATATTAGGATTGTATGCGAGTTTTATCTATTAAAAACCAATGGATGGGATGATGACTAATATTAAAAAATGGTCGAAAACTAATGTAATTTAGAAGATACAGTAAAAATGAGATAATGTAAAAAATCTGTTAAATCGATGTTAATATGAAGAAGCTACATGCTTTAAAAGTTTTTGGAGGGGATTATTTCCGTCCTTGACGCGCGGTACGGACAATGTACGGGGTTAGTATGAAGTTACATAGTCGTAACGTCACTTGTACGATAGTGCTGTCCTTTTTTTTTCTGTTCCCGGGGTGGAAAATCCTCATGGATGTCCTCCGCCCTGAGGCGGGCGGAGGGGTCTGTCAGACTCTTACTGACTAAAAACCACCCCGGTGTTCCATCTCACACCTACGCCGGGGTCGCGGGAACACATAATTCGTCCGCATCCCCGGCTGGTGCCGGCCCGCTTGCGCGGGCCCCGTCTCGGGCGGGGGGAGTGAGGTGTACTCCCCCCGCAACGTCTGTGAGCGGCGCGCACGGAACACTATGCGCGCCGCCTACTCGGGTCCTGATGTTGGGGGGCAACGGATGTCCCCGAATCCGTCGCCCCTGAACCCATTTAGGGGGGCTGGAAGAGGGCATTGTCCGCCCTCCGCCTGCGCCCGGTGCGCCTGCTGCGGATCGGGAGAGTGGACGAGATCTCTCTCTCCCTTTCCGCATCCTCCTTCTGGGAGATGACTGTTTCGCAGAAGGAAACCACCGCGTCCCAGGACTAGGCGCTGCCGACCATCGAACTCACTACGGTCGGCAGCGACAGGTCACTGCCTACTTCTGAGATGAGGGCACGGCGCGGCTCCTCCCAAGCGGCACACTCTGCCAGCGTATGCCACGCCGTGTCCTCCCGGCAGTCGACGCAGTGGTGACACCGAGCGTCCGGCTCCCTGTTTATGCGACACAGGTACTTCCCGAAGCAGCCATGCCCCGAGAGCACCTGCGTCACCCGAAACGACAGGGAGCCGTGCCTCCTCCCGAGCCAGAGGTCGAGCACTGGCCGGACCGCCTCGATGGTGACGAGGCCGGCGGTAGGGCGTGAAAGCCTGTCCCGCCATTCCGCCACCAGGACCTCGCGAAGCTGCGACCGACGCTGCTCCATATGGCGCTGCATCGGCCGCTCGCCCCGCGCCCTCGCTTCCTCGCGCCACCGATAAAGTGACGCGAGCACCTTCGCGTCTAGGTCCCATGGCGGGGATCCGGCCAGTGCACAAGCCGCCTCGTAGGAGATCGTGCGATACCCCCTTATGACTCTGACGGCCATTGCTCTCTGCGGCTTTCGCAGCACAGAGATGCTGGCGGCCGTCAGGTCAGCCGCCCAGATCGGGGCCCCGTTAAGGGCCATCGATCGCACAATCCCCACGTAGAGCCGCCTACAAGCGGCGCTCGGGCCCCCCAGATTGGGAAGCAGCGTTGCCAGCGCCCCGGCCGCGCCCAACAACTTGGGCGCCAGCCGCCGGAAGTGGGGTCCGAAGTCCCACCGGCTGTCGAGCACCAATCCCAGATATTTCATGGTGGGCTCGACAGCGATCCGGACCCCCCCGACCACAATGTGTGATCACGATAGTGCTGTCCTTATCTAACCCTTTTTTTAAAACGTTTATAACTTAATTAATATATAAATAAATACAATTTTTTTAAGCTTTTACATTTTTGTAATATTGTTTGCACTATTAGGAATCAAACATTTTTTTGAGATGAAAAAAAAAAAACATCATCCCTATGGTTAAGTAACGCGAAACGCCTTAGTTATATCTAGAATCACTGCAAAAAAATGTATTTTAAGGGGTCACAGAAAATACCTACCGACCAAATAGGTATTTAAATAATTGCAAAAAGGATCTTCGTTGATTTTTTGTGGTTTTGACTATGAAAAGTACATTATTAAGGTTAGACAGATGATGATAAGGAATCAAATCTGATAACAATAGCAATAAATAATTCATACCTGAAGACGAACAATGACAGGGATTTGGATATTAAGGTTCTTGGCTGCAGTAATAATTCCCTCTGCAATGACGTCACACCTCATGATACCTCCGAAGATGTTTACCAATATGGCAGTCACGTTGGGGTCCGACAAGATGATAGTGAAGGCTTCCTAAACCAGAAATATCTGTTATTACTATGTTCAATGAAATATTACACATTCAGCAATATCAACGAGACGCACCGTTACAGCCTGTGCGGTGGCGCCACCTCCGACGTCGAGGAAGTTGGCGGGATCACCACCGTGCAACTTAATGATGTCCATCGTAGCCATGGCCAAACCGGCGCCATTTACCATACACCCAATAGTACCTAAGAAAACCACATATTTTTATCACATTATCTGTAGGATTAGTTTAAGTATTCTTTATCAATTCAATTAAAGTCATACCGTCGAGTGCAATGTAGTTCAAGTTGGACTTAGCAGCTTGGATTTCTTTGGGATCTTCCTGAGTCGGGTCCCTCAAATCAAATAATTCCTTTTGTCTGTATTCAGCGTTGTCGTCAAATCGGAACTTGGCATCTAAGCAGAAGACTGAAACAAACATTGCAAGACTATGATAAAGCTAATTAGGTTTTTTTTTCAATCCAGTACCCTAATTGCGTAATACACAATCTATCGGAATCTGAGTCGTTTTGAAACAGATTGTTAATCCATTGCTTCATAAGTTCGATAAAAAAATCTGCTGAACAATGTAAATAACGCAATGAATGTTGTTAAACTGACAAAATACAACAGATTAGTCGTAATTGTTTACGAAGATGTGTTACGCAATTAGGCTGCAGGTCATTACAACTAGCAGATATAATGTAGTTTGGCCTAATTAGCAATGAATAGTTAGGTAAAAAATATACCATCTTCAAAACGGGATCATACGTCATTATGAACAACTTCAACAATTCGGTTAAAAATAACTGTTGTTCCCTACATTTTGTCGAATTTCGCGAACATAAATGTATGAAGCAACTGATTATTAGTTGCCGTTAGATTTTCTGAATGTTTGTCTCATTTTGACTTTAAAAACTGATATCTCTGTTTTAGACCAGGGGGATGATTCCTAATTTGCATGTTATACGTTCTACATCGTTTCATCAACGGTTCGATTCCTTTCGGATCTCGCCCGTCACCCATATACCCACCCATTCTATTACATTGATGACTAGCTGAAAATATAACTTAGTCGAAACGAAACCCACTCGCTACGGGAATGAATGACAACCAGAATTCGAAGAGTCGCAAGAAAATTCAATAAAAGTTTTATACTTTTATTGAATTTTCTTGCGACTCTTTACGTAATAAATATGCAAAATATTACTGACTGTTAAGTGACTGCATAATTATCAGTAAAGTACTTACATTGGCCAGTAATGGCATCTTCAGCGTATGGGTTCACCTCAACTAGAAGAGCGTCTTTTTTCACAAAGAGGTCGTACAAGCTTTTAACCATATCTGATGCTTCAGCTGTGTCTAGACCAATCTAAAAAAAAATGCTAGTATAGAAAACAGCTTTGCATAAGTAAACTACTTATTTAAATTTCCGATTTACATATTATGCAAACTAGGCCTCCTGTTTACTAGATCGCCACTTGAGTATGCATTTCCTTTATATATATATTAATTTCCCAAAACAAAACTGCATAGTTAAAGTCTTAGTGCGTGTGCGCTGTTCTTTGCTATTTAAAAACCAACCGCACAACAAAGGTTGGTGTAGCACTTGGTTGCACTGAGTTCTTGGGCCACTACTGCCCACTACACAACGCCGAGTGGCAGCAACTGTTCGCCTAGTATGCGACGTAACTTATCAAAGTACCTTGGTTAAAACACGTTTTATTTGTTCGTCCTTGAGTCCTTCGATGATGTCGATAGGTTCGTAAATGATAGCGTCAGGATTAGATGCAGCCACATCTTCGATGCTTACACCACCTTGAGAGGATGCAATAATAACAGGGCCCTAAAACAACAGATTTATGAAATTGTAAAAGTTGTGATAATTTATGACAGGTGCAACAGTAGGTAATTGGAAAAGAAAACCAATCCACTATCTCACGAGGTGTGGAAGAGTCATACATACATTAAAGCTGCGTTCCATCATGACGGCAATGTAAAATTCTCTACGGGGGAACTTGCGCTCGGTCACCATGACCTTATTGCAGATACGTCCCCCCGCGCCAGTCTGCTTCGTGACTAGGTACTGCTTCAGCATCTTGCTGGCTATCGCACTGGCGGCTTCGGGCCTACATAGAAATAGGAAGTACAGCTTGCGTGAATAAACAATACACATGTATTCAGGATAGTTTGCAGATGATGAGATGAAATCGGATGGAACAGCCAACATAGTCAGCCCCATTTAAGGAGTTCAAAATGAATTTAAACAGAATATTTCAATTTAAATATATAAGTTATTAAGGTGAGTACACTAGAGCAGAGGTCGCAAATCTTCTACGTAAGAGGGTTTGGTTTTCGCACTTAGTGTTTTAGGTGGACCATTGTGCGTGAGCGTGAGTTTTTAAAAGAGTAACCATGGAGTTTCTTGCCGGCTCTTCTCCATGGGAAACGACCAATTGGAACCGTGCACCTAGAATCTGACGTTTCATAAGTGCCCATGTAGGTCTATGTGAAATAAAATAATTTGATTTTTTTTTTGAGCCATGGCGGCCGTAGGTTATTATTTTAACCAACCAGTCCACCTCCCTCCAGTCTCCTGGTCTGTTACGAACATCTGTGTAAGATCTGGGTGCCCTGAGGGTTTGTTCTAATCTGGGTGACGCCAGTGCAATCAAAGAGCACATGCGGAGCGGTTTCCTCAGCCTACATGCAAGCCCTGCACACAGGAATGTCCGTTATGCCTATTGTGTGAAAGTGTTTGTTAGCGAGCAGTGACCCGGTATGTATGGTCCCCGTCACCAGGCACAGGCCGTCTGTCTAGGCGTAGTAAACATAACAATGGCATAGTTGCCTGCAGCCCGGTGTCGAGATCCACCAGCTCTCCGCTTGTGTTTGGGTGAACTCCTGCAGCTGGTTGAAGAGGATGGGTACGATAGGTTCGGGACTTCGCGTCCAAAGACTGACGTGCTGGATTCTCTTCTAGCAAGTTCATCAGTTGTGTCGATACCTAGTGATTTTATGTTAAGGTCGTGTGAGAAAACTCCAACTCCAGTCCGGTCTTCGATCCGTCGGTGTATACTCTCATCTCTTTCGGGCCTGTGAAATCACATTGTTCTTCTGTGAATTTTATGTCGTAACGTTTTTGAAAGAAGTGTTAGTTTGAGGGCTTTGTCGAGGTGATGCCATTGTTGGTTGTAGTTTGATCGCATCTTCCTTTATACGTATGTGCTTGACTCGAATAGACTTTGTTCAAGGTTTCTAATATATAGAGCCTAAAGGCGACCAGGGCCGCCTCATCCCGCACGATGAGATGTAGAGGTGGCAGTCTAAGTATTGTAGATGTACAGGCACGGGCCGGGCTACATAGTGTAAAAATGAAATAAAGGCAGGCCGCAATTGTTCTATTGTTCATAACAATTGTGGCATTGCTTGGGGGCGGCCTCATCATTTTCTTGCCTTTTTCCTCATTTATTTGGGGGTCGTGTCTTCTTCGACGATTCTCTATTATTTATCGTTTCTGTCTTCCTTACTATTATGCATTCGTACTCAAAACAATCCTCAATACGACAGAAATGACAAACGAATTCCACACAACTTCTCAGTCACCGTTGCCACTTTCACCCCATGTTTACACCAAAATATAACACATGTATTCTACATGTTGTGTATACTGTTTTCGATTGTCGTATAAACCTAAAACAAGTTATTGTGGTAATCAAAACAGTTAACAATTCATGTCTGAAACAATGTCAATGCATAAATATAGATACATGTTTTATACACGACATGTTTTTGACAAGTGTTTTTCAAGAATTGTCGAAAACAAGTATCACTACTAGTGTATGGGTGTAAACGCGGGGTCAGACTTCCTCTTACACATTTCTTATTCTATCAATCAATCTTCTCATCCTATCGCAGTCCTAAGCTGGACATAAGCCTAAGTCTCCCGTCTTCGCTGTTTTCTTATTGTATACCTATTACATACTATTACTATTAGACGTCTTTCGGCTGAGATGATGGTAATTTAGGCCATTTCCATCTTTTCACCCTTTGAAAGCAAGGAAGGGTGGACATTTATAAACAAGCTGTCAGTTTTAATTGAACTAAAGCTTCCACAAAAACATAGTTGACATTTCAGAACGTATTCGACCAAAAACACGGCATACTTTATTTAACTTTAAAGCATCTGCAGACTGTTGAGGTTCGACATTTCTAGTCTTTTCAGTTATTTTACATATTGCATCACTGTCAAAATCAAAGTGATCTTTATACTCAATGTGATATGGTTGCTGTTGGGTTGTTCCTACCAAAGGTAAAATAACTGTAACTTGGTTCTTATCTGCCAGTGGCGTTTTCTCGAGATGTCTTCAGAAAGTGAGAGATGTTATTCCTTGGTTTTAATTTATTGTATGAACAAGGGAATAGCGAAATTAAAATTTTACAAAACAGTATATGGCCGAGAACAGGAGGCTCGCGGGCCAGGTGTTGTCGACCGCTGCTCTAATTTGTACTCGCCTTTCGACGCGGAGTGGAATGAGAAACACCGGCCAAATACGTGTCCGGCCACGCACTTAGCCAGTGAAGGGTTTAGTAGGGACGAATATGTACGCATGCATAGTATTGATTTTACTGGCTGCAAAAGTAAAATCAATGTTATTTCTTAACCGAAATTATCCCATTACATTAAAAAACTTTAGACTTAAATAGCAAAGTATCATATGCCCTTATCCAGGTCATCATGGCCTACCTGTGTGCCAAATTTCATTGAAATACTTTCAGCCAATGCATGTGAAGGTTACTTATTTACTTACGTGTCAACCATTTTGACACCCCCTTGGAGGCCACTTTTAAAGAAGCCTCTTCCTCTGCCTCCAGCAAGTACCTAAAATAGCACTTGTTATTATAATCTCAATTCAACTGTTTAACAAAATATTTTAAGTGTCTAGTATCATCCAGATTTACAAATTTGAATGGCTTTTAATATTGCCTGAGCTCTTTTTTGTCTGATTATTAATCATTTTAAGAACTTAAAATAAAATTTTATAAATTACCTGAGCCTTGAGTACAATGTCTTTTGAGTTAAGTTCTTTAGCATACTTGAGAACTTCATCTGCGGTAGTGGCCACATTGAATCTAGGTACAGGAATGCCATTGTCTCGCAGGAGCGTGTAGCTTATATGCTCATGAACATTCAAGTTGCGGACTTGTTGTTTGCTTGGGTAATGGTTTGCAGTTGCCGCCACCAGCAACTGGAATTACACAGATTTAATTATTTATTAGCTAAAATGTAACATATGAGGTAATATTTAACAATTTTCAGTTTTATTTTACACATCATATTATTTTTTTTTTAACTTTCATCTTATTTGTGTAATAGTGAGCAAAACTCAAGGATTGCTGCATTACATGTGCCTTTATCATAAAAGTCTGATATCATCTAATCATAAAAAAACTGTTAAGTCATTCAAAAATCTTCATAACAAAACCTTTTTTAAGATGGATAGTATTCAAAGTCAGCAACATGACATTTCCCATTGTCTGATTTTACAAATTCATACAAACAAAACCTATGTATAAACCAATGCATGGGTAGCACATTAACTAGAATATCACTACAACAAATATTGAACTTTGTACAAATCTGAACATGTGACAATTAAGATGTATAACTTATCTCACATAGGTATTACATAATTATTTGTGGAGCTAAGAGAACTTTGCAAGTAAATGTGTGCAAAAAGACTAGCTCCTTAAAGCCAATTTAACAACCTTTCGACATGGACTGAGAGAAAATCTAAAGCCATAATAAAGTACCTAGGTTTTTTTAAATGGTTAGGTTACCAGTTATTGCAAACACCATCAGTTAATACTTTTGTTTATCTCGCCGGATTGTGAACTGTTGAAAAATTTCAAACATAATTTTGTAAGTAAAACAAAATCAAAATTAAATAAGTTATTATTCCAACCATGGCTTACCATCCGATTGTGATATAGTGAGGAATAAAACACAAGGTGGGCAATGAATGGCTTAAAAATGCATGTTTTTTACTCCGCCTATACCATGCTTTGAACCATCATCATACTGGTCTCTGAATAAAACAAGCTGGCGTTTTCTTTTAATTGATGTAGGAACTGAAAAAAACATTTTGCCCCCTAGGTTTGCTTCAATCCATAAATAACAGCTGTGCAAAAGCCACCATACCGCCAAAAAAACCAACCAATCAAGGGTAGAAAAACAGTGAACAAAATTATTTGTTCAGAATTTTACAACAGTTGAAATTATAAACTGATTGATGGAGTTTGCAATGCAGTAACAGCCACAAATTAGTAAACACAGAATGTTAAACCACATTCTCTTCAGTTTCCTACAGTACCTTTGTCGGATCTAGGATCAGTACAAAAATTCAGATATAATTTGTATTTCTGAATAAAATATTGCAATCTTCCTGGGATGTTTATTGCCACAAAAACTGCTAGTTATATTGATCTGTTAAGGAAAATGCGGAAAGAAGTACAAGTAAGTTTTGTGCATTTCATTAGATGTTTAATAGGTTCATGTATACATTTTAAAATCAATGGATTATGGGCTTTTGCTTAAAAAAATAAGTTGTTCATATTACAAACTAGCGATGACGTAAGGTCACAATAGCAAAAAATGACAAGGTCAAATTTATAAATAAATGTCTAATTGCTATCAAGGTCTACTGTTGTCGAACAACACAAAAGTTGTTTTATTATTAATTTTTTACATTATTAATAATCTATAAAATTATGAGTAATAATTTATTTTATAAAACCACGTCAATATTTTATTGTTTTTGTAATATTATGAACAGTATTCATGTTAAATTCAGAAATACTCAAATAATGATAATATTTGTGAGCTAACAATGACCAACTATATAAATTGAATTACCTTATTTGCATTTTTCAGGGAAATAATTTGGGCAAGACCAAGAGGACGGGGAAGTAGGGCCGCCATTTTTACACTACTTATCAGGGATACCAGTTACAGACTCCTTTGATTCTTTGACACTACCACAGATACACAAAATCCAAAATACTATAGTTGAGCGTAACTTTCATATAATTAATAAAATGTTACCAGTTTACCACTCTTGTCTTCAATAAAATATATTTTTAGAAAGCTGCAGTCCGACGGCTTATCAGAATATGACACTGAAAAAGGCATAAGCTCAATGTTCTGAATAAAAAGGTCTGTAACTTTTGGCGGGGACACGATCGCTACTGTAAAAAACAAAAAGCTTGAGTCTAGTATCGTTTGGCAGGAGTTTTGGGGTAAAAAGGGTTGAAGATGGTAGGGGTGGGTTCCCTGATTATAACGCTACCACTCTTATTACAAGGTAATGCGTATTTTTCGAGAGATTAATAATAAATGTTTCTAACCTCAAATTGGATTACAGCGTAACGAAACGTTGAAATCGGCGATTGACAACCAAATCTGTACTAGTGTATTGTCTGTGGTGTAAAATGTCGTGCAGAATCGGTGAAACGGAACGTAAAAAAAAAAACGCTATTTGCGTCATGTGTCAGTGTCATTTGTTTACGTTCATTCCGTTTCTCCCAGAGTTGTGAGAAGTTAGTGTACCTCCACTTCATGGTTAAAATAAGTCGACATTGTTCCAAAACCGAATCGGGGCACCCCGACTCCACGTAGTCTTTTGGCTCCTACCCCTAGAGTGTTTATAAAAATCCGGAGGCGCGAAGGGAGGGCAACCCCCGCCCGCTGTAACAAAGCATAGGCACCCGTGCGAGCCGTAGCGGCTGAGGCTGGTCGCCGGAGGCGACCAGTAAGCCGAAGCTGCGGAGTTGAGCATGGATGCCTATCCATTGTTACGCAAGGGCGAAGGGGTTGCACTTCCCGCAGCGCCGGAGACGTTTGAAAAGCGACATTTAAGTGTTTTGAGGTTAGGTTACAATAATTAGTTTTTCTCAAAAAGGTAACATTTTTGTACGTCGGTAAACAGATTATCACATTCGTATGAATTATGTTTTGAATAACTTCTCTTATACGGAATATAATTTCAAAATAATTTTTGGTAGTTTTGAAGTCTTCATCACCTAAAAGAATTACACAAAAGTCATTCATGGTGAACTTCATCAGTTTTTCTTTTAGACCATTCAAGAGATGTTCAGTTTTCCCGTTACGTATTAAATAGTGGCAAATTTTATTCGTTTTATTCGTGCTCAGTATATACGCATAGTTTATTCTTGTGGGCAAAGCAGGCGGCTGGCAGCTGGCTTTCCTTGCACACACTTCGGGTTGAATCTTGATTTGGTTGGTTGATACTTGTAGAATTTATTTCAGAACGTTTGTCTTGCTTCGGTTGTTCCACATTTATGGGCTTTTCAGGGATAAGATATTAAGTCTCTTTCTGGTCTTTCTTTTTATTTTTCCGCATTGAAGTTGGTGGTGTGGAAGAAGATGAAGACTCCTCATATCCGACCTTTTTATATATTTCTATGATTTTAGAACTCTTTACCAATTCGCATTTTAATTTTGTATTTTCTGTGTTTAGACTTTTGAATTCATTTTTTGCAATCAGTAATTCCTTTTAAGGTCCCGCATGGGTCTGGTAGACTTTGCATCGTGGTATCAAAGAGAGTTCGTTTTCCGTATTTTTCTCATTGTTATATTACTAGTGTCTCCACTCGCCATAATTGATAGTAAAAAAAAAAATAACAATAATAATATGCAAATCAAAGTATAAGTTTGTCAGAGTCGAAAATGTACCTAATCGAATCAAACATAATATTTTTGTAAATGTAATGATGGCCAAAAAAAGAGACCACCACCGTGGAATCGAACCCGCGACGTGCCGCAAACATCGTTTGAACGGAGCCAGCATATCTCTGTGGCCAGTGCAAGCGAATGCTTGGCAGAAACTGGGGGATTAACCCCAAGGTTACGTACTGGCTATACACTACTGTCATTCGACCAATTATCACGTACGGCTCGTTGGTCTGGTGGCCAAGGACAGACCTGAGCACAGCCCAAAGAGATCTCGAAAAACTGCAGCGGTTTGCTTGTGTAGCAATTACTAGCTGCATGAGAACTACACCCACTGCTGCCCTACAGGCAATGCTTGGGCTGCCACCCCTACACCTCATCGTGCGGGAGGAGGCGACCCTGGCTGCCTTCAGGCTTCATATATCGGGAACCCTCATCAAAGATTCTAGGGTCAGGCACACACGCATAAAGGAGGATGCGGTCTGGGACCGGAGTCGGAGTCTTCTCACATGACCTCAACATAAACATATCAAGTCCGCTGGGAATGTTCAACACCGTCTATCAGGCGGAGTGTGTGGGCATTATACAAGCGGCGTATGCCATAGAAACCAGGAAAGTTACGGACACCCATATACGTATACTCTCCGACAGCACCTCAGTCCTCCAATCATTGGGGAAAAAATATCTTACCTAAGGTATAATACTAGAATGTCAGAAAGCTCTAGAACGAGTACACTACGACACTGCAATGGATAAAAGGACACAGTGGATCGCTAGGCAACGACGCAAATGACGAACTAGCCCGGAGAGTATCCAGCACGTCGGCCTGCGGGCATGAACCCATCATACCCATCCCCTTCAACCAGATACGCAGGTGGCTGTAGGAGTCCACCCACAAGCTGAGAGGTGGTGGACCTCAACACCAGGCTGCAGGCAGTCCAAGGAAGCCTTGCCATCCTTAGATGACTGGCTAACCAGACGTTTATTAGGCCTGGACAGAAATGGCCTGCGCCTGGTGACGGGGACCATCACAGGACACTGCTCGCTAAAAAACACTTTCACACAATAGGCAAAACGGAGAGTCCTCTGTGCAGAGCTTGCATGGAGTTGGACGAGACCGTCGCGCACGTGCTCTTTGAGTGCACAGGCGTTACCCAGATTAGGACAGAAACCCTCGGGACACCCGGATCTTACACAGATGTTCTCAAAAGACCAGAAGCTTTGATCGGCTTCTGGAGGGAGGTTAATTAATAAGAGTAAATACAATGCCACGAAAAATTCAATATCTTGCATCAAATTTGAAAGTAGAGATATCACACACCCAAAGGACATTGCTAATACATGTAATAATTATTTTATAGATAAAATACAACCAACAATTAACGCGGGAACAAACTCAACGTCAGAGGCGTCTCATAGCCCTTGTGGCGCCCGTGTGCAACCTGGCGCCCTCTAGTCTAGTAGGAGCGGGGTCAAAATGAAATACGAACAGTTATATTCTCAAACGGAAATTCGGATGCAAATGGTGCAATTTTAAATGATGTCGGGAAGCAAAAAGGTTTTTTAGGAAGGAAGGGGTTATAAGATAAAAAAAAACACAACTTTGTAGTTCTTTCAAAAATATTTAATTTAAAAACTATTATAGTTACATAACAAACAGGATGCTCGTACACACAAATATATATACATATATATATACACACACAAATGTATTCACAAAAAAGTTACTTTTCGAGCTTTTGCATTAGCGAAATCTTTAACAATGTCACTAACTTCAATTTTGATTCCATGTTCAATACATAATAACGATAAATTTGTCAATCTACTTTGCGACAATGTTGATCTAAGGTAGTTTTTTAGTTTAGAAAATGACCTTTCGATATGTGCGACCGTGACTGGAAGTGTCAGGTATATCCTCAGTGCTGTGGACAGATTTGGGAACACTGAAATTAATTTATTCGTAAACAAGTAATTTTAAATATCCAACGGCATAGTGGAATCATCAATAAACATCAGTAATAATTCGATTTCATTATAGATCTCGAACTGTTCCACATCTGAAGAGCCAGCATGGCAAAGTTTATTTTCTAAATTAGAGCTATGTGTTTTTTTTGTGTCTAAATCTTTCCAGTGTTTCAATTTATGAAGAAATTAAAAAATTACATTATTTTCATTCAAAAGTTCGAACCGTTCGTCGAACTTAGTAATTGCGGTGTATAACAAATAGTAGTAAAAAGGTACTTTAAAATGTGTTTTCGCGTCTGTTATCGGTTCATCCTCCGCCTCATGATAAAAAAAAACCTTTTACGAGCGCGAGGGCGTGCAGGTGTGGGAAATTCTACTATTGCCTCGACTTCTTCCGCTACAGTTTTCGCCCTGTTAAGGGGCCGACGTAACAAGCGCGTAATAACATTTCGAGAATTCCTTCGGAATATTGCTATCTCTGTTTGACAAAAGAAGTCGAACGAGGGACGCGTGCGCAGCCTTGTTTGTGTGTCTGTATGAGTAGATAGATAGCTATTATTAGTTGTACTGTACTAACTGTACCTTCCATTAATTCATAACGACTCGGAAGATTGATATTACATTCTATTAGTAATTAGTTATGTTCAATAGTTGCTTTATTTTTGTTGACTACTTTGGGGAATCGTTTGTAAATCTACAGACTAGTAATGCGTTTTTTGGAAATTTCTTTACAATGCCGGTATCTCAACATATAAGAATATTTCGAGATCTAGGCCTTGTAGAGAAAATCTAGCAGATAAGTCATACATACCTTTCCTAAATACTTTTGTAAACCAATGTTGAACGTACCTATATGTTGTCGGTGTTCTTGAATAAATTACTTATGGTACCTATACATCGTTATCGCACGCGGTGTTTGAGGGGAGCTGGACGACGACGTGTAAATACAAATTATAGGAATATTTATTATTATTGTCTATATTCATTTTAAGCTGGTATTAGATTATTTATTCCCTTGGTCTTCACCTTAAAAACTAAGGCTTCTTCTGTCTCTCTGGTGTTTTCCTTTACCGTATTGAGAGCAGTGGTTATGAAATAGTTTACATAATGTAAAGTGCCTGTCTGGGTTCGAACTTACAACCAACAACTCGTAAGTCGCGGCCGTTGCCACTGACCCACCACTGCTCTCTGAGCAATAAGGAATACAAGTCAATTATTAAAGTGTTATGTAAAATAAAAGACAAATATTCTAGGTACCTATAAATAAATAAGCGTACATATAAATAATAGCATTCTGTGATAAGTAACTGTAACTGCCTCGTTGGTCTAGTGGTCGCAATCGCAACTGCTGAGCATGAGGTCCTAGGTTCGATTCCCAGGTCGGGCAACGTGTTGTTGTGTTTTTCTATCTGGAATTTCTCAGTAGCAGCCTGGAGTCTGGATTTGTGCCCGGTTGTCGGCAATAGGCTCGCCCCCTATTACATGGGACCTAAACATAACTAGCGAAATGTGGGTGTACTATACGTACACCTCTGCCCAACCCTTCGGGGAAACAAGGCGTGATGTTATGTTATGTTATCTAGCGGCATGAAGTTATATTATACAATAAAAATAAAATTACTAATCCTTGCAAGCAAAGTAAGTGCGACACAATACGAAATGTTTTAGTACTGAGCTCGATATAGAATGGTTATGTATGTGCTACAGCCAATTTAATGAATATGAATATCATTTATAGTATTCAGCCATTATTATATAGGTACTATCTACTCAATTTAGACAAACTGATTATTGAGGCATCAATACAATTCGCCATTTTAGATATTACCATCATATCCGGGGTATTATATGAAATCTGGTTACGTCCAGCAAAAATATAATAATAATAATGTCTTCCTGGTCCTTACCGATTTCGGTCAAAATGTAGCAGACACAGGTGCACTCCCTATACCCTCACTCTCAAACTCTTGTTATGCGTAAACAAACTTGCAAAAAACGTTAAACAGTTAGGTATTTATGATATTGACTTATTTTAAAGCAAGCAACCACCTACTGTGATACTGTTGCAATCACAAAACGATTGTCCATTTATTTAATCCGCTATCGCTTCAATAGATAATGGTGCCGATTCTCTTGTCACAAATGCCTCTAAACTAGACTAAAAAATCACTAAAATTTGGTTTAATTCTGTCAAATGACGATTTTCCATTCTGAAATTAACTATAGTGACACAACTTAACTATATATTTTAGTTTGACAGCACTAAGATTGCACTGAGTTATTAATTTAGTGAAAATGGCAATTTTGCTATTCTGAATTTTACGTTTTTCAACAAAAAATTTGATTGATTAACTAAATCTGAACATGAATCTGACTATTTATAATCGCGATTAAAAAGGTGTGGAATAAAATTAGGTGGCGTGGACTAAAATTCACACCATCACACAGTATTTCGCCTAGAACATGCTAGGTGGACAAAGGTGCCGATTCTCTTGTACACCGAACTGAACTAACTAAACTATCACTAAAATTCCTTACTTTTTACTATGAAAATCTTGAAGCTATTCTGCGAAAAAAAATCACTAAATTTAAAAATAATTTTGACACAACTATAATCGAATTTGACAATCGCGAGTCCACGTGTTTTTTTTTCTTTTGATTTCGCAACGTCTTTGTTAGAGCCGGAGGCAGCCTGGGGCAGCCTCCTCGACGTGTTTTCTATTGGAAGTTTTGACTTTTTGTGTGAAAAATATAAAATAAAAATATCTACATGTAGAGATTTGGCGGTTTCAGGATTACAAAGGGGGTTGAAATTTTCATTATTTTTGTGATAGGACACACCGTTTTCGAGATATGAGCAAAAAAAGAAAAAGAAAGTACAAGTACCGTTTTTGCACGTCTGAAGTCGAGGTGTTGGTGTGAATTTTAGTTCACGCCACCTAATTTTATTCCACACCTTTTTAATCGCGATTAAAAATAGTCAGATTCATGTTCAGATTTAGTTAGACAATCAAATTTTTTGGTGAAAAACGTAAAATTCAGAATAGCAAAATAGCCATTTTCACTAAACTAAGAACTCAGTGCAATCTTAGTGCTATCAAACTAAAATATAGTTAATTTGTGTCACTATAGTCAATTTCAGAATGGAAAATCGTCATTTGACAGAATTAAACCAAATGTTAGTGATTTTTTGTCTAGTTTAGAGGCGTTTGTGACAAGAGAATCGGCACCAAAATTCAAGTTTTCATTTCCAGTAAATCTTAATTGCATAACACAAACAACACCCCCAAACTCCAAATTCCGAGAAAAAGTTGTTTTTCAAATACTTAACTGATGAGTCATAGAGTTCAGAAGTCAGGTAATGAGTTTAATGCAAGCGTTCCGGTCAATCAGTTGCAATTTAGCGACACTTTTGTGCACATCTCATAGTGGTTTATAGTGATATTGTGATGGATATTAATACTGAAGATATGTACTATTATTTAATATATTATTTTTATCAGAATCTATTAAAATGAATTTTTAGCATTTTTTTAACTTAATGCATAAATTTTTATGTAATTTTTTCATAAACAAAACTTTGAACGTTCAGGAAATACATTGATTCGCCTCTATTCGGGCTAGTTTTTAGATATATTGTAGGTATAACTGTGTAGTTTGTAAAAATACACATATTGTTCAGCACACTTCAGTACAACATATTTTTTTATATTTTTTTTCAGAACACGTTTACTCTATTTCAAGGGTAGCATTTTTTGAAGAGTGGTTGAAACACACGAAGAATGATAAAAGATCGCGTATTTATGACTATCTTTCTGCAAAATTTCACTTTGGTGACATTACTGAAAGCAGCCAAAGAGAAATAAAGTTGAAAATATCCAACTTTTCTACTAAGATTGAAGCCAAATGGTTGGCTTCGGGAAAATCGAAGGAGCGTTTTTTAATTAGAAATAAGACTTGGCTGGATGAAGGAGACATACAGTTTACTGTGAGTTCTTTAGCCCCACAACCTTCAACATCGAGTGAGGTTGTGACATCTGCAGGAAGACCTCGCAAAGATTTCGAGGAATCGTCGTTTAAGACGAAGAAACGTCCAGTCGTGGATCTCGTAGAATCTCGAAGTGCCAGTGAATTAGTGACTGCTGCCGAAATTGCTATGCGTTCAGCAGGGCAAAGAAAAGTTGCCCATGTGATTAGAGACATTAGTGAAAGGCCAGATAATATTATTATGTCAAAAGAAAATACCAGTTCCGTTAATCCTAGGCAGTTAAGTAGTGACGAAGCCTTAGCATACTATATAGATTCGAGATAGAATATTAGTACACAGTACTGAGGTCATCAAAGCGGCATTGCTTCCAATTGGGCAACTTTCCGAAGAGGCTCAAGAAGCACGTAACAAAGATTGCCGCAGATTTAGGGAGTACAACACCCACAAGTGCTCACGTGTTGCCACGAATAGAGACTTTCTGTCCATGTTAATAATAACATCTGACCCTTTGATCAATGGCCTTCGTGAGATTCCCCGAAAAAAGCCGGATAAAATATGTGCAGAAGTATTAAAGTTAATCGTAAGCCCGACCATAGTAGCATCAAGACCGGAAACGTCATCATATTGTCGCACATTACCACAAAATGATGACGATTCACCAGAAGATTTTGATTATGATTCTGATGATTAGGTTTAGGTTAAGTTAGTTTGTACAGTAGGTATTTATTTATTTAATGCATTTTTGTTGTTTGTTTATTATTTTTAAATATTTTTTTCTGTTTTTACATATTTTTTTTGTTTTTATTACAAAATCATACCAAAAACTATTAATAATGCCTCAACATGACTACTTATATATAAAAGCATCGTTAAATATCATAAAATAATATTGTCCACCTAGCATGTTCTACGCGGTACACTGTGCAACCCTCAGAAAATAAGTACTTCTTCGATTTGTCATATAATGCCGGCCTTTTTTCCACTTCAATAACAATGTTTTTTGATACATTGTCGTAGTCTACATTCGATGTTTCTGAGTCGGACGACATGACTTAACCTCTGCAAAAACGTCTATCCTCCGCACTCGCACAATCGAGACCCGCCGTACGTGCGCCACAGTACTGTTACTATGGGACACAAAAAAAACCGCGCGTTTTCAAACCACAGTAAAAACGTAACAAGTTGCGTTTTTAAAATCAGTCACTGAAAAAAGTCACTAATGCGTGCGCTTGTATAGAAAGCTGTGTAACATTTTATGCGGTTTCAGACCTGCGCTTAAACGCGGGCGTTTAATCGCAGTGCGTGCTAAGCCTTAATCTTAAAGAGAAGTGAACAGCGAAACGAAAGAATTACTGATGACAAAACCAAATGTCTAGAGTTGATCCTTTATGTCGATTCTGTAAAAATCTCACCGTGAAGACTTGCGTGGAATGAGCTGTCAGTGTCATCCAGGCTTAGTAATTCCCTTGAATCAGTGGCACTGACAGCTCACTTCACGCTCACTTCACCTAAGTTTTTACTGTGAGATGGTTACAGAATAGCACTACAGAAGTCTACTAATTGAATGTTAACAAAGATGCGTCAAACGTGTGAACTCTGTGAACTCTTTCCAGAGACTAAAGATTGCAATACAAGGCCAAGTTATTGAGACACAGAAACGAGAGAAAATACATTATAAAGAATACAAACCGACACATGTACAAAATGCAATAGTTCACCAGAGACAATCAAACATATCATCGGCGCCTGCATGCCCTGACTGACTACAAATATAGACACGATCAAGTAGCCAACGTAATACACAAAAAACTAGCTTATAAATACAAACTTTTAGATGCGCCACTGGCGGCCTCGCTCGCGCCTTCCACGGACCTTATTTTTTTTTTCTTTTTGGGTGGGAAATCATTAAATGACACGCCCTCCCGCTCCACCCAGAGCGGGAGGGCGTGTCAGACTTTTACTGACTAAAACCCACCCGTGTTCCTTCAGTTGCCTGTGCCAGGGCCACGGTTTTCTCTGTGGAATAACCCGCGACCCTGAGGCGTCGGCCCTATCGGACCCCGTCACTTTGTGCTGACATCTCTTTGAGGCGCGCGTGGAACACAACGCGCCGTCGACCCGGGCCTGGTCCTTACCGGACGGCAAGCTACCCATTGCTCGCCGTCCGCAAGCCCGCGCCGCGCCTACGGTGGCCGGGAATCTGCAGGCGACTCCCGACGCCCAGGGCGTCTCCTGCGGCGGCTAGTGGGGGCGTGAGAGCGCAAGGCTCTCTCCCTCACCCGCTCCGCCTCCTCCTCCGCTCCGTACCATGGCCTGGACCAGGGCCGGACGCGAGAGATCGCCGCCGCCAATCACCTCCGCGAGGACACTGCGGTGCTCCGCCCAAGCTGGGCATACCTCCACCGTATGCTCCACCGTGTCCTCCGGGCGATCCACACAATGGTGACACCCGGGCGTTTCCTCCCGCCTTATGCGAAACAGGAACCTCCCGAAACAACCGTGTCCGGTGAGGACCTGTGTCAGGCGGAAGGTGAGGACGCCGTGGCGCCTCTCCAACCACTCCTCAAAGAGGGGACTTACCGCCGCTATTGTGGCGTGCCCAGCCTTCCACGGACCTGGCCTGGGCGCCGGTCGTCAGGAAGGGCCGCAGTTGCGGGAAGAAGACGACGCCACCGGCACCCGCTGTAGCACCGGCCCTGGCATCGAAGAAGGCCCAGGGATCACATAAGGTCAGAGCCCCACGCTCCGCAGCTGTAGTGATTACGCTGCAGCCCGGAGCCGTCGAAAGGGCGTCACTTACAAAGCGGTCCTGACACAAGCAAAGCCAATGTCGCGTACCCCGACCTTGGCACACCATCCGGCTTCAGAGTGAGGCCGGCGATTACGGGGACGCGGCTGCTCGAGGTGTCGGGTGCCTCTAGCAGCGAAAAGTCGGACATCCGGGCCGCCAAGCTGAGGGAGGTCCTCAACCCGGAGGACGTCCGGGTGTCCAGGCCGATGAAGACCGCTGAGTTGCCGCTCCGTCAACAGGGTTTAATAGTTTTGTAGTGCAGGCGTAGGTACACAGAGCGCATTATGACTAATACGCGTCTATGAAGCTATGCTTCCGTGGACCTCTTTCTAACTCGCCGGCAACACGCACGCGCTGGATAGCGCTCCGTCGACCACCATTCTGAAAGTCCTGTGGAACAGTAAAAAAGAGACCACCTTTAAAACCAGGGCACCTGACGTGGCCATTTTTATACTAGGCCAGTGCCGTTCATTCGTGCCATACGCGGTCGAAAGCCTTCTAGGAATACTGTTACCGAGTATTCCTTCTTGTTCATCACTGTCGGGAGGTGATGCAGTACCCTACCGCGTGTCGCGCTACGAGCGGTTCCTTTGTGTCGCTCTGTGGAGTAGACATGGGTAGTTCGCGAACGATTGAAGGAAATGAACTACTTCATTTCGCAAAATAAACTTATCACTCATTCAGTAGTCATTCAAATGTGTCTCTCCTTCATTTAGTTCAGTCTTTCTTTTCGTTCGCATCAACTGTGCGCCGCGTCAGGCGACGACACCCTCACACGTAACACTCGTACGTCTCGTAGTTCGTACACGTTCGTGTCACTTCGCCAGCTGGTGACGTTTGGTCTGACGACATTTTGCGCATGCCTACTGTCACACCTACTGTGGAGCCTTGGCGCGTGTGCTTGACGTGTTCATTTGGCATGAGTAACAAACCTTTTGGTCAAAACCAAGTTCAGTCGTATTTATTTTGTGTAGGTAGTTTATTGAAACTCATATACCAAATTATAACCTTTATTTGATAAATAAAAGTAGTTTAGTAATACATTACTTTCATTTGAATAAACAATAACAAACTAACAAAACAAACGTAACTAATAAAAATAATAACAATATAATAAGAAGTGCTTGAAAACTTTGCGAGTATGGATTACGCTCTGTCAAAACGGCGAAAACCGATTCGGAATGACAAAATTGACAAACGAGGCGAAGGACGCGATACACTATTAAAAACGGCGAACAGGTGATGTGATGCGCCCCTGATTCGCTCTGACGCCACACTCATCGCCAAATAAGAAGGCATAAGCATAACCAAAAAGTGAGACTTTTGGCTAGAACTTTAAAATTCGGTCATTTGAATACATTTTATTCTATGAATATAAGTTAAAGCTAATAAATCCAAAAATGGCTTGTTCTTTCATTGAAATATAAATTGAAAACATGAGTAAATAGGTACTTATGTAATCTCGAAAAGGTAAAGATACACCACGAAAACAGTTTTTGAAATACTCTAACAATAGCAATAACAAAATATGTACTTATATCATATATACTTTAAAAACAGACCACAATCATTCCCAAATTTACGTATTTCTTACTTATTCCGTTGGGCATAACGTTATAGTGTTTGGTATTATGAAACCCGACTGAAGAAGTACTAGCGACAGTTTTGTATGACGAGCGATCTCTAACGACTCCGTTTCGGGACTTTTTGGTACAAGTCGGGACTTTCATATTAGCGTTATTTAACATACCCGGAACCTATCGGTGCAGGACGTCAACGCCGCCTGGAGTGGGAGAGACCTACCCTCACACCGGGATAGGCATTCACCCTCTTTGCACACTTCGTGTCCAGCGATCGCGCCCGTCCGGTACACATCTACTCTCACTGTTGAAATTTCGAGCTGAATTTAATTTACAAATTTTAATCAAAACTAAAAGTTTTACCTACAGCGCGGTTTTGCTGATTTTTGAGAAACCGCTGGGAAAGAAAGTTAACAACATTTGTATCTTTTCGGGAAGCTTATGAAACCAGTTAAGGTCAACCGGGGCAATTGCGTCATATAAATGTATTCCACTCTTTAAAAAATCATGTTATATTAATAATACATTTCATACAAAAATCCTTAAAACCAATGTGTAAAGAAACTATCTGTGTGCAACCTTAATTAATTATTTCTTCCATTAGTTACAGTAAATACGAGTAATTATACTTTTTTCTTAAAGAGGAATTTTAGACGCATTTTCCCGTATTGGGGCAAACGCGTCTTCTTTAAATAAGTTTTAAACCTGTGACGTTTAAAGCCTGAAATAAATATGTTTTGCTTCAATTTTAGTTTTGTACACGAATATTTCAGTAAATTACAAAAATATTAAATAATCATTACATTAAAAGCGATGTCATAAATACTGGGAAAATGCGACTAATTTTTCTTAGATGCATTTACCCCCTGTCAAATCCAGACGTTCCCAACATTTTAGTTGTGAAAGCAAAATTTGTCTAATCCTAGAAAAATCTTTACTTATTGGATGCTATAAAATGCAATATGTACATTTTTGAAGTTTAATCAAAATCAAGTTGCATTAGACGAATATTACGTTTATTTTTTCAATAAAACCTTTTCATTACCAATGTATGTCTCTATTATATGTCGAATAAGGTAATTTATTAAAACAAATGGTTAATAGAAGTCTATACGTAATATTCAAAGTCATTTCTGTCTAAATATTTATTGAATTCAATGTGTCTCAGTATAACCATTGTGATCGTACTGACAAATTGATAACTTCACTATTACAAAAAACTATAGCTAAATTTATCATCAAAAGTTAAAAAATGAAGAAAGACAAATTTTAATTAATCGTTAAACAAAGCTTTAAAAACACTTAGTTACGATATAAAAATTAACTACTAAATACAAAAATGAAAACCCCAAAAAATGTGTAAGATCTCTGGTATTGGGGTAAATGCATATATAGATAGACGCAATAACCCCGACACAGCAGGCGCATTTACCCCAAAATCCGGATCTAACCATTTTTTTTTAAATCATAATTTCTCCACAACTAAAACGATTTCAGTATAAATAACTATTAGTATAGATACGCTATATTATTATATTTATGTACGTTTCATAAAAAAACGGAAAACTTAGAAAAAATATTGATTAATAAGGATTTTGGTCACTCATCTCGCGCAGCACCACTTGACAAAAAACATGTACAACGCCATCTATTGAAAATATGCCTTCTGATTTTATTCAAAATAAACAAAACAGATGCTGCCATCTGTTTTGTTTATTTCTAAAGGTTGATTTTCAAACAGATTTTAAATGATTTCAATTAAACGCAATTGCCCCGTTTGACTTTAGTCATTTACTTGTATATATTTATATCAATTGCCACAAATGTGTCTCCTGCGCAGCACTTCAAAGCTGCTGCACCTATTTGGCTAATTATTCTTTGTTGTATTTGTAATTGTCAGAACACGGTTTGTTTATAAGAAAATATTTGAAAATTTGTGCGGAAAACTGAAAGTTTATAAGTATGGAAGTATGATAGTTTGTATGGAAGTTCGTAATTTTTGTCCATCGGGCGCACGGCTTATTTGTAATAATAAAAGTGATTGCTAATATACACCTTTTATTTGTTTAATTTTCGCCTTTCAGAAAAGTATCATTTAAATGTTTGGAGTGGAGTAGTTTTTTCATAAATACCAAATTTTTGGTAATATGTCAGAAATTCGATTCGTTTAAAAAAAAACGAAGAACCGACACAGCACAGAGTACACTATAGTATACTCGACACAGCTCGTCGGTTAACATCCAGTATTGACCCTTAATTAACAGGAATGAATATTTGCTATTAACCTCTAGTATAACCCCTTTCATGGTAAGTCGAATTTCCCTATCACCCTGTATACTCAGCAATATACAGAATGGCTCATTTACAGTGGTCCAAAACGATGTTTTTAAGCCACTCTCATATTAGGGGGTATAATATATAATACTAAGTCGCAGACTGCTAGATCCATACTAATATTATAAATTTGAAAGGAACTCTTCTTTTCACGCCGAAACCACTAAATAAATGTCCATCATATTTGGCAAGGAGATAGATCCTGAGGAAGGACAGAGTCTACTTTTTGTCCCGAGAGGACGCTCCCGTGGGAAATATCCGAAATCCACGCGGGCGAAGCTGCCGGTAGAAGTTAGTATTCTATAGAGGAATCCAACTGATGTATATGTACCTATTTACAAACTGCGCGCTGCGATCGCGCAACCACCTAAGCCAGTAATAAACCAGTCATTACTACGAACGGTTGTTTCACTTGTCACCTACATGTCACTGGCGACGAGTTTGTAAAAGTCACCCACGCGAGAAAAAACAAAAATGGCCTACCTAGGAAATTTGCCTATTTTTGATCACAAAACGTGTGAATGGTCACTATTTAAGGGCCGATTAGTGCAGTTTACTAAAGTAAATAAGGTGGACGAAGTGAACAAGGGTGCGATTCTCATCACGCATCTTTCTGATGAGTCGTACCGATTAGTGCGGAACCTCGCCTACCCTGCAGATGCAGATACGCTGAGCTACGCAGAGCTGGTTTCATTACTCGACGGCCACTTCAAGCCCAGAAAATGTTCGTATGCAGACAAGGCGCAGTTCTACGGGGCGACGAAGAGTCCTGGCGAAAGTTTGGGAGACTGGGCGGCGCGACTAAGAGGTCTAGCAACCTATTGCGACTTCGGCACCGCCTTGGAAACGAATCTCACGGATCGTTTCGTCCTCGGCCTAGACTCAGGTCCTGAACGCGACAAGTTGTTCGAGCAAAGTCCCGACAAAATGACGTTTGCACGAGCACTCGAAATAGCTGAACAAGCGGCGTCAGCGAGGTCAGCAAGAGCCTCCGTGAAAGACGGAGCTGCGACCGTAAAGGAGGAGCCGATTTACCGGGCTGCATCACAGCAAGGTATATACGGCCGCGGTGGAGGCGCGCGCCGCGCCGGTACCAATGACAGCGGTGGTAGCGGCAGCGGCGCCGGTAGCCGCGGGTCACGCGTTTCTTCGTCGTCGCGCTACCAGCCAGGGCGTGAAGACGAGCCCCTGTGTTCAGTATGCGGCATGAAAAATCATAGCGAATCGAAGTGTCGGTTTAAAGGCTATAGATGCCAAAAATGTGGTGAAAAAGGACACTTGAGAAAAGTGTGTGATAAAAAAAAATATAAGTGTTCGCGCATCAACAAAATAAGTGATGACGAGAGCGATGAGAGCGGTTGCGAGGAATGTCAAAACTTCAATTTGAGGTACGTGACTGACAAGCCTATCGAACTAAATATAATTCTCGGGAAAACTAAAATTACTATGGAGTTAGATTCTGGTTCTGGTACATCAGTAATTTCAGAAAATCTATATAAGAGTTTGTTTTCAGATTACAAGTTATATAATTGTAATATCAGAATGTGCTTGTATAATGGACATAAAATTGCTCCTTTAGGGTATTTTGAAACGAATGTAACGTTTGAAAATTTTACAAAAAAATTGAAAGTTTACGTTGTCAAAAATGGCGGTCCGCCATTACTTGGACGCAATTTTATGTCCGCCTTTGGTATGACCTTTACCACAAAACTGTATAACTTGAGTGAATCGGATGATGTAAACAAGTTGTTGGAACAGTATTCGGATTTATGGAACGATGAATTAGGGTCTTTTAATAAGTTTAAAGTTCATTTACAATTAAAAGAAAATTCTGTGCCAAAATTTTTTAAATCACGGACCGTGCCATTTGCCTTAAAAGATAAAGTAGAAACAGAATTGGACAGGCTAGTCAGTTTAGGTATATTAGTTTCCGTTAACTACTCTGAATATGCCACGCCCATAGTACCAGTGCTTAAGGAAAATGGGAAAGTTAGAATAGCTGGCGACTATTCAGTTACATTAAATAAGGATCTTGTAATCGATAAATATCCCCTCCCCCGTATTGAAGAGGTTTTCGCTAAGCTCGGAGGCGGTGAACATTATAGTAAAATAGACCTTAAAAATGCATACAATCAATTCAACTTAACTGATTCTTCTCAGGAGCTTACTACTATAAATACCTCGAAGGGACTATTCAAATACACACGCCTAGTGTATGGCTTAGCTAACGCACCCGCTATATTCCAAAAGTCAATGGAAACACTCCTTTCGGGCATAGATGGTGTGAGCTGCTGGTTGGACGATATTTGCATTACGGGACCAGACAGAAAAACGCACTTAAATAGATTGCAAGAGGTTCTAAGTAGGTTGAGCGATGCAGGCTTACGTTTGCAAAAAGAGAAGTGTGATTTTTTTAAAAACAACGTGACATATCTAGGTTATGTTATCGAAAAGAGAGGACTACGAACGTGTCCTGATAAAGTCAACGCCATTATGAATGCCCCAGAACCGACAAATGTTACGGAAGTTAAACGATTTTTAGGTGTAGTAAATTACTACAGAAACTTCATACCGAACGCATCGTCCATAATGAGTCCCCTCCACGAGCTACTGCGCGCCGGCGCCGAGTGGGAGTGGACAGAGCGGCAGCAGCAGGCCGTGCGGCGCGTGCGGCGCGAGCTGGCCTCCGAGCGCGTGCTGGCACACTTCGAGCCCGCCGCGCGGCTCGTGCTGGCCGTGGACGCCGGGCCCGCCGGCCTGGGCGCCGTTCTCTCGCAGCTGACCGAGGACGGCAGTGAGCGACCCTTGGCGTTCGGATCGAGGTCATTGACGGCTAGCGAACGTAACTATAGCCAGATTCAAAAGGAAGCAACAGCTATCATATTTGGTGTGAAAAGGTTCCACCAATACCTGTATGGTCAGAATATACCCTTTATTTTAAAAACGGATCACAGACCGTTAGTTTCTATTTTTAATAATAAAACAGGTATATCAGTAACGACAGCTTTGCGTCTTCAAAGGTATGCAATTATATTATCCGCCTATAACTACGAAGTTCAATATACGTCTAGCGAAAATAACCTAGTGGCAGATTACTTCTCACGAGCTCCGATAGAGGAAACTAAGTCTAGTAGTGACGACGAATTTGATTCATTCTGCTCAATGAAGTTTTTAGACGCATGTTCATACGCCGTCCGATTGAGTGATATCAAACGAGCGATCGAAAATGACAAAACATTAAAAATGGTCATAAAATATATGAAGTTTGGTTGGCCGCGTAAGATTAAGTGTAGATCTATATTGCCATATTTTCTGTGTCGAACGGACTTACAGTACGAAAACGGATGCTTATTACGCGGGCATAAGGTCGTCATTCCGGTAGAACTGAGAGAACGTATGCTAGGCGAACTACATAGTACTCATCTCGGAATAATAAAGATGAAAAGTAACACGCGTAGTAGAATGTGGTGGCCTGGGGTAGACCAAGACATTCAACGTTTCATAGGTGCCTGCGAAACGTGCATCAGCGTGCGCCCTGCGCCCCCGCGCGAGCCCCCGGCCCCCTGGCCGCGCCCACCGGGTCCCTGGCAGCGAATACACATTGACTATATGTCTATAGGGCAGCGAGTGTATCTCGTAATAGTTGACGCGTATAGTAAATGGTTAGAGTGTTTACACATGAATAATGGCACCACGACACAGGCATTAATTTCAAAATTAAAGTTTGTTTTTTCGACATTTGGAATTCCAAATGTATTAGTGTCCGATAACGATGTTAAAATCAACTCGGCGGAATTTAATGAGTTTTGTTCCAACAATGGTATAAAGTATATGACATCGCCGATTTATCACCCATGTAGTAACGGGCAAGCAGAGAATTCGGTCAGAATATGTAAAAAAATGCTTAAATGTGTATTTAAAGAAACATTAACTCAAAATATTGTTCATGACAAATTATTAGGTTATTTGTTCGATTATAGAAACGCCGTGCATTGTACCACAGGTGACTCGCCTGCAAAATTAATGTTTGGGAGAAACTTACGGTCGCGTCTGGATTTGATATTGCCATCAGAAAAATCGAATAAACATCATAAATCACAAGCTGTAAATCGAAGAAAATTTGATATAGGTGATCAAATCTGGGCGCGGTGGTACAGTGCAAGGAATGAAAGTTGGGAAAGGGGAGTAATTGAAAAAAAAATAGGAATAAGAATGTTCAAAGTATTTATTAAAGATTATAACGTTTCATGTATAAGACACGTGGATCAATTACTTAAAAATAACGACTCTGTAAATGAAACCAATACTTTTAGACCAATGTCCCTGCCAAAAACCTTTGTGATTCCACCGGAACAGTCCACACCGCCTTGTACTGAGGAGGTAGTTAATAATCAGGAGGATAGAGAGGAGTGGATTGACTGTGAGGATGAGGATTGTGAGCGAGGGACTCCTGCAAGAGCGCAGTCTACGGGGTCACCATCAGTGGCACCGGTGCAAGTTGCTGATGAAACTGAAGCGCCTGCAAGTCCGTCACTGACACGCCAGTTACGTCCCAGGAAACCAGTTGATTATAGGAAATTAGCAGGGCTATAATTATAATATTAGAATGTGCTTGTATAATGGACATAAAATTGCTCCTTTAGGGTATTTTGAAACGAATGTAACAGTTTTTTATATTTTATAAAATACTAAGAATGGCCTTATACATGGTTCAAATCTTGAATCTGTGCAAAGTAGCATTACTCAGGTGAACAAACATCCCTACCTACAAAATGATTTATTGGGATCTGAGATGGGTCAGAATGGAAATCTTTTTTCATCTCAAATCTCAATGGATCTTTTGTATACAGAACTCACAAACCTGTAGTGTAAAATAGAGTAGGTACCTACCTACTGTGTATATTTAAATAATTGAAACAAGGTTTAATTCTATCATTTATATGTTACAATTTGATGTTGGGACTAGTATTTCATAGTCTAACTTATCCACATTTTTATTTTTTTCTTCAGTCCATACTCCATTTCCAGAAAAATAATGATTCTTTTCTAATAAATATAGAACTAAACTTAATTTTTGGGACTTGCTCAGTGAATCATAATTTAAATTTTCTTGAAACAAAGGAATTTGTTTTTCTATTAGCTTTTTATCTATTATATGAAGAGTATCTCTAACTTTCTTCCAAGGATACAATAATATAGGACAATTTTCATAAATATCTTGATCTGTAAACTGTTTATTCAGTTGCTCATATACATACTTCACTTGAAGTACTGGTGTGTTAATCCAAAAAGGGTGCCTTTTTATAACATTGCGAACATGTGTCATATTAAATTTCTTTCCTAATGACTGTGAGATGCAGAACAGTAAATCTTTTCCTTTGCCTAACCTATCACCAGGAGCTTTTTCAAATATTTCATAATGTGCTGTACTTCCAGACAGGATATTTAAACTAACACACTTTTTGTTATTACTGTATAATTTGTTCAATCGTTTCATTGCTGTTGTGTTATAGTGTATCATCTTCAGAAATCGTGGATGTTTAATAAATGCACTGAATTCTGGTATTGTTTTTGCTTGTTCCAATCTTTCTCTTATTGTACCTGGAGCTAAAGTATAAATACTAAAACATCTTCTTTGTGCCTCATTGCTAATGCCATATTCTTCAAAGATCTTCTGTGTCTCAAGCATAGAATAAAAGTTTCTTGTAGCTAATTTAGGATGCATCCTTAAGACTTCTTTGATATCAATTCCACCAATACACCGGAAATTATGAATAATATTTTTCAAATTTTGTGGATCAACATGGATTAGATACAAGTTAGATTTTATTTTATGATTGGGTATCATAACTTGCAATTGTAATAGCTCTAATGTTTCATTTATACATTCCAAAGGCCGATGTTTAATAGTAGGATAAGTTTTAACACCTCTACCAAACTCTTCATTTGTAAGATCCAACACAAGTTCAAGATATCTTTGAATAATTTTCAAGCGCAATGTATATAATGATGTGTAGTTTACATCTTCGTCAATCAAGGTTGTAAGAGATGTGGGCCACTGGGTCATAAAACTTGCTAATTTGTTTTCAACATTAATATGGGGAGGTAGATATCCTAATTTCTTCAGTTCTCCAATTTTCTTCTGTTTTAATATTGATAAGTATGTTGTTAAGGACGCCGACGATATATTTTGTATCCCACATTCCTGTAAAACTTTGTATCGGAATTTTAAGGTGACAGGTAAAATTCCAAACAATGAAGGTTCTTCGATTAGCAGGCTGTTGGAAAATCCCATCTCATTAATGGTATGTACTAAACTTTCGATTTTTTCATTGTTTAGTTTAGTTATTATGGGATGTTTCATACATAAATGTTGCGCTTTGCTTTCACTTATACTTAGATGTTTACATAAACTTTTCACGTAACTTGTGGTTTCTTTAGTAGTCGCACTGACTTGCAAATAACGTCTCCCCCTATGCAGGAGGTAAATTAAATTATGTCTTTTTGAGTTCATTAGTAGATACTGCATTAAACTTTTCATACATACGCTTTGGTAAGCGTTTGAAAGAAATTTGTGCAAATATCACAAAATAAAACTTGTGGGTGACAGCAACAGACAGTGTTGCCACCTCAAAAAATTTCTTGTCACTAGATCCAGTGTAAAATGTCGCCATAACTTGGAAAGGATTGGTAAAAAACCACCATTCGTAACTGAAGCATTTAATTTTCGGAACTTTCAATCTGTTTCTAATAAAAAGTATGGCGTTAAGTAGTGGACTGGCCATTCATTTTCATAACACTGAAAATTTAATCGAATTCAGTTAAAGAATATGAAAACAAAAACAATAAAGTCAATAACTATAATGACAGCGTTTGGTATTCCCCGACGTGCCGATTTCACCAATGTTACTGAACGCGTTCAGCACATCTACAACGCGTTCACGAGCTGTCAGTGTCAATATTCCGTGGAAAATAATGACACTGACAGCTCATAAACTTAGTTTATGTCTTGATCGCGTTCAGTTTAATTAGTGAAATCGGCACTAGGTCCAGACTTCCGACCAGACTTCGACCTTATCAGCCCGCGGCCTCTACCCCTGTTCGGGACTCTCCAACCACCAACGCGAACAGCGGAAGTGCTGCTGTTGCAGCCGCGTCTCGTGCCGACGCCAATTTTACAAGATGCACGGCGAGATTCGATGGGACCTCCCAGGACGCTGAGGTCCTGGAAGCATTCCTGGATGCCGTCGAAGTATACAAGAAGTGCGCTGCTGTAAGCGATGAGCATGCCTTCCGAGGATTGCCGATGCTGCTGGAAAATGAAGCGGCAGTATGGTTGCGCGGCGTCAAGGCCTCTGTAGCCACGTGGTCGGATGCCATTTCACGTCTTGGTGCGACCTACGGCGTGACGCAACCCGCGTACCAAGTCTTACGGCAGATCTTCGCTACGGAACAACGAGAGGAAGAACGCGCGGAAGTATTTGTGTGTAAAGTGCGGGCATTAATTGCCAAAATACCGTACAAGCTCGACGAAGTAGTGCAGGTAGACTTTTGTTACGGATTACTGCACCGACGCGTAATAAAACGAGTGCTGCGTGATAGTATACGTAATTTAGATGACCTGCTGTATAAGGTGAGAACCGCGGAGGATACGTACAAAGCGCTTAAGGTACTCGTAACAAATTCTGTTTACAATAAGAATACGAAACCGCAGACCAAAATATTGGCGGTGACTACTACCGACCGCAATCTCACGCAATCGATATCGAACTCGAATTCCACTACCACGAGTGTGGCTGCACCGCGTAGCAACAACAAAAGTAGACCCCGTTGTAGTTACTGTAAGTTATTTGGGCATGTTAGTGATGAGTGTCGTAACTGTGATATGGCGACTCGTAATAAAAATAATAGTGACACTACGTCGAAGGAGTTACGTTGTTATGGTTGTGGTAAACAAGGCGTTGTGATGAGATCGAAATGTGATGTTTGCGTGAAAACATTGTCAAACCTGACGAGAAAACATCTTTCGACACAGTTGATGTAGATTTTTGCTGTCAGGATGATTATATGTAGTAACAATATCATTAGTCCGCGTGATACTGCTTCGTGCGTTCAATTAACGAACATGAGTACGCACGAACATCACCCGATAGTAAGTATTAATGTTATGGGCCGTTATGGAGTGGCGATTGTAGATACCGGCGCTACACATAGTATTGCGAGCCCTCTAATGCACCTACTTTTAATACATTCTGTAGTTATTTTTAGCGAAACCAAGCGTTTCGTACGCCTGGCTGATGATACACAAGGGTGGAGAGACCTGTTGCCAGCCGAGGCAGATATTATTATTGAAGGTCGCAGGGTAATGTGTCAGTTTCTAGTATTACCTGGTAGTAATATTAGGACGCTTTTAGGCGTAGATTTCTTGGCGCGGGCCGGCATGGTAATAGACGTCGCCCGACGCACTTGGTCATTCTCGGACAATCCGATCCGAGACTTTGTTATTATTTTATTTATAGTTATACGCTTGACTCTATGGATGCGGACCTGTTGCGCGCCGCGTCTACTAAGTTATCGTTGCGTTCAGACGAAGCATCGAATTTAAATCCCGAACAGCGACGTACACTTAACGCTTTTATTGAACACCGCACGCGGCCAAGACCAGTGAGTATATGACTGCTCTTGACCTTCGATCAGGTTCTCATCAGGTGAGCGTTTGCCCAGAGGACCAAGACAAGACTGCATTCACAACACCACTTGGTACCTTTAGATTCAAGCGGATGCCGATGGGACTGCGGAATTCGGGAGCCACTTTTCAGAGGATGATGGACCGGTTCCGGGCAACATGAAGGAAGTGGAACTCCTCGTGTACCTTGACGATCTCATATTGCTGTCACCAGGGCTCTTCGAGAAGCACCTGACTGACCTGGAGGCAGTCTTCGATCGAATAGCCATGTTTGAGTTAAGAGTCAATAGGGACAAAAGTTTATTTGCGAGGGAGTCTATCAAATTCCTAGGCAACGTTATCGTGCCTTTAAGTTTCTCCTCGTGTCCGCTCCCATTCTCTGTCAGGCGGATGAGTCGGAACCATTCGTCCTTTGCACTGACAGCAGCGCTTATTGCCTTGGGGCTGTTCTTATGCAAGGGAAAGGACATGACGAGAGACCAATTGAGTACGCAAGTCGACTCCTCACTAGCGCCGAGAGGAACTACTCGACGACTAAGCGGGAGGCTCTCGCCGTTGTGTGGGCGCTCGGTAAGTTCCGCGGTTATGTAGAAAACGTAAAGGTCATAGTTAGGACGGACCACCAGCCCTTACGGTGGCTGAAGAGTCAAAGGTCACCTAGCGGCTGACTGGCCCTCACATTGCAAGAATACGACCTAAGCATTGAATACACACCCGGTCGCTCGAACGTGGTTGCAGATACGCTGTCGCGACCTGTTTGTTCGGAGGACCAGACTGAGTGTGACCTATGCATGACGGTCATTGATATGCCAAAGAGGAACAGTGGTGATATCCGCAGCAGTCAGATATTGGACCCAGAAGTTCGGAAGATTATTGAAACTATGGAGTCCGACGAACCCTCTAGGGGAAGACCATGGTCCGACCGCGGGTACACCATCTCCGACGGTATCTTGTACAGATACAGCCTAGAATCGGACGATGGAGAGGACTGCAGCTTAGTCGTGCCCGAGCACGAACGCAGGCAGGTCATGGCCGACCTCCACGACGCGTCTACAGCTGGCCATTTCGGCGTGGAGCGCACATTAAGCCGCGTTCGTGCAAGGTGTTATTGGCCTGGCATGCGCACGTTCGAGGCGAATAAAAAGGAGTGCGTGCCTTGCCAGAGGTATAAAGCCGACAACCGCAAACCAGCAGGTCTGCTGCAAAACCCTGCCGTGTCGCGACGATTCGATGTAGTCTCCATGGACCTGTTCGGTCCACTCGTAGAGACGCCTAGGAAGAACAGGTGGGTACTGATCGTAGAAGGTGTTTGCACGCGCTGGGTGGAATTGTTTCCATTAGAGAATGCTACCAGCGTCGAATGTGCTCAGGTACTTGCGAATAAGGTGTTCCCCAGGTATGGAGTACCCCGCCGCCTTATCAGTGACAACGGTGTGCAATTCGCGAGCGAGGTTATGCAGCAAGTCTGCCATGTTCTGGGGATCAGCCAGTCGCTTACGCCCTTTTATCATCCCGAGGCTAATCCCATAGAAAGAAGGAACCGGGACCTCAAACCTCAATTGGCTACGCACGTGGGCCACGACCATACCACATGGGATGTGTATCTTGCAGCTATCAGGTTTGCTATGAACTCCGCGATTACCAGCAGTACGGGGTATTCGCCGGCGTACCTCACCTTTGGGAGAGAGTTACGAGCTCCTTCCGACTCTGCGATTGACATATGGGCTATCGTAGAACACGACAACTTCGTACCCAGTATTACGCCTTACTTGAAGAAGATGGCTGCAATCCTGGACGAGGCCAGGGACACTCACGAGAAGACGCAGGCCGTACAGAAGGAGAAATCTGATCAAAAGAGGAGGCCGTCGCCAGAGTACAAAATAGGCGACCTAGTTTTATTGAAAACGCAGGGACCTAATGACGCATACCGCGAAGTTTATCCCACGTCAGAACGTACAGACCGGTAGGAACGTAGGGAAATATTATGTTTCGCACCTCACGCCTTTCGCCGGTCAGATAGAGCCACCCATTCGAGAGAAACGTAGACGCGGCAGGTCGCGCAGGTATTTAGACTAGCCCAACTGTGATGAAACAGCAAATTATGCTTGTTCAAGTTTTTATTTTATTTTATTTAGTTTTGGATTTCTTGATTAAATGCCATAAGCTGCACTCTCGAAAGAGATTTTTCAATTAATAGGGATATATATGTGCCTTTTTAATTATTTTATTTATTAAACAATACCAGTCTACAATGACTCATCTTTTATTGTTGTTTTACAATTTATTTCTCAAGGAAGGCCTTTACAATTTATTTTTTATGTATTTCACAGGAAGGAAGTCAAATGAGTACCAACAGGACAGAAATTTGGCTTTCCGTTATTTTCGAAATGTTATGTTTTGCTGGAAAATGTTCTTAGTACGCATTTGCTTCCTCTGTGACTACTCTAAACGCTCTTAGCGTGCTACTAATATCTGATCTGTGGCTCTACCTGCATTTTTAGAAAGGGTAGGTCAAAGAGTTACAATCAATTTTTTTTTATGAAGTCGTAGTTGCCTTTGAACATCCAAAAAACGTGCTTCATTTCATTTTTGGGCTGTAAAGGGGAAACCCGTACCTCCTCTTGACAATTTATAAAGCTTGTACCATTCACGGGGTCTATAAGTTCGTCAAAAAATTAAACTGTTGCAGCAGTCTCTGTTCCCTTACTATTCGCGAAATTGGAACAGCTTGGTATAATCGGCATCGCTCTTCAAATCTGCAAGGATTATCCTTAGTGATGAGGAACTCATCTCTCACGGAGTGCCACAGGGAAACATATTGGATCATTTTATTTCTCATTTACGTAAATGACTTGTGCAAAATGACCCTACCTGATACTAAAGTCTTTGCTTATGCTGATGACACCGTTATTACAGTTGATGGGTCAGCGTGGTATAGCGTTAAAAATAGCTCAGAATCAGTAAATAAAATGGCTTAACCTAAATCGGCTAACGCATAGCTTTGCCTTTTACGCCTTTCTCTATTCGCCAGAATACCGCACCAGACTTTACATTCTTGATAACAGCACACACCTGCTCTCGGGTATCATCTCTGTGTAAACAGCTCCGTGTGAACTTTTGTCCCTATTGACTCTTAACTTAAACATGGCTATTCGATCGAAGACTGCCTCCAGGTCAGTCAGGTGCTTCTCGAAGAGCCCTGGTGACAGCAATATGAGATCATCAAGGTACACGAGGAGTTTCACTTCCTTCATGTTGCCCGGAACCGGTCCATCATCCTCTGAAAAGTGGCTCCCGAATTCCGCAGTCCCATCGGCATCCGCTTGAATCTAAAGGTACCAAGTGGTGTTGTGAATGCAGTCTTGTCTTGGTCCTTTGGGCAAACGCTCACCTGA
Organism: Dasypolia templi; assembly: GCA_963555695.1. Classification (NCBI taxonomy): domain Eukaryota; kingdom Metazoa; phylum Arthropoda; class Insecta; order Lepidoptera; family Noctuidae; genus Dasypolia; species Dasypolia templi. The sequence continues at coordinate 17,620,319 of OY743144.1, read as the reverse complement.
TGAGAACCTGATCGAAGGTCAAGAGTAGTCATATACTCACTGGTCTTGGCCGCGTGCGGTGTTCAATAAAAGCGTTAAGTGTACGTCGCTGCTCGGGATTTAAATTCGATGCTTCGTCTGAACGCAACGATAACTCAGTAGACGCGGCGCGCAACAGGTCCGCATCCATAGAGTCAAGCGTATAACTATAAATAAAATAATAACAAAGTCTCGGATCGAATTGTCCGAGATTGACCAAGTGCGTCGGGCGACGTCTATTACCATGCCGGCCCGGGCCAAGAAATCTACGCCTAAAAGCGTCCTAATATTACTACCAGGGTAATACTAGAAACTGACACATTACCCTGCGACCTTCAATAATAATATCTGCCTCGGCTGGCAACAGGTCTCTCCACCCTTGTGTATCATCAGCCAGGCGTACGAAACGCTTGGTTTCGCTAAAAATAGCTCCAGAATGTATTAAAAGTAGGTGCATTAGAGGGCTCGCAATACTATGTGTAGCGCCGGTATCTACAATCGCCACTCCATAACGGCCCATAACATTAATACTTACTATCGGGTGATGTTCGTGCGTACTCATGTTCGTTAATTGAACGCACGAAGCAGTATCACGCGGACTAATGATATTGTTACTACATATAATCATCCTGACAGCAAAAATCTACATCAACTGTGTCGAAAGATGTTTTCTCGTCAGGTTTGACAATGTTTTCACGCAAACATCACATTTCGATCTCATCACAACGCCTTGTTTACCACAACCATAACAACGTAACTCCTTCGACGTAGTGTCACTATTATTTTTATTACGAGTCGCCATATCACAGTTACGACACTCATCACTAACATGCCCAAATAACTTACAGTAACTACAACGGGGTCTACTTTTGTTGTTGCTACGCGGTGCAGCCACACTCGTGGTAGTGGAATTCGAGTTCGATATCGATTGCGTGAGATTGCGGTCGGTAGTAGTCACCGCCAATATTTTGGTCTGCGGTTTCGTATTCTTATTGTAAACAGAATTTGTTACGAGTACCTTAAGCGCTTTGTACGTATCCTCCGCGGTTCTCACCTTATACAGCAGGTCATCTAAATTACGTATACTATCACGCAGCACTCGTTTTATTACGCGTCGGTGCAGTAATCCGTAACAAAAGTCTACCTGCACTACTTCGTCGAGCTTGTACGGTATTTTGGCAATTAATGCCCGCACTTTACACACAAATACTTCCGCGCGTTCTTCCTCTCGTTGTTCCGTAGCGAAGATCTGCCGTAAGACTTGGTACGCGGGTTGCGTCACGCCGTAGGTCGCACCAAGACGTGAAATGGCATCCGACCACGTGGCCACAGACGCCTTGACGCCGCGCAACCATACTGCCGCTTCATTTTCCAGCAGCATCGGCAATCCTCGGAGGGCATGCTCATCGCTTACAGCAGCGCACTCCTTGTATACTTCGACGGCATCCAGGAATGCTTCCAGGACCTCAGCGTCCTGGGAGGTCCCATCGAATCTCGCCGTGCATCTTGTAAAATTGGCGTCGGCACGAGACGCGGCTGCAACAGCAGCACTTCCGCTGTTCGCGTTGGTGGTTGGAGAGTCCCGAACTGGGGTAGAGACCGCGAGCTGATAAGGCTTCTATTGGCTTCCACTTGCGCACGCGTTATCGTCTCGATCAGCGTGGATAGGAAGTCCGGGGAGAGCTGGGGAGCTGGTTGCTGTGTCGACTTCGAGCCGGCGGCGCTTCCGGTTTTGCCCGCGTGACCTCGCTCGACGACGCTCGCCTCCTCCTCAGTGAGCGTGACTTTATCCTCATCCTCTCCTCGTTGTTGACGGAGCGCTTCTCCTCGCCTCGTTGTCGGCATCTTCACTCTAGTGATGACAACGGTAAGGTCGAATGTCCGTGCTTATTCCTAACAAGGTGAGTAGGTATAGGTACACGTTCGGTCACGTAGGCACGGATCACATTAAGTAACGGTTCGAGCCACTAGTTAGGCGCCAGTTTAATGTCACTACTTTAAATCTACTATCATTTATTGGCTTATATATTTTACTCGAGGCACTAAGAAAATCGGATAAAATATTGTACGCGTGTTTTGGCTAAAACTTCCTTGTTAGTGCCCCACAAACAGACTACATAATCAGCCTATAATTATTGTTCCCACAGCTGGGACACAGGCCTCTTCTCCGTGAGAGGGAGTGAGCCGTAATCCACCACGCGGCCCAAGTGCAGGTTGGTAGAGGTTACATGTCTTCGAATTTTTGGTTCTAAGACATTTCCTCACGATGTTTTCCATCATCGTTTTGAGAGCAGTGGTGATGAAATAATTTACACAAAGTAAAGCGCCTGTCTGGGTTCGAGCTAACGACCTACAACTCGTAAGTCGCGGCCGTTACCACTGGGCCACCACTGCTCTTCAATACACACTGATCTTCTACATAATATAATAATATAAATACTTCTATCCAACGCTAATATCTCTATGTAGTTTGTGCTTCTATCACAGAGTAATAGTACTGCTTCTATCCTCGAAGGCTCGAAAACTGCCTGGGCGGGATCTAATCTGTGCTACTAATAACAGTAAAATAATCTAAGTAATCTGTGGCCTGTGGCAGCGGCGGTTTATGTCACAGACTACGGCCGCATTCCGAGTTAGACCATAATCGTTGACAGCGCTCACATCGATAATTAGCGTTCCGATTTAGATATCACGATTATGACAGCTGACAATTCGCTCACAGTGATATTTCTGTAGGGCATGGACGGCGTTATCGCAAGATGGCGCATGTTATGACGTCACCTATGACGATTCACGGGACATCGTTATCGCGCTCACGCCAACTCGGAACGGGTGTAAGCCTAATCCAATCGATTACATCCCAATTCGGAAAGCAGGGTACATAAAGATACTATACACTGCATTCCGAGTTAGACAATAATCGCTGACAGCGCTCACATCGATAATTTGCGTTCCGATTTAGATTTCACGAGTATGACAGCTGAGAACTGTCAACAGTTCGCTTACAGTGATATTAATATACGGCATGGTCGACGTTATCGCAAGATGGCGCATGTAATGACGTCATCTATGACGATTCATGGGACATCGATCGCGCTCACGCTCATTCGGTACGGACGTAAGCCCGCTCAAATCGATTACATCCTAATTCGGAAAGCAGCTTATGTAATTTTAAATAAATTAGTCTATGAGCATAAGTACATGACGTTCACGGCAGTGTTGCCGTTTTAGCGCATTTGGCGTTAGATCTAGTGCAATTTTAGGAAAGAAGTAGTTTTAGATGTACAGAGAATCTTTAGCGTTATGAACAAAGTCAAAAGTAAGCTACGTAACCGGATGTCAGCTGAAACAATGAACTCAATTTTAATGACACGTCATCAATTGAAAATTCTTAATCGAAGCAGCCACACATATGACTTACCTGAAAATATCCTAGACAAAATTACCAAAACTGAAAAACGGAACAGCAGCTGGTGTAGGCTCATCATCGGAATCTGGGAGTGATGATGACCATGAAGAAGTATTGGAATTGTTTAATTTATTTGATTTTTAGTACTTATTGTTAGTTAAAATAAACGAAAAAGTCTATATTTTTTTCTAATTTCCACTGAAATTCAGAACAAAACTTAGCGGAATTTAGTGGATTTTAGAAATGGGATTATCAACAAATATAGCGCAATTTAGACAAGGATTTAATTTAGTGCATATTTTTTTCTTCATACGGCAACATTGGTTCACGGTGCGTTGACGTTTAACGTTTAGGGCGTGTTGATAGTTTGAGTTTTGATTGTTATTTTGAATAAAGTTATCAATTAAAAATGGTTAAATCTAAAACAGGATTATTTGCGCTTGGATTCTTTATATGTGCATCTTTATTCATAATAATTGCCTTCATAAGTCCATATTGGCTGGTTACTGACGGAAAACTAAAGAACCCAAAGTTCATAAAAATTGGTAAGATGTATTAATATCTCGTGTTTTTATTGTTTGAAGAATGCCTTCAAACCTAGTAATTCATACAGCTGTTTGTTTAACTAGCTTTTGCTCACAACTTCGTTCCTGACTTATTTACCGGTGTTTTTCTTCATTTAATTGAGTTCATAAATATTCGCGGGCGTGTGCACAACTTACCAAAGCTTCATCACTAATGTGTGAATAGTAACTACGGGAACACATACTGGAAATACAAACAAACATAAATTTTTAAATATACTGTATGTATGGTGTTTATCTAATAAATCTGAAGTATTTTGGTTAAATTTGCAGGCTTGTGGGAGGTGTGCTTCAATCGATTCGAAGAAATCCATCACTGGTATGACACGGTGTTCACTGGATGCTGGTGGATATTTGAAGAGGAATATTATATAATTCATGACATACTTCTACCTGGTTTCTTCATAGCAACACAATTCTTTTTCACTATAGCTATGTGCTGTGTTATATTGTCAATGTTTTTGTCTTACCTTTATTTGAAAAAAGACAAAGATGATGACAAATACCTAACGCTTCTGGTAACTTTAGGGACAGTGCTGGTTATTGGAGGTTAGTTAAAGTTTTTACCTCTTCTCTTAATAAAAGTCAAACAACAGCAAAAAAAAAAACTGCTCTGCCACATGAACTGATTGCTCTTAGAGTTGAACAGATATTTATAAAGTATACTTTAGTGCCACTGTTATCAAACTATGTGAATACTTGTAGAATATTCTGCTATAATATAAACTTATTTTCAGGATTCTCTGGCATCATATCTGTGGTGGCTTTTGGTGCTAGAGGAGATGCTCGAGACTGGATGCCCAATTGGGAACACAATGATCTGGGTTGGGCATTTGCTCTTGGTGTCATAGGCGTTACCTTACTATTCCCTGCTGGCATTCTGTTCTTGGTAGAAGCAAGAGTACAAAAGTATAAGAGACTTCATGAGATGCAGAGCAGGGAGCCATCATCTTATACTATGCATGAAAGGAAGGTTGGCTATGCTGGAGGACATACTGACATATAGACTAACATTTAAAGTACTTTTTTTATAATGACTCCGTCCTTTCTAATCTTTAAATGTTTTACTGAACAATGTGGTTTTCTATTTTTATACCTAACTTAAGTTATGTAGATTTAACAACAAACTAATAATATAACACATTAATTGGTGCAATTTGTACTGTAATCATTGCCTTAACAATATAATTGACTGTATCTGTGTAGTCCATCCAAAAATACTCTTATCATTGAAAAGTAATCTTTTTTCAATGTTTTAGAAATAAGTAGCTTAGACAGTACTTTTTTACATGTAAAACTTAATTACTGCTTTAGGGTTTCAGTTATAGCTGTGTTGAAATATAATAATGCATATTTTTAACAAACTGGAAATCCTGATCTGATTTTCTTTACTGATTTCTCAAAGAGAATTTGTTAAAATGTGTTGTGGTTATAGGTATTATGTTTAGAAGCAGGAACCACAAAATTGAATTATTTGCTGGCAATATTACAATATGGATAAAACTGAAATCTATGTATCTACTTATAATGACTATGCAGCTAGCATTCAGGAGTTTTATGACCTGTAATGTATTTATTTATTTAAACTTCATGTGTAATAGTTGACATAGTAGTACATAGGAAAACATAATGCGTGAATGCGTCATGTATTAAATTAGTGAAATTTAAAACACCAAGAATATTGTATTAAAATATTATAATAACTGATTGTGAATGCATTTATAAAGAATGAATATTTTACTTAATACATTATTATTAGTATAGTAAATATGTACCTACTGGTATTAAAGATTTATTTTATGTGTACTAAAAAGATGTGCTTTTCTCATCCTAGGTTGGGGCTAGACGAGAGTAACTGTTGTAAAAATATATAATTGGCATGATTTCATACATTATTGAGTTTTTGCAGCACCCAAGACTCCCCCAACCTCTGGCTATAAAGGCTCATTACATTAGTAAAACTCTACTAAATAACGCACAGTAAATACATGATCAGTATTGAAAATAATCAATTCAAATGGAATGTACATTGCTTGTGAGGGTTAGAATAATCAACTAAGAACCTTTTTTATGTTAACAGTTTAAGATTGTGTGCCTTTATAAAAATATAATTTGAATACTTTCATTTTATTAGCTCATACTTAGCTTTTTTAAACAAAGAAGAATTTATACTATCTAAATTCAAAGGTACGGTGTTTCTGCACACAAGCGACATCTTAGCTGCTTCAAAGCCTATGAACATGCACTGTGCTTCCTGAAGTCCAGAGAGCATACCATGAATAAAGCCACTCGCAAAACAATCTCCTGCTCCTGACACATTCTTAATCATACCAATAGGTTCAGTTGGATAAAATCTTGCTATATCTTTAAGTCCTTTGTTTTTTATAGTTATAACTCCTTTGGAACCCATTGTAATAATCATGAATTCTATAAGATGTGATACAACTGGATAAAGTTCTGCAATTTCTGTAAATTCACAGTGACCTTCGACATTAGTTCTCTGGGATGGTTCAAGCTCTTGTGCCATTGCTCGTAATTCAGATAAATTCGGTGAAGCATATGATATAAGAACCTTTTTTATGTTAACAGTTTAAGATTGTGTGCCTTTATGAAAATATAATTTGAATACTTTTCAACTATCATTTTATTAGCTCGTACTTAGCTTTTTTAAACAAAGAAGAATTTATACTATCTAAATTCAAAGGTACGGTGTTTCTGCACACAAGCGACATCTTAGCTGCTTCAAAGCCTATGAACATGCACTGTGCTTCCTGAAGTCCAGAGAGCATACCATGAATAAAGCCACTCGCAAAACAATCTCCTGCTCCTGACACATTCTCAATCATACCAATAGGTTCGGTTGGATAAAATCTTGCTATATCTTTAAGTCCTTTGTTTTTTATAGTTATAACTCCTTTGGAACCCATTGTAATAATCATGAATTCTATAAGATGTGATACAACTGGATAAAGTTCTGCAATTTCTGTAAATTCACAGTGACCTTCGACATTAGTTCTCTGGGATGGTTCAAGCTCTTGTGCCATTGCTCGTAATTCAGATAAATTCGGTGAAGCATATGATATAAGAACCTTTTTTATGTTAACAGTTTAAGATTGTGTGCCTTTATGAAAATATAATTTGAATACTTTTCAACTATCATTTTATTAGCTCGTACTTAGCTTTTTTAAACAAAGAAGAATTTATACTATCTAAATTCAAAGGTACGGTGTTTCTGCACACAAGCGACATCTTAGCTGCTTCAAAGCCTATGAACATGCACTGTGCTTCCTGAAGTCCAGAGAGCATACCATGAATAAAGCCACTCGCAAAACAATCTCCTGCTCCTGACACATTCTCAATCATACCAATAGGTTCGGTTGGATAAAATCTTGCTATATCTTTAAGTCCTTTGTTTTTTATAGTTATAACTCCTTTGGAACCCATTGTAATAATCATGAATTCTATAAGATGTGATACAACTGGATAAAGTTCTGCAATTTCTGTAAATTCACAGTGACCTTCGACATTAGTTCTCTGGGATGGTTCAAGCTCTTGTGCCATTGCTCGTAATTCAGATAAATTCGGTGAAGCATATGATATAGTGTGTTTATTGCGTACAATTTTCGGAGCTTTTCTTCTATCTGTCGGTTCGAAAAATACTGAAACAAAAAAAAAAAGGGTGTGTAGTAAATGTAGACGGTAAGTATAGGCTACAAAAGCCGTACTATAATAGTCCGGGGACACTTAACATTATGTGCTACAACCACTATTTAACAAATAAAAAGCTAGACTCTTCTCTCAAGGACGCGAATATACTTGTAAGTGTTGTAAGAATGGCCAGCAAGCAAGCGAGGTACAGTCGGCGACAAATGGTTATTCAACCGTTAAAACGTAAGTTTAAAAAATATTAAATACTATGCTAGGTAAATAAAAAAGACACACGAACAGCTATACACATAGGTGCGTGACGGATCTCTAGCATGTCGTCAAAAATGCCAGTGGTCCAATATGCATTTCCTCATCTCTCAGGATACTCGCAATCAGAAACGGAAGTCGGAACTCGACTGTAGAGTCAATATATGTGCATTCGTAAATATTCATCCTAACTAGAACTCCTAATTGTGCGTGGTCCGACTTGATATGGCTGGTTTATTTTTTAAAGGTTCTTAAAATCCCTGCACCGCACTGGTCTGTGCTGTGCACTGCAGCGGCAGTATTTTGAGTAAATTAATAATATATCTAATAATTCTTGAGCGCTATCCAAATTAAAAAATGTGTTCATTCAATTTAACACAAGGTTGTGCTCATCAGGACCTGTAGAAAGATTGTTTTCTTTAGCCGGTTTTATTCACTCTTCAATAAGAGGTTGTTTGTCTAACAATACATTTAAAAATCTAGTGAAAATCTGGTTTTACTGATTAATTAATCTTGTTTTCCTCTACTTCTCAGCCCGTGCTGGTCAAGATTACTTATTTTGTAATTTGTATTTCGTATTTCAATTAAAAATAGCTAAAATACTGTATTTTGTATTTTATATTTCAAACACCTTACTTAAAGATATTTTGTAATTCGTATTTAATTTAATTTTTTCGATACTTAATTTTTTAATTTGTAATTCAATTAAAGCAAAGCATGTATTTTGCCCAGCCCTGCTTACTGGACAATTTGTCCTAGGTAAACATATTCGTCCACGACTTCGAGTGAAGCGTCTCCGATCTTCGTGAGAGTGGGTACATGGGCATTTGACATGACCTTTGTTTTGTCCGTGTTAATTTTAAGACCCACTCTTTCGGAAGCTCTACTCAGGTCATCGAGCATTGCACTGAGGTCCTCCATGGTCTCGGCCATGACTACTATGTCGTCAGCAAACCGAAGGTGAGTGACGTACTCGCCATTGATGTTGATGCCAACACCTTTCTAGTCCAGAACCTTGAAGACATCCTCCAGTGCAGCGGGGAACAGTTTCGGAAAGATAACGTCTCCCTGCACCCCGCGCTGCAAAAGGATAGGTTTCGAGGTCCGGTCCTGGAGTCGGACTGACATAGTGGCGTTTTCGTACAGACACTTCAGCACCTTGATGTACCGATAGACAATCTGGCACCGTTGAAGAGACTGCAGTACAGCCCAAGTCGCGATCGAATCGAAGGCCTTCTCGTAGTCCACAAACGCTAAGCAGAGAGGCAGGACTCCTCGGTCTTCTGAATAACCTGCCGAAGCGTATGTAAGTTGTCTACGGTGTCAAAGCCTTTACGGAATGCGGCTTGTTCGGGAGGCTCGAAGTCGTGAAACATGCGCGCAAGACGGTTCGTGATGACTCTTGAAAACAGCTTGTAGACATGGCTCAGAAGGGAGATGGGCCGATAATTCTTAAGTAATGCATTATCGCCCTTCTTAAAGAAAAGTATCATCACATCTCTGTTCCATGCCTGCGGCGTTTTGCCCTCGGGTATGACGGAATTAAACAGCTTCTGGAGGGCCTTAAGAACAGGTTTTCCGCCGGCCGTAATTCCGTCATCACCCGGCGCCTTATTGTTTTTGAGCTGCTTCAGAGCCATCCTAATCTCGTACAAGCTGACGTCCGGGATGTCTTCGGTATAGTGTCGGATCAATCTAGCTTTTAGGTCGTTTCCCAGATTCGTAACGGGGTTACTTGTTGACGTGTTTAACTGTCCATAGAACCTCTCGATCTCTCTCAACAGCTCAGGTTTACCGGATACGGTCCTGCCATCATCGGTCTTCAGTTTCGCAAGCTGCCTCTGCCCAATAGACAGATCTCTAGCAAAGACCTTATTGGAGCCTTTGTTCCGCTCTATCGGGTCCTTAATACGGTCTTTATTAAAGCGGCTGATGTCGCTTTTCAAGGACTTAGAGATCCGTCTATGGAGCTGCCGGTACTTCAGTGCATCGTCTGAAGGACGTATGGACAGTTTCCACGAACCTATTGTTAAAATCGCCCACGGAGCTCCCTAGGCACTCGAAACAATTTTGAATTTCGAGCTGAAAGCTCTCGAGGTTTTGGACTTGGATCGGTGCTGAGCGGAGCGTAGTTTTCATCAGTCTAGACCTTTTCATCTTAATGTTTAAGTTCAATGTGCCTCTTACCATGGGGTGGTCACTTCCAGCTTTCACCGCATTCATCACAGAGACATCATTGAACACATGCTTCTTCGTCGACATAATGAAGTCTATCTCATTTTTTGTTACACCATCAGGACTCAGCCAGGTCCACTTTCTGTGCTCACTGAACGTGCTTTCTGAAGAAGCAGTTCAGTTCATCATAAAAGACCTTCCTTCTCCATAAAACGGGCCAGTTGGTGACCCCGATGGTTCCGTCGCCCAACTCCAAATTGACCCACTCGCAGCTCACCATCGTCTCGTTTGCCCAGTTTCGCGTTGAAGTCCTCCATGACAACGGTGAAGTGAGTTTTAGAGCCATGCATGGCTCCGAAAATATCCTCATACATGGTCTCCACCTCATCGTCGGGGTGTGACGAAGTCGGGGCGTAAACCTGCACGACTTCCAGCGAATACCATTCGGATATTCTAAGTACAAGGTACGCCACTCTGGTCGACATACTCTCGATTTTCACCACGTTGCTCACAAGGGACTTATGGACGATAAATCGGACACCACCTTGGGACTGCTGGTCGCCTTCCCGGAAATAGAACAGGTTTCCGGATTTGAGGATTATCGAGTCCTCCCCTTTTCTTCGGATTTCAGACAACCCTACTATAAACCATCGTAACCTGCTCAATTCTTTCTCGAGTTCGGTGATCCTCTCGTCGGTCCGCAATGTACGCGTTTTGTATGTGGTCGGCTGAAGTGTCTAGAGTATCCCAAAAATCTAAACCAATACCTACCTAGTCGCCCCAGTATCCATATCTATTCATAAAGGTACGATTCGCTCCGTGTCGACACAAATCCGTGTCGATAAAATGAAGGACTGGCAAAACGCTATTCACAGTTCCGAGTGGAAGGTTTTTTTATAACCGATTGTAAACGAATGTGGTAAAAAATTCAAATTAGGTATAAAATATGTTTATTGGGTATTTCATTACGTAAGTGCAACTACACTTGGGAGCAAATAAATCGAGCCACTACCTTTTTTCACGTAAAATGGTAAATATTTTTGGGAATATGGAACGTATCAATTCGAACTATATATCGCCTAAAAGTTAAGTTAATAACCTTAACAATGAGGGTAAATTATTGAATAATAACCTTATTGAATGATAAATTATTGGCTCTGCAAGAAAAATGGTAATTTTGATAGAAAATTTAGTAGGGCTAAAACAGTCCATAAAACCAATAAAAAACAACATTATTGCAAAAAAAATATTCTTAATAACTGGTATTACCCCCCCGTGCCCTGATGCATTCTTGTAGCCAAATAGCAAATCTTTCACCAGGACGTCTATACACTCGGTTTCTCCCGTCATTGCTAAAAAGACAGATTCTTGACTCGTCAGAAAACAAAACTGACCTCCAGTCTTCTAACGTCCAATTAATGTGTTCTCGAGCAAACTCCAAGCGAGATCGGCGATGAGCTACAGTCAATTTTGGGCCAGTTGCTGGTTTGTGTGATGTTAAATTTCGTTCCTTTAGTCTTCGTCTCACTGTCCACCTACTGATTGCGACACCTCGAACGTCACGTAACGCTTGCTGTAGCTGAACAGCATTAAGTCCACGGTCGCGCAACGAATTGGTTGCAATAAAGCGGTCGTCACGTTCTGTTGTTGCCCGTGGTCGGCCAGTTCCAGGTCGCCGAACAAAAGCACCAGTCTCCAGATACCTGCGGTATACCCACTGTACCTTTGAACGACTCAAATGAAGTCTGCGTGCCACTTCACGTTGTCCGTGTCCAACCTCAAGTAAAGCTACAACTTGGGCAGCTTCCGTCGGTGTAGTATCCATTTTATCAAGTTATTTTGATTACACAGACACAGATAAAGACAACAATAACAAGTAATATGGGTATGATTAACAAAAACCTCAAATTTAATCTTTTCTTAACAGTGTACAATAAAAATGTCATAAGCAAATTAAATGCTATAATTTTATTCTACCCTTTAAACTTTAATTAAAATGAAATTTTGACAACTAACTACCCTCATTGTTAAGGTTATTAAATACCCTTTTAGGCGATATATGTTTTGAATCGATGCGTTCCATAATACCAAAAATAATAACCATAATGCGTGAAAAAGGAAGTGGCTCGATTTATTTGCTCCCAAGTGTATAACGATAAACATCGAGTACATCGAGACATTGCTTTGTAAACTTCAACTTTCTGCCAAGCCGGGAAATAAAAGATGGAGGATTATTGTTTAATTTTCCGGACAACATGTAATTTATAGCAACAAGAACTCTGACTAAAAGTTATCTGTGAAAAATAAGTTTGTTACAGAAAAATTGGTGTGGGTATTTTGTTAGTACGTAACAAATTACTATTTCTTATTATTTGCTCATTTTCATGTTGTAAAGCGTTATTGAAAATGCATATTTGCAAAAAAGAGTATCATCGGAGCAGCGGCAGATGCTCATTGCATTCATGCAAGGGCATGAGGACTTTGCCCGGGGCCGTGTCTCAGTACTGGACGCAGCCCTCACCTCTTCTAAACTCAACTCGAAATCTGGTACGTACTCCATCTACCCAAATAATTTGAATCAAAGTCTAGAACAAACTTAAGTGTTACTCAATACCTAAAAGTAAATAAATCTAGGTACTTGAATCTATGCTGCAGTCAAAACAATAAAAAAATGTTCTGTATAGAATGTTACCAATCGCTTGTTCATATTAGCACAAAGCCTAACTTTGTGCTAATAATAATTCTAAGCAATTTTTCCATGAAAAATATCTTCACAATTTGAAATGTCTCGAAGTTTTAAACAAATAAGTAGGTATACCTAGTCTTCGGGGACCCTTTTTTTGGATGGGAAATAATCAAACGACTTCACCCGCTCTGGGTTGAAGAGGGAGGGCGTGTGAGACTTTTACTGACTAAAACCCAGCCGTAGCCCAGTGTAACTTCGGTTGGCTTTGCCAGGGCCACGGTATCTCTATCGATTAGATTTAGTAGTTGCACGAAGGCTGCGCTGACGTTCATACTCCTGGTCACAAATGCTCTTTAGATAAGGGAGGATCCTCCGACCAGATGGATGTCGTATCTGGTGGGCAACTGCCCAACGATTGATGTCGGGAAGTTGTATATGTGCTAGCTGCGCGGTAAACTCTGATTGCGCGATGCAGGATTTGTGTGACGTCAGTGTGATGCGTTGTTCGCATGTAGCGGTGTAGATGCCGCCACAGATTTCATAAAACTTATGTAGGTAGTCAAATATTACTGTTAGAAATTATAATTAGAGTACTCGTATTTGTGCGCCGTTGACGGCAAGACATTGACACGACACGTTCATTTTAATAATATTGGCATCTGTACTTTTTGTTTACCAGTGTTCTACAAATAAAATATTTGAATTTGAACGTTGTCAGATGGTTACAGCCAACACAGTAATTACTCGTACTTCTGCACCGTCAAGCACAAATAAATTTAATGGTTAAGAGCATTTAGTTGATAGTTCAAAGCTGTATAAATATTTACGAATCTTATGTTGCACCAACTAAACAAAAATGTAGAGTGTTTAGTTATTTATGTTCCGAAGAGTAGTCAGATATTTTTGACTGCACTACCGTAACATATCTATGCATAGTTAACATAAATATCTAATGATGGTGCCGATTCTCTTGTCACAAATGCCTCTAAACTAGACTAAAAACCATTAAATTTTATGTCTGTTGGTGAATGTAATGTATCCTTTGTGCCTATATTTATAAATTATTTGTGTTCTGAATATGGGAATAACTTCCTGAAATAAATGTTGATTATTATTATCTCCTTTGTTACATATAAAACCTTTTAAATTACATTTTTAAAAATACTTTAAACAATCTGAAGAAAAAAAAAACTACATTTAAAAATATAAAAAATAGTATCCCACCGGTATCGGGAACAGGGTCCAAGCTACCGGCGGTCAGGGCTCCAGAGAGAGGAAACCTCCTGACAATGCGAGCCGTGTCCAGAAGTACCGCTTTCTGAATCAAGCCCTTGATCCAGCTGCCCAATGAGAGCCTCCTCAGGTGTTTGTCGAGGCTCTTGGCTATTAAGCCATTGGCTGTCACGACTATCGGCACAATGATTGCTGAGTCCACATCCCACATGTCGACAACCTCGCGAGCCAAATCAAGATACTTTATTTCTATATCTTTCTCGGCTTTCACGAGGTTACCGTCATGCGGGACCGTTATGTCAACAATCATTGTGCGCCGCTCTACTCGATCCACCACCACTATATCAGGCTTATTGGCAACAATAGTCCTGTCAGTGATGATGGATCGATCTCAGTACAATGTGATATTTCCATTTTCAAGAACTGGGTCGGGCACGTACCTGTAGTACGGCACTTCCGATTCCACAAGGCTGTATTTCAGAGCAAGTTGCTGATGGATTATCCTGGCTACAAGGTTGTGTCTATGCAAGTGCTCTACGTTAGCTAGACGAGAACAACCGGAGATAATGTGTCTTATTAATTCCCCCGGACGGTGACATGCCCGACAGATGTCAACCGTGCCGTCTTTCACAATAAATCTCCGGTGATTGTTCGTCATCATAACTTCGCCCATAATTGCACAGACAAAACCATCGGTTTCTCCAAAGAGGTCACCGAAACGCAGCCAGGCTACGGACGCTAGAAGATCTACATCGGGTCGGCAAAAGCGTCCGTGAAGCTCCTTACTCTGCCATACTTCCATGCGATCATTAGTGTCAAGCACTACAGGTTTGCGCCAGTTCTTTTTAGCCAAGGAGAGCGGGGTGAGGCCCTTGTCCACCGCGACCACATCACGATGCATCCCCACGTCGGCTTCTAGGAAATATTCCCTGAGACTGCATATCTCACGATTGTGTAGGGTCTTAGCATTTAAAAAGCCTCGACCACCACACTTTCGCGGGATATACAGTCTCATTACCGATGACCGTGGGTGATGCATTCGGTTTGCAGTCAGCAGTGTACGGACCATCCTATCCAGGACGTCGAGTTCGGTCTGAGTTCATTTGAGTATGCCGAAAGAGTACATCAAAACTGGCATGTCCCAACCGTTAAAGGCTTCCGACATACCCAAATACTTATAGGTTTCGGATGCGGAGAGGGCTCTAAGGTTTATGGAATCTGAGAGTTGGGTTCGCACGGATTCCACAATCTCCCCTCGCTTTACATGCATGACCGCACATTTGTCCACACCAAATTCCATCCTGATGGTGCTACTGAAAGTTTCGGTTACTTTCAGTAGCTCCATTAGTTGCAAATTGTTGGGGGAAAAGAGTTTTAGATCATCCATGTACAGAAGGTGAGATATAACCTGACTACCTCTCCTCAGCCGATAGCCTAGAGCTGAATCCTCCAGCAGTGTGCTTAGAGGATTCAAGGCTAAGCAGAACCAAAGCAGGCTCAAACTATCGCCCTGAAATATGCCTCGCTCGATCCTTATCGGCTCGCTATTCCTCAAGATATTCCGACATCCTGGATAGCGAAGGACCGTCCTCCATCGCCCCATACATGACATCAAGAAGGTGCGCAGAGTTGCATCTACTTTATACAACTCCAGCACCCTCATGAGCCACGTATGTGGCACCGACTCATAGGCCTTCTTGTAATCTATCCAACATGTCGACAGATCCTTTCGGGAACGACGAACCTGTTGGCTAATGGCCATATCAATGAGGAGTAGCTCCTTAGTATCGCGGGACCCGTTCCTACATCCATTTGGAGAGGCAGACATGATGGAGTTGGTGTCTAAATGTTTGTTAATTTTAGCTCTCAAAATGGATGTAAGCACTTTATAGACCGTCGGTAAACACGTGATCGGCCTATAATTTTTGGGTTCCACGGTGCTACCTGATTTATGGAGCAGCTGGGTAACTCCTGTTGTTAGGAACTGGGGTAGCGAACCAAACTCCAAAGCTGTCTGGTACTGGGCCGCCAAGCGAGCGTGCGATCTTGTGAACTATTTAATCCAAAAGTTCTGCAGCCCGTCCGGCCCTGGGGACTTCCAGTTAGGCAACGGATGGACTGCACGAGCTACATCTTGGGGGCAGATAGTAATAGCCCCCATTTCTGGTATTGGATTGCAGGCTCGCTCGACTTCCCGAGCCCAGTCACTGACAGGCACCTGAGTGTGACTAACAGGCACCGACCAGATACTGCGCCAGAAAGAACACATGGCATCATCATCTGGCAGGCACGTGTCAGTCACACCTTGGTTCGGTCGCTCCCAACCCCTATAAACCCACCTTTCATCGCTCTGGAAGGTGCGATTCTGTGTGTATCGCTCTACTCGCCGCTTATACCTACGAATACGGTTAGCCCATGCATACACTTTCCGCTTCAGGAAGTCGATGCGCTCTGTTATTATTATTATTATTAAAATTTGGTTTAATACTGTCAAATGACGATTTTCCATTCTGAAATCGACAAAAGTGACACAACTTAACTATATTTAAGTTTGACAGCACTAAGATGGCACTGAGTTATTAGTTTAGTGAAAATTGCGATTTTGCTATTCTTAATTTTACGTTTTTCACCTAAAAATCTGAACACGAATCTGACTATTTTTAACCGCGATTAAAAAGGTGTGGAATAAAATTAGTTGGCGTGAACTAAAATTCACACCAACACCTCGACTTCAGACGTGCAAAACGATACTTTAACTTTTTTTTACTTTTTTTGCTCATATCTCGAAAACGGTGTGTTCTATCACAAAAATAATGAAAATGTCGACCCCCTTTGAAACTCCGAAACCACATTTTTCATACAAAAAGTAAATACTTCCATAAAAAACACGTCGAGGCTGCCCCAGGCTCTAACAAAGACGTTGTGAAACAAAAAGAAAAATAAACACGTGGTCTCGCGATTGTCAAATTCGATTAGAGTTGTGTCAAAATTATTTTTAAATTTAGAGATATTTTTCGCAGAATAGCTTCAGGATTCTCATAGTAAAAAGTAAGGAATTTTAGTGATAGTTTAGTTCGGTGTACAAGAGAAGCGGCACCGATGTCCTAAGTTTGTATAGAATTTAATGATCATTTTCATTATTTTGAAACATTGTCACTGCCAATATATTAATGAACTCGACTGTACCGTGACTGTACCTAAATTTGTTTATCTATTAACTAACAATATTTGTTGTTCGCTATCACTTCCGACTGCAAATACCTGTCGGAAGAATTGATGTCTTCATTCATACCTCGGACCAATTTTCCTACATATGGATAATTGGTCCGAGATTCATACCGTAATTGAACTGTCATTGACGTTTGTTATGGCACGAAAGCTTAACGTTCCCATTGATACGAGGGCGGGTCAATAAGTCCGTGACTTTTGGAATAAAACACAGATTTTTTGATAAATAAATGTTTTATTTTTCAACGTAGTCTCCCTTGAGCTCTACATACTTTGTCCAACGCTTCTCCAATTTTATTATCCCTTCCAAAAAATATGATTTGTCGAGGTCCTCAAAATAGGCCTTTGTTTGCGAGATGACTTCATCATTGGAGTCAAATCTTTTTCCACCAAGCCATTTCTTCAGGTTTGGGAACAAGAAGTTGTCACTCGGAGCCAAATCTGGAGAATAGGGCGGATGAGGGAGCAATTCATAGCCCAATTCATGGACTTTTGCCATGGCAACTGCACATGTGTGCACCCTTGCATTGTCTTGGTGGAAAAGAACTTTTTTCTTGGCCAAATGAGGTCGGTTTTTTTTCAAATCGTCATTGAATCCGTCCAATAAGTTGGCATTATATTCCCCATTGATTGTTCTTCCCTTTTGAAGGTAGTCAATGTGGATTATCCCGCGTGCGTCCCAAAAAACAGTCGCCATAACTATAATGGCTGGCAAACCCACCTTGGCCTTCTTTGGCGCCGATTCACCCTTAGAAACCCACTGTTTTGACTGTTGTTTGGTCTCTGGTGTGTTGTGATGGATCCATGTTTCGTCCACGGTTACAAAACGGCGGAAAAACTCCTCTATATTGCGATTAAACAACGCCAAACCTTCCTGTGAAGTTGTTACACGATTGCGTTTGTGGTCGACTGTGAGCAAACGCGGCACCCATCTTGCGGAAAGCTTTCTCATGCCCAAGTGATCATTCAAAATTGAAACCACTGAGCCATGCGAGATCCCTACGGCTTCCACAATCTCTTGCACTTTCAATCTTCGGTCGGCCAACACCATATCGTGATTTTTTTCGATTGTTTCGGGTGAAGAGACCTCAACTGGGCGTTCAGGTCCTGAACGCCCAGTTGAGGTCTCTGGTCCTGAACTTCAGGACTTTCAGTAAACCACTTTTTTACCATTAAAATCGATGGTGCAGAGTCCCCATAGTATTTATCAAGCTTAGCCTTGGTCTCGGTAATGGTTTTTTTCGCAAAAAATAATGCTTAATAAGCACACGAAATTCACTTTTTTCCATTTTTTCCTCAAATTACTGGGTAGTCTGATAAAGATAGCTGTCAAACACAAACTAACTGACGCAGCAAGTTCAAATTTTGACAGGAGTGAACTGACAGATGCCTGTTGACAGGAGTAGTGTTGCTTTTTCAGTAAAGAGGTCAGAAATCCAAAAAGTCACGGACTTATTGACCCGCCCTCGTATATTACACTTTATATCCATGATCGTATCGTAACTTTGTGAATAGAAATAGAATAGCTAAGGTTGACAAAGACAAAATAAAAAAATGCTATAGTAATCTGTGGTTTGCTGTGGTTGGTTGGTTGCCTGGTAGGTGTGTGAACGAACTGTAACTAACTGACAACCAGTGTTGCCAACTTAGGGTAATTTACCCTAGATTTAGAGTAAAGCAAAATCAACAGGGTAATTTATAGGGTACAAACTCGGTGAGGGTTTTAGAGTATTTTTTGTCAAGGGTTACGTTGAATAAATATTCATGCAAACATTTTTGTAGCTCAAGTTATGATTGTGTGAGCTATTCGTTTTTCAGTTTCTGTGAACACACCTAATGATCATCGATTCGAGATTTCATGAACGCACTCATTTAATGTGTTATGACTCCCTCTCAGCCTGTCTTGTTCCTTCCTACTACTTATTAATCTGTGCCCGCTGAACGCTAGTAAACGCAAAGTGTATTTCACTCGCTCGGCGCGTACTACAACTTCTTTCTCGTCACGCCTATCATAGACTCAATGAGGTTCCAAGTACTTGGTACAAATAGGATCTTTGAAAAACAACAGATTTATTCATGGTTTCAAATATCCATTCAGTGAATTTTGTCAGTAATTAAGTGTAATAAAGATTGAATTACCTCGTCTTGTTCATGATCTTGCATTAAATGTATCAAATATAGATAGACCCGTGCAGGAAAGCAATTTAAAAAATTGAGGGTATTTTTTTCATTTAAGTTAAAATCTAGGATAAATTGATGAGTTGGGGTAAAACAAAAACAAGACTAGCAACACTGCTGACAACTGTGACAAGTAAAGCAAAAGCAAGTTGTTGGGCGTTGATCACTTTGATCAGTAACAAATCAGTAATCCCGAGAGTTATTTTGTTATTGTATAAACAAAAAGTATTGAATGATAAAATTTACTCACATAACTCAACGTGTACGTGGTGTATTTTGACAAAGTTTAAAGTTTAGTACAATATTCAGGAATACTAGAACATTGGTGAGTAAACTTTTGGAACCCAAGAACTTCACTCACCCTCTTGGAATGGAATAATATGCAGATATATTATGCCTAACTTTTATAATTAATTTACTAAATCATTATTTCAAGGACTCATTTTAGGTTCTTAAATTATTTAATGTACCTAAATTGTACTTTTGTGTAGTTACCAAACATCCATTACTACATCTAAGAATGAAACTAATTTATATTTCAAAATATTGCATTAACTCTTTCGTCAGTAGTGTTGGTATCAATAAATGCGTTTATTAATAAGTGACAAATAAAACTTTGTTGGTTTTATCAAGTTAGGTTCCTGCGCTTTCTATGTGTTCAGTTTACCTACTATATTGTTCTAACCTAATCTACCCTAAAGTAAAGGCAACCTAAAGAGAATCCATCAGAATGTTGGAAACTTCGCAAGCACTCCAATATGAATATAAATTACAATATTATGAATTGCAAACATAACACTGAATTAGTTGTTGACGTGTTGTAATAGTTTTAAGTCAAGTCAAGTAATTTGAAAGTTTTCAAATCTTTGTTAAACAACTACATATGTAACTATTTTGTTTAATGCAATTCACAAACATCAAATTATTTGACCGCTATTTGTGATGTTGCCAACTTTCTGATTGTATTAATGAATACAACTAGTCAGCTGCCTCAATATTTAATAATAATTATTGTTGGTTCTACTTGTTTTTTGTGCCCAAGTCCTATTAACACATCCACTTGTTTTTTTAACCTATATGTCCAGGTTGCCTATTGATTATGCTGTAACAGTCCATAATTCATTATTTTGAAGTAAAGATAGATACTTTAATTACACACACCAATAGAGTATTCTATCTTTAATTCAAAATAATTAATTACAACTATAACATTTTACAAAATGGCAAAAGCGCAAGGAGCAATTTCTGCATGTCTTGTGAAGTGAAGGCAGGTAAAATAGCACATACAAAAAATTTATCTAAACTACTTAATATTATAAAGAGAAAAGTTTTCGTTTTTGTATGTTTGTTACGCTTTCACACTAAACCATGACCTGGGTGGAAAATAGTATACTTTTTATCCCAATATTTCAACGGGATCGAGACTTATGCGGGTGAAACCGCAGGGCGCAGCTAGCTAGGTAAGATAGAAAAGCTCAAAAGTACTGTTCATCATTGATTATTAAAAAAAAAAATGTTAAGTACTCTAAATAATTGTTATGTAAGGACTTCGTTTTTTTTATTACAATTATACTACCTTTAAATTTCAAGTATAAAGTTTACTGTTACCTAATAATGCTACCAGAAACAAAATGGTACAGGAAAATTAAAAAAAACATGTTTTGCTTATTTGATGAGTTCCCACAGTTTAAATGCGTGTGAACATTTTGGCATTGTGTCTCTGGGTGAATGTTATGCTGTGTATTACACACACTGCCTTCATTGACTGTGTTGCGAAACTTTTACAGAGGTACTTAGATTTGAAATTCATCTCGGTGTATGACCTTGTGTTTGGTGTTAAGTGACATATACTTGTAAAGGTCTTACAAATTGCTCTGACATTGGGCTTTACTAATTAACAAGTCAAAAGCATGAACTGTAACAACTTCATGCATGAGCTTTATTGTTTTGCTTTTTTTATGGTGCCGTGTTTAGTTGCAGTTGTCAAGTTTTTAAACAGTTAGGTATTTACAATGAAAACCACTAGACTTCAAAATTGTTGTCGTTTCATTTGGTATACAGTTAAAATAAAAGCATAGGTTCTCATTTGTAATAACCATCAAAATCGCCCATTTAAAAACATTACATATAAAATGTACTTATCAATTTTGCTGTCTCCCATGAACTCCTCAGAATAATATCACTACTACTACATTCTTATAAAACTAAGTCCATACGCCGCGTCTGTCTGTATCTCTGTCTGAACGCGATAAACTTAAAAACCTACCGGTCATACGGTTTTCACCAATAAACGGAGTGATTCAAAAGTAAGGGTAGGAGTATAATTCATGAAGGTTTTGCGTAATTTGGGTGAAATATGACGATGATTATTGAAGATGTAGTAAAAAATCATGCCGACTGGGAGCTTTACTGGCGTGCGCCGCGTAAACCAATAAATGATATATGATTTTATTTCTGTAAGTAGGTTTGTATAAACACTTTTACCTACATGTTAATCATATTTTTAAAATTTAGAAAGGCCGAAACAAACTCAGAGTACTCTTTTTAAAGTCCAGACATAATCTTGGAAAGAACATGTGAAGACCATGTAGATTGGTGTCTGAAATTGTCAATTGAGGAAAAGAACCACACTGAGTGCACCTGTCCAGTCAGTGCACGCATTTGTCAGTAACCGTGCAGCTCAACTCAGAACTTAAGGGGCTCAACGATTTGAATAACAAAGAAAGGATGTTTGGGTAGGCCACATAAACTACGCAAACTGCCAGAGCATGAGTATATAATAGATTTACATGAAAAAATTTATTACTGAATTACCTATTGATTAACACAGGTTACTTTTTATCCCGGTAGCACGTTGCCGTGGTATAATGCGGGTGAAGCCGCGGGCAAAAGCTAGTTAAAAATATAACTGCCTCGTTTGTCTAGTGGACGCACGCGCATTTGCGGATGCGGAGCTTAGGTCTTATGGATTCGAGACCTGGATCAGGAAAAGTCGATCAGTAATAATTCGAAGACTGGATAATTACCTTGTTATGGCAATAGCTCGTACGCTATTGCTGGACTTAAAAATTAAATGACGAAGTGTGGGAATCTTCTCGCAAAACAGGAGTACTTAATGTTATAATGGAATACCTACTTGAGTGCGATAGCCGTATCATCGAATTTTGTTTCTTCGAAAACCTTTCAACGACATTTCTATACTGCGACGCCTTACATCCAAAAACTGTACTGCGTAGCATTGTTCAATCGACGTCTTGTTACTGTGATGTTATGTTACTTAGGAAATCTTACTTCGGGGCGATCTTACGGCGATAACCAAGTAGTATCATCCATCATCCACAGCCCGACTTAACCCACTGCTGAGCATAGGCCTCTCTTTTCTTTTGCCAATCTCCACGCTCCCGTGCCAGCCTCATCCAGGTTCTACCCGCGATGGCAACAATATCGTCCGCCCATCTCGCCGCCGGACGTCCGACATTTCGTCTTCCAGTCCTTGGACGCCACTCAGTCACTGCCTTACTCCACCTGCCATCACTGCGCCTTGCCAGGTGTCCTGCCCAACTCCATTTGAGTTCCCTTACTCGTTTTCCGATATCAAAAACCTTCGTACGTATTCGGATCTCGATGTTTGGAACTCGGTCTCGGGAATGTGAGCTTTATGCCAAGCATGGAACGGTCCATGGCTCTCTGTGCAACTCTCACCCTGTACACAGCCTCCTGCGTGAGTGTCCACGTCTCAGCACCGTATGTCATGGTGGGCAGAACACACTGGTTATAGAGGCGGGACTTTAAACATTGTGGAATTTTGACAGATTTCAGAATGTCGTCGAGTTTGCTGAATGCGGCCCACCCAAGCTGTATTCTTCTCGATATCTCTGTTTGTTGATGCTCTTTGCCAAATGAAAGAATATGGCCAAGATAGACCATTCCAACCATTTCCAACGTTTCATTTCCAACTTTAACAGAAGGATTTGAATTGCTGAAGATGTTTGCCATAACCTTCGTCTTGGCCATATTCATCCTAAGTCCTACCATAAAAGTAGCATCATAAAGGTTTTGAAGCATTTTTTGGAGATCATTGAAGTTTTCAGCGAAAAGCACAAGGTCATCTGCAAATCTTAAGTGGAACATGTATGCAACATTTATGTTAACACCGCAACAGTCCCAGGCTAAGCTTTTCACGATGTCTTCTAGGACTAATGTGAAAAGTTTCGGTGAAACGGTGTCACCCTGTCTCACTCCCCGCTTGATCGGTACGGGTTTAGATAGTGTATGCATGCGGACCTGTAGAGTGGCCGAGGTGTAAAGTTCCCGCAGCACATCCACGTAACGGGAATCTATGTGGCAGCGATGAAGAGCGTGGAACACGGCCCAATGCTCAACACTGTCGAAGGCCTTCTCGTAATCGACGAAAGCCATGCACAGGGGACGGTTATCGCAGTAACAAGACTTCAATTTAACAAGGGTTCGCAGTACAGAGATATCGTTGAAAGGTTTTCGAAGAAACAAAATTCGATGATACGGCTATCGCTCTCAAGTAGGTATTCCGTAAAAATATGGCTCTTATATTTTTGTTTGCTATGGCTCTTTGATATTTTGATGGCAGAATATATTGGGTCCCATAACAATGAAGCACAGTCTGTCGCATGTTACAGGTGTACCTACTATTTTCGGAAATATGCATCCAGCCAGCTTGTGCGTGTCAATAGCAACCTAGGGCCATGTTCACCCCCAGCGTGGCCCTAGGTTGCTAGTGCCACACTTACTCCTAAGTTCTAACATGTTCTCTCCTCAAATTCTCAATTCAATTTCTAATTATTTCCCAATACGTAAATCTTCACAGAATCAGCATGGACAGCAAAACCGCAACAAGGAATTTTCTGATTCACGGTTCTGCATGTGTCTGCCATGTTTAGCGTCCACAAAGCGTCTTGCTAAACAAAGGCGTTCGACCGGTAGCCACTAATTAACCTGTTCTTGCTCGTTGCGACCGCTTTATGCGTAGAGTTGTTGAAAAGTCACTACTACTCTGTCTACGTATATTTTTCCGATTGTTGTATGCTTGCCACATGCAAGGACGACAGACTTTGCTAGGGTTTCCGACGGTTGATTGGACGTAGACTAAGATAAGAAGAGGGTTTTTCCGCCGAACAGCTTCCGAATTGAAAGTAACCCTCGCGTCCGTGATACGAGTGGTTTAGGCGTGAAAAGATAACAGACATATCTTTCTGTTATCTTTTCATGTCTAAACCACTAAACCGATCGTTACGAAATTGTACTGGGCCTGCGAACTGGAGAAGGACATAGGCAACTTTTAATCCTGGATATAATATTATGGAGAGCATTATAAAAAATGGAGTACAAAATATACGCAGACGAAGTCGCGATCACCAGCCCAACAGCGAGTTATATTATAAACGACGACATCCGTTTGATAATTAATTGCAAAATTGAATCATGCAAGATCACATGTCGTGCTTACGATAAAACAGGGATCTCTGTGTGATGAGTAACCATGAAAGCACAGGAAAAGACATTTCATGTCGCCTACGTTCGAATTCAGCGTATTGCATGTTACGGACTAGATAATATGACCCTATTATTTACGCAAACAATTTGCGTATCAGCGAACTGTTGTCAAAAAGATCATGATGACTCATCAACAACACGTTGCCTGATCCGAGAATTAAGTCTCTGCAATGACGGGCGAGCCTATTAACCTATTCATCGGCCTTAATTAGAGCAAAACCGTTGCTGGTATGGTTGAGGTTGCCTTGATTCGGGCAAAACGGTTGTATATAATGGTTTATTGGTGCAGTGGCTGAGCTCTTACGGGAGACTGGCCTACAGATACTCTGAGTGGTTCAGCATAAGAAACTAAAACGCATAACGAATATTGATACGATAAAGTTCAGTCTATCCTATTTCAATAATCATATCTGCTAGTTCCTTATTGGTTCGCTATGGAATCGAACCCCGTCCGGCTGTCACGCCATCAATATACTATTTACGTTTAGTATGGAAATAGTGTTCCTAATTTTCATGTGTTTCAGTTTTTGTGAGCTACCATGTTATGTCTGAGGTCATTATTTATTTAATTAAATCCATCTCTCTCATGTCTTTTAGTTTTTCTTCTAATCATTTTAGTAATGAGCAATTCTACTGAATTCTAAATAAGAACCATTATTGAAAGGGATTTTTAACTTGTTACAGAGACAATGAAGAATAGAAGTTTGGCCGGTAATTGTGGCATTGGCGTGTTTGTCATTGCCCTTGTTACGGTGGCATTGGCATTCGGTACGCCCAGTTGGTTGGTCAGCGACTCCAGAATAAGAGGCGCAAAATTAGATAGGTAGACACGTAATTATTTATAATTTTCTGAGATTTATGTACATTTGTGTTATACTTATGTAAGATCCAAGTGTCATTAATTTAACACTCAGAAGTTTGCAGTTAGATATAATCAGTTTCCTGCTTATTGTAGGTACTTGTTCTTAATAACTATTACTTATGTTTTTAGATTAGGGTTATGGAGTCATTGCTTCAGATCTCTGCCAGACCCGCTGGATCAGTATCAAAGGCGATTCTTCGTTGGGTGTCGTTGGGTGTACGACCCCTTCACGACCGGATACGATAAGATCCGTGGATATCTACTACCTGGTCAGTTTCCTGGCATTGTTAATATTTAGTTATTCTAGTTCCAGCTGAAATCCAAGGAGGTTACTGAACAGACCCCAATTAATACTGCTCCCAACTTATTTAACACAACCAAATTTAAATTTACCATCAACTCGAAAATATTATTAAATGCATTATTTTACATCAGCTAATAGATGCGGCGTTAATCGCCGGAAAATGTATATTAGTCTGAATGTCTATATTAATCTGCGAAACCTCAGCTATCATTCTAAAACACTGAACGATGTCCCGCACCGGTGATCAACATCAAAAAAATTGCAATATCGCTATTCTATTCTGTAACCTTAACCATGAATATAAAAAAAAACATATTATTAATAACCGTTTTTCTGCAGGTTTCATGATCGCAACACAGTTTTTCTTTACATTGTGTTTGCTGGGAGTGTTGATCTCTACAATATTGGTGTTGATGTTCTTCCTATGCTGGGGACCTGACCAACACAGATATGTGACGCTGATCAAAAGTATTGGATTTATTATGCTGGGATCAGGTGAGATGAACTGCTTAGATTACATCCAGACAACTCGAAATAGCGTCGTAGTTTTCTTCTTTAAAATTAAATCATCTTTATTTAATTTTAGGTATATGTGGAGTAATTGCTGTTATAGTTTTTGCCTCTTTGGGTAACACAGACGGTTGGATGCCAGACCATCCCAATAATTACTTAGGTGAGCAATTACTATATGATATAAATCTACTATATTTTTTTTTTGTTACCATTGGTACTAATTAACATTTTTTTCAGGCTGGTCATTCGGCTTGGGTGTCGTCGGTTCCGTAGCATGCTTAGTGACTGCAGCCCTCTTTTTGACCGAGTCTAACATCCAAGCAAAGAAGCGTAACAAGATAAAAGAATCTCAAGCTCGATTTGAATTGGAGTACGAAACAAAAGCATAACATTAGACATCACAAGTAAATAGAGTTGATGACTAATATAATTTTTTAGATCTTACGAACCAGATCCGTCCAAAAGAATCAGCACAAATTTCAGTATTCAAATGAATACATTTTATTACACACACATTTTAATGTATTTATTTTACACAATATGTTTATGTTGTAGTAGTTAGATGTTTTGTAAGTTTACCAAATAATGTGGACAACACTATAGTTTGGAGTGATTGAAATAAAACATGATATTTGTTGGTTGGACTCAAGATTTGAATGAGCGCCAGATGCTATAATGAAACCGACTACCTCCACAATTTTACGTTGCCGTAAATGTTGCACTTTACTGCAATGAATATTATTTAAGGTCGCGGCTACACCTACAATAGTTTGCGCAGTATGATTGAATCAGCACTTACATGTTGCGCAATATGGTTGAATCCGCCCTTGCACTCAAGCAGTTCGTTATATAGATGCAATCGGCACATGCTTCAATGTTTTTGCTCGAGCAAGACTCCCTGCCATTGGTGTAATAAAAATTTTGTTAATTAAAATTGAAACTCGTTCAAACTTTTGTTCAATCGTCGTGCAATCCTCAATATTAACCTTAGCCATTGAGATATACCTTCTTACCCTAAACTGTCAAAAATATTGCATAATGATATTGTAAACTCTAACCGTGTTTATAGATTGTGGCTTCTATGTGTATTTTTTTCTCCTTTTCTAATCTTCAATGATTCTAACATTGGGTCACTGTGGATTTTATAAAAGATTTAATTAAGATGTAATTGAAAAATCGTTTTGTATTGTTTGTACACTGGTTACTATAAAAAGTATACTAACTGTTTTAAAAATATGTTTCTAAATGTGTGCCTTAGCAGATCATTATATTTCTGCATAAATTTCGATAGCAGCTTGGTTAGGAAATTATCATATCTATTTGCTATTAAGTTATTGAAAAGACAAGAATGATCAACAATGTACCTTTCTTAAAACCGTCCAATTTATACACGTTATCGTTTAAGTTAATGACTAGTTAGTAAGAATACAATTAGTGTAAGATTTATGTAATTTTTTCTATGTATGAATCAACCTTAACTGCCTTATAAAAATAAAGTGTTTTTTTAATTACTTTATTTGCCTGTTTATGGTTGTGCCCGCCTTTTACCCGATGACGGCATGCCAAAATGAAGGGTTATGATTATAGCAGTCGACATATGTATGTATTTATGTAAGTATATTTTGTATTCACGTATGTTTGTTATCTATGGGATACAATTTTCCAAGTGCGTTTCGGGTGGGTCTCGGAAAATTAAACACCTTTGGTCTTGTCGAACCAACTTATACATCAACTTACGCATGAAGGGAGCATCGAGTAGGCATTCCCAGGGTTCTGTCATTGGGCCTTTCCTCTGTTGATAATATCGCAATAGCTTCTGTGACTATTTGAAAATATTAGCCCTACACTAAAGTGTATATCATGGATAGTCCACAAGCCATCTTTAGACTCGAAACTTAAGTAACAAACGTTTCAACGTTTGTTACCCAAAAAGTTTCGGGAATGGCCGCCTAAAAAAGACCAATTTTGGTAGATATTTGTTGACTTTTCGTCTCTGAATTAAGCGGTGAAGCTCTGTTTGTGCTGAGTTAAATTCTGTACGATGATCCTGTATGGTTAGTTTTAACACAGTCGCTGTTCCATGAACTACATATGGTTCAGGGTTATTATTTAACTGTTGTTTCTACTTTACGGACAGTGAAATTGTTAAGTGGGGCCCGTATTAACCAGAGTCCCATCTCAACAATCCGGAACGGGGGTAGTGATGACGTCCATTTTCGAGGAAATTAAATTTTTACCCACTTCCCGTACAATGTTATTTGAGAAGACCGTCAAGAAAAAAAAAGTTCCTAGTTCATTTTGGTCATTGGCTGCACAGAGCATCATTATAATTGGCTGTCATCGAAGTTTATAGACGAAATCCGTTATGTCATTTTCTGGAGGAACGTAATTGACAAATGTCATTAGTGTCAAATTTTGTTAGCAGTTGTAGACGCTTGTTTTCATTATATTTATTTCTGTAAACTTGCTCTCCAAAGTGCTTTTCTAAAGATAATCTGCCATTATTGATTAAATACAACTGGCAATATGACGGTCGCCGATAATGAGTATCCGAAAGCTTCAAGTAAGTAATTTAATTTGGGCACGCCCTATTTTTCAATCAGCACGTTTCTTCATGTTTGTGATTTATTCCAATACTGATAGAAGACTTCCACTTGAGTTTTAAAGAGATAGTTCTAAAATAATGATAGGTGTTAAAACATATTTACAGATGCCACTCTCATCGGAGCCAGTCTAACGTATATTGCTGGCCTATTTCTCCTCCTTTCGTTTGCCGGCCCGTACTGGATTGAGTCGTATCCTGAGATGTTTTCAAGCTTCAAACACATGGGCTTATGGGAATATTGCTTTGACCACTTTCGATTCCCATCCTATCAGTTTGATAAACTGTTCCATGGGTGCCACTACATTTTTAGTCAGGTAAGAGCTTTTGTTATGGTTACTAATTGAAATATGGCAGGATGATTGAAATAAATTAATTGTTAAATGTATTATGCAGAAAAACCTTGGTGTACAGTGATGTGAGCTGTGTAGTTTCAAAAGCTATAACAATTAAAATTAAATGGAGAAACAATGTATGTTATGAGGAAACATGCAAGAATACACAATAATTAAAAATATTTTGTTTATTCTAGGAGTTCTATATGATCCGAGAATGGTTGCTGCCTGGGTGGCTGATGTCAGTGCAGTCATTTGTAACATTGGCTTTGATATTGTCATTTACATCTCAAGTGTTGCTGGCTGGTGTCATAGTGCGATGGCCACTGCGCACAGTGTTGCGATATGAATGGATATTTGTCACTTGTGCTTTTATCATGGTGGCTGTCTCAAGTAAATATTAAACAAATTTTATTTATTACTTTATCTGATATGTTACATATTAGTAACAATAATATCATTTATATATCTTGTTTATTCATTGCTTGCAGGTGTGTTTTTGTTCTTAGCAGTAGCTATTTTTGGTGGGAACTGTTATCGCCGTGATTGGCTGCTATATCCTTCATTCAATGTGCTGTCATGGTCTTATGCTTTTGCAGTGGTTGCCTTCCTGTTGTTTGGTGAGTATGACTTACTAATTAAATTGCAATTACATGGAGAAACGCTCCTTTAGAATTGGGATGATGATTTTTTTTTTATTTTTGTCTCAAAGTCTGTTTGTTTCCAAAAAGGGCAAACTATATTACAAAAAGTGCAAAAGCTTAAAAAATTACCAAGTTATAAACTTTTTAAGATAGTTGTTAGACAAGGACAGCACTTTCGTAGAAGTGACGTCACGACTATGTAATTTCATACTAGCGCCGTATATTGTCAGTACCACACGACAAGGACGGCAATAATCCCTTCCAAAAACTTTTAAAGCGTGTATCTTCTTCAAATTTAGACCAATTTAACAGATTTTTTCGGTTATCTCATTTTTACTAAGCCTTCTTTGAAATTACATTATTGTTATGAACATTTTTGAAATCAGTCATCATCCCAATTGTTTTAAAGTCCATGATGGAGGCCTTTGTTCAGCAGATGTTGTATGAATTTGATATGTGACTTTTGTGACTTTTTATTATTAATACTATCTGTCTTCAGAGACAGATAGTTTTAATAATAAAAGATTAGATTTTAGAGGTTCTCCTTCAGATGGTTGTCCATAGGGTCAATAATGCAAAGCATAAAATGCAAGTAATGCACCTAGAATCTGACGTTTCATAAGTGCCCATGTAGGTCTATGTGAAATAAAATATTTTGATTTGATTTGATTTGAATGGTATTAAAGTTCCATGTTTTAATTTAATTTGGGTCAGATGGTTCAGATATGATATTATGTTGTATTTCTATGCAGGAGCTGCTGCAATCCTGTTGTATTTGGAGTCCCGTAAGCTTTACGAACTTCGTTTGGAAGCGAAGAACCTGGTAGGTCAAATGCAACATAGCCAGCCGGAACATGCGTTGCACCACTTGCGCGATCAGCTGCAGCAACAACGTCAGTTGGGTTATATGTAAAATATAGCCTAGTCCAATAATGATTATTTTCAATGTACACGTAACACATGAACTTCAATTGATTTTAAACATAACATAGAGCTTTTTTTTCACTATTTTACATTTTACTAGTTAATATGACAAACAATATTGTATGGTCTTGCTCTGCTATAAGCATTTGCTGAAAAGCGAAATAGGCAAAGATTTACCTCCTGCACTTAACTCCATAGTGTAAAATGATATTGATTTAATTTCAAGGATTTGATAATTTCGTATGGCTGTTTCTTCTTGTTCAATATGTATTGTATCTAGATTTGTGTGTTGTGTTGTTCTGATTAGTTCCATTTAAAAAAAATTGAATGTACTTATTGATGTAACAGGTAGCTCCAAGATTTGTGCCTTCCATTTAAAAAATTACTTTTTTTGCAATAATTGCTTAAAATAGTTATATATTTTGTATGTTATTTAAGTACTCAATTTCTAAACAAGCTGCTTGATGAAAAAAAAGTGTATATTATTGTTTTTATACATCACGTTTGGCTACTCATTAGCAAATTTTGTTTGCAGTTTTATTTTTTGATTGAATATTGTATTATTCTATCTGGTCAGTTAAATGGTGAGTTTAGTATGGTCGAAAAAATATTATTTACTTAAATTTAGTATTTTAAAAAGTAAATTAAGTGCACTTCCAACTATACATACTTGTACATCTTAATTTTTATGTAATATTTTGTATTTTTTTTATGACTCTAGAATTAGTTTTTATATGTATTAAGTTACTTTAATCATAGTTTTGTGTTTATTTTAACAAAATTAATTTTATTATTAAGACAATGTAATCGCAAACTGTATCTGACAATTACTAAATGATTGGTACCTACTGAAGTACCTTAGTGCCTTGAAGAAAGTAATCTCTTGTTAACAATGTATTTGTATATTATTGTTAAAATATATCCGTCCGAATAATAATCTCATTTAAAAGTCATTCCAAGGATGAGCACTGATTATACTGATAATTTTAAATATAATAATATTTTAGTGACAAAAAACTGTTTTAACTCGTCCTTAAACTTTTGGTTCTATTGCACTGCTAATAAACGATGATGCATCCTGACCGCATCATCGCGCACACATACACGCTTACCCAAAAAGAACGAATTGCCTCAAGAAGTGGTTATAGCTACCGGGAAAAACATCGGAATCAGATTGTATTCCTTAGCTGGATGTAGAATTCTACTCTAAGTAGTAGCCAAGCCAAGGCTGGATGTCGATATTGGCAAGATTGCCAGGGTTTCTTGCTGCCTGTGTAGGCTTAACGAACCTTCCTACCACTTCAGCGTATCGTAAGGAAGAAATTATTATCCTTAAACCAACCCCCACATTTTGGAAGACTGGGTTCGCTTCTTAGGAAAAATTGCTAACTTACCAGGTTTTTCAAGTCGCTGGCACACCTGTAAGACGTAGTCGATTGTAGATTGAGGAAGGTTGCCGTCAAGAATGACTAATGGAGCTTTTTCAAGGATCTTCATGTGCTTATTTACCTGTAAAATAATCAAATGTTGGTGAAGGAAAGTGTCATTCACGGTCACAACAAAGTTAGTTAATTAAAGGCTTGATGCGACAGATGGCACGACGCCACATGTCTAGCAAACGGCCGTACGTGCCAGTTATTAATTTATACCCTGTCGGAGTATTGTGCCATTGTGGGCCCCTCAACTATCAGCTTTATACACACCCAAAAAAACAATAATTTTCAACATTTTATGACTACGCAATGTAGCAAGCGTTATCAGTCGTGCCCTAGCTTTGGGTTTATATCCATCATAAAATAATATATTCAGATTTTGGTATATCAGGGCAGTTTCTATGCAGTGAAGTAGCAACTATCTAAGCACGACCTATTCGTTTACATCCTATGTTCACCCCACTTTACACTGTTCTGATTAGAAAATGAAGGTATTGGAGTTATTATGAATCCACTACAATTCTTACCTAATAATCAGCCTAAAACTTTCCTACTGCTGCGACACTGGCCTCTTCTCAGCGAGAGAGAGTGAGCCGTAATCTACCTCGCGGGCCCAGTGCGGGTTGGTGGAGGACAAGTATTCGAAATTTTGGATATAGCTATTTTGTAGCAATTGTATTCCTATATATGCAATTGTTTATGCACGACCCTGCCGTTCTCCACGTAAACTTAGCTGTGTAGGTAGGTACTACCTACTGTACCATACAATTAACTGCTTCAAAGGCTTCTGGTAAGTACACACGCACACACACACGGTTTATGTATTTTTATGAAATGGAATTCTACGTACAAGATCTATAGTGACGTGGTTGTGCAGAGCCATGTCGCCCAGGCCGAGCAGACATTCACCTTGAGAGTCCATAACTGCGGCATACGAAGGTGTGCGTGCATTTCTTACTACACAATCTGAAATATAAATAAAAGTTTAGTGCCTTAAGTTAGCTACGGCCAACGCAATGCTACGAATCTGCCTCGGTATGACTTTCAAATGGAAGTGTACTACTCAAAATTCGTAACATTGCGTAGCTACAGCTGACTCTGTAGGAACGACTTTGTAGGAATTGTAGGACAGACCATGACATCTCAAATTAAAGTGCAGCTGCTCAAAACTCGTAGTACTGCGTAGGCTGTTGCTACGCAAATAGTAATATAAATTTGAGCAGGCGATAAAAATCTTTGGATATTATTCATGTTGAACTAGCTTCAACTTACATCATTTTCGCTTAGCGTTCTATTTAACTTTTTTTTTGCTGGACTCTTAAGAGTCCTAGCGCGATGTTAATTAGCCTATAGCCTTCTTCAAGAATTGGGCTATTAAATGCAAAAATATATTTTCAAATCCGACGGGTAGTTACAGAGATTAGCGCGATGAAACAAACCAAAAAACAAACTCGTCAGCTGTACAAATAAATGCTTGACAAATTAATGTTAGGCATAAGATTCATGAAAACATTTTATTGTGATACGAGTCATGTCTTTCGTAATTTATGAGTTTTGTATGGCTGCGTGAAAGCTCTGTGTCTATACCGTGCAGTAGCAGGCCTGGTGCTATGTTCGCCAAATATTCTCCGTCGGCATCATCACCAACAGCGGTTAGGAGTTTGGTGCGGCCTCCTCGCAGTCTCCACAGAGCTTCGGCCATGTTGCGGGCCACGCCACCGCCGACCTGCTCCGTACTACACACGTGCGTGCTGCCGTCCAACTAGAATACAATAAATACATTTACTATGCTATACATTATAGTCTGGCATCCCTAGATTTTACACTTATCATAGATGATATGACACATAACTAGATGTAGCACACAGGGATCTTTTGGCGCTCGAATGACGTTGACATGGGCAGTGGCGGGCTAAGCCTGTTGGGGGCCCGGGGCGGCTAAACTAAACGCCCCAGAATGAACGTCGAAATATTTAGCACGCTGACTCGGCTTTCTTTTGACAGAAATCAAAGCGTCAGACAAATATGCGAGCGTAGCGAGCTCGAAAAATTTAGAACCCCGCATATTTTAAATTTTCTTTGATCATTTGTATAGGAATAGTACTACTTTCTACGGACTATTTTGTCAGGCTATACAGAAAAGTTTGTTGTGGAGCGGGAGGGCGTGTCAGACTTTTACTGACTAAAACCCACCCGTGTTCCTTCAATTGCCTGTGCCAGGGCCATGGTTACTCTTTCGAATTACCCGCGACCCTGAGGCGTCGGCCCTATCAGACCCCGTAATTTTATGCTAACATCTCTTTGAGGCGCGCGTGGAACACGACGCGCCGCCGACCCGAGCCTGGTCCCTACCGGACGGCGAGCTACCCATTGCTCGCCGTCCGCAAGCCCGCGTCTACGGTGGTCGGGGATCTGCTTGCGATTCCCGACGCCCAGGGCGTCTCTTGCGGCGACTAGGGGCGTGAGGGCGCAAGGCTCTCTCCCTCACGTGCTGCGCCTCCTCCTTCGCGAGCATTACTGCTTCGCAGAAGGAGGTGACGGTTTTCCTTTCCCTCTCGCTCCGTACCATGGCCTGGACCAGGGCCGGACGCGAAAGATCGCCGCCGCCGATCGCCTCCGCGAGGACACTGCGGTGCTCCGCCCAAGCTGGGCAGACCTCCACCGTATGCTCCACCGTGTCCTCCGGGCGATCTACCCTACGTTTATATTTCGTTTTGTTAAATGTAACAAGTGACAAGCGATGTTAGCTCCGATTTCGGCCACACGCCAAAAGATCCTTGTACAACTATGCATTGAGGCAGACTGCTCGAACAGTAACGAACAATAATATCTGTAGAACAATATTGTCGAGCGGCCAGTTACCGCGCTTATCAAAGCTGAAATTTCGGATTGGGTTAGGGTAGACTGGGTACGGTTGAAACGTTGGACGGTTGAAACAAAGCGAACATCTCGTGCACCGTACGTGATGAGATTAGGGGTGCAAGGGGAAAACGAAGCGGGCGACAAGTCGAAACACGAATTTTAGTGTTGTGTCGCTCTTCGCGAACTGTGCTTGTGTGTAGGAGGCCCCATTGTGTTTTTTTTGACAAAAAGGTAAGTATTTTTTGTTCGTGCATTTTTGCAATTATTATGGTTTTGTTAAAGTAAGAGATTGCGAGTTTTGTGTCGTTTTAATTGAAATTTGGCGAATATGGCCGTATGACTAGATTTCATTCAAATTTACTATCATTCTTACAGTGAACCGTTTTAACCAAACCGTCCCCAAACCCCCTTCTAGGTAAGAAGGGGGGTTGGGGACAGTTGAAACTTTTTTTGTAGGTACGGTTGAAACAGTATATTTATATATGTTCTTGTATGTTAGATGCCAAGGGTATGCAAGTTGTTATTGACCTGCGAGGCTTATGCGGAGGAGCATGGGCTAATAAACAACTCGAAGAAAAGTGAACTTCTTGTATCTAAAGCACCTAAGCAGCAGCCGCGCAGTGCTCCACCCATATGTCTAAACGGCATAACACTTAAGGTTGTCGATAGTTTTAGGTACCTTGGCCACATTGTCACGAGTGACCTAAGAGATGACGCAGATATACAGAGGGAGCGCAGGGCGTTGTCTGTGAGGAGTAATATGCTTGCCCGCAGGTTCGCTCGATGTACTACAGACGTCAAAGTTACCCTTTTTAAGGCGTTCTGTCAATCATTTTACACGACTGGCCTGTGGGTGTCATACACGAGCCGAGCATACAACGTCCTGCGTGTTCAATTTAGTAATGATTTTAGGATGCTGTTGGGACTGCCATGGCGTTGTAGCGCTTCTGGAATGTTCGCAGAGGCTCGCACAGATGGTTTTCATGCCATCATGCGAAAGAAAGCTTACTACAGCGCCTGTATGGTAGTGACAACAGCATTCTGAAAATGATCGCGTCCAGAGCGGACTGTCCCTTTCAGGGGCACTGGGTGGCCATAGTAGTAGGCCTTAATAAATAGTTAATTTTGTAAAAACTAACAATACTAACCTTGTAACCTAAGCACTATTGTCACTAACATCAATATACTAACAAAATATGGACCTATGGTCTGAAATAAAGTTTTATTTATTTATTATTTATTTAAAGGAAGACTACGAGAGGTCAGGCCGACTTATCAACGTACAAACAAGCTTACGAAGATGTAAAAGCCGGATCTTCATTAACAAACAGCGGCAGAAAAGAATGAACTTAACCATTGTTCCTTGTTGAGGTATGTACGTAAACGAGATGCGACTGATGGCGATATAAATCAAGAAATGGGTTATAAGGCTCACAATTGAGTGTTTAAGCAATAACAAGAGTGTGAGCTAGCTATGTTATGTTTGCCACAATTGTTATTCCGATTGATCTCGTAACTACTTAAGTATTTTTGTTTAAAATATTGAGTTTTTTTAAAATAACTAGCTGACTCCGCAAACGTTGTTTTGCTTCTTTTTTTATTGAAAAATAGATGTGGCCGATTCTCAGACCTACCCGATATGCACACAAAATTTCATGCAAATCGGTTCTGCCGTTTCGGAGGAGTTTGTTAACAAATATTGCGACACGAGAATTTTATATATTAAACTAGCTGACCCAGCAATCATACAAATCGGTCCAGCTGTTTAGGAAGAGTTTGGTAACAAACATTGCGAATCGAAGTATTGAAGTTTTGTTATTTCATTTGTTTATTTGCATCAAAATGTAGATGTTGATAGAAATGTTTTGAAGTTTTACTTAACTATTATGTTATCTGAAGTGCTAAAATCTAGTTTATAATTGATCCTGCAGAAGTTTGAGAAATATAAAAGCGAGTAGGTAGTACACAACCATTACAATTAAAAATTGTCACCAACATCTGATTATTACATCATTTGAGTTGTACTTAATACATATTTTGTATTATTTGCATGTGTATCAAGTGACCCCGGGCTCTGTTTCAACCGACCCTGGCATTGAAATGGTTGAAACAAATTTATACATTTTTTTTAAATTTGATTTTACACATTAAATATAAAACTGTGATCAAAGTCAAAGCATTTATTTCAAATAGGCCCATAAAAAGGCACTTTTGAACGTCAAAATTTACATTAAAAATAGAACTGATTCTAGGCGCCACTTCCAAAAAGTAGTTTCGTATGGACCAGTAACCTAATTGCGTAATACACAATCAATCGAAATCTGAATCGTTTTGAAACAGATTGCTAATCCATTGCTTCATAAGTTCGATAAAAAATTCTCCTCAAGAATGTACAAAACGCAATGAATGTTGTTGAACTGTCAAAATCAAACAGATTAATCGTAATCGTTTACGAAAATGTGTTACGCAATTAGGGTGCAGAACTGGCAAGAAACTCCACCGTTACTCTTTTAAAATGTTATACAATATTTTGCATACATTAATTATATTTCTATATGTGAAGACGATGCAAGTAACATTGCCCATTAGTGGTCAGATAGATGGTCCTTTAGTTAATATATTTTCGTCATCGCTAGCTTAACTAATCCCGATGCAATGGATGATAATCGCTAAAATGTTTCAACCGTATCCAGTCTACCCTACTAACGTATTCAGAGCTGGAAACTAGGTACCTATAACAAGTTAAATTCAGTGTGATTTCACTTTAGAATTGATCAAGGTTAACATAAGTGGGGTGAGAAAAGCGTAACATACCATCCCCATCGCCTGTAAGTAGGTATACCCTTAGGGTTGGACAAGGTATACCTATATTCGGTAGGTACATCCACATTTCGCCTGTTATGCTATGATAAAAGTAAAAGTAAAGGCATTGCATAGAGCTATGTTCTACGTGTCAAAAGGAAAAATATAACATAATTTCCATCTACAAAGTGCAACCTAAGTAGGTTCCCGTTTACATTATTCAGTTGCGATGCTCGTTTCAGAACAATATGCTCACATAGCTCCAAAAGGAAGTGCTTTATTGCATGTGAATTTTAATTATATGGCAGTTCCTGACGGCGGCACCGCATGGTGAATTACGTGGGTGGTCGTAACGGGCTAGTGATGTGGTAGACCGTACTGACCGTATTTATGAACTGCAAAGCATTGTAAAATAAAATCGCTAAGGTGTTAATATGTTTACAGGTTTTCAGTAAAAAATTAAACGAAAAAAATATCAACCGAACCAAATGATAAAGGAAAACAGTTCCCACAGTTCTAGGCTAGAGTTGTGGGAAATGTACCTAAGGTGAATTATTATCACGCTTTGATCAGTAACACGATAGGTATCCTTTACTTCTGTTTTTCTTAGTGTCCATAACTTCAGAGAACATTTGTCACTCGAGTTATCATGAGTGGAGGGCACGTCACTACCGCAGTGCATGTCGGTGGGCAGCAGGTGCGGCGGCGGCCGGTCGCCGGGCCCGGGGCGCATGCCGTTGACCGCACTGATGCTATCAGCGACCACCACCCGCAGTACGCCACTGCATTATGTGATCCATTCGTTTTTCCGCACAGATTTATGCTACGCTAATGTCTTTACATTGGAATTTATTCAATTATATATATTTGTTGCTGCGGAATTTTCAGCTTTCCGTGTCTCATATATTTTCTTGACTTACGTTGTTTCGTGTGAACTGTGAGGCGAATGGATTTGAATAATTTTTTGTCGTGATTCAGGTGTATGGATGCCAGAACTGGTTGACGGTTTATATTTATGCGGGGCCTACATTGATGCAATAAATTTAAAAAGAATTTTGTTTTTTTATTGTGAACGTACGTCTACTTACGTCGGTAGGTACGAGTATAAGGGCAGATTTATGCCCGTTTTCACTCACACTAGGCGATACCTAAATGTAATGGCAAAATTAGGGATACCTGATTTTTTGTTTTCAATCGATTTTCTAGATCGTAATTGATCGGTATCTCGTGAATCGATTCACGATCTTAATCGTATTGCATTGAATCGATCCTTTTGGATCTCGAAAGATCGTATCGTAATTTAATAAAAATAACACACAAATGTGTGATCTTTTTAGGTACCTATGCTTGCAAAATTACTTATTTTAACATCAGATGTTTACTATATCTATTACAAAGTATGCTACGGACGCCGTCGGCCATGGGTTCTAATCCCTTTAATCAGTAGATCCCGATAGAGCAGTAATACGCCATCCAATGAGTGTCCAAATTATTAAGCTTAAAACATGATTTACATTACAGATTCCAACTGTCTACATTCAAAAGTTCCATAAATAAGATTAAGACTGCACTGGAATTAGCTATAA
Organism: Dasypolia templi; assembly: GCA_963555695.1. Classification (NCBI taxonomy): domain Eukaryota; kingdom Metazoa; phylum Arthropoda; class Insecta; order Lepidoptera; family Noctuidae; genus Dasypolia; species Dasypolia templi. The sequence goes on along the minus strand of OY743144.1, from coordinate 17,580,497 downwards.
CGACTATTTGGCAAAGTATTTCCAGCTAGAGAAAACAGACGTTATGAAGGTTGCGAAATTTGTCAGAGACTTCAATGTCGAACAGCTAAAATCCGGTCAGATAGCAGTCCCTGGTGGCCTATTAGGCTATTGAATCTGCTTGTCTAGCAAACAATGGTTCCCTCAGTTAATGTTTTAAAATGTCACCCAGTCCTTCTTTTGGATTATTTTGATTAGATTGTGAATCGAACTGGCTATGAAACAGTGGCGTAGAGTGCCTTGGCGGGGCTCCGTATAAAAAATTGTTTAGGGGCTCATAAGAAGGGTAACGATTTCTCACAAACAAAAATGTTTGCATAAAATTAAAAGAAATATTTATTCATCATAATTTTCTATCTGTCACTTTTTCGAAATATTTTACAAACACTTCAAATTAAATGTACACTCTCCTTGCCTTTTATTCGGCAAACTGATTTATTAAATCATTTAAAGCTGATGATGACTTTAGATTTTCTAAAGCTTCTGCCTCTATGGACAATAGTGACAGGTCTGACAGGCGTTCATGTCGGGGGCCCCCGTGGCCCCTTATAGTTGATACGGCAGATACGGTGGTAGCTACGCCCCTGCTATGAAATTTCAAGGCAAAACCATAACATCTTGCGCAGTCGTTAATGAATTTTATCGCTTTCCAATTATCGGTGATGTCATAAAATTTTGCCCATGAGTCAGTGAAATACATATTTTTGTATCACCCCCGATTCAAAAATATAAATTCACTAGTATCGTTGAAATCGCCAACATTGAACTCTTCCTAATGCAGTAATACAAATAATGAAAGAAAACAATTCAGAGACCGCTAATAGACCCGAAACTAAAATAAACTAAATATTATCGCGGTGTCACCGATCTTCATATTTCGCGCTTTTGATGAATGTAACTCGGAACTAATCTCATTCAATGTGTAGGGAATCCCACTTTTTTTGTATTTTTGTTCGTACGGGACGTTTCAATTGACGTTTAGGTTTTAGTTCATACGATTATTCATACGATCTTATAGGCATACAATTCGATCTGAACGAAGATCGCATCCTGTTGAAACGAATCGAATAAAAAATATGTAGATCATGTGGCCATGAATCATTCTTCTGGAAATTCGATTCAGATCGGGCATCGCTAGGCTAAATGTTCTTGAAGTGTTGGATTTTTAACTCTCGGTACTATCCCAAACGTAAAAAATCCAACAGCGCACTTTTATTTAGGCATTGGGCATTACCCATTGTACCTACTCATTATGCCCTTTCTATGTAGGTTCATATACCTATCATTAACACAATAAATGGAGCTATGTAAATCACAGTGATATTGATATACCAACCCACAAGCACCGCCCACATTGTAAAAGCTTCAAATTGCTCATGGATGAAAGCAATAAATTTATCAGCTCAATGACGTCATTGTCCATGTTCATACAATGATTAATGAGTTCAAGTTAAGAGTTTAATTTTATTAAGGCTGACTATACAGCGTGGCAGGGACAACTGCTACCATGGATTTAGTTCATGATTCTGGACACCCCTGGATTGAAAATTTTCGATTAATATGAAACAGCAGGTTTTCTTTTGATTTGGAGGTTACGGTTTGTGTGACGATTTCCCTGCCCAGTGGCTGGTCCAGGCTTGTCGTTTGGGAGGGGCTTGACCTTGCTGAGGGTAGGTTTTAGCAAAGTAAACACTAATAAAGCACACAACTTTTTTTAGCCTAACGCATAACAAGCCATCTCGGATTCCTTTTCGCAAATTTCTCAATCACTTTGTTAGGTTGTAGACTGCCAGAGACATCTCGGTGAATATACATGGCAGGCAAACTGGTTAACCTGTCTTCGGTCATTGTCGTACGAAGGTACGATTTTATTAGTTTAAACTAAGAGAAGCTACGCTCCACACTAGAAGTGGTTACTGGTAATGTAGTGAGAATGTTTGGGGGAGATGTTCCCTATCACTCCAAAGCTCCTTCCAAAGGTTGATTCTGCCGATAGCGAGAGAGGCTGAGGTAGATCGTCACTGTAAACGGGTGCCTGCACTGGCAGCTCCAAAGGTTCTCCCGTAGGACACGCCTAGGGTGTCGGATGTTTTTTTTTTTGTTGGTATTTAGTTTCTCTAAGTTTAAAGGGGAATGCCCACCCTCCATAGTGTCCTAGACATCAAGTATTACTATTTAATGCATAAAGTATTTTTTCTGTAGTCTAATGTCCGCTGTGGGCCTGAAATGGGCAATGGCCTTTCTAGTGTTCTTACTACACTTTCATCCATTTCTTATGAAAGGTTAAACTCAAACTCAAACTCAAACTCAAAGCATTTATTTCAAATAAACCAATTACAGGCACTTTTGAATTGTCAAGGTCTAATGCAACAGCCTAAAGTTGAAGCGAAACAGTAACTTCTAATATAACGGCTTTTACCGTCAAAGGAAAGACTAAGTCGAAAGTTAAAGAAATTTAAAACTTAAAAACATTGTTACTTATTATAAGGATAATTCATGACAATTGTACCTTAGGTAGTGTAATGCTTGCTGAAAAGGGTAACTAGAATAATATCAAGTTCACTTTAAGATTTGTCACGAGCGAAGAACTCAGGAGCTTGAGAACCTTAATAACCTTAGATAACCTTATATAACTACAATGCTTTGATTTATCGTAAAAATCAGAAATTTTATTTAATGAATAATAAAATAATAAATAATTTAATAACTTGTTGAGGTTTTTTTAAATTGTTGAGCCACCTTAAACGCCCTGTTACTTTTTATAGGTTTTGCTACAAATTCCAGGATCGGGACCACAAAATCGGCTAATTTACTACTAAATATTGGTAGTAAGTATCTCGTTTAAATATGAGACATGGCTCCTCAATTCATACGCACACGTACGTAGGTACAGCAAGTTAGGTAGCTATCTACGAAATAATCAAGACAGTAATAATAAGTATTTCGTGGGTGGAACCGTGGTATGGTTTGGTAAATAGCTAGGAGAATATAAGCTGCTATGGATACTTTGAACATGTAAACAATACTTACAGCTTATAACCGTTATCGATATTAAATTAATGTTCATGTTAATGATGGACATTTATGCCCATTATTAACATATTAGTGGGGATTTCACTAAAGAAACTACGTTTCAGAGCTGTCAGTGTCATTATTTTCTATGGAATATTGACACTGACAGCTCTTGAACGAGTTTTAGACGTAAATCGGCACTAAGTAGTTATAAGTGCATTGTAATCGTTCTGGCAACGAATGTTCTCAGAGCTGTAGGTATTTAAAATAAAGTTCCTATGATGATGATATCCTATCGACTGCTATCGTTAATCACTCATAAGCACTACCTATCTTTATAAATCATCCACAGTACAAAGTATGGGCTTTAAGCTGCAAAAAAGGCAATTGGGTTTTACTCGAACAGGGAACTGAAAGCCTAAACTAGCCCTAGCTAAGCCGAGCTTACGATCACTTAACCCATAAAGATAGCGGCGGCAATGAATGCAATAGATCTATTAATTTTTTTCAGAATCATAATGATTAAATAATGGGTCAATCCTTTGTTAACCCAGGGTTTTCTATAGATCCATTAATTTCCAATATTATTCACAACTACGACAGTACTGTGTTGTAGATAGTAGGTAGGTAGGTATGCTTGGCTTTCTTTGGGAATCGATGGGTCTACCTAATATTTTGTAATGTAAAAGCTGTTTAAAATAATAGAAAAAGTCTGTTTAATGGTTAGAAAAGAAAACGTAAGAATTCAATCATAATTTATGCATTGCAAACTATGGCATTTAATTTACGTTGATATGTATCTACGTATAAAAATGGCGAAAAGTTTATTTGAACGTTAAGCTACGTAAGCGGCTGAATTTTTTATAAATCCTTGATGAAGTGATGTCAAAGCGTTCATTTAGTGAGACAGCCGCGCCTCCCCTTGCCACGATATGATTACACACACTCAGGTCGCACTTTATTATATCCCCAAAATATAAAAGAAGAATAAACGCGTCGTACCTCAAGAGTTTGTTGAGTACCGAGACGTGGCTGGCAACTTATTGGACAATATCTGTGCTTTTGCAATTATCTGTTAAATTTTTATAAACGATTTTGCTATGTGGGAGGGCGCTGGGAAGGCGGCGGTATCGAGCGTGGGCGCGCCGCCCTAGCGGGACAGAAGCCCTACAGTTGAGTCCGCGGAGAGGCCGAGCGCGCACGCCCGACACGCTCTCGCCGTTCTCGCTCGCACCGCGCTCCGCTCGCCCCGCGCACCACGCTGCACATGACACCGGGCCCACGTACCCGACACCGGTACGCAGAGCGCTGCACGTGTATGCAACCGCCGACACCGCGAGACTCGTGCTCTACGATACAAACCTTGTTGAATAAACGTCACGTGTAACCTTCGTTTTCTATAAGTAATAATAATTGGCTCTTCGAAAAAGATTGAAAATTATAAGTGTGACATTAAATAATATGTTACGTGGCAGAAAAACAGTGTTTATCGTATAATTTGGGCGGCGGCGGCGAAACGTCTACGTCATGCTACGAGGTAACTAACATTGGAGACATTATATTTATTGTAGAAATATTTTTGTTGTTAAACTTAATATCTTGTTAATCTTCCGAGGGTGTTGATGCGGCTAATAACTTAATTGTGTTCGGTTGTAATCGGATATTTTCATACCTATTTCGGAGAGATCAGTTCTGCTTGAAATGTCCTTTTAGAAATGTATGAATAAACTATTATTATTGTAAGTAGATACAACTGAAATCACTGAGCACTATTTATTTAAAAATTAAACAACTTGAAGGCTTCTACTGATTGATTTAAAATGGAAAACAATTGCTACGCGTGCTACGTACTAATAAGCGCAATAGTCATGAATTTTGCACAAGAAAATAGTGTTTCACTGGTAACGCCTTATAATAGGAGTCATTAAAGTAAAGGTATCAGTTAATAATAAATACACTTTACTGGCTATGACATGCTTCTATGGTAATAATACTTAATTATATTGACGGTCTTGACAGCCATGGGAAACAACGTGCTGTTGCGAGTAGCGGGGCGTTGTTAAACTTGAATGTACCCCGGGGACAGGCTCCGGAACAAGGATCAAAGTAAAAGGATTTCAGTTTCCCGTCCGGACCTATTGGAATGGATACATTTGGAAGCGATTAAACATTTTATGTATCTCAATTCATGAAAATTACCGACATTTATGAAAACGAAAGATCTTACTGCGTATATACTCGTAGCAAACATCATTCACATGAAAAATAAAACCTACAGGTATTGAGGAAGATCCGGGAAACCGTCTTCTACAAAAAGGATACGGTTTACTGGGAACCCCCGGTGGTTCCCAGTAAATCGTATCCTTTTTGTAGAGGATACAACTGAAATCACTGAGCACTATTTATTTAAAAATTAAACAACTTGGAAGGCTTCTACTGATTGATTTAAAATGGAAAACAATTGCTACGCGTGCTACGTACTAATAAGCGAAACCACCGGGACAACGTCGCCTTTCTCGGACACAATAGCCTCCCGTATCCTGTGACATTATTTATATCATTCAATCGGACTTTGAGCTGTTTTTATGTGACTCGGAAATACTTAAAATACCTTTGCCTTTTACTAGGTGTTAAAGGTGACAATAAATTCTCAAGTAAGTTAAGATAAGTTTGACCGAACTGCACGGTACCAAAATTGAGTTAAAATCTAATTAACCCATGCAAAGGTTTGCCAAGCGCCGTAAATCTGGCAACTGTTCATTGTAGCATTCTTGATCCAGGCTTGTTTACAGCCTGGAATATAAAATTAATAAAGAAAAAACGTGTCTTTAAAGAGTCGAATAATTGTTAGTTGGTTTGCACACCTATTTTTTGGAAATATATTGCTATTTTATAACTAATTTTTTTATTTAATTTGGTTTAACTGAACAAATGGAACAGATTTTGCATTTTATGTGCAAATGCTTTGTCAAATATCCACTCGAAGCTGACCTTCAAACTAAGCTGTAGGATATGGACAAATAATTCGAATGATTTATTTACGATGTCCCTCGCTCGGAAGCTCCTCTCCATAAATAAGAGGCTTTACGCCAGAGGTCTTATTTCATTATTAAATTATATAAGGTACCTGAAGGTGAAATAATGTCCAACCCAAATATGTTTTATAAAGGTTTTAACGATTTGTAATTAAAGCTAACCACATGCTACCATGTACATGGTACACTCTGTTGACAACCGCTGGTAAATTAAACGCAAAACCGGAATAAAATGACAAAAGTTATGCTAATCCAAAGATAGTTCGGTGTAGTTCCGGCTACACAGATTACGTCATCAATCAATGGTGGTTGAACGAATTCACTCAAGACCTTCGCGGAATCAATGGAAACGCCCCTGATCAGCGCTCTATTGGCGTTAACACCTAACACGGTAGTAAGCAAATCGTTCTATAATGCATGGATAACATCGCCAATCAACAAAAAAAACAAAATTTAGTAAGAACCACGTTGTTTGTTGTTGTTGAACAAGAATTAATCACATATCAAGTGCAGGTAAGACAGGTGTTAATGGCGCTGTTCAAGGCGTACATAAAATAACCTTTATTTTTGTTATACCACAGACAAGAAACAGAACATTTTGTAGTAATGAAGTATTTTATAGAATTTATATTGCGGGTAATGTGTTCTTTGCTGTGGATCTGGTGGGTTGTAGGTTGTAGGTTTGTGGGTTTTTGGACCAATCAATTGGTAAGTTGGTTTACACATGAGCCATGTCTAGGGGCCTATTTGATTGACCAGACAATGCGACTAAGGTATTGGTTAAAAAAAGTATAGAATTTAATAAAGCAGATTTATAAAAGAAAATACTTCCAAATATTTTTATTTCTTCAACATAGGTTAGGTACAGATGAGGTAATTATTAAAGAACTTAACTTACTTTACTTAGAATCTTGGCACAAGCATGCTGATTATAATACATTATAATCAGAGTGAATAAACTTGTAAAATAATTGGATTGTCCCCTGTTTCAGACACCCGTCGGAAAAAATGTAAGGCAACTTTTGTCCAAATTAAATGTCATGTGTTAATAAAATGAATGGTAATAAATAAATAATTTAGGGGTTTAGAGCCTGCGCAAGTACCACAAACTTTGAATAATTAAAAACAAATATGTGATGCCAGCCCTAGCCTTCTAAGCATATAAATATATGGATGCTTCTAAGCATGGGTGCGTGTAGGTATGTATTAGAGGTGATGCTAGCCATTCGTGTTTACTCTACGTCTCTACTAATGTGTATATAATCATTTTGAAGTAACTGAAAAGTGCTATATGCAGTATATTTAGCGTACACACACATAATGAATGGTATTTATGGAGGCTCAAAAAAAACAACTTTTATTGAAAACTGATAAACTACTTTTTGATTGTGTGTTCAGAAGTTTCGTGTGTTGTATGTTTTCACACATTAATTATCCCTTATTGTGTACTTATATTAGAACTTTGTAGGTACCAAGCGTCGGTCGTGATCTATTTATTATAAACATAGAACATAAGTAGGATCAACTCAAGTGACAGATTTTTGATAAAAATACTGCATAACGTTACAATATTTTTGTTTAAAGACATTACTATCTGGTCTAGTTTCTCGGCATGTCCTAGTACTAAAAATTCAAAGACATGTGACATCTACCAACTCGCACTAGGCCCGCGTACTAGTCGGTACATGTGGTGTACATAAAAGAAAGACTGTTTCCCAGCAGTGGGAATATTATAGGCTGACTATGTACTCTCTAGTATATAAGTGATATATGCTTATAAGTTTTTGCATCAATAGAACTGCAGATTTCCAAATTTTATTAATTTTTATGAAAACATTGCATGCTTTGCAGGAAAATAGTTCCTTAATTTTCGGAATAGCGGAAACCAGTAAAAACTCATTAAATATATAGCGTGACTTTTGACCAAATATAACATTATTTACAACAGAATTGGTGCTAGAAAATTTATGGTGTCAGTTACAAATATACTTTGGTTCCCGTGTGGATATCCCCGAGAGACCACGGGATCATTTGTAAGGTTTACACTTGGCAAAAATACATTTAGGTACTAGGCCAAGTTATATCGTTTGATCAACGTTTCCATTGAATTGAAAGGTATGTAGTGATCGCGATGCTACAACATTATTCAGGAAGATGTTAAGCCTACCGTGGGTAGGTAGGAACTCAACACAAAAACCAAAGTGTTACTAACCATAAGTTTCTCAAAGACATTCAATTTGAACCAGTTGTCATTTCTGAGGGGCAAGTCCCATATTTTTAAGAATCTTCGCATTCTTATCACACAATCTCAATCTGCAAAAATATAATGAATTCACATACATTTTTGACAAGTTTTTCACGTTGATTGTCGCTGAGATGAGATTATGACAGAAATTTGAAAGTTATTTGAGTACGAGAATTGGCCTTCTGATATCTACTGAAATCACTTGTTGTTTTCATTTTGACGAAAGATGTTTAATCTTTTTAAATCTTGGTCCAACAACCACATAAGCAGACAAACACACAGTTGTACAATAATATAACGTATGCCTTCTCTGCAACATTGGGACAATAATAATCTGGTATAATTGTTATTATCATTGCAGTTATAACTATGATCGGTACCGTCTTTCCTTACCTGCTTAGATAAGTCAAAGTTATTTGCGGTGTACGTCTGTTACATAAGGGCATTATGTTGCGGAGCCTGCTGCCGACGCCTCCTACGCTTTACTTATTCAGCCAAGATTCCTCGCGATGGAAGCGGCCAGGTCCCAGAAGTTCCTCACTAACAACACTCTATTATAATTTATTCAATATAGAAATGTTCTGAGATGCAAGGAAAATACCGTTTTAGCTGGGTAAATAAAACTGTCGTACCTACCTACAGGTTGAGTACTGAAGTTCTGTCATCATTTTCAGCTATTGTGATGTCAACTTGGCATGGATAGGTACTTCATTTCAGATTGTATCTATGAACATATCATCTTATTTAATATTAAAATATTAATCGAATAAAATAATATAAATAGTATCAATTGAACTTATGAATGTGAAATTATCAATTAATAGATCTACATCCTACTACTACTTACTTACTATTACTTTTTTATTATTATTTTTGTATGTTTTTTGGTACTGAGCATCACATTGCGAACTGCGTATACCTGTGCGACTCACAATAACTTTATTTTTTCCTTTTTTTTACTAATGTCCTTCCTACTTTTAAATAAAATTATAAACGAGACAGTTTGTGAGGATCGATGGATGGATGTTTGTTACTCTTTCACGTAAAAACTACTGAACGGATATTGGTTAAACTATACAGTAATATACATCAAAATAACACATAGTACACATACATGTTGTAGAGGCGGGACTTCAGACATTGTGGAATTTTGGCAGATTTCAGAATGTCGTCGAGTTTGCTGAATGCGGCCCACCCAAGCTGTATTCTTCTCGATATCTCTGTTTGTTGATGCTCTTTGCCAAAGAATATGGCCAAGATAGTATATACTGGTCAACCATTTCCATCGTTTCATTTCCATATTTAACAGAAGGATTTGAACATGGTAAAATAGGTGGTAATACGAGTATTTCCGAGTTTTGATGTTGAATAGGGAGTGCTCTTGGATCGTCTACGTCAGAAATTAGTTCTGTAGATTTAGATGTGTTTAAGTACAGTTCCCCGTAGAACTTCACAACAATAGATACAATCTGAGTCCGGTCCGTCACCACGTTGTCGACGCCATCTTTGAGCTTAGTGATCTGTTTGGATCCTATGTAAGTTTTCCTTCTAAGAAGTTATAATACATACGACCTATTTTAACATTGCTTTTGATTTACGTTTATTTTATCGTGTAAACTTATGCGTGTCACGTAAGGTTAGTTACGATTATTTGAATAATCAGTTGTTTATTTATTTACTTCTAGTAGGGTAGTTTTGTTAAAATTGTGCCCAAGTGTGGACAAATCAGAAGGAATAGATCATCATTATACTAGCAATGCTACTATTTGAAACTTTGATCTTAAACGTTATTTTTCACAAACATTTAATAAGAATTTTAAATATTTTTTACATGGTCTTGCAATAAAGCCTAGCATTGTTGCCATTGGCAATATTCCTGGAGTTCATTTGGCAGCGTAAAAAGTTCACACCACATTAAGTCCGTCGTAGTTTTGGCTGGTCGCCATTGCTCCATGTCGAAGCGACACGCGGGTATTATTTTCCGATGCTAACTTATCAAATGCATGTTCCAATACCACACCATATTAGTCACGTTTCCCTATGCAAATAGTACTGAATTTATTCATGATACAATCGCCTAAACGCCATGTGATATCGTTACAATACGTTACATACATTGTTTATGTTCCAAAACACGTTGTTTTTTTTCTTTTAGCTCTGAGCTTTAAATACATTTTAAAATAAAATGTAACATTTATGTTACACTTTTTTTAAACATATTTAAAACATGATTCTGCAAGCGAGCCTTTAATGACATTGATGGGTGAAAGGTTAATGGTATTGTATTAGAGAGTGTTCATTAGTTAGAGAACAAAGTTCATTTTGTAAGCTGAATTATTCAAACAACAATCATCAGTAGCTGCTATTCTGTCTGAACAATAAACAAATCTCGATGGACGCACATTACGCCGGAGAGTACTACTTAATGAATTCTATTTTTTTTGGGTATTGTTGGCTGCAATAAAATGCTGTGATGGTCAAATGAGAAGGTCGGGAATGACGTCAGAGGTTACACAGATTTGAAGTTTATTTTCACCTGTTTTGATAAGCATGTTGAGTGGCTAGGTTGATTGCTGCTGGAGTAGAGATGATAAATGCCACTGCGGAGCGGTTTCAGAGTGAGTGAAATCAATTTTATAAATGGTGAGAAGCACTCCCAGCCCTATCATTATCCCATCATTCCTCTCAATGTTCGACTGTAATACGACCGAACCGCCTACCTTTTCTGGGACAAAAGGCTTGACCTTGACGATAAATATTTCATGTAAAGACCATCAAAACCCAGGAAAAGTAAGCTGAACCCGATGATTTATGTGTGTAGGCTCGTAGTAAATACGGCGGGTCGTTATCAAGCCGCGGTAAAGTGCGGCGTGATTGGCGGAACGGCGAGATGTGGCTGGCACGCTGCCACCTCGTCCCGCTGAATCTGCACTCGCTGCCACTTCACGGCTCCATCCAAATGCTTACATACTATTGTTCGCTGTAAAAACTAGTTTGTCCTAAATTAACTATGTAGGGAAATTGCTTTATCCTTGGGAGGAAGTGTCTGCTTGTGTAACCTCTTTTACGTTTTGTTTAAACTGTACGTTTGATTATACAGCTGAGTTTTAAAAGGGTTGAAGGTAGAATAAGGGTAGTCAGCAAGTGGCTTTTTCGTCTGGATTTGTCTTAGGTAGGTACTAGTTTTTATTTGCATACTTTAGAATCTTTAATTGTATGATGGCAGGGAAATGTATAAGTGATATGTCCATATGAAGCTACTGAATACTAAGTGCTAGACTTGGTATCACAATCTACATGGTCTTCACATGACCTGACCAAGATTATGTCTGGACTTTAAAAGAGACTGTGACCTCTGAGTTTGTTTCGGTCTTTCTTCTCAGAGTAGTCAGATAGGAAACGCCGACCTCATCTAGTTTTTAAAATATGATTGACGTGTAAAAGTGTTTGTTCAAACCTACTTACAGAAATAAAATCATTTATCATTTGGTATTGAGTAGCTTCATATGGAAATTTATGAAATACGGCAAGACAGGTAACTGTAAATATTCCTACTAACTTTAAAGTAGTTGAACCCAGATCTTAGAAAGCGTAGCGAAAAGATGGTGTAGGTATAAAAATTTGTAGGGTGTGTTTGTATTTGTGGCATTTGTATTTTAAGGTTTCCAAATTGTGTTAAGTAGTATCTAGCTTTTAACAACTGGTAAGTACATACTACAAGTACTATCTAGTATTTAAACTACAATGAATATGACGTTTTCCAGTTATACGCTATTCATACTTACTTCGAAATTACCTGCTACCTCTAGACAGATGACAGATCCTGTCCCTCCTTCCTCACAGGAAATGTCAATTGATGAAAATAATTGTAATGATTGAAGGACCTTTTCATAATACATTGTTTTTCAGTAGAACTTGCCGATTACAAATCAATGATAAAAGGAATTCAACCCCAAATTTCCTATTGCGTTACTTATTGCGCATGATACACAACAAAAAAATGTTGTAATTACCTGTAAAACATAAACTCACATTACGATTATAATAATTATGATAACGTGTTGATTAAATCGCTTTTTAACAATTATAAAATGCACTTTATTGTTTTAAGATTTTGACAGAAACCGCAAGTTCTACAGGCATTAGGACAAATGTTTAGTTAACAGTAATAAATAAGCTTTAAGATGTTGCATATTGCAGGCTTGTAAATGACTTTTTCATTTGAGTGGGACAAAGTTCTATAGAGTTTCTGGCATTGTTCTTTAATAGATTGCTGAAAGCTTCTAACGTTTGAACTAGGAAATTGCAAAGCACGCGACCGATGCGGAATTCCATTACCCTTCCACCTTCTATATTGGGTCAATACCTCATAATCGTTCGTAATTTAACATAATAATTACTTCATTGACTCCTGACAGGTTATGATTGAAAGGTAAATGTGCTAAGATTTCACACCTCATTTACTGGGAGTACGTAATTTATGTTATGGGGCATATTTATTTATTTCTCACTTTGGGTCTATTGGGAGGTACTTTTCCGATAGGTTCTTCACCCATAGTTTACACCTCAATAAGTGCTAGGTATAGGTAGGTACACCTCTGCTTAGTCCTTTGGGGAATTTATTTATTTCTTGAGTGCTTTGTCTACTGCTACTTGTTTAATAAAACACTTAAACACCTAAAAAATTTAAATGATTTTATTTCTGTAAGTAGGTTTGTATAAAAACTTTTACACGACAATCATTTTTTTAAAACTAGTTGAGATCGCTGTTTCCTATCTGACTAGAAGAAAGGCCGAAACAAACTAAGGTCGCAGTCTCTTTTAAAGTCCAGACATAATCTTGTTCAGATCATGTGAAGACCATGTAGGTTGGTGTCTGAAATTGTCTTTTGAGGAAAGAACCACACAGATTGAGTGGACCTGTCCAGTTAGTGCATTTGTCAATAATCATGTAGCGCAATACAGAACTTAAGGAGCTCAACGATTCGACGAACATTACCAAAGAAAGGATATTTGGTTTGGTACACCTAACTAACATCCCTTACCATGCTACATGTTCGCTCATTATGTGAGCGTTGGTAGATGACTGCAAACTTTGAAACAGAACATTCCCATTCGTTGGAGATTCATATTCAACCTTTAACAGAACATAACAATGCGTGAAGGCATCTTTGCTATGAGAAAATTAAAAAAAAAAGAGAACGCTGCATCGCCGTGGGCTCAACTTTTGCAATTATAAACTGCGTAGCGTAGGTACTGAGAACTTCAACCATGACGTAAAAGTTACTTAAAGCGCAGTATTTTTTTATAACGAGTTTCTTTAACTTTTACATTTTTATTTAAGTAATTTTTTAAGCATTTTTAAAGATTACTGAGTCAGTACTTAGTTGGAAGACGTGGTTGTGAATTAAATATCTCATGCCAACCCTATATTATTCGAGGTTCTCACAAATAATATATGTCATGAGAACGGGACACTCATAGTTTGTGCTGGAAACGAGAGAAAAGAGCCGTTACCCTGAGGATTGTAGTGTAACTACTGATTTTAGATCCTTTTACGGTCATGAAGGCTATACCTTGCTCAACAGACAAACTGCAACACGACCCTCGTACGTGACTACGTGTAAGACGAGTACACACAACCACAACACGTCACAACACTATTACAAGTACATACCTACCTATGCACGCCGCTCTGTGGTTAACAAAGTGTCGATCGGGTGCAGACGGCGCTCCAATCGATATTACATTATAGTGATTGACTCGGACGGCTGAACAAATCGAGGAAAAATCGATAAAGGAGATCGTCTTGAAGCGGCCGCGGCTCTGATAACCGGGATTGACCTGCAGTCTACAAGAAAGTGGGTTAGGGGCTGCGCGATGACGCGCGTGTGCCCCATGCCCCGCGCAAAAACCTCCTGTCATTTAGCTTCTTGTCAGTTGAACGGGCGCCACTCAAGCCGCTGAGTGGAGCCTGATTTTGAACGTTACTGATGAGATTTTAACGCTTGTTGGCGCTGCAACGTTTTAAGCTGATTTAGTTACAACCAACACAAGCATATACAGCTACCTCGGTTAAATTGGGGAAGTCGATGATATAGTTCCAGGAAGTGGATAATGGTTTTATGTTAAGTCACTCAAACAAACCCTTTCAGGGTTGTTTGACGAAGGAAGATGCCAAACAAGCAAGTTTAATGATTTTGTTTGTTTGCGTTTGATTCGTGTAAATTTGATGACGGTATCGCGATATGGCGCTATAGAAAAAAGGCAACCTTTTACACAAAGTATTTTTCATTGCGTGCGCTTTGTGGTTACGCTAGATATTTCGCCATTGTAAGGGGGAAATCGCATGAAAAAACAGCAGATATTTGTCGTTGGCATCTTTTGACAGTGCGCGATCGATCACCCATCTATTGATGTGATTGTCAAACTTTATAGGGGCAACGGCGGGAAGTTGCTTGGTTGTATCGTCAAAACTTTTAATATTAAACTGGTAATGTATTTTTCCTGAGGATTACGGAGGATAGACAGCAATCACTCTGGGTGAAATAGTAAACCTGCTTTGTTTCGCTTTTGGTTGCGAATGGACCCGTATATAAAATTTTTAAAAACTAAGACAAACAGAATTGAAGAGGAACTAAGAGGGACTTTATATTCTTTATATTTACGGTTTATCTAAGTTTCCTCGCTCGGAGAGCTCGGTATTTCTGGGTTTAACAGTTATGACATCACCTACGTCACGCTAATTAAAATAATTGAACGTCCAAACCCTGTGCTACGTACAGTATAAATCGATGCTGGAACAAGCTGTCAACACAAACTAATTTCCCTTTGTAAATCCCTCGATTATAGCACTTTGAATGGCCGCCGTTCAAAGAGCTATAAAGCCCAGTTAAGAAAACTTTTCCCCTCGATTCAACATCAACGTTTTTAATAAGAGTCGTGTCGGCTTTAAAGGCCGACAGTTTTTTTTACGTTGTGTTATACTACCAGTGTCTTTATCCTACTAATATTATAAACGCGAAAGGTTGAGAGTATGGATGGATGTTTGTTACTATTTCACGCAAAAACCACAGAACGGATTTGGATGAAATTTGGCACCCAGATAGTCTATAACGTGGATTAACACATAGAGTACGTTTTATCCCGATACTCCCGTGGGATCAAGATTTATGCAGGTGAAACCGCGGGGAGCAGCTAGTCTTGTAATAAGCTGGAAAGCAGTAGGAAAGAGCAGTTTTGAACAAAATATTTTATTAAATTACCTAGATATCATTCTTAACCTACTTATAAACTGACGAGCAATATAAAAAAAAAACCGAAACCACGTAAGTTAGCTTCTTGAAGCGAAAAGCAACATATGAATTGAAAAACGCAAAAAAAAACACTAAATTGAGCAAATAAATTATAACTTGATTTGTTAATAAGGAAAACACAAAAATTCATTTGAACAAAAAACAATTAGCTATTAACTCGTGGGTTTTACGATTTTTTCAATCATTCATTATTTCGTATTGCCCCCGCGTGCTCTCAAAACGGCTTCTACACGATTTGGCATGCTGAGAACCTTCCTCAGTACACGCTGAGAAATATTCTCCAATTCTTCAATAAGTGCGCTTTTCAGGGCAGAAGAAGAAACAGGGCAAGTAGTGTGACTGGAGGTGAATTTCGGCTTCTAACACGTGTGTCAAGCTCGTATTAGCCATGTTCGATAGGGTTTAGGTCACACCATTTGATGGAGAATCCATCCACATCTTGAAGGTACTCGTTTACCAAATGAGCTGTGTAAGGCCGGGCATTATCATGCAAGCAATGCATTCATAATAATCATAATCATAAAATATAATTTGCAAAATAGAAAGTAGGTACATAAATATCGTGTTTACAAACTTTGTGATCAATGTACATCTATGCAAATATTGAAAATAAATTTAATAAAAAAAATAACTCGTTCGTCAAATTAAAATAGTCGAAAAATAATAATTTAAAATAAAAACCTTATTTAAACCAGGCATTATGATGTCAACAAACTCATCATGTCAACTCTAAACTGAAATCTAAACTGTGGTGTCATTTAAAAAAAAACCTTTAATTGAATAATAACACTTATCAAGTAATAGGGGTCAGTTTCATTTTAAATTTTTGTATTGGATCATTTTTTATACAATCTGGTAGTTTATTATCTATGGTAGGACCCATTCCGAAAACACTTTTCTTAAGCAATGCTGTATTTAGCTACCATTTTGTATTAGGTTCCTATAGTGGCTTCTGACAGGCCCTTCTCTAGTTCTTTTACCAAATACGGGCACGGCATGTTCATTGAGAAACTCGTTAACGTATCGCTCTCCCATTCTTCCTCACCCCATTCGACGTGCTCACGGGCATATCTTAATCTTACAACTTTGTAATGCCGTTCGAGTTTTGGGCCATTTGCTGGCCGGAAAGGCTTTAAATTTGCTTCTGCAAGACATCTTCTGACTGTCCACTCAGTGATTGGGTCCCTTCGGGTAAGCTCTCTCCCGTCAGATGTCGGTTGACGCAATGAATTGTACTTGTCGGGCCGTTGTGCACCTTAGATTGCCAGTGCCTGGGCTTCCTAGGTTAAGTCCAGTCTCCCTAAACATCCGAAGCAGTTGTTGGACACTACGATGTCTCACTTCCATTGTTCTTGCCTTTTGTCTCTGGGATCTCCCCAATTGCACCATAGTGATGATCCTGGTACATTCCTCGGGTGAGAGAGTCATGATGATACCTTTATTCATAAATCAACGTCTGCCGTAAGCACTTTTAGTAAAAATCGACTAGCAAAGGTAAACACAATAAATAAATCAACGTGAAAATTAAAGTATTCCAATGTAATCCAAGATTATGAAACATGACATATATTTTTTATCCATGACTTCGAACAGATCAGTATGTAATGGTTTTATTGTGCAATATAGGTAATACATGTTTTCGAGAGTTTTACGAAGACTAACTTGTGTGGTTAACGAGATAATTATTTAGTTTTGTTTATGCACTTTGCAAGTGGCATAATGCTTTTATTTCAAAAGCTGCGGCATAGGTACTCATAAACAAAAAACATAATATCGTTTCAGTAGATAACTTATATACACATATGATCACACTAAAACGCCCTGTGTAATTAAACAATAATCACATATTTTTTAAACATTGACAAACTTTCATACATAGCTTGGTTGCACTCTGTCCGTTTGACGGTTTTGACCCGTACACGCAAATCAATGAGAGTTGGCACTCTTTGTAATCAACACTACAAGAGGGTGGCGTGCATTAAAAGCGTGTCGACAAAAGCGACTTGAATGAGTAGCAATCGATATTCAGTGTGACACGACACTAACCACTAGTTGTTAAAGTAAAAATCGTTTACTTAAAATATTCACTAACTTTTCAACAGAACTGTGCAAAGCTTAAGCAAGTCTTGCAATGGGAAAAGTTTGGGAATAAAAGCTTAAAAATATACGCAAATAAAATTAATACATTGAAGTAGTGAGGTTGCTCATCGGGAATAGTTCGGATTTAATCTTATTAGAAGTTGGCAACTTTCGGTAGGGAATGGTCGGGTTCCGGCAATCAATGTCTTAGGTGAATTTCTCTGATAATGCGCTGCGACGTAATTCGATAATCAGCTTTTGGACTCCTGCTCGCTCGCTCTTGCGATATAAAGTTAGTATTTTGGGTCAAATATGATTATAAAGCTTGACTTAGTCATTTGCTGTTTTGTTGCTGTGATTAAAATTGACAAATCAAAATTCCAGATTCATCAAAAATTTCTGTATGGCTGCCAACAATTTTGCGTTTTGTGTCAACAAAACGTTAACGTATTTTATTAGCGCACATATTTCTGTTTGGTGTGTAGTCACGTTATTTGGAATGCAGTCAAAGTGCGTATTTTTAGATATTTCTAGATTTTCACCGAGCGTGGTGGCTTCAAATTTATTCAACATTATTAAGAGCTTCTAATTAATGTTACTCATATTTAGAATGATTGAAATAATATTTATACCTAAGTATATTACCATCTCACATTGAATAACCCCATTTTCCCCTAGTTTATGAATTTTACCCAAAAAAAAAAAACATTTGTCTCACTCTTGATCACTATATTTTGTTTAAAAAAACGAAAGCGTGCTTTACGAGATAAATTATGAGATACTGCGGTGTCGGGATTAGAACCCACGACCTTTGAAAGGACGACCTTATCATTACCGACGTTAAAACGTAACCCAAGGTGTACTCGTAATGACGTCAGATAAAAAACAAAAGGATCACATTTTCGGCTTCAAAATATACATTTTGATAAAAATAACACTGTTGGTTGATTAGTACATAACCACTATTGTTTTTAAGCGCGGAATTGTTCAGGGAAACATTTCAAAATATTTTGTCTTGTATGTACCAGATTTGTAATGTTTTTATATTCTTCGTCAATTTGTGATAGGTATTTTATCTACCTGTTAATACTAAATAGCATTATTCGAATACAGGAAAAAATAACTTAATGATACCGCCACATTACCGGTACCAAAATAGTTTCGTATTTCAGTCGGTTTTGGTTTCAGGCTTACATTTGTTTGAGTTCTAATAAATCACAAAATGCCCTCGGGAAAATCAACTAATCCGCGAACGGACGATTCATTCAAACATTACCTTTGTACCTAATAGTGCATTTATAAAAACTGGGGAACCGAAATTACTCATTACTTTATATGGCAATATTTATTAACATTGTCGTATGTTAGTATTATTGAATATTGTGTGGTTCGTTGTATGAAAATCCGTCCTGTTAGAGTTACATTCAAATAATGGACTCGTTGGAACTCGTTTGGACACAATGGAATAAAAGGACTCGTTCTACGATATAGTTTTAAACGTGATATCTGTTTTGGCACGCGCGGTTGGTACGGGAACGTGGTGCAGTGCATTATGCAGAATTAGCACTTAACGAATTAATATCCTTACTTTTTAGGAAGTCAATTGACTAAAGAAATATAAATTGGATTGTGGCGGTGTGGTAAATACTCGTAATAGACGTATTACATGTTGTGCTGTAGTTAAGATCATGTTGCTAGTTTTCCTTGCGGCAAACATTCAGGTTCATTTGCTTGGAAGTTGAAATTTACTTAAATGAAAACTAGTAGAGATGATATCAGTTGACTTTGAGTGTCTCAACTGTTTATTAATGAGGTAGTTTGGGACGGAGGTAAAATTTGAATAAATCTCTATACCTAAATAAAAATCAATTGCCGCAATGTTCACTTCAAAACGGCTGCACGTATTGGGCATTTTGTTTTGTTGTAGTCGTTCTTGTTAGGACAAGGTTTGTATGAAAGAAAATATTTGAAAAATGGTACGGAAAAATGAAAATTTGTATGTAAGTTTGTATGGAAGTTAATCAGTTTTGGCGATGGGGATTCCCATCATGCGCACGGCTTGTATGCTATTAAAAGACTGACTGATAGCTAAAGAATTTATGTACTGAAACAAAAACGGATTAATACAGTAGGTCGATACTAAATGAATCAAGGTGATAGGGACTGAGAAAATTAAAGACTCCTCTCTCTAATTAAGGCACTTTACATTTGCCGAATTAATTGAGAAAGCCAAGGACCAACCACCAACTCGACCACGAAGATACAATTAAATATCTACAGTTTTATTTTGTACAAATGATTTATGTTTTATCTCACCCAGCGTTATGACGTATTTGATCGCTTACAAACATGTACTTACAAAAAGCAATAAGTGCTTGTCGGTGCTATCAAATTGAAAAAAACACGATAAGGAAAAAAAAACAACTACTGTTACTGTTTCTTAGAAGCGCAGAAAATCTCTCAAATATATCGTTGTTCTCGTATTTGGGTTTGTACTCTGTGTGAAAGTATAGTATCAAACTACGTTTATTAAATGAAATGCTCAGAAATATTGTATGAAAATAACCAGGTAAAAGACGAACAAAATCATTCAAATCATAACTAAGTTGTGGAAAATGGCATAAAGCGTCCACGTTTTGGTTCTTGTGACGATCAATCACAACAGCTTGACAATGAAAAACTGCCGCAACGCTTTACGTGCTATCAATCTTGCCGCGGCCAGCTTGCACCCATAAGCAAACCGTCCACCTCACTAAATCAATGACGCTCACTTCGCAACCGACTCTTTTTGTGGAAGCAATATATTAATTTACAACCTTATTGAACCGAATGTCTTAGTTGTACTTTGTACATTTATGTATAGGACTTGAACGTTGTAAACGAGCTTTTACCCGCTCCGATGAAATGGGTACTCAAGATCCTTAGAAGGTCAACTGATGGCATTGTACTGCCAACAGCCAGTAATTTGTTGAATATGGAACCGCCCTTACGCTTGGTGAAGAGCGCGTAAGATCTTTTAAGCGAAATGAAACAGTAATAAAATCTGGCAGGTAGTGTAGGAGTAATACCAGCTATTTATTCCTTCGTAGAAAAGGGTTCGATGTGAGTTTTAGTGAGCAGAAAGTAAAAGCTGAGAAAAATGGCAGGAAAAGGGCATGAAAAGAAAAATAACAATAATATTATAGTGAAGCGTGAAACCGTGCTTGTTACATAGGCGGTCTCTAGGTCTGGGCACCGTGTAATAGTATTATTAATTACCGACTGGGGGCCGGCGCCCGCTCAATGGCTCACTTGGACGCTGTAGTAGCCTCCACCGACCGGTTCGCTGATGACGTTTACACTTTTAACTAACGTTTCACGGGCCCTTACAAAAGGAGTTTACGAGCTCTCCTTGGGGTTTATGTTGATTATAACTACTTCGCTCATTCAGTGTTCCCTCGCTCTCTATTCCAACAAGACGCGCGCCTTCTTTTTTAATGTATTCACCGTAGATACATGCTTTCAAATTGCAGAGACCCGCATTTCGGTCTAGAAGTTACAGTATACATGTATAGATATGAGCTTGCGGTTCGCGTCTAGACTTGTCGTACTCCGCCTTTTCTTTGTTCTTTGCTCATGTTTCTTTCATTTTACTTTATTTAAATTCAGACATAGCACAGCGTAAATTCACTTCGCATATCCGCTACTAAGAACACAGGTGAAAGCGTGGTCTGAAATTGGGAAAGATTAATTATGGTAGGTACAGATGTCGGCAAAATTACATTAACCATTCATAAGAACGCGGCTTTCCTCATAAAATGACAGCAATAATTACATCGTATCATCTGTGCCAACAACAAAACAAACTTCACACGCTTCCCACGACTCGCTGTTTCAGTCTGCATATTGATATTTGTTCTAAAGCAGGAAATATTCATTGGAATTGCATGCAATCTTTATAAACTAAAATTTAATATTATGTCGGTATTAAAATCCAATAAAGATCGATGTACAAAATACATATTTCCTCACATTTCCTGTAAAAGAAGTTGAATTGGTAATGCATAAGGAGAGTATAACAAATAGCGGGTTTCGCTTCTTTTATTTCATTGATTTTTTTCGATCTCGCGTCATAGTATGCAGTGACATTTGAAAAATTTGTTTTGTACTGTGAGTGTCTTCGTTGGAAATATTTTAAATCTTATATTTTGAATTGTTTTTTTTTTATTATTTTGTTTTAAAATTGTACTCACACAAAGCAACAAGAATAATGTTGGAGTTTCTTGCCGTTCTTCTCCATAGAGATATCTACGTTTTGGAATGGGCCAATAGATACAACTTTCTGACTAACTGACCCTCTCTTTGAAAATTAAAAAGTACCTGTAAATAGTTTAATTGAAATAATTGCTTTGAGTTTGAGTTTTATATTTCACGTACGAGGAAACATAGTCCATTTACGAGTGAAGTTTGTATAAAAATATATAATTGTCGGCTTTTTGACTTATTATCAGAAATTGTCATGTTGCCGCGCCGGAGTAGCGTGTCAACGACTACTATCGAAAATATCGACAGTAATTACTTGTCGAATTAAAAACCACATACTTTATCAACTGTCTAGTCATTATTCGAAAGTATTCTGTGAAAATATCACACACATAATCAGCCTATTATGTTCCCACAGCTGGGACACATGCCTCCTCTCTGTGAGAGAGAGTGAAAATTTAATTGACGTGTAATTCTACTGCAAAATATTCTGCAGTAAAGTATTTCTACACTTCATGATCATAGTATCGACGTGAACTCGTGGTTAAATATGATTTATAAATGCATTAATTTGAGGAATACGGCTGTATGAAGTAGATAAAATTGTCTGTCACGGCATTTGTACATTAAGAACACATCAGAAATCATTGCTTTTGAATAAAACGTGTGGAGCTGATAGATAAATACGAACATTACAAATTAAGAGTTTATTTTAACCAACGACGTACTCGTAACTTTCAATCATTTATTATTTAGGTATGCGTTTAGCTATTATAACTTTTCAATTCTTCCGGGGTCTGTTTTGTTTGGTTTGGTTATCAGATGTTTGTGTGGTGTTCTTAAAAAAACCTTATTATGGCTCGACCTGTTTGAAGTCTTACTCATTGTATAAAATTCAGCAATCCTCTTTAAGAAAACGGAAGTGATAATACTCCTAGTGACGTCACTACTACCCTTTACGCGTTTTATCTGATAATTTCTCTGCAACATCCCATAAAACATACTCCAACTCGTAAAAATATTGAACGATGGCAGGTTTATAACGACGCTTCGTAGATTGCAGTAAAATACAATAAAACCGAACGGCGAAATACTGCGAAATAGTTCATTTCAAACGTCAGAATGAAAAAGCGCTGTCAGCGGCTGCAAGCGGCTGGATTAGAAAATGTGGCGATGAATGTAAAGTCGGCTGCAGGCAGATACTTTTATTCCAAACGAGATTTGCCGGCGCTGTCACTCACGAGGTGTTACTTTTTTATTGCCTCGCTCTTTACATAATGGTTTGATGGCGTCTATGTCGATGTCGGAACTGAGGTTTTCAAGATACAGCTACAGCGCAGGGAATGGAAATTCGCTGATGTTTTCGGTATCAAGAAAAGGGAAATACAGTAGTGTAAAGGTGGCCTTCTCGCCAATATCGCAGACAACTTACAGGATATCACAACCTCCATTTCCTCCATTTCGGCTCACTTCGCCACGCGCCTTGCTACGGCGCAACTCGCACTGTGCTACGACGTCTCTTTGTGGGATCAATTTCACTCTATCAATTAGGATTTCAGTGAAACCATTATCAAGCCTCAATATATTGCACTCCATTTGTCCTGTTCCGAGATTGTATAACTACTGCATTGTGATATTTATCATTTTATAACAAGTACGTTTAAATTGTTGTATAATAAAATATAATTCTTGCTGGCTCAGCTCGATGTGGCGAGCTGGCAACGTTCCTCATTTCATATTCTCTCAATGGATAGTAATGATTTATTACAACCAGCAAGCTAGCATTTTTGCGGAACACGTTACCTAGTCATAATGTTTATGGAAAAGGCTAAACTGAAAATATTTTGGATTGATTTATATACTACTAGCTGCTGCCACGACATTGTCTGCGATGCAAAACTAAAAGAAGCCTATGTCCCTACGCAGATCATGGTCTAACAAACATGTTGGTTTGTTTACTTTCGAATTTATAATTTTATTTATTTTATATTAGTTACACACTTAACTCGTAGGTGTCTTAAAAGGGGCCGAGGGATTAAGTCATAAGGATAAACGATAACATCCTGTGTTCATAACAAAACAGCGATCGCCATTTAGTCTGAGAAGTGGTGATTGAAACAAAGTGTGAAGTGGTGAAGAGAAAGTTCTCTTGCAATTGTTCGTTGCAGCGCAGCGATGCGGTAAGAGATTCTTCTATGATGGTAAAATTGTCTCAACATGATAAAATAAATAAATAAATACTTAGTTATAAATCATATGGAAATAAATAATAAGGGAATTCTGATGCATATTTTTTGTTTGTACATTAACAAAAAAAAAAAAACACTTCTGCGACATCATTCATGAAGAAGGTACCTCTTCGTGAATGAAGGTCTTGAGCGATAATAACAGCTACAACAAGTACTACTTTATCAGATTTCCTGTTTAACAAAAACTAATGCTCGGGGACAGCCCCATTTAGGGCTACTTGATTTTCAGCAACGGAAGCTCCGCCATGTTGCGTGGACTGTGTAGCGGAAAAGGCGAAACCTCACTTCCGGTCAAGGCAGCTCGTTCATATTTTTCTTTCTTTTTAATTCGTGAAGCAAGAAAATATGAGCAGACTCGTATCTATCCAATGCGATAGACTTCCGTATAGCGTACCTACATAATTTTGTAGATTATGAATGCTCCTGTGATGTGAACCAGAAACCTTGCCGCCAGAAAAGGCACACAAATAGAACCCCGGATCAGTATAACCCTGATAGTTTGTTAGCGAGTTTAGTTGAGTGCCAGATAGAAACAATTGGGAGCGTTGTCATAAATGTTAATAAAGCAAGAAGGTCAGGCTACTCGTAGTAAACTCCTCGCTGCACGCGCTCGCAGCTCGCTCTGACTCCAACAATTTTTGTTCACGTCTCTTTTGAGTGTTTCATATCGAAGTTGGTTCCACACTGTTCCTTTGTGAATTATTAAGTATTTGAACAATGTTTTTCTTCTGAGAAAAGAAGGAGAGTCGACATATTATCGATATTACAGCGAACCTTGGTTGGTATCGCAACAATAACAAAGAAAGGAGCGAAACTTTTTAACTGATTAGGTATTGCCCAGTTTCTTAGTTTAGTAACAAATCGTTTTCCTTACCGATCTGAAAAATTTGATTTGCTTGACTGGTTCTTTGAACAAGTTTTGTAGCCAATTTAACATAACGTTTTTAACTATGCAAAGCTATGAAGACTACTATTATTTGTGAAAACGACAAACTTTGCTAAAAGCAAAGTTCAAATCTAGGGTAAAGTTATTTAATAATAATAACGTCGGTCAGTGAAACGTATTACCGTTATACAAATTGAAAAAAAACTACAACACTTAGTATAGTTACGAATTAGAATCAGTTACAAATTAAACAATAAAATGTGGCATACGAAAACTAATAACACACATAGTTAGAACTAATAGGTGTATAAAATGTAATAGTGCCGTTCATTTACAAACAGTACAATAAGATCTATTCTTACGTAAAAAAGTCGGTGCATACTAATGCGTCCCAATAAATCTGCATAATTCACACCGACATAAAATTGAAAACAAAGTGTCAAGAAAGTTTTATTGGGACCATGGCATTGTTGTAAAATTTACGAGGGTGGCTCCGGTTTCGCCATAAAATGTATTTTGCGGGTGGTAAGGCAAGGCATGGAGTAGGCTATAAATAGAGTGATGATTCGAGTGAAAGTGATTATGACCTGCGCAAATGCAAGTCATTAGTCTTCCCAGATAATCTGGTGATATACAATTGCTATGAAATATGAAGCTTACACATCATTGAAGTTCCTCAAACATGTAATCACTGTTTCCAATCAACACTTATTTGTTTTATTTTATTTTTATTCGATACAACAAGTTGTGCAACAACATCTTGAAAATGCCATATGATTCGCGACGACCGTCCAATGACAGACATTTCCTTTTCCGTACCTGAATTAGGGGATAGAAGATAGAATGCGAATTAGGGGACCCGTCACACTTGCAGCCCTTGATGTACTGACCAATTAAGAAGTCAATCCAAGACACGTGGTGTAGTCGCCCTTAGGCACAACAGTTTTGTTTCACGTAGTTATGAACGACCTGCCTAACTACTTTAATCAGACCATCCTTAGAAAATTTGCCGTTGATGTGCGTAATAAAAAAAAACACTTAAAGTATGTGGCGGCATCTACACCGCTACATGCGAACAACGCATCACACTGACTTCACACAAATCCTGCCTCGCGCAATCTGAGTTTACCGCGCCGCTAGCATAATATATACAACTTCTTGACTTCAATCGTCGTTGCCCACCAGATACGACATCCATCTGGTAGGAGGATCCTCCCTTTTCTAAAGAGCATGAGTGAACTTTACACCCTGTTCCTCATATCTCTTCACTGGTGACCCCGAGTATGAACGCCAGCGCAGCCTTCGTGCAACTACTTCAGTGTGACGTCATCATCATCACTCCCGCAAGTCACACAGCCAGCCAGCAACCACGGCTTGAACGGTTGTCCTGACCATCACCATGCAACGCAAGCGCATACCTGGTCATCACCCTCAGCCTCATCAGCAACCTTGGCACAGCACACTGCACATTCGGTCGGTCCACAAGCAGAGTGCTAAATCTCTCTCTTGGTCGACACCAGCAGTCAGCCACCCCGACTACCTGCGGCATCTTCGCAGACAGTTCCAACTCACCGCGAACAATGCGACACCCGCTTCCAACCCTTTTTTTTTCCGGGGTGGAAAATCCTCATGGATGTTTCTCCGCCCTGGGGCGGGTGGAAGGGTCTGTCAGACTCTTGCTGACTAAAAACCACCCCGGTGTTCCATCTCACACCTACGTCGGGGTCGCGGGAACATACAATTCTTCCGCAACCCCGACTGGTGCTGGCCTGCCTCGGCGGGCCTCCTCGTTTTGGGAGGGGGAGTGAGGTGTTAGACTCCCCCCGCAACGTATAAGAGGGGCGCGCGTGGAACACTACGCGCCGCCACCTCGGGTCCTGATGTATGGTGGGCGGTGGACGTCCCCGAGTCCGCCGTCCCTGGACCCATTTAGAGGGGCTGGAAGAGGGCGTTGTTCGCCCTCCGCCTACGACCAACCCTTTGCCCTTTGCGACGGGTCTGATGAATGGCCCCGTCGCCTACCATTTTTCGGCCGCAGAGGATAGGGATAGCGGCCAACGACATACCGACACTCCTCTTCCCCTGCGGCCCCACCGCATCCGCCATCATAAGGTGGCGACCCCGTTAAGGCCGCGGAAGGTAGGGAGAGCGGCGCACCGCAATACCGGCACTCCTCCCCCCGCCGCGGCCCCACCACAGTTGCGATGTCGCCCAACAACACCGCAACCTTGGCCGCTACGTCGTCGGCTTGTCAGCAAAAGCCCTGACGAGCGGCCCCTCCTCGGGTTCCTCTTAGCTTCACCGTGGGGGTCAAACCACGGCTACTGAGCCCCCCCGCCTCTTTAATGCGGGAACCCACCGGGGGGGACCCGGTTCCAACCCAGTGGAACCTCAACTGGCACTGGCAAGCATCGCAAGATACAAGACTTAGTCCACATTTCCACAATCGACCTCCAGTCTCCGGAGGGGAGTCATGTGGCGGCATCTACACCGCTACATGTGAACAACGCATCACACTGACTTCACACAAATCCTGCATCGCGCAATCAGAGTTTACCGCGCAGCTAGCATATATACAACTTCCCGACATCAATCGTCGGGCAGTTGCCCACCAGATACGACATCCATCTGGTTGAGGAGAGGATCCTCACTGTTCTAAAGACTATGAGTGAACTTTACACCCTGTTCCTCATATCTCATCAAGTATTTTGAAATCATTGCCTGTATAAATACGAGTATATCAGAGGGCGAAAAATAATAGTAGGGTACGTTTAGAAAAAAACACGTTTTCTGTTACTTTGAGACTTCTGTTTGTAACAGGATTTTTAACTAGTATTATAAACTATATATACTATATATACTAGTATTATAGTTATAAACTATAAATTCATCACTCAGATTTAGCAATACATTTTTGGTCAGAAAGAGCAATAGCCAGAATTTTATTAAACAGGTTTATTTCTGAATACGTATTTCATGAACAGATTACGGCTGCGTTACGTTTTACACTGATGTTAACAAAATAATGTTGTTTAACTATTTTTTTTTTGCATTATAATATATATGCCTCTAATATGGTAGGATACTATATTATATATAAGGGGTTGGCAGTCCTAGCCACAGCAGTAATACCATTAACTCCGAGAATACCAAGATTAATCAGATAATGCAGCATGTATTGGAAAGGTGTGGATATTTTCAAGAGTGTGGCACAGCTACAGATCAACTGAACAACTTTCTCCATGGAACCAACATCGTAATCGCGAACAAATTATTAGCCATCCGATACATTTGGGTCGGGTAGTGAAGTTTTGTATGGGACAATGGAATTTTATTTCAATTTAAAAAAAACGACGACAGTAGGTATTGTAGTTCATTAGTACCTACTCAGGGTACACGAAATCAATTACGTATATGTGGTACATCCAAAGGATAATAAGTCAATTAAAAAGACGACTGTTTTAAGCTATGACATTTGTTGAACCTGAAGAGATATGAGGGACAGGGTGTAAAGTTCACTCATAGTCTTTAGAAAAGGGAGGATCCTCCGACCAGATGGATGTCGTATCTGGTGGGCAACTGCTGTCGGGAAGTTGTAAACTCTGATTGCGCGATGCAGGATTTGTGTGATGCGTTGTTCGCATGTGGCGGTGTAGATGCCGCCACATCACTCTCCTCCGAGACCGGAGGCCGATAGTGGAATAAGTCTTGAATCTTGCGATGCTTGCCAATGCGATGCCGCCACAAACCATTAAATGAATATTAATATAATGTGTGATAATGTTTAACGATTCCCAATTATTATTAGTTGATTATCAATCAAGGTGATCGTAGATCTATTTTTGAACTAAAATTTTAATCTTTTTGGACCGTTTCACTTTCACATAAAAAGTACTTTTTATATTGATATATTTTCTAACGTAGATGAAATCTCCCGATCGTACGAATTTTGAGTAGATACCTTGGTTTATGGGTCGCTTCAGTAAATCTATCTGGAGCGGCGCGCGGGTCGTCATTTTATGACTTTTGAGTCGGTAAAGTTATTATTAGATATAGGAATATCAATCATAGTGGTGAAAGCTTTGACTTAATACGATGGCTTTTTACTTGTTTCGTAACCACAAGAAATCTACTCAGTCTGGAATTAGGTTGGATAAGATGGTAATATAATCAACATCGTTACTAAGTGACCTTATCGCGCACATTTTCGAGCTTCCGCAATCCAGTTAGCAACTTAGAATTTGGTTATTGGCAAAAAAAAAAATGGTAGAACTAGGCGTGGGCGTACACGGCCGAAACTTTTGGCATGTAGCGCAATTTTGAACGCAACGCATTCTCTATGGAGTATAACATTTTTTTCTGTGATGCTACAGACCTGAAGCTCGTCTGTCACGTTTGACGGATGTCACAGAACAATTAAGACAGTATTTGTATAAACATTTCCATCGCAACTCGACATTTGTGTTATAGAAGTAAAACAAATAGGAGGAGCAAGTTCTGAGTGTAACCAGTGAGTAAGTCCCGAGAGAGTGGGGGGGGGGGGGAGGCGCTATACTCCTCTCAAATTATTAATTAACTTAGACGAGCACTCTGTGCGTTCGCCATCACTGTTTGTGGTTGGTTCTAGTTCTAGATTTGATTTCTACAGCACCTAGACCTGGAATTGGTAACATATGCTGATTGTACAAGTAAAAAACATCTGAACAGAGGCGATTTTTAACATGTTTTGTGTATGTACATGGATTATAGCATTGGCCAGTTGGTCGAAAAAAAAAGTGCGGGTTGGGGGACCCCCCAACCCACACTTCTTCAACTCTTTTTCTTCACTTTCACTTCCATTTTTAATTTTAACCTCACTATTGGCTTATAGTGAGGTTAAGAGACAGCGATAGTAAAAAAAAAAACATGAAAACTATCTCTGTCTCTGCCTCTTTCCATTATACATAATAAAAAGTCGCGTAGCGCTTTTTTTTACTTGACGATTTCTACGATTTTCTACAAGTTTACTCCTATATAATACGCCGCGTCATAGAACTTCATTCCAAAGAACCTATGAAAACCTTCTTTATGAAAAAATACTTATTTGTTTGTGTCAACTTACATGGTGATCGGTCAAACAGTCTTGAAGTTTAACAATCTCATTTACCAACATCAATTTTTATGTATTTAGATGAACGTAAAACTCAAGTCCAAACGTGTTTCAGAATATCGGATTCCGAATGTAAAATTTCAGACGTGCATACCCATCAGTTCTCCCACAATTCCGTTCTATTTGTCTGCATGACTAGTTGGTAAAGTCTCTTTCTCTTCGTTTTCCAGACAGCAGCTGTCCTCACCGGACCCGCAGCTCTCCACAATGGAGCTCATTGTCTTGCGCCGGCTCCGACTCACCCAACTGAAAGGTACCGCACCCTCATGTCAACTATTTTCACATTACACACAACGCTTCAATGCAAATGACCCTTACATCAATGAAACTCCGCTCCAAATAAACCTACGTCACCGCTCTTTTACGAAATACCTTTCCATTGAGGTTTTTTAGCGGTAGGCTTAGTAAGTTAGTTCTAAAAATAACGCAACGGATTGTGTCAACGACAGTTCGTGTTGGTTGTTTGGTGCTGTGGTAGTACTTAGTGCTCCGGACGTCAGCTGATGCGTGTCGTGGCGGCCTCATCAGATCAATAGTTTCGGAATAGACGCTATGCTGTAACGTTGCTTTGTGAGCGACTTCAGACATTCGGCGCTTCGTCCTTTCGTGATATTGTTAGAATGTGATTTTGATTCTTGTATTGTATACCTATAATATAACTTTGTTAAAATAAACGACTGTTTGTAAAAGATTACCATCACCATTTGTTTTTTTTTTTTTTTCCTAACGATGCAAAAATGCCTACATAAACAGAATTCGCAAAAAGATTACGTGCATAATTTGTTCCTAAACAACATTTCATTATTTCGGCACCCTATTTGCGATCTCAATTTTATTATGTCACACCAAGAACGTAAGCAAAATCCATAATTCTTGTTGAATTACGACAAAACGGCCTCCGCGCCTGTTTCGCAATATTAAGTAAATTAATAAACTTTGTTGAGAAGATCGTTAAAGTACGATACAATGTAGGAGTTTCCTGTTTCTGGGCGATCGATTCATTAGACGGACTTACGGGTTTTTCCATCAGCGTGTCAGAGATTAGCCGAGTATTGCTTCCTTAGCTTACGTCTCGTCGCCTCGGTACGACTACTGACGTACCGGATTATCTGGTATTAGCGCTCGATGGACTGATAATAGGTATCGAGCATCGAACTCTAGCTAATAGATACTCGGACCCATTTTACGGGGATTAATGAATTGTACGTAGTTCTATTATATCGAGAACTAATATAAGCTGCCCCGTTGATTCAAGTGCTACTGCTGAGGATGAGGTTTAGGGTTCGGTTTACAGGTCGGGTGAAGTGTTATTGACTTTTCAGTCCGGAGTCTGGATTTCTGCCCGGTTTATGGAAATAGGCTCGCCCCCATTACATGGGGCTTAAATTTTACTGTCGAAATGTGGGTGTTACTATAGGTACACTTCTGCATAATCCTTTGGAAATTACAGGCGTGATGTTATGTATGTATGAGTTGAATTGTAAGATGTACTTACTAGTTCCATTATATTGGGAACTAAAACAAGTCGAGGACTTTAAATCGGTAATGTTGCAACTATTTGAATGTGTCTCGAAAGTCAGCACTACAATATAGGTCAATCGTTGCATTTGACAAATTTATTTGGAAAGATGGAAACCGGTTTGAAGGTATTGAAAGTCTTGCATACAAAACAACCTACATTTCTGTTTCGATTAAAATTTACATACTCGTATTCTTCGAAACACGTAAAACTTTGTTGATCGATTTTTCGTTGGCACGTAGGTGTATCATTACAGACAATAATACTGACCTTTCTTCTTATACTTAGGGAGAAATTCTATGTACACTAATTTATTCAGTAATTGTGTGCAATTATTAGAGGTTTACCCCAAAATCATATCGAGTGCGGGTTAGGATGTCGATAAGACACGGTGCCCCTCTATCGATGAGATTGCTTTTTACCGAAAGGTCCGGTCATGCACGCGTACCTATGTTAGACCGCGCCTCGGTAAGCTCTCATGACCGTTACTTTTAAAACACAAATTATACACATTCTCATGCCTAGGTACATTGTAGCTATACACTGTGCTATGTGGTTGAAGGTCTGAATAGTATTTTCATATGAATATGGAATTGAGAGGATTAACTGCGGCGGGCTCTCATTGTTATTACATAACATAACATCACGCCCTGTTTCCCCGAAGGGTTGGGCAGAGGTGTACCTATAGTACACCCACATTTCGCCAGTTATGTTTAAGTCCCATGTAATAGGGGGCGAGCCTATTGCCATCTACCGGGCACAAATCCAGACTTCGGGCTGCTACTGAGAAATTCCAGATAGAAAAACCCAATAACACGTTGCCCGACCTGGGAATCGAACCCAGGACCTCATGCTCAGCAGTAGCGATTGCGACCACTAGACCAACGAGGCATTGTTATTATACAAATGATAATAACTCGCTACGTCATTATGATCGCAAATTATACCTTAAAGTTTCGTATAATTTAAATCATTTACCATCAATCGGAATTCTATGTTTACATTCTGTTCATGACTGTTGATGTTCCAATTCAGTTAAACTGATCCGACTTCGACTTGACTTTATTTAGTCTTGTTCTTAGAAAAGTTGTTCAAGCAAGAAGACGTGCTTTCTGCAAGCCAGCTGTCGATAGTCGCACGACACTTTGATGCGGCGAAATACTGGGTTTTCGCAAGATTATTACTCTCACAACTTACGAGATGGCAGCTTTACAGAGTATGAAGTATTCTCACTATACTTTGTGATGCAATTTTATTAACTCATCTTCTGAAGATCTTTTAATTGGTAACGGTTAAGAGGTCATAAAGGCTGCGCCGTTAACTACGAACAAGAGTTAAAGCTGAATATGTTATAGTTAGTTAGTTAACTCGTAAATAATGTTTTTAAGTGCTGCTAATGGCAGTTGAGGTATTTTTTCTCAAGAAATAAGCATGCGAAAGCATTTAACTGCAAATCACTCGTAGTACTAAATGTAGCCGAGTTCAGCGATTCGTAGGTGCACGCTTCGAGGTGCGCTACGCCGCTACGAGGAGCGCTACGCCGCTACGAGGAGCTGCTACGCTGAGCGGCTAAAATCTTCGAAGTGCTTATTTGTGAAGCAAAAACGGCATTTATTAATTTTGGAAAGTTTTAAACTATTAACGGTTTTGGTAGAAAGGTATGGTATAGTAAGACAATGAAGCGCATATTTTCGTGAGAGAAATTAAGACGCAAAAGGTATATTAAAATATCCTAAATCAAATCTAATACTTTATTTTTTTGACCTTGTAATTTTAAATAAAGAACGGCTGTTTTTGTTAAGGTTTAACTTTGTTCATGTTACGCACACGCGAACTTATTTAAAAACATAAGTAATGTTTAAAATGAAGATAATTTAGATACGATAATAGTGATGTAATACATTTTATCAGTGTAGCTCAGGCGGCGGGCGCGCGTGGCCGAGCGGTAGTTAGACGTAGATTTTATTATTGATTTTCTCTCTACTCGAATAACTGCGGGACTTGATTCTTTCTTCCTAAAAACTTTGTTCTTACGTAACATCTTAATATTGCACTGTGTTTGGCTGTTTATACCGTTTGTATGAAAATCACGACGACCACATTTTCTACAATACAATTTGGAACTAGGTGTGAGTCAGATAAAAAAGTTTTATTTAGTCTATTTACGAGTGTTTTATGTAAAGTGTGGGTGTTGAATCGCGTGTCAGATGGTTTAACTAGGTGGTGTGGCGGTGGCGTGTGTGTGGCGTGCTGCAGCGCCATGCCCGCGACGGAGCCGGTGCCGGTGCCGTGCCGGTGCCGTGCCGGTGCCGTGCCGGTGCCGTGCCGGTGCCACGATACCGGTGCACGATGCACTGCGCGGCGGCTGTACTTACTTCATGTTCATACGTCACTGCCTCCGTTATCGGGTTTCCGGTGGCGTGTGCAGCAATACCATTTTATACAAGAATAATCTATGCAAACCGCTGAGGTAAACGAACCTCACTGTTTAGCATTCAGATCCACTTAAAACGTAACTTGCGCCACAATCGGCATGGAGTGCCGACAGCGGCACACAATTACAGCTGTGTTTCAGACATCCATTGAATGCTAACAAAGGAATCCGCCGAAACAATTGTGCTCCCGATTCAATCTTTTACTAATTTACATATTTGTTTACACTCCATCGACTTCGCAATAACAAATAGCTAACGAATTCGCTTTTCACATTGTAATTGATTCTTTAGTTCCACTTGATTAGTGGAACTAAAATAGAATGACCTACATTAATAGTAAATGTACAATTAGTTTCGTGAACTTTTTTTAAGTTTGTTTGGAGGTCGCGAAGGATATTTAAGAACATAAACTTGATTCAACCTTTCCACATTCCATACTATGATATTTATAGTTTCTGGTACGAGTTTATTATTCTTTTACGGAAAGTGGGTAAAGCAAACACAAATTATGTGTATTAAAATGAAGTTCTTGGTGGGTTTGTGTGATATATTGTATGGCATAAGTTGACACTATTCAGTGGGGAAGGGGTAACGTGGTATCTCAGTTGATTGTGAGGAGCCTTTACTCGATGTTCGCTTGTTGTCACAAAGCCGAGCTTGGTACATACACACACACATACGCGTACTTTGTATAGCTGACTTGTATCCATTGTAGCGTGTCAGCGAGTGCGAAGTTCATACATTTTGTTATAAAATGGAATGTTTAACACGGATAGTTTAAATTTTTCACTTACTACAGAGATATGTGCCTGCTCTTTGTGCTTGTGCTACAACATTCATTGTTAAACGTTTTACTATAAATCTGTGTTTTATAAAAAATACTATTTGTGAAACTTTAAAGCAATGCCGGTGCATGCAATTTAATTCAGAACTATCTTTCGCTTTTTTTTACAACAGTTGCATGTCGTCACGTAATTTTGTTTTGTTGGAATACTAACAACACAGAGATATAATATAGCTTACTCGTAAATATAATTTTTAATAAATAAACCACGAATGAACATAATCTTGGGTTAACAAGCGGAAAATTAATTAGGAGCGATAAGCGTGTTTGTCGTGATAATTAGTAGTAATGTCTGCGTGTTAACGTCAATATTGTAACGTTACGTTACATAGTGGTACATAGGAGTGTGACGCAAGCGTTTATCTACTTGTACAGATGTATCGATGGTATATCGGTTATTAGGGATGAAAGGATTGCCGTGTTGACTAATGAAGGACGTGTTTTCGGTGTGATATCGGAAGTTTATAATGATGGCGAATAGAGAAAGCAGTGATGCGATAAACTGAGATGAATAATCAGTACAGTAAGAAGTAGAATAATCGTTTCAAATCAGTTTAAAAAACACTTATTGCCGTAACTAAATCTATGCATGCTATTAATTCGACCGTAATTTAACGTTTACAGTCTCCATTTTGTATGACGTAAGTACCCATAATGGTAATACGGACAAAGTTTGCGAATACTCATTGACAAAACAAGGGCTCTAGTTCTCTAGAGATAGTTCGGAACCAAAGTTCGGCATAGGGGGCTAGTTATAATGAAAAGGGAGGCTTTCGCTTCAGCCTATTGGGAGCATTAATTGTTTAATCGAAGATTAAAATTGGTCTATCACTCGGTCTATCACTCTGCTGGTTAAAGGGTACGTCGACTAAGTTTAATCTGT
The DNA here is from genome assembly GCA_963555695.1 of Dasypolia templi. Lineage (NCBI taxonomy): Eukaryota > Metazoa > Arthropoda > Insecta > Lepidoptera > Noctuidae > Dasypolia > Dasypolia templi. The sequence continues at coordinate 17,544,585 of OY743144.1, read as the reverse complement.
GTTGTGCGCTTTCTTCACATTTGTTTTATTTCGTGCAAAATAGTAAAATATGTCGACACTATTCTTAAACCTTTCCTGTTCCTTATTTTTTTGTACTCTAGTTTTTGAAATCGTATAATATGTAAGTTATGTACTTCCATCGAGTGATGGATGACAAAAGTAACGAAGTCGTATCTTCGCCGACAAACGTCTCTTCAGGTGCACAAGTACTACATAGTTGCATGTTGTTGGACCAGTTCTAGATTCCAGTAAAATTCGCGTGAAGAGACTGTTTATTACTGCAAGAATGAGTGACGCCGAAACACGTAAAGCTGGAGGAGTTAAGAGTTTGAATTTCAAGAGCTGTAGTTCGACAACTTCGCCTTAAGTTTTTGAGAGCGCTTTCCTATTGTTGTGAGTTAAAATGTTAATATGAAATGAGTGTAAAATAGATAGATACATAGATTTAGTCAAATGTTGGCTAGTTGTTTCAACTGTAAAATAAAAGTTATAAAGTAAAAGAAATTAAAGCTCCTGGCGCTCGATGTCACGGGGAATATTCAAGATGTCTCCCTGTCCAAAACTCTTGCATGAACTTCGAAAAAAGTTGGATTACCAATCACCGTTTCTAAAATAAAAATGAGTAGAAATTATTTGTTGACTTATTTAAACTACAAATAGAATTACATCTTCTATTGCTAGTGACGATAGCAAACAAGAGAAGATAAATTGTGTCCGCAACACCGATGCTGTTGATCTACCATTTTCGGTATACTTGAAGAACGAATTAAATCTATCAGAATCGGTCGTTTGCCTAATATTTGAAATAATTAGGCTTCGTTGTTTCATAATCTTCACAAAAAGGTTCCATAAAATAAAATAACAACTTAGTAGTATTTCATAATTTGGAAAGGTACCAATTGTTACCAAAAATGTGTGAGGACGCCCAAACTTTTGGCAATCAAAGAATGTTTTCAGTCAGACTGCTATAAAAGCCTACACAGTCTATGTCTATGGCCACAAATAATATAATACTACGTACAGATACCCAATCCCTACCCAGGCTATTGAACTGGCTATTTTAATTCGTTCAAATTTTCAACAGATGGCAGCATCCGCGACTCACTTATTGCCAGAGACTGTAGTTTTACAATGCCATCTAGGAGTCGACCTACTTTTAAAACGTTTCGTGCAATCCTTTTTATATAAAGTCTTATAGATCTGGGTTCAGAAAAACATGTTATATTGTATGTTTTTTGCTACGGCTGAGCATGAGGTCCTGCGTTCGACTCCCAGGTCGGGCAAAGTGTTATTGGGTTTTTCCATCTAGAATTTCTCAGTAACAGCCCGGAGTCTGGATTTGTGCCCGATTGATGGCAATAGGCTCGCCCCCAATTACATGGGACTTAAACATAACTGGCGAAATGGAAGTTTTGATTTTTACTAATCCTACTTCAGCCAAAATTCTGCCGCTTTCTAATGATTGTTAATTTCATAATGGTTACCTATTCTGCCATAAATGATTTATTTTCAAGACTAATTATAATTTGTTCGAGTTGAGAAATAAAATTCAGAATACTCTTGTTTTTTTATGCAAAGGATGGCAGTTTTTTTGGACAAGTAAGCCGATTTCAACTATTCTCCCTGTCTCAAGTTGAGATGGAAGGGTGACACTTGTCTTACAAGTGCTGGACCCTCCACACTTAACAAAGGGTATAGGAGCTCCAAAGCCCTGTTTGAAAATTGGCAATGATAGACGCATATCGTTACATCTACAGAGATGTGACTTTATTAATACCGAATAATGACACAACTCTCCCAAAATTTCATTTTTAACCCTGCTCCATGTGGCGGCCTTTATCAAATAGATGGGTATTGAACATATGTCCGAGTGCGAGTAGGTACAGCGCACACGACCGTTTATGTAAGCGTTGCGACTAATGAGCGCGGCGAGGCCGGACGCTCTCACGTTTCCATGACGTGTGTAACGAGCCTTTGATGACACTCATCGCCACATAATACTCAACATTGCCTTTTTGCGGAATTTATTTGCAAACTGTTGTACTTAATGGTAATTGAAATTTAATTAACACCGTGTTCTCGATTTATCTTCGATGTTATTGGTCAATAGGTTGGTTGTTGTTCTGATCAATGAGTGTGCTTCAGTTTTGTCTCAAATTAAATGGAAACGTTAAACAAGACTTTGTCAAGTAGCCGAATGATCAAAGTAGCAAAAACTAGTCATAATTTATTCAGAGCGTCCTCTTGGTAGAATAATCGTAAACGATGATCAATACCGGTTGTGTTCAATTATTATTAATGTTAATTTAGTACATACATATAATGACGAAAGACGATAAAGTACGGGTATGTATATTCTGGGGAAGCTATTGGTTAATCCTGGTCGTTAATTGAGTAATAAATACGTTTATTAGCAAGGCTATTACCCACACAGCCAATGATCGCGTTCCACCCGGTTTTATAATTATAACTGTAGACGTTCAAAACCGTAACCGTGAGTAGAAAACTAATGTGTTTCAAAAATGTTTGAAATTTTGATCTCAAGATTATAAAATAGCAAACGGTTAGTTTCGGTTCGTGGTATTTAAAAAAGAGTGATATTCATTTCTGCGAATCGTACACGTATGCACATATATTTTTAATAGTTTTTTCAGGATTTTCAGCTCACATATTGACGATAAATCCTTCAGTTTTGCAGGTCAATTTAATTATTTCGTTTTCAATTTGAACAAATAATATGTGAGAAAGATTAATTCTTTGTGTGTTTTAAATGAAACAGGATTTATTTTTTATTTGGAATGAATTCGTATTTAATATTATTAAAGTACGGAGAGTGTGTTGTTGAAATATATTTAAATATGATATGATTGGAAATCAAGAATAATTTATAGGTAGGTTTTTTTTTATCACTGGTCAACAAAAAAAATAAAATCGTTTGTTTCCTTTAATACTTTTTTTGTTTCTATCTCAAACTAACGCGTATTTTTTAAATATGGTAACAATTTTTCTCTCACAGCTTTTGTTTTTGAGTTACAGCTAACTACCCTCCATTACTATTTTTACTTATAGTTGCGTTTTTTATTGGACATTGAAATATATTTTGTTGTTGTTTTCGATATGGCTTCGTCAAGAAGGTGTTGTGTACTTAATCCTGATTCTTTTTGCTACATTTGTGGTGAATATGTATTTGCAAAATATCGAAAACCTATATCGGACTTTGTAAAAACTGCGTATCATCAATACTTTAAAATCAAATTGTGTAATCAGGACAAGCCATGGGTTCCTCATATTGTATGCCAGAAATGTGTAGTATGTCTACGGTTATGGTCCAGTGGAAAAAGAGATGCAGTAATGTTCGTAACACCCATGATTTGGCGAGAACCTCGAAATCATCATGACGATTGCTACTTCTGCGTAGTGAAAATAAACGGAATTAACCCTGGAAACCGAAATAAGTGGTCATATCCTAACTTACCTTCTGCTCAACGACCTCAATTAAAACCACGAGAGGTACAGCCCAGCACATCTAAATCTTCTGATGATCCAAATTCCTGTGAACCCGAACGAAATACATCAAGTGAAGACTCTGATTCAGACTACAAATGTATCCAAGAACCTTTAATCAGAAAGAACTAAATGACTTAGTAAGAGATCTAAACTTACCGAAAGAAGCTTCTGAGATTTTAGCATCTCGTTTAAAAGAAAAAAAATTGCTCACTCCGGAAACCAACATTAACTTTATCGTACCCGAGAAAAAAATCTTGTTGAGTCCATGCTATCGAACTTGCAAGAGTTAGGGTGCAACATGAGCATAAAAATCCACTTCCTGCACTCACATTTAGACCGATTTCCACAAAATCTAGGTGATTTTAGTGAGGAGCAGGGTGAAAGATTCCATCAGGATCTTCGAACAATGGAAGAGCGGTATCAGGGGCGGTGGGACTCACATATGATGGCAGACTACTGCTGGAGTTTGCAACGTGATCTACCTAAAGTCGTTCATTTAAGAAAATCGTATAAAAGATCATTTGATAGTGTTCAATAGAAATTTTGTTAACATCATTTATTAATTTTCTGTACTTTTTTATCAAAATAATAAAACTCTATATTTCAAAAACTGAAGCTGTTAGCAATCTTCCAGTATTTTTTTCATATTCAGGGCCATAGAAATACCCAATAACAGAAAAAATAATAAAGGAAACAAGACTTGTGTTGACCAGTATCATACAGGGTGTTTGGCAGAACGTTGAACCAACGTAAATGGTGGATAGGTGGGGTCATCTGCTACTTACTCATCCCTAATTTATTTGGCCCTGGCCCACTAGATATTAAAAAACAAATAAAAAACCTTTCTTCTAATTTCACCACTTTCTTAACTTTAAAGTGTAATTTTATTAAAAATGGGTAAAACAGGCAATATCTTTGTTTTTTTAAATCTTGAATGATGGCCGATTCTTATAAAATTATTGCTTTATTCAGATGTTAGCTAGAAAAAAAGTAATGAGTCCTCAAACTTACAGAAAGGTGTAAAAAATACTTAAATCTTAATTTCAACTTGCATAAAAAAAAAAAAAAAGATTCAGGAGTTCCAATTCTGGCAAAACATCCCTAGTGTGTGACCTTTCTAATGGTATGTAATTAGCTTTTATAAAAAAAAAACATTTAAGAGTTATTTCATAATTTTATCAAGTAGAAAATTTTCGACGAAACTACCTTTACGGAAAGTGAAATGTTTTGCGAAATTTAATACTGCAAGGTTGGTCAAAAGTAAATGATCGATTGAAATTATGCAAATTCTTGAATTTTAAGTACAAGAAAAATAGCTATACCAGTTAGGTGCGTTAATGAAACAATTCAATAATTTATTTAATTAATAAATTACAGATGTTCGAATTGACGCCCTTCATTTACAATACAGGCGCGGCATCTACTTTTGATTTCTAAAGTTGTTGTGCGCAGCAGCATCTCCTGTCGCATAACTTCGAAAGCAGCATTAATTCGATTTATCAAATCTTCTTGACTTTCTACTTCTGTAGTGTAAACTAGTTCCTTTGCCCTTCCCCACACGTGAAAATCGAGCGGAGTGAGGTCGGGCGATCGCGGGAGCCAGGGAATTGGTCCTCCCCTGCCAATCCACGAATTCAGGAAACAATTATCCAAATGCTCAAGTCCAAACAGACTCCAGTGAGCTGGGCAGCCATCGTGTTGAAAGACAAAAGGCCTGTTTATGTCTACTTGGAACACTTCTTCCACTAATGGTGGTAAATCATTTACCAAAAAATCCAATCAGTTCTTCGCATTGACGTTGTCTGGCAAATAATGAGGCCCTATTAGCTTATCGCCAATCACTCCGACAAAATATTGCCTGTTTTACCCCTTTTTTGTAAAAATTACACTTTAAAGTTAAGAAAGCGGTGAAACTAGAAGAAAGCAAAAAAAAAAAAAATCCTGTGGGCCAGGGCCAAATCAATTAGGGCTGAGTAAGTAGCAGATGACCCCACCTATCCACCATTTACGTATGTGCAACGTTCTGCCAAACACCCTGTATAAAGCACCAATATTTTTTTTGTACGATTTAAAGGTACAATTGTTAGCACTGCATCATTTCCAGTGGCTAAATTCTAATTTAGCCATGTTGACAGGGTAAAATAATCGACAGGGTAAAATACAGGTAGAAAATAAATTAGATATAAGCCTACAGTATCGGCTAAAGTAGCGGCTTATTGTATTTTTGTTTCCTTAATTTATTGTATAAATTTATGTACAAAAACAGTTCGCCTTTACTATTCTAAATTACATTAGTTCTAACACAGAACAAGGCGCATACATGCATACATCTAGGTCATTACCTAGTATAATCCTAGGTTTATGATTTTTTTCTTATTGTTATAATAGGATGTAGGTTCGCATAGTACATTATGGGTGGGTGATAGAAAGACAGGATATCAAAAGATAATATGAATGTAGTACCCTACATAGGATGATTATGGTTCTACGTAACATTTTTAGAGTTCCGTAGTCAACAAGAAACCCTTAAATTGTCTGTCTGTCCGCAGCTTAGCTTAGAGACTGTTAGTACTAGAACGCTTTATGGTGGATTTCACCGATTAAACTGAACTGAGCGATCAGGACATAAACTAGGTTTAAAGGCTGTCAGTGATATTATTTTCCGTAGAATATTGACACTCTTGAACGAGTTTTAGATGTGCTAAACGCGTTCAGTTTCATTACAAATTACAATTTGTCTTGAAAACAAAATATAGATGGCAGCATAGGTAACCATTATGAAATTAACAATAATTAAAAAGCTATTTAAGGAAGAGTTTTGGCTGAATTATGATTGGTAAAAGTCAAACCTTCCTTGTTTAGTACCGATTTATATATTTACCCTCATACAAAAATAAAAAATAAAAATGAAACCTTTAATTTCAATTCGAACCCTTTTACTGATAAAAGTAGCCATCTGTTAATCATTTTGTTTAGAGCTTTTTGCAAAGGGTGGCGTTTTACTCAATTGGTCCTGTCTTCACAGTTTCCGATAATTTTACATATTTAAATCAAACAACTTTTTTTAAAAGAAATCTAATAACATTTTTCTGAACCTGGAACTATATTTAGAAAGAATTGCACGAAACGTTTAAAAAGTAGGTTGACTCCTAGATGGCGTTGTAAAACTACAGCCTATGGCAATGAGTGAGTCGCTGATGATGCCATCTGTTGAAAAATTTGACGAATTTGATAGCCAGACTTAGGAGGTTTCATTTCTTTGTATGTGATTGGGTATATGTTTTTCTGCCTCAACACGTAAATTGGGTATGTTTTTTTTCGAGTCTACCCCATTGTAAAGATATGTCGTTGCATAGGTCTTTAAAAATATTGTGGGTTTGTGAAAAAAAAAATCGATTAACGGATGCGTTTGTGAAATATTAAGTTTTAAAGTTCTAATTTTTGTTAGTAGAGTCAAGTGTCCCTGCCAGCTAGCTAAATGGTTGTTTTTGGAAAGGTGAAAAAAACACGGTAGTATGGTATTGTATATAACGTAGTTTAAAGGAAAACTGTTACAGCTAAGTATGCTTTACAACCTAACGAGTAATAGTTGACCAATTTACATTTGCAGTTAGAATGTATAGGAGAACATGCTTTTCAACTACAATGTTAAGTTTGTTCTTGGGATATATTCATTCCAACTAGGGAACCTTTCATTGTGCGTGATCCGACACGCACTGGGCAGGTTTTTTTTTCGGGATTTTTCTACAGCGTTGTTAAGAGCCCGTTCACGTTATGCGTTCATCAGTACGATATTTACTTTATAATTTTAGGATCAAATGGCAATTTAGTACTGCATTTATTTTTAACCGTATGCACATTGGGATGTTGACGTGTGCTCCCAAAGGTTACATTAAAATATCGTACATATAATCGCCTTGTGAACCGGACCTACTAATATGTTTTCGTGTTTACTTTGGCTTTTACATCCTCTCATCTCACTCAAATCAACCACTGTTTTATCATTACAGTGACCTTACAAAAGTTACCCAAACAGCTGGTACTTTGTTTATTTACTTCCTCAAGATCACCGTAAAAACAAAGTAAATAGATCTAGAGACGTGTTTCCAAAGCCAGCTAAGTGCGACTTGGCCAACTCATGATTGCTTCGTTTTTCCGCCGATTACTTTACAAACTTTCTAAAACCAGCTTTGTGAGTACTGTTTAGTTAGAGTGTGGACCTAATTATTTTGCGCACTGTACTTGGGCAGTAAGCGTTCAAAAGTGGATAGGCACGTTAAGAGTCGTATTGCTGTGAACTCGCGGTACGACTATATGTGTTTAAACGACACACGCCACAAAGATCGCAGTTTTCCACGGCACACACTGACGTATCGTCGCGTACTCGCATCGCACAACCGTATTTTCGTCGCTTTTGTTGGACACGCATCATGCGCGTGACCTGGCCAGTTTATGGCATTGCTAAAATTCGAGTTAAGCTAATATGAGCTAGTAGCAGTAGGCGCCAAGCGTTGGACTGAGATCTCATAAGATGCAGCGAAGTTTTATTGCCAATTGTTTATTTAGGTTTGCAATAATAATACAATTAAAAAAATGTTGCTTTTTTATTTTTGTTGTTATTGCAATACAGGGTTTAGAATAAAAAATGCGTTACAAGTGATAACAAAACTAAAAACATACTTATTTGTTATAATAACTTCTTCAGCCAAATAAGATGTGCAATGCTATTTCAAGGAACATAGTAGCAATTATTTTGAATTTTGATATGTGAAAATTTGATAAGTAAATTTATTTCACAATAAAATTAAGCTTCGATCATAAATTTCCAAAATAAGTCTTTATAATAATTAGTTCAGTAGAGCAGTGTGTTTATATTAAGTATTTCAAATTTTATTTAGCTTTAGTGAAAATATGTTACATATTGAGGATAGCTTAAGTATTCATTTTCTTAAAGAAAACAAGATTGAAACTAAACCTCATTTTTCATAAATAAATAATTACGGAAATAGCGCAATATACAGGATAAACTATTTCAATACTTAAACGTTATTGTCTATTACGTTAGTAATTGTTTGCTGAGCTTCGGTGATGCAACCTTTTCAGCGTGGAGTACACATACATACATATTTGTGTTATCACATCATTGACATCCACTTTTACACAGCGCCATTATATTTGCTAACTCTTCAATATTTACATTTCACTGCATTTGAAAATTATAACCACAACCCCGCTAATTAACAGATTTAATCCACAGGCGCAGGTGAAATTCGAATTCAGGGCTCGCCATAATCGCACCTACCCAAGCACGGTAACTGCTAAGCTAGCATGTCATATGTTAAGTTAGTTGAAATTATGAACTACTATCAATTACAGACAAAGTGAGTGTGTGTGCGTGTCTATAATATAGCAACAATTTATAGAAGAAGGTCGTAAGTGAAACCGACGCGTCAATCTATTGCTTTGTGAGATTGCTACCTATTTACTATTATACTACTATATTGCTAACTATTATTTATTTAATAATACGTAGGTAACGCCGAGGAAACCGAGGATCAATTTGCTTGAACCTAGTACGGTTCAATCAAATTGATCTAATCTATTTGAAAGGTGACGAAAAGAAAAGTTGGGCCGACATTGAATGATTCATTTTTAATATCCATATTCTAAGTCAAAACCTCATTATTTTCTCGACTTGATTCAACCTCACCTAAGTGGTTTGATATTATTAGTTGCAATTTTACTCCTCATCGAAAACGAACAAAAGAAGTTCCGATTTTCATAATGTCTTTTGAAGAGTTTTTTTTATTATTAACGTATTCGTGACATAATTTCGTAAATCCGACGACTATGAATACCAATACAGCATGTTGATTCTGTAAAAATCTCACCGTGAAGACTTGCGTGGAGTGAGCTGTCAGTGTCAAAACGTCTTGGTCAATCCCTAGCATCAGTGGCACTGACAGCTCACTTCACCTAAGTTTTCACGGTGAAATGGTTACAGAATAGCACTACAGGTGCTAGTCTACACGATTTAATATGGTTGCCTTACCCAAATTGAAGCAGAAGTGAACTGTGTATTGCTGCCATAACGGTTTGTGTACAATATTATGCTATTGTACTTAAACATCACAAGTGAGCCAAGGATCAATATGATCACGAAAAATAAGCTTGTATTCTTTATTCTTGTTGAGCGAAGTCTCTGACTTGGCAAAGTCCACGTTTTTTATACGAAGGCTGAATCAGCGCCTTGACGCCCGGCTGTCCTGTGACGTCATAAAGGGTTCTCTGACGTCATACACAAATATACTAACCGAATCTTCTGTTTACGGGGAGCAATCATTCGTTAGAATGAATGCTTCCTAATGGAATGGATAATATCGTCCTTTCATTAATATGGGAGTAGAATTGTGGTTATACTAGAGAATTGTATAGAATTGTAATAATTATGATTATTATTTGAATAACATACAGATTAAGTGTTTTAGGCCACTACATGTTTTCCTTGAGATAATATTTTAAGACCGGTGGAATAAAACTGAAACGCTCACCTCTTAGTTGGCAAATTAACATAGCACGCACTAGTAAATAGGTACTCGTATGCAGTATAATGTAGGTAGGTATAGAAACATTGAACTTGCGTACCCATGTATCTAATTCGCAAGATCAATGCCTTTAATACGCTTGCGAACGTGTTTGCGACATAGTTAACTTTTTTTTGATATATATAAATGATCTCCCGAAAGCAACAACCAACAAAATGGTTATTTTTGCAGATGACAGTACAGCTATAATAAAATGTACTCATTTAAATAATTATAAGAATGACATTAATACTTGCTTAAGTGACATTATAAATTGATTAGATAATAATAATTTGGTTATAAACCAGAGCAAAACAAAAGTCGTGCATTTTTATCAACGCCGTGCAAACGTAAGCATTTCCTACAAGGGCTGTGATATTGAAGAAGCTTATAAAAGCTAAGTTCTTAGGCATTATAATTGATAGCCAATTTACATGGAAACCTCATGTTGAAGAACTATGTAAGAATCTTAGCAAATCCGCATATGCACTTTTTCAACTCTCAAAGAAAGTTAACAATCAGGATCTTTCAACAGCTGTGTGTTTGTGTTAATATGCTGGTTGCCTCTTTTTTGCGGTATGGCATTATTTTCTGGGGGCAGTCTACTCATCGGTAGCTGGTATTTAGACTGCAGAAGAGATGCATCAGGTCAATGTGCGGTCTTAAGACAACTGATAGCTGTGTTTCAAATTTTAAATCGTATTTTTTTTTAACTTTGCCTTACTTATATATATTGGAAACGGCACTGTTTGTAAAATGTAACCCACATCTATTTAAAAAAATTATCAGAGGTCGCAATCGCTACTGCTGAGCATGAGGTCCTGGGTTCGATTCCCAGGTCGGGCAACGTGTTATTGGGTTTTTCTATCTGTAATTTCTCAGTAGCAGCTCGAAGTCTGGATTTGTGCCCGGTAGATGGCAATAGGCTCGCCACACTACATGGGACTTAAACATAACTGGTGAAATGTGGGTGTACTATAGCCTCTATACCTCCTATACACCTCTGCCCAACCCTTCGGGGAAACAAGGCGTGATGTTATGTTATGTTACATCAATCAACTATGTCAAGTAAAATGTAAAACCGCACAAATGCAAAAAAGTTTTTTTGGTATTGCCCCACTTATATATTATAATAGAGTACCTAATATTATAAAAAATATACCACATTCAAATTTAAAAGGGCGCTGAAAGAAATTTTATTATGAAAGTTTATTACACGATTGACGATTTTCATAATGATGATCCACTGGCTGATTGACATAATGTTTCTCTGATTGACAAAATTATTGCGATCCTGTTTCACTTATTTTTAAATTCCGTTTGACATTATTTATTTTTAATTTATTCTTATTTAATTTTTTTAGTCTGTGATCACGCTGACATTTTTATTATTTTTATTTTTGTAATTCCAATGATGTAACATTTATTTTTTTATTTGGAATTAAACCTTTGCATGCCAATGTGAGGGTAAAATGTGGAGAACTGTATTTTTAAAAACACAGTATGTACTATACCCACGTTTGCAAAGGTATAAATGATTTGATTAACAGTCGTTTCTGATTATTTACCATTTTATATATTTAACGAGTGGCACTGGCGAAGCGTTAGCTTTTGGAGTCCTAGGAACGTGAATCAAAATACCATAATTTGTCGAATAATCGAAGGACCATTTTATTAAGCACGTCGACGACGTCGTTTACATTTTCACCGGTATTTTTGAGACGCTAAGTTAAAATATCTTAGTAATAGGATGAAGTATGTTGATTACCAAGTGCCATAAGTTAACTTTATTAAAACGTATTGCTTATGTACGGAAAATAGAATAAAACGTGGGCTTCATCCCGGACCTGTAGAGTGAAGTGGAAACGAATATCTGCCGAGTTGGACATTACATTTTAACCTTTGTGGCCGCTCGAAGCTATAAACATATTTCAATAATATTATATGTACTTATATAAGACATATGTAAACGGCATCGCGTATACTACGACTGGTAGAACCTATATATGTACTTATGAGAAGATGCTATCTGAAATGAACCAAATCAAAAATGTCATAAACATATTTGTGTATGTCATATCAGCGTGTTTTGCCGCAATCGAGTGTAGCAAAAATAGTATCATTGAAGATCCGGTATATGACTCTCTGCAAGGTCATAACTGGAAGAGTAGTGATAAAAATTCAAGCGAATTTACGCAATTCGTGAAAATCGTTGCTGAAGATAAGAATGTGAGGTCTATGGGGTTGTTCTTTTTAGCTTTCTCTGTTAGTTTTAATGATGGTCTGGCATTTTTTAGCTTTCTCTGTTAGTTTTAATGATGGTCTGGCATTTTTTAATACTTTATGTGGCCTACCAAACTGTCATTTCTTTGTTATTGTTCGTCGAGTCGTTGAGCTCTTTAAGTTCTGAGTTGAGCTATGCGATTACTGACAAATGATTGCACTGTTTGGACAGGTCCACTTAATTCTGTGTGGTTCTTTATGACCCTTATGACTTTGACCCGTTGGTATCGCCATTTGTTCTCAGTGATAGTCAGTTAGGAAATATCGCTTCTTTTTTTTTTAAATATAACGTGTAAAAGTGATTCCGATATTCTATTAATAAACATTTTCGTTTAATTTTATTTCGATACGAAACTCTCAAATAAGAAATAATAGGACCATTCTTATTTCGCTATTTTCTGTCCCTATATCGTGATAGAAGTAAAAACCATACTGACCTTTCCACTATGTTATAACCGCACAATCCGCACAAGAAAAGGGAACGACAGTTATCTACATAATAACGCCAATGCATGACAACTTAACTTGGTGTTTCCCCCGTTCATATACTCCCAAGAAAAAGGGAGATAATAATAATATGTCACATCGCCAGCCGCGCTGTAAAAAGCCCTCGTTTGGGACCGGCTCTAAGCTATTTAAATAGAATATAGCCTCTCTTTTTATCCGTGTCTGTCCTCTCTATTTAAAGGCGTGTTTATTACATAAAACCTTTGTAAATAATAGTGGCGTCGAAGGTAATTGATGATGTGACCCAAGCTCTAACAACATTAAAAAAATACCATAAGGTATTAATAATCTGTGTTTTTTCATTGTATGTCGGATTTAGTTTTGGTAGGTACCTACAAGAAAAATATTGTTGTTGTTACAGAAATAAAATATTATGACTCTATAATCTATAATACACGACAGTTTAATTAGGTACTACCTTAAATCAATTTCAGTTTTCAATCCTTTTAAAAAGACTGCCAAGTTGTAATAAAAATAATAACGAAGCAGCAAAAGTATTATATTTTATTATCCATCAAATAAACAGGTTACATAACTGCACGTCTAACAGGGTCTATGATACGCTCGTAAATTGGTTAAATCTTCGCCCGAGCACTCGGAAGGGTCGCCTATAATGTTTGACGTTGACAAAGGCAGATGGAAGGACAGAGTGTCGAAGTTCAGGTTCCAATTGCATATTTAACGAGAGCTCACTAAATGCTCCGCGATACCGGAGACGAAGAGGGACTTCGCACCTAATTGGGTCTCGCTATTTTCAGCACGGCCACCGTTTCCTCGTTTGTCGAGATATCGCAATTTTTCTCACCAGTTCTCGGAGATCGGACATAATCCCGCGGGGCTCACCGAGGAAGGTCTTCATATTAAATTCCATTGAGCTTTTCTAGTGGTTATGGACGAATTTTCTAAAAATAGCGCCGGGGATTCAAAGTGGGCCCGAAAGTAAACTGTCTCCAGGCCGATTTGAGAATTTATGTTTACCTTTTTGCACACGTCATTAGAGAAGATATTGTTTGGGCAGCTACAGATTTTGTTCTGAATGTTCCATGAACCCTTATTTTTTATCATGATGACACGTGGTCCCAATATGACCTGTCGACATTTTGACTCATAATGATCGAATTATATTATTTGACACTAATTCGAAACAAATTCTGTTCGATCGAGAACTCGAAGAGGTCGGGAGCAAGCACACTCGTCTGTCTTCTGCATAGCTATAGGAAGCACGTTAGGATCCAAACTTTAGCCAGGCACGCTATCCACTATCCATGTCACCATTCCAACTATGTACGGCGGATCCAACTGTTGTATAAATTAAAAATAGTTTAGTCCCCAAACAGTAGCGGCGGCATGTTCAGCATTACTTAAATAGTTTCCGCAATGAACGAACCATTCATTGGCTTGGAGGTACTACGTTCATACAAACTTCATGTGCAGAAGTATGGCGTACGTAAGATGATGCATGTATGTGTACATTGTCTTACAAGTTATTTATTAGAAAATTATGCTTAGATTCTCGGAAGGAAGCGGGAAAGGGTAGGGAATGAAATATATATTTTTATTCAGAGATATGTCCTTGAGAAACCAGCGGTTTTCAGTTTGATCTTTAGTTAGGATATTGGTTGCTCCAAGAGTTCTTACTTCATCGGTAAATTAACCTTACAAGGGCATGCTCATTCACAATCCAGTCGATGTATGCGACTGCGTGTAGGTACTAAGTTATTACGTTCAAGGCTGGCTCTTCCTTGTGATGGACCGATAATTAAGCAAGATAACACCATGCTTCATAATACAGATAACGGTTGCAGACTGAATTGGTAGCAACTTATCTTTTTTACCATCCTTTCCAAAAATTAAGCCGAAAGCGTTGGGGGGAAAGTGACATTTTGCTATATTCTGGCGTGATCTCATTATATTCGCTCTCCCAACACCTTTTCGGAACGGAATCAGTAATCAGTTTCGATATCGACCGGGAGAAGCCTCCCAATGAATATTTTATCGCAGAATTTGATTGACAATGAGAACGTAGCAATAGAAGTAATATCGACTGCCGGCGTAATCATTTGAGCTGTGAGTCCATTGTAAATTTTTCAACTTTCGACAAAACACGACTTGGACCTAGAAATGTGCCTTAAACCAATATCAGTAAGGTAGTTAATCATAAAGAGATTTTTATTTAAAGACGCTTTAAAAAAAAGTCGGACTCGCAATCGAAGGGTTCCGCACATCAAGGCAAAAAACACGTTTCTTGTATGGAGACCCATAAAAATAAAATATAAATTTAAGGATTTTTTTATCATTTGTTGTTCTATTGGCAATAGAACAATAGAACACTCTGTGAAATTTTCAACTGTCTACCTATTACGGTTCATGAGATACAGCCCGCTGACAGACAGACGGATGGACGGACGGACAGCGGAGGATTTATAGTAGTAGGGTTCCGTTGGCACCCTTTGGGTACGGAACCCTAAAATACTTAAACAAAATATAATAATACAATAAACAGGCGTTTTAGGTTAAAAATAGATCTGTGTGTGGCCTTCTAAGTAATAGCTACCCGATCCCAGGGGGCGTGGGTGGAGGCGCGGGCGGGGCGCGGCGGACATGGGTACCCAACACACCCATAGACAAGATTTATTCCCGTGGCGATCGATTTTCCACAGGAAATTATTTTAATAAGGTTAGAAAAACCTGAAACTCGGAAATAGAATTCAAGATCAAAGTGTAAACAAAGAAATGTCGTTGTCAAATTGACGTGTCGTGAAGGAAATGTTGACTACCCCTCAACATTTCGACAACAACCACGACAAACGACAGAGACCGATATGACTATTATAGAAGAGAAATGACTATTACTCCGAATGACCAAAACCAAACCGGCCAATTGGGACTGCTTCGTTGGTCTAGTGGTCGCAAGAGCTACTGTTGAGCATGAGGTCCTGGGTTCGATTCCCAGGTCGGGCAAAGTGTGGGTTTTCTATCTAGAATTTCGCAGCAGCAGCCCGGAGTCTGGATTTGTGCCTAGTTGATGGCAATAGGCTCGCCCCCTTTTCCATGAGACTTAAACATAACTGGCGAAATGTGGGTATACTATTAGTACACCTCTGCCTAACCCTTCTGAGATTTCAGGCGTGGTGTTAGGTAATGTAACAAAGGAAATTCCAAATATTTAGAGCTTCTGGGTTATTGCTAGTTTCATAAAAATAATTTGCACGATTTTATTTCAAACAATATTTTTTTTATTTTTGGATAGTAGTCTACGTCACTTTATAGCTGAAAACTGTGTGTAATATTACATTTAACCTGCCTTAGGTATGCCTACAACCTTAGCACAATATTATTGTACCTACATTTCGACAAACGTGTAATGTAAACAAAGGAGTATTGTTTAAACTTTAGATCTCGAATTCCATTTCCGAGTTTACATGTTATGGATAATATTATAGGGAATTGTCCATACTAACCATAACGTGTAAATGTTTATAAAGTCCGGATTAAATTATTAACATCGGCACATCCGCAATTTCGCACGGTTATAGCTTCCTTGCAAAAAAAGACTTGGTCATAAAAAGCGTCTGTTTTGAATTTGGATTTTTACGACCATTCACTCTCCATAACGCCATCGTGAACTGTGTTTAGTATGTTTATATTTTCTTCTGCCTCAACAATGATGTGAGGATACCTACACTTATACAAACAACACTAGGTACTTTGGTACCGTACAGACGCGTGTCTACGTAACGGGTTAGGTCGTAATGCCAGCACTGATAGGTTGATAACCGCTCGCTTAAGCACAACTCCCCGCGAGCACAACACAACTTGCACGGAGCGATAAGCACCTGATTTATTTTGCTTTTCCTGTTATTTCCATCACAGTACCTTAACTTATACTTTTGTAGAAGCGTGGTATAGGTATGTAGTCACTGTAGTTCCGCCGTCTATCTCCTTCGTAGTGATTAATGTACGATTGATTGTTATCATAATTTTTACGAATAGTCAGTGTTCTTGTTTATTTTGTTTATCAGTTATCTTTTTTATTTCCTCAAACCAACTGAGTCGAAGTAAGTGATTTAGATAGTGGCGTTTCTGTTAGCTTACTAGGGTTGCAGAAGACATAAGCGGACTAGTGCTACGTTTAAATATAGATATGAGATCCACCATTGAATACGTCGAATGTATTGACCGTGCCTTGCATAGCAGTGTAGCGAGTGACTGCGAATGGACTGGCCTCCCATTCACTAAAACTAAAGGCCAATTCTAAGAGGTGGCTCTAATATGCATAGGACTGGGAATGTCATGTTAATACTTAGTCTCCCGAGTTACGACCTAAACTTCGTAAACACTAATGAAGCCTCAGACGATGGTTGTTAATTGCACAAAACCTCTACACATGTCGTTACTCGCTCGGCTCCGAGAACAAAATGCTTAATTGCAATTAAATAATTGCATGAACTAATTTCTAATCTGGTATTGCCAACACTAATTATTATTAATCACTTTAGTGATTCAATCAAACGGAGTGCTCTGATCGATTTGCTGTGATTTCAATATACGTCAGTAAACTTTCGTTTTCTCTTTATTAGTAGGAAACGAACAAAGGATAAAAGTTGCGATACCTTTTCTCATGATAAGTTTCGTGTATTTCAGAATAATTGCAGCAATGTTATAAATAATTCTACAATGAAAGGTGTTTTATAGAATTATTTATAGGATTGTCAGAGCACAACAGCATAATAGCTTTGCTTTTTGTTTTAAATAACAAGCACTGTAGGCTTTTAAAACGTTAGTGTTGTTGGAGCACGCACCTGCTCATTGCTGAACATTTTTTTGTCATCCGTTAAATTGTATAAAAAAATTTGTTCACTAAATATCAAGCGGACATGATACGTACACAATTAAAATTGCTGTAATAACAGTATTATTCAGCTGTAGTCAGAGAGGATGAATTTAATTACTCAGTTTATTTGTGGTTTTGCGACTCTGAACATCCAGCAAACATAGTGCTGGAATTCACTTGTAAAAACGTGCATAACGACGAACAATTTTATACTCGGAGCTAGTTTATTGACGAGATTCTATCTACTGCATAGTTTATTACATTTACTTGTACATATGTAAGTGAAGAGAAAATACGAGTATTTTAAGCTTACTTTAAAGAGCAGGCTCTCGCAGATAACGTTGAAAAAATAAAATGAATAGTGTTTTAATGGAAGCCAAATGCCGCTTAGTCGGCAGTTAAGTTTGTCGAGAACCGTCGCCTCTTTTGTATGTTCAGATAATGCATTAGAAGAAAGAATCATACTTTCTCAGATGCTTTTCTCAAGATAACAGTAAAAAGCCTTGGCATATGTCAAGGCTTTTTGCTTCAGTTGGATCAGTAAAGTAAGCTATCACTTTCCCAATATTTTCTTACCCTTGTCAAAATATGTTCAATGGTTGTCTATTTAATATTGTTTTAAATTCCATAGAATATGCTATATGAAGTTCTCATAAACGTTTCAGTGTGAATATGAAACTTAAATGATTATACTACCATTTTTATTTCTTTAAGTTTCGGGCGAATATAAAAATTCAATTCACTAGTAGCATTTAACGTGGGAATTTTAAACACAAATTCATTACAGCTCAGTTTTTATGGACATTTATGAGTTGAAAACTGCATTATTCATTGGAAGTCTGGATTTCAAAGTAACTTAGCGATAATAATTTTAAGCGTGATCCAATAATTTATTCGACTGATACTGCAAACAAACTTGGGTGCTTTGTTACAGTAACGTTATTTTCCTTCTCGTGATTACACTTATTTTTTATTTTTATCCATGACCCGGGATTAGCATGAATACGGTTATGTATTCTGTTTCGTTTGGTAATCCCGAATACTCAAAATAATATGATTCGAAGTCGTGCTGGCATTGCATTATTCGTATAATATGATTGGTTCACTGAATTGACTGCACTCGATGAAACCCCATTTTTGGGAGGGAGATCATCGTAATATGACTTCTCCCGCTCTGGGCGGAGCGGGAGGGCGTGTCACACTTATACTTACTAAACCCCACTCGTGTTCCTTCAGTTGCCTGTTCCAGGGCCACGGTATCTTTTTCGAACTACCGACGACCCTGTCAGGCATCGGCCCTAACGAACCCCGTCAATTAGTGCTAACATCTCTTTGGAACACAACGCGCCGTCGTCCCGGGCCTAGTCTTTACCGGACGGCGAGCTACCTATTGCTCGCCGTCCACAAGGACGCGCCTATGGTGGCCGGGAATCTGCTGGCGATTCCCGACCCCCAGGGCGTCTCCTGCGGTGACTACGGGCGTGAGGGCGCAAGGTTTGCCTCTCACTCACGCGCTCCGCGTCCTCCTTCGCGAACATTACTGCTTCGCAGAAGGAGGTGGCGGCTTCCCATTCACTCTCGCACCGTACCATGACCTGGACCAGGGTCGGACTCGAGAGATCGCCGCCGACGATCGCCTCCGCGATCACACGGCGGTGCTCCGCCCAAGCTGGGCATACCTCTACCGTATGCTCCACCGTGTCCTCCGGGCGATCACAAAGGTTTTCACCCCCGGGCGTTTCCTCCCGGTTAATACGAAACTGGAACCTCCCGAAACATCCGTGTCCGGTGTGGACCTGTGACTCGATGAAACCCTAAGCTTTCAGGTTACAAAGCACAGACGGCAGTTTCTTTTTCCTATTAATTGTACGTCATTAGTGAAACAGAAACAGATTGACGTTGTCAATAATATCGACTACGTAGTCAAGAAGTTTATTTGTATGCAACAAACACACTACGTTAATGTGTAAAGGCAGAGAGTTAGACGAAAATTCTTTTTTCACTTAATATGGATAAATGGAGAAACATCACGAATACAAATTGATTTCTCTAAACAAATATTTATTGGAATAATATTAATGTTCCTACAATCGCTTTGTTAGATAGCCCGTGTTTTACGACCAGTCGAAATACGGCTTTAAAAGACGTCCAAGTGGGATTGTGTGAGTTAAGTAGCAAGTTTTGGAGGTAATATAACGTTATACGACCATCGATCATGAACATACGAGCCGTAGGCACAGTTTATAGCTCATCGCAGCTGACAGAGAGGCCGAGCGAGCGTGTTATAAGTGCCTCACGACAAATGTTACAATATAACACGCACCAATTAATAACACTGTCAATCTATCTACGAGTACATCGGTATTTCACAAATCAATTTGAGAACTATATAATGTGTTTTGGTAACGAATGGATTGTACCACATACCTATGTCTAGGTACAGTATGTTCTTACGATTATAGTAAAGTACTTCGAATAACGTGTGCCGGGTACCCATTGGGTACTATGATTATTACACAATCAGTATACACATCTGTATCTAACGTATAAATACTTAACCAAGAACCTGATAATGAAACACAGATTTGATTAATGTAACTAATCGAGGCCATTTTCCAATAAAAGCCCACAATTTAATCATCCAATGATTCGTATAAAGTCGGTTAAAAAGATTACATGCATTCTTTCTTCCTTTTAAATTCGCAATTTTAGGATTTCCTAGCCCTATTAATGTCTATCCGAGTGACGGCTAATATACTTATAACGGGGAGGTAATTATATTACGCGAGACAGCTGGCTTACCGCGCTTGGTGAACCTCTCACTAAACCCGAACTTAGCGTCATACGAAAACCGTCAGCTGTCTTGTTAATAAGCTGTTTCCATCACCAAGGAAATATTTTCACTGTAAAATATATCTCAGAAACAGTGTTATTTTTTCGTGTCTGCAAGGCAATTCATCACTCGTCGAGTTGCCTGTCTTACATTAATAAGTAAGGGCGTTGCATTTTTTATGAATTCCAAAGTAAACAATCTGTATGAGTGCCAAGGATTTATGAGCACGTGACCTTCAAGTAAATGAGGCGCTTCACCGATGTAGGGAGAGCTGCGAGCGAGAGCGTGCCCCTGTTGAATTAATTTTCCTAATTACAAATGCCACCTGTCTGCAGGATGCCATATTGTTTACACTTAATTAATGTTTACGTTACAGTAACCCTACACTGTGTAAACATAATAAACTATAAAGCTCGTCTTTGTGTAAACGACCCATGTAGAACCCGTGACCTTCAAGAAATTAATACAAAGTATGAGTTAGTTTTCTAGGTTAAAATTGCTATTGAATTTAAGGCTTATATTCTTTTATTATATCGAAAGAGCTGCTTCGTAAATGATGAAAGTTTTTGAAGAAAGATAAGGTTTTCTGATAACGACGAGACGTCCAAGCGGGAGTTGTAATTATACCATTTTTGTTTGGCTTCGGTCGGACATACACTGCGGAGATAAAATATTCAAAAGCAAAAAAAAAAAACTATTTCCTATTGTGGTATTGACATCGTGTGCCGAAATAAAACAATAGGTCGCAAACAAGTCTGACATTTGTAAATTTTGTACATTCCAACACTCGGTGGGAGTGGGAACTCGATTTCGTGGTAACACTGCAAATGACAGATAGTGACGAGTTGTACATAATTCAGCGGAGTTTATGACGAGAACGTTACATAAACGCGGCGTGTGGCGTGAAGCGTGTGGCGTGCGGCGTGCGGCGTGCGTGCGTCATCCAACCTTCATTGATTCTACGTTCGCCAGTCGATGATACTGCGTAACCAAATAGACAACTGTCTATTATATTAATGGCATTTATTTCTTGAATGCATTTCACTTATATCCATCCCATCAACATTGTTATTTAAGTATTCCATTTCGCTGCGTTTTACATTCAGCTGTTTCAAATCCATGATACCGACTTTTATCATTATTTTCTTCCAACAATCAGAAAACATTCAGGTTCATGTAGTTAATTGTTCAAACATTGTCGTTAATTTAAATTGGACGAAGTTAAACAGAATTACTCGTAACTGGGTTTTCTTTCGTTACAGGATTTTTCCAAGGTGTAGGAGTATCTACAACATCATGCCACCTAAGTAAGCTGTTCTCAGAGTTGTTACTTTTATAACTGTGTGCACTTTATTAAATTATTTTGTTGCAAGCAAAGTAAACACACCAGTTAATATATTATTTGGCAATGTTGTGGTACGATTGCCGCTTTTAGCTTTCACTTAGTTGTTTTATGATTACTTTTCAAGTTATTTCCACAAATTAACGGCTTTTCTTTTGCTTATTGTAAAAGTTAGTTAAAGTAGTGCTAGTACATTATTTTTAAAGCATCCTTTATAAACATTTTCCGTCGTGAATACACAGGCGGCATAAACAAAAATCAGCTGAGGTAAACACATCGAGAGCCGAGTATACAGTGAAACATAGACGCATGATGGGATTACCGGAAACCTATTTCACCAAGCCTCTGACCTTGCTTAATACAAGAGGCAATTTGGCATAGTCCATGGTAATACTACTACTAATAGCTACTACAGATACATAAATACATGGTGAAACCAAACAGATACGTATACGTCGACCCAGTGTAACAGATTATGTAGAATGCTAAGTTCCGTGTCGCCGATCATTAACTTTCATGAAAGTTTTATCACTTCACATTTAACCTTATTCAGTTTTAAATGTAAAAAATGTGCGATAAAACGGCTGCGGCCCGCGGGGTCGAGGGGCCCGGGAGCCGGGGGTATCAGCTAAGATTTATTATCACTATTATTCGAGCTGAACTAACTGGTCTCTTCGGTAAGGTGTGTATTGGACTATTCGATTTGGCTTCCATTTTCTATTTGTTTCACTAATAACGTTTAAGAAGGTATAATTTTTCAACTTAATAGATTTGGATTGATGGTGCATAATTACTATTATCTGCTTTTGTTTTGCTGCTTAGGAATTTCTATCTTTTAAATTTTAAATGACTAGATTTTTTGTTTGTTTAGAGATACTACGCATAGATATAATTATCACGCTTATTTTTAACAAAATTAATTTAATTTTAATGATAAATTATATTTAATTCTTGACATAGGTTTAAGAAACATTGTAAACAAGTATTGACCAGTTAAACCTGCTGCATTCTACATGCAATCGTTTAACTAAACCACAATTTTATTAAGAAGTAAAAGTTCAAATTTTACTTTTAAAGATAAAACCGTATTCCGTGTAAGCACACACAATACAACATAATAAACAAACTTCCAGCATGATGAAAAGATGAATGAATTTAACGCGACCGCTGCACTAATTTGCCAGTGACCCGGATTTGTGATATATTTTGAACATTATCTGCGGAAATATGGCCACAGGTACAGCATAAAACTGTTATAGCCACTCGGAAACTATCTCAGTTTTAATATTTCGATGCATGAAGAAGTTGAACAGTTCTATTTCCATCATAAGTATGTGACGGTGCAAGGTGGTGCTTGGTGCAAATCGGTCGCGAACTGTCGTGGCACTGCTGAAATGTCCGAATGTCAGTATTGCACTCTGATAGTCTGTGACGTCTGTAAACGACGTGAAGTTGTGCAATCAACTTGTTTTTTTTACATGACGGGTTAGCGAAGACGCGGGTAAAGTGTCGTGCGCTGAAACATGCTTAACAACATCTGTGTACTACTTGCACGTATCTGATTTCTAATAGGTAATTTCTTCGGTCTTCTTTGAAACATAGTTTAAGAGAGGAATACTAAAAAGTAATAAGAACCAACTCAATAATAACAGTTTAGGTATTTTTTAGCCTAACCTAACCTACACAGATACTGACGTTCTCGGGCAGACGAATTTTTATGATGAAATGGGCCATTGAAACAAAACCCAGACGCTTCTACGTGACTGATTTCAGAACTAAAAAAATAAGTTGATATAATTCTCGTATAGAAAAAAATTAAAAAGAAAGAAAGAAAAACAGATTTTTTGGTCACATAAACACGTGCATTCAAAATAATTCGATTACAAAACAAAAAAAAAAAAAACAAAGCAGATTTATTCTTACAAACACAGAACATAAATAGTCTGCAGCTGCACGCTGTGACTGTGACAAGAAGGCTTCCACTCAGCATAATGCTGTGCTATAGGGGACCCATAGCACAGCGCTGATAATGAACTTAGCCTGCCTTTGGTGCTCCGAGAATGGAATCGGGCCAGTAACACCGTGCCAATTAACTAATTCTCTTGTGATTTGTAACGCGTAGCAATCGGCGTAGCGACATAGCAGCGTAGCAGCCTGCTACAACGTTTTTGCTACGAATTTACTGTAGTAATTAAACTTTCAAAGGCATTAATTATGATGTGAAAGGAACATTGTGGAAGTAATTACTAATGGTTTTGATACGTTAATATGAACACAAGTTGTAACAAGGAATCAAAGAATCGGTCATTAAAGTAAGGGAAAAGGTGAAAGTTATTTAATGTGTGTTTTCTAAATTTAACAACGATTTATAATCAATCTGATAGGCGGTCAACGTGCCATAATTACTTACACTAATTATAGTAATTGTCCGTTTACTATAAAATGAATTTTGTTTGAAGCAATCGCTATCAGGTCTAGACCATATCCTCTCTTGCTGCCCACGGCTCCTCGAGTTTGGACAAATAAATACCTGCCAAGGAACATTTCAAGACCATATTAGAAACACGTAAAACAGATAAATGGTTATTGAATAATAAGCGCATCAACTAACAGAGAGTTGTTGCGTTGCAAATAATATGTTTCGTGATGTTTGATACAATATTTTTGGAAAACAGAATATAATCAAGTTAAGTGAGTGTAAGCCACAGTGCATGTTGGCTTACACTCACTTAACTTGATTATATTCTGTTTTCCAAAAATATTGTTTGTATCTCTTTTCAGTTCAAAATAGAACCCAGAGGCGCGTTGTCTACTTGTACACAACACATACTCATACACTTATAGTTAGACGTACGAAACTCACTCACAAGTTCCAAACTAATTTCCTGCGGCACAAAGCAATCGCCGGGGACGTGTGCGCAGTGCGCGACTGCCCGATGGACGCGGCACGTTCATCTGATTGATTTTTACTATCCACCTTTAGTTTTAATTGGTGGAAAGGTACCAGAACTATTCTTCCGTTCTGTGGTTTAAACCAATCAAAAGTTTATGCCTGGTAAAGCGGAGGGGCGGAGGAGTGCCCAGTTTCATTTATGTCGCAGAACCTGTTCCCGCATTAAAAACCTTTATTTTATTGTATTATTTATTCTTTTGCTTTTAATGTCTGTTCAAATATACGAAAGCTACGGGATAAATGTATCGGCGCTGTGTACCACACTAGTATTCACGACGCAGCGTATTTTTAAATACAAATAAGGTAAAAAGAAAAACAGAGATTATTCAGCGTGTCCCGTTATTTATACCTGCCACGCTTTTCCAAACGTTGTTATCTACCTTTATTTTCATTTTATTTGTTTTGGCGGATCTTTTACTATACATAATACGGAACGTGTGAAAATATCCTGAACAACTTTTACCGACATCACACGAAAACAATGTAGCATCACGTTTCCCTTAGGGGCAGTCAAAATTTTAGGAGTTTATTTTTTTAATTTGGCAAATTCATTGCAATTAACACCAACATGAAGCAACTTTTTGGTGTTGTTTTTTATGTGTGCAGTAAAATATAATGTGAGTGTTGTGTTTCGGGAGTTGTAGTGGACAGTCAGGGGATATCGTTTTATGCTGGCCATACACGCTACGCTTCAAAGAAGAGGTCTGCCTGTGCCGGTATTCATCCGCAGGTCGACCGAAGCGTGTATGGGAATAGACCAGTGCAGTTTTTTTAACCCGCGCAGGCGACCGGCGCAAGATCGAAAATCCATTATTTCGAGTGACACCGTACGGTGTACGTCCTTTTCAATTGATGTCATACCAAAACGAACTGAAGACCGCTCCGGCATACCGGACCGTCCCCATAGACGCTACCGACGTGCTGTCGACCTGCGCAGGCAATCCTGCAAAATTCTCACCGTAGCGTGTTTTGCTTACATTAATTCGTGTACGTCTATGTATTTAGAAATCAGCAACAAACTATCTTTACGTTTTATGAAACCAATCACACATAAAACTATCGCAATTTCGATATCTCTACACATATATAGGCGTTTATGTACATTCAAAATATTTACAAAAAAATCGTTGGGGTGTTAAAGGATGACCAACAGATGCCATTTCTATATTTTTTGGAATTTTTGTCTGTTTGTCTATTTAGATCTGGGAAATTAATTAGATCAAGTATCACGTAATAAGTACGAAACTAATATAGTTAACTATTATACTCAAATATTGTGTATAACTCACAGTACTTATAAGTTTTTTTATTTCATCGCAATCGCTTTGGTCTATCAAAATATATAATCAATTTAAACAGTTCAAGAAGAAAATTACATTACACATACACGTAATGACGTCTATTGACGCCAAATGGTATTACTGAATATACGTGATAACATATTGTGTAGCAATTTTTAAAGGCAACTGTGTTATTAAAGAAGTAATGTTAATGATTATAATGTTATAAACATCGCTTTACATGGTGGTTGATTAGTGGTACTGAAAGAATAAAAAAAAAAAGTGGTGTTGTAAGATAATAATAGTTGATGTGGTGTTCTGAACTTCTGAGTGTTGTAGAATGCAATGTTAAATAATGATTTATTTGTTTACATCATAACAACTTTAAAAAAATGGGTGCAGTTTGATTTTTGAAAAGTTAATTGTATGCAGAGCGACTCTTACAGTGTTGTAAGTAATCGATAGATGGCGTTGAGCATATGTCGACATATTCTGAATAACGGTGTTAATATTTTCCGCAGAAGAGTGATACTCATTCGTTTATTAATATGGATTTTTTGACCTAAATTGAAAATTTTGTAATTACTTTATCGGAAATAATGAATTTTCTTAGGTAGGCTTTTCTGGAGTTCAGTCGTCGGAACTCGGGACTTGGGTCTGGGAATATTTGGTTCTAGATTTCTCTCTACAGATCTCGTCTCATTCAAGTTCTCACTGAGTTTTCGAATGTTTTGAAGAAAAACTGAAGATTCTTTGAGGCATCTTTATAACCGACTTTAAAAAGGAAGAAGTTCTCAATTCGTCTGTTTTGAGATTTCCGTAGCCAAATGGCTCATAGAAACGTAACTCTTATCATTTCGTCCTGTCCGTCTGTCCGGTCCGTACGTCAAAAAGCCAATTTACTTCGAGGATTATTGTTTTTTGAATGGATAATCGTACGGAAGATGAAACACACTAGGCAGCTGTTTAAGTACCTAACAGTGGTCAACTGATCATGGAATGCGAAGAAACCCTGTTGTCACGGAACTCCTCAATGTCGAACAGTATTCCTACCTATTCTGACTGGGTTATTGTACGGTATGTGAATAAAATTGCTAAGTATCAATATAAAGCAGTGCACGATTTATTTTTTGGTAGGTTCCACAATTAAAAAATTAAAATATTTCCGTGCGAAAAACTTTGACTTTCCAAATCAAAGTTATTCGCACTTTGTAGTGTTTTTTTTTGAAGTCGATTGTATTGTTTTTTTTATGTTTTATTTAACGGTGGACATATGAATACTTACTATATTATTTATAATCTGGCGGTGTCATTTTTATGTTTTTCGGGAGTAAAAAGAGGCAACATTTTCGTTATGGGTCATCTTCATCGTTTTCGAGGGCCCCGGTGCGGAAAATCAGAATAAAATCCAAAGTGGCAGCCATAACCAGAGGCGGATCTTAGTAAATAGGTAGCTTTTCACACGGGCAACTGTATGTAGGAGGTTTTTCAAGGAGAAGCAGATGTTAGAGAGGTTCTAACATCGTTTACAGAGAAGAATTTTCTACGTTATAACAAGTTTTTAAGATATTTATTTATTTGGAGTCTCGAACAAAGGATAGGTACACAGATAAAGCAGAAATCACAATAATATTATTTTGATAATGTCCTAAGCCGTTTTTTGCCTTCTTTACCATGCTAATGCTTCAGCACACTCCTCCAGGCGGGCAGACGATTTATTGAGGACAGCAGGTGCACCCTGTTTTTTGGGTGGAAATCATCAAATGACATCTCCCGCTCTGTGTGGAGTGGGAAGGCGTGTCAGACTTTTACTGACTAAACCCACCCGTGTTACTTCAGTTGCCTAAGCGAGGGCCCCGGTATCTCGCGGCTCCAGCAAGTGCAGCCTGGAGCCTTGATATTTATTTATTCTCAAAAATCAAAGTGACACTCGCCCCCGACGACGCCACTACCCTGCTCCAGGAGAGTAGTAAGGCCACCAGCACTCTACGTAAGTCCAAAACCCGATCGCCGTCCTACCGCCCTCGCCGCCGAGGCCCGCCGCGACTTCCAATTCCACACCCCTCCCGACCCTTGCTCGAACCGGCTTGCGCCGCTGAGCCTGTAGCTTTAAATTCGTCCCAAAATAAAATAAATCCTGATCCAGCTAGTCCCTTGCTGCCCTCTTCCAGCGACGCCCTGAGCCGAGGTCCGTACCCCACAGGGGGTGCCCTTAGCGTTGTCATTAGTTTTAGTTAGTATTTAAGTTTAAGTCCTGGCTGGAGGCCTTAATTTATTAGGGCACCACAGGCAAGTCCGCTTAAGCAGACGACAACCTTACAGGTTGACCTGCGAGATGCCATACACAAAAAAAAAAAACAATTTGACACTTCGTCGCATGACATAAACCCTGAAGACGCAGTAACTGTATTCGAATGGGCTTTGATAGCCCCAGGTAGCGCTTCCCACCAGGCAAGATCGGAAGACTCTTGCTTTTCAATGTAGGAGATGTACATACACCTTCTCTATGCGACACATTATTGTTTTCCGACATGCACGCGAACGAAGACGCGGGCACAGCTAGTTATAAGTTAAAGTCGCTTGACGTGTCTGTCTGTGTGACCATGTATAACAAATTCATATTAAACTAAAGTAATTAAAATTAAACATAACTGGCGTAATGTGGATTTACTATAGGTACACCTCTGCCTAACCCTTCTGGGATTCCGGGCGTGATGTTATGCAAGTAATTTAAAAAAAAAAAACAAGTAAAAGTCGCACGAAGCAGGGGCGGGTCGCTAGTATTAAATGTAAACAATCTACTATAAAAATACTCGTACGTCTAATTTGTATCTCATTTTTCCAAGTAATTACAGCAATTTATACACTTAATTAGCCAGAAATGAAAGTTAAACGATAAACTTAATGAACATTATAAACAGGACTTACTACATTGCCGGTCGTACGCAATATTAGCTTGCAGAAAGCTAGCTGGCTAAGTTAGCTTATTTGCACAAGAATATCAGCTCTGGTACTATAGTAGCCAACTCTCGAGCTCTCCTTGTTTAAATATTTTATTAAGATGATTACATAGGTACCTTATTTTTATAGAAATTATATGAGGGTTGAAAGTGAAATATCTGTATTTAAAAAGTATAATTCCTATTTTTCTATATGAATTGATGTGATACGAATATGTACAGCAAAGTCGAATACCCACATCAGTTGTTATAGAGGCATGCGAAGTTTCTATCAGTATGCAAACTCGATCCATCTGTCTACCGATCATGTTGATTTTTGTTACCGTCATCACAACTTCCGAACAATGCAAAATAGCAAAAGGGTATTCTTAAGCTAAACGTGAGTTCACGACATTTGTAAAGACTGAGTGTTGTCATGACTACCCTTTTAATCACGAAGTGGGATACCACTTTGAATACTTACAAAGTTCATGTTCTTTCTTTCCCTGTTTTAGAAACATTGAAATATGGTGTTAAAACAGGCTGATGTTATTTACTACAAATCTTACTTCGAAATTGAACATAAGAATAAGCTTTATCATGTCTTAGTTACACTGTTAATTAATAGTACCTCTATACTGTCAATATTGCGGAAAAGGGGCTCGTTTAATTAACCTTACAATTGAATGTTTTGACTTGGATCTTCGAAATGTAATTGTAGTATTGTTTGGTAGCTTTAAATATTGAACTGCTACGTGATAATTCACCCATAATTATATAAAAGTTTCGGTTTCCAAAATCATTAGACAAACAAAATGGGAGATTTTGTTGTGCAAATAGTAACAATATTATCTGCATGTAGTTTGTAGACTTGTGTAAGTAATGCGATGGTTGCATTGCGCGTCATATATCCCGACCGCGTAATGTAGCATTACACATGACTCGACCAAATTAAGCATGGCACATGACATTCAAACATGACGCATGACGCGCGGGCCGCGGCGCGCTGTTCGGTGTTCGTAAACTTCGTATTATCTCGATAATTTTCGCTGTGTGAGCAAGTGAGAAGGAGCATGCGCCGGTCGGCTGGCTCCGAAATAAGTGAACTATTATATAGAACCGTATTGTTGATGCATTAAGGTTTACGTTTAATATTCATTTATTTTTTCAGACAAAGTCCATTTGGGGTACATTAAAACATAATAAAAATAAATAGAAATCACACACACAATAAAATTATACTCAAACATTCGAATCAAATAAAATGAATTTACACAAACATGTCATTAAAATCAAATCAAATTTATAATAAATGCGAATGTCAAAAACAAATTAAATTAAAATACATACACACATGTCATTCAAAACTAATAAAATAAAACACACAACACAACAATATTTACGTAATACGAGGTGAGGCGCTACTATGAAGCTGCATCCACCTCTGCAACAGGGGCATATCCCACCGCTCGGACAATACCTTCAGGATGCCGTTCGAGCTGTTTTGTAGGCGACTTAGTAGCGAAGCGCTCTGTTTTCTTATTATCGCGAAAAAATCATCAGTCCGCGCCTCAGCAAACATAGTCGAGGCACTACAACACCGCGGGAACCCTAACAGCATCCTGAACGCATTGTTGTACTGCACGCGCAGTGCGCTGTACGCCCGCTGCGTAAAGTAATTGACACCGCGGACTGCCTAGGCCTACGTGATGTTTTAAATCATGACATGACTCGCACTGTACTACTGTAGGACACTGATATGATTGTGTAATTATTAATTAATAGGGTGTTAAATGATATTTTAAGAAACTCTAAATAAATAGATTTATATTACCCAATATTCATAGCCATGGTCAATAATCAATATCGCAATCCATGTTTATTGCCAGTCAGCCTGGAATGCCCTTTTGATTTAATTATTCCGTAGAAGGGGTTAAGTATGAAGGAAAATCGACTTTATGAATATGATAACAAAAGCAAGTGTGCAATTCGGCGACGCGAGGGCGCATTGCGCTTGACGGCTGTCACATCACATCATAATTTAATGCGGTATCTCATGAAATGATGTATATCTTCTACAACGCGAGCATTTCATTACAATAGCCATCGCGTGTGGCGCGTCATTTCGCGTCATGTTTGGAGTCATGGTGTAATGCAACATTCCTCGGGACGAAATGTAATGTCATATGGCATCACTTTAAAACGCACTGTTTTGCGCATGTCTAAGTTTGAATGGAACTCTATACATGAAAAGGCTAGGTTAGTGATTTGAAATGACGAAAATAATTATCATAATAACATCAAAGCTGAGCCCAACGACAGCTACGATTACAGTAGTATGGTACTCGAAACACCGCTGGAAAGATAGATTGGTGATTAAAATATTGAATTTAGTCAAAAAGATACCATTCCTACCAACCTACTTGACAAAATACCTTAGTAATGCGGCCAAAGAAAGGTAACAAAGAAAAATCGTAACTCGTAAAATATAAAAGAGAATTTATGTGAAAAGTTTTCATTTACAAAACAAAGACGGATTGTGTAACAAATGAGGCGACAGAAAAGCTTGTTCGTTTATTTCAATTTTTAAGTTGTCGTGACGGCGGCGGCGGGTTAACAACAAACCACCTACCCAGTCGGTGCTCATCAGCTAGGCGAACGGTTCGCTTAGGTAAAACATTTGCCGACATATTTCAGATCCGTAAATTACTGATTACTAACCTAACCACTGAAGCTAGAAATATGTAATGTTGAAGACATGGTCTTTAGGGCGCGTAGAGATTTTCCGGAAGTCGTTGTCTGAACCGTACAAACGGGCATTGGTGGCGATCAAAGTCACTGTACACCATTGATTTGTAGACCATCTGTCAATTTTTTATGCACCTGGTACTTGTTGACAGGCCTACACTATACACACAGGCCCATGTAGGTTTATGTGTACTAAAATTTTTTGATTTTGATTTATGATTTTGATTGTAAAGAACAGGATAGTCAAATGGTAATCATAATGTTGCATCACGGCCTTATCCTCGAAGGGGTAAGCATAGTGCACCCTTATTTCGCCAGCTATTTATTATGTCAAATGTAACTAATATGAGGCTATTCTTTTGGCATTCAACTTCTCTGTTGCAGCCTGTAGTCTGGTTTAGTAACCAGACTACAGGCTGCAACAGAGAAGTTGTTATTGGAAACCCAATAACACCATTTACGAATACGTTACCATACCTCAAACTCAGCAGTCGCGACCACTATACACCAGCAAGACACTCGAAATTAATCCTAATGATAAATAACAGTAATTAAGGTAATTTGTCTGTGTTGTTAACGGCAAAGTGTGATCCCTTCTCTTACCGGGATATCATAATGGGCTACTAGGAGATCATGACGAGTCGGCAGCTGCTTCTGCGCGCTCATAACTTAATGCTTCTGCATAGTAATTATATGAGTGCATTGTGCCAGTCCCAGTATGTCTTATCTCTTAAATTACTTTAATGCCATTAGGAGAATGCCTAAGTTCATTCACTTTAGCTTAATGTAACGATATTTATCAATTTCTATATAAAGTATGATAATCGTAATCTCTTCCACGATTGTATACTGCGCATTATTTCATGGCCAGCTCTAAATATTTCCGGTCTAATATGACACCCCTTGATCGATAAACTTTCCAACGATGTTATGTAAAGAGACATTTTGGAAGTTGCGTTCATTATTTTCTTATCTATAAACGCTCCTCGTCAGTACTTTTTGAGGGCGACCCTTGAAATACCGACATACCTACTAGAGGAAAAATCGGTCAAGGGCATACGTTCTCTTTCTTCGCATGTGTGCGTGACTATCTATATTCTATTAGGAATCGTATAATATTCCGAGGGGCAGATATTTTTGGGGCATTTATTTACGAGATATGAATGAACTAACTTGAGAAAACAAAATGATAAGTGATGGAATTTTTTCATCAAAATTGCTTACTTAAATATGAATGCCACCACCCTGTAAAACACTCTTTTAAGCTAAACTGATTAGAGCCTGTTGTCATGAATTTGTACAAATTCATCCCTTAAGGGGATCAAACGGGACGTTCGAGTTTGTATATATGCGAACAACGCCAAAGGGAACACCTAGCATACAATCAACCCGTTGTTTTGTTCAGGAGCTCGTTTGGCTGTTTACAATTCCCACACCGTTTATTAATTTACATTATTAATTTTCACTACTAAACTTTTTCCGTGTATCTGTAAACTGTTTAATATCTTTTGCTTAAGCATTTTACGATAAAACATGAATTCGGTAACTTACGGAACGGGCATAAGGTTAAAATTCAACTGATCGACGTGCCTATATTTAATTTAGACTTCGACATAGCCTACTGTGATTGTAATGATAGATATTTCTAGAATCGAAGTAAATAAAGCAAACGGAATTGAGTTTTGAATCAAATTCTGTTCAAAATTGAGACTGATATATTTTATCGCCAGTTTTTTTTGTGATTTTATGTTTTACGGCGCCCGAATGTGGCCGTGTGACACAGCGTTTTTTACTTCAACACATTCCACATTCTGTCCTGTATTGAGGACCTACACTACACTACCTGTTACTAGGAATATCAACATTCTGAAAACTCAATTACAACGTTATGAATTTGCACGACAATTGTTGGTTGGTTGGTAAATATTATGTACACCTAGACCTTAAAACGCAGCCTGCATAGTACTCGTAGTACCGGTCTTTCAATCCCTTTGCTAAGCCGAGTCACTGTCTGCCTCTTTTGACCGTTAAACCCCATAGACGAAGGGTTTCGCGTAATCAGAAACTAGCTTTAAAGTGAATATCACTTAAACATACAACCCAATCACTTAAAAGAGCGGATTTTTTTACAAAAACATTAAACTTCAGATGATTTTAGGAAGTCTTTGTAAATTGTAGGTAGTTTTCTTAAGTTTTTTGTGTTACATCCGTTCTGTTGATTCTTCTGATTGGTCCTTAGATAATGGTTTCCTTGGCTTTGATGCCCACATCTCTTGATAGACTTTAATTCCCTTGCGACCGTCCACACCATTTTTGTTTAATTCAAATGGAACAGCAAACAGCATTAGCATTATACAAGAAAGACTGAAACTTCAATGTGATTTCATAATTATAAATGACCAATAAAAACATCGATAGCCCGTCTTATCGTACAGACAATAAATTGACAGCAGAAGTCGGCAGGCCGGGCCGTGATAGGTGGCAGTAATTAATGGCGACCCTCGCTATTCCTGGCTCGAAGGACACGCTCCAACGTGACCAGAATGCAATTATAGCTCGCAAAATAAAAATATTAAATATTAATTTATTAACTCCCATTGTTAAGTTTATAGTCATGTTGGAATAAATGTCTTCATATTTCAGTCGTTATTTTTCGCGGTTAGATCGTGATGCTGTTCACAGGACAATCAAAACTTGAGTTTTTCTGCGAAAGGTTCTCAGAACATACATTTTCGAAATATGCTGGAATCGCGCAAAAACTATTTATATCACAATTATATTGGATCGAAGGACCGTAATAGTTCACAATTAGTGTCAAAAAGTCAACAGGAAACTAATATTTTGTGTGGCAAACGATTTATTAAAAAAAATACCAAAATATTCATGGAATAGGACTCAAACAACCAATATAATGTATGGAAATAACTAACTGAAAGCAGTTATCAAACTAGGTGTCGATGAAGCCTTTTTCCCTTCGTGTACTAATTCGATTGTACAAGTAAACAAGTGTTGCTACTACAAGTTATTACAGGCTTCTTGTGCAGCGAACTCGCGAATAGTTTGCTTACGTCGGTTAATAGAGTGTTTCAATTGAGATACCGATGTCCGATATGGGTATTCGGGAGCGGTTCTCTATTTAGAGAAATAAAGCATCGGTTGCACGCTCCCTGGAAACGAGCCAAAGGCATTTGTAGCTATTGGAATATGCAAAATTGCAGTTTATTAACTTAAATCTGTTTCATGATTTTATTAATGTTATTTAGCTTTTCTTATGAGTATCCACATTATTTTAATTTAAATTACCGTACCGCGGCTGACCGATACATATGTCAAAGCGTAATTATTATCATGAATTTAATATGTTTAAGCTGCTGCGCACGTACACCGAGTTTTAACTAATAGTTAATATAATAGAGGGCGAGCCTATTGCCATCAACCGGGTACAAATCCAGACTCCAGGCTGCTACTGAAATTCCAAATGGAAAAAACCCTTTTGCCCGACTTGGAAATCAAACCCGGGGCCTCGTGCTCAGCTGTAGCGCTTGCGACCAACCAATGAGGCCGTCAGTTAAAACAGGTTGCCAATAATGATGTTCATAATGTGCCACAGATATACTATGCTACGTATGTGCATGCAGCATGCAGCATGCGGGATCATAAAGCTGGAATTTAATTCAGATCTCGTTGCTAAATAAAACTTGGTGCTTGTTAGAAAAAAACAGCTTGAAGTTTTCGACAATAGAATTAAATACATTCCTAATGCCTTATTTGCAACATAATGTGCAGGTCATTGAGTAAATTTGAGTCCTTCTTGGCGTTCAATGTGCTACAGTACAAGTGACTCAGACTACAAGGGAGACGATTCTGAAGGTAAACCGATTGGAAGCTTCAAAATTACGTTCAATTCTCACTCTGCAGGTTGACATGTAGATACATAGACGTATATACACATCCGCTTTACGTAGCTTCAGCAGAACTGCACCCTAATTGCGTAACACATTTTCGTAAACGATTACGACTGATCTGTTTGATTTTGACGGATCAAGAACATTCATTGCGTTCTATATATTGTTGAGCAGAATTTTTATCGAACATAAGAAGCAATGGATTAGCAATCTGTTTCAAAACGATTCAGATTCCGATTGATTGTGTATTACGCAATTAGGGTGCTGGTCTAACGGTGTAACAAGGAAATTCAATAACATGTCGGTAGTCTTTCTAGTGTGCGCAAAACATTATACCTACAGTAACTTTTTAAAATGTAGTTTTCTTTTGTCCGGCACGTTGTGAACAAAATTCTAATGAAAGAAGTTTAATTCAAACCGAATGGAATTCACGTCATGTGATTTAGGTTGGGCGACAAATCTTTAGTGAGAAATGTTTTCAGAATGTTGAGTCTAAAACTGTTCATTCCCTAGAGCAACCTTCGCGAAACAACTGAAAAATACCCTCAAAGCAAACACTCAGCCGTAAAGAAGGGCTCCCGTTCATTGATAAATAGCTCTCCCCTCCCCACCATCCACATCAGTGAATAGACTCACATAAAACCAGTACTTCGTGCTAGTCGCAGGATAAACTTTTGTTGATCTTTTTTGTGAAACCTTTGTAATCGATCAATGTTATCAGTTTTCATCCAGCTCGTGAATCGCTGTCTGTTGTTATAAGCAACGGAGGAGGTGGATGGTGGGGTTCAGTGTATGTCCCTGTTGCTGGCATATGAAACACAAAGAAATGCCAAAATAACTCCTCGTGAGCTATAAATATTTGTACATGAGAATTACGTTATGAAAGGTACGCAACATCGTCGATCAACAGTCCACTTCCGGTATCCGATGAATGGTGACACTCATTGAATCAAATTTAAGACAGCCCAATTTGTGTCTTTGATGAATTGTGGTAGAGGAATTTTCATGAATGACAGGTATTTTGGAACGTTATTTAACATCTACAGAAAATCTATTATCTGCTCCCACACGGTTTTCTGAAGTAAATATAGACTGAAGTAGAGAGAGAGAGAGGTGTTATTATAATAGTTGGCGTTCTTTCTACGGAATTGTTTTGGTTGAACTATTTAATTAACGACGTAATACATAATACGTAGGTCGCACTGAGGACGCAAGGGTCAACCGACTCTAAATATTTTTGAGAGAAGTGAAACATTTTGTTAAAATAATTCTTACGAGCGACGTATCACGGCGGCCGTGCTGAAATGCTTTTAGTGAAATAACAAGAGTTTTATACCCGCGCGCGTCCGCGCCCCGGGCGATGCTCAGACAAAACATGTGAGCTAAGTATTATATTAGCTGTATTAAAGCTCGTGTGTGGTCGTCATCGCTGCCTTCGACAAAATCACGAATTACTTTCACGAAAAAGCGCTTAGCACGAACTTGTTTATCTAGTTATGGTGATCGTTGTGAATCAACGTAATTAACGTAATATAATACATTATCTCTCTCGTTTTCTGAACCTTTTCCGTTTTCCCGCATAAACGGATAGGTTTGCGTATTGGCCTAGCCATCGATTTTGTTAGAGTTCTCGGAACATGCACGGTCTTATTATAGTTGTGTTAGACAATTGTACTTACATAAGTGTTGCAAGGCTATTGCAAGGTTTGTTCGAAGGAAATGGTTGTATTTATATCTCTTGGTTATTGAGTTTTATCGTTTCATGACTTTTATTTCTTCGACTTGTTTATCGACACATGAATTTTATATCTAGAACTCCTCTGCACCAATACATAATATTTTCATAAAATCGCGATATTTGAAAGTATCACAGTATAATGTGGTATAGGTCACAATATTTAGATATTATAAGAAATATTTCATTGAGCTATAGTGTTCGGGAAGGTCACGACGGAGGCTGTAGGCTGTCTTTACGAGCACTGGCGACGCGCCAACAGCAGCTGCTCGTACACATTGTTAGCACGTTTTTCTTGGACTCGAAACATTACTTAGCTCTTGATTCGTTGTTGCTATAAAGACGAAATGACAAATAAAGACTAAACGAGCGACGTTTAAACTATCAAGACAGTAAGCCGACGAGTTAAACAATTGCAACGGTTTTCTCGCTTAAAAAACGTATAATAGGTTGTTGGTACCGTGTAAGTAAAAGAGATAACATAATAATCGCTGACTGTTCACACTGGTGAGAACTCTCTCTCCAATAGTTTTTCTCAGCGACAAGAGCTATTGAAGAGAGTAATCGCTCAGCGACGCTCGCTTGTCGGGCAGAACACTTGCTGAGAGTACCACCCCGAGCGAGTGGTGCGAGTAATCGCCCTTCGCACTCGCTCATGCTCTACTCGTTTCAACGTACGTGGCTTATTACGAACTTTTAAAAAACCAGGCAAGTTCTAGGCAATTCATTTCACTGGATGGTAAAATTTCGTATTATGACCTTCCTAGTTCTGAGCGACTTCACGCTGGGTAGTTTGTCTATGGCTGGCTTGTAATTCTCTGACGTAACGTTCAGAAATACAAATAAACATTTATTGGTAAGTTACGGTTTTATTTAAATCACGTATTGAAATACAAAAATATTAAGTATAATATATTAATCTAGTTACTTTTTGAAAATATGAACGCAATTTATATTGTGCTATATAATTAATTTATACTCGTAATATACTTTCTGTTTTTAAATTGTAACGCGAGGTTTCCGAACGCATTCCACTCGAAGGTCAGCTGGAAATTCGACAACTTCAATGGAATAGAAGTATTGTTTCACAAACATTCTAACATTAACAATATGAAAGAACACTATCGTATTGTTTGTATAGTCCTTCCATTCGTATGGTTCACGGAGTATAAACAAAAAATGGCGTGTTATTGAGTATTTTACATTGAACATTGAATGAGAGCCTATATTTCACCAGTGGGGTGTTGGTAGGAGCCGGTAGCATTTTATGATAATGCTACCACAACGTAAAATGAGAATAATGTTACTTAAAACTTAACGTAAAGTTGATACGTAATAAAAATAACTAACCTAGTATTTACTGATAAATCCGTGGATTTTGTAGGCCGTTATGGGTTATAGGTGAACGCCAAAAGGAAAGGCCGTCTAAAGGATTTCAAGAATACGTTTATTATCCTTTTATTTATAGGTATATTGTAAAGTGGGATGACCTCAGCTCATGCCATGCTCTTCACAATGGTTCAGTACCAAGTCTTTGCTAAGTTGATATCGTTGAATAAATTGCACATCATCTATGTCGAACGCATTGTATTGATCACGAAGTCGTCTTCTTTTGATCCTAGATTCACTATTTTGATGAGAAAAGTTACTTAACAGGAACTCAAACAGTTCATATTCGTCACACATGATATTTTATTTTTTTATATAGAGAACACTCAAATAACTTCGC
Source organism: Dasypolia templi (assembly GCA_963555695.1). Taxonomy (NCBI): domain Eukaryota; kingdom Metazoa; phylum Arthropoda; class Insecta; order Lepidoptera; family Noctuidae; genus Dasypolia; species Dasypolia templi. The sequence continues at coordinate 17,505,406 of OY743144.1, read as the reverse complement.
CAAATAAACCCGAAACAATTCAATAAAAGCTCCTCTGAAGCAGCGTAAATTGAATGGATTGTGAGCAAAGAGTACTATAATTAGACGGGTAATTGTGAGGTTACTTTGTGACAGTTTAGTTATGAAAAGCAATGTCAAACGTACGTTTATAAATGCGGTAGGTATTGCCAGGCGATAGTCGAGCAGAAGTCGGCCAGGGTATCACGTGACCGCTGACTGGCTTGTTTGACGAGTTCATAATACGAAATTGCAAGGCAGTTCTGTTTACGCCGTTAACTGCCTGGAAATAAGACTTCATAACCCCCGACCCCAGTTCATTGGCTTTGTGGATTGTGTTTCATTATTAGAAATGGATCCAGCCTTGTTTCAATTACACCGCTTCACGCATTCTGTATCCGTTTTGCCATAGAAAGTTAATTTAATTGATAAAATGAGAAAGTTTATTGGCTTCACTGAATATAACAGCCCATAGATGTTTTGTGGATAAGAGATCATAATTACCGAAAATCTTGTTTTTTTTTGTGGAGGAATGATGAAGGTGTTTTTACAACAAAACAACTATTTTATATAGAGCGCAAAGCATTGCTGTTCACATTATATTTAATGCTAAGAAGTAGGTAGGTATGTATTCATAGATTAATAGAATCTTGAACAAAACTCTACTCATTTAGTAACGTTCTAAAAAGGTTTCATGTAAGACTTCATTATTGTACTTTCTGATATGAAATACGCTGTTCATACCCCCACAAACCTTTTCAAAACTCCTATCTCATTTAATCTATTTGCGAGAATTCAGGACACGTTTCACGGCATTTAAAGGAGTGTAGGAGTTGCTTAATCTTTGTAAAGTAGTTAACTCAATTTGAAGGAAAGCGGACCGTGAATGAACGCTCCCCAAAGTACGTGTGTATACATGAGAATTTGATAAATATTCTTTATATTGAACAATATGAAACCCTACTTTATGAGCGAGTAAAAAGAAGTACTCAATAAAACATTTTAATAAAACCATGGCACAAGATACTTATCGCGAACGACTTGTGACACGGAAAAGTTTAATTTTGATAAGAAAACGTTTTGTGATGAAGCTAAAAGATATCTACAGTATTTTCTATTCAGTTTGTCGTGTCAGTTCTGAATTGAATTACATTTTTCTACAATGACTAGCTGTTTTTAAGATGCACATCGGCATCGTATAAAAACGAACCTGCTGGGCTAATAATTCTTGGCATTTGGTCTTTCATATACCTAATTATGTTACACAATGACTCGTTTGTTCGGATAGGTACGTCTAGTTTAACCCGATCATAATACCTCATTATCGAAACGGAAATCCTATTCATCTATGAATTGCAGATGCATACGTAACTACATGCAGTTTGCTGGTTGGCTTATCTGTTAGGTTAATTGGTTTAAGCCATACTGAATTAATTTATGTGCAAGTTCTATGCAGAATTCTAACCTTGTTACACTGTAAGAGCATTGTGGCGATGCACCAATGCTGCACACTTTTTCGAAGTCAGCTCGAGGTTAGAAATATTTAACGTTTGAGTAAGAATTGTCCTCAGCGTTGTTATAAAGCAGTACGCATAAACGATAAGCAAGAGTTGACGATTCACAGTGCAGACAAAAGTTAATAATACTGCATACATTAAGAGAGACTAACAAAATAACATGTCGAATCTTATTGTAAACTTCCTCAAACAGCACAAACCGAGTTCGCTGGCTGGCTGGTTCAAAAACAAACATACAATAACACTAGAGATCAAAAGTTAAAATGGGTAAGAAAACTAAGCGCGGCGGTATGTCGAAGTGCAGCCATCGCACAGTTAGTGATGTGACGCGCGGATACGCGCACTCGATACTTTTACTTTGTACATGGTAACGCCGCGCCACGGACGTATCAATACACCAATTCAATTATAGGGTCGGAAATTTTTGAGGATTAAGAGATGTGTTAGTGTTTGTTAACTTTGCACATTGTTAACACAATATTATTATTGTGTTAACAATGTGCAAAGTTAACAAACGTTATCGTTTGGGATTACGCGAACTTATCAAATTGTAGTTTCAAAGCAGCAAAGAAAATTTGTCATTGCTTGATTAATTTTAAAAACAAACGCCCTATATGTATAATAAACTTTGGCTACAGAACATTATGTGGTGCAATTAATGGTGAAATACTCGTAGGCGCTGGACTATAGCAAATCCACTGTTACGATATTCAGGATACAGAAGTACCTAGGTACCTTATAAGGGAATTAGTGTCGGATGCCGTTGGGACTTCTGGTTATCTTGTTACCAAACAGCTGCAAGCTATAACTACCTGTTAGTTAGGTAGGACAGATCTCCGTAACCTGCAGGCTTAGCATGGCGTTTTCTGTTTCTACTCTACTGTAGAATAGAAATCGCTTTCTACGCTCCTCGAAATCTCTTTTTCGCGAGCACGAGGACATACTTAGACTCAGGTTGCTTTATAGACAGTGATTTTCCATAGCAACGGGTTAGTTGCTAGTGACGTGTATAACTACCCATTTTTACCGTACAATTGCGTTTCGTTTCTGTGTAGACAGTAGAAAACTTTCTACTGTCTACACAGAAACGCCATTTTTGTCTACTCTTCCGTCGACAATACGCTTCTCTAGGGCGCTCGTGCTAAGCCTGCTGGATATTGAAACATTTGGTTATTCCAACGATACTGGTCAGGCACGGACTAAATATATACAATGCAGATACGTATAAATTTTTTAAAGGTGCTTAGTTCAAAATACAAGTCCGACATGAGAATAGTTTTTTTAAGTTACTTTAATTTAAAATAAAAAAGTACCTACTTCACTTTTCTATCTTCATGTGCACAGAAGACTGTGCTTAAAAGTTATTTGAAAGCGTGAGGGAAACCTCACACTTTCCTATCAAATACCTAGAAAACGCGGTAACCAATTAATACATTTAATTTTTATTCCATTAAATCAAGACTATTTTTACATCGATCATGAATCTAAAAGAATCATCACATCACTATTTCGGAGTATTAGAGTATCGCTTTGACTGTGCATGTTGACAGATTCATTTTCGTTGTGTGCAGTCTCTATAAAGCAATGGAACTCGCGTCACAGCTCAAAAAAGATTCAGTTGATCGTTCATAATTGCGACTATTGATTCCTTGAATAGGTCGCGCGGTACTGAGAGCCAATTTGTGTGCATGCTCGACATCAAACGGATTCAATTCAAATACTCAGTTTATGGGACGCTAGAATTGAATTGGATTATTATTTCGTGTCTATATTTGGTCTTGTGTCTTCAAAGGTTTCCAAATCAATGTTACATTAATAAATACGTAATACTTTTCATGAAATATATATCTGAAAAGGTTAACGACCGAAAAGTGGTCCGGTCTTTCAGAAAGTCAAGCCGTCTCACTATTAGGGGTACCGTAAATCACGGCTCGTCTAAGCGACTGTTAATAGACACTGATGTGACAGAACGAAACACTCAAATCTCAAGGAGCTTGCATATAGTCGCGACACTCTCGTGGACGTACGGACGGGTGGGTGACACGGGTCGCCAACGTCGCAAACGTCGCAGTCGTAAGCTCAGCTATATAATACGGTATGTATTCTGTTTCGTATCTGGATTAGTTTCACTCTGCTTCCCAAAATTCTTCGACAAACGCGCGAATGCTCGTTGGGGTGTCGTATCTATTGTACATCCCAAATACTCAAAATAAGATGATTCGAAGTCGTGTAATGCGCCCCTTATTTTTTTTTAATGTTCCCGGGGTGGAAAATCCTCATGGATGTCCTCCGCCCTGGGGCCGGGAGGGGTCTGTCAGACTCTTGCTGACTAAAAACCAGCCCGGTGTTCCATCTCACACCTACGTCGGGGTCGCGGAAATATATGATTCTTTCGAAACCTCCTCAGGTGGGGGGAAGAGGGGGGGGGGGTAGTGAGGTGTTTGAATCCCCCCGCAACGTCTAAAAGGGGTGCGCATGGAACACTACTCGCCGCCACCTCGGGTCCTGATGTATGGGAGGCGGCGGACGTCCTCGAGTCCGCCGTCCCTGGACCCATTTAGGGGGGTTGGAAGAGGGCGTATCCGCCCGCCGCTTGCGCCCGGTGCGCCTGCTGCGGATCGGGAGAGTGGACGAGATCTCTCTCTCCCTTTCCGCAGCCTCCTTCTGCGAGATCACTGTTTCGCAGAAGGAAATCACCGCGTCCCAGGACTCGACGCTGCCGACCATCGCACTCACTACGGCCGGCAGCGACAGGTCACTGCCTACTTCAGAGATGATGGCACGGCGCGGCTCCTCCCAAGCGGCACACTCTGCCAGCGTATGCCACGCCGTGTCCTCCCGGCAGTCGACGCAGTGGTGACACCGGGCGCCCGGCTCCCTGTTTATGCGACACAGGTACATCCCAAAGCAACCATGCCCCGAGAGCACCTGCGTCGCCCGAAACGACAGGGAGCCGTGCCTCCTCCCGAGCCAGAGGTCGAGCACGGGCCGGACCGCCTCGATGGTGACGTGAGGGCGTGAGAGCCTGTCCCGCCATTCCGCCACCAGGGCCTCGCGAAGCTGCGACCGACGCTGCTCCGTATGGCGCTGCATCGGCCGCTCGCCCCAACATCGATAAGGTGACGCGAGCACCTTCGCATCTAGGTTCCATGGCGGGGATCCGGCCAGTGCACAAGCCGCCTCGTAGGAGATCGAGCGAGTGTAATGCGCCCTGCGTCAACTTAATTATTCATCGTGTTACATAAACTTATTTTTTAAGTTGAACCCTCAGAACTAAATGTGTATACAAATTATCTAATTGATAAGACGTATATGCTAGTAGATGTTGGTGCTGTGTTGAATATGTAAATAGTTGAGACTTGTTCAGTCAGCGAAAATTTGAATAAAACTCGAATAAACTCCGCAGAATTATAATATTAGAATGTGTAGACCATATAGGACATAACACATAACAAGACGCCTGTAATCCCTGAAGGGTTAGGCATAGGTGTACCTAAGTATAAACACATTTCGCGAGTTATGTTCAAGTCCCATATTTACAGCGGACGACCCCATTGCCATCGCACACCATACAGAAATGTTCATGTATTTGGCTACAATTACTTTTAATTATCTTAATACTTGTTCTAAATTCTTCTTTTATATTTTTAAGGATAGAGTTAGAAGACCACAAATACCTACGAGTATCCATTGGAACTAATTAATAATTCCCAACGCAATGTTCAGTAGCGGATGTCGCACCCAGCTCAGGCTAAATGTTGCCATGTCAATACGGAAATTGGGAAAACAGGCAAAATAGGTTTCGAGGGTCAGCCTACCGCCCACGTCAGCCGCCGAGCAACGGCCGTCACTCACACCACAGAGGATCCTGACTTTACGCCTCACATATTGCGTCCCTGAATATTTACAGTAAATACACAACAATGATTTATTTACTATGAACTGAAAGAAAATCCGATCTGGATGAACTAAAATTCTTTAGTTACATTTAAAAAGAACTAATAACTTTTGCAAATCTTTTACAGTTTTATTTGTCAGATAACATCCGTAACAGTATTTTCTCTTCGATACAACTTCCTACTGAAATCCCTCGCCTCAGCACAATACCCGGCTGATAGCAAAGAGACCGTTGAAAAGCAAACCGACGACGTCCCAGTTAGTGCTGAGTTTGTAGCACGCTCAGCAGCCTTGCATCGCCTAAAGAACATATTAGCGGGAACGTGACCCGACTCAAACACGATCCACTCTGTCCACTATCACGCTCCAACTGATCGAGTTCTAGGAAGCAGCTCGACTCGAAACAATTAAGTAACTACTTACAGCCATAGTCGTAGTGGAAGCCTAATAATAAAATTCAAAGTGAAAGAACATGAGGTTTAATAAAGCTTTGCGTGGAGTTTTCTGCTTCAGTTACTTTGAATGGCGTAAAGAATGCCTTGCTATCAATCTTATGAGGTTACCCTTTAGCGACTTGAGTATTGTAACGAAGTTTTAGGTCAGTGAATGCCTTGGCTAGTGAGGTGTTACATTATCTGTGTCGGCGTTAAATGTCAAGTTGTTAGTGCTATTATGTGGTATAATGTCGAGGTTATATTTTTAGTGTCGAGTCAGGCCTGGCCATTATGCGTTGTTGTCGTAGAGGGTAACTTGTGGCACCTTCACCAGTGGTACGAGTATAGGTAAGGGTGGGTGACCCTTTGTCGACTATGCGAAGTATTGCGAAGCAAGACAAAGTCCTGAAACGAAGAGATAATTAAATTGTATCCGAGCCATGAAGCAATTTGTTGAACATATAATATGTTTTGGAATTTACTCACTATGTACACATGACGTGGATTATCCAATGATGTCGGCGAAGCTTGAAATGAGTGTCAGTTTCAGCCTTTGTACTTCCATCACACTGAGTGCTCAAAGGAAATAAAGTTTAAACCCCTCTATATGTCTTTTTAGTCGTTGGGTTACTCGTATATTATTTTATGTTCACTTCAAGCATTACGTGTACATAAAAATGAGTGAAAGTACTTAGTTTTCAGTGCTTTTATGAGCTTTTAGGTTTTGGATGAAAAAATCATAACTGAAACGAGATTGCGAAATAATGTTTTTTTTCCCTTCAAAAGCACTGGTTTTGCCAAAAGTGCTGTTATTTCAAAGTGGGAAGGTCCTAAAGCCAAGGCGCCATCAACTTTTAAATCCAATCACGCTTCATGCAGCTCCATTTGGAAGCTTAAAACTAGGTATTGTTCAAACGACGTCATAGTGAGAATTAGGGGGTCAAAATTTATTAGCAGCATAAGGTACTGAGCGGCGATAAGACTTTTCTGTTCCCCTTGTATTTTAGCTAGGGAAGCAAACCGTCCAAATTATGGAAAATGCTGCAACTGCCCGAAAATAACCCACACAAAGAGTTCTCATCTACTACTACTAATGGCCCTTTAATCGTCCAGTATTGGCCAAACTATGAAAATGCACCAACATTGGCCTTTAACAACTATATTGGTTGCACAGCTTAAATAATAGTTAACGACCGGACATAAAACGTAGGCATTATTTATGTTGCTAAACTGGAACAGATTGCAGGCGGCAAGTTGCAGCATGTTCCGGCGACAAGTTGGCTCGATTGGTGCCAACAATATGGCCGTGTTCTCGTATATAACACTAAGTAACAACAAGAGCAACGACAATGGCTGACGATTCTATGAAAGTTGTTTAAGAGATACCTTAAAGTTTCTTATCTTGGATCACATAATATTAAATTAAATATAACCTGCCAAATCAAACAAATCTAAAACTACCATAAGGGCCAGAATCATCATCATATTATTGAGTAATAGATTATGTAGTATCTACATATAATATAAAATACCTATAACCTTTTTGGTCTTAATAAAATTGACGAACACACCAGTGTTTGTTAATGTTGGTAAAAAATATTAATGGCAATCACAATTTTTTTTAGCAAAATTTACCACTTTTTTGCAAAAACTCTTGTGCATGCCAAGAACGTTTTTTTAAAGTGAAAACTTCTGTTCGCGTCACGGCCTGTGTACTTAAATTTTGGTGGATTCACTTCTGTCGGCAGTCCCCATGACTGCATTATGTTTATTTTACCCCAGAACTTGTTTAATTAATCAAGGAAAGGATTCGTATTTTAATTACCAAATTCTCAATATTAAAATAATGATTCTTTTTAGAACAACCTTTTTGGTCAATTTAATATTCTTGACCAACACTGGCAAAGAGTAGTAAAACGGGGTGAATAGGGATGCAGGGGTGAATCGAAACGAAACTTTAAAAGTGATTTTCACATTGAAATAATAATGTTTGTTGCCAAAAATGCCTCTTATGTATTGATTGTATTATAATTAACGATAAAGTGCCCATGTTGGCAACATACTATACTATTTCAATGTTAAAATCCTTTTTAAAGTTTCATTTCGATTCACCCCTGCATCCCTATTCACCCCGTTTTACCGTACTATAATTAGAACACTGGTCAATATTGCTGGAAAAAAATGTGTGACGCGATTATAGATTATTTTTATGTTTACTTGTTTGGCTTTCCTATACTTTTTTTCGTAATATTCAGCCTGTTTAATATTTTAGAATTAATGCATTGTAGCTTTAAAACAACTTGAATCTCAATTTAGATATGTTTTGTATTGAAAATGTGTATTTCCGACATTATAAAATACTTCTTAGTACGTACTAAGAATTATTTTATTGCTTACAATGCAATTATTTGAAAAAAACTTTCCTTCCTGTAAAAAATTATTTCCCTAATGCTGCGTACACACCGGCCCAACGAACGCCATCGAAGGATAATCGGGGTTGGCCACTGCACGTTCGTTGGCGTGCGAAGGTACGACAAAATACATTTAGTGGTCAAGCATACGAACGGTCGATTGCTTCTATCTCTTTGATCACCACGCTGCGGATTACCAGCACACGCCAACGTACGATTGACAGCGTTTGCTAAACCGTCCAGACAGGACCAACGAAGGCCAGCGAAACCCATTCGTTGGCGTTCGTTGGGCCGGTGTGTACGCAGCATTAAGGTACGGTTACAAGACTGTTTCCGTCATATTTATAACGGACGTCATGAAATCTGTAATTTTCACTAGTTTTTGACATTAAGGAGTCAAAAAACGCTCTGTATTTGGACATCACGGCCGCAAGTGGCGGTCACAGCTGGATTGTCAAAGTTACTCGACTCTCAGTACAGACCCTGATGGTTGGGTTCTTTTTAATGTACAATAATTGTACAGTAACCATCTTATAAATAGATAAATAACTATTCCGTTTTTCGTTGTTCCAGGACCCGCACCGGCGTGGTAGGCGTACTGCTGAGGGTCGCACGCCCTCTCCTGTGACTAGCCAGAGTACTAGCGAACGGCACGGGCGGCGGATTGTAAGCAAACATCTAACTTGTTGTAACCTAGACTAGACTTTACATAAGACACCGGCGTGGTAGGCGTACTGCTGAGGGTCGCACGCCCTCTCCTGTGACTAGCCAGAGTACTAGCGAACGGCACGGGCGGCGGATTGTAAGCAAACATCTAACTTGTTGTAACCTAGACTAGACTTTACATAAGACACCGGCGTGGTAGGCGTACTGCTGAGGGTCGCACGCCCTCTCCTGTGACTAGCCAGAGTATTAGCGCACGGCACGGGCGGCGGATTGTAAGCAAGCATCTAACTTGTTGTAACCTAGACTAGACTTTACATAAGACACTGGCGTGGTAGTCGTACTGCTGCATGCGTAGCTTGGCCACTATAGAAAAGGAAGAAACGGAAGACAAAATAACAGATGGTAGTAATATTTTAGAGGCGAGATGCCAAAATTCAATAAATGTTCACGAAATCGACTGATTTTCATATTTTTTTGCGAGAAAGGGAAAAATAATTTAAACAAAGTCATTTGTGATTTGAACAGCAGAGTTCTTCTTTTTTGAGTGTGGCTGATAGGAACTTTTTAAATAAATAAATTAAATATTCATGGAAAATCACAAATATTCACAACAAGTTTTCCAAAAAATAGCGCGATGCGATTGTTTTTTTTTAGAATAAAGTACTTTTGATTATAAACATAAAAATATATCATTTTTATCATAATATGGCCTGCTTGCACGTGGCTGAACCACTTTTTTCAACTTCCATATATATAAAGCAGATTTTTTTTTTTGAAAAAACTATTTTTCTGAAAACAAAACCAGTAAGTAACGTATTTTTTCCTAACGTTAAGCAAACCGTTTCAAGAAAATTGAAAATCACACATTTAATCTATTAATAAAAAATAAAAAAAATGCAATATCTTCATTAAAATATAGTTTATTTTGCAAAATAAACTATATTTTCGAGAGCGCAAAAGTTATGAAGCTAAAAACAGGTGCTATAACTGACACAAATGGTTTAGCTCCACGAAAACTGTAGGTACTTTATACACATACATAATGTTTCAATTATTTCAAGCTTTCAAACAATTGATTAGAAATTGACAAACATGTTTTTTCGCTCGCACGGAGCCTTAAGAAAGTGATTTGTCTTCTCTTCGTAGAGTAGAGATGATACGAAGAAGTAGTCATGATACGAATGCTGAGGGTCGCGCGCCCTCTCCTGTCACTGTTCTTGTTGAGACGTGTATAGTGTATAGTGTCCTTGACTAGACCAATTAGATAATTTTTAAGACACCAGCGTGGTTGGCGTGTTACAAGCAATCTGTCTTGTTAATTCCCTCTCCTGGTATTAGCCAGAACTTTAGCAATTACGGAATTTCGTTTGTATCTAATTTAGATTTTATTCAGATTCAGAATGAAATATTTGCATTGGAAATGAACAATTTCTAGCGTGGCACGCGTTCAGTGATGGTATCTAATTCTAGTTGCAGTGTTGGTCTATTTCGTTATGTAGTCGACCCAGAAAACTTGGGAATAAGGCCAAAATAATGCTTAGTATTTCCTTATAATGTTACATTTTCAGCTATTCAAGACACTCCGGAAATTTCCACTTAGACTTGGAAAATGTTCTCAAGTTACGAGTAAACACACCATTTCATTTCGATATTTTCATCGATTGCGAGTCCACATCTCAAATGCAAATCTGTGACTCTAACGGAATTAGGAAAACTTTTTAAGCCTAGCCATTAGGTCGTAATTTTCCTAAATTGTAGCTTTTTAAATAGTTGATAACAAAGCATAGTTAATTCGGATTTGGGCCTGTAATTAGTGTCACTAACAGTACAACGATGCTACTGTATTTCTCTTAACGTTTCTGACAATAGAAGACAATGGCTTTATCCAGTTGAATCGGTGCTCAATCGGAAATCAGGTACATTTTCACTTAAACTTGCACAAAAACCGTACTTGATGTCTAAAATGTGTCTTTTGGTAATTGCAGAGGCGTGGGGCGCGGCGCGTGGCGGCGGCGCGGGCGCGGGCGGCGCCATGACGCGGCGCCCGCCACCATGACGCTGCCGCCGCCCGCGCGCCCCGCGCACCCCGCCGCGCATCGCGCAATGCGCTATTACCGCATCTGGATCTACGCGTGCAACGGCGCGCTGTTGCTAGGGGCGCTCGCATTCTGCGCGGCCGCGGGGCGGGCGCTCTCCGACTACCGGCGCGCGCTGGTGCCCGGACTCGGTGTGGCGCAGCCCGGATTTCTATACGGTTACGCGGCGCTGCCGGCGCAGGCGGGGCTGCTGCAGCTCCTCGGTTGCCTTGCAGCATTGAGACTTTCCGAACGGATGCTGAATGCCTACTGGTTGGCACTCCTTGCCCTGCTTGTAGGGGACGCAGCTATCGGCGTTTACTGGGCGTTCCGGTTTGAGCGAGTTTGTCGCGAGCTCCGGCCTCAGCTGCGGCTTCGTCTCGCAAAGGACTACGACACGGACATTGACTTCTCACAAGCTTGGGACCGCCTTCAGAGAGAACAGCGGTGCTGCGGCGTGACAGGGCCGGCAGACTTTGCGGCGTTTAACAGAACTACGCTCCCGGCGAGCTGCTGTCGTATCCCGACGCATACGACATCGGTGACTCCGGCGCTGATGGCCGTCACGACCGCCACGTCTCCTGCGCCGTTCACTCCGGTGCATTGTGCGCCGCACACAGCCGCCTGCTCAGAGAGACTACTCGTTTGGCTTCGACGAACCGCAGACGCGTTGTTCGTGTTAGGGTATTGCGTTATAGCATTTTTAAAATTGTGCTTCCTCGGAATCCTCCGGTACGAAATAAAGGAGATGATTCAAAAAATTCGAATATTACAAACTGAGCTCGGAGCAGGCGAGCTGATGGATGGTAGTCCGATCCACGGTGGACCACTCTCTCAGACGATAATAGTTAACGCGGTGAACGCTAACGGAGGCGTGCGAGCACACAGCGGCAGCCCTGAACTCGCGGGAGAGCGCGAGGCACTGCTGGGGCGAGCTACGGATCCGTGTCCGCGGCGGAGCATTCACGATGAACCTCTCGGTCCCAAAACGATAAACGGAAACAACAACTGCGAGATGCGCGAACTCGCTCGAGGAGATTACAGACCTTTAGCGGCGGACAGTGCAGCGACTCGAATCTGACTAAGATGTTACTTGGAGCGGCTGTTCGGGCGGCGCTGGCGCTCGTTCCCGAGCGCGGGCTGCGAGCTCGAGCCGCCGGGCCGCACGCTGCCCGTGCTCGTGCGCCGGGTGCCCGCGGGCGCACGTGTGCGCCTCGACCAGCGCCGTCAAACCCGCTCCGAATTCGAGTTGTAAGTTACAAGAGGCTGTATCCGCGGCGAGCCGCGGCGTTCGTCGCGAAAATCATACTCATTAGCGATGTCAATTGGGAGTACCGATATATCGGTAAGACTAAACTGTATGTAATGTTCTTAGTGGTAGAGTTGTAAAACTGTACGAGCGATGCAAATAAGAATAAGTGATGTCGTTCAAAACGTTGTGAACTGTGAGATATGAATAATATTAAGAAAGTGCAGTGCATCAAAGGATAATAAATTGTGTAATTAGACAAAGTGAAATCGATTTTTGAGCAAAGCTTGTGTTTAGTTCCTAACTTTGGCCGTTAAATATTCGTTCCGTAGGTGCATAGGACACACAGATATGTTTTACTTTACGGTCCCTAGGGCAGTGGCAAGAGAGAGAGAGAGATACCCGAGGTATCGTGACGAGTACAGCATGTGAGGAAATGCAGTCTCCGGAACAGCAAACTATAATTATGCATACTTTGGCTACTACGAGAGCGCAGTAAATCCATCCTACATTATATTGTATCTGTATACTCGAATACGATTTTAATATTTATAGCAGTAAATAACGGGAATCAACCAATATAGATTAATTATGATGATTATTTAGCCTTAAGACTTAACAGTTTTTGATTGTATACCAATAGAGTTACGGAAATAATATGTATGTATTTTACAAATTTTCACGTAATTTTACTCATTGTCTTCAATAAAAGAATTGTATGTATATGTTAAAATATATTGCCATAGTCTGTAACACCAACGACGCATTCATTTTTAGCGACTTTTGGCCAGAAGCTTATCTTAACTTTGAGCATGAGTTTAAAGATATTTTATCAACTGTTTATACAATTAGATATAAATATATGTACTTAATAAAATATGGATAGATTTAACATTTAATTTGATAGCTGATGATAGGGGTGGTTCCTTTTTTTTTATGCTAGTCCTACATTTTGATATACCAATACGTTACAAATTATAAAATCAAATGGCTCGCTTGCACGGAAGATTTCTGCTGTCACTCTGTGTTTATTCCGTAGGATATTACATCTCTATCATAGAACTCTTAGTTTATAATAAGTACATCTATACCTGTTCATAACTTGCACGATTGCTCTGACAGTACTTGCGTAGATTTGACAATAATCTCGTGAGCATCACGACTTGGGTTCTCGTTTGCCACTTAGGTAATGTCCGCCACACACACAACCGTTCGTCTAGACAGCTTTCCTTACATGAGTCGGACAAGAGTGAGCCGCGACTTTCCTTGCTCATCGTCTATTAATCTAGTTCTCATAATCATACCTAATGTTGTCGGTTAATGTAAATAATAAACAAAATTTGTACATGTGTAGTATGCGAATAATTGTGCATGGACAGATTACAAAATACATAGTACTGATATGAGCTTAAACGACGTAGTGCCTACAATGATATGCTTGTAAACAGTATGAAGTGGACAAACACACTTTTAGTAACATTTTATTTTATGGCAGAAGAGTTTAAAATGTTTCGTACTACATTTTATCATTATCTTGACAGAGTACACACGTTTTTGCTAAAATTTTAAAGAGATCGCGCTATGAATCTAGACTGCGCATATAAATTTATTACAATAATCTCATTGTGTAAGGAATTAGGGGAAATTTATTAATGGCTGTGTCAAATATAGGTAAAACCTATTCATGCCGTGTATAAGAGCAGTCACGGTTCGATGTCATAGCTGCCGGTGGAGCGAGCCTGTTCACTGCAGCGCAGCGGCGCGCGCGCAGACTCACGCTCGCGGCTCGACCGACGTACGACCACCTACCTACATTCATACATGTTTGTACTTTTACGAACTAACTTTATAGTTATATTGTAATGACGAGTACGACGTTATGTTCGCTTAGAGTAGGTATAATATTTTGTGAATTTATGCAGAAAAATAGTTTTTTAATATTGTTGTCACATGAATGTACCAATCTTATAAAAATTGTACCTATATTCGGAAAGTTGAATAATTTGTAGCTAGGATCCAATCTAAATCCTGCATTACTTCCAAAAAAAAAAGCGGTTAAAATAACATGTGCCTTGCCTTAAAAAATGTATAACTGATGTTATGTTTATTGTAAATGAATGGATATGAAGTAACACGAGCTCGTGTCTAATGTGCTGCCTACACCTTCCGACATACGTACGTACACTGTACCTACTCTAGACTGTGTTTTATGTGTTGTCGTTCAACTCTGTGGAACCTGAGATTATTACTGTTTTGTTCATTAAAATTTCAAAACTGTACAGCTGTGCTAAAACATTAATGTACCGATGGAATATGTGGTTGAAAGAAAAAATACTAATTAATCGACAATTCGACATAGCACTCGACGAGTGCGAAATGAGTGTCCCAATGTAATCTGTTAACAATATTAAAATTCGGATGGTACATTGTACGTAATCTTTTGAATTCTCTACTGTCACTATATTTTGAATGTTTCCCTCGTTCAGTGTGTTTCATTATTATAGTAGAGTTGTTACAACTTTCCGAAGGTACGCACTAGGCGACTGAGAGCTAATATTATCATAATAAATGCATTAAATAAAGAGTTTGTTAAAATGTTGGAGTTTTTTATTTTATAGCCAAATAAATGTTTATCCACCCTAAAAATTACGTTTTGGACTATCTTTGTAACAATTCAGTCATAACTCATCCGCTTGGATATTATCCTATAGGGACACGTTGATATTTCTTTTCTATTAGAAATACGTAAAGATGTCAGAATGCACATAATCCTCCTTATTTATAAACTTTGCTTTATGATAATTAAATGTAGGCGTTTGTTTAACCATACACTTTTGAGGTTTAAATGTCTCTTAACTTTAAGCAACGCTTATAATTACGGAGGATAATATTTGTTAATTAAATGAGGAATAATATTGATTATCCGGACCCAATGAGATGACTCTTCCGGAAGAGGGTCTGGAAACTGTCGAAACCGATGATTCTGTTACAGCAACATTTAAATAAATACGACGACTACAACGAATGATAAAGAATGCACATTTGCCTTATTCATTGTACAACTCTAAGGCAGCAATAAATGTCGCATTCTTCAATCAAATAAATTTCCGTGAATTAAGAACAATTTGAAACACAGCACGTGCTTCATAAGTCTTAAAATTACTACTTAATACTGTAAACTTTTCAAAATACCTATTACATTTCTTCTCGTTTTATTTCTATAGATATCTTCTTCAAATATTTCCAAAGGCAAAAAAAGATCTAAACGACCTTGCGTAATGACCGGCCTTGTTAGTATGCAAATGCAGGTAATCATAGACTCACCTCCACGGCATCTTCTTTCAGCCTGTAGGCGCGATCGACGTTCGCTCCTCCGATCACCAACACATCGCCCTCACAATTCTTCTCAGAAAACAATGGCACTTCATCAGACCGGTTGCTGCACGAAGTGTGAAAATGTCCCAAAGAATTGGTCGTACATTTTCCAGCGCCCTTCGACAAACCAATATTAGACGCATTCTTCGAATTGTTACCATTCTTGAGTTTGTTGAACTCGACTGCAATATCGGCGCCCACTTTAGCGTTGTTCTTTATGAGGGCGATGTCTGCGACTCGTTAAAGAAAGATATTGTGGCAATTAGCTTCACTAATATCTCTAAAGACCGTTGGCGTTTCTAACACATTTAATTTACGATGGCATTAAGCAGTTGCTAAAGTCTTATTAAGTATTTTAATGGTGTCGTAATTATTCTGATAGGAGCCAAGCTTACGGGGGTCATGAGTAGATTAATGAAGGGAAGTCACGCTTCATTTGATATATGTGCATGGTTAGATATAGCTAGAAATCAACCTACAGGTACTGCCTTTAACATAAGCAAAATCAGCCTAAAATGTTCCCACTGCTAGTACACAGTTAGGCCTCCTCTCTGTGCGGGGGAGTAATCTACCACGCTTGCTCAGCGGGTTGGTAGATGTCACATTACTGACTAGACATTTCGCCTGTCAGGGTTCAAACCAACTACCTACAACTCGTAAGGCGCGGCCGTTACTACTGAGCCACCACTGCTGTAATTTCATTAACTAATAATATAATAAAAGGTTCTATACGTTAAAATACATAGAAAAGGATACTGGCATTAAGAGATGCGCCACTGGTAGCCTTGGCAACCGCAGACAGAATGAACGGCGTCACTTCTTTTCCGAAAATCCCTTTCTGATCAGCTTCTTTCAGCGCACGAGTAATGGCGTCTTCAATTATTTTCTCTGTAAAAACACATTACAATACAACATATAGCAAAGTAAGGAAAATACCGACATGATAATAATAATGAATGGGTTTTAAATGTTGTTGGCAAACTTAAATAGGTACTTATCAGGTTAAACAAGTTTGTGTGAAGTAGTCTAAAGGTAGATTTAACTGATATCATTGCTAAGGAATATTGACAATGACAGCTCTTGACCGCGCTTTAGATGTGCTGATCGCGTTCAGTTTCATTGCTGAAATCAGCCCTTTTTAGTAACCTTTGTAAGTTAGGATCTCTTATGCTCAATGTCACCCAATCAGTTTCAGCAAAGGATCCATATTTTTTTTAATACTTATACCTATCCATGGTCTGAAGCATGCATATGTAATAAACAAACTTGACTTATGATGACACATTTAGTTTATCTGAAATCCAGATTAAGCCATAGCATATAAAATCTTAGCTAGATAACTTTTTCTATGAACCCTCTCAGGATATTTTAATTAAAGTGTTATCGTAAAAAATGCCTTTCTGCGTTTTTCCGTTAGCAAATGTATTTTATTTATACTTTTAATAGTTAAAGCTGCATAATTGGAATAGCGAAGCTTTTGAATAATATCAACAAAATACGAATATTTAAAAGAATGTTTGCACTTTGTGAATATTACACGAGTTTTCATGAGGCTAAAAAAAGGTATAAGGCAGATGTGAGTGGAAACGCCGGGAGCGGACGCCCTAGGAGGACATATTATAGTGACCTTATTGGTTATGTTGTTCTGAAAGGTCAGGTGCGTAGCACTTGCAATCGGCGTACCTGACAGATGTATGAACGTAAACGAGGTAAAAGGAGTATGTAAGGATCGTAGCAGGTGGCGTTCTGTGGTTTCTGCCTACCCCCATGGGAAGAAGGCGTGAGTGTATGTATGTTTTCATGATATTTTTTCTTTCTATACCTAATGTTTTTGTACCTCCACGGATAACTTGAGCAAAAATTAAAGTAGGTATTAGTTAAGTAGTGAGCGGACCATTGCCGTTCGCCAACTCTTCGGTCGTTTTGGTCTGTTTAAAATGTTTTGTAGTAAGTGGTGATTTTAGGAATGGGGGCTGGCCAGTTGGGTGACTATATCGTAAAAGGTGCTGGGCTGTGACCAATGGATTTGTCTATAAAGTTCCCGTTAATACGACATGTAACAAATGGAAATAGTACAAAATTTCCATAATTTGCCGCAACAGCAGTGATTCAGTTCACATATCAACAGACCGTACGAAATATGTGCTCCTTTTGCATACACGTAATAACATAATTGCAGCGTAAGGGTTTATACTTGAGTCTACAATTTACTAGTTATTCTCACCGTCCATAGCATACTCCTGCGGTATCGGTACGGCAACAACAGTGCCGGACGTCAGTTGCAGCTCACGTGCCGCATGCAATAGCCGCGCGGCTTGCTGTGCGTCACCGACGCGGTGCGGCGCGGTATGACCCGACCGCGGCGTGTAGAACGCAGGAAAGTCTGACGTCTCTCCGAACGCGCATACGCATACACCTTGAGTTTCCTGAAGAAAAATATTATATTCGTGCTGAGTTACTCTGCTACGAAAAACTTTCTCGTAGACCGCTACGAAGAGCTTTTTCGTAGACGGCTACGAGAAACGAGGGTTAAAGAATTTTGTTTGTTTGTTTGGCATCTCGCAGGTCAACCTATGTGGTTGGCGTCTGCTTAAGCGGACTTGCCTGTGGATTCCCTAATAAATTAAGGCCTCCAGCCAGGACTTGAGGGTTAAAGAGAAACGAAAATTGGTATTATATGTACTTAGCACAAAACACATGCTAATCTCATTTTACAAACCTCAGGAACCTACATAACACTCTGCGAACCAAATGTAATAAAATATGAAATTACACAATTCTGAAACCACTCGGTAGTCCCCGATGTAATCAAGGCGCTCTTTGGAGTTACATTCGGCGTATTCTCATTGTGTACACGATTGCAACTCTCTCTTCTCTCTGGAATCAGCTAAGTTCCTACCAGCCTCCCCCGGGCTTTCCTCAGAGCTTGCGCGGCAACCTAACGACCTGGTTTGCCCGATGTTTTTCTTTCAATAAGTAAAACAGAAATAATACGAAGGTTGGATCTACTACAATTTACTTTGTTCAGTATGTTCTGCTTTTGAATCAAAAAGCGCCTGGAGCACCACACGGTCGACAAAAGGACAGTCAAGTGGGAATCGCCGACGTAAAAATGACGACGTATTTTATGTTCTTCAATTATTTGTCTACATTGTACTGTTCTGGCGTCGTAAAACATAAGAGACAAGAATCTTTTATCTTTATGTGAGATCGGATTGAACAGACACGAAGTTAGAGAGGTGTACTTCAAGTTATAATGTAGTAGAAACAGCAATGAAGTGCATAGTTACCAAGTACTCGAGAGTTCGTCCGATGTCTAATATGGACTTAACGCCACTGCACACGACGAGCGTGTTGCTGCGTCCCAGCTCGTGCAGATCCGCCGATATGTCCAATGTGTCCTCGCCGTGACGATGTACACCACCTGCTGGAAATACTCTACATTTTCAATATTCAGTTTCACTACCCTTTTTAGCAAATATATTGTACAGTTATTACAAGCACTCGATATTGGATTTGGGAAAAGAAAGCAGAAATAAAACTCAGAGATATTTAAAACAAACTAAAGTTTAGTTGCAGAATTGCGTAAAAGAAGAACTACCGTTCGTCGAAAACTTTGTCTGAAATTGTTTCAGGCGTTCAGTGGTTGGTGCGAAGCCGATAAAATAAAATTTTCCCGTATAACACGAGTCCATATTGACCAAAATGCTGAAAAGTCAAAATTACAAATATCTTCGATTGTTGAGTGTAATAAAATGTCGGCGAAGTATTTTGGCCGGGGCCACGGGAAGCGGGATTATTACATCACTGGTGGCGAACGGCGAAGTAGCGCGCAGTCGGTGGTTAGGTTAGACTCCGCTCCGACATAGTTTCGTTCAATGTATGTACATTATGCCTCCGCATCTCTGCAGGTACGTTCCCCATTCCGCGATTACTTCCAAAACATGAAGTAGGAACCAACCTTTTGTACAGATACGCCATTTGGTCCAATTTACCTCGACCGTTCTTTAGAATGCCGTTTCTATTTCATGAAAAGGTTAACCCATTTTAAACCTTTATAATCCCAAAATATAACGAAATGTTCTGTATCAATGTTTACTTCTTTCGTGATATAAGTGAACACAGGACCCAACATAACATAATAATGTGAACAATGGTAGTCGGTTCTATTTAACAAGAGACGTCGTACTTCCATGAATACTTACATGTTTTCAAATAACATACCTACGGAGATGGTTATTACCGACGTGAATAAGATTTATGTTCCATTATGCTCATCGTAGAATTGAAAGCTGAAATTTGTTCAGCTTTCAATTCTAATGTATCTAACCATTAAAAATGCAAGCTCAACTGCGCTTGCATTTAACGGGGTTATCCGAAAGCATCAAAATTTACTTTTTTAAAGGGTGAAGAGTTGAAACCCGAAAACTCCACAGTATTCTTAGGCATAACTTTGGATGCCAAGCTTCAATGGGGCCCCCATATAGATAAATTGTCAAAAAAACTAAGCTCTGCAGCATACGCCGTTAGAAAAATTCGTAATTTAACTGATTTAGAGACAGCGCGATTAGTTTACTTTAGTTATTTTCATAGTGTGATGTCGTACGGTATTCTTTTGTGGGGAAATGCCGCCGACATTCAAACAGTTTTTGTTTTACAAAAAAGGGCAATTCGTTCAATTTATAAATTAAGTCCCAGACACTCCCTCAGAGACAAATTTAAAGAGATTAATATAATGACTGTGCCTTCTCAGTACATTTATGAAAATCTTTTATATGCACATAAAAATATTAATCTGTTTAAAAAATACAGTGATATCCATAACAAAAATACTAGGAATAAACACAAATTTGTTGTTCCCACTACCAGGCTCAAGAAAATAGGTGGCTCGTTTAAATGTCAATGTATACGTTTTTATAATAAACTTCCTAGCCACATTCAAGAACTAAGCCTTAATAAATTTAAAACTTTTATAAAGCGGAAATTATGCCAGAAAACCTATTATACTGTCAAAGACTATATTGAGGACAAGAAGGCTTGGGATTGAGCTGCTCCAATAAGTTTACACAGACATAATTGATGTGTAATTTGCTATTTTTACTTTTTTTTTCTTTTAACCTTTTTTTTTTCTATATACGTACCTTATTATCTAAACAATGACATGTATATATTTACTGTATAAAGTATAATATTGTTTTAATTTTTGTGAATGTGAGGACTATGTAGGTTATTGCATTTTTTTTTTCTTCTTTTAATGATGATGGTCTGGCTGTTTGAGTACTTTACGCGGCCTCCCCAAATGTCCTTTCTTTTGTATTGTTCGTCGGATCGTTGAGCTCCTTAGTTCTGAGTTGAGCTGCACGATGATTGACAAATGCGTGCACTGACTGGACAGGTCCACTCAAATCCGTGTGGTTCTTTCCTCAAAAGACCATTTCAGACACCAGTCTACATAGTCCTCATAAGATACGACCAAGATTATTTTCATATTTTATTTACACTTTGACATTGATGCACTTTATATATGCAATGACATTTACTTTGTAAAGGATTATACTATTTTAATTATTGTGAATGTGAAGACATTGTGGATTTGTTGTATTTTTTAATGCATTTTTTTTTGAATTATTAGTTTTAATCATGGTCTGGCAGTTTGAGTAATTTATGCGGCCTACCCAAATGTCCTTTCTTTAGTAATGTTCGTCAAATCGTTTAGCTCCTTTAGTTCTGTGTTGAGCTGCATGACAACTGACAAATGCGTGCACTGACTGGACAGGTCCACTCATTCTGTGTGGTTCTTTCCTCGAAAGACCATTTCAGATATCAATCCACATGGTCTTCACATGACCTGACCAAGATTATGTCTGGACTTTAAAAGAGACTGTGACCTCTGAGTTTGTTTCGGCGTTTCTTCTCAGAGTAGTCAGATAGGAAATGCCGAATTCACCTAGTTTTTAAAATATGATTGACATGTTAAAGTGTTTGTAGAAACCTATTTACAGAAATAAAATCATTTATCATTTATCATTTACTGGTCTCCTCGCCATGAATTCGTTTTTTTTATTTGGGGCTGAATTTCGTGAAATAACTTGCTAGTTAATGTGTATATTAAAAGGAACACTCAATTCAATACAGTTCTTATTCTATTATGAAGACGACAAAAACTTGCGTATCTATCTAAAACTAAAGCTATGCATAGGTGTGTATCGGAGACTACCACCCAAAAGAGAGGTCGCTTGAAAAGCTCCTAGTTTAGCATTACCTTTATAATAAATCGTCTACGACACGATAACGATGCGGCGGCCATCGAAATTCGCCATTTTGCCTACGCCCAGCCAACCCCTGCCGTTGCGAAGTGCCGATATAGCGTAATCCTTTTGTATCCATCCTTTCGGGTATTCACAGACCTGTTCCTTGCTCGGAAACCTTATCCTGACAGACTGACAGATTCAAATAGTTGGGAACGGAATAATAAGGCTGCTTCTCACAATAATTTACAAGCCCAAGCACTACGATTGTTTATCTAGAAGGTGATGAATCGCGCTCTGTTTTACGGAATTCGTTGTTAATTACATCGCCAGTTCGGCACGGCTGCGATGCGGCTGGCAGTAATGAATGCGCCGGCAAAACGTTGAATTCAACCGTGATATCGTTGAAATTCATTTGTGAATTCACGAGCACGGTTAATTGAAGTGTTTGCGGTATTTTCACGATGATTGCTACAATTTGCGAGTCGTGACTTAGCACTACCTTGTACGGGAGAAGCGTGATCATAATCATGTAAACACTCATAAACAACACGTTAATTGCAGGCGCTTTGTAAAACAACCAAACAAAATACTATGAATGTTGAGTGTAAAGTTGAGTTTCATGTGATTTTCGATCGTTGAATTAAGAATGTCATTTCATTTAAATGGTAGTCGTAAACAGGTTCATTAAACGTGGAGCCTGGCGCGATATTAACGTGGTGTAATGCGATTCGCGTGATAATAAAGAGTTTCTAATGTAGCAGCCGCTGTGCTGTACAACAACGAAATACTTAATATGTTACATGGCAGCTGACATGTATTGTAATTTTTTTTCAGGCGTATTTCTGGGTAGTGTTTCGAAACATTTTATTACGTCACTTCCGCCTCCTTTTTTCACGTGGCATCGCTTTCACACTCCTGAATTTAAAAGTTGGAATCGAATTGATGTCAATGAACACGAGGTTTTTGCATTCAATTAATGTAAATTTTATTGATTCAGAACTTGAAAATGTCTGGACTAAAGCCGCAGGACTAGAGCATACTATCCGGTAAGTAGTTACGTAAAAACACGTATTTTGTCGCCATATTGTAAGGTTCGGTGCCATAATGGTGACCGCTATTACGTAACGGAATGCCGTCTGCTTACAAGTGCCTCTATCCGTGGGAGACTGCACTTGAGGTCTTTTTATGTCCGCAGTATGAGGCTATTTGTGTGAGCCTGTTAGCTTGTTAGTTACATAACACTTTGGGTTAATGAGTCCAGCGTTCAATATTCCTTAGGAAGGCAATCTTATTTGACAAAGTTGTTGCTGTTTATAAAATTAGGAGCTTTGTTAAATTAATTATTAGTATTAGTTACAAGCTTTTGCTAGGAGTGATTCCTCGTTATTAATTCGAATATCTGTTGTGGAATTTAAGACCATTCACTCACCAGTCCTACGTTAGAGTCGTTGTGCTATTGGCGATTTTATTTATCTACAAATAGTTCAAAATAAAATGATTCGTAGGAAAGTTGATGAAACGGTTTCCTAGCTTCAAATGGAGATATTGTTAAAACTTTTCTCTTTACTCCGAGAAGGTAAAGAATAAAGTTGTCTTGCTTGTGGAAAGGTTTTTTCTATAATTAGATCACAAGTGCTGGTGCAAAAACTGGTTAAATCAGGGGTTCATTTAACGGTTGAGTTAAAGTGTTATAAGGTTTATCTGCTAAACAGTTTGCTGCAGTCCGGGGTTTGGAACTCAAATAGACTTAAGTGGAATAAGATTCAAGTCTTGACGATTTATTAAGAGAGTTTTTGCATTCAATTCTGAACGAAGCGAACTGAGCGAGAGATCATCAAGTCTGGAGAGTAAAGCTTGCGAGTAAAACCTACAGTATGTTTTAAAAATAAATTAAATATTGGCTCAGTCCCCATTAAACAGCACTTAAATATAACTGGAGAAATGTCGGTGATATACACCACAGCCTACCTCTTCAGGGAACACTTGCGTGATGTTGAGTTATAATTATAAAAATACGTCACCTATCCCGCCAGTAACGAACACGGGTATGTCAGCAAGCTGTGCCGCTATGATGGTGCCAGCGACGGTGGTGGCGCCGTCCTGTTGAGCAGCGGCTATCGGCGCCAGGTCCCTCCGTGAAGCCTTCACAACGCCCTTAGCTTGAGCCAGGTAGCTTAGCTGATCAGAGGATAAACCTATTGTCAGCTGACCTTTGAGGATTGCTATTGTTGCTGGTACTGCACCCTGCATAAAAAAGTGTGTGTGTGTGTTTATGTGCCTGTCGAAGTACGTGAAAGTTAAAGATAAAAGCAGTATCTTTTTGCAAAAGTCTGCTTCATTTAAAAACCTTTTAAATCTGGAAGACATTTTTTTAAGAGAAACATCTAAATACAAACATTATCTCGAGAGTAATTACGTGGCTACGAAAGGTCTACGAAAGCGTAGCATCCAGACACCATTTAGTAATGAAGGTACTGATAATTAGGTATATAAAACTACGTTTTAAAACTCACCCTTTCTCTTATAATATTCTCGACTTGCTTAGCAGTTTCCAAATTCTGCGGGTAAGGCATTCCGTGTGTAATAATCGTTGATTCTAGAGCGACAATCGGTTTACCATCTGACTTGGCGCCGCGAACCTCTTCAGAAAATACGAAGGGGGAAGCTGTACCATACCCCCTCTGATAAAACGCAGCCAGTCGTGAACCTCTGGATACGAACTTGGCTAGGTAAGCCATCTCGATTCCTAAAAATAGAATTCAGTTCATTAGAGATCGCTAAAAATATATAGAGTGGTATTTAAGAGGAAACGAGCGAGATAAATCGAGAGCGAACTATTATTCGATTCCGGCGAACCGTGGCTGTTTGTTGACTTTGCTCGTACTGTCACAGGCAGAAGCTTAAATGTAGTTCCAACAAAGATCACTTAAAAGCGATTGTCACGAATAGGAATTCACTCGCTAACGAAAACGGTTTGTGTTTACGTACTTTTACAAATACAAAGCTTATGCATGACTACCGTTTCGTGTTTGTTTTTGCAAAAGTGTGGCTTTTTCCTAGATTTTTTTTACAGACAATCCGAAACATACTTATCTACCACAAATAATGACTAAAAAAAGTTGTCGTATGAAATAAAATCGCATTGAATGACACAAAAGCGTCCAATTACACTGGCTCAGGCATTCGACGACCGCCGGGCATCGTCGGGCAGCGACTCAACTACGGATACTTCGACACTTTTGACGAAGGCTATCTATCGGTGGTCCCGGCGCACATTAATCAACGTGCGACAGGGTCTCTCGCAGCTCACCTGTGACGCCTGACATTGTGGCTAATTTAACACCTTCATAATACGTCGCACCTTTGGCGTTTGGATGTTGACAATGTATTTAGCACAATGGAATGGAGTAACTTTATTAACTACTAGCTTTTGGCTGTGGCTTCGCACGCATGGAGGTCAGAAATAATCCCACGGAAAAGTACGTTTATAACCTGGATTAACATTTAGGATACTTTTTATCCCGGAAAAAGTATCCTATATGTTAATCCAGGTTATAAACTCACAAAATGTATTCCTTATATGTTTAAAATTAACTCTTAACTCAAATAAAAATATCTAAAGTTTCTAATAATATAATTCAATCATGATTCGAAAGACACGTAGCGCCATCTAGCGTCCTAAAGTAATTGTGACCCTCGAAAGTTACGGTTCTTTCACTCAGGAATAGTACTTTTTTGTACCCCTGACCACGTGTATGCAAAATTTAATGACGATCGGTTCAGTGGTTTAGGCATAAAAAGGTAACAAACAAACTTACTTTCGCATTTATAATATTAATTAGTTAATATTATTATAGTTTTTAATTTGATCAGTATTGTCCCCAGGAATATTAATTTAGGACAGTATCTATATGTTTATAGCTAGTATGTTTTTAGGGAGGTTATTCTTCATAATTAGTTCTAATCTGACTATTAAATTAATATCATCGGTTAAGTTGGTTAAGAAGAGTATTATTAAGCAAACACACAAGTTGGCGTATTAGTTAGACAACATGTAAATCCAGGGAATTTATTGTTAAGCAACCTACCAACTTAAACTGTCCGTCTAATCAAATTCATAACAATAACGAAAGCATTCAAATCTGCTGATCAAAAAAAAATGATCTTTAAAAGTTTTATGAAATGCCTTTATCACGGAAAATTGACATAGTATGTCAATTTGTCCCATAATGTACCTCTGAAGTGCCACGAATTATTTAGATATGGGTACTGAATTATTTATACTTGGCGCATCTATCGAGTTTGCAAGGTTGCTGCAGGTCGTGATAGGTCCCTTACGTCTAGACGGTTAGTGCGAGTATTATCTAGATCGCAGACTGCAACTGCAGACTTTAAAAAAGTGTCTGGAATTCAGGATATATGTCTACGACTAGACTTAGAATTCCGTCTATCGTCACGAATTGCTTCGAGACACAGATATATGCCTGATAAGGGCGTGAGTGTACTTATGTATGTTTAGGCCTCAAAAAGAGGCGTGATTTGTGTGCCGTAGACCGGCTTCAGAAAGGTCAATCAAGTGTACGATCAGCTAATCTAATCTCATGTTAGCTGTGCACTTTGAAGCATGTTTGGTCATAGAATGTCCTAGAACCCTCGCCACTCTCGCTACCGCCTTTGAACCTACCATCGCCAAAAACAAGGACTGTATTGATTTCAATAAAAAGTTTGCTTCCGGATACCGCAAGGAGTAGGGTTGTTATCACCCAGCAACGCTTTGTTTATAATTATAACAGCTGTTTACCCGACAACGGGGCTGTCATATTTGCTTTTTTATCAAAGCGAGTTTTTTCGTTACATTTTCCTCTACAATTCGTGTTTTTATAAAGCATCGTTATTTATTCACATCAACTTATTGTCTTCTGTATTCTATTTTAGGTAAGAAATTATTTTTTTGTTCGTAATTGGCGGGTATGATTTCTGTCGGCATTCACCACATTACTGAGCTTCTAGGGAAAGATAATTTCAGTATGCTGCGAACAGTCGGGGGTTCTAAGTAAAAAAATGGACTAAAATTAACAAAGTAATTAAAAGAGATTTCCGTGGCAAGGTTTATTCGATAAAACTAACGATAGGCGGTAAGCACAAGTATGAAATAAAATGATGTGATATTTTGATGATTTTTTTATAATTATTCTCTAGAATTATAACATTATTAAAATTAGAGAATGAAATTGAATGATTTGAGTTTCTTGATTAATATTTTGATTACAGAGACATCTATCAATAATTATGAAACGATTCGTTTCTCTGTTAAGAAAAGTAGGTGGCGACTCTTTCTTTACTGAAGTTGTGTTTGTTCTAACTGTCAAACTGGTCACGTCGCTCGCTTATCGCTTATCTTGCTACGTGTAACGTACCTGTCATCTGATTTATGTACCTACTCTATAGCCATGTTTTGGATTGATTAAGAGTGCGGTTTTAAAGTCCTTGGTTTTTACGTTTTTGAAATGGGTTTACATTTGGCTTGCGTTGCTTAAAGCTTGAAATCAGGGCCTTAATTCACTATGACCACTTAATGATTCCTTGTTTCGAAAACACGTCAATTTCTTAGCTAGACTAATAATCTGCTAATATCGTAACACAATGTACGAAACTGTGCGGTATGAACGCGAAATTGGCGTGGTTTAAACTGTCAAAATACAACTCTGGGCAACCGTACGGAATCGTTGCAGTTTCGAGTAAAGTAAGATTGTGTTCGTAAAATTCAGCAAAACTTATACATACACAATGGACATTGTAGCTGTATGCCCCTGTAAACTATTGTCGAAAATGATAATACTTACGATTATTTTCTTCCATTACGAAATCGTCCAATAAGTGATTGTTAGTAATTCGAAGGGGGTCGAAATTTTCATTATTTTTGCGATAGGACACACCGTTTTCGAGATATACCTAAGCAAAAGAAAAAAAAAAAGATACAGTACCTACTGTTTTTGCACGTCTGAATTCGAGGTGTAGGTGTACATTTTAGTTCACGACAACAAATTTTATTACACACCTTTTTAATCGCGATTAAAATTAGATAGATTCTTGTTTATATTTTTAGGTGAAAAACGTCAAATTCAGAATAGAAAAATTGACATTTTCACTAAACTAATAACTCAGTGCCATCTTAGTGCTATCAAACTAAAAAGTTGTGTCACTTTAGTCAATTTCAGAATGGGAAATCGTCGTTTGACAGGATTAAACCAAATTTTTGTGAATAAAGTCTAGTTTAGAGACATTTGTGACAAGAGAATCGGCACCATTTTTTAAGTAACGAAAGTTTAAATTAATATTATAATTTAAAATATATGGTATATAATTACGTAACTTGAAAACGTGATTTTAAGTCTAATGCGTAAATTTATATTTAAAACTGATATTCCAGTTGCATAATGCATAACAAACCACGCGTTCCGAAGATATTAAAATGTAGTGAACTAAGTACATTTTTCAATGTTTTTGTTCTACGAAAATTGTATTAAGTAAATTTATGTTAAATTTTATTATTTAGTACGATTACGTAAGGGACACATAAGCCAGGTGAAGGTCAATCTACAAGAACCATAAAACAAATTAAACATATACACGTAAACACCCTCGGACAGCTTTAGAAAACATACGTAAGTTCGGTCAACAACATTAACGCAATAAATTTTAAACAATGCTTTCAAAATATTATCATTGTATTTTTTTGTTTAATAAAAATGAGGCTTGAGGTTTTCAATGTTGAATTATGATAAAATATAATAAAAAACGAACCTTTAGGAACCATCGATGTTGAAAATTGAGTTTTTGAAATTACTAGTTTTAGGATCTAATACTGTCGAACAAAACTTAGAACCACGCGTGGTTTCGTAATGTGTCATAGAAAATTTGGAACATACAGAATATGACATTTCGATTCCTTGCCGTTTTATGGGTTCGCGATATTGACGTGATTTGCACGCGGGTAGATTTCGCAGAGAATAATAATTTCCACACAGAATTGGGTCCCAGTAGGTAATAATCTAAAAGTACTGTATTCCCCTGAATTTCTTATACTCTACTGTGAAAATCAAATGATATTTTAAAACTATTGTAATCCAATAAAACGTATGTACATATATGTTCGAAAATTCCATAACCTGAATGGTTACCAAGCGAGCGAAGCAGCTGTTAGTAGTTGGAGTAGATTTATCTAGCAGTTCTAGCACATGCGGGGGGGGCGGGCTTAAGGGAGGTGGTTCTAAACCTGCAGGAATGTTTAGCAAATAACAACGTTGTTGGTTCCGCTCAGTGGTACTAATAGACAATAGCTAAAGTTGGACTTGCAACGAATAATGGCGCGTGATGTTCGTGGAAACAGCTTTTAAACAAACATGTTTGAAATGTTATTTCAAAATGTTTGTTCTACTAATGGGAGGTGATGGTGATGGTGTGGTTGTAATAACGTAGGTACATAATTGATGAAAAATTTAAAATGAGGAAATAACAAGTTTTTACAATCTTTTTGTCTGAAGGAATTAAGGAAGTAGGTTATGCCTAATTAAGTGTTGTGTTTAATTTTATTTCTAGAAACATTTGATTAAGCTCACAATGGCGTGGGGACTACCAAAACTGCCCGGTCTGACGTTCTCAGACCCGACTAAGACGCAGTACCACATGCGAAGTTCCCTCCGATACTACCAGGGACACAGGTTCCCCGACACGGTGATCCGTGGTCCGGGGGGAACCGCCACCGATGTCGACAGCAACGCCTTCGCCCTCCCCGAAGACTCAGTTAAGTAAGTCAACATAAGTTAGCAACTCTAGCCTAAGATGTCCTAATTTCAGATTTGACGTCACATTAAGATCACGTTTTCTGGGGTTGGAGAGAATCGTTAGATGTTACTTGTTCAGTGGCAATGTTAAAGAGTCCTTCAAGTATCAAGGTTTAATTTGGGTTTGGCGGCCTCAGACCCGCATTTGTGTTATTAATAAGATGTTGCTTATAAAATAATTTCGTTTGTCAAATTTTTTTGCCACCTTTTCTAGAAAACTTTGAAAAACGCTGAGCATAGCGTTACTCACCCCTACTAGACAGAGAAAGGGCGTTGTCCTCATAGTTTGAACTGAACAAAAACCGTCCACTATCGGTGCCAACAAACACTCTTTGATGATAACACATAATTACTTGGCAATGATCCATCAAGTATGGAGAGTCACTCTCGGGAGGGTCATCCCTCGGAAAGTCTGACACTGGTGGTTTGCTAATGTCGATGTATGTCGAGTCATATCACTAGATTTTCAATTACGAATCAAGCCATTTGAATGTGACTATATTTAGATACTTACATTCATAATTTATAACTATTTTCTTTCACTAATAAAGTGCAAAAATAACGTTTTAAAAAAGAATTAAAAGAAAGATAACCATAAAAAGCGACCGTCATTTTTAACTATGCAAAACGGAGCACAATATTAGTGTTAATAGGTACTCCAGAAATAATGAGAAGGAGCTTTACATACACAAATATTATCCACCTCACCATACACCACTCCCGCTGTGTTCCGCCTGTGACCTGACGTCGAAGGTCGGTCAAGAAATTTTCAATTCCAGACCGGGATTGAAATCGCGCAGAAATCGCAATTCCCGCTCTACTCGTTATGACCTGCATTGAGACCTTATATTGGACTATTACAAGTAGAAAATTGTACGTCTTTGTGTAGACAAAGGTGTATTTTTTCGACCTTGATTGATGTAGTGACTCAGCGCTTAACTTTCTGCAGTCGCAAGTTTGAACCCCGCAAGGGATATTAACATTTGCATGACTTGGGAATGTTAGTTCCTAATCTAAGAGTTTATGTATAGGGGAAACTAACTTTGTTTTGGAATAAGAAATGAGGTACTTACACTATGCCGGGGCGATAGAATGGTTGAGCAGCTTTTAGAAAGAGACGACTCAAGGAATGAGTAAGGCGACTCTCTTCAGAGACGAACTTCATAATTATAAAACTACTAACACTTCGCCCGCGACTTCGTTCGCGTGGATTTTTGGATTTCGTTATTTGGATTTCGAAAAAAAAGAGCCCTATGTTCATCACACATAATTTCGGCTTCTATTGGTAAAACTATTTTTCAAATCGGTCCAGTAGTTTCGGAGCTTATTCAATACAAGCAAACAATCAAACCTTTCCTCTTTATAATATTAGTATAGACTAGTGACCCGCCCCTACTCAACACGGTATTTACGAATTTTACGACTTATCCGTTGCGTAGTTTAGAAGAACAACGCAGTCACATAGACAAACACGAAAATTTATTAGTAATATGTGTTTACAAGGTGTTTTTTTTATATATTTGATAACTCTATGGCACGAATGAGAGCATATCAAAGGATCAACTGGCACATGAATTATTTTTCAATTGTATATATATTTTGTTTAAATTTTTCATAAATATAATTCGACAAAATTAAGTTTACTAATTTAATATCAAACACCCCTACGTGAAATATGATAACGTCGCATTTACATAGCTTTAAATATGACTGATTGGTTTCAATGGAAATGAATTACTCGTATTTATCAATTAAACTTGGTTACCTACAGTAATAAGTTAACGAATATCACCCTAGAATTATGGGATATCATAAAAAATACGTTGTATGCATGTTTCATATCGATATGTTGTTGTTCTATTGTTGATTTGGTTTATTCCAGCTACGATCCATCCCTGACGTATGGGCGCGTGAAGCAGCCAGCGCTCCCAGCCGTCGTGCCTCACTGGGTTCACTACGACAAGCGCTGCCTCAACTTCACGGCCTTCTTCAAACAACCCGTGTTTGAGAACCCTGATGAGAAGTACCGAGTCAGAATCGTGAACATCGTATACTTTCTAGAGGATGACTCCCTGACTGTCATAGAGCCTCGAGTTCAGGTAATTTTTGTGGAAATGTTTTTCATGTTTTTAACATTTCCTTTGAAAAATAAATAACCAAATCTAAACTGAACGGAACGGATTGTAACTTGCTTCAATATGTAGCTGAAGCTAATTATCAGGCCAGTTATTTGAACGAAATTTTTAGCAAAAGAAATGTGACAAATCTTGGATCAAAGATTGGCTGTTAATAAATAATTCGACCAATCTCAGCAGCTTACGCGCGCTTGGTAGTATAGAAACTGTCCGATTGTCAGTCAATTACCAGTTTAAGTTAGTGTACTTATTATGTAGGTTTTGGAGATACTTTGCTTTTTAATATTGTGACGAATATAGCTATGTTATCGTACTACTACTGTAGCCGTATTTCACAAAAATTAATAAAAACAAAAAAGTATTTTTTTCTAACCTTCTCTAACCTGCCATCCACAAGGTTGTAAGAACACGTTTTTCAACTGTCAACTTTTAAACGATATTCACAGGCGGATTCGAATATGTAGATTAGGTCCTAAAGCTCACACGCTTATTCCAATACACGTGAACGAAACCTACCTACCTACCTACACAGCTAAGTATAGGTAATGTAATTTAACTGTGTCTGCTTATATTCGCTACATAATACCCACTTCTTACATGTACGTATTGATTTTGTTGCTTGTTCTTATTTGCTATTCTATGCGGCCATTGCGGCGCTGCTTGTTTCGTGAAACAGTATCACATCAAGCATGCCCAATCCAGCGTCGACGCGACCCACTAAAATATTTTGCCACCTTTATATGGGGAGCTCTCAAATGGACCCTTTTCTTTGTAAAAGCCTTTATTTAACTTTATATAAAAACGGTGCTGTGGTGCGGATGCATTTAGTTGTGTTCCAGGAAAGTTACGTTTACGTTGGTTTATGATATGCAAAGTGGAGAAGTCGTTTTGGGTACTAAAAATATTATATTTAAACCCACGCATGTGTACGTAGGGCTTCCAAAATGCCGCAGTTGACATTATAGACTATACGCCTGACTGACAAATTATTAAAAAAATAAAACGTAAGTTTTCGTAACCACCTTTCTGTCGCGTGACATTGTCGTAGCGCCGACGTAGCGCAGACGTAGCATTGTTGTAGCGCTGTCGTATCGTCGCGTAGGAATATACGTACCGAATAACCACAATTGCGTCACAATGGTGTGGGTGTGTGTTATCTACTACACTCAATTATTATCTTATCGTATAATATAACTAAAGTAAATGAGTTATTTCAGTCCAATCGAAGCCAACAAACAATGATTTTATGACTTTTTTTTTTAATATTTACAGGTCTTTAGAATTTAACGTTTGGACTTCCATATGAATGAAAATAAACAGCGGTTTATTGTGTAGTTTCGGACGAAAACGTACTATAGTTTTAAACGCCGTTTTGTATGTCAATATTAAAAACCCACGAAAACGAAAAACACAATCACAATATTTCAAGAAAACTGAAATCCATCTGCATATTTATTTTCCTTACGTATGATAAGGGAGTCTGTAGCAATTGTGAGCGGATCTGAAGTGGAGCTAGCAAATGAGCACGTATTTGTCTCGGCATGAATGCGTCGCAGTTGCAGCCGCTTTGTTCCGCGGACTCGCGCCGTGAATGGCCGGCCGCCATTATTCAAATGAAAATCATTTTATCTTCGCAGACGTGTGGTACAGAGTACGTATATTATAGCGACGAGATTTTTTAAAAGTCAATAATGGATAAATGTTAAAACAGCGCCCGTGTGTTGCCGGACTTAAAGAATAGCACCACCCCTATTTCATCCCATGGGTGTCGTAAAAGGCGACTATAGCGATTATGGCAACCCCCCCCCCCCCCAATGACAAGCACCATGAAAAAATGTCCCCTAGAGACCGGCGCCCCGCCTACCCTTGGCTACTGTAGCGAACATACAACACGCGTAAACTGCGGACCGACGAGAAGATCACCGAACTCGAGGAAGAATTGAGCAGGCAGCAGGAGGACTCGATAATCCTCAAATCCGGAAACCTGCTCTATTTCCGGGAGGGAGACCAGCAGTCCAAGGTGGTGTAGGGTGTGAGCAACGTGGTGAAGATCGAGAGTGGGTCGACCAGGGTGGCATACCTTATACTCAGAATATCCGCAAGGTATTCGCTGAAAGTCTTTAAAATTTACGCCCCGACTTCATCACACCCCGACGATGAGGTAGAGACATTGTCAGGTTCACCAACTGGCCCGTATTATGGAGAAGGAAGGCCTTTTTATGATGAACTCTTTCTTCAGAAAGCGTGAGACACAGAAAATGGAGCCCTGATAGTGCAACAAAAAATTAGATGGTATTTCGACGAAGAAGCAAGTGTTCAATGACGTCTCTGTGATCGTGAAAACTGTCCATACAGACACATGTCAGTCGGAGGAAACAAGAGGCTCTCGGTTTCTTCTTTGCAGCTCATTTAGGAGAGGCGTGAGATGGTCCCGCAGTCTTCAGACGATGCACTGAAGTACCTCAAGACGGATCTCTAAGTCCTTGAAAAGCGACCTCCGCCGCTTTAATACAGACCGTATTAAGGACGCGATAGAGCTGAACAAAGACTCAAAAAGAAGAAGACTCAAGACTCAAAGGTCTATGCGAGAGATCTGTCTATTAGGCAGAGCCAGCTTGCGAAACAAACTGAAGACCGATGATGGCAGGACCGTATCTGGTAAACCGAAGCTGTTGGGAGAAATCGAGAAGTTCTATGGACAATTGAATACGTCAACAAGTAACCCCGTTACGAATATGGTAAACGACCCAAGAGCTAGATTTACCCGACACTATACCGAAGACTGTACATCCCGGACGTCAGCTTGTACGAGATTAGGATGGCTTTGAAGCAGTTCAAAAACAATAAGGTGCCGGCAGATGACGGAATTACGGCTGAACTCCTGAAGGCTGGCGGAAAACCTGTTCTTAAGGCCCTCCAGAACCTGTTTAATTCCGTCATACCCGAGTGGAAACGCCGCAGGCATGGAACAGAGGTGTGGTGATACTTTTTTTTAAATACAATGCGACAAAGAATTATCGGCCCATGTCACTTCTGAGCCATGTCTACAAGCTGTTTTCAAAAGTCATCACGAACCGTCATGCGCGCAGGTTTGACGACTTCCAGCCTCCCAAACAAGCTGGATTCCGTAAAGGCTTTAGTACCGTAGAATCGGGGCGGAGACAAACCCAACAAATTAACTTAATAAATAATTAATTTGTTGGGTTTGTCTCCGCCCCGAATAGCAGAATAATTATTAAAACATGGGAGAAATTCACGAATACATACGCTGCGGCAGGTTATACAGAAGACCGAGGAGTATAACCTTCGTCTCTGCTTAGTGTTTGTGGACTACGAGATAGTCTTCGATTCGATCGATACATGGACTGTACTGCAGTCTCTTCAACGGTGCTAGATTGACTATCGGTACATCGAGGTGCTGAAGTGTCTGTACGAAAACGCCACAATGTCAGTCCGACTCCAGGACCAGACCTTGAAACCTATCCTTCTGCAGCGAGGTGTGAGACAGGGAGACGTTATCTCTCCGAGACTGTTCACCGCTGCACTGGAGGATATCTTCAAGGTTCTGAACTAGAAAGGGGTTGGCATCAACATCAATGGCGAGTACATCACTCACCTTCGGTTTGCTGACGACATACTAGTCATAGCTGAGACCATGGAGGACCTCAGTGCAATGCTCGGTGACCTCAGTAGAGCTTCTGAAAGAGTGGGTTTTAAAATGAGCATGGACAAAACAAAGGTCATGTCAAATTCCCATGTAACACCCACGCTCATGAAGATTGGGAACGCTACACTCGTGGACGAATATGTTTACCTAGGACAAATTTCCCAGTTAGGTAGGTCCAACTTTGAGAAAGAGGGCAATCGTTGAATCCCACTCGGCTGGGCAGCGTTCGGGAAGCTACGCAATGTCTTCTCGTCCCAAATACTGCAGTGTCTCAAGACGAAAGTCTTTGACCAGTGATTGATGCCAGTGATGATCTATTGCAGTGAAACGTGGTGGCTCACAATGGGCCTTATCAGAATGCTAAAAGTCACCCAAAGGGAAATAGAGAAGGCTATGCTTGGAGTTTCCTTACGCGATCGAATCAGAAATGAAGAGTTCCGCAGGAGAACCAAAGTAACCGACATATCCCGAAGAATTGCCAAACTTAAGTGGCAGTGGTCAGGGCACATTGCTCGCAGAACAGATGGCCGATGGGGCCGAAAGGTTCTGGAGTGGCGACCGCGTACCGGAAGACGTAACGTTGGAAGGCCTCCCACAAGGTGGACCGATTACCTTGTGAAGGTCGCAGGAATCCACTGGATGCGGGAAGCACAGAACCGTTCAAAGTGGCGATGCTTAGGGGAGGCCTATTTCCAGCAATAGACGTCTTTCGGCTGAAATGATGATGATGATGTTAAAACATTTAGATTTTAATTCTTCTCGGTTTATTTGTGGCAGGCGATTTCTACCGAAACTGTTTGAAGAAATGTGAAGAATAGCTGAGATTATTAAAGTTTTATCATCATCACGATGAAGCTTACTGGCACGATGGCATAAGAACGTGAACAAGTAGAACGACAAAACACTGCATAATGTGTTGCAATACTTCTCAAGTTTTATGGAACATATATTCTAGAACGATGGTCAAAAGTCAATATCGCTTAAAAACCGGTATCGCTAAAGTCCTTTTAGATCTTTTGCCTTGTGACTCTGAAGTAAAAAAAAATAATTAACACTCAAATAAGTCACAGTCATTGTAAGTAAAATTGAAGATACTCGTTGTCTAGGTTTCATAAAATCATGGAAAAAAATCACTTCCTTTTTAGTAGGCACCTACAAAGAAACCCCAATTGTTTTGTTTATAAAAAATGACAGTGTTCTTCTAATGGAACATCCGAGTTTGGTAGCATGAAAAGCTTCGGGCGAAGATAGTGGAGCCGTCTTACTTCAATAATCGTTTCCCTCTCGTCCTTCAGTAAGAAAGCGATTATTATTATTAATAATCATTGCGGCAATAACACTTGTCCCGATTTTCCTTACGCCCGTAGATTTATCTTAGCGTGTTTTTGATTCCAAGGATAATAAGTTCTTCTTAATTGTTTGTGAGCAAGTAGAATAGTTTCGATGTTATATTTAAGTCGACTCATAGTTTCGTTTCTAAGCGTGCCTTTGAAGGACGTGTAATACATAATTATTAATTAATTAACAGAAGTAAAACGGAGGCACTTTTTTGGTTTTCCATACTTATTAAATAGGTTAGTAGCATCAATAATGAAATATTTTGACGCACGATAAACGGTCGAGCGTTTATTGGCATTTTTGTTATCATCGAAGAGAAGATCTTAATTAACTGACTTCAAGGAATATGATGGTAGAGGTTTTGAATGCGTTTGCTTGATCCTTTTCTTAAACTACAGGTTAGTTTTCATTATCTATTACGGACGTTGGTTCTTACTTTTTTAGGGTAAGGGCCGAGCCGCGGGGTTTGCGTAACACACTAACAGTAGGAATGAGTTTCATTTCGACAGTTCAACAACGTTCATTGTAGCCCAAAAGCCCGCGACGATCCGACTTTGTTATTTTATAAAAGCAGAAAGTTTATATGTGTACGTCCGTGAGAACGATCCCCGACTATGAAGTTTGGATCATGTTTGCTTTGGCAGGTAACAGGTAACAAAAGTGAATACAATTGAACCACAAATTCGTTAAAGTATATATTTTATTTGGAATAATATTAGAAATCACGTCGCCTATTGTCAGTCACTTAGTACTAAGTTGCAATCTCCTGTCAGACACCCTTAAACCATAATAAATTGTGAGTAAACTAGTATATTGTAGTATACGAGTAAAAGCTGAAATTTATAGAAAGTTACTTTCTAAAAGAAAAACCAATACAGAAGGTCCAAAAATGCAGTTTAGAAGATATAAATAACTAACTATATAAATGGTTTATTTTTCAAACAAGTTAACATTATAACAACTTGTGATTGGAACCTCCTTTTAAGCACACAAGCCTGTGTTAGGAGACTCCGCTCTTCCATAACTTAGAAAAATGTGTTCTACTTCTTTACATTTATATTTTAAAAAAAAACACGCAGCACTCATGCAGGTGATAGATTATGCGGATAATTACAGTTTATTTATTGCAATAATTCACGTCTGTTTCTTTAATTGAACACGAATTGTGTTATACAACATTCAATAGTTTCTCATCAAAATCTTATCAGCATTATTACGAAATACTGTTATTTCATTGTTGTTTTGTATAATATCACATCTACCCGTTACTTAAACAAATAACATGACTTGTTTACTAATTTATGCCATTGTAATACCAAGTATGTAATGCAAATAATTAATTCAGTATATTTTAATATAATTCAATCATAGTTTCATGATAAAATACAAATATTAACGAATTTGAAATGAAATCGTACGATGTGACGTCACTTGTTTACCACCGGCTTTAAAAGCCGCTGCTCCGCCGTAATCGGCCATCACACTCGACGCTCGACTCTCGCCGCGGACGGACGTGTTTGTGCGCTCTCCCGCTCCAGTGTTGTGTTTCCTGTTCCTACTCGTCGCGACCACGTGACGTCATCGTAGTCACCCCGACTACTCCGATTAAAATAAAATCAAGCAATTGATTTTATTTTTAATCAATTAAAAAGTGCCTTTTTCAAGGCAAATCTCGTTTCTCTATCAGACGTTTTGTGAGTAGCTTCACTAGGCCCCTTCTGGGTAAAACCACAGTTTCGTGGTCCTCGGTTGAAACCTTACGGTGTCAACGAAGCCGAGTGGGGTGTTGACCCAATTCACACCCGCCGAACCCCTTCAGGGCGAGGCAGTTAGTTGGACGGGTCCCAGATAACCGGCCTTGGGGGATCTCCTAGTCGGCTCTGGTGACAGTTTTGCTTTCCAGCTACTCACCTAGTGTCTTTAGGGTGTGTCTACACCCTTCGCGCTAGACTGGTCAGGGCCCTGTTCGCACAATAAGACTGGCGACGGGTATACAAGCTTAGGGCTCACCATTAGGTACACACCTCCCTGTCTGCACCCGACAGGGAGGGAACTCATCCCCGGGCCAATCCACCCGGGGAGTTAGGTATAGGGTTAATAGGCTCTAAGTGGAAACTTAATTTCCACCATTCCCTCCCTTAAGCTTTCCCCCCACTCCGACCATGGAGGACGCCCTGATAGTGGCGTTCTTCAAGGAGGTCCTATTTAAGGACCCCGACTTCCTCGCCAAGTATGGCGCTAAATTCGCTGCACTGCAGCAGTCCGTCCCCGGTCTTTCTGACCTAGTAGGCACCGACAGCTCGGACATCGCCACGTTTAGCGATGCCCTCGAACCCTCTCCGTCGCAACTTTCAGGTTGCTCGCCGCCGGCTGTCCACATGGACACCAGCGAGCCTTCCCCTCGCCCGACCTCGCCGTACTTAATATCGAGCGACGACCAGAGCTCCTCCCCCTCTTCCGACGAAGGCGTCTTTAAGACGGTCGGCTCTAAAAAGAGGAGCCTCAAACCGAGTCCTGACACAAGGACGAAGAAACCGGCTATCGAAGCCACCTCCGCTCCCGTGGCTCCATCCGCCACCGTCACCGCCCCCTCTCAGGCCGCCTCGGCCTCAACCTCTTCCCTCAGCCACAGTGCTGCCAAGCCCGCTGCCCAGCCTTCTGCGGCAAAAAAAAACGCCCCCCCTCCCCCTGTGTACATCCAGGACAAGGGGAAGTGGACAGACGTGTCCAAATGGTGCACCGACCTGCGTATAGGCTACACCAGCGCGAAATCTACCCAACAGGGTATCAAGGTAACCGTCCCGACGTCAAACGACTACAGAGAGCTCACGAAGACTCTCCGTCTTAGAGGTGTGTCCTTCCACACCTACGCCCTCCCCGAAGACCGTCAAGTCCGAGTCGTGATCCGTAGGATCCCGAAGGAGATACCCGCGGAAGATATAAAAGCCGACCTTCAGTCGCAAAACGTCCCCGTTGCGGAAGTCCACCGCATGCACCGCGCCCGAGGCAGGGTACCGTTCGATATGGTCCTCGTCGTCTGCCCTCCTACTGAAGGTCACCACCCTATCTTCAACGTCCGTTCCGTCTGCAACCTCACCGGCTTGCAAATCGAGAAGCCTTTTAAGACCGGTGTCATAGGGCAGTGTCACCGCTGCCAACTCTACGGGCATTCGCAGATGCACTGCCACGCGAAACCCAGGTGCGTCAAGTGCCTGGGCGATCACGGCACTGCTGACTGCAGCCGACCTAAGGACCGCACCTTGTGCACAGAGCCGCCTAGCTGTGTGCTATGCGGAGACTCAGGCCACCCGGCCAATTATCGTGGGTGCCCCAAGGCCCCCAAATCATCATCTCCCAAACTGACGAAGCGTGCAGACGCCCGCCAGCAAAGGGAAAGCCCCCGCTACGCCCACGCGTGGCCTACCACACAGCACCAGGAGCGACTCAGTCCTCAGAGGCCCTCGCCCTGGAACTACTTCCAACATCAGCAGGCTTTTCCAGCCTTAGCTCCTAGACCCGTTCCTGCGGCCATCCCTCCACTTATGGACCCCCGCATCCGCGTCAACGCGCCTCCAGGCATTCCTGTGCCTCTAAACAAAGCCGCTCCGGCCGCGTCAGCTCCGCCCGCAGCCACCCGGGTGGTCGGTCCGAACCCGATGGACGCGTTCAACGTCATATCTAGTACATTCACGGCCTTCCTTACCCCTCGTGCCAGGAAAATGGCAAGTGAAATTGTTGCCGCCAGAAATGCCGGCAACATTTACATGATTCAGAGTATCTACAATGCGTACCCGGACATTACGCAAGCCCTGATGTCCTTTAACAACCAACCCAACCCTAATCATGGATAAAGGAATCCTCGCGCGTACCAAACCCCGATCCCTAAAGTTAGGTTATTTCAATGCCAATGGCATCCTGCGACAACGCGCTGAAATCAGCGAGTTCCTCCGCGACCACCACATCGACATCCTCCTTGTTCAGGAAACGTTCCTTAAACCGAGTTACCGAAATCCGTCAATTGCAAACTATCGTACAGTTCGCAATGACAGGACGCGTTGCCATAAGGGCGGTACCCTTGTCTATTACAAAAAGGAGCTATACTGCATTCCCATAGACCCTCCCACACTCTCACGATTAGAAGTGTCTTGCTGCCGGCTTGGCATGACAGGTCATCAACCGATCACCATAGTTTCGGCCTACCTCCCCCCCATTAATACTTCGGAGAACTTCCAA
The DNA here is from genome assembly GCA_963555695.1 of Dasypolia templi. Lineage (NCBI taxonomy): Eukaryota > Metazoa > Arthropoda > Insecta > Lepidoptera > Noctuidae > Dasypolia > Dasypolia templi. The sequence goes on along the minus strand of OY743144.1, from coordinate 17,464,317 downwards.
CTCCTTACTGAAGATCTTTCTGTCCTTTTTAGCCTGAGTGACTCCGTTATCACAGCGGGTGATCTCAACGCCAAACATCCCTCCTGGAATAGCACCAGGACCTCTTCCAGAGGGAGACACTTGTTCAACCTCTCCTCCTCTCAGAATTTCGATGTCATCGCGCCGATGACTCCCACTCATTTTCCCCCCGATCCCAATCACACCGCCGATGTACTCGACGTGGCGCTCCTACAGAACGTCAACCTACGGTTGGACTCTATAGAAGTGGTACAAGAGCTCGCTTCCGATCACCGTCCAGTAGTCATGAAACTGGTCCCCCGCATAGGTCTGCCCGATTCCACCCAACCCCTTCCCAACAAAGTGGTAACGGACTGGAGGAGAGTAAGCGATCGCTTAAAATCCACCACGTCCCCCCACTTGGACCCAATCCCGGATCATTTTGACTCTATCGCTGACACGACGGCCGCGATCGACTCATTCACAGCTCACGTACAATCAGTCCTGAACGATTGTTCAAGGGAAATTCCAGCGACGGATGACCGTCGCTGGAAGTTGCCGGACGATGTACGCGAACTGTTGAATGAGAAGAACGCGGCTGTCCGTGCCTACAGCAACTTCCCCTGCGACGCGAACAAAGCCCATATGCGTTACTTACAGCGTACTGTAAGAACACGCATAGAGGAGCTGCGTACCGCCGGCTGGGACAAGATGTTGAGCGAACTAGAGCCCACCCACCTAGCCTTCTGGCAACTCCAGAGGAAGCTCAGATCCGGAGAAATAGTCTCCATGCCCCCCCTGATCCGTCCCGACAAGACCATCGCCTTCGATGATGTCGACAAGCCTGAGCTTCTAGCCGACACTCTAGAAGTCCAATGCTCGCCTAGCTCTCAACCAGTAGACCAAGCTCACCTCACTGAGGTCGACGCTGAAGTCGAACATAGAGCCTCCCTCCCTCCCGTAGAAGACCCAGAGTATCCACTGCCCCCAGTCACGCCCGACGAAGTGCACGACCTCATCAAAGGTCTTAAGGCTCGTAAAGCCCCCGGCTCAGATGGAATCACCAATAGGGTATTCCAACTTTTCCCTGCCCACCTGATAATGCTACTGACCACCATCTTCAATGGTGCTCTGAGCAACAACATCTTCCCACAGGCATTCAAAGAAGCCACCGTCATCGGTATCCCGAAGCTCGGCAAGCCAAAGTCAGAGCCTAGTAGTTACCGCCCCATCAGTCTGCTCAATGTCCTCGGCAAAATCTATGAGAGGCTTATTTATAAGCGCCTCAGAGACTACGCCGAGACAAAGGGCCTCATCCCCAACGAACAGTTTGGTTTTAGAACCCAACACTCGTGCGTACAACAGGTCCACCGCATAGTCGAACACATCAACTTCGGTTTCCAACGAGGTTTGATGACCGGTGCTGTTTTCTTCGACATAGCGAAAGCGTTAGACAAAGTCTGGCACAACGGCTTATTATATAAGCTGTACCAACTCGGTGTGCCAGATCGTCTCGTGCTCATCTTACGGGACTTTTTGTCGAATCGCACCTTCCGTTATCGCATCGAAGGAGCGCTATCCTCCCCCCACCCTATTCGCGCAGGAGTCCCTCAGGGCTCTGTGATCTCTCCCCTAGCATTCACGCTATTCACCAGCGATATGCCCAAGTGCAGCAAGGCACAGCTGGCTCTGTTCGCAGACGACACGGCCATTTACTACACCGGCCGCGATCACCGGCGGCAAGTCAACAAGCTTGGCGCCTGGTTTAGGAAATGGAGAATTGAAGTAAATCCCGACAAAAGTCAAGCGGTTCTATTCTCGAAGCCGCGTCATACCCCCTGCCCCCCTCGACCGATCACCATGTTCGGCAAGCCGATCCCTTGGGAGAAGCGAGCCAAATACCTGGGTGTCGTACTAGACGAACACCTCTCTTTTTCAGAGCACATTAAGGCGGCTCGTTCGCGCGCCGCCTTCGCTCTAGGTAGACTTCACTTTGTCCTCAATGCACGTAGCAAATTGTCACTAAAGTGCAAAATGCGTATCTACACAGCGTGCATCCGCCCGATCATGACCTATGCCAGTGCAGTCTTCGCACACGCCAAGCCCGTTCGCTTCCATAGAATGCAGACCCTCCAGAACAAGTTCCTCCGTAGGATAACAGGCTCCCCCTGGTACGTTCGCAACGAGATCCTTCACGTTGACCTCAAGATTCCCACTATCCGTCAGTTCATGAAACGCATTTCAAAGCGTTTCTTCGAGACCGCCGCGAATCACCGCAACCCTCTGGTTGTGAAAGCCGCTAGTTATATTCCCTCCTCCATTAGTCATGTCCGCCGTCCCAAGCATGTCCTCACCGATCCCGATGACCACATAACTCTCATTCAGGAGAGCAGTAGGGTCACCAGTACAGTGCACAAACACAGACCGACATTCCGACCTCGCCGCCGAGGTTCCTCGCGAAGACCCCGACGTAATTGTCCCCCCCGACCCTTGCTCGACGAAGTGCCAGCCCGCGCCGTAGCTGAGCCTGTAGCTTTAAATTCCCCGATTAATAATAATCAAAACTTGATCCAGCCTGTCCCATCTTGCTGTCCTCCCGTCAGCGACGCCCTAAGCCGAGGTCCGTACCCCACAGGGGGTGCCCTTAGCGAGCGTTCGCTTAGTAATGTAAGTAGTTTTACGCCCCTGGCTGGAGGCTTTGAGTCCGCTTAAGGCAGCCACAGGATAGTCCGGTTAAGTAGTCACGACCTCTCAAGGTCAACTACGAGATGCCATACACAAAAAAAAAAAAAAAAAAAGTAATCGGCCATTCTCTCCGGAGCAGTCACACCGAACGGACCTAAGTTAAGTAAACTTATCTTCTTGTAAACTCTTGTGTATTTTGGTAAAATATTCTCTGATGTCGTAATATATTTTAGATGATGAATTATGTTTTATTTATACGTATGTGAATACTTCTTATTTTTATACATAAAGCAAACTATATAATATTTCGATGTCTATAAAATAATTATTTAGCCTAAAACTGCCTTCGAAAAATTGTATGTTTTCTTTATATATAAATATTTAAATTACCTAAAATTTTAATCCATTCTAAATTCCAATTATTAATAAATAAATTCTTTTTCTCTATGTATTTCTATTATTTTTATCTGTGTAGTATTTTTATCTTACACAGGCATGCGAGTGAAAAAAAATTAATAATTTCGTTGTTTTTATTTTCTTGGGTATATGTCGGAGATATTAAAAATATTCATTGTATTTAGACATAAAAACTCTTTACGGAGATGAAAGAAAAAAAACAAGTTAAATATAAAACACGAGTGCGGTAATGTAAAGTAAAAAGCACGCGTGTTTAATACACTGCATAATGAACTTAAAAGCGGTGTTATAAGAACCACTTTATGAGCAACTGTGTTGAAAAGAAATTTACATTTCACTTACATGAAAACAAATTTAAATATAAAATCGAATCATTGTCCTTCGACACTCGGACTTACAAAATAAATCTACCTAACGTTTTAGTAATATATTATTAATTTACATAAATGTTACAAATTATTCAGGTTTGTAGGGACTTACTCATAATGTCACACATTATGAGAAACTACCCTGCTTTGAGGAGTTGGTCCCGCTGTTACACTGTTACGAAGTTACAGTAGAACACTGACTCTTAGGTCACGGTTTTCCTAGTTTAGGAGACAGGGTTTTTAAACTATTTGTGCAGCCATTTCCGAAAATACAATGTAGGTATCTGTTAAATGTATTTGTATTGTTATTGTATGCAAAGGTATTTTGTGTCAATAAACTTATTTTATTTTATTTATTATTATTTTACTTCAGTTTTATACCTAAGTCAGTTGTACAGTACAACTTTTGTTTACAGCTGCTATTTTTAAGTTTTTACCATATTATTTTTTCGTAATTGTTTTATGTTAAGTTAGTAGCAATAATCTTTTATGGTAAATTAAAATAGTTTTTTTATTTGGTTAAAAAAACATTGATCGAATTCGCCCTTTATCTCATCTGGTACTTTATTGTTAAGTTGCACTCCCTCTTAAGCGATATTTTACCCTGAGTGGTTCGCACTTGAGGAAGTACGATGTGATTTTTTCTACGACTTTACGGTTATGTAATTGATGTGTTTTGGTGAATGAAATTTGTGTATGTATGGTTTAATTAAGTATTTTTTAAATGAGTATGCAGTTGCAGTATGCGTGTAGTTGTTTGATGTCCAAAAGTTTTGTTTTTTGTACATTTTACCTGTAGATGATGTAGTCGTAATGAAAAAGCATTTCAATAATTTTGTGTTGTGCGATTTGTAGGTCTTTTAAGTTGGTTTTAGGTGCACAAGGTCGTCGGTTATATTTGTTCTTAGTCTGAGGATTTCTTACTTAGAGACAATCTACCTATTTTTTTATTTGGTTCACCAACAATTGTATGCACTGATTAAAGCTAATGAAACAGAAACACCAGATCAGAATAAAGTGTAACAATCACTTATAGGTAAACTCTGCATGCACACAAATCGTTGTTGAAACTAACAAAAAAGAAATAAAGACTATATTATAAAGTGGCACTGAAACTTAATTAATTAATTAAACTAAACTAATTTAAACAAAATAAAAACGAACGAAACTGAATAAAACTAGGTAATAAAAAAAAATGTAATATTAACCTAAATACACCCACCCAGTGAGATAACGCGGGTCTAATGTTCGGGGAGATACTTTTAAAAACTGGCTTTTAATTTGCCTAAACTGTCCAAATGGAGGTCGCTCCGATCACTGCAATCGTTTACAACCCCGCAAAATCTCGCGTAGGGAGAATTAGCACGTAGAACCGTTCTTCTCTGCGGGGGGCAGAGTGGCGTTATAGGATTGCGAGGAATTCTGGAGGGGGCGCGGAAGTTAAAATGATTAAATATTTGCGGACAGTCAATTTTATTGGCCATAACTTTGCACACAAACATCGCGTCAGTCAGATAAACGTATTTTCTTGGACAAATCGCTAGGATATGCCAGATGCCCCAGAAAACGTTTTTGTACATGCTCAAGACGCAATGACAAGACTCAAACAATTTTAGAAGTTAAAGTTTTTCAATTATTTTGTGTTTCTGATATCAAAACCCAGCATTTTGGAAGACTTTTTCACTATATTATCTATGTGAGGGATAAAAGTTAATTTCTGATCAAATATAACACCAAGGTCTTTTATTGTGTCTAATTCCTTTATTTTATCTCCATCAATATACATAACATAACCTCAAGCCTGTAATCCCAGAAGGGTAAGGCAGAGGTGTACCTATAGTACACCCATATTTCGCCAGTTATGCTTAAGTCCCATGTAATAGGGGGCGAGCCTATTGCCATAAGCCGGGCACAAATCCAGACTCAGGGCTGCTACTGAGAAATTCTAGATAGAAAAACTCAATAACACTTGGCACGATCTGGGAATCGAACCCAGGACCTCATGCTCAGCAGTAGCTCTTGCGACCACTAGACCAACGAGGCAGTCAATATTATGATTATAAAATTGTCAGTCTAATTCATTTATTTTATCTCCGTCAATATAATAATTAAACTATCCAACTATTAAGCCCGTAACAGAATGTCCCACTGCTGGGCAAAGGCCTCCCTTTTCCTTTTCCACACACGTTTGTCCTCCGTCATTGCCAGCCAGTCCTTGCAGTAGGAGTCAAGTTAGTCCCTTCATTGGACAACCTGTTTTAAGTAAAAAAACATGAAAAAATATCTACAGGTCATAAATGTTCAATTCCAGAACTCAGGGCTATGGCAAGGAAAGCTGGTGAAGAGAGGGAAGATACCCAAGAATGACGCCGGGGAGTGCTGGCACTGGAAGGACCTGGACGTCGGCAAAGACATTTGTTTGTACGGGAAAGTCTTCCATACTGTGTCCTGCGACCTCTTTACTAAGGTATTTATATTTTGAATAACACATAACATCACGCCAGTAATCTCAGAATTGTTAGGCAGAGTGTACCTTTAGTACACCGACATTTCGCCATTTAATAAGGGGCGAGCCTATTGCAATCCACCGGGCACAAATCCAGACTCCGGGCTGCTAGCTAGATTCTAGATAGAAACACCCAATAACACTTTGCCTGACCTGGGAATCTAACCCAGGACCTCATACTCAGCAGTAGCTCTTGCTACCACTAGACCAACTATAGGCAGTTAATTTTATGATTATAGAATTGTTAAATACGTTAATTTATCTTGCGTGATTGCTAGTAATAGTGCTTATGGGGTTATCGTTAGGCGATTCTCTAACGAAAGAAATGATATTGGCAGTGCGACCGGTGAATAGCAGACCTCCTAACACCGTCATTTTATCATTGAATATTGAATATTTATTTATTTATTATGGCACTCCAACGACAAATTCACAAAATCATTAACAGAGAGCTTATCTTATAACTAATATACTGCAGCGAACTGGTCACTTAAAGGTGTGCACAGCACTTACATAGTTACTTTTGATTTAACTAGTTATTTACAGATAAAATGATGATCATAAAATCAAATAGGCTAATAATAATAGAATCAAAGAATACTAATAATAAAATCTAGTAAGCATAATTACAATTTCAAATGAATTGATTCATTAATAATACTGTCAAATGAATCAAATTAAATTATACAATAAAATTAAATAAAAATTTATAAGTTGCAAAAATATATTACAGAACAACAAATGAATGATCCAATTCACGAACTCGAAACTGACGTAAAAGATGACTGCGAAATTGAGATAGGGTGTTCGAGAAGACGTCAATGCTATCGGTGCGAGAGTGGCTTTCATTATAAGTTCTCATGAAAGGGTTCAATGGCGCTGATCGTCCGAGATTGGTTCGACCTGTAGTTGTTACGAACACATCTAATTTACGGTCGGGCCGGGGTTGACTACAACGGGGAACAGATACATTTATATCTTCAAGAAGCCTTGGAACCTGGATCAGTCCATTGACAATTTTGAAGATCATAAGTTGATCCATAATTTTTTGGCGGTTTTCAAGGGATGTGAGGTTGAAGTGACTCAATCTTTCAGGGTAATTAGTTGTTAGGACAGCTGTTCGATTTATATCGCAGGTACCTAGTGAAGCCTTTTTGGTCGCGTTCGACTCGATCGATATGGGTCTGATAGGTGGGATTCCACACCTGCGATGCATAATCCAGTAAACTTCTGACGAGGGTTAAATAGAGAAGTTTGAGGGTACGAATAGACTTAAAGTCGTGACAGATACGCTTAAGGAATCCTAACATTCTAGTTGCCTTTTTGACAACATTGTCTATGTGGGGAATGAAAGTAAGCTGACTGTCGAGACAGACTCCCAGATCGCGAATTGTGTTAACCTTCTGCAGAGTTAGACCATTCAACGAATACGAGGATGGAAGGGCATTTCTTTTTTTAGAGGATGTCATGTGCTGACACTTTTCAGCGTTCAGAGTCATTTTGTTCTTAATACACCACCTGTACACTGAGTTAAGGTCCTCTTGCAGCAACGATATATCTCTGGGTGAATTTATTTGCTTATAGAACTTAACGTCGTCTGCAAAGAGTGAACATTCACTATGTTTGATGCAGTTCACTATGTCGTTAACGAATACTAGGAACAATATCGGACCTATATGGGAGCCTTGTGGAACTCCGGAAGTGGAATAGTAAAAACCTTTTGTTTTCTGCCAGTCAGATAAGATTCGAACCATTGGAGAAGCTGGCCGAATATGCCCAGGTTTGAGAGTTTCTGCAGTAGGATCTGGTGGTCGACCTTGTCGAAGGCACTGCTAAAGTCTGTATATATGGAGTCAACTTGTGAGCGAGAGTCAATAAGTTTGCTGAGGTCATTGACATAACCCTTTGTCCATAGCCCTTTGTTTATAAACAATGTTGATAAAGGAACTTCACCTGCAGACATTGCTAGTTATATTATGACTAAAACACAAGTTTGTGTAACCTTGGAGAAAATTATAATGAAGCAACTTATGGAGTACGATGCTTATAAGATACTAGTCCCTAGGCACAAGTTGGCTACGTTCATGGACGATCGTATTTGGCCTGAAGGGATGTCTTTTCGGCGTTTCATAGACTTTGGAAATCGAAGACACATTTATAAAAATAAAAATGGACACTCAACAACTAGAAAGACCCTCACTTAGCAGTTTTATCTCATTTAACTGTAAGTCATTAGTACGCTCTGTGGACTATGTAAGAACCCTGTGTCGTCGAGCAGACATAATAGCCCTACAGGAGACGTGGCTGTTCCCGCACGACTTGCCGATCCTTGGAACAATCGACCAAGACTTTGACTACTGTGGCAAGTCGGCTATAGACTCGTCTGCGGGCCTAGTACGAGGCAGACCGTATGGCGGTGTTGCTCTGCTCTGGCGTAAAACTGCGTTTAGTTCGGTGACAGTAATCCCGTGCAATAGTGTGCGTCTCACGGCAATTAAGGTAGTTGTGTGCGATCGATCCTTTGTAATAATATCTGTGTACATGCCGGTGAACTCCATTGAGAACTTAATAGAATTTACCGACTGTCTTAGTGAAATAAGTGCTTTAATTGAAAACACCGAACTTGCGAATGTGTACATTTTAGGAGACTTTAATGCTAGTCCTTGTGCGTTGTTTGGAAAGGAACTTCTAAAGTTCTGTAACGAGCAGCAATGGGTATGTGCGGATATAGAAAAGTTAGGAATTTCATCGGGGACCTTTACTTTCGTTAGTGAAGCCCATGGCAGCACAAGCTGGCTTGACCATTGTGTGGTGACGGAGTCTGCGTGGCACTCCGTACTGAGTGTGAGGGTGCTCTATGACTGTACTTGGTCTGACCACTATCCCCTAGAAGTATGTTGTAGTCTTTCTGTAATGAAACCACAGTTACTAATACTTGAAAAATCCCCTAATGGCATACTGTGGGCCAATAGGGATGAGCAACAAAAACAACTTTATAGTAAGATATGCAATGATCACTTTAGAAAGGTAGATTTTCCATCGGAATTGTCGGAATGCTGTGACGATTTATGTAACAATAAAGATCATAGAATAGTAATAGACAAAATGTACAAGGATATTGTTGCGACTATGTGTGAAGCGGCAGTGGTTAGTTCGAATTGCAGAGTTACTATAACTAAACGAAAACGTGTTGTATTAGGCTGGAATAGACATGTTCGTGGTGCTCACGAGGTTGCCAGGGTAAACTTTCAAACCTGGTTACTATACGGTAGGCCTGCAAGTGGACCTATCTATAATAACATGCTGGAGTCTCGACGTCTTTTTAAATCCAAAATAAAATGGTGTCAAAGTAACGCAGAGGAAATTAAAATGGATATTCTCGCATCACACCACGCAGACAAAAATTTTAAAAGCTTTTGGAAAGGCACGAGAGAACTTAACAGTAATCCCACTGTTCCTCTAAATGTTAACGGAGTAACTGAGCCTCGAGACATTGCGAACATGTTTAAAAGTCTTTTTCAGATAGAACCTCCTTCCTGTGTGCCGGGTATGCTCAATGCTGGTGAAATCAGGGAAAATTCGCTCGGGCAGGCAGTATTACCAGCTTTTACTGCTAAGCATATATCAACCGTTATAAAGCATATGACGAGGGGTAAGTCCCCAGGTCACGATGGAATTAGTATTGAGCATTTGCAGCATGCGGGGGTTCACCTGCCAAGGCTTCTGGCTATGTTTTATACATTTTGTGTAAGACACTCATATTTGCCGGATGAATTTATGAAGACCGTGGTTGTGCCAATAATCAAAAATAAAACTGGTGATGCGTCAGACAACAGCAATTATAGGCCCATTTCGCTAGCTACTACCGTGGCGAAAGTGCTGGACAGTCTGCTTGATCGTATTTTGAACAGCCACATAAAGCTGAATGACGCGCAGTTCGGTTTTAGACGCGGGCTATCAACAGAAACGGCAGTTCTATGCCTCAAGCACACTGTCCGGTACTACACCGATAGAAAAACTCCAGTCTATGCCTGATTTTTAGACCTTTCGAAAGCTTTCGATTTGGTGTCTTATGGTGTGCTATGGTACAAAATGAGGACAGAAACCAGCCTCCCTGAAGAAGTCGTTAGAATTTTTGATATTGGTACAACAACCAAGTTAATGTCATTAAGTGGGCGTGTGCGACCTCCGATGCGTACAGACTGAAGTGTGGAGTAAGGCAAGGAGGTTTAACCTCGCCTCGTCTCTTCAATCTGTACGTAAATGGGCTCATCGAGAGACTCAGCAACACCAACGTCGGCTGCTCCATAGACGGAAAATTTGTAAACAACATCAGCTACGCTGATGATATGGTGTTATTGGGCCCCTCCATAAGCGCCGTACGTAAACTCCTTGCTATATGTGTGGAATACGCCGGGGCTCATGGGCTCAGGTATAATGTAAAGAAGTGTGAGCTATTGGTGTTCCAATCACCAGGCCATAAGGTCATGAACGTACCACCCGTCCTCATAGACGGTATTTCTTTACCCAGAGTTTCGCGATTCAAGTACCTGGGCCACTGGGTCTCGGATGACCTCTCGGAGCACGAGGACACTGAGAGGGAGCGCCGGGCGTTGGCTGTCCGATGCAATATGTTGGCTCGTAGATTTGCACGCTGCTCTAAGGCAGTAAAAGTAACTTTGTTTCGGGCGTTTTGCCACTCTTTTTATACGTGCAGTCTATGGGTCAATTATACGCAGAAGACAATCAACGCCCTGCGCATTCAGTATAACAATGCCTTTAGGATGCTGTTGCGGCTGCCGAAGCACTGCAGCGCGTCAGGCATGTTTGCCGACGCTCGCATCGATGGCTTTCATGCCATCCTTAGAAAAAGAGCGGCATCTTTGCTTAGTCGAGTCCGCGGCAGTGGCAACGGCATTCTTAGAGTTGTGGCTGGCAAAATGGACTGTCCATCAATGTGGCATTGTGTGCAGTTGCATGTCGATAAGAACCGGTATCGGATCTTATCTACTATATGATTATTGTACCATGTATATCATTTGTTACTAACATATTTTTTAAGTATACTAACATAAAATATGGATCACTTGTGTCTGAATTAAATAAATAAATTAAATTAAATAAAGAATCAGGTTCCTCGTAGTGGATCTTTGTGTGCAGAATTCGTGCTGTTGGGAAGTTAGTTCTATTTTGAAATAAGACGTTAGAATAGGGCACATTAGGGATTCAAAGACCTTCGAAAACACAGATAAAATAGATATTGGCCGATATTTTTTTATGTTGCTTGCCTCGCCTTTTTTAAATATGGGCACTACATTGGCATTTTTCCATTGAGTAGGGAATTGTGCTGTTTCGATTGAGTGGTTCAAAATGTTTTTTAGCGGTAAGGTCAAGCTACATGCAAAGTTTCGAACGAATAATGGTGGAAAACCATCTGGGTCCCGGTCCCTTGCATAGCATAATAGCATAATCAGCCTATAGCGTTCCCACTGCTGGGACACAGGCCTCCTCTCTATGAGAGGTAGTGAGCCGTAATCCACCACGCGGGCTCAGTGCGGGTTGGTAGATGTCACATGTCTTCGAATTTTTGGTTCTAGGACATGCCGGTTTCCTCACGATGTTTTCCTTCACCGTTTTGAGAGCAGTGGTGATTAAATTATTTACACAAAGTAAAGCGCCTGCTTGGGTTCGAACTCACGACCTACAACTCGTAAGTCTTTAACTATATCTCTTTCGGACAATGTGACCCGACTCAAGCTATTTTGAAGATACTTGTGATTTTTCTCTAATGAAGCATGTATTGCTTCATCTGATGAGGTGAACGTTGAAGAGAAATGGGAAGCAAAGAGCTTGCAAACCTGGTCACCAGAAGTTGCTTTCTGATTATTCAGTTTCATCTCAGACGGTATGTCATTAGACGACGACTTTTTTGCCTTAACAAACGACCAAAAAGTTTTCGGATTTTGTGTTATACCCCTCTCAATTCCCTCCACGTAGTCTTTATAGTTACTTTTTATCATTATATTAGCTCTTTCACCTAATAATTTGTATTCGTAGTGGTCGCGGGGATTCTTATATCTCTTAAATCGCATCCTAAGCTTTTCCTTTTCGTTTAAAAGATTAATAAGAGTTTTTTGAAACCAAGCGGGGTACCTATTTTGTGATACTTTCGTTTTAGGCACGCACGTCAATTATATTATGGAGTTGGTTGTATAGTTCTTCTACCATTGCATTCGCATCTGCGCACTCGGATAAACATGTAGTCCAATTGACTTGTTTAATTCGATCATTCAACCATGTGTAATTCGCATTTGTGTAATTGTATTTTACGGAGTTTTTACATTTAAGTGGATTAAGTGACATATTTTTAATAACAATTTCCAATGGTGGATGATGAGAGACAGGGGGGTTTTACATTCTTGAACAAATCCGCCAAGAAAGTTACACAAAATTAGATTAAGGGATTTGCCAAGTTGGATTTGTACAGGGTTCAACTGTTCAATACTATTTAGGGACAAGCAGTCTATTAATGAGTAACCTAGTGGGGTATTGTAGTTACTTGGTGACGTAGATGTACTTTGAGTAACGGTTTCGTCTAGTTTCCATTTACCGGATCCAAGGTTGAAGTCGCCGGCTATTAAAGTTTGATTTCCTGTTGTGTCGATAACTGAAGTAACTTTGTCTAGGAACGAGTAAAGTGTCAGTTGCTGCACGCATAGCCTAGCAGACTCGAGTTCAGCTTGTCTTCAGGGTGCTCTTTATTAAAACTCATCACAGATATCAACATTTCATCTTTAGCAAACACACTATTCAGCTTAACGATCACTGTTCTAGGATTGCAGTTTTGAGGGTCTAATTTTCGGACACGTACAGCCGAAAAAATATCCGCCTCTTTTATGGTGCATGAGACCACCTTTCCAAGTTGCATCACAGTTTTAGCAAGGTTCTCAGATTTGTTCTCCGGCACTCCGTTGACTTCTACATTTTGATGGCGTGAGTTTTGTTCAAGCAAATTAGCTCTTGTAGACAGATCTGTTAAAGACTTTTTGAGTAGCTCGTTTTCCTTTTGTATTTGTGCGTTCGATGCCGTACAGTTGTCGAGTTCACTTTTCATTTGGTCGAACTTGTTGCTCATAAATTTAACCGATATTTCAAGTTTGTTTATGAGTACTAAGGCTTCCTTAAATTCGCTTAGCTCCGCAGCAATGCATGCTTTTAGGGATGCTGATATTTCGGCTGTCACTGCTGTTCTTATTTCGTGGCGAATGGTCTCCAATATCTCATCAGAAGAATGATTCATGTGCTCTTTAGAGGATGGGCTATCTATTCGCGGTCGTTTCTGCTGTCGAATATTTGCAGTAGAGGTGCTAGGAGTTTCTAAAAGGGCTTTTTGCATATCTGGTTCAGATTGAACATGCGGTATATTTTCAACATCTGTCGGCTTTGGAACAGTGCGAGGCATAATATTACACGTAGGCAGCAGAGTCGGAAGTATAACAATGATATGTGAACGGGGTGGCGCCACCAGTAAGAGTGCAGCTTTTAATTTAGTAACTGGACCGCACAGTATTTGTTACCTGGAACGGAACACTTACGCCAAGTTCGTCGTTATTAAGTTGGTAGCACCGTAACACCGATAGTCCAGAGATGAGTGTGCGTACGCAGGACTTTGCCGTTTATGCCGTACGCGTAACCGCGAGGATTCCTTGCACCCGAGAAACAGACACTATGATACTGCAGTTTTAAATATGTTTACGATAGCAAGATATTGCCTTAAAACACTTGGTTATTCTTCGCGCACTACAACAAACTATTGCCACATTACTGTACGCGAGTTTTTACGGAAAAATAAATGAATCAGCAACTGATTATTAATTTTGCGGATTAAAAAACTAAGTACAGTAATGTTAGTTGTTAGTTAAGCCGTTACGGAGCGCGTTATGAGCAAAACATAATTTAAGAAAAACTTTTAAAGTTGTAAAACCTAAAGGCACCATACTGACAATTTCGTATAGAAAGCTGTAACTATGTACCTATTACAAGGTGACATTCAATAATGGAAAAATGTTTAAGATCAAATTTGTTCCAAAGATGAGTATTTGATAAATATGTTAGTTATGGAAACGAAACCATAAATACGGTGTTAAACATTTTCCATCGAACGTATAATTTAATTCAATCAATAGAATGCCATTAGCCAAGCATATAATTGGAACAAAATTACCATTGTCTTAACAGTAAAAAATGTATAAAACAGTGAGTACTGGATGAAAACATGTCAACGAGGAGTTGGCATGTCAGCATTCTTGATGAAGGTGATGTCATTGTGGTAGAGTTTAGCGTAAAACTATACGTACACATACTACACGTGGATAGGCTGATTGATCATCTATCTTTAGAAGCCGATTAATATTGTTCCTTGTGATCTTTATGTATGCCCTCAAAATATGAATATTTTTACAAAATATTAACCTTTACAAAACGGATTTTTCATTTTCCTAACGCAATTTAATGTTTACTGGTCAAACTGGGCATTCTGTCATGGCGGCTCGAGTGACGTCATCACTTCCATTAAATGATCATCACGTCAAATCTGCGAGTATTTTTAATGTTGCGCACAAACTTCCGGTTACTTCTGTATATTTTTTTTTTATAATAACGTTTTTAAATATAAAAAACAGATGAATAATAATTGTGTTTACTTTGTCTTTGTCGTAGGTAGACGATTATAATATTTATTTAGAGTAGATAATAATGAATTTGAACTTCAAAATTAACTATACCTACTTATGGGTGACGCATGAAGTTAGTTTTTATTTAAAAAACACAGTCGTCTGGAAGTATCTAGTGACGTGTGGCGCTTTGATTTGCAATCAATGACACATGACTTAATGGCTTTAACTTAATGCATTTATTTATCAAACATGTTACGTAATTAATCTAAAATCAATCAAACATTAAAGACATTTTTTAAAGGTTTTGCTCTCAACCATTCTACAAAATAAAATTCCTAAGGTATTTTGCTAACTGTCAACTAGCATTAAATACCAAGTACCCTAGTTTATATTTGAAACTGATCTTTTCGAGAGAAAAAGTAAACCCCATAGAATATAATACACGAGTTTTGGAAATTCGAAATCCAATCTCCAAAGTTATAGGTACGGTCAACAAGGTAGGTTTTCAAATTGATTATTTTTATTTTATTTATTTATGTGTGTGTGATCACAAATATCTTGAGCTTTAGGGAAGTTTCACGATTCGTGCAAAATATTGTAAAAAGTTCGATGACACTAAACTGTCGTGCCAATATGTTTACATTGTTTACCTGTTTACCCAACACGGTGACCGCATATACGATTGAATGGTACACAACAAAGTGATCAAACATAAACACTACACGTTGGCAATAGCAACTAGACGGGCAATAACCCTTATGCTGTCTCGCTCTCGCACCAACTGGTGCGCAAACAGCCAAGGTCGCTTTGTTACTCATTAAGTCGCACGCCTTATGTAACACGTTTACAAGCGAAATAATATCGGCCATTTAAAACCCAGTGTTATTTACATGCAAACTGAATAACTTACCCTCTTACTCGGTAAATTACGTTGAAGGAACTGAGCGAACGAATTTTGCCAGGAAATCGGGTTTCAACAACGCGGCGAACTATTTTTAGGTTATTTAATTTGTGTTCACGTGAACGAGGTCGCGGTGCAGCGTTGGTCGCGGGCAACTCTCGCTCGCGGATTATCAAAGATAATCGGTCGTCTCTTGTGTTTTGTTTCATAAAAGCGCATCTCTTAAATTATAATCCGCTAGAATCCTACTTATTTTATAGGCAGAATATTATGTAATAACCGTAGTTCTCTGTAAAACATTTACATGGCCGTACCAACTCCCAGCTATAGAATTTATTGCTTGAGGATTAGAACTACACTCGGAGGAATTCCGTAGTTTCAAAGTAAAGTGGTTTTCAAGGGGTGTAGTTCAATTTTATTAAGTGACGCTGTATATGTGCTTTATTGGAGTGTCTTCCTGGCAGGGACAGTTACCGTTACTAAAAAAATACCGGTATAATAACCAAAACATTTCGTTCTGTTACGTTAAATACTTAACGTTACAAATAACTTTAAGTCATGGGATTTAACGGTATCATACTAATAGCGTTATTTCGCTAAAATCTAGCACGATCTGATGCGACGTTGCCAAACCGAAACGGACGCCGCGTGCTATGCGTTCGGTTCTTGTATTGTAAGCGGAGCGGCAACCACTAGCATTTATCGTTATAGTTAAGCTTGCGACGATCGGAAAGATACGAATACGAGACGTTACGCGCTCCCACGTGTTTCATTTCATAATCATACGGCACACAAGCATCGCGTACGCCGATACGTCTATTGCCTATTATTTTCATCTTATAATATTTTTCCTAATGCAACTGCTTTAGTAAAAATATTATTATGGGCCGAAAGAAGTGCAACAAAGTGTAGCGATATCTCAAGGTTTTCAAAGAAAACAATGAATCAACTAATATACAGTTTTTTTTCTATACCTTTATATATTTTGACATAAACAATAACATAAATATTTACTGTTTAAAGTATTACATTATTTTAAACTCAAACTCAAACTCAAACTCAAACTCAAAGCATTTATTTCAAATAAACCAATTACAGGCACTTTTGAATTGTCAAGGTCGGTCGGTCAGAAAAATGAAGCTAGTTGCCCATTCCAAAGCGTAGTAGGTACCTATGGAGAAGAACGGGCAAGAAACTCCACGGACACTCTTTTAAATCAAATTATGTTTACAATAGATTGGTTACATCATTCATGTTGAAATTATGCATGTGAGAACGATGCAGATCGTTAAAAGCGTCCGTTATTTATATGAAAACAATTCGAAAATAAAATTTAATTAAAATACGCCGTGGCAGCTAAGAGATGACCAGTCTCAACTGACGGCGCCCGTTCACGAACATGACGCATGGATTAGCACCATTCAACTCAACCATTTTGAAGGGAGCTAAATGATCCAACACACGCGCCACCATCAGCGAAACATTAAAGTGAGCATGACATACTCTCAGCCGCCAGGACACATTCAAGTCAATGAAAGACGTACCCTGTAAATGGTAGCTTTAAAGCATGTACATAGTACTCACATATGGCATATAGCAATTATACAGTACTAAAAAAGTTGAGTTTATACAATGCAAAGATTCTTGTTTTTAATCTTCAGCAGCTCCAACAGTATTTTTAAATGCTAATCAATTAGTTGATGCGTCCTTGAGGAGCAGGACCAGCGATTAGCCAAGCATTTTATCAGCAATGTAATCCCCTAACTTATAATATGCTCGGCTGCATAGTGTGCGTTTTATACAAGATTTAAATTTGGTTTCATTCAGTTGATGTATGTGGGGAGGTATTTTATTGTAACATCTTAAACAGTACCCCATGAAAGATGAGTCTACTTTAGCCAGCCTGAAACCTGGTTGAACTAATTGGTCCCTATTTCTAGTGATATAATTGTGTCTTTCACCTCTTTTACTAAAAAGATGTAGATTTTTCCTTACGTACATGATGTTTTCATAGATATATTGACAAGGTACCGTCATGATGTTAATGTCTTTGAACAATTCCCTTAGAGAGTCGCGCCTGCGGAGGCCATATATGGCTCTGATGGCTCTTTTCTGCAGAATGAAAATGGACTCGATGTCTGCAGCCCGTCCCCATAGTAAAATACCGTACGACATAATACTATGAAAGTAACTAAAATAGACTAGTCTCGCGGTATCTACATCAGTAAATTGACGGATTTTTCTCACAGCATATGCTGCTGAACTTAGCCGTCCTGCAAGGGATGTTAAATGAGGACCCCATTGAAGCTTTAAATCGAGCGTGATCCCCAGGAAAACAGTTTTATCGACGAATTCTAGTTTCTCTTGATTCAATACTATCTCCCAATTAGTACTTTTGACATTTGGTAAAGAAAATTTTATGCACTTAGTTTTTTTCCCATTTAATACCAAATTATTAGCAGTGAACCAATTTTGGATCTGCAGTAAGGCGTTATTCACGTCGTCAAGATTTAATGCACGCCTATTAATTTTAAAAATTAACGAAGTATCGTCAGCAAATAACACCATATGTGGTTGGGTTTTAAACAAATGAGGTAGATCATTAATATAAACTAAAAAGAGGAAAGGACCCAATATCGAGCCTTGTGGTACACCCATTTTTACTTTTAGACCGAGTGAATTGACACCGTTTATTTGGACTTGCTGTTGTCTATCATTCAAATAAGATTTTACTAAACTGAGCGCAAGTTTTCCAAGTCAAATTTAATTTTGCGAATGTGAGGACGGGTCATCGTTTTTTTTTTCAGTTACTTTTACTGGTCTGGCAGTTTTAGTACTTCATGAGGCCTACCCAAATGTCCTTTCTTTTGTATTGTTCGTCAAATCGTTGTGCTCCTTTAGTTCTGAGTTGAGCTGCACTATAATTGACAAATGCGTGCACTGACTGGACAGGTCCACTCGATCTGTTTGGTACTTTCTTCAAAATACCATTTCAGACACCAGTCAACATGGTCCTCAAATGAGCTGACCGAGATTATTTATTATATACACATTGACATTGATGACTAAACATATACTATATACAATGTTATGAAGCTAACTTTGTAATGTTATTATAATTATTGTGAATGTGAAGACAATGTGTTTTTTTTATACATTTACGTCTTTTTTTCTCTGTTAGTTTTAATCATAGTCTGGCAGTTTACGTAACTCAGGCGGCCTACCTAAATGTACTTTCTTTGATAATGTTCGTCGAAACGTTGAGCTCCTTAGTTCTAAGTTGACCCGCATGATGACTGACAAATGCGTGCACTGACTGGACAGGTCCACTCGATCTGCATGGTTCTTTTCGCAAAATACCATTTCAGACACCAATCTACATGATCTGACCAAGATTATGTCTGGACTTTGAAAGAGACTGTGACCTTTGAGTTTGTTTCGGCCTCTCTTCTCAGAGTAGACAGACAGGAAACGCCGATCTCATCTAGCTTTTAAAATAGTATTGACGTGTAAGTGTTTGTACAAACCTACTTAGCGAAATAAAATCATTTAACATTTACTTGCACATTGTGCAGTAAAACATTAAACGTGATGTTTACTTGCAATGGTTGTTGTGAAAAATAAATTTAAATAACATTAACTTTAATCTGAGCCACCTTGTTGCTAAATATATGACAGAAAGTGAGGAAGAACTGTTTCAGAATTACTGTTTTGTTAATGCTGTATTTCTAGATTCCAGAGTTAATTCCACACTTCCCACAGTTCAGCGAATTAATACATATAATAACTTGATTCGACTTCACAACAGTTTACTAATACTTACTAAAAACAAACGAAACTTACAAATACGTGGGACTATGGGGTTCTTTAAGTTTTTTTTTTTAATCTTTTCAAAGTACTCTTTACAAAGTTTCATGCGTCTGAACCAGTTTTCGAACCACTTTTTGCAGTCCGAAGTAGACACCTCGTTTACAGCCTATTCGAACGCTGACACCGCATCTTCCGGAGATGAAAATTGTATATCCCTTTGAGCGGATTTTTTATTTTCGGAAATAAAACGAAGTCCTACGGTGCTAGGTCAGGACTGTAAGGAGGGTGACCTAGGAGTTTGAATAGCGTGCTGTCCAGCAAGTCCCTCGTTTTGAGTGCGGTGTGCGAAGGCGTGCTTCATGGTGGAGCAGTAGCCCGCGGAGCTCTGTTTGGTCGCTTGTTGCGCACAACAGAGGAAACTTCTGCCAAGCATTCAGCTTTGATGCTTCTTTGGTTCCGTAAAGGAATTGACACCAAGTAGCCAGTCAAATTAAAAAAGCTCGCAATCAAAATGTTACCCCGCGCTTCTAGATCGCTTCACTTTGATGCAACACCCAAACCGCTGACTTGTTATAATTTCGTAAACACGCCGAGACGAGCCTGCTGTAAATTTGTTTATCATATCACGACACCATTCCGCCCGGGCCTGCTTCTGAGCATCGGTGTGGTTGTGCGGCAACCAGCGTGAAACTATCCTCCTCACGCGAAGACGCACGTGTTGTATTTCGTGAAGGCTTCCCGATCGAACCTGCCGTATGTGCTGAATCTCTTGATACGTTACATGCCTATTGTCTTGAATTAAAATTTTCACTGCTAGCACGTTTTGTTCCGTAACAGCCATAAAAAGGCGACCACTTCTTTCTTCATCCCCCAAAGTTAGCCGCTTGAATTCGTTATACCAACGATACACGGTTGCCTTTGAAGGGCCTTCATCCATGAATGTCATTTGAAGTATATCGTACGATTCTTCCTGTTTCAGGCAATACTTGAAATCGTAAAAAATCATAGCGCGAAAAAGTTACCAGCGCAGATCGATTTTTTTAATTAGACAAGATATTTTAAATTAACTCGCAAACAATGTGGAGCGAAATTTTGAAATAGACTATAACGGGCCAGTCTGTCATACATAAAATCATTTTTTGCAATACTTCTGAGTGGGCTGGAATAATACTAATAATACGTTTTGTAGCTCAACTACAAAAAGAAAGCTATGGTGAATTGGCAGTGGCACCCAGGTCCGGGAACAAAAAAGCACAATTAAAAAAGATTTCATCAACAACAAATATTTAAAAAAGCATGATGATGATTTATCAGTCCGCTTGGTCAGAGAAAACAATAGTTTTACTTTAACAAATATATAGACGAAATAGATACTTTTAAAATAAAACCGTTACTTCATTCTACTAACAAAAATTTTTGATTACTGGGAAACCAAAAACATAAGTTTCTATTTTAATGTGAATGATAAATTATCAATTATTTTATTTCTGTAAGTAGGTTACACTTTTAGACGTCAATCGTATTTTAAAACCTAGATGAGATCGGCGTTTCCTATCTGACTACTCTGAGTAGAAAGGCCGAAACAAACTCAGAGGTCACAGTCTCTTTTAAAGTCCAGACATAATCTTGGTCAGATCATGTGAAGACCTTATATTGGTGTCTGAAGCGGTCTTTAGAGGAAATAACCACACAGAATGAGTGGACCTGTCCAGTCAGTGCACGCATTTGTTAGTAGTCATGCAGCTCAACACAGAACTTAAGGAGCTCAACGATTCGACGAACATTACCAAAGAAAATACATTTGGGTAGGCCGCATAAATTACTCAAACTGCCAGACCCTGATTAAATTTAACTTATTTTTAAATACTTTGAAAAAATAAACAACATATTCACATTATCTTTACATTCTCTAGCCTGAAACACAGGTTCAACCTAGTTCAGGCAAATAAGCAACTTTGCTCTTTTTAATTGTTATTATAAATGTGTCCATTTTTATTTAAATAAACTTTTTTATTATTTATTATTCACAATAATTTAAATATTATAATACTTCACAAAGTAAATTTTCATGTCATAGTGTACATAAATTGTCCATCAATGTCAAAGTGTATATAACAATCCGAAAATAATCTTGGTCAGATCATATGAGGATCATGTAGACTGGTGCCTGAAATGGTCTTTTGAGGACAGGTCCACACAGATTTGAGTGGACCTGTCCAGTCAGTGCACGCGTTTGTCAATCATTTTGCAGCTCAACTCAGAACTAAGGAGCTCAAAGATTCGACGAACAATACAAAAGATAGGATATTTAGGTAGACCGCATATATTACTCAAACTGCCAGACCATGATTAAATTTACCTTAAAAAAATACTTTGAAAAAATAAACATTTCCTAAAAAAAAAATGGACCGTGATTTTGGGTGCAATTTTGAATTCAAATACTCATACTTATAATCATGGCGTATGATTATAATTAGACAATTAGAATTTTAAAATATAAATCCTTAACTGTAAAAACAGTACTGTTTTTGATTAGTTAGTGTTTAACTAGTGCTAATAAAAAATTAAAATATATATTTTAGTGATCATTTTAATTAATGTTTTCAAATAAAGTATAAATCGTATTTTTTTTCACATATCACTTTTTATCCTAAAACGTAGCTTAAGCAAAAATCGCCATAGTAGTAGTTATAAAACTGTTGTGCAATAGTTCTTTATCTATGATTGTTCACCAAAGAAAAGATAGACGGTGGTTACTTTAACTCGCGTTGATTTTAAAAGATTTTTTTACTCTCTAACGTACTTTGTCGTATTTATTCTGTGTCAGCTATAGATACCTTTTTGATTCTGTCAAAAAAATTACTACTCCGAATGAATGTCCTTCGTTTAAGTGTTAGAGTTAGCAGTTGCTAGTGGATAGACTAGAATGGGCGTAATGTCGTATCAATGATTCCGATATCAACATACACAACTGCATTTTGACAGAAAACAAAGGTAGCTATAGTCGACCCTTAAACGTTAACACCGAAAGGTGCTTGTCTCTCGGCCGTCTTTGTTAGAAAGAGATAGGCGTAAAAATTACCGGTAAAAGAATAGTAACTTTTACCGGTACTAATACTGGTAGTTAGATAACGTTAACTGACTCATGGGCTTCGTTATTAATATCGTTACTTTTTATCGTTAACATAACGGTAATTGGTATCGTTATAAAAAAAATAACGGTAATTCGGTCCCTGCTGCCTGGGTTGAGTACCTACATACCTTGTGAATGTGTGCGATTCGTTGCACTTGCAATGTTTCAGATCAATGTTTAAAGACAAACGTATCTTGGACATCTAGGAGACGAAACTTATATGGTTTTACTAGCTGTTTCCCACGACTTCGTCTTCGATACAGGATTAAAAGAAGCCTAAGTCCTTCTCCAGGTCATGGTGTACCCATGTGCCAAATTTCACCCAAATCCTTTTGCCGTAAAAGCGTAATAAACAAACTTACTTCTGCATTTAAAATATTATACATAATAAATATAATGATGTACTTATAGTTAAGAAATAAGCTTGCTTCAATTGCTCAATGATTGCTTTTTGCGTACCTTTGCGTTTGGAATTCAAAAATGATATCCTCGCACCTTTCAAATGCTGATTATTCGGATCTTTTCTCTCTTTTACTGTGTCAAATCTCGAGCTTTCTTTGTATAGTCATTAAGCTGGCAGGTAAAAAAAAAAATATTGTTAGGCACAAATGCTCAAGATCACAATAAATACTTGGTTACAAATGGTTCAAAGTACAAAAAGTATGGCCTTAATACAAACATTTAGACTTAGATTTCTATGTAAACACGGATTTAGGATAAACACTCGAAAACACTATTTCACTATAAGACAACTGTTCATAGAAACACACACCTACTTACCTACCTACCTAAGAATTAGGTACATTCAAGTTATAAAGGTGGCGGCGCGGGCGTGACTTTATTTCTCCCCGGGATATGTCATAGGTGTTACCCAGGAGGGCACTAGTGCGTTACATCGGACATCCTGGAGGTCCCCCCTCCTTATGTGCTGACAACTGAGACTGGCCCCATTGTGATTTTATTTGCCAAGATTCTTCCAACATGTTTACCTATATTACGTGTGTTATAGTGTGTTTAGAATCCTACCTTATATCAAAAATACCTTTATAATAAGATTAATATAAGTACCTGCCGATTTTTAAGTCTGGTCTTAGTAGGTATAGCTTATCAGATCATAAACAAGACAAGTTTATTATATTTTATTTAGCTTTAATTAATTTTAATTTACCTGTGTGAGCAGAGCAGAGTACCTATAAAATAAAAGTTTTATACATACCTAAAATATAGTTTTTGGTATTTTTAGGCTAATTGGCGCGTTCTTGTTGTTGTATCAAAATAATTTTAAGCCGATGTGTGTGTTTATTTCTGTTTATCGTATATATCGTAGTTATACCTACTGATAGCAAATCATTTGCAGAGTCATCTTGTTTTATCGAGGTCCACGTATGCCTGTATGATGAAATATAATGCAAGTAAAGCTGTATACGTTCAATAACGAGCTAGTAACGTTAAAAATCCTGCTGTCTAAGATTGATTAAGATACAATGAATCCCAGACCCAAGGGCATAAGAAACGTAATCATTTCACAGAATGCCAATACATTACCAAGGTACGATATCAACTTGGCTGCCTTTCAGCAAACGCCGTTAAATCAGCCCATCCGATCTGAGTTACGATGCCGCAATATTGAGATATAATTATCTCCACATTTTAAAATTCAAAATGCGGTTCTCCGCAATAACAGAGCAATAACGTGAAACGAATGGCCGCCTTAAACCCACCGAATGGCTTTCCGAATAAAGCCGAAGGGAGGTCGTGGAGGCTTAAAGAAAATGTGTTTATTCCTGGGAACAGTGGACCTGTCCCACTCCCCCCGGCTATAGCCAGTATAGCCACACTGGCTGCTCAGTAAACTGATACACGCCTTTATGTTCTTTGCACACAATTAGTCTCGTATATCGAATATCTGGATTTACCGACCTTTCGGCATTAAATGGGGTATGTACTTGCCTTCTCTCGGATAGTGGTGTTAAAAAACGATCGGAATAGGAGCAAGGAGGTTCTCATAGAAATATTATATCTTTGGTGGTTCCTCATTCTTTTTAATCAGATGACCTGCTATATATATACATTGAGTATGTATCTCGCTCATTGTAAAGTACCTACCTACCTCTTGTTTTGTATCTACCCATCCTGAAACTATTAACGTAATAGTTTATCATGGTTATTAATTAAAATTTTAATTTTGTATTTGAAATCGATGACTTCATCTCAATTCATGTTTATTTCATGCTTCATTACTCATCTACTCTGTGATTCAAATTGTGTACCTACCTACCACATTTACACAGTTTTACAAGTTTTGAAAGAAATGTTTATAATGAAATGACAGTTTTGTTTTCCCGTGAATACAAAGTATCCATCTTAGGCCAGTGTAATTTCTGTGTTGACAGTACACTATCACGGCACTCCAATAAATATTTGCAGATATTTATGCATATCATTGTCCAAATTTCGCACTTCGTACAACTCAATACTGAATACTGTAAATAGTACCTAATGATTTAATGAATGTAGATGTTAACTGACCACGAATAATCAATCTTTGCACGGGGAATGTACATTAACTTACACGTGAATTACATTGTAATTATGATATGTTGATCGATAACTATTATCATTGTTGGGTAAACTATGTTACAATTATTGAGATATGGGATTAATAATCACAAGTAGAGCAGTGGTGGCCCAGCGGTTACGTCCGTGACTTACGAGTTGTACGTCGTAGGTTCGAACCCAGACAGGCGCTTTACTTTGTGTTTACTTTATTTCATCACCACTGCTCTCAAAACGGTGAAGGAAAACATCGTGAGGAAACCGGCATGTATTAGAACCAAAGATTCAAAGATCACAGTGACATCTACCAAACCGCACTGGGCCCGCGTGGTCGATTACGGCCCACTCCCTCTCACAAAGAGGAGGCCTGTGTCCCAGCAGTGAGAATATATAAGGATGATTATGTTATGCTAATTACAGGTAGTTATCCAATATCTTTTGATAAGATTACGTACATAGCAATAGTGATTAACTCAACTGTAATCATGTAATCCGTTACATTTATTAATAAAAAAACAACAACGTATAAACACCAGGAAAGCAATTCTTTGTTTTGGTAAAAATTAAAATGCTTGTCAATTATTCAGCCACACATTTCGATAAGATAACAAGTTTACATTCGTTCGATTCAAGTTAATTAGGTATAAAATAACACTTACTAAGTATAGGATCAAATGTCAACAAAATATATTTTACCCAAAATTTATATTCACAAATCACAGAGCACTAAAATAAAATAGGACAACTTTGACACCCATATAAATAGATATGAAGAAGGGAATGCCGAACGCGATACCGCGAGCTGGCTGCATCGGCTTGACGGCGTACACAAACGAGTGCAGGACCCGTCCGGCGGTGAACACCCGGAAGAGCGTGGTGGCCAGCGCGGCCGACGGTCCGGTGGTCACATACAATGCCCCCAGCACCCAGAACACAGGAATGTTCTCCAGGTCGTTGAGGTGCGCGCGCCGCACCCGTTCCACGTCAGGATCGTCGAGCTTCACTTTTCCAAACTTTGCAGCGTCCTCTGGGTTCGCAAAGACTTTCTTAATAAACCGCTGTCTCACAGTCAGAATAGTCATGCCCATTACCTTGAGGGCCAGGATGCCGGAGTAAAGCAAGTACGATTGTACTACCGGATTGTCTAACGAAATAGACGCCATGTTTAAAATTTTAAAATCAAACTTGTTGCGTTGCTATCGAGTTGGAACTCAGCGTCGGAGTGGCGCGGTGCGTGGAATGAGCAATAACGGTACATCAGTATACGTAGTGTCGGAGCTGCGCGGTCAGATGATGTTATGTAGCGGTACGCTGCCTGGTTGTTTCCTTATAATAATAGGTACCTAAAATATCATTATTGGTATTTTTAGTCTCAAAATCAAAATATTTTATTTCACATAAACCTACATGGGCACTTATGAAACGTCAGATTCTAGGTGCACGGTTCCAATTGGTCGTTTCCTATGGAGAAGAGCCGGCAAGAAACACCATGGTTACTCTTTTAAAAATACATACAAACATAAAAATGTATTTGTGTTTTACAATGTTTTCAAATTACAGTGTTAATAGGTATGGGAGGACAGTGTAGGCCTGTCAACAAGTACTATATGTTTAACAAATAGACTATGGTCTATAAATTTACAATCTACAAGGTCTACAACATTCTCACATTTACAAAATAATGTAATAAAGTAAAATCTCAATCATATCAAAGTAATTAAAAATTGTAGGTATAAAATGTCAAATAATGATAATATTATGTAAAAAAAAGTCTAGGTAAGTGGTGCGTTCTTGTTGCTGGGTCAAGATAATTTGAAGCCGATGTGAGTGGATATAATTGCCAGTCATTATTCATTTCTGTTTATCACTTTAGTTAATAGTCCGTATTTAAAAATTCAAAATGCGGTTCTCTACAATAGCAGAGCAGTTATGTGAAACGAATGGATGCCTTAAACCCACCGAATGGCTTTCCGAATAAAGCCGAAGGGAGGTCGTGGAGGAACAGTGGACCTGACCCACTCCCCCCCCCCCCCTATAGCCAGTACAGCCACACTGGCTGCTCAGTAAACTGATACACGCCCTATAAGTTCTTTGCACACAATTAGTTTCGTATTTCGAATCTCTGGATTTACCGACCTGTGGGCATTAAATGGGGTATGTCCTTGCCTTCTGTGTGATAGTAGTGTCAAAAAAAACCATCGGAATAGGAGGCAAGGAGGTTCCCATTCAAATATTATATCTTTGGTGGTTCCTGATTCTTTTTAATAGACATGTACCTGCTGTATATAGTGAGTATGAAGCTCGCTCATTGTAAAATACCTACCTCTTGTTTTGTATCTACCCATCCTGAAACTATTAAACATAATAGTAAATCATGATTAATAATTAAAAAAGTAATTTGGATTTGAAATCGATGACTTCATCTCAATTCATGTTTATTTCATGCTTCTTTACTCATCTACTCTGTGATTCAAATTGAGTACCTATCAGTTTTACAAGTTTATATAGGAATGTTTATAATGAAATGGTAGTTTTGTTTTCTCGTGAATACAATGTATTCATATAAGGCAAGTGTAATTTCTGTTTGACAGTACATTATCACGGCATTCCACAAAATATTTGCAGATATTTATTCATTTTATTGTCCAAATTTCACACTTCGTGCAACTCAATACTGAATACTTTATGTACAGTAGCGCTCATAAGTCCCTAAGCAATCCTACAAAGCTATAGATTGACGCTTTGGTTTCACTTATGACCTTCAATAAGTTGTTTCTATACCTACTATACACACGCACACAGACTCACTATGTCTGTAATTGATAGTAGTTCATAATTTCAATTAATTTAACATACCTATGGCATGCTAGCTTAGTTGTTACCGTGCTTGGGCAGAAGCAATTATGGCAAGCCCTGAGTTCGAATCTCACCTCAAATAATTTCTATTTATAGTTTTTATACGTTACTAGCTGCTCCCCGCGGTT
Organism: Dasypolia templi; assembly: GCA_963555695.1. Taxonomy (NCBI): domain Eukaryota; kingdom Metazoa; phylum Arthropoda; class Insecta; order Lepidoptera; family Noctuidae; genus Dasypolia; species Dasypolia templi. The sequence continues at coordinate 17,436,285 of OY743144.1, read as the reverse complement.
TCCCGTGGGAGTACCGGAAAAAAAGTAGAGTAAAGCACATTATTTGTGAGCTAATTTAAATTATCGTGTCTCATTAAAAAGGGATCTGCGCCGGAAACATTTTCGCGCTATGATTTTTTTACGATTTCAAGCGTCGCCTGAAACCGGACGAATCGTACGCGTATCGTTGGTATAACGAATTTAAGCGCGGGCGACTAACATTGGTGGTTGATGACAAAAGTGGTCGCCCTTTGACGGCTGTTACGGAAGAAAACGTACTAGCAGTGAAAAATGTAGTCTAATGCAATAGGCAAGATCCGTATCAAGAGATTCAGCACATAATTCTAAGGGAAGCCTTCACATAATTCTACACGTGCTCTCCGCGTGACAAGGATAGTTTCACGCTGGGTGCCGCATAACCTCACCGATGCTCAGAAGCAGGCCCGGGTGGAATAGTGCCGAGATATGATTTTGAAGCAGGCTCGTCTTAGCGTGTGTATAACATTATTACAGGTGATGAGTCTTGGATTTATCAATACGATCCAGAAACGAAGCGCCAGTCGATGGTTTGGTTGTTTCCAAATGAATCAACGCCTACCAAAGTGATGCGATCTAGACACCGCGCCTTGCACACGGAGCTCCAAACGAGGGACTTCCTGGACAGCACGCCGGTCAAACTCCTGGGTCACTCTCCTTACAGCCCTGACGGTGACTTCTTTTTATTCCCGAAAATAAAAATCTGCTCAGTCAGCGTTCGAGCAGGCTGTAAACGAGGTGTCTACGGTGGACTGGAAAAAGTGTTTCGAAAACATGTTCACACGCATTAAACTTTGTATAGAGGCTAGTGGAGAGTACTTTGAAAACATTTAATAAAAATATTTACATTCATATCATTCATTTTTATTTCGCAAAAATTTCTGAGTGTCCCACGTATTTGTTTAAATTAGTGAATGATGAGTAAAGTGTTATAAATGTAATTTTATGTAGGTACAATACATTTTCTTAATAATCATAGTATATACAACGTGTTACAGAATAAGCGCAAGACCTGAAAGTAGTTTGCTGAGAATCAGCTTCTGAATCGATTTCCGTCATTATCTATATGTGTTAATTTTTCACGGAAAAATCTTTATTTCTCTGAAACTATTACCACCGCGTCATAACAAGGTAATACAATATTTGACTTAAGGAAATTTAAGCCTTATCACAAAGGATTACAGCCTATTCAAATGCACTTATTAATTCTAGGAAACTTAAACCTTATTCCAAAGCAATACGTCTTATTTAAATGCAAAACCTAATTTGTAGTTCGGTCATAGATTTCTTACACACATAAACATTAACTTTTATTAAATTCAAGCTAGTCCTGTTAAAAAAGAAGTTAATTTAAGTAAATTTAGATCTTATCTCAAAGAAATAAAGGTTTTTTAATTGCGCGACCAATTTTGTAGATCGTATTGCACATTCTTTTGTTGAAAAAAGAAGTATTATTAGAACATTAGTGAATAATTACTTTTATCTTTACCGAATTTAATTAGTGTAAGAATTTTGATTCAAATCTTTCATACACGCCGAATCTGAATATGATATCGCGAAAGTTAGGTACGCATCAGAGATAAAGGCTCGCGCAAACAGGCGCGCGTGACAGTGTGAACGAACCTTAAATGAGTCAGTCTCCGGGGCGCCCGCGGGCGTCCGCGACTGTGCGGTGACGCGACGGCGCGGGCGCACGCCGTATGTAACACCCTATCGCAGACGGGTAAAAGTTGCTCGATAAAAAAATGCAGCCCCTTTACTAAACTTAACATCTTAAAACAAAATTAACCAAAGTTACGTGTGATCTGTACGTAATGTTCGGCCAATTTACCTACCTAGCCAGCTGGCAGGCACACGAGTGTGCGGTGCGCTATAATCGGTGTGCGTAAAGATCGAGTAGTGCGCTCAAACGTTTTAGGTTCGGTCAGGATAACTGTTTAAAAAAAATGCTGGGTGTGGTTTAACAAAATTTTATTACAGATGTTATTTTAGTCTTATAATTTAATATTCTTCGCAAAAATTAGTAAAAATCACCTTACGCCTTGCATTATTACTTGTTTTGGGAACTAGCTACGACAGCGCCATTATGACAGTTGCCCCATTGGGGTGTATTAACTTTTGTTCATTCCGTTGCACGTTGTATAAACCATTTTACTTAGAGATGTCTAATAGTATTACATTCTTGGTTCTAGATAAATACTGGAGTCTGTGGGTTAGGGAGATGTGAGGAAGAGGGATTCCTTGCTAGTCGGAGCGCTTATTTATGAAGTGGAAGGCTTATTTAAATAAGCTTCCACATGGTCGAATGAATGTGAAACAAATGGTTTCATACCAACCGTATATTTTGCTGAATTTTTCAACAATTCATTAAAAACTGTTCGCCGTGTACTCCAACCTGAAAAGGTTGCATCACCGAAGCCCAACAAGAACGTTTCAGTTTCGGAATAGTTTATCCTGTAAATTGCGCTGCGCTATACCTGTGATTATTAAATTATGTAAAAAAAAAGAGGTTTAGTTTCAATCTTCTTTTCATAAAGAAAAGCTTAAGTATTCATTTATGCTATCCTCAATATGTAATCTTTATTCAATAAAGCCAAATAAAATGTGAAATACTTAATGTAAACAAGCTGCCCTACATAACCACCTAATAAAATAATAAAAAAGCACCAAAATAAAAAATTGACAATAAAACTGCGCTGCATCTTATGAGATCAGAACCTAAGCCGGCTTCTTCTAAGTCCAACGCTTGGCGGCCTACTGCTTTCAGCTCATACTAGATTAACTCGAATTTTAGCAATGCCATAAACTGACCAGGTCACGCGCATGATGCGTGTCTAACAAAAGCGACGGAAATATGTTTTTGTTTCGTGTAGTGCAATGCGAGTACGCGATGATACGTCAGTGTGTCGTTTAAACACTTACAGTCGTACCGCGAGTTCACAGCAATACGACTCTTAACATGCCTATCCACTTTTGAACGCTTACTGTACAGTCAGCGTCAAATAGTTAGTGACACTCAGGGTATTCAAATAAATAGACGCAATCAAAAAGTCAATAATATTTAGTCAATAATATTTCAGTACAAACAAAGTTTCCAAATTGTTGTCAACATTATAGTCGCTCAAAAGGTCGAGACGTATAAAATGTCTTATAGATCGGTTCAGTCAAACCGCCATAAATATGGTTACAGTCATCCCGCCAATGGTATTCAAGCATTATAAATGTTCAAAAATATCGAACACATTAGAAAAATAAACTTTACTGCAATATATTTAAATTATTTTTTCTCACATCAACTAATATTAAAACATTTATTCACAAAATGAAAGGGATGTTAACTACTGCCGTCCTTTTCATTTTAAGCATGACGTCATAGATATGTCTTTTGTTTTGTAAAGAATTTCGTGCATAGCCGTTTAGATAGATAGATAGATTCATTTATTTGCCTGAAATATGGTATCTTACAGATTTTATAACACATACATAATAGTTCTTCATATTCCGCCTACTAAATTCGGCATGCAAATTTTGTGACAATAGTAATAGTTCTAATTTAATCAATTTAAACAAAATAATTAGATTCCCATGTCAAAAAAAAATACTAAATCAAGATTTGACTACATATCAAATTACAAATATCATAAATTACAAATTGTATATAAGTCAACTTTCAAATGTCAACAAAGGAAATAAAATTACAAATGGCTTAAATAAAATTATCAAATTTAATTTTCATGTCATGCAACTTTTCCGTTCATGCAACTTTTACGATCCTTATATTGTAAGAAATAAACAGATGTAGGTAAACCTTGTTGATAATGAGTATGAGTATATACTCGTATCTCATAGAGCAAGAGTGCTTATCTATGATTCAACATCATGTTCATGTTACAAATTTATATTAATACGAAATTATTTCGTATTTAATTTTACTTGTGTACCTAATTAAAATGAACACATAACGTATTAACGACAAAATGAGCACTTTCGATCAAGTCACTTCCGAACATATGTACAGAACATTAAAAACTCTCGTCGGGTGTAAAAAAAACATTTTTTGTGGTCTAGTTATCATCTTTTTTTACTAAAAGCGTTTAAGTATAGCCACCGTCTGAAGACACCGGAAAGACGTCTTCGCAAAGATTGTACCGCATTATAGCAAAAATTGTCTCCTCTCATGGACTCCCAAACTTCTTCGACGTGAGTCCTTAATTTTGCCTCACAAATTTTCGATCAGGTTTAGGTGGGACTATGGAGGTGGCATCGAATTTAACTCCAGGTCCATATAATTTTGAATAACTCTGGAGTTGTGCACGGAACTGTTATCTTGGAAAAACCTATTCCTTTCATGTGAAAAGAAAACTGTCTGTTGGAAGCAAAACGTTTTCGAGGATGTCGTTGTATCGGGGGCCATTCATTACTCCTCCCACCTTGACTAGCTCTCCTGGTCCGCTTTGGGTCATCCATCCCCAAAATCCTTAGGTGATTCGACCACTGCGATTGTTAGGGAGGATATTTCTTTCGTCATACCTTGTGTGTGATGTTCGGTATAGAGATAAGCGTCCCTAGGCATACGAACAAAAAACTTTTTCATCTACAAAGATCACAATTTCAAAATTTAAATATTTGTGCGAATTGCAAGCGCTGCGCTTTATCCCTTGGAAGGAATACGATGGCGTAACCCATGTTATAGCAGGCGTCATCTTATTGTCTCTGTGATGTGCCAAATTTCACAGACATTCTCCTGGAGTTTATAAAACCATTGCTAACAGCTCGCTGCACTATATTTCTGTCTTGATTTGTACTTGTTTGACGTGGACTACCAAATAAAAAATGGTTTTGCAATGCGCGATCACTTTGCCATCTCTCTAGCCAACGATAAACGGTGTTTCTCTTAATAATAGAAAGGATAAGAATATCTGAAGAGATGCGAATAATTCGATAGCTGTAACTAATCTAGAGTGATACTTTCGGATATGCCCAGTTCATCTGAAATATCTGTTACGGAGACACCTTCTTCCCTCAATTCGATTCCCTAATTCGATGTTTTGATGTGATATGTAGCCATATTTAAGAATGAAACACTATTATTGCTTCAATAGTTATTATTTCTAGCTTGCTTAATATTGCACTTGACATTGATATGATTGATAGATTAATATAGGTACTAAACATGCAAACAACTCTAGATTGCAAAGAGGTTTTCATCTTCGGGAAACCGTTTATTTCTATAATATTCTATATTGTTGTAATATGAATGAAATGCACCGACCCCAGCGTGGTTTGACCAGACTCGATTAATCGAATGAACCCCAAGATTTGCACTAGCCCTTGAAGCCTCATGCTTCATGGTGCTACAAAGACCATTGCATATCAAGGAATAGACCGGTGGGCGCTTTAATGGTAGGGTGGTGGACGTGCCCTTAGGATAGGAAGGAGAGTGAGAGCCAATCGAGTAGTGCACCCTAAAATTAGCATTGGAATAGTGGAGAGGCGGGTGATATTTGTCTGTGGGAGGGCATCTTTTAACGACGTCGCAGCCGGGTTGATTCAGGTCGAGCTTCTTCGGTGAATCTTCTAGCGGAGTTCAACTGGTTTCTCGGCTGTTTACTATGTCACTGCTCTTCTGTGCTAAATGTTGCTGTTTTCAAACTTTTCAATGTCTTCGTCTGTGGTCTGGCTAGTAACCGTTTCCGGTTTTTGTATATCTCGTTCTTGATCTTCCACCGTGTCCATCCAATAATTGAAGCGCTCTTGTCGAAATTTTGTATGTCTTGAGCTCTCGTTCAAGTCTTGATCAGCTGTTATTCGAAGTATCCAAAAGTAGAATGGGCACTGTTGGGAATCGAACCCAACTCAACACATTGCGCATGGTCTGCACGCGCAGGCAGAGTGTTTAGCACATCATCGGCAGGCTGAGGCGCAGCGCGGTAACGACACTTACTTCCTCTGTCTTCATCGCGGCGGACGATACTCCTCTTACTTTAGTTTCATTATTAGCTGTTTGTCAGGAACGGTTTTATTATTGTTATAAGCACGGCATTAAACCCTTGCCTAAAATACAGGAGTCCACTCTTTAGATGCTCCTCGCGCTAACATTGGTCCTTCAAGGATCTCGTCGTGTTAATTTCAAATGAAACGGTCTCAAAAAAGCAAAAAAAAAAAAAAAATATTAACTCGAGGCTCTTCAGTTGCGGTCTTCAGCGAGGACAGTTCCAGCAGGAATCATCAATACCTTGTTGAAGAAACTTCGCGTAGCACTGCACACGCCCAGAGGACGAAGTCATCTAGACGTCGACCGGCGTCGGGCTTGGGACCCGTCGAATGTTCGACTCGTCTTCGCGGGCAAAGAAGGACGAAAACTGCAGACCATCGTTTATCCAGTGGATGTTTTAGACATTTGTTCGTTATTCCTTATATTTATAAGTTATTCCTTATTTATTCGTTTACTTAGTCTTATTTAATATGTTTAATTAACAATATTCAAGTAAGTGTTTTCGTTTGTCTTCAAGTCTTTTAGTGGCAATCATTCTTATTAATTGCCTTATATTTTTTCGAAAATCACTTCTATTCTTATAACGCTAGAATATAACGGTTAGATAATCCACCTGTTTACGCAGTTCCTTCACATCACTATAACAGCTGATAACTCGGCGACGTGGTTCCCTGTTGTCTTCGCATCAGCTGTTCCTTAATTCGCGCCTAGTCATTCATTATCATAACACATCATCGCTATGGCTAACGAAACTGTTGAAAAAATAGTTTAAAAAACGCACATGTAACGCACCGTTTTTAGTAACTTAAATATGCGTAAGATTTCATAGTTTTAAAAAATGATACCTTACCAGCTGCTCCCCGCGGTTTCACCCGCACAAATCCCGATCCCGTCGGAGCATCGGGACAAAAAGTACTCTATGTGTTAATCCAGTTCATAAACCATCCGTGTGCCAAATTTCATCCAAATCCGCTCAGCAGCTCTTGCGTGAAAGAGTAACAAACATCCATACTCCAATATCTTAGGTGTTGGTGGTAAATAACATATTATTACTTGTGTTACAAGGTATTCATTTTTGTATTGTGGCATTGTTTACGCTGAGCCAGTGATGGTAGCAGACAGTAGAAAAAGAGATTGCAGTTTTATTAAATCATTTTGGCAATTTTATCTGCAATTCAACGCATGCCTGTCATATGTCAACTAATTGCTGTGCTACCTATTAAAGATTACTTATCCGCTCTTCGATAATTTCCGGAATTCATTATACTCTTTTTATCTTCTTATCATTATTCTCCTATTACTTTATCATTGCTTGCAAGTTATGATTTCCATATATTATGGCTACCTGCCTCACTCAAATAAAAGCTGAAGAAGTCTACGCTTCAATCCGGACAGCATGTTGGGAATCGAACCCAACACAACACATTGCGAGCGGTCTGCACGCGCAGGCTGAGTGTACAGCGCGGCTTCGTCGCGGCGCGACATTCACTTTCTACCAAGACGGAACAAAAAAACTCATTCGATCACTAAATGTTTTTGCAGCACTTAACACTTAGCACTGGGACCGACCATTTGTGACAAACCTTTTTTTTTTTGGACTCTACCTGAAGCAAATTTTTGTAAGCAAAACGCTTACAAAAACGCCTACAAAATACTTTTTAAAACATTTTAAAACAATGCTTCAATTTTAATTTCCGATTCATTGACATAGGGTTTGTAGAGCTATAATATATACTTTCTAAAATAACAAGAGTTATGGTGAAGGCATAGAAGTAGCGCGATTTCAGTTAGAGAACTGTTCAGGGGCAGCGCGTACCTAAGAGTTTACATATACAGCTTCGAAGGCAAATGCCTCAAATATAAGGAACGATCTCACCAGGTTAACTAGCTCGAGGTAGTCTCCTCAACCGCAGGCTGGGAATCAGGAACGCACGTATACCACTTTTGCACGGTTTTAAATTATTTTAATTTCGACACAGATGCACAGGCAAACAAATCGCGCCATATGTTGAAAACACGTCCGCCTCGGGCAAGGGTCCCGGGCCTCTCTATAATATTCTATATTGTTGTAATAACAAAATAATAAAAAAAGCAGCATTTTTTTTAAATTTTGTAAACCAAAATAAAAAAATGGGAATAAAACTGCGCTGCATCTTATGAGATCAGAACCTAAGCCGACTGCTTCTCAGTCCAACTTTAGTAAATTTTTGCAATGCGATAAACCGGTCAGGTCACGAGCATGATGCGTGTCTAACAAAAGCGACGGAAATATATTTTTGGTTCGTACGAAATATAAAATATTTCGTTCGTTTGGTGGTTTTACTGACGTAAAACCGCGTACTCGCATCACGCTGCAACGAAACGAGTACACGATTTTACGTCAGTGTGTGCAGTGCAAAACTGCGATCTTTGTGGTGTGTCGTTTAAATACATACAGTCATTTCAGTCAGTTTAAACACATGCATGTACGACTGCGAACTTGCTATACGCAAGTTCGCAGTAATACGACTCTTAACGTGCCTATGAACTTTTGAACGCTTACTGTACTTACATTGTGATTGTAATATGTTGATTGATAACAATTATCATTGTTGTATCAATTATCACTATGATAAAATAATTGAGATATGGGATTAATAATCACAGGTAGGTAACCAATATATTTTCATAAGATTACGTACATAGCAATAGTGATCAACTTAGCTGTAGTCATGTAATCCGTTTCATTTACTAATACAAATAAACAACATAAAGTCACCAGGAAAACAAATCTTTATTGGCGTAAAAATAAAATACTTATCAATTATTCAGCGACACATTTCGAGAAGTTTACGTTCGTTCGATTCACGTCAATTAGGTATAAAATAACACTTACTATACATTAATAGGATAATTCAATGTCAACAAAATATATTTTACCCAAATGTTCTATTCACAAATCACAGAGCACTAAAATAAAATAGGACAACTTTGACACACATATAAATAGATATGAAGAAGGGAATGCCGGACGCGATACCGCGAGCTGGCTGCATCGGCTTGACGGCGTACACAAACGAGTGCAGGACCCGTCCGGCGGTGAACACCCGGAAGAGCGTGGTGGCCAGCGCAGCCGACGGTCCGATGGTCACATACAATGCCCCCAGCACCCAGAACACAGGAATATTCTCCAGGTCATTGTGGTGCGCGCGCCGAACCCGTTCCAAGCTAGGATCGTCGAGCTTAACTTTTCCAAACTTTGCAGCGGCCTCTGGGTTCGCAAAAACTTACTTAATAAACCGCTGTCTGACAGTCAGAAAACTCATGCACATACCTTGAAGGCCAGGATGCCGGAGTAAAGCAAGTACGATTATACTACCGGATTGTCTAACGAAATAGACGCCATGGTTCATAATTTTAAAATCAAACTTGTTGCGTTGTTATCGAGTTGAAACTCAGCGGCGGATGGGCGCGGTGCATGCAATCAGCTCATGTGTTTGATAAGTTTAGCTGCTCAACAACGTAAATAACGCAATGAATGTTGTTGAACTGTCAAAATTAAAGCCATTCCTATTAGTTAGTATGTTACGCAAAAACCCTGCCGGTTTCTGACAGTCCGTTAGCAAATTTTACGTTGATTATCCTCCACATTATCATTAAACATTTAGAGATATGAGGAACAGGGTGTAAAGTTCACTCATACTCTTTAGAAAAGGGAGGATCCTCCGACCAGATGGATGTCGTATCTGGTGGGCAACTGCCCGATGATTGTTGTCGGGAAGTTGTATATATGCTATCTGCGCGGTAAACTCTGCTTGCGCGATGCAGGATTGATGCGTTTGTTCGCATGTGGCGGTGTAGATGCCGCCACATCACTCCCCTCCGAAGACCGGAGGTCGATAGTGGACTAAGTCTTGTATCTTGCGATGCTTGCCAATGCCAGTTGGGTTCCAGTGGGTTGGAACCGGGTGTCGCATAGTTCGCGGTGAGTCGGAACTGTCTGCGAAGATGCCCCAGTGAGTCGGGGTGGCTGACTGCTGGTGTCGACCAGGAGAGGAATTAAGCGCTCTGCTTGTGGACCGGCCGAATGTGCAGTATGCTGTGCCAAGGTTGCTGATGAGGCTGAAGGTGATGACCAGGTATGCGCTTGCGCTGCATGCTGATGGTCAGGACAACCGTTCAAGCCGTGGTTGCTGGCTGGCTGTGTGACTTGCGGGAGTGATGATGATGACGTCACGCTGGAGTAGTTGCACGAAGGCTGCGCTGACGTTCATACTCGGGGTCACCAGTTTAGAGATATGAGGAACAGGGTGTATATATGCTATCTGCGCGGTAAACTCTGCTTGCGCGATGCAGGATTGATGCGTTTGTTCGCATGTGGCGGTGTAGATGCCGCCACAAACAAGATAAGTATATGTTTTATGTATGTCATGTATTTATTGTATTTGTGAATAGTACACCACTGACTATCTGCAGTATTTTCTGTCCTTCTCCCTTTAATCTATCCAAAGGATGTCTTTAACATTACTTTTGGCGATAGGACCGCCCATTGCGACACCTTATGTAAAATTTCTATGGCTGCACAACAAGTTCTACATGACCAGTTTATGCTGATCTCGCATTGTATAGGATTTCCGAACAATGAGAGGTCGCCTTATACTAATAGTAAGAGCACAGCAGTATGTAGTGAGCTGCGCGGTCAGGATGATGTAGCGGTTCGCTGGTTGTTATCTTATAAATTGAGATAATAAACTGCCTATAGTACTTTACTCCACGAGGCCGCCGTGTGCGTCAGGATGACTGGACAGTATTTTTTACCTTTACCTACAAATATTTGGTACTATTACGAGGAAAGTGGCCAGCCATTCTGACTTCAGTATTGCTGGGCCACGTCGGTTTCACCTAGTTGTAGACCGTGTTTTAACTAGTTCATCTTTTTGTTACAATTAAATACCTCATTGGTACCTCAACATATGTTTTGCATAAAATGTTTATTTTTGTACGGAGAAAATAAAAACTAAACATTACATAAATAACGGCGCGCCTAAAGGTTTAACGACTCCAAACTTACAGAGTTGATTTTAGAACGAATTTGACAGCTGTCAACTTGACGTAACCCCGGGTACTGAGAAAGCGGCAAAAAGAAAAGGGATCGAGAATACCGATCGAAGCCGCCATCGATTTATGGCGCCTGTGATATTAACGTAGTAATCATTGTGAATACCCTTGCAATGCAATGGACGATTGATTTGCGCTCGCGCCTCATGTAATCGTTTACATTATTGTTGATCAGAGACTTGTAGTTATTTAGAATATTATTTACTTCATTTACTTACATCTCCTCGCCCGCATACACACGCATAAGAAACCTTAAGACCTCTCCAGATGAAGACGACATTTATTGCGGTTATCAGAAGTGGGATTACGAGGGCAAGGAGACTAGTGAAATAACTAAACTAAAACAACCGGTGATCAGTGAAGATACCAATGAACAACGTTACTCAAACTTCCTCGGAAATGGAAATTCTTATCAGGCCTAATCTTTTTATGTAACACAAGCAGTCCGTGTAAGTCACCTTTCAATTAAACTTGGTTTGATTATGATAATCCCAAAGGACCCATTGATTGTTTGAAATGATTGTTGACAGTAAAGTTTGTGTGGCCTTGTTAATTTATAAATTAATTAATATTTAATTATTTAAATTAATAAAGTGGATGAACAACAAGCGACATTGCAGTTTTTTCGATTTTAAACACCTTAACGTGATACATCAAAACATTGTGGGTTTACTGAATAAGAGCAGTGAGCTTACTGTATGCCTTGAAGATATGTCAGAGAAAAATACCGAAATCGACATAATCTGTTTATCTGAACACTTCATGATGGCTGGCCATGAAAAACTGTTGTATATTCCTAATTACACTTTGGCGACATGCTACTCCAGAAATGGTAGTAAGAGAGGTGGTACATGTATCCTTGTGAAGAAAGGTCACCAGTTTAATGAGCTTGAAGACATAGCGAAACTGTCCATAAATGGAATATTCGAATGTTGCGCTGTTGATCTGACAATTTATAATACGATTATTGTTTGTGTGTATAGAGTACCTAAGTCTAATAACTTACCTGTATTTTTTGAGCAATTAGAGAAAGTGTTATGTACTATTTGTAACAAAAACTCAAAAAGAAATGTCGTAATTGCAGGTGACTATAATATTGACTGTCTTAAGCGTAAATAGATCTAGAATGTATGCTCTTAAGTTATAATTTAAAGCTAGAAATAAATCAGCCAACACGAATCGCGACCGGCACTTGCATAGACAACTTTGCACATAATGGGGGGAAGAAGTGTAAATCTGATGTGATTGACTTCGGCCTGTCGGATCACACTGCGCAAGTACTAAAAATACCAGTTAATAAAAACACTTTATTAAACTATTGGCGAGCAAATAGACGAGACTATAATAAGGAAAATATGCAAAAATTCAAAAATTATATAAAATCTTTTTCTTTTTCTGAAATCTATAATACAAATAATCCTAGCACAGCATATAATGCATTTTTTGAAGCTTTCATGATGCTGTATGACTTATGTTTTCCTTTCCAAAACATCTCAATAAGAACAAAAATAAAGCCTCAGTGGGTATCTCGTGGCATAAAAATCTGTAGCAAAAAAAAGAGAGAACTTATGTGGAACTATAGACTAAATCGTAATGAAGTAAATAAAACTAAATTTAAAAAATACTCTAAAACATATAAAAACATAATTAATTTATCGCAACGAGCACAAAACAATCATAACATAAAATCATCAACTAACAAATCCAAAGCCGCACGGAGGATTATAAATAGCTCTAAATTAAATTTACCAAAGGATAGTATCACTTCCATAGAAACAAATATATAAAACTATAACCAGGCCACGAAAGATAGCGAATGCTTTTAACAATTTCTTTATAGAAAAGATAGAACCGATACCAGACGCTGGTAAGGACGTAACCGAAAATATTTCCAAATCAAATAAATCTATGTTCATGGCACCATGTACTCCATACGACATACTTCAAATTATAAGATCGCTTAAAAATACTACAAGTGTTGGGTACGACGGGATCTCTACTAGAATCTTAAAGTACATCGCTTATCATATTTGTGACCACCTAAGCCATATCATTAATATGTGTATAACCACTGGATCACACCCGGAAAGTCTAAAAACGACCATCGTAAAACCTATCTTCAAAAAAGACAACAAGCAGAGTATTAACTGTTACAGACCTATTGCACTTATTCCTATAATATCAAAAGTTTTTGAAAAATTCATATCCAATCAAATTTATAACTATTTAGAAAAATTCAACATTCTTACAAAACACCAGAAAGGTTTCCGCAAGAATAAAACTATAAACTTGGCTATTTTTGATTTTATAAATAACGTCATGGGAAATGTGGATAAAAGGACCGGTATGTACCATTTACTGCGATATGACCCAGGCCTTCGATTATGTTAATCATGACATTCTCCTCCGTAAACTGGAAGCTTATGGCATTAGAGGGAATGTATTAAATCTCATAGAATCTTATCTGAAAAAACGTAAACAATATACAGAAATTTCTAAAGTAAACATTAATACCAAAAAAGAAGAAACATTTGCATCAAAAAAACGTATAGTTAAATATGGAGTCCCGCAAGGTAGCGTATTGGGTCCTTTGTTATTCATAATCTACATAAATGACTTGCCATTAGTAACTAACTATCCAGTATCACTTTTTGCAGATGTCAGCACAATCACTATTAATTCAAAAAATAAAGATACGTATGAGAATGAAATTAATAATACAATCAATTCAATAATTAACTGGTTAGATAATAATAATTTAAAAATTAATCTTGAAAAAACAAAAATTATGTTTTTCAGTCAACGTTTAGAAGCACCAAATATTAATGCTCAACACTGTACTATACTAACTGTTATAAAAAAGGTAGAAACAGCTAAATTTTTAGGTGTAGCTATTGACAGACCTCTGAACTGGAAAGCACACACAGAAGAATTAAATAAAAAAATATGTTCGTCTGCCTATGCCCTCTATAAACTTAAACCTATTATAAGTACCAATGCGCTTATAACTGCCTACCATAGTGTCGTCGGCTCCATATTAAGGTTTGGAGTTATATTTTGGGGAAACTCTACTAATAAAGAAATCATTTGTAAGGCACAAAAAAGATGTATTAGGGCTATGTTTGGTTTGAAAATGACTGATAGTTGCAAACAGTATTTTATAAAATACAACATTTTAAGTCTTCCTTATTTATTTACGAAATAGCTAATTTTATAAAAACCAATCCTAACCTATTTAAGAAACTATCTGACGTCTCTATTCGTAACCGGCGGGATAATAATAAATTATCCATACTAAGATCAACCACCGCATTGATGCGTAAAAGTATTTTTTGTTTAGCACCAATCATATATAATAAAATCCCAAAATCTTTTAGACAAATGCCTTTTGCTCTGTTTAAAATACATTTTAAAAAATATCTCATAGCCAAATGCTATTATACCTTAGCGGAATTTTTAAATGACCGTAGTTAATTAAATGGATTCCTAGAATTACGACACTTTCACAATTTGAGCATAAAATCGGAGAAAAAAAAAAGATACATTCTTTATTTTTTCTACTTTTCATTAGCATTAGGAATAAGTTATTTAATTTTTATAGTTTGCTGTGTAGTCTCAAATAATTTTCTCTATTTTTGATTTATTCTAAACCAAAAATATGTTGTTTTTGTACGCCATATATGGCAAGACATGCAGAACTACCTGTTATTTTAAGACCTTGCACATATTATTTGATGTATACTCATGTTTTTACAATAAATATATTCTATTCTTGATTATTTCTATTGGCCCTATTTAATTCTTTGAAGGGACAAGCCGCTTCTTTGGAACCAAGCTGCTTCAACGAAACTTAAGGAGTCAGTATTAACATGGCCAAAAATTAAGGAAATTCTACTTGCTAAGTTTGGGCACCCCCTGCATATTCAGAATTATTTTAATGGAATGTTAATGTTTCGGTGAGGGAATAGAGAAACAGCGTGTGAAGCTGCAATGTGACCCTTATGGAGAGAATAGTCAATCTTGATTTTATATGAAGACAACATTCACAAATAACTTCTACTAGGACATTGCCATTCCAAAAGTATTTGTGATTTGTTTGTTTGAAATAAATACTTTGAGTTTTTGAGATCACTCTTTAGTTTCCTTAAAGAGACTCAGAGAGGATTCAGATTCTTCTGAAACAAACATCAAAAACAATTTAATGACATGACATGGATTAGAGGGAGTGATCACTATTGTTAAAATAGTGGTATTAAGCTTTAAGAGTGCCACAAGCGAAGCAATTCTGAAAATGCAGCTCGTTAGAAAGATCAGATTTGAAAATATCTGACGATGAGACCGTCCCTGTCAAAATCATTTGGAAACAAGTTTAGAGGACATTGAATCGCAGGTTCAAGTTTGTTTCATATTTCCGATAAGATGCTTGTAACAAAACTTTATATTTTTTTATACTTGTTGACACTATTACTAACCCAATAATCATAGGCAGATGTGTTTCAGCGAGTAATCATGTTCAAATGAATAGTGATGATACGTGGGACACTCAGAAAGTTTTACGAAAATAAAACTAAATTTACTTTAGAAAAATATATTTTTATTAAATCTGTTCAAAGTGCTCTCCACTAGCCTCTTTGCAATGTTTCATGCGTCTGAACCAGTTTACAAAAACTTTTCCCAGTCCGCCGTAGACACCTCGTTCACAGCCTGCTCGAACGCTGACAGCGAGTCTTTCGGCGATGAAAATTGTACCCCTTTGAGCTGATTTATTATTTTCGGGAATAAAAAGAAGTCACACAGTGCTACGTCAGGGTTGTAAGGAGGGTGACCCAGGAGATTGCCCGGCGTGCTGTCCAGGAAGTTTGAGCGTGGTGTGCGAAGGCGAGTTGTCGTGGTGGAGCAGTAGCCCGCGGAACCCTGTGTTTGGTCGCTTGTTGCTCACAACAGAGATAACAACTGCAGATAACTGCAGGCGGCTTGTATGGGAATTTCGTACAGCTAATAAAATTTCGTGTTTTGGGATATTTGTTCTTTTAATTGGTAGTTAGATAGACAATCCCTTTTCAATTCTTGGATTTTTTGAACTTGGGACGTAAAAGCTAATTACTATTTAAGGTACTTATTATTTAAGGTTATATACTAGTGTACCAATGAAGTTGCAAGCAGATGCTCAACTCAACGTAGAAACAATCAATCCGGCCAATCCAAAACAACGGCAAAGAACTGAACTGGAACTGAAAGCAACTGAAACACAGATTTTCTTTACCTGTCAATAAATTATTGCCGTATGAACAAAAACCTATTGGTGACGAAAATCATTCCGATCATGAAATCGTTAAATATTATGATTTTATGCAACAATTATGCATTCTTAGGTATAATAAATAAGTGTCTTATTATATTTAATGTTGTTTCTATTTCTAAATAGTAACTTAACCGACCAATGTGTGCCGTTTATCGGCTCCATAACTATATTTGACGTTTCATTTAATAGCAAACTCTTATCATTTCGATATTTGTGTTATTTTACTAAATGACAACTTCCAAAAACATAACTGCGTTTCGTTTACGATTTTATTGCGTTTAATTATGATATTTTTTATTAATTAATCCGAAGTTCTATAAATAGTACACTTACATGAAAATTAATGGCTGATTTGCCTTAACTAGTGGTACTAATTATATATCAGAACAACAACAAAAGTACGCTGTGCGAAATCTGCCGTCCACCTTGATGTGTGTATAAAAAGTCTTCTCACAAATGTATTTTCTTTGTACAAAAAAATAAATTATAATAAAATAATATTTGCCATCATCCTAGATGTAACTTTTTTTAGGGTTATTGAAAAAAAACATAAAACGTTGAGGTACCAATAAGGTATTAAATTTTAACTGAAGTATGAACTAATTATAACGCCTACAACTGGGTGAAACCGAAGTGGTCCAGCCATCCTGAAGTCAGAATGGCTAGCCACTTCTCTCGTAGTAGTTTTCCCGCTTTAGCGATGTACCAATTATTTGATGGCTATTACCAAATAGAAAAACAATACAAAAACTTGGTATTGCTAAAACTTCCAAAATCTCTCTTGGTCCAGTCATCCTGGCGCACACCGCGAGGCCTGCACTGAACGATCTGATGGCCTGAGGACCGGTTACGTAGGTATGAGTTATAGTAACAATCTAAAAATCCGTAGAAATCCGGAGTAAGTACCGGTGAAAATGATCATCAGCATACTATTACATTCTGGAACTGTTAAAATAAGTACATAAAATTAACACTGCTTTTTGTTGGGTGTAGTACATAGGTAGGTAGGTAAGTATACGAGAATCGAAACTTACTTCACAGATGCATCGAAACTTTTTTCACATTTTCGTTTTGAATTCTTCGTTACCAACACGGTACGGAAAAGGTCGACGGCACCCCTACTTATTACTTTTTAACTGTTACGTGTCAGCAACCTAATTGCGTAGCACTATAAATCAGAATCTGAATCATTTTGCAGGATATTGCTAATCCATTGCTTCAGAGGTTCGAAAAATTCGTCTGCTCATCAACGTACATAACGCAATTAATGTTGTTGAACTGTCAAAATGAAAGCCATTCCTATTGTTTAGGTGTTACGCAATTACCTCTCAGGTTTAGAACCTATCATATTCTTATGTTCGAGACTAGTTAGTTTGGGCTTTTATTTGCTATAGGATCATTACTTGTCGTTGTGATCTTGCTCTCGTAAACTGTTATAATCTATAGTCTTCATTTATTTTCGTTTCATATTTCGTATGTATGTATTTATTCGTTAGAATATGTTAATATGTTTATATCTGTGTATCTATTTTAGTGTAATGTATACTTATTTCTTGCACCACCGACAGCTCCATTTTATGTCCAGACAAATCACTGTCCATTCTAAGGTTTCAGGCAGAAAGAGATCGTAATAAGCGTTATTATTGTATGTTTTGTAGTTCGATTTATTTTAATTGTTATGTAATTTTGTGCTGTACAATAAAGTATATATAAATAAATAAATAAACTATGTGTGTCCGTTTCAACAGAAACCGGGTGTTTACGGTAACATAAACGGGTTTCTGTACTTTGGGATTATTATAGCCTAGTGTAAAAATAAAACGTTTTGATAACTTCAACATGAAAAATTTAATAACGTTACTAAACTGAAATAAAAACTTGTAGATACAGTCTAATATTTCCTATTACAAGGCGGTAATGTAATACAATATAACTTGCACGGCCATGTAGCTTGAAATCAGAGCGGGGACGGCGAATGCGATGGCTCGGGCTGGCTGCGGCAATGGGACCACCGCGTACACAATGGTGTGCAGGATCCTGCCCAGTGTGTACACGCGGAACAGCAGCGTGGCCCAGGCGGCTACTGGGTCCGTCGTCACGTACAAACCAGCCAGCACCCAGAACGCCGGGATGTTCTCCAAGTCGTTGAGATGCGCACGCCTTACCCTCTCAACCTCGGAGTCGTCGTACTTCACTTTGCCTCCCTTCCTGTTCTTCGCATCCTCTGGGTTGGCGAACACGCCGCGGGACATTCGCGTCACGGCCGTCAATGTCGACATAGCCATCATTTTGAGGGCCAATAACGCAGTGTACACGATGTAGGACTGCACCACCGGACTATCTAGTGCAAACGCAACCATTTTTAACACAATTCTGTTTGTATCACGCGACGAGCTGACAGTTAGTACGCACGCTCGGTAACACCCCGCACGAATGATAAACACTTAGACACACACCGGTGGACATCGAGTCGTGCTCACGACCAACTTCATGTCGGTATAACGGAGTCTATCGCTCGCTATCGAGTTTACACATTCGCGCGAGATACATTGCTCCGGAGTTGTTTATCAGCGCAAGTTGTTTCCAAGTAAAAGGAAAAATGTATACAGCGCGTAAATTGTTTAACTTTTATTGCGTTAATTAAATCGTTTCAAGTTCAAAGACCGTTGTCAGCCACTATTTATCATTAAATTCACGATGGTATTACCTGTCTCGGTGCATTTATTTATTGAATGTTTTGAATTTTATGCCATCTATATAAACTTGCCATCTTTATCTGAAAACATTTAACATTTCTCCAAATGGATCCATGGAGTAAGCCTTTTAAAATGTAGTTATGTACCTAATAAAATTTTCATAGATATTTTTATTTGGATGGTTTCAGTGCCGGCCGTAAAGATATGGAGTTATTGGTAATACATCTTTTGATTGTCCAGCAGAAGAATCCAATGAACTGTTAAACATGGGAACAGCGTGTTTAAAAAATTTGTACAGTCTACAGGAAATTGAAACGAAGACATTTTCGAATGAGATTTTTCAACAATATTGACTTGTGAGCAGAGCAATGCTGTTTATCTTGTTTTATATAATAATCTTGATAATCACCATTTTTTTGCGTCAGTACTTAAATTCGATATTATCTTAAGAACTGATTCACAATTTTATCAATACGTGCGAAGGACAAGAAATCAAAAGAAAAAAATTATTTTTCGAGTTCGCTTGCGTTTTTCTAACTGGTAATTATTTTACTTGTATTGCTTACAAGTAACATTCTTAAGTAAGTAACATAACTTTTTGCATTTCCTTCAATAATGTAAACCTATTGATAACAAAAGCCTAACCGTCTTGTTCAGAATAAAGTCATTCGCTTCATATACATGTTTTAGCTACCGAACTGTTTTGTCTCTTCCTGTCAAGTTAAAATGAAGTTTGACATAAAGGGACAACACAGTTCGATAACTAAAATCGGTTTAGAAGCGAAAGGCCTCATTATGAATAAGACGGTAATCGTTTAAACTTGATTTAAGCATTATCCTTTCGAATGTCAATACCATATTTTGAATTAAGAGTGTCCGTGGAGTTTCTTGCCCGTTCTTCTCCATAGGTACCTACTACGCTTTGGAATGGGCAACTAGCTTCATTTTTCTGAGCGAGCGACCTTAAAAAATCAAAAGTGCCTGTAATTGGTTTATTTGAAATAAATGCTTTTAGTTTGAGTTTGAATACCTAAAAATCTCCAAACTAACTATGTAGGTAGGTCTGTATGTCTTCTACCTACCTTGCACATACATGTCGAATCACCCTAGTGCAAACAAGTCGTCTGCGGCTGATGTCGGAACTGTTTGGTCTGGACAATGAGCCTCGGTCTTATTTGCAAAGTTACTGTCTGTACTTCTACCATGACTTGTTATCTAAAAATTACTCGCTAGCGTATTAATGTTGATCAAATAGATTTCGATAATGCTTGGCACCATGAGTTTTACGGAGTCTAACGCAGGGTTACGGTAAACTCGACATATCGTGTAGTCTAGTTAACTTCACTCCTTATGTTTTGTTTCTTTCTTTCTCATTAATAAGAAGATAGAACAGCGTATATGCTCAAAAAATGTTATGACAGTCAATAAGTATCACAAAATAACCAGACTAAATGGAAAGGTTGGCGGTTAGTGGACTACTTATGGTATTTAGTGGTTGTTGAATTTTTGTTCCTTATAATATTCCCCGTCGCGTGTCGACTGTCGTCTATACAATTTGTAATTTTAATGACGTTGTGTGGTTCGCAGCGTAATTAAGTTAATAAAAATAGAATAATACAATAAGGAGCAGTGTGTCACAATTTCAATTGTTAGTGGAATTTCAAAAATTCACGTTGCTGAATTTTTCACATTGTTTGTCATCAAATTCAGCGGCCACTAACATATTCCATGCCAATCAAGCTCTTCCAGACATTATTTTGCCTTTAATAGACTTTTATACGTATATAATTGTAATGTAATCATATGTTTCACACCTCAAAACGCTAGTGAGCTACGTAACTACTTTCGCAAGCGTATTTTTCGCTAGCTTCCGTCAAATAAGTGACTAATGGTGCCGTTTTCCGAAAACGTTAGTGACTATCGAATACATTACGTTAGGTTTCTTGAACGAGATCTCACTACGGGCGCTGTACAATATATCATATTTATCATTTACGGAGACGCTAGCGAGTTAACTCATCGTAGAGCTACCGGACAGTGAGCATGAGATCTCGAGCGAGGTCAGTGTTCCTCACAAGTGCCTGCCAGGTTTGTCATGGCAATGCGGCGACGGCACGCGATTGGAACATGCATGTGATAAAATCGTTACGATGTCTACATGAAATGTTACGAAAATAGAGGACAGAGGTAAAATTTCAAAGATAAATTTAGACACCTGCTCAAGAGAACAAAAAGTTGCGATATTTATTTTTTTTATTTTGTAATAACTAAATTTATGCTAATCATCAGTCATATTGTCAAAAATGCACTATGTTTTTTTTTACTTAGTTGTACTTTCGTTTAAGTATGTATTATTACTAATATAAAATCATAATTATGTATTCTTTTCCAAGCCTCCAGTTCCTGGTAATATTTCATTTTCCTTGAGTACGACCCCGTGCAAGCCTGTCCAGTTCTGAAACGAATTCATCAATTCATTTGGTTTTGAAGAAAAAACCCTTATTCGTTTTGCGATCCAAATAAATTACTAAACAAAAGTCTTGCTGAAATAATTTACTTCCAATCAGTATTTCAATCGTCATTGGCACGATCTCTCTGAATATATCATCATTATCAGCCAATTGCCGTCCACTGCTGAACGTGACCCTCCCCCAAAATGCGCCAACCATCCCGGTCCTGAGCAGTCCGCATTCATCCGAATTTATAATATAAAGTAACTAGGTAGGTATAAGTAAATCTTAATCTAATTTATAAATCGTTCCAATTTCTTTTGTCCCACTTTTGTATTGCTCATACGAGTATCTCTTAGCGTTTCCCCTAATTTGTTATGTGGCCCCATTACGTGCTTGACATGCTTTGTTTCCTTTAATGTTAATAAGAGGAAATCGGGTCATTCACCTATCTACTTTCATTATAATTGAGTCTTTTGCAATAGGATTTACCTACAGAAGTAATCGTAAGTCCTATACGTCAATGACAGGAGATGAGACTACTGCTATTATATTACAACAGGCGCTATGTGGGATGGAGCGCCTGTTGTAATAAAATAGCAACATGAAAAAAAAAAAAAGACAGTGAGTGTTTTAATTCAAATCCGTTTTCTTTTCATGTTTATTCACCGGGAATGGGTAGAATATTTTTTCTAAAAAGTGACGCCCCCGGGTGGGCTTGAACCACCAACCTTTCGGTTAACAGCCGAACGCGCTAACCAATTGCGCCACGGAGGCTTGTGACCGCATACGCGAAATTACATAACACGTATATCTTATCTGGTGACAATGTAAAATACTTCACACACTTCGAACCTTGAAATTAATCAAATAGGTATAAGTTTCTTACTTTTGTCTCAAACACTTTGTTATTATTTTTAACCAGTAACGTTACATTAAGTGTGCGTCACTTTTTAAAACTCAAACATTGTTCGTTATATTCAAGACCTTGAATAGTTTTTTCAATACGAAAATACCGAAACCGCTTATAATGTAAAGCAATTGCTTTCAAACATATTACCTACCTATGTCACATCACACATCAGTGCACATAGGCCACATATGGCACATAGGCCTCTCCAATTTGCACATCATTCAGCTCAATTCTCGGGAACTCTCATCCAGCTGCTACCAACCGACCTGCTAAGATCGTCGCTCCATCAAGCCTGAGGGCGACCTAGGAATCTAAGATCATCATCCGACTCGATGCAATATCTATGTTACTGCCGTCTATTTTACTTGCCTACGCTCTTCGTGTTTCAGCAACTGAGATGACAAACAAATTAGTCAAATAACAAACCAGCAGACTATTTGATTAAATGCTTATTTTCTCGTATCATTACGAACTATTCTGTTTCTTTGACAAAAGTAAACTGTCGGGGCTGACTGCCGACTGCCTAGGATGCGCTGAACATCTGGACAAGTCCACTCAAATCTGTTTGTTTCGTTCCTCAAAAGAACATTCCAGACACCAGTCTACATGGTCCTCAAATGATCTGCAGATAATTTTCGAATTTTTATACACACTTTGACATTGATGGACTTTATACACAGGGTGGAATTTTGTAATGCCACCTGAAGGGAAAGTACTCTTAATACTGCAGATAGAAAATTTTACTCCAAGAAAACATTCCTTTATTTTTTAATAGAAAGAAAACTGCATTCAAAGATTTTCGAAAATTCGCTTGCTACACCAGGGAATCGCACCGACTAAAATGTGTAAAAATTTCCCCCGGTACTCTTATTGCATCGATCATTAGGATCAATTATATATAAGGATGAAATCTCTCTAACAAACTTGATAAATTAAATGAAAAGAAAACCATGAAATCTGGACTTATAAATTTATTGAGTTAAGTTAAAGCACTTTAACACTCAAACATCCATCTGTTTACTTATGTTAGTAATTAATCATTATCAATGACGTCATTAATCCATTAAAATGACGAATTACTATTAATATAGGATGATTGCAACAATTTGATTTAATGGAAGCTTATTTTTTATATAACAAAAACGTGAATCTATCTCTGCGGTGGTATGGAGAGAGATATCGAGACCGACAGGCATCAACTCGGTTCGTATTGAAAAGAATGGTAGAAAATTTGGTATAGTACAAGTTCAACCACCAGAATCTTTACCCCCGTTCATGTTGAACCCCTTAATGTTTCCATGTCCAATCCCCAGGGGTTGTGAATTTCAATACATTGTTTATTTTTTCTTTGTCCATATTCAACCCATTGTTGCTAGGTAACTTATAATGACATTAAAGTAATACTGAGAGCAGAAGTGTACTTATTTTCATTACAATAATATTTTAAAGGTATTGTAGCTGTTGGGTAAAAGAGATACATGTTTTTTTGTAAACATTGATGATGATGAGCTACTTGGGGTTAATCGTTTTTAACTCTAAAAACTATTTATGGGGCTACTTACCTGGGTTGTATGTGCTTCGGTGCACATGTGTGGGTCGATAGGGCCACTATGGGGCCGGTACGACGTAAACTGCTTCAAAGTCAACGTTTAGCTTTGAATTCTATTTGTTTATTTATTATTATTTTAAGTATTACGGAGGGTAACAGACTAGTCCAAGAATATAAATAAAATAATATTCACAAAAAGCTAATTACAAGACTCCACATATAACCATCAATCTATATAATCTTATGCTTAGCGTATAGGACCGTTACTACTGAAGCCCTACCGGTACTTTCAGATGTACTTCCAGTCGATCTTGAGGTGCAGCGACGTGCTGCAAAAGACTATTCGATACCAGCGACCATAGACGCAAACCTTTTAATACAACGTGACCGTGCTAAGATCTCTTTAATATATAAACCGCAGACTGACATCTGGGAGGAGCTTTCATCCGAATGGCAATGTAGGTGGGATACTTCCATCAAGGGCCAACACTACCATGAGTTCTTTCCTTAGAGGTGGACCAAAAGATCATGGCAACTTTAAGAGTAAATTATTTTTAAATGGACTCAATTTCTCTAGACAAAGATCTACCGTTATTTCACCGTTTATAAAACGATTTACAATATAATGTATCCTCCTGTCAATTTCAACATGTTCTGATCTTGTTTCGTTCTGTTTGGCTTATAATTTTTTTGGTAAATAGAGTCCTCTTCCAAAGTTTTAAAAAATGAACTTGATTAGGGGATTTACCTAACGTCCTATTAAACATGGCGTGCCAACCTTCGAATTTATTTGTGGTGTGATGCCTTTCAGCAAAACAACACCATTTTATTTTTCATGAGTTTATTCTCCAACCACTGTTTTACAAAATAATTATTAAATTTTGTTACAGCTTCGTCAGTAGGACTATCTTCCTTAATATAGAGAAATCCGTCGCTTACAGCCTCCGGAGGTAGATCAGCCAATACTGTCAGTAAAGCAACGTGTTAACGGGTAATTTTGTTTTTACTTAGACCAAGTTCTTCTGCTTTCTTCCATATCGCTCTATTAAAATGATAATAGCATCCTTTTATTGATGCTTCAGGATCTATTGGATTGTTGACATAACAGCGGCTTCGAAATCAACAGTGAATTTCGTTGGATTCCAATTTGGGCAATTTATTTTAATTTAAGTAAAAAGTACATCATATGTACTTTGTTTTTGTTTAATAACTAAGCGTACACCACCAGCATTATTTTGGTTTCCTTTTCCGAACTTCCTAGATCAGCGTGTATTGTATAAAGTTGTAAAAAAGGACGTGGACATGTTTTAAATGTCCCATCAGCAAAAAATTTTTTCACGCTGCTTATTATTTCCCTTGCCACCTCAGATGCGAAAGCTATTATCGGGGGGCACGGTAGTGCCCCCGCCAAGTCGAACGCGAAGCAAACACTGCCGTGCCATCCTTTACTAGAACCATTTCGCCGCATTTTCAGGCCCCTATTTGAGAACCTCTGGATAAGCCCAGAACGCAGAAATTTTCGTCATCCAGTAAGCTATAATCACATACTTAAAATCCAAAATTTCAAGTCTGTAGGTCACTTAGGTCCGAAGTTAAGCGAAAGCAAAGTTTCGCATTTATGACACTCACTCACTCACTCACTCATGATCATCAGAATAGAATTAGTACTTCCCATAAACTCAGACAGCTGAAATTTGGTACAGAGTTAGGGTTTAATGGCCACCTATAGGGAAAACAATAAAAACTAGGATAATCGAAGATCTGGAGTACCTGGTGACCCTGATTAGAAAACACAAGAGCCCAACCAAACTATTAGAGATCGACATACCGCCTTTACAAAAAATATTCAAAAATCGAAGGTCTGAAGTATCTGATGAAGAACCCTCAGCTGGTCTCAGCTGTATTAGAGATATGGTAATGACCCTTCTACTATTGGTACATAAAAAAATCGTCTTTGCAAAAACTCAGCATAGTGGGACACATCTTCTAATTTAATCTAGCCTCTAGCGTCCCACTGCTGGGCGAAAGCCTCTCTTTCTGCTTTGCCCACGTTTCTACAAAAAGAAGTGGAATCCCACCAAAAACATTCTGGGGTACACAAGGGTATAAAACCAGGTGCTCCATGACACAATTGCACCAATCTGTCGGCAGAACCGCTACCCATTGACGATGGAAAATTGCCACTTGGAAAACGTTGATTCAATAACCAGTCAATTTTATGCTTGATAAAGCTGCGTATTTCAATAATACTGCGTATTTAAATTATTTCCAGTACAGACGGACTTCTAATCATAGAATGTTCAACGGCCAAGTCACACAACATTAACTATAATAATAAAGAAATCGCAGTAAGGAACCTTAGACTTGGCACGACTTTGTCTAGATTTCATTAGGTACTTTTTAGAGATAAACAAGCAGCTCCATCGAGACTTGGTTAGTTTTTTACAGAATGTTTCTGGTGGGATTCTATTATTTTTATATTTGTAATCATATGGCAGGTACATCTACATCAATCCCTCTCGAATAGCTAGTTTTTCTAACACCTACCGCCATGTTCCTTTTATTGTATAGGTCAGATTTCACATTTTTATACGACGGAAATTCTTTGATAGTATCATCACTTGCGTCCTTCAAAGAAATTACAGCTTCACGATATACGGATGGAATAGTCTTCTTGAAATCTTCGGTAACTTTTGTTTTACAAATCGAAATATCCCTTTTTACTTCGTTTTTAGCATAACTTGCTGTGCAACTATGCACTGTTGATTTAATAATTTGACGTTGTGTTTCCATAATAGTAACAGTTCCATGACATTTAGGCCACTTAACACAACGCCAGTAAGTGAAGCCATTCTTATATTATTTTTTCTGGTAATACTGATGGCCTGCTAAAAGTAGTACACGTCCTCCACGCTTAGAAGTCACGAAATCAAAATTAAATAATTCGCTACTCGTAGACGGAATCTCAGCCATAATTAGAAATACAATATCTGTCACTGTCAAAGTCACTTCAATATATCCTTTTTTAAATAACGAATAAGTTGGGCACATTTGTATTTCAAAGTAACTGCGGAATTATAGGACAAATAGAGGATAGGCAGACTTTAAAAATGTAGCTTAGGATTTAGGATAGATGTGGAAAGCTTTTGTGTTTCACTGTCCATTGAGGGTTGAACGTGGATTAAAGACTTTCAAAAATAAAAATCCATGTTTAACCCCCAGGGGTTGAACGTGGACAACATTAGGGGTTCAACATGGCCGGGGGTAAAGATTGTAGGGGTTGAACATGGACTAAACCGAAAATTTAAAGAATAAGGGTAGTTTCAAAAAGCATCGGCAAACTCTTCAGCAAAACCGTTTTGTGGTCGGCAGCATGTCTTCTTCCTTAATACTTCTCTATTATTCGTCATATCAATAGTCACTCCCTGTCTAACCCTATCGTGTTTTACACAGTCCATTCAGCTTAACATACCAACATTTATCTTGCTTAATCAACCCTTATATCCATCCAAAATTTTTCTTTAAAAGATCGCTTTTAACAATAAGAGCGCCCTATGTATTTCTAAATTTATATCTGTTTCCGATTCTGTGTAGGTATATATAATATCGTCCACCAATCTCCGGCGGCGAGATGGGCGGACGATTTTGTTGCCATCGCGGGTAGAACCAGGATGAGGCTGGCACGGGAGCGTGAGGAATGGCACATGAAAAGAGAGGCCAATGCTCACCGCTCAGAATAGAATACTAGATTATGTCACTGATGGTGACATAATCGAGTATTCTATTCTAGTATATGTTTGATGCAGGAATGGATGGAATCACAAGGTATGGAGATATCCGCCGAGGAAGCGTTGCCCGTGGACGAGTACACCGAGAAAGAAAGGTGGAAGAACGTGCTGCCGCCGAAGAGGTCCAAGGTGCGTGACGATCGACTCCTGCGGTTCCTGCAGTATGACGGAAAGGTTCTCAGGTATGTGAGGCAGTTTTCATAGAATGTCAGTGTTGATTAATGTAGGGTTAGTTCCGGCCTCCTGCAGTAGCTAGCGTCAACAACGAATCACAAAGCGTCCCCAACATAGCATAGCAAAAAGTTTCCAAGGTATACGTTTACGTTTTGCCGACTTGCTGCACGAGCAGCATGACAACCATAGAAACGAGTTTTTACGGTTTTCGATTTTTTCCTTTATCTGTGCTACGAGTATAAGACGTTGCTTCGTACCAAATTTCAATATTCTGATTCTTTTTATAAGGAGACACGATAATTTAAATTAGCTCGCAAACAATGTGGAGGGAAATTTTTAAATTGGAACGTACCTATTTTTAATTACAATTATCATATTTCCAAAATAGACTATAGCTGGCCAGTCTCATAAAAACTTTTTTCGCAATACTTTCTGAGTGGCCTGGTTACGTGTAGCCGTGCTAGAAGAGCACGGTAAAATGTGATCTAGTGCCAGTCACTACTATTGAAATGGAGTAACATCTTCGCCCCTAGTGACCAGTTTAGCCATCGGTCTCGTCTGTACTTATGGTACATCCTGCTACGAGGCACATCCTGTAATTTTACTTCGTGGGTATATCTATCACAGTCATCAGAGGCAACCTTAAAAGGAGTCTTCTCCTCTTCTCTTTTGTGTTATGACTGTAACTGATGTCCTATCGTGGTAGCACAATTAGCGTGTCAGAAAGGTAGAAGCTGTTGGTCTGGCCAGGGGTGCTGAAAACTTCTAAACCTAAGAATGGTCACATACCACACACATACACACATGGTGGTGGCATGGTGGTGTATGTCAGGTATGGTGGTAACCGCACCATTTTTCTCGTGGTCACAAGGGTGTCTGATGAGCGTGGGGTCCTAGTTTCGATTTCCAGGTCAGGCAAAATGTAATTGGGTTTTTCCGTTAGAAATTCCTTAGTATGTTACAGAATTTCTTAGTAATAGTTTGGAAGTTGGACGTGTGAAACCCCGTGCCTCGGAAAGCACGTTAAGCCGATCTCTCTCTTCATCTCTCTCTCTCTTGTGTCGGATTGCCGTCCCATGAAAGTGAGGAAAGAGAGAGTGCACCTGTGTCTGCGCACACTCGCCTTCATTATAATATGTCTCGCGCCGAAGGCTAGTCTCCGTTGAGATTAGTATGGTCCCTAATGACATGGTCTAGTCTTAGGTTCTTTGGGTCGTGGGGGTTAAGTGCAGTAGGAAGCCTTATCTAGCTACCCAGTATCTTGCGTTGGATCAAACCATAAAACAAAAGTATGAGCACATAATAACAAAAGTATTTTTATCAATTTTTTCCGAGGCTAATAAAAAAGTCATAATTTTGTTCGATTGTAAAAATCTATTTAAAAAAAACTTAGGAATCAGTTATACGATACATTTTAGAGCCAAGGCATCGTAGATCGTGACTCCCTTTTCACTATTGCATGATAAATTCCATGGAAGTGTTAATAGCCACTGAAATATAAATCTACTCGCAACTTTATTACGTACATAGTGGCAAACCAGAGGGTCTAGCGATGACGCTAGTAGAAGACCCAAAAAATGTATAGAATTGCCATAAGCTATTAAAATGTCACGTGATCATAGGTTATAGCGTAGTATCTCAGTGAAGCGATGGCGATTGTAGAAATAGAATCGCTCCGAAGCGAATGCCAGTTGTCTAGGCCCTCAGATTTAATGAGACCCGCTTACAATGCAAGTCAGTACTTAACAAAGAGAAAGCTGCAAAGAAAATAGCTACAGACTAGAAACGATGTATATTTTTATTTCTATTATAAAATGTTCGCCACCCACTTCGGTTTACAAGTAGCATGATAAATTAACAACTAGTTGTCAGTTACATTAACATGATGACTAAGATTTATATAGAATAACTGTAAACAGCTTAAATATCAAACAATTCTATTCATACTCAACAAGAATGAAAGATAAACAATGCCTACAATCATTTACGAGTCTGTGTGCCTTCCATTACTTCTTATATATTTACTTATTCACAAAATCCACAGCCCATTAACAATTAAATTAATCTTACAGCCAATTAAAGATTTACAGTTTAGTAGCTACACTTATTACATGCATAGAAACAAACAGGATGACAGGCTAGCACCATCCAAACATACCTAGGTGTGCAGTGTGGGTGGGTATGTAGGATTGTGTGTGAGGAGTTGTAATGGTGTATGGATACTTTACTCAATACAATTTAGCACTGTTAGTCAATTCGCCGCACACAGAAGTTACTAAAAGTTTCCTGAATATACCTTTTTTGGTTTTAAATATGTCAAGATGAGAGAATTTCTTGTTAAAATTTCTTAATATCCTACCAATCACAGAATTTTGAGCGTAGTTTGTACTACTATGCGGTACATCGAATAACTGTGTGTGCCTAGTCCGACGAGACGGAGCACTCAACCTTAGAACTAAGTCATTTAAAGCGGTACTTTAAATATTCCCACTACAGACATTATTAAGAAAAAGCATGTCCAAAATCATACGTCTGTTATCCAGTGGTAGTAAATTATGATGTTTGCATGCTTGCAGGTAATCCTTAGACTTGAAACCAGTGCAATAGTTGATATATTTAACGAATTTGGATTGTATTTGTTCTTAGTTGAAAACTTAATCCAAGTTACCGTGCAAGTTAGTATAAATAAGTAGAATTAAACATTCTATAAGAAGATCCATCATTCGCCTGCTATAGCATGCATTTAATAATGCATACTGGTATCCTTTGACATTATCGCTGGAATCTGACGTCGTTTACAAGGGTTTATACATAGTACTCGTACAGTGCGACCATAAACTTATCTAACCTTGGGTAGTTATTGCAAAAAGAGGAACTTCAAAATTCGATTGGTAATTTGAAAGACGTACACCCCATATTCTAAGTCCTTGATTTCCTCGACTTGCAATTTTACTCCTAATTTCAAACAGTTTCTTTAGTCGAGGTGAGTTTGTGTTGAAGAACCAACTGTAAAATATAAGATACGTCGGCATCTACCTTGAGGCTTCCTTGAGGTAGCCAACAAGGCAGTTTTAACCAAGACACGCATATTTTATATGATTTTCATAATGTCTTTTGAAGAGTTTATTGAATATTTACGTATTCGTGACGTATCACGTCGACTCACACACGTTCGAGGAAACTCATAATTTCCTTAATCTGACGACTATGAATCCCGAATTTGAGGGCCTTCTGAGTAACGCCTTGAGGTCTCGACAGAGTTGTGAGTCGAGTTGCATTCAGGGTTACAGCTTAGAGTATGGGTGTATGACTCTGCTTTTTACGTGGCATTTGGCACTGTGAAAAACCAAGCTAATAATGTGATTCTCATATTCCAATATATTTTTGTAATCACAAAACTCAGTGGCACCACAAATACATAGTTGAACCAGCACTTTGAAATGTGTCTAATTAAATGGCACGAGTATATCTAATCAGAACTCGGTTTAAACTGGCAACTAGTTAAACTAGCTGGCTTCAAGCTAGTCGCACCAGCGTCTCGGGGGAGCCATCCAACTCGGGTTTGTCTTCTAAACGTCACTCACTGCAGTTCTATTGGATTACCTGTGGTAGTATAAAGTTATTGTGGAAACAATTGCACAGAGTTTCTACCTGTGAAAGTGTAGAGTACTTGTTTGGAGACAGCTGCAGCGTATATACATGAATAAGGAATACATTGCGCTTAGCGATGGATGTAAACTGTAACAAAACTACCTAATCATGCATAAATTATCAAATTAATCATGAAACGTTTCGCATCATCTTTTATAAAAATAACGCTTAAAACGTAACGCATTCAGTAAATTATTGGTTTATTTAAGACCTAAGACACTTTATTTACATGAAGATCTAGTGTCTAAGATGTAATTGGTTTTTTTTTGGGAGTTTAACATGATATTAAATGCAAAAATACGGATCTTTGTTGTGCCAAATAGTCCTGGAAAAGCGAAAGAACGAGCGAAAGATTAGACCAAAAATGTTTTTAGCTTTCCGAAAAGTTAAGAACATGTTGCGAGCAAAGCCGCGAGCACAGCTTGTTCAACATAATTTGATATAACACTCTTCAAATAATTTGTTGGAAGAGAAACTCAAAGCGGACTTTGAGCTATATTTGAATTTAATTTCTGTAAATTTAACTTGATATGAGTTCTTTAGTGATTAAATTATACAAAGTGTACATATAGCATAAGTAGAAAAAGAAAGAAAGAAGAAAATACTTTTATTTGCGGTTTAATTCAAATAAGGTTATCAAACGAGACACTTTTTCAACAAGCGTCAAATTTTTCTGACATCATTCAACGAAGGCAATACACCATGCACCATGATGCCATCAATTGAATGTGTTGCAATTTTAATTCACATGAAAAACATAACTTAAAAAAGGCTCTTCAAAATTTTACTAAGTAGCTTTTGTAATTAAACATCTATTTTCAGTTTTTTATCATTATACATCTCCTACGTAGGAGGGATGAGACGCAGGGGGCGTTTCACCCCTACTTTTTGCCAGCTACCCCCCGTGAAAGAAAACAGTGGAAAATTCAATCTGGACGCCCATGGAGTTCAAATAGAAATGTACGGACCTCTATATTAGAGGGTTTGGTTTCCGCACTTAATCCTTCATGTGGACTATTGTACGTGATAACTGAATTTGGAATAACTCATCATTCGCTGGACTTTTATGTAGAATAAGGAATTGTAAAAGGATATTCAAGGCGGGGTTTTCCGGGCCTGTAGGCCTTTGAAACGCTAACTCCACCTCCCCCAAATGCTGCGCGACGTATTAATTTACGATGCGGCGCCGACCATTTTGCGGAATATCCACATGCCTTGCCATACCACAGTATAAAATATGTGCAGTTGATAAACAGAATTAGTTTTTCTGAGGTTCGTTTTTATTTTCCTTAGGTTTACATTTTGAGGTGCATACGGCGTAGTGAACTAAAATGATTACTTAAAATGTCCTGTATACCTAATGGGCGTTTTCACATTGTCAGATAACAATACCAATCCAATAGTGATATATCGGCAGCAATACCCACCACACAAATTCAATACCGATTTATTTATTATCGGCCTCACCACTAAGCTGCGTGTGCCATGGCAAGCAATGGGTAGCTCGCCGTCCGATAAGGACCAGGCCCGGGTCGGTCCGGTTCCACGAGCGCCTCATAGAGATGTCAGCACTAATTGACGGGGTTTAGGGTCGATGCCAGGGTCGCGGGTTGTTCGAAAGAGATACCATGGTCCTGGCACAGGCAACTGAAAGAACACGGGTGGGTGTTAGTCAGTAAAAGTCTGACACGCCTTCCTGCTCCACCCAGAGCGGGAGAAGTAATTTGATGATTTTCCAACTAAAAAAAAATCTTTCATCAAGTCTGTCAAGCTAGAGCGCCTAGGACGAAGTTCAGCCGGTACTTCTTCGTTTTCCAAGGGCCACGTCTGTATAATATTGCAAACAAACTGCTCACAATTTATCCACTAATGAAAATTGAATGCAGGCGTAAGGTCTCAAAATGGCTCCTAACACTTGCCTGGCTATGACGACACGGAGAAACAGTTATACAGTTACAGAGAATTATTAAACTCATGCACAACACACACCCACAACATCACAAGCAGAACTCGTGTATCACACCCACAAAACCACTACACACAATATACACCCATCAACAAACTCACAAACTTAAACAAAACACCATTTTTTTTATTTTTTTTTATTTGATTTTTTAAGCTGTAAGCGCTCCCTGCTACTGTTATTTATGTCCTTAGCATAGCTCTCAAGATTTTATCTGAGATAAGGAGGCCAGGACACCTGCAGCACAGGTTTTACTTAGTATGGGCTCCTGTCGGGGTCCCATCTTCAAATTTTGAAATATAAAATGTGTACATTTTAATACTTTTGGGAGAATAGAACATTGTGATACAAGTGTGCTCTTTTGGTCATCACCCCCGGCGGTTTTATTCGCGCTAGCCGTAGACGAGCGCCTTAAGGGAGCCGAGTGGGTAATGATCAATGCACACGCGGTGTCACACGACGTTTTTCAACACACTTGCGAGGATAAAAACAGACTCGTATTAAAAAAAAATGTTAAATATAAAACACTGCTGCGGTAATGTAAAGCACGCGTGTTTAATACACTGCATTATGAACCTAAAAGCGGTGTAATAAGAGCTACTTTATGAGCAACTATGTTGAAAAATAAGTAAATGAAAAAAATTATAATTATTTTTTCAATTTGAACTTACTGTATTTCGTTAGCGATGAATGTGATGATTGATTGATTTTCGTTAAAATACATTTTCTATGGCTACCTATCGTCAATGTTAGTTTAATTTGAAACTCAAATACAAGGATAAGTAGTAAAAAATAAAACTAAACTACTGATTATACATACATACATGAACTCACGCCTGCTTCCCGTGGGGGTAGTTACATACTCCTTTTGCCTCGTTGAATACTGATTATTTGTGAAGTATATACCTTCTTGTTTTTATTATGTGCTGCTTTCGACTAAAGAATCTTGCTTTTTTACTCAAAACGTTTCGAGATCCCGTAGTAAAAATAATTTTTTCGTTGCAAACGGAACTCTTGTGCAAAATTTCATGCTTCTTAACCCAGCGGTTTAGGCTGTGCATTGCCTGTCAGTGAATTTAAGAATTTTATCAAGCAGACAAGCCGTATGTCGGATGGTATTTCCACCCAATTTAAAAAAAAAACCTAAATTAAAGAAATTTTTCAAGTAGAATGGGCTTAAAGGATCTTACTGTTTCGCTTACTTATATTCTTTTGTTTTTTATACATAAGCAGAACCAATTGCCGTACTTTATTGTCAAGTGACGTACCTACTGCTAACTGCTCCCGCTATAATTTATCGAATCTATTATTTTAGTACATCAAAATGAATTTAGGTTATTTTTTTACCGTCATGTCATGTCAGATTGTCTTCCCATCGAGGTATTTACCAAACCAACAAAGATACGATACGTCTTCGACGAACTTACTTTGGAACATGGGCACCGAGTAATACCGTTACCGCCTAAACAGGCTACGTTCACACGGCGATATTTTATCAGTATATTTTGAGGATATGAATTTTTATCGCACACAGTAGAGGCAGTGACTTTTTGTATTCAAAAGTGAACGTTGTTCACACAGAGCCAATACGATGCAATCACGGATTCGAAAAAAAACTTTTGTTAAAATATCATTACTATGTAATTCGTTTTCCATACATTGGTCGTGTTAGTATAGGTAACACTTCTGTTAAAAACAGCATTTTTTTTCTCAATTTTATTGTTGTTGCCAGTGAAAGTTGTATTATTAGTAAACACCCGACACATTGCATATTATGTGTAATTAATGTAGGATGTGATAGTAGTGAAAATAGTTCAATGGAGAGTGAATATAGTAATATGGATAAATCTGATTAAAATCTTAGAAAAAGGTTTTTATTAAAACTTCTTCATAAACGACGAATAACATTTTTAAACTACTCGTAATTGTCTATAATTTATATGGATAAATCTGATTAAAATCTTAGAAAAAGGTTTTTATTAAAACTTCTTCATAAACGACGAATAAAAATTTAAAACGACTCGTAATTGTCTATAATTTTATCGACAATAATTTGTAAAGCTTGTAACGAAACGTTTAGCCGACTGGCAAAGCGTGGTCACAAGTTAAAGTAAAATAATTTTTAAATATAAAATACAAAAGTATGTAGAAAAAGATATTAATAATTAGTAGAAGCTCGGGTAGGCCGCTCCTCTGGCCCGCAGTCTGACACGAGGGAGCTCACGGTCGCGACGCAGCTCGAGGTTGAAGCAGCACGCGTCGGTCGCTCCTCCGGCCCGCAGTCTGTCGAGTGGAAGCTCGCAGCAGGCGCTCCACCAGCCCGCAGCCCGTTGTGAGGGAGCCCAAGTCGGTTGTTGTTAGACAGTGAGGTAAACCGTGTGGTGTTCAATCTTAGAAATAAATAAGATAAATGTTAATAATGGAGACGTTAGGACCTCTCGTCCCAGTGTACTAGCGGCGGCGTCACACGCCACGTATTGGATTTCTCAAAGGCGTCTCGAACTGGCAGACTCAAGTGTGGGAGGGTCGGAGGTGATCGGGAGAGCTCGAACACCTTCACGCACACAAGATAAAATTAAATTCACTGAGTTTAGCTTATATTTCTTTTAATTCACCGAAACTGTAAAAATCAATCAGAACTCAGAAATAAAATTATTTATATTTAAACAGCAAAGAATGGTCAGAGTAAAACGATAGGAGGAAAAGGAAGGAATCGGGTAAAAACTAACGGTTACCTTTTATAGCCCCTGGCCGAGCGTTCTAGAAGTGACTTTTTAGTTTTAAATCAAATACTTCTTAATTGGTTATTGGCCAGGAACAATAAAGATGGCTTACAGTGAGAACCTGTCTTTAGTATAGTTTTACGATACCTTTACAATAAAATAGACGACCTCTTAGCTCTATACCATAGAAAAAGAAAAACTGACATGACTATGTTAGATACAAAATGTCACAACATTCAATAAAAGGAAAATAATAAGAGATCACATGAAATGAGATAAATGAATGTGGAAAACAGACAAAGGTATCTAAAGGTTTGCTTTTCAGCAGTACAACAATTATCAGATAACACAAATGTAAGTTAAATGAGTGTCATAAAATTTTCATAAAGACTTTAGTAGGTACCTACTGAATCATAGAAAGAATTGCTGTGCACAACAGCTCCTCAGGTGTTAAATAGATAATAAGATGTGATTTTGGTGTAACAAAATACCACAAGCTTCTAACATTATCACAAGACGACGATTAAAAGTCATCATATCGCATAAAATAATCACATTTTCGAAAGAAATGTTATGAAGTAAAACTATGGACTTAATTACGAGATACTTTTGCTGAGCTGTAGCAATTTCATATCTCATGTATTTGTCTATACAGTTTTTTTTTGAACAACGACAGATAGTGTGATTTTTTTTTAAATTTGACACGATCTGATGACGTCCTGCAGGACTCTGGCCGCTAGCCTATGAAGTAGCTTTACTGTTTTTGTGTTGTATTTAAACGATGAAAATCAAATACGATTACCTTATGATATATGCAATATTCATATTATTTTGTGCTGTAATTAGGAAATGAGACGATATGAGATACAATTGTGTTTTGAACTGTTAATTTCCCTAAAACAAAGATTTACCTACGACATTTTTTTTTTCAGGACCAAAATACACCAGTTTGTCCATTGACAAAGTTGATTCTAAAGCACACAAATTCGGATAAGCCCCGTTTTCTTTTATTTCGAATTTGCCTATGTGCTTTAAGCTTTTGTCTTCATATTCGGACAATTTTGTTGTTCATCCACCTGTTTGCCTATATACTTACTTTTATATGACAACGAGCAACTAAAGCTTCGACCCAATTAATCAAAATTTGACATCGATATGCGAAACATTCACATTTTCAGGGAAATTTCGTGCCTTCTCAAAAAATTACATCATAACTGTTAAAATTGTTTTTTTTTTTCAATTTGATAAACTCTCCAACATTGCCATCCAACTTGGCAGCCTTTTGGGCATATTTTCCATTGACAGCGAATGCGTTCTATTTGCACGTAGCGACCACAGATACGAATAGAATAATATTTCAAAGCAAGGAGCATTTATTTGCAAGCTGTTCCGAGTGGCGAGAGTCCGCTCAGCAAGAATTAGGTCCATGTTAATTGCGAAGTTTAATTACGTACTCTCGCCGCTTACTGCTCCGAGCGAGGTTCCGTCCTTATGATAACAGATTCCATTGTGATTTTAAGACTTTTGGCATTATATGCTTTACAAATAGATATTATAGGTGAAGGCTGCCGGGTCAACACGCTATTGCGCTATTGCGGCATTATACACCGGCTATCTTCAGGTCGTTTAGTTTTTGAATTATTGAATAGTACAATTTCAATCCACCAATCTAACTGGATGCGGCTGAATACCAGTTTTTTACATGGAACGACTGCCTATGTGACCTCCTGCCTCCACGACCCAAGTTACTGGGTAACACGATACCCCTTAGTCACGACTGATAGTCAGACTTTTTTGGGCTTCTGTCTGACTAACCGTAACGACTTGCAAAGATCTACTAATGATAGCCGTAACATGCTTTCCGAGGCACGGAGGGGTCTCGATATGTAATGGATGGCCGCCCATCCACGAACCGACCGCGGCAAGGGTAGCTTAACCTTCGATAGAACCGTGCGGTTGTTATTATTTAGCCAATTGAAATAGTGTTTTAGATCGTGTACAGCGTAATTGGAGCTTTATATACTAAAAATAGGTTACAAAATGATTGGCTTACTTTGTGAAACAGCTTGAGTCTCGAGACTCAAGAGTAATCTCACAAATCGTAAAAACAGTGAACTGAGGAGGGAGCGTTACCAAGCAGATCCTATAAAGTTTTATCTTATAGATCGCTCCGTGTCAGAATCTGGTTCTCGTTACGCTACGGATTACTTTGTCCTTCGTCTCGTCGGTTACGTGACCACTAGTCATCTGGGTAACCCGGTGCCCGAACGCCGACTTTATTAACATTAATTTGATTCAAGAGGGACAAGAGATAATGACAACTGAACTTGCCTAAATGAAGTTCGTGTTTTAAATGTACAAACTTAGGAAAACATAAAAAAAAAACTTAATGCAGGACCCGAGCCTGCAAATGAAGGTCTCCTATTGAGCTTGCCCGGTTAGGTTTGCGTGAACGAAATAGGCTTTTGGCGATGATTGAATGAGGGAAGGGCGAATGTATTCATTCACTAGTACGCAGATGTTTTCTTTACCGTTACCATTGGGAAAATTCTAAATCGACACTGACTTTACCTAAATAAGTAGGTCCTACGTAAGATCCACGTTTTTCTTATTTATAGCTTATTTTTTAAAGTTTAGTGTTCTATATTTAATATCAATTTTCTTACGTTGTTTGCAATTTGCAATCAGTGTGTTTGTCAGGATGAATATAAAACAAAATATTATTCGCTTCCGAAACAACTCCGCATTTACAGAATTATAATTATTAAAATCATCAATATGAACTTAGACGGTTGTATTGATGATTCTAATCATAATAATTCTGTAAATACATACTCGATACAGTCGCAATTCATAACCTATGAAATTTTCGTCTAAAAAGTCATTTTATGTAAAAATATTTTTTATTAGTCATTTTATGATAATACCCATGCTGGGTGCATATTTAATTGATAGAAATGAAATAATAAAAAATCGATGCATCTCTGTCGCGCAGAGATAATTTTTCAATGCACTTTTTGGAGAAGCACCTGACTACGGGAACTAACAAATTCTTCAAAGGGATTTTGTACTGCCTCTCGGGTATTAAATTATTTCCTGCTAAGAAGTTGTCCAAATTTTGGAAAAATTAGAAGTCTGTGGGCGCAAGGCCTGGTGAGTACGGTGGATGACGCAAAACTTCCAACCCTAGCTCATGTAGCTTAGAGACCTGTTGTGCCGTATTAACGATTAACCAATAACGAGTC
The DNA here is from genome assembly GCA_963555695.1 of Dasypolia templi. NCBI lineage: Eukaryota > Metazoa > Arthropoda > Insecta > Lepidoptera > Noctuidae > Dasypolia > Dasypolia templi. Next base: position 17,396,724 of record OY743144.1, on the reverse strand, counting down.
GTGCGTTCGCGTCTAGTGTTGACTCCGTATACGTTATTAATGTTGCGAGTCGTTTGTGCGGCATTTCTACCGCGACGGACCTCGTATTCCATAATTACTAGTATTTTTATCGTGTTCATATTGATGAAAAAGATACAAATGTAGTGAAAACAAAACACTAATCAATATACAAATGACTGAATTTGAAAGTAGAATTCCATGTTTTTTAAATAATAATCATTTGAATTTAGAATTTATTGCCAGCCATACATAAATTACGTTCCAAATGGCCAGTATTGTAAAACGGCACCTTCTTATGTAAAAACCTAATATTATGTTCAACATACGACCTGATACTGACCTTCAAATTGCAAAAAACGTAAGAAAATTTGAACTTCACGGGCAACCTGGAGCATCCCCGTATACAGTTTTACTGATCTTCTGGAGTTATTTATTATGATTTCCATATTTGAAACTTTATTATTCAGAAGTTTATACAAACATTGCTTTCTACTCTCAGAGAAGTAAGGTCATGCTATAAATATTGCGAAGTATGCATACATATTTGAAATGATCACGTGGCTCGTTAAAGAAAGTACCTACTTACATAGGCCTTTCAGTACTTTTAAGAAGGTGTTCTGTAAAAATTGGTTGCCTTTGACCACAAAAATACGACCTTTCCAATATCTTGGCTTATAACCATCTGAGTCAAGAAAAGTGCATTTGTTTTCCAATTTTCTTTTCATCAATATTCTATGTACAAATCATTACGTCGTGAATTATAAGTAAGTTCCCTCCGCATCACTTGGTCCCACTCTCATTCTTTTATGACCCATAAACAAGAAGCCATATACTCCTCAGATTTTTTATTCTAAGTACGTAATAAATAACAAGTTCTTTATAATAGAAACACTTAAAATTAATGTCGCTGCCACTTGTCATTTTATTATCTGGCCGCGCATTATTATATCCACAATCCGAGCTAGGAGGTCTCATAACGGGATTGTATTTTAATCTTTTAATGCGTAATTACGTTCATAATATAACATTATCGTAAACCATATTTATTTTCATAGCTTGGCAGTAGCATAGCTTACGTTTGGAATAAGTAATATTCAGAAGTTCAAGCAATTTAGTTCATGGTAAGCAATGGAGGGAATAAAAATAAAGCATTTTACCCGGAAACACACAGTGTTTCATGAAGAACAGTTTGTAGTCAGTTGTTGTAACGTGTGGGAGCGAGGACTTACACCCTTATTACTTCCTTAAAGTAACGCAGCACAGTGCGGGAGGCTCGTTCTCCGCCTTGTTTAATTCTTTATTACACACTGAAATTGGAATTCTGGCATGCGTCACGCCGCAAGATGTGGAGGGCATACTTATTAACCGCTTTTATAAGTAGGTACATCTTGTAGTGTATTGAATGTTTAAGTGGAGCTAGAAGCTTATTTAAATATTCGTCTCCATTATGAACATGATACAGCTATCTTCTTCTAACTTCCTGAAGATTTATCCAAGGTCCTGCAAATAACAACGGTTGGGTAAGCTTATTCGGTATTCGACTAGCACGACTGCATCGTGTTATGATGATAGGTAGTTGCTAAGAGATTTGACTTATTCGTGCTTTGACTTTTCCGACCCAACATACTGTTTCAACGTTATAATGACGTAGTTATGAATGAAATATACCAACATAATCACGTAACAAGCTAGTGAACTGTAGTCTCGTTTCTGTCCAATTTGTTTCCGACAAACTCGTTAAGGGGTCGTCTTCTCGCTTTAACTTTACCAAACTCGAGTTAAGGGGACGATTGTTCATATTTTTTGTGTCATTGATAACTTGTCCGCTTATCTGGTCGCTCGCCCGGAGCGTCGAGGCTTCAGAGGTTGGGTGTACAAGTCCTACACGAGTCACCAGAGCAGTTGTGGCTCAGAGGTAACGGCCCCGACTTACGAGTTGTAGGTCGTGGGCTCGAACCCAGACAGTCGCTTTGAGTTAATAATTTTATCACCATTGCTCTCAAAACGGTGACGGAAAACATCGTGGGGAAACCGGCATGTCCTAGAACCAAACAAATAATCGAAGACATGTGACATCTACCAACCAGCACTGGGCCCGATTGGTAGATTACAGCCTCTCGAAGAGAGAAGAGAGGAGGCCTTTGTACCAGCAGTGGGAACATTATAGGCTGATTATGATGATGATGATATCTTAGGCGTGCGGCTTAGGTATACTTACCACCTATGTTTGACATTCATAAGAAAGGAAAGGTATAAAATTCATGGAAGAGTGTCAGTCGCAGCATATATACACCATTATTCAAATAATTATGAAAATTTATAAAGATAGTTTACAGTTGCGTATCAATTTTCTATAAGGATAAGCTCTCCTTTGTTAAAGACTTAAATAGTAAGGGGGCTTATAAATAGCTTTGCCGTAGTTTCGCACTTGTGTCAAGTCTTGGTAGACGTCGACCACAGCGGCGGCTCAGCTTTCGGCCTTTAGCGCGAGGCCGTGCGGCGCGTGGTTTACCCAAACCACCCATCTGTTCCTTGTTTATGGCTCGCAACTTTACTGTTACTCAGGCCGAACGTTGCTTTAATTTTTAGTTTTATTATTTTTTGTTATTTATTTCGCTGCCAAACAACAAATTCTGCTAAACAACCGATCAACGAGTAAATGTTGTTTTTGAACGAAAAACGTTCCTTCTCGTGCAGACGAAAGTATACATGAGCTCGCCACTATCGTGAAATGTGAGGATTTTAGTTGTGAAACATAGTCGAAAAAGGAGATGGAACGACCGAAATGGGCGAACGTGCATACATGGCGGTATTTCAACAGTTCTAATTCTGCGAAACGACTGTGTATTTTTGGCAAATTTCTCCTTTAGGTTTCGTCAGTGCCGGTCGCGTTTATTTCTATATTCTGCTGATTAAAACCTACGTAAGTGTATTTCACTAGAAATAGGTAGGTACGTGTTTTGCTGCCCGGCTAAACGGACCGATGGGCCGGCCTAAAGGAAACAGCTGGGAATAATGATTTTTGACACAACTTGGGAATAGCCCATAACGCTGGCTGCGTTGGAGAAAATTATTGGGCTAATGGATTCTTTGCTTGTCATCCCTACAATATGAAGGGAAAAAATAAAAGGTGAAAAAGTATCTTTTGCTAAAATAAAGGAATGATAAGAAATATCTTAATCTAAGAAATACCAACCAACTTTGCAGTTAACGTTTTTCAAAACTTAGGCATTAAAATTAACATCCACACAAATTTGTCGTAACAATTTTCTTTATCGAAGTTAAATACGATTCATTAGGTTTGCATTTTTAACACAATGCTTGAATGACTGTCAGTCTTTCTTTGTCCCTTTTCACGTTATAATTTGACTTAATAACGGCTATTTATTTTTCTTATCTCCGCTCATAATAATAAATACAGCTCCTGGAGTTTTGTTCATAAATCACTAATGTTCCCTAACTAGGACAGAATTGCCACAGTCTCCACTTCTCTATTTTTGTACTAGTACGAGTATCTTTAGTCCTTGCAGACGAGTTATAGTTTATTAGTTTTCATACAGAAAGTGGACCTTTGAGAGTTTTTGTTTTAGACATTTGACACGAGAATGCATTGCCAAGGAAACTAGCACGGGTATTATGTACGTAGCTACTACAAGGACTTTTTCAACAACCATCTGTGCTGCCCCGCTGGCCTTCCTCAATGCCAAAATGATAAATAATGAAAAGTTCTTAACATCATTGCGACACTTATAGAAGAAATGGCGCTCTTTCTGTTATAAGCGATCAGTGTTAAATTTCCATTCACATGCACCCACACTCATTTCCTCTCGGGATGAACAGAGGTAATTACAATCAGATGCCGCTTGGAGAGTGATTGGCATGGAGGATTTATTAGTCAGCCGGTGAAGCTTTTCCGTTTTTAACCTTTGACAATAGGAGATTTGCAACTGCTATAAGAGCGAGATTATTTAATTCCAAAATAAGTGCGACAATCAACGGTGAATCCCCTGATATCCATAACGTTATTATTTTGCCATTTTAGAATGCCGTTTTCGCTCGTGATTCCCCGTTGCATAAGAAGCAAGAACATGTGATGTCGTACACCGTAGCGATTACTATATAGGGTGACTGGTAATTAGTGACCGATACTTAAACACATGGTTGTACTCATCATAACGGACAACTTTCCCAAAGAAAAATTTTTTTTTCCGCGCGTTGTACGGTAGTACCTACATGAACATGTGACCGGACGAGGTCATGCGCCGCACAGCTGATTGCGCGCGCGCTTTTCGTGCGGTCGATAAATTAAATAAAGAGAAAAATGGATTGTAGATAAAAGTGGATTAATTAATTGTGTTTGTAAATAGGGATTAGTCGCTTAGTAAAATCACAGCTAATAATGTGTTAACACACCATTAGCTATGATTTTACTAAGCGACTAATCCCTATTTAACAAACAACTTTCCCAAAGACACAATTTTTTTTAAATAACCTATCGGACGACCCCAATCACCCCAATTAAATACTGAGTAACCTAACCTAACCTAACAATAAATTATTGTTTGGGAAAGTTGTTTTTTATGATGAGTACAATCATGTGTTTAAGTATCGGTCACTAATTACCAGTCACCCTATATAAAGTGTCATATGGATGATATCGACTTTATTCTAAACTATTTACGGAATATTCTAAGCAATGTGCCCTCTAAATAAATTGGCAGCTCGAGGCGAAGGGTCGGCGGCCGCCCACGGCCTATCGAGTCTAAGAGACTGTCTTGCTACATCTACATCTAATGATTTTTCCACTGAGGTCCAGGCTAAAAATATCCAGATTTTTCCTTTCAAAAGTTTCGTGTTTTCGTATGTCATAATTGTCGTAGGAAACACTTAAAAGATCTTGAAAACCTGAGGTCAAAAGGTATAATTGACTCCTGACTTTCAATGGAGAACAAAAGATGCTCGAATCTGGGCTGTAGTATTAAGAACTGAATTAAATTAAATCGGCTACGAGATATATAAACTACTGTGAGAGCTATACCATGAAAGCTACGAGTGCTACGCCATGAAAGCTACGAGTGCTACGCCTTGAAGCGCTACGAGTGCTTCGTCATGAAACGCTACGAGTGTTACGCCATGAAACGTTACGAGTGTTACGCCATGAAACGCTACGAGTGCTACGCCATAAAACGTTACGAGTGTTACGCCATGAAATGCTACGAGTGCTACGCCATGAAACGCTACGAGTGCTAAGCCACGTAATGCTATAATGCTTGTACATTGAAGGTTATTTCTCAGAGTTAATTTGAGACGTCTTTTATTTTCTTGCTAACAGCTAGTACGAATGAGTATCCGTGCTATAATTATACACTTCTATCAAAATATGTGTACAAAAATGTTTTTAAAGCTTTGTTTATTTTTAATGCATAGTTACGAGTATATTCATTGATAAGAACTCAATGATATGAGTGCAGTCACACTTTAATTTCTTTCTTCCCTTTTGTCTCTCGTGAATGCACTGCATCGTCTAAAGATTTATAAATTGGTTTATGGCATAAATACACCACTCTGCCAATTGGTCGCACAGCGGTTTCTCGTTTGAACACATCAATCGATATTAATAAATCAGTTGCATGTCCGAGCCAGTCAAACAAGCCTGCAAGCGATGCCACCATTTATCAGGCTGGGGTATATAAAACGTTATCGGTCTGTTATACGTTAAAATAATCAGCCATCCCATACATTTAGGTGGAGTAGGTTTTAAAGTTTTGTATGGGATAGTTGACAATTTTTTTGCGATTACTATATTGGTCCTTTGGGGGAAGTTGTACAGTTTGATAGTCAGTGGCCGTATTAATGCCACTATTTTTACAGTGTGAGAGAGACGATAGCACCATCCTGTTTTCGCAGTGGAATATTTATGGTATTAATACTTTATACGACAGCCCATGTACACCCTTAAATTTGAACACACCTTTCTGATACACGCTGTATAGGTTTTTTTCCCTTTTTTTTCTTCATTTCTTCGATATACAACAAAACGGTGAAGTGTCCGAGTTTTGTTTTGGATTGCGGCATATAAAAAAGGTTATAGTTACATAGGTTACATTTGTAACTACGTGCGTCCTACTGTTCCTACATCCGCCCGGTTGTCTCGTCGCTATCGCCTCACTAGTGTAGACTCACCCGTAATGTTTCCATGTTGGTCGGGTTCGATTAACGTCTGACGTGAAAGACGACGCCAATATCATGCTTTCAAACCGTTACGTGAGATTTAGGAATTCATTAAAAACGTTTAACGACCTATACGTTTATTTGAACGCATATTTTTTATTCCTATTGTATTAAATTTATCCAGTGGTGATAGGTTGGTTGGTAAGTAGGTACAGTAAGCGTTCAAAAGTGCATAGGCACGTTAAGGTTCGTATTGCTGTGAACTCGCTGAACGAATGTATGTGTTTAAACGACACACACCACAAAGATGGCAGTTTTGCACAGCACACACTGACGTAAAGTCGCGTACTCGCATCGCAATGCACGAAACGAAAATATATTTCCGTCGCTTTTGTTAGACACACATCATGCTCGTGACCTGGCCGGTGTATGGCATTGCTAAACTTGGAGTTAATCTAATATGAGCTGATAGCAGTAGGCGCCAAGCGCTGGACTGAGAAGCAGACAGCTTAGGTTCTGATCTCATAATATGCAGCGTAGTTTTATTGCCAATTTTTTATTTTGGTTTGCAATAATAACAATATTCAAAATAATTGCTGCTTTCTTATCATTTTTGTTATTCCAATAAAGGGTTTAGAATATAAAAGCGTTACAAAAGATAACAAAAATAAAAACACATTTATTTGTTATTATATTTTACCTAACAAACCGATACGATTTTATAATAACTTTTTCAGACAAATTGGATGTGCAATACTATGTCAAGGAACTTAGAAGCAATTTGTTTTATTTTGACATGTGAAATGTTAAAAAAAAATTGTAGATTTATTTGACCATAAACATTACTTCGTTATTTAAATCCAAAATAAGTGATTCATTGTCTCGAACAAAGGAGGATTGAAACAAAACCTATTTTTTTTATAATTTAGGAATCACGGATTAAGCGCAATATGCAGGATAAACCATTCCGAACTTAAACGTTATTGTTTACTGGGCTTCGGTGATGCAACCTTTATAGCGTGGAGTACACGGCGAACAGTTTTTAATGACGTGTTTAATAATTCTGCAAAACGTCCGGTTGGTATGAAACTCATATTTGTCTCAAATAAAAACATTGCGAGATATAATCAAACATTTTATTTTAGAACAATATTTAGTATTTCGACGATACTATCTCAAGTGGTAGTCTGAATAGGACCTATGAATATCTTAATATTATTTTTTTTTTAATCTAAGGTGGGGCGTTTTGGCACATGATCGTAGGCAAATATGACTCACTCTTATTATAAAATGCCCCAGTTTATTAATCATATATTTTTGCATTGATAAACTAAATTAACAATTGTTTTGGTATAAAGTATATTTTAAATGTAACTTATGATGGTATGAAGCAATCACTGTCTCTTAATTAAATCAGACTAATTTAATAAACACTTGAATAAAACTAAAATTTTACTTAAAGGAACGAAAAAGATAATTTTTAAATTAAATCTAAATATAAATTTTTTCATCAAAGTTAAACTACTATCAGTAATCATTACTATAACATAACATAACATTTAGTTTCCGTTGGAGATTCAATCAGTCTTAAATGTTTCAATTTAACAATCATCTTATAATTAAAAATACAAACAACTTATCGGTTTTTAATATTGAGTTTCTTAGCCAGTTGAAATGCCATTTCTTTTACGTCTTCTCTGTCAGGAGCAAATCCAACTTTTTCCAATTTCTTCATATGGGCAACAAGTTTTTTTTCATGTTCTACGGAAAATACCGGTTTGCGTCCTAAAGGGCCTTTTGATTTGTATGCCAAAGTTTCTGGATGCCTCATTAACACCCATTGCTCTCTGTAGTACCCTACGCATGGCTTTATCCAAGTCGTCTGCACTCCATGATGCTCGTAGTGTCGTTCTCTGATATTTCCGTGACATTTTCTGTAATAACAACACGCAGCATAACGGACTTTAACACAGTTCATATAATGGGGCGTTTTAAGCAACTGGCTTAATTCTGGCTGTCAAATTCAATTTCGCCATATTTTTTTTAAATATATGTCCCACCGAGGTCGAAGCACTAGATTCAAGGTTAAAACGTTCGACGACATAAAAAGATTAAGGTAATTTTACCTATTTTACGATAGTATGGGTCATTTTAACACAAAATCTAAAAGTATACATTTATAGGATTTTTTCGGAAACTTGCCAGAAATTGTTTTACTGCAATTTAACCTGTATACTACTTTACCAGAATACTATACTTACTATACTATACTTTCCTTAATTTAACCAGATTTTGCAATATTTTTGCAACTGAGATCACAAACTACGTGCGCTCGTCGGCCATGTTGTTCAGCTACTAGTGGCTCCCCGCGCGTCGAGTTGCGATCGTTGTAGCTTTGTTTGTGTGAGTGCTACAGTGGTGGGGCATTTTGTCATTTGGGGCGTATTACCAAGTTTTACCTCATCATTCACTAATTTAAACAAATAATTATTTATATTTAGTTAAATATGAAATATTTAAATGATAACACTCATACTTAGTTCATTTGTGTTATCACATTTACGTCCACTTTTGCGCAGCGCAATAATATTGCCAACGCTTTAATATTTAAATTTAACAGCATTTTAAAATTATAACTATAATACCGCTAATCAACATATTTAAACAGTCGTCGTTCAATTAGGTGAATAGTCGTAACGAATTGCATCTACCTCACAGAAATCGAAATAATTTTGTCAGTTTTCTGTGGTCTACCTACAAACTTTTATTAACTAAGTAAACAAGATGAACGAGACAAGTATCGAATGATTATCGAACCACTTCAAGTAATTTTGTTAAAACAAACAAAAATGATAATTTTAGGTAATATTAATAACATATCAAAAACTATAAGTAAATATTATTTGAATATCAAGAGCTTAATCCGCAGGCGCAGGTGAGATTCGAACTAAGGACTTGCCATAATCGCTCCTACCCAAGCACGGTAACGACTCAGCTAGCATGCCATATGATAAGTTAATTGAAATTATGAACTACTATCAATTACAGACAAAGTGAGTGTGTGTGCTTGTTTATAGTATAGAAACAACTTATAAAAGAAGGTCGTAAGTGAAACGGAAGCGTCAATCTATTGTTTCGTGAGATCGCTTATGGACTAATGAGCGGTAATGTAAAGTCAGGAAAATCATTTTTTCATTTCTCATACTTGGAATGTACGCTTGTTGGAAAGTAAATTATCTAATCGGAGGGATGAAAACAGTACTTTTCGTCGCTAGAAAACGATTTTCCCTGCTGTCAAAAAAGTTAATCTTAAAATATGCTTTGTTGCTATGGACACGTTTGATGTGGGTTTTGAACTTTTCATCGCTAAGTTCTGTAACCGACTTTGGCAACTTGTTATAAAAGCGGATGCTGTTTATAAGAAATGAACTGCTTGTTTGAGTAAATCTAAATTTCGGTAAAACAATTTAATTTTTTCTACGTGTATTTATAAATTATGAAAATCGCTTCTTGTTTTGAAAATACCTAAGTTAGTATATCAATTTCTTTGAATTTGTTTCTGAGAGACTCGCGAGAATCCATTACATAGAAAGCGCGAATTGGCCTATAAAGTAAATAAAAATTGAATCTACGTCAGCTGCCAACCCCCACAGCAGAACGCCATAGGACATATTACTGTGGAAATAAGCAAAGTATACTAATCTAGCTGTGGCTTTATCGGTCAACATCCTTATTTTTCTCACTGCATATGCAGCTGAACTTAATCTACCTAAAATAGCTCTAATGTGGGCGCGTTGCAATTTTGAATCTAAAGTAATTCCTAGAAACAGTTTCCGTAATAGTTTAAGACGTTTAAGACCCAATTAGGGTACATTTGGTAATGAGAAATTAAGTCATTTACTTTTGTTCGCATCAAGTTACTAAAAGAGAAAAATAGAGTTGCGAACCATTTCAAAAGAACAGCCAGACTTTCGTTGAAAAGTATGACATCCGTATCGTTTCTATCTATTTCAAAAGTAAGAGAAGTGTCATCAGCAAATAAAATTATATCCGATAAGTTAATCATCATGTAAGGAAGGTCATTAATATATAATAGCAATAAGAAAGGGCCAAGAATAGATATAGGTCTATAATTAAAGAGATCACTCTTACTACCCGATTTGAATATCGGTACAACTTTATTTTGTTTATTTAAATCAGGAAACGTACCGCTGTCTAAAACCTTGATCAAATATGCCTGTTAGGTCAGGGGCAATTGTTTCAATGATATATCCACGAATCTCAATGGAAATCCCCCATAAGTCTTCAGTACTTTGTATGTTAAGATTTTTGAATGCGTTTTTTAATTGTGACAGTAGAAATGGTCTTGAATGCAAAACTTGAGATGTCCTTACTGAAGTTTTCTTTGAGAAGAGATTCAGCTAATACAGATTATGAGGGAAAAGATTTCATAACCTCTACTAGGATGTTGTTAAATAAATTTTCTAGTGTCTCATTAATCATTAATGTCATTATCAATTTTTAAAGACAATTCATTCTGATCTTGCTGTTTTGTTTTTCCAGTTTCTTTGTTAATTACCTGCCACACAGCTTTTATTTTATTATAAGAAATACACATTTTGTTACTTATTCATTTAGATTTAGCTGAGGCGCAGACTCTTTTGAATATTTTTGAATCACACATAATCATGAAGGACGTCAATGATTTAATGAAAAAAATTAATGAATTCTAAGTTAGTTTTTGGTCACTTCTGCTTCCGCAGAACTTCAGCTACTTTGTTAGCTGATTCAGGCACAGATTTGTTGAAATCGATTAAAGTAGCCGAAGGGTACATAGAAGAATCAGTGGTTAAAAAATATTCATTAATATACATCAGGAAATAACCTTTGCCTAACGTTTAATAATTGCTCTAATTTAAATATTAATTTTAGAATAGATATTATCTTAGCAATATGGTTTATTTATGTATTACTAAAATATTCTAAAATATTATTATTTGTTTATGTAATATTGTTTCCGATCAGGTTTTTATTTAAGTCAGGTTTTTTTTCGAAATGAAAAGCAGACTGTTTACTTTGGGTGAAAGACCTATTTAATCACTCTGAACAACAGAACCTCGCTTCGCTCGTGCACATAATCATCTTGTGCCTAAATAGGTCCGTTCCTTTCATCCATCATATGAGATAACTCCCCCTATTAACGAATGTGTTGGACTGTTGGTTTCCTAAATCAATTTATTATATTGTTCAGAAGGGTGTAAATCGATACCGAAAATGTAACAAGCGTGAAATGCCCGCGGGCTCATTGTTATACCTACGTGTAACCTACTTTGTAGAGATTGTACATTCTGACGTAATAGGCGAAACTTCATTAGGTTCAGTATAATTACATCGGAGGTAATACCGAGGTCTGGAATACCGAGGCATAATATCATAACATAACATAACATTACGCCTCGTTTCCTTGAAGGGTTGGGCAGAGGTGTACCTATAGTAAACCCACATTTCGCTAGTTATATTTAAGTCCCATGTAATAGGGGGCAAGAACATTGCCATCAACCGGGTACAAATTCAGCCCCTGGGCTAATACTGAGAAATTCCAGATAGTAAACCCAATAACACATTGTCCGACCTGGGAATCGAACCCAGGACCTCATGCTCAGAAGAATGCTTGCGACCACTAGACCAAGGCAGTCATATCATAAAAGGTGTATTAACTTTTTCCACTCATGTTCGTCGTCTGTCCCGTGCCTAATTAGTAATTATAGTAAGCATTATGTTTGCTTATTTACTTGTGCAATTCATGAGAATTAACATATCCACGATATGTCGAAATGTGAATCCTTCTTAAATGACGTCATTTTTCAGATATCTACATAATTGAGCCAGCAAAAAGTTAGGCTCGCCCCTATTACATGGGACCTAATCATAACTGAAATGTTATGATGAAGTCATAGTTCCTTATCTTATTAAACCCAGGATAAATTGCTATCAATATGAGTTAGTAACTGTTGTAGATACAAAGCGTTACCGCGGATTGTTTGAATGAATTGGCGGCATCTGGTTCGTGGCGGTGAGACCTACATTCCATACCTACACATAATTAGGTGTTCACGTGGAGTTTTAACTTCTAACATACCTAAGTTCATAATAGATGTTATTTTAAAACTTACGATTTATTATAAACCTTAAAATGAAAACTGATTAGTCAGGCTCAAGAGCTGAAAATACCTAGGATTCGCAATAAGAATCAAGTTCAAAGGCTAAACATCCAGATTGTCCCATATCCACATTATACTCGTATATTCGCGTGGAATAAATCCCTTTCATTTTATTTATGGTAGCGGCCATTTTGTTTTATAGGTAGGCTATTATCGGACATTGGCCGCTTCTTTAATAGCCAATAAATGATACACAGGCTAGGACGGCCTGCTACGGAGCCCTAGACTTGACTAAAGCATAATAAAGCTATTCTGTAAGCTTATGAAAAAGTTGGTGTATCATCACATAAAATCTTATCATTTACTTTGCATAATTCCGGATACCAGTACCCTAATTGCGTAATACACAATCACTCGGAATCGTTTTGAAACAGATTGCTAATACATTGCTTCATAAGTTCAATGAAACAATGTTATTTACATTGTTGAGCAGATTTTTTATCGAACTTATGAATCGCACTGAATGTTGTTGAACTGCCAAAATACAACAGATTAGTCGTAATCGTTTACGAAAATGTGTTACGCAATTAGGCTGCATCAATTCCGTTAAAATAACTCATACATTCACTCATACGCATATTTGCCAGATAGTATTGCATGGCCAACTGGCCAACTCCTTCATTAATTATACATTGTGGTAGATTTTTCACTATACAGCTGCTTTAGACCTCCACAACCCTCAGGGAAATCATGGTTTCCTGGTAAGATGTTATCATTGTATAAACGAGATGGGCACATCTACCTGATAATATACGAGCCCTAAGCCGTCTGAGATCGCATCTACGGGGAAATGCGGAGAACTACTCCTTGTGGAAGCCACAGGGTGGAATCTAATTTATGATTCGCTTTTTTTGCAGTTTCGACGTCGTTTGGGATGACCGCGATTCAGCTTTCGGTGAACTCAAAGATTACAAGCTGCTCTACTTTCTACAAGATGACACCATTGCGATTAAGGTAATGGCGTACTAAATTATCCACATAATTTTCAAAAGAATTTTAGAAACGCAAGTTTAACTTTATTGCATGCACTGATAATAATACCTATAACAATTTATTCCTACGCCTTTAGAAATTCAAATAGAAAGTTATCAATAAGAATATTTTGGTAGGTACACTAATTCCCACTAAAACAGAACCAAGGACTTATAGGAACTGTTTTAGCGGAGTAAAATGGAGGATCCATTTACATAATTATAACGATATGTCACTGTCGGTTCTTATTCCAGGAAATGAGAAAGGTTTCCATTAAGAGCTAAATATAGTTGAGGTAACGTGTGTCCATTTTCCATACAATGTTATCCCAGATCATGGAGGTAGTCGATTAGGTTAGCCTTAAAGCCCTACATACAGTGAGATACGCTGTATATAATACTCCAGGCTTGCTTAGGTTATTATATAACTGGTCGTTAAAAACCTTGCTCTTGTGCGTGTAAATACTTAATTTTTTTTATCATGCTCATTCTTACTTGTCGACAAAAAATGGTTTTACAAATAATTACCAAATGCTTTATTCGCAAAGTCTGTCTTATAACCTACAGTTTTATAACGTCAACTAACACTAAGTTTAACTGCTATGCAGTGTAAGTTTAAAGCATTAAAGGTTACCTATGGATTGGCTGTTCGTGATGCATAAGTGAGGATTTATCTTTAGCAACACAAAATTAACCAAAATAGTTATGAACAGTATAATATTATCTCGCACAATTAACCAAATCAAAGAAAACATTACCAATGTAATTAATTTTAAAAAGAAATTAATTACCGTTGAAAATATTTATTCGACTGGAAAAACAAAAGCGAACTGTAAAATCATTAAATAAGCGAGACTAAATTTAGGATTTAATTTAAAAACAAACGACGGCCTTGGTAAGTCAGAGCAATTAATAATTTATGTGGGTCTGGAGCAGGACGCACTCCAATTACAGACGCTTAATAAAAACTTCTCGGCTTCCGCAGAGGCGACGTGTAGGCACTTATCCCGATACTAAATAATGAATGCTTCATTAGTTATATCTCACCCTCAACCATTATTTATTTATTTTATTTGGGACATAAAACAGTTACACGTTATTATTTCAGTAAATAACAAGCTAGAGTAAAAGAGGTAAACATGTAACCCACACCAATGTCCGCGGAATAATCTATTTTGTTGAAATAAAAGCGAGCCACACCTCTACTGGGGGCGATTTAGGTTAGGAAGAATTCATAATGATTGTGCAAGCAATTGAATAGCCATTCTTTTGATTTTGGTTTAGGATAGTGAAAATATACGTATGAACTGCCTCGTTGGTCTAGTGATCGCAATCGCTACTGCTGAGCATGAGGTTCTGGGTTCGATTCCCAGGTCGGGCAACGTGTTATTGGGTTTTTCTATCTGGAATTTCTCAGTAGCAGCCCGGAGTCTGGATTTGTGCTCGGTTGATGGCAATAGGCTCGCCCCCTATTACATGGGACTTAAAAACGTAACTGGCGAAATGTGGGTGTACTATAGGTACACCTCTGCCCAACCCTTCGGGGAAACAAGGCGTGATGTTATGTAATGTATGATAGTGAAAATATATCAAGATCGAAAAATTGTGTTATATATTTCTAGGAGACGGCGCCCTTACGCCAGCATCTAACCATACATCATGCCATTACCACATGTTTCTAAAAGAAAATGTTGTTTCCTCAGGAACTCCACGACGGGAAGGGAGGTAAAGATCCTTTTCCACTGCTTCTCAAGAAAACTAAGCTGCCTAAGAAGTGGAAGGAAAAGCCCGGTAAGTGAGATGCTTGCTCTAAATACTGTGGAACTTTAAAATAGGACGCTTCAGCTTTATTACTGTAACTACTAACTAGGTAATCCGTAAGTGATAACTGATCAAGAACGTGTCGTTACTCGGTTCCTCGTTCAACTTTGGGTAGTGGTCTACCCAAAGTTGAACGAGGAGAAAAGCCTTTAATGGTCTTTCAATGGTGCTTGCTTGCTGCGGGGGATATGCCGATAAAAAGTAGATGTGGCTATGATTAAGTGTAGGGTGTAGGGTTACCATATCTCAGGATTTGTCTTGAGATTTCAGGATTTTAAGGCTCCTAACAGGATTGCGGGCGGATTTTAGAACTCTCAGGATCATGTTTTTTTTTTTTTTTGATATGTTCACAAATCAACGTATTTAAAAACATGTAGGTAATCTAATATACCCTCTTTGCAGGTTATTAGATTAAGAATATTTTTTTATTAAGTGAATAGGGATGATGACTAATATTAAAACAGTTCGTAAAAAATGTGAAATTTCAAAGAAGAAATATAAAAAATTAGAGTATCGAAAAAACCTGTTAAATCGATGTAATTATGAAGAAGACACGCTTTAAAAGTTTTTGGACAGGATTATTCCTGTCCTCGTCGCGCGGTACTGACAATGTACTGGCGCTAGTATGAAGTTACATAGTCGTGTCGTCACTTCTACGATAGTGGTGTCCTTGTCTAACACTTATTTTGAAAGGTCAATTGACCTTGTCAATTTTTTAATCTTTGGACTTTTTTATTATTGTTTGCACTATTTGGAAACAAACATTTTTTTTAAATAAAAATATAAAAAATGTCATCATCCCTATTGCACAAAATAATACACAATACTTTTATTTATCTGAGAATTACGTTAGCGAAAAATCCCAGAACTTTTCTATGGATCAGGATGGATCTATGGATCAGGCTTTTTGTCAGGATTTTTTTATTTTCCATCTGGCAACCCTGCCCGCGTGAGCTGACATAGGCAGCTATATTGAATTCCGTCACGGTAATGACTCAATCAGAATGCTCGGGGAGCTGAGGAACGACGTGTTTTATTATGATTGTGCTGTTAAAGGTTAATAAAGGTATTTAATACGGGACTAGTAAAATAATGTGGTAGTATGTTATTACTTTTTACTTACTGTAGGTATTTACGTATTACTTATTTATTTAGACTAGCACACCAACAGCGCAGTCATTTACAATTCTAATTAAATAACACTTAAAATTAGAATTTCATGCATGACATTGACATTATGATTATTAGAGACAAAAAGAAAAATAAAGTATGTCTAGTTGTTGGGTGTGTAAGTTTACACTTGTTTAATTTGAAAAAAAAACCGGCAATACATATTGGTCATAGTTGGTCGAGCGAAGGCGAGCACCATCATATAGACAGCCTATTTGTCGGGCCTCGCCATTGCTCGTCAACGCTCGCCTAGCTGGCCGAGTGCAGGCGAGCGCCAACGTGTATATGGTTCGTTTGGCGTGCCTCGCCACCGCTCTGGATTGCTCGCTACGAGTCTTCTCACTTCGGATCAGTGTCGGTTTGATTTGCCTACGCTGGCGTTGGCTGAGGCTTGGCCAACATTCTACATGTTGGCCAAGCCTCAGCCAGCGCGAGCGCAGTAGCACTCGCCTTGTATCAATTTGCCTACGTTCGCGTTGGCCGAGGCTTGGCCAACATTTTGCGGTAAACTATGGGCCTTCCTAAGCAGGACCACTGCTCAGGAAGGCCCATAGTGCTGCTAGACGAGGTGGGTAAGCTGTTTGAGCGGGTGATCGCAGCCTGCCTCGTCGGCCACTTGTGCAGAGAGGGGCCGGACCTGGACGAGACCCAGTTTGGCTTTCGGCATGGGCGCTCCACCATCCACGCTATATCGCGGGTGAGAGTCCTGGTGGAGGAAACGGTGTCCCGGGGTGGGGTGGAGGTAGCGGCGGTGTCCTTGGACATCTCCAACGCCTTCAACACCCTGCCCTGGAGTTGTAATCGGGAGGCACTGCGTTATCATCGGGTGCCTCTCTACCTCCGCCGCATCGTTGGGGCTTATCTGGCGGAGAGGTGTGTCACCTACATAGGACTTGATGGCGGAAACCAGCGCCAAGTGTCATGCGGTGTTCCACAGGGTTCAGTCGTAGGGCCGCTCCTGTGGAACGTCGGGTACGACTGGGTGCTGAGGGGCGAATTCCCACCGGGCGTAGACCTAACGTGTTACGCTGACGACACGCTGGTCACGGCCCGGGGGCATTCGTACAGGTAGGCAGCGTTGCTGGCGACGGCTGCGGTTTCACAGGTGGTGAGCCGCATTCGGCGCCTATGCCTGGAGGTGGCCCTCATCAAGTCGGAGGCCATGGTGTTTCATGGTCCCCGGCGGGCGCCGCCGGCCGGATCACACATTGTGGTCGGGGGGGTCCGGATCGCTGTCGAGCCCTCCATAAAATATCTGGGATTGGTGCTCGACAGCCGGCGGGACTCCGGACCCCACTTCCGGCGGCTGGCGCCCAAGTTTTTGGGCGCGGCCGGGGCGCTGGCAACGCTGCTTCCCAATCTGGGGGGCCCGAGCGCCGCCTGTAGGCGGCTCTACTTGGGGATCGTGCGATCGATGGCCCTTTACGGGGCTCCGATCTGGGCGGATGACCTGACGGCCGCTAGCATCTCTGTTCCGCGAAAGCCGCAGAGAGCAATGGCCGTCAGAGTCATAAGGGGGTATCGCACGATCTCCTACGAGGCGGCTTGTGCAGTGGCCGGATCCCCGCCATGGCACCTAGATGCGAAGGTGCTCGCGTCACTTTTTCGGTGGTGCGAGGAAGCGAGGGCGCGGGGCGAGCGGCCGATGCAGCGCCAAATGGAGCAGCGTCGGTCGGCCATGCTTACTAATTTTTTGAGATTATTGTTCGGATATGAAATTAGGTAGAATTTATAAAAAAAATACTCGTTTCTTCCTTTGCGTCTTATGTATTACTGTTTGTTTTTATTTTGAATGTAACCGAGCTACATAATAATGTAGACTATAAGGAAATTATATAGCACTGTTTTTGGAAATAAACATTATAAATTTGTTTATTTCTTCTTATCCTTATTTAGATACATTTTTAAATATTTTATAAAACAACTTAAAAAAAACATTTAAAAATATAAAAAATAGTGGTCCGCCGGTAGCGGGAGCAGGGTCTAAGCTACCGGTGGTTAGGGCTCCAGAGACAGGAACCTCCTCACAATGCGAGCCGTATCGAGGAGTACTGCCTTCTGAATCAGGCCCTTGATCCAACCGCCTAACGAAAGCCTCTAGAGATGTTGGTCGAGGCTTTTTGCCATGAGGCCATTGGCCGATACGACAATCGGTACAATGACAGCCGAGCTCACATTCCACATGTCAACAACCTCGTGTGCTAAGTCGAGATATTTAATTTGTTTCTCTTTCTCAGCTTTCACGAGGTTCCTGTCATGTGGAATGGGAACATCAATAATCATTGTGCGGTGTGCTAATCGATCTATCACTACTATGTCAGGCTTATTAGCGATAATAGTCCTGTCAGTAATGATAGACCGATCCCAGTACAACGTGACAAGGTCATTTTCGAGAACTGCGTCGGGCACATACTTGTAATACGGTACCTCAGAATCCACAGTTTTATATTTCAAAGCAAGTTGCTGGTGAATAATCCTGGCCACTTGGTTATGCCTGTGCAAGTACTCGCCGTTAGCCAGACGAGAATATGTCTGATGGACTCACCTGGACGGTGGCATGCCCGACACACGTCAACCGTCCCGTCCTTCATAATATGTCTCCGGTAGTTATTCGTCAAGATAACTTCGTCCATAATTGCACAGACGAAAACTTCAGTTTCCCCGAAAAGGTCACCAAAACGTAGCCAGGATACGGACGCTAGGAAATCTACATTAGGCTCATGAAGAGCCCGATAGAAGCGCCCGTGAAGCTCCTTGCTTTGCCATACTGCCTCGCGGTCATCGGAAGTAAGTACTACAGGTTTGTGCCCGTTCCCTTTAGCCATGGAGAGCGGGGTAAGCCCCTTGTCCACTGCGACCACATCGCGGTGCATACCCACTTCGGTTTTTAAAAAATATGCCCTGAGACTGCACACCTCGCGGTTGTGGAGGGTCTTCGCATTTAAAAAGCCTCGACCCCCGTACTTTCGCGGGATGTACAGTCTCATCACCGATGATCGTGGGTGATGCATTCGATTTGCGGTCAGAAGTGTACAGACCCGCCTATCCAGGGCGTCGAGTTCGGTTTGGGTTCATTTGAGTATGCCGAAATTGTACATCAAAATCGGCATGACCCAACCGTTGAAGGCGCGCACCTTGTTTCCGCTCGAAAGAAGACTAATTAATACCTTCTTCAGGCGGCCAAAGAAACGCTCCTTCAACGATTGCTTCATATTAATAACGTTGATGCCTTAAGCTTCCGACAAACCCAAATACTTATAGCTTTCGGATGAAGAGAGGGATCTAAGGTGTATGGAATCCGAAAGTTGAATACCTTCGGATTCCATAATCTCACCTCGCTTAATTTGCATGATTGCACATTTGTCCACACCAAATTCCATCCTGATGGCGCTACTGAATATTTCAGTTACCTTCAGTAGCTCCATCAGTTGCAATTTGTTGGGGGCAAATTCCATCCTGATGGCGCTACTGAATATTTCAGTTACCTTCAGTAGCTCCATCAGTTACAATTTGTTGGGGGCAAAGATTTTCAAGTCATCCATGAACAGAAGGTGAGATATGACCTCACCACCTCTCTTCAACCGATAGCCTAGACCTGAATCCTCCAGCAGTGTGCTTAGAGGATTCAGAGCCAAGCAGAACCAAAGTGGACTCAAACTGTCGCCCTGAAATATTCCCCGTTTAATCCAGACAGGCTCGTCATTCCCCTGGATCTGTTGACACCCCGGATAGCGAAGGACCGTCCTCCATTGCCCCATACAGGAACTAAGGAAGGTGCGTAGAGTTGCATCTATCTTGTACAACTCCAGCACCCTCACAAGCCATATATGTGGCACCGAGTCGTAGGCCTTCTTATAATCTATCCAGCATGTCGACAGATCCTTTCGGGAGCGACGAACCTGTTGGCTAATGGCCATGTCGATGAGGAGTAGCTCCTTAGTTCCCCGGGACCCGTTCCTACATCTATTTTGAGAGGCAGACATAATTGCGTTACTGTCAATGTGTGTATTAATTTTTACTCTCAAAATGGATGTAAGAAGTTTATAGGTCGTCGACAAACACGTGATCGGTCTAAAATTCTTGGGTTCCGTGGGACTACCTGACTTATGGAGCAGGTGGGTAACGCCTGTTAATAGAAACTGTGGTAGCGACCCAGACTCTAAGGATGACTGGAACTGAGATGCCAGGCAAGTATGTGAACTAATAAGCCATTTCAACCAAAAGTTGTGCAATCCATCCGGTCCTGCGATTTCCAATTCGGTAACGGACGGACTGCTCTGGCAACGTCTGATGGCGATGGATTTCTGGTATAGTTTCACACACTCGTTCGACATCTTGCATCCAGCTAGCCTCAGTGTGACAGACGGGTACTGACCAGATGATGCGCCAGAATGCACTTGTGGCGGCATCATCTGGGCGGCACACGTCCATCAAATTTTGTTCAGGTCGCTCCCAAGCTCTATATACCCACCTTTCATCGCTCTGGAACATGCGATTCTGCGAGTATCGATCAACCCGCCGCTTATACCTCCGAATACGGCTCGCCCATGCACAAACTTTCTGTTTCAGGAAGTCGATGCGCTCTGTGACACGGGACATGTATTCTCGAGGGCTTATTTCAGTCCCCGAAAATGCCCGCCTCACAAATCGCATCACTTGTGGTCTTGTATTGCCCTCCCTGAAACAGTATAGTTTGCCTATGAGTACCCTGGCCCCATCGATACGTCACTCGATCCTGCATTGCCAGGCTGGTACGGTTGGTTTTGGTCGAGCAGCTCCGTCACAGTTTGGAGACTTGACGTTAGCTAAACGACATGCCGCAACAGCCGCGCAATACAGGATCGAGTGTGTATCAACGAGATCCTCGCTGCTCTCAAACAGATTTTTAAGATGCGAGTCCAGGGCACACACCAGCGCCCTATTTTTTTTGTGCATAGGTAGGCGTGGTAATCTCGGTCTAAGTTCGGTCGGAGTGGATCTATACTCGCGAAACGCATCCTCCAGTGCGCTCCTCAATCAGTCGTTACATTGGCTACTTACTGTTGTAACCCTATCATCTTCTTCTTCAACACCATGATTGGGCCGCGGTAGATCAGTGGTTGATGCTTGTACCGCGGTTTGTGCCGGAGTCGAGACGATAAGGTTGCTCAGTATCTCTGAGCGCAGCCTATCAAGTGTGGCATCGTCCAACCTATGATTGCGTTGGATGACCCGCACCTGATCTGACAGTCGTTGGGCCGAGACGCTGACGGTTGGTTCTAGTTCCTGAAAAAGAGACAGCATCCTATCACGGTACGCAGTGAGGTGAGTTACCCCCTCTGTAGACCCATAATGCGCGCATGACGTTCTCGTTCATAGACTAAGTCCATCTCATGCGCTGCACACAACCACCGGCAGCGGGGACCCGGCTCGGTGCCGGATGGCTTCTAAGTCCCAAGCTCCTCGGTGGCCGGCCTCTCCCCTGCCAACGAACAGGTGTTGGCGACGTCGGCGGGGAAAAATACTCGTCGCTCGAGCTCGACGCAACTACCGCGGCCGGTTTCGTCACAGCACTCACGGTGGAGCTGGATACCTGCGGCGGCGAGGCGGAGCTGAGCGAAGAGTCCGGAGGTGGTAGGCGTGCCCGTCTGGAGGCTGACCTCGTCAACATTTTTTCATTTTCGGTTTCTTATTCTGGTTCAGTGATGTTTTACCGGAGGTGACATCTGTCATGTCACCTCCGATGCGGTAGTTTTTGGTTAAAAAATTACATTATGTTGTAGTTTGATGTCTTTTTTGTATTTTCTCTGGTTTTGCAGGTTTCAGGTTTACTTCAGAATAGAAATGTCTTGATATATTGGGTCAAAAAACTTTTAACAATTAAAATTACGTGAATGAGAAAACGAGACGTTTTGTTGATACGGTGTTGCCAATTTTATAGCTATATATGTATAGCTCCATCTCTCTCTCACTCTGAATCTCAAGACGAATAACATTGTCCCTTTTTCACAACGGAACAATTATGTCTTAATTAGCAAACAAACAATAAAAACATCATAATAAGGACCTTAAATTGGCCTTGGTCTGAGTGCCGTAGTCTAGGACAGGTAGGCCTGTTAAACACGTAGTATGAATGTTGCTAGTTGGGCCAAAATCTGCACTATATTGATTTTTGTTTTACAAAAATACTTTATAATAAATAATACAAAGTCTCACTAACCCAGTGATAAGTACCATTTATAACTCAAGAACGGCTGGACCGATTTTTATGACCTTTAATTTTTTTTTTTTTGTCTCCGCCCCGAATAGCAGGATAACTATTAAAACATGGAAAAAATCACGTTTCTTTTTTAAATAATATTCTGAGGTGTCACGAAGTTCGCCGGGTCAGCTATTATTTAGTAAAAACTAGGTAGCATCAAACAAAACCATTAACAGTTTATCTCTGGTTGTTTGTAGTGCATATGTGCGGATTTTAACAACGTGTAAAACTTTGTTACAAGTGACCTTTAGTCCTGCCTCGCGACTAGTTTTTCTATTGAATTAACATCACAGACACAGGAACCGCAGCAATGAAACCAATAAAACATATATTATTTCATATAAACACATCAATCGCTTCTAAGACTAAAGAACAGGATGTGCCGGGAATCACTGAATTGACGTTGTATGCGAAACCAACCCGTACACGAACGTACACGGCTGGAAAGAGAGTACACGTAAGTAAAGGAACTACTTCTCAAAATAAATTGTTTCGTCAGTTAGTGAGACACCCATTTCTACGCACCCAAATGTCCGCGAGCACAATCACACGAACTGAGAAATATATTCCTTCGAGTCAGCCTTGTTGGTTATCTGAAACAGGAAAAGACGGACTACAACTGCATCATGAATTCATGATCGAGAAAATAGCATTAGGTGGTGGTAGAGGCAAGCGATTTCTTAAGTGGGTCATGCAGGGCTAGCATTCCAAGCGTGAGAACGCTATTTCTCATATAATATATCGATTTATTGAATTATTATCGAATATTTATATAACTCTATCTCGATTTATCGAAATGTATCTACGATTCTGATGTGTTCTAACATGACTGTTATGCTCGAGTAAACTCGAAAAAGGTACTTTGCCACTTCTTTTTAACGCGACGAGATACCGACGAACAGTCCGCGAGGTCAAGCTAAGATTTGCATTTGTGTGAGAGGGATTACCAATCGCACTAATGTGATCGCGCAAGGGTCTTACAGCGACTCAGGCCAATTGTATAAACTGACTTAAACCAAGCAAAGGACGTGTCGCTATGTGCACTCACACAAATGCAAAACCCAGCTTAGGCCTCGCTGACTGTTAGCAAGTTATTGAAAACAAATAATTTTTATTAATGCAACTTCGGCTTGAGTAAAAGTCGGTTACAAGAAACTAAAAATTAATAAAAAGAGATGGACGTAAAATCAATATGTACTTCATTGATTTCACGTCCACCTCTTTTTGCTTATTTTAAGTTTCATAAAATGAAATTTTTTCACTAAAATTTAATATATTCCTTATCACATTAAAATAAAAATACAAAGTTAAGAAAATTTAAATTTGTGGCACTGGTTATGCGGTTTAGAGCATAAACCCGCCAGGAATAAAAAAAAATTGGGCTTATAAATAGGGGTTTAAAAAAAACAATTGGCTTATAAATGGAGGTTCGAATTGTGTTGATTAGAGTATGGGTTATTTTAAAAGGGGTTGGTTTGTATCAACACCCATATCAATTTAGCACACAGTAATTAGGCCAGCACTCACTTGGGTTTATATTCCTGTTCTTTCTTGAAATTGACTCGAACCTCATTATAAAGTCTGCAGTGATATCTTGAAGTAGGGGTTAAGTCGATCCCACCCAGTAGGTTCCCGCATTGACGAGGCTCAGTAACCGTGGCTTGGGCACCACGGTGAAGCTAAGAGGAACCCGAGGAGTGGCTGCTCGTCAGGGCTTTTGCTGACAAGCTGACGACGACGTAGCGGCCAAGGTTGCGGTGTTGTTGGGCGACATCGCAACTGTGGTGGGGTCGCGGCGGGAGAGGAGTACCGGTATTACGGTGCGCTGCTCTCCCTACCTTCCGCGGCCTTAACGGGGTCGCCACCGTATGATGGCGGACGCGGTAGGTCGCAGGGGAAGAGGAGTGCCGGTATGTCGTTGGCCGCTCTCCCTATCCTCTGCGGCCGAAAAATGTTAGGCGACGAGGCCATTTATCAGACCCGTCGCAAGGGGTCGGTCGTAGGCGAAGGGCGGACAACGCCCTCTTCCAGCCCCCCCAAATTGGTCCATGGACGGCGGACTCGGGGACGTCCGCCGCCCTCCAGTCACCAGGAGCCGAGGTGGCGGCGCGTAGTGTTCCACGCGCGCCCCTCTCAGACGTTGCGGGGGGAGTCAAACACCTCACTCCCTCCCCCCCAACACGAGGAGGCCAGTCGAGGCAGGCCAGCACCAGTCGGGGTTGCGGAAGAATCATTTGTTCCCGCGACCCCGAAGTAGGTGTGAGATGGTACACCGAGGTGGTTTTTAGTCAGTCAGAGTCTGACAGACCCCTCCGCCCGCCCCAGGGCGGAGGACATCCATGAGGATTTTCCACCCCGGAACAAAAACTCGCAGCGCTTATTTGCAATATTTCAAGAAGCATAAAATAAATTGCCTTATGAGTTGAGACCGCAAGTAGAGATATAAGAGTGGGTCGAAAGGTCAGCGATACTAATTTCCATCTCGGTCCCTCGAAAATGGCGGCCGTACCCATGTGATGACGTGAAAAGGCGCTTATTATACTCATAAATAATCACCATCACAAATGGCAAATGGGTCGATTATCTTAATTTGAGAAAGTGAAGCGGAATTATGTAAATTATGTTGCGAAGGTTTGATATTGCCAAACAGCCATAAATTTCTAGATTTCTGTAATCACCATAATTGGCAAAGTGACTGGTTATTACTGAACGTGATGCTCATCTACGTAATAGTGCTCCCTTCCACTACAGTTTCTCTCGCAGCCACCGAAAGGGACTTCGTTCCAATTTATGTAAATAGTTGTTTATATTTAAGTATTTTCATTATTATTATGACTAAAATAAGTATATGTCGGCGTCACCGTTAGCGGTAGGTACAGCGGGCCGAGTTACGCTGTGCAAAGCGGGATGTTCGCCTTCCCACTCTCCCCACTTCTCAAGCAACTTAATGTAAGCTAGTGCGCAGCGAAGAGGGAGATCATTCTGGTGGCAGGCTCGGCCCGGTGCGCCTGCTGTAGCGCCTAGAGCTATTATCGCGATCTATTTAATTAATTAACAAGCTGTCGGAATAAAAGAGTTGGTTACTGCAATATCTCATACTTTCATTTAATATGTCGGACCTCTGCCTTCAGGTTATTTCATGGTGATTATTTTATAAGAAATTGTGAGTGAAATAAAGTGATTGTGCTGTAACTAGTATCTCTATTTTCTTCGCCCGACAATCCACGCCTACTTACAAAAGTGCAAGTGTAATATCGCTGATGAGGGCCTATCCCGATATCAGAATTGGGATTCGAAGGGCAAAAACCTGAAGAAAATAATGACGACAGTGAAGTGTGGGCCAACGTCTAATCTATTCAAAATATGGAGTTTTTGCTATCACGTCTTACGGCAACCACTTAACCGCAAACGTCAAATTTCACCGCAACTGCGCGACTGATACGATACGGTTTGATCCTGATAATGACAATCGCTTCAATAGCACATGTCATCGTTAAAGCACAACAGTCCAAAAATCAAGTGATTGAAGCAAGTGGCAGTACGAACCTTTGACCGAAGTGAAGAATTCGAATCGAGCACCAGCACCGAAGAGTCGTGATACGAACCGTCTCACCTGCTACGTGTATGGACAACCACATCATCCGGTGAGCTCGTTCCTTTTCTTTTTAATAGATAATCTGGTAGTTAGTTTGTATACCTGTAAGGTAAACTAAATCACAGCGCATAGTGCCCTGGAATTTTTGACAAAGCCAAAAGCTACAAACTAACTACCAGATTATCTATTAAAAAGAATATTATTACCTTACAGGTGGTATACCTGTAAGGTAAACTAAATCACAGCGCATAGTGCCCTGGAATTTTTAACAAAGCCAAAAGCTACAAACTAACTACTTCTACTAATCTGGTGTAAAGAAAACGTTATTTATGAATCGCAGAATACTGAGCCGTGGTGAAATTCAACACGTCGGTGTCCGTTTTGTTTCATGTTGTGCCTGTTAACTCAATTACAGAACCAGTTATTATAGGTAAGGATCTATTAGATAGTAGATCCATGTACGTACGGATATTGCAAAATTACATTCTATTTGGGGTAAGAAAGTTAACGTTACTAAAGAGTTTCATTATCATATACCACAACATCAAAACTGACCTACATGGTGAAGATAAACTCGCATTATTTCAGTGCGAAAGGATAATTGATTCTTTATTGGTGGTATGGTGTTTATGGTTAAAGAAATTATTTCTCGATAAGAAATTACAAAGATTTCACTTACTTGAGAACGTTTTTAAACTTAAAATATAACTTGGACACACAAACTAAGCAGCTATTGTTTGAATTTATATTAAATCATCTAAGTTGTAATACCATTTCTTTTCGTACGCAAATAACATTATTAACCAACACAAAACTTAAAACTTTTCGATCCACCCGCAAAAGAAATAATTACCGTAGATAAGGAATGCGATCCCGGTGCCACAATAAAGCAATGCAGTAGTAGGGCAAGTCTGTTTAATGGAGTAGTGTTTGATCACTTAGAAAGTGATTTAAAAAAATATACCGAACGTTTAGTTTGCATTCTTTACTTCTACAGGTAGCTTATTACATTGTTGCACTCCCGCAAAAATAATTGTTCTCTCGCCATTTACTGTCCACACTCGCGGTAGTAAAATGTGATCCTTCCTACTATTGCTGCGATTGTGTACCTAATGTATTTTTGTGTGAATGAACTTAGAATTTTTAAGTATTCTGGTGCAATATGCAGGAAGTTGTTTAATATTCATGAGTTTCGTTTCCCTGTAAATTTTAACTGTAGGTGTAAGGTAATCATAGTGAAATAATAGTTTAATAATTGTATTTTGAGCGATCTGTAGGTACTTTAGATTAGTTTTTGGCGGCTCACTCCATCCTATGCTTAGGGTTTCTGCACAATGTTATACTGTACATTTAGACATCGCGGAGAAGTTGTGTGGAGAAATCGATGGTAGGGAGTATTCTTGTCATTGTTGACTCTTTCACTAAATGAGTCCTTCTCGAGTGCACTTCTTAGTTGGATGCAGCAGGTGCAGATGAAGCACTAAAGGAGGCTCTGTCTTTTCGGTGCGACTTCGCGGATAATTTCGGATCGGGGTGGGTATTGTATTGGCGCAGACAGAGCAATTTTATGGTGAACATGGTGTAGAGTTGCACCTTGTTGCTAACGGTTCTGGCAGGGCATGTGTTCGGGTAGAGAGAGTCATGAGGACATTGAGGTGCTTACTTGTTATAATCGAAAGTGAATCTGGTGGGACCTGGCGCGGCGAGCTTCTCGAAGTGCAGCTAGCGACGGATGGTGCAAGGTCTAGGGTAACATAAACAGAACTTGTGTTTGGGACTCGGGCGCGGTTTTTAAGTGTGGCTTCATATTCTGAGTCTGGGTTTCGGTTAGATTTGGGTGAAATTCGTAAGATAGCATCGGAGAATATTGGGAGAGTTGCTGCGTCACAGTGGGAAAAATGAGACCGGTCTACAGTTGTTATTCCTACTTCATTGAATGTGACAGGGGGGGTTCGATTGGGCTTCGCAGGGAGTAAAGACTTCCCTTTGTTGTGTGTCTAATAGAGAATGCAAATATGGTCGTAAGCATTTTCGTGCAATGCCCGGGGGAAGTGAGGGCTTGGTGCATTTAGCTACCACCTTGACTGGTAGCTTGAAGGAGGCCGAGGTGGCGGCAGTCCGCGATTGACGAGTGGAGTGGGCGTCGTCTGTTGGTTTTAGTGATGCTTTGTCTATTTGTAGTTCACGTACGTTATCCGCCAGCTCTGAAACCTTTCGGCCTCGGAGAGTGAAGAAACGTAATTAAACGTAACATTGGTACTAATCTGTGAGATAAAGTAAGGGACCGACTCATGCGGGTTGACGTCCTATGGTGTGTGTTATTAGGTAGTCTTAAGAACTGGCTTATGCAGGCCGATGTTCTGGGTCATATTATAAAGCAATCGTCTAGTCTGAGAGGCTATGAGATCAATGGAGATATGTGGTACTAGTGAGTGATCGGAGAGACGCTGATTGGTTGCCTGGTTCATGTTATCTGGAGAGATAACTGGCTGAAGGGACGCCTATTTAAGTTGTCCGGCTCAGCTCCTAAAGGTTGATTTTGTGGGTTATAAAACGTTGTAATGATGTCACTGATGGACGAGCGTACAAAGTAATGTATCTACCAGTTTTATTCTTTTTACAGAAAAATGGGCCTGCAGTGACTTTAAGGGGATGGAGACGCACAAGGACGTGCGAATGTCAGTCTGGCCGTGACGGCGCTTCAATACTTAAATTAGTGTTATTTAGTTTTCATAGAATATATAGAACATGAATTATGTGTCTGCTACGACACATTCAATGACATGACACTCTGACACAACACAGAACGCTTATGCACCTTGAAGTGAAATTTTGCTGGCTGTATGACATGAGACTCGGTCGGCATCGCACAGGCGTGCTACGCATTCGGTGGAGTGTCTAAGTCAAGTCTATTCTTAAGATTAAAATAGTTTGTTTCTGTTATAGGCTCTAAAGTAAATGACTTTGGTGGTAGTGAAACTACCAATGAACATAGCATGTGTGGATTGTTGAGACAAGTATTTTAATACATTTGATTAAATTATCTACTGGGACCATTTTAGTCCGGACTAACAAGAGACAAAAAAAAAGAGACAAAAAAAAACTGTATAAACTGGAGTGATCTTGTAGGGTCATTCATGACCGGACCAAGCAGTAACAATCCTGAAGGGTTTGTTATAAACAGATCAATAGATTATAACTCTGTAGGGTCGTAAGACCGGACCAGGAGGTTATAATTCTGAAGGGTCATTTGACCGGACCAGGCGGTTATAATTCTGAAGGGTCGCTGGACCGGGCCAGAAGATTATAACTCTGAAGGGGTAAACCGGACCAGATTCTGAAGGCTCAATAACGAGCGGTCCCGAATTAGTAGTAAACTCTGCAGGGCTGAACCGGACCAGATTACTAGTATAAGTCCTGAAGGCTCAATATTGAGCGGTCCATAGTTGGTTGCACAGTCAGTAGGGATGACCTGGTTTTTTTTGCTCATCGAGATTGCTAGTCAGGATGAACGAACATTAATAATAACGTTATGTCTTTTTAGACAATGCTTGATGAGTCTACGCGTACGAGGACGTCCGCACGTCAGTATGGCCGTGTCGGCGTCACCGTTAGCGGTAGGTACAGCGGGCCGAGTTACGCTGTGCAAAGCGGGATGTTCGCCTTCCCACTCTCCCCACTTCTCAAGCAACTTAATGTAAGCTAGTGCGCAGCGAAGAGGGAGATCATTCTGGTGGCAGGCTCGGCCCGGTGCGCCTGCTGTAGCGCCTAGAGCTATTATCGCGATCTATTTAATTAATTAACAAGCTGTCGGAATAAAAGAGTTGGTTACTGCAATATCTCATACTTTCATTTAATATGTCGGACCTCTGCCTTCAGGTTATTTCATGGTGATTATTTTATAAGAAATTGTGAGTGAAATAAAGTGATTGGGCTGTAACTAGTATCTCTATTTTCTTCGCCCGACAATCCACGCCTACTTACAAAAGTGCAAGTGTAATATCGCTGATGAGGGCCTATCCCGATATATAGTTATGAAACTGCCATTTATTTTTTTAGATGTTTTTTATTTATTTTTTGTCTACTCTTCTCGTCGTCAAAATCGAGGACGACTCAATTAGAGAAAATCGTTTATTATCTAAATTGTCAAATTTCGAGATAACTTTCAAGTTAGAGAAAATTTCAAGTTTGACAGAATGAGTCGAGTATTTTGTATGGCAGTGCTATCAGAAAACGAGAAAAGTGACGGATATAGACGCGACGAGACGACGCCAGAGTGATTAATTGTCGCGTGTGTCATGATGATAGGCTTGATTATTGACTGGCAGCTCAACTGGAAGGATCACATTGAAGCGCTTGACAAGAAAATTTGTAGTTCATCCTATGCCCTGTGTAGATACTTGCTCTAACAGTTAACACAGATGCAATACTCACAGCTTATCATGGTCTTGTGGCTTCTGTATTAAGATACGGTTTTATATTCTACAAACATAGAAGCCGCTTTTATATCGCAAAAGCGATCCATCAGAGCCATGTTTGGAACCATATTTAAAATAGCCGTCTCTGTATATTTATGAAACTGTCTTATTTGTCAAGTTTAATGCACATTTGTTTCCTCACATAACAGATTATGGTAAACGTAACAGGCGAAATGATAATTATGTTACTCGGACGGAGAGCCAAAAGCCCTGATGTGGAAAAGCATATTCTGCATAGCCGCGCAAGTTTATAACAAAATTTCAAAATCCATCAAAGAGTTAAACTTAAATGGATTTAAAAAGAAACTAAAAGACTTTATATGTAATACATGTTATTAAAGTTTAAACGACTATTTGAACGATACTTTGACATCGTAATTGTAATATTTTATACTTTGACTTCTTAGTTAAATTTATTTTGTCATCCTAAATAAATTGTTGTGTTTAAGATAATATTTTTAAATTACTTATGCAATAAGTAATTAAAAAATCACAACTATCTTTTGTACAGGTAGTTAGTTATTTAGAAATGTTTTGGATATTAACTTTTGAAAACTGGTTGTTTTAGAATAAATACTTATGCAATCAATAATGTTAATAATAACTAATCTATGCTCTGTAATAAATGTATGTACCTACCTGTACCATTATTTTCACGCCACACACGGCAGAATGTGGTGATACCATTGACTAATCTTAAGACCATTATAATGTACCATATTCTGAAAAATAAATGATTAATAAATATGCCACTCTCATGGAAGGAGAAAGTAAAAGAGTTATTAATAGTTAATGCACTGGAATGCGTTCGTCATGAAACACGTAGTCTCGTACACACTGGCGCGACGCCACAGCTCGACACAAAGGCACCGAGTGTCGCGCTGTGGCGTCGCCCCTGTTTGCGGGAGCCTTTACTCGCAAGCTCTATGTCTGGTATTAAGAAAATGGCGCTCAAACAGGGTGACACTGACCCGTGAATGGACTTATATAGAGATTGACTTAAGAAGGGATATTCAAACCGCTCGCGCGCTCCTCCCGTAAGTTTAAGACTTGCTACCTCCGTTTTTGTTTATTTTTCTCTGCCTGTTTTTTATCTTAGTTTTTTTTTTATTAATAATTATGTATTACTAGCGGTTGCCCGCGACAACGTCTACTAGCCAGGATGAAAAGTAGTAAGTATATCTCAATGGATTCCATGGTATTTTTGGTTACATACAACTTTGGGTCCCAAACAAACTATGTTCGCGACATTGCTGGGGGGCTTTAATTTTCCGGAATCACTCCGGTCTTACGTTCACATTTCTGAGTCACAATATATGTACCTATAATTGTATTGTGATGAAGCAATAAATCCCCGATATTTTTTGCTCGATCAAAATAAAATGTTGTGAGTTAGGTAGGCCCTGATTTATTTGCCTTGGTTTCTACCTTTGCTCTTCGAAAATGCATTGAACGTAAAAATGTTGATTAAGTATACGAGTAGTTAAAACGTTTTCCATTTTACAACAAGATTCGTTTCCGCGTTTTTAACATCGCAAATAGCAATCCGATGTTCCATTGTGCCGGGGCAGCGCTGCAGCGCGCCCGGGCGCCGGCGTCGGAGGCCCGAGCGCGCTTCCTTAATCCCTACAGGCATTTAGCTAAAACCGTTTGTCTTCTGCGGTTTTACAAACAAAATAATATTACTACTGAGATATCTTACTAATGCTTTCTCGTGATATACTATGAACCCTTTCAAGTGCGAATGCATAGTGAATCTAATAAAGACAAGATAGATACCTACTTATTATAACGTTTAATTAGATTCCGATTATTCAAATATACAAAAATTGCTTTAAAAAGCTAGACAGCGGACATAATTAATACCGTCGGCACAGTTAATTACAAAATTTAATTGAATTATTAGTAATTTGGAAGCGAACAAACGGGGATACCTCGCTTTATATTAATAGCTGAGATTAATAAGCTATGAAAGTTTGAGAAGTCGCCCGGGCGTTACAAGTTCGACTTCTTTGGCAAAGAGTTTGTGAATTATTGCAGCCTAATAAAGGCCGTCTGAGAAGCCTTTGTAATTTGTTGTTTATAAATTTCCATGAATTAAATTAATGAACAGGGTAACCGACAGGGGTGGAAATTTGTGTGTATAAGATAAAATCATCCTGTTTCAGTAAAAAGGACACCAATGTTAAAAGTCGCTGTTTGAGCAGTAAACTCTGAGGTTTATACGTACCTACTCATGTGTTCTATCAGAATACTCAAAATCTAAAAAATCTATCGAAAAGTTTCCCCAATCGCATTTTTATTAAAGACAATAAGTCAGCCTAAGGCTCGTTGACTGGACAAATGTCACGTCGCCAACTTATGTGAGTCGTCAATGGATGCGAGAAGACCAGAAGAATGCTGTGAAAATGAACGAGGCCTAATTACAATGATTATACGATGATATCATAACATAACGTATTCTCTCTGCCTAATCCTCCGAGGCACGCAAGCTTCACGCTTAAAGCTTAAATACCCCGTGTTAAGCAGATTTAACAATAGTCCGGTTAAGTAGTCACGACCTCTCAAGATCAACTACGAGTTGCCATTCACAAAAATAAACAAGAGAAAACGTGGAAGTTTTCTCTTTTGTATTTCACTAGTCCCATGTCATGGGGCCTAATGCCTTAAACCGGATTTAAAAAAAAACTCCTAACAGAAAAAGACAATAATACTGCTGTGCTCGACCTGGAGATAGGAACCTGAACACTCGCACTTGCAACCTACGAGGCAGTCGCAACATATCCCAAACTGATATTCATGTATTAGCCACACACGTGTTGGCATTATTATGTCTGCCTCGTTGGTCTACTGGTCGCAATCGCTACTGCTAAGCATGAGGTCCTTGGTTGGATTCCCAGGTCGGGCAACGTGTTAATGGGTTTTTCTATCTGGAATTTCTCAGTAGCAGCCCGGAGTCTGGATTTGTGCCCGGTTGATGGCAATAGGCTCGCCCCCTATTACATGGGACTTAAACATAACTGGCGAAATGCCTCTGCCCAATCCTTCGGGGTAAACAAGGCGTGATATTATGATTATGATATTCATGAATTAGCTACTTTGATAATGTTTACCTACAAAATCTAAAATAAAGTCACCTCGTCCAAATACCTCTAGCTCAAACAAACCTTGGAAATACAGAATGTTCTCCTGTTTCTACAGGACTTAATCGAATGTCAGACAGTGACGAATGCTTTCAACTCAATATATCGCATTGGTATGCTGCCTCGTTTTTCATCTGTGCATAGATTCCCATGTGGCAGGTGCCTTGCCGCTGGGTTTCAGATTTATTGACGTAGGTATGGCTTTCCTTGCAATTTGCCTTTATTGTCTGCAAGTTTTGATATATTTCGTCCTAATAGTAAATAAGTACCTATACTGA
Source organism: Dasypolia templi (assembly GCA_963555695.1). NCBI lineage: Eukaryota > Metazoa > Arthropoda > Insecta > Lepidoptera > Noctuidae > Dasypolia > Dasypolia templi. The sequence continues at coordinate 17,362,635 of OY743144.1, read as the reverse complement.
ATGCAGTCGATTAAACTGAACAATAGGTATCAGAGATTCGTGTGCTACGGTGTTTTTCAATACAGTGTTTTGTTTTAATTAAGAAAACATTATTAAATGGCTAATACCTTTTAATCGCACTACTGTACTCTTTCAAAATCAAACAATGACACGCAGTACATTTTGCCATTTAAAATGACTTTTACGCCACCCAGAAATAACGATAATATTATAACTGTTATTTCTAAAGCTTTGGTTTCCTAACAAAGTGGTTCCGTCGTAGTATACCGGCCGTCATTAAAATCTGTCATTTACGTTAGCTCAAACCCCGCTGCCCAAAGACTTAAATCGCTAGATTTGCTCTCATAAAGGTAAAGTCCAGTCCATACTGAGAAAAGTGAGCTCATACATTATTAAATAGCGTTTCCATGACAATCAAGTCACTGCGTCACAGTGTATCAGAGGTGTAAAACTAAACAGAAATGTGACTATCTTTTGACGCGGTATGTTGAATCTTTCGATTTAAATCTTTGTCGCTGCCATCATTTTCATGACAGTCGTCACTACGGCGGTCAGTCCGGCTACCGCTCTTCTAGGAAACCGTAGATTAAGTGTTGCCAAAGTAGAATAATACATTCAGTTGCTTGATAATGCATTTAAAAGTTCGTTACAATTTGTGTAGTTTGTGCTTTGACAGTGTTGCCACAGTGGATATTATAATTCCGTATTGAAAAATACATTTATTAAATTAAATCAAAGAAATCACGACAATTTGTTTAAATCTCCAAAGAGCTCGTTACTAAGATGCAAAACCAGAATCTCAATAATAATCACTATTGGTTGAGTGATTGCTGATCACAGATAGTTATTAAGAGGATATTTCTTACCATACCAGGGCCGTATTATGTTGCTGTCCTAAGTAGGCATAAAGGACATTTATTTTAGTTTACGAAAACTTAACGACATAAAAAAAGAAAAAAACAGAGATACCTAAAGTAAGTCGACATGGAAAATCTACAACAGGTTTCCTTAGATACCTAACACTTTCTAGGAACAAAGTTACTTAAACCTTATTAAACCGTAACTTTCTTAATACAAATTTATTACCTACGTGTGCTTTCACCCGCTAAATAACTGCAGGGTAGGCTAAGGATAATAAAAGGCTGTAAAACTAAAGTTAGGGGTCGCACAGGTAGACAAACGAGTCGGATGTTCCTGGCCTCGTCAGCAATATAATGAAAGAGTCTAGTGACCGACAGCGTCAGATAGGAAACGCCGATCTCATCTAGTTTTTAAAATATTATTGACGTGTAAAAGTGTTTTTACAAACCTATTTACAGAAAATAAATCATTTATTTTAGCAGCGACAAGCTGCGTTAGCACTGCCACCTATAGATATAGAACATAAAGCGTTAGGTTTAAGCCTATTTAGGTACTCTCCGAAATATATTTTTCTATCCGCTTTAAAATAAGCAAGCATATCAAGGTGTACAAAATCACATAAGGAAAAATGACTTGTATAATCCAATAATCGATTATCGAAGTTGCCTTCTACGTCTTTATGCCGCTGAAGGTCGCGGGCACGACCCTCCTCAGTGCCAAGCTCTCATGTAAAAAGCAAATGTTTGCGATTAGGGTAGTTATTGATAGCGAAGTAAACGATAGGTGACATTGGCGACGACAATCAGGATGTATTTTTAAGAATCTATACAGGTTCTATAAGCAAATATCTATTATTATTCTGGCCATGAGCTCAATTTTAAAGAAAAGAAACATGACATTAAAGTAATAATTAAGAATTTTAAGACACGGAAGGAAAGGAATTTGAGTAGTGGTGGCCCAGTTGTTTCGGCCCCGACTTACGAGTTGTAGGTCGTGAGTTCGAACCCAGACATACGCTCACATTTCATCACCACTACTCTAAAAACGGTGAAGGAAAACATCGTGAGGAAACCGGCATATATATATCCTAGCACCAATAAAATCAAAGACAGTGTTTCATCCACCAACCCGCAATGGGCCCGCGTGGTTGATAATGGCCCACTCCCTTTCACAGAGAGGACGCATGTGTCCTAGCAGTGGGAACATTATTTACTGATTATGAAGGAAAGGTATTTTGGGAGATATTTAAAGTTTAGCCCATGGTTTCTTTCAGCATTTTTTTCTAGGACTTTTAGCTCAGAACATACCTAAAATGGCTTAAAAGCCTAAAAAACCTGTAAGTGCGTGATATGAATTTGATAGAAGTCCACTTCATTCCTTCTTCATAACCGATTAATATCTAGGTCATCATATTTCTAGATCGAGGTCGTCATATGTCTAGATCGAGGTCATCATATGTCTAGATCGAGGTCATCATCTGTCTAGACTTTTCCTGAACATGGGGTTGGCTTCCAGTCTTACCGGAAGTTGCTGAATACCAGTATTTTACTTGAAGTGACTGCCTATCTGACCCCCATAACCAGTAAAAGGTTACACGATACCCTAAGATAAGTAAGACTGGTCGGCAGACTGTCTGGCCCGTAACGACTGACACCCATATTCTAAAACGTAACCTCGAAAGCTACTCGACTCACAACTCTGTCGAGAAGACCTCAGGGCGTGCCTCGGAAGACCCTCAAAATCGGTACTCATAATGGTCAGATTTAGGAAATAATAGAGGTACCTCGAATGAGTGTGAGTCGGGGTGATACGTCAATATGGAATAAAATCTTCAAAAGTCATTACGAAAATCGAATAAAATACTCGTGTTTTCGTTTTTGACTACCCACAAAGAACCTTCAAGGTAAATGGCGACGTACCTTATATTTGACGGTTTGGTTCCTCCACTCATCACCTCGAGTGAGGAAACTGAGATGAGGAGAAAAATTGCAAATACGATTTTCCAACCACTGTGAGGTTGAGTCAAGTCGTGGAAATAATGAGGGTTTGACTTAAAATATGGGTTTATAACTGAGTCCAACGAGTGCCCGTGCAGATACAAAAATATATAGATTTTGTGTTAACGAGTAACTATTCTTCTAAATACACAATATCACTTGGTGAAACCAAGACCCGGGTCCAAGTCCTCACAATAATATCACTTATTATTGCCAGTGTCATTCCCGTCCACCGTATTGGAGACGACAGAAGAGGAGGTGACAACGGAGTACTACGCGCCGAAGGACCTGATGGTGGGCGCCACGGTGTACGTCCTCGGGAGGCGGTTCCTCATTTGTGACTGCGACGCCTTCACCAGGAAATACTTCAGGTTATATTTGTACAAGAATCTTTTGGCGCTTGGCCAAAATCGTTACGAATACCGCCATCTTGTAATTTTTTCAACACAATTTCGTCATTCTAGCCCCAAAAGATCATTGTAGCTCTTTATTATTTAAAATGAAAATTGAGAAAGAGTTAAAGATAATAACAATGGATATAAATGCCTTTAAGTGATATATTTACACAACACTGAAGACTTGTGGTTACCCATAGTTGCTTAGTAAATAAATTCAGAAAAGGGCACCTCAGGGCTGGTACCATTGGTCCAACTTAGCATAATGCAAGACCTTAGTACAGTCCGCGAGGCCTAAGCTGAGCTTTCATTTGTGTGAGTGATTACCAATCGCACCAATGGAGGGACGCACAGCGCCTCAGGCCGATTGTATTAACCGGTTTAAACCAATCGCGCACTAGGCCGACGTCATTTCTACACTATCTATATGTGCACTCATACCAATTCAAAGCTCAGCTTAAGCCTAACGGACTGTACCTGCATTTTATTTGTCAAAATAATGAATGGCAGAACCAAGTATTTCCCAAATATATTTCTATTGTTTTATTTTTGTGATGTATGTTAACATACATCCCACGGAAATATTTTTTATTATTGTGAAACACAATAAAAAATAAAAACGAAACCATAATAGGTTTTATTGATTTGATTTGATCGAATAGAATGATCTATTTTATTTTACTACTCGTAACTTGATCCATTTAAATTCTTGTTGTCGTTATGAATGGTCTAATTTAACTGCACTAATTATTCTATCATCTCTACCTTTCTTTTGGGCATTATAATTTCTTATCAAAATAAGTCCGAAACTGTTCTCTAACGCATTGGACGATGTGTTTAAGACGCTGGACTGGTAAGGACGCGGCATTCAAATCATCGGCGAGTACATCTCACACTCGAGATTTGCAGATGACACCGTCATACTGGCTGAATCGCTGCATGACCTGCAGCATATGCTGGACGACCTAGTTGATTCTTCTTCACGCTTTGGTCTCAGGATGAACTTGAACAAAACACAAGTTATGTTCAACGACCACGCTACTCCGGGATCGATTGCTGTCAATGGCGGTGCTCCCGAAGTTGTTCGAGAATGTGTCAAACTCGGGCAAACTCTGCAGTTTGGTAATAACAACTTTGAGAAGGAGTCTAACAGAAGAATTCAACTGGGCTGGGCAGCGTTCGGGAAGCTTCGTTGAGTCTCGTATTGCAAAGAGACTAAAGACTAAAGTCTTCAATCAGTGCGTCCTGCCTGTTATGACCTACGGAGTCGAAACATGGACACTCACGGTACGGCTGGTCCATAAATTCAAGGTCGCTCAGCGAGCTATGGAACGTGCTATGCTTGGAGTCTCTCTGAGGGATAGAATCCGGAATGAGGTGATCAGGCAGAGAACCAAAGTTATCGACATAGCACACAGAATAAGCCAGCTGAAGTGGCAATGGGCCGGCCATATTAGCCGTAGAACCGTTGAACTGTTGGGGTAGACGTATTCTTGAGTGGAGACCGCGAATCGGCAAACGTAAGGTAGGACTTCCTCAGGCTAGGTGGAGCGACGATCTTCGCAGGGTGGCTGGTAGCAGCTGGATGAGAGTTGCCGAGAGTCAAGCTAAATAGCACGCAATTGGAGAGGCCTATGTCCAACAGTGGACTGCTGTAGGCTGATTATGATTATTCAAATAAGTACCTATGAAATAAAGCGATCGTTCAATGTAAAATTAACTACACAAAACGTCGTTTTTTTATTCCTACGAAACGTCAAACGACTGAACATACGTTTTGTCTCGTCGTTTATTTTTGTCATTGAACTAGGTGATGTGACATAATAATTATCGACAATTTGTACAACGAGTATTTAATACACATTAAAAAACTGTTTGAATGATTACATTAGCGTCAAGAAAAAATTGGGTAGCTATAAGTGATAAAAGTGCTTGGAAATTTTGCAACTTTCTTTTCGTAAAATATTATTTTTACATATAAAGTGATCCATCAATAAATATAATAATTTGGAGTCAATTGACAAATTACAAAGTCCATTAAATTAGACATATGTATGAAAAAATTACTCCAAATAAGCAAAAACAACGAAAATTATTTAATCTACTACAAAGTCGTTTAAATTATCAAAAAAATAGGGGTTATCCATTTGCATAAAATAATAACATAAAAATATAACAAAACATACAATTGTTTATCCTAATTATATTAACGCATAACATTAATAACGCTTAGAAGCTTACGCATAGTTTTATAAGCATAATAATAATTACTAATCATAATCATGTTCAAGTATAACATTCTAAAGCATACATTTTATTTACGCATTACGATATTAAAATATAGTTTTTTAAAGGCATAACAAATTCGCATAATAATTAACTCCTAAAATGTTAGACACCAAAATACGTTTTATACTATTTTGACACTTTTACCCCCGCCGGAGGTGCGTAGTTTTTTATATTGAATGTTAAAGTTAAGAAATTTTAATGATTTCTGAGAAAAGTCGCCTTAATAGGGTGGTGGGGAAGGGAGAGGGGGTAAGTGGGCAGTGTTATAGTCGCCCCAAACCTTTCCCCTCCGCCGGGAGACAGTTTCAGGAGTGTGGTTTTTATAATAAATGTTAAAGGTTAAAAATTTATTGAATGATTTCTGAGAAAAATCGCCTTAATAGAGGGAGAGGGTAAGCAAGCAAAAACAACAAAGACTGTTCCGCTTCGTGGGGCTCCGTCGACTATGCTTAAAAAAAAGACACGCTGGGAATGGCGGGGTCTATTCGCTCACTTCGCTCGCTCACTTGACCTCGCCATTACATTATAATTGTAACATCGATAACCTCCGAACTTAAATTTCATACAACCACATCACTAAACCAAAGAGCGGCTATTGTTGTTTACATCTTTGGCTATAAAATGGTTTGGTACAATAAAGTATTAACACGAATAAAATAAGTATTTATAGAATATAACCGATCTAAGTTTTCTTTTATGAGAAAAAACATAAAACATTTCAGAGTTGTATGATCAGTGTAGCTACGTGGTTTAATATGCTAGCATATTAAACCACAAAAGAAAAGGGAACGTAGGAAAAATATCTGTGGGGAGCATCGCAGAGATTGTGAAGTTGTGGCGGTTAGTAAAATAGTTTCCCTTACATATTCGTTAGTGTCCCTCGGCTGTTGACCACAGAGCCATTTGTCTCTGTCGTCGGCTACTGTTTACTCGACTGCACGGAAAATATTGCCCGTAGATTGCCAAGGTGCAATCTCTAGAGCGAGCGAAAAAAATTTTAATTCATATTTTACGAAATTCTGTGGTTGCTGTTGACAAGAAAACAAAAGGAGATGAGTTTGGCTTATATATTTTCTGTACATAGCGGTAGGTCTTGGTCGATCTCTTGTGCCAATAGGTATAGAACGTGACAGTAGGTAATGGTAGGTAGGTACATTGTTATAGTCTAGTAGGTATATTAAGTGAATGATAGTATGGTGAGTGCAGTGGTGGCCCAGTGGTAACGACCTCGACTTACGAGTTGGAGGAGGAAGGGTCAAACCCAGACAGGCGCTTTCATCATCATTATCAGCCTTTATTACTCCACCGCTGGACATAGGCCTCCCCTAATGAGAGCCATAGGCCCCTGTCTTCAGCTTGACGCATCCAGCATTTGCCTGCAGTCTTTCGCAGATCGTCATCCCACCTGGCCGGAGGGCGTCCTACACTACGTTTGCCAAGTCTCGGTCTCCACTCAAGAACTCGTTTACCCCAGCGGTTGTCGGAAAAAAAGAGACAGGACAGGCGCTTTACTTTGTGTAAATTATTTCATCACCACTGCTCTCAAAACGGTGAAGGAAAACATCGTGAGGAAACCGGCATGTCTTAGAACCAAATTTTCGAAGACATGTGACATCTACTAAACCGCACTGGGCCCGCGTGATGGATTACGGTTACGGCCCACTCCCTCTCACAGAGTGGCCTGTGTCTCAGCAGTGGGAACATAATAGGCTGATTATGATAATACGGTTCTGTCGAACAATTTGAAACTGTTTTTTTATCTAGAAATACAATACTATCAATACAATTTATCGTTACTAGATAAAAATTACATTGTAGCCCTGGAACCTTCCCGTATAAGCAGTATTCGCCGATCAAGGCATACCCTAATTGCCCCCGACGACGCCACTACCCTCCTCCAGGAGAGCAGTAAGGCCACCAGCACTTTACACAAGCGCAAAACCCGATCGCCGTCCTACCGTCCTCGCCGCCGAGGCTCTCCGCGACGCCCAAATCCACGCCCACCCCGACCCTTGCTCGAGCCAACCCGCGCCCCTGAGCCTGTAGCAGAAAATCACTGAAATCTTAATCCAGCTAGTTCCTTGCTGCCCTCTTCCAGCGACGCCCTAAGCCGAGGTTCGTACCCCACAGGGGGTGCCCCTAGCGTGTAGTCGCTTAGTTTTTAGTTAGTATTTAAGTTTAAGTCCTGGCTGGAGGCCTTAATTTATTAGGGCAACAACAGGTAAGTCCGCTTAAGCAGACGACAAGCTCATAGGTTGACCTGCGAGATGTCATTAAAAAAAAAATCCCTGGTATTGGTTGGTTAAATAACACAGCAGATCCCAAAATAGTAAATTAATTTTACATCGAGCGCCTTCATTTTCAAATTTCTTCAATTATCGAATACTGCAGCCCTTACAGGGTTAGCAGCGGCAAGCAAAACCCGATCCAGCTGCTAAGGCTTTCAATATTTACAATCTACAATACAAATACGCATAAGTGATTACTGACCATTTTCTTTGCTCCCAAGATTTTCCTCATTTTCCTGTTAACATTTTTATCAAAGGAAAATTAAAAGAAAAGTTGTTTCTCAGATTCTGTCCGTATTTTTATTATTTTTGTTTAGTTACGACATAAACATGGTCGTATCTGGATTAATATAAGTGCAAGACAACCCCGTGTTGAGCTGGTCTCATTTAGCAGTATTAATAGTATTTTGAAAGGAATTCTAGCGTCACATAACCGGCGAAATGTGGTTATACTATAGGTACCTCTGCCTAACCCTTCTGGGATTACAGGCGTGATGTTATGTTATGTGTTCTAGCGTAATTTGCTATAAAGAGTTTTCCAGGCGAATTGGTTGAGGTATCGACTTTACGAATGTAATTAACGTGTTATTTTACCGATCTTCAAATTGAAAAGAATTATGAAATGGCCAATAAGAAATAAATTAAAGTAAGTTGAGAATATTTTCTGATAAGGCTACTACGGAGAAAAAAAGGTTACGAAGGTACCGATTTCAAAGAGATATTCTCCACGCATGCAAACATTACTAATGAAAATTAGGTTATGGATTTTGATGCCTATTTTAGAATGTTACAGCAGCAAATTGTTTAAAGTGTAATTACAAACACCTAATGAAATCCCGCATTAATCACTGTCTCTAAAATACACACGCATCTGGCCCATAATTATTTGGCTAAATCACAAATAAACAATCGAAATCGATGTTATTAGCTCATCAACATATAATATTAACACATTAACAGAAGTTTTGTTTGTTTGTTTGTTTGGCATCTCGCAGGTCAACCTATGCGGTTGTCGTCTGCTTAAGCGGACTTGCCTGTGGATTCCCTAATAAATTAAGGCCTCCAGCCAGGACTTAAACTTATATACTAACTAAAACTAAGCGACAACGCTAAGGGCACCCCCTGTGGGGTACGAACCTCGGCTTAGGGCGTCGCTGGAAGAGGGCAGCAAATGACTAGCTGGATCAGGATTGATATTATTTACGGACGAATTTAAAGTTACAGGCTCAGCGGCGCGGGCTGGCTCGAGCAAGGGTCGGGAGGGGCGTCGATTTGGGCGTCGCGGCGGGCCTCGGCGGCGAGGGCGGTAGGACGGCGATCGGGTTTTGGGCTTATGTAGCTTGCTAGTGGCCTTACTACTCTCCTGGAGGAGGGTAGTGGCGTCGTCGGGGTCGATTAAAGTATGCCTTGGTCGGCGAATACTGCTAATGCGAGAGGGAGTGTAGCGGGCGGCCGCTGTAATCAGGGGGTTAGAATGTTTAATGCCGCAGTCGAAGAAACGCTTTGATAAGCGTTTCATGAACTGTTTTATGGTTGGCATTTTGAGGTCGACGTGAAGATCTATATTACGGACATAGAAGGGGGCACCCGTGACCCTTCTGAGGAAACGGTTTTGGAGGGTCTGCATCTTATGGAGATGACGTGGGTGAGCGTGCGCAAATACAACGCAGGCATAGGTCATGATGGGACGGATGACTGCGGTATAGATGCGGAGCTTGCATTTGAGGGACAGTTTACTACGGGCTGTCAGTACGAATTGGAGCCTGCTAAGAGCGAAGGAGGCGCGCGCGCGAACCGCCTTAATATGAGCCTTAAAGGTAAGGTTCTCATCGAGGATCACGCCTAGGTATTTGGCTTGCTTCTCCCAAGGGATTGGCTTGCCGTACATAGTGATCGGGCTGGACATTAACAGAAGGCCAAAGCAAGCACCTACATAGAATCAACATCACACATGACATTCTAGTCCAATGACAGTCACTTGTGTCTAGACATTTTTGCAGCTATATTTATTTATAAGATTCTCTAAAATATTTTAATTATAAAAACTTAGGCCAAGGAGAGTGATCACCATAATTTGGTGAATATATTATCACTAATCCATTAGGCGTTAGCTTCTAGGCATAACATGATCATTTTCGTGAATTATGTAGGGTATTATTTATTATTATTATTATACACCAATTATGAGGCGGGCTTGTATTGATATAATAGCTTTCGTATGTTTAAGTTGTAATGTTCGTTGTGCTCGTCATTCTAGGAACGAAGAATCCATCCGATTGAATCATTTTGCCGGGGTAAATAAGGTCAAAGTAAGTAAAACATTAAGTATCTAGGAGTAATTTTCCCAAATAATTCAAACAATATACTCACGTTATTGAGGGGATTATACGTTAATAAGGTTTACTTGATAAAGCGAATGTGAGTACCAATACAAACCATTTCTGGTTTAATGGTGCCATACAAACATGACCCTGCATTAAGACTTTATGTATAAATAAATAAAAAATCCAAAATCCAAAAAATAACGTTCACATCAAAAATGTTGCTTGTCACCTAACAACAACATCCATAAGAGCTTTTAAACATTTATGCAAGCCGAATATAAATTCCATTACGCTGATTCGAATCAAAAACGTACCGAATTTAATTATGCAGTTTGAACCTTTAATAGTTCAAACTAATTTAATTAGATTTGCAGCTGAATAATTAAATCACGTAGGAGCACCTGTCCTAGCGTGTCTAAACGTGGAATATGTTTGTTGCTGTGTAAAATTATGAGTTTATGACATTATCCTACCTACATTTTAGTTTATATTTAAAACGTCACAGAAATCGTAGGTGTAGGTTCGCCCATCACTTTTTAGATAATAAAAACAGCACTAACTGTATTAGCAAAGGCTTTTATATTACACCCAGTATAAGCAGGGCCCTTTCATAGCTCCAAGAATTTTTCACCAGAAAATGACGTTAATAATAACGCTTTTCTCGAAAGCTCTCATTGTGAACTAAATCTCATTTCGAATTCATTTTACCAATGAAGAAACTGACGTAATGGTTATTGTTTTTTTTTTTCATTTCCTTCTAAGGCCAGTAAAACATTTCCTACATTAGATTGGTATTGGTTGCACGGCAAGATAAGAAATTGTAAAAATAAATCTTGTCTCACTTTAACCATTAAGCGGTTCACCGTTCCCTTCAGGCGACTTTTGTATTTCGCGTGAGATAATATCCAGCTGAAACATTCCAAATATTCCTTTTATCTTCTTTATAGTTTCAGTACTGAACTTGGATTAAACGAAAAAGTTTACTCCCTAAAGCCTGAAGGCACAAACGGAGTCAAAAGGTTCCCTTTTTCTAAGCTTATCAAAAATACTGAAAGCTTTTACTTATTTTTTAGGTATCGGCACAAAGATTCTGATAAATTCCATTAAGTCCTATGATAACATTAACTAAAACCGAGCAAAATAGAAGATACAAAAAAAAGTGATTGCTTTAAAATAAACAGTTTTCTGACAACTGGTGCTGTCACCGTACATTAGAGTAGTCCCTCTCTGTTCATTTATTCTGTTTTGTTTGTGACAGTGAGTGATCGCAGCTCTAGTGCAGCGTAAGCTCTGCGACACTATAAAGGTGCGTATCCATTTGAGGCAGACTCGGGACGAGGCAACCGCTCGATCTGAGGCTGCACAAGTGGAGACGCTGCCTCAACCTGCACCGGCACGCCGCGGCTTTAGGCAAATTCGTTGCCGCGGGCCGAGCCATATTTTGTCGGTTTTTTTGGCGTGCTCAAAGAAGCCTCAGACCGAGCTGTGCACTTGGTTGAGACGGGCGTGTCGCCTCAGGTCGCAATGGACAACGAAACTGATCACCATCTTCAAACGTTATGTCCAATAGCAATTGGTCACATCCATGCTGAATTCTATTGCGATATAACTCTTTTATCCACCATCGATGCTTCCTCTTTTGTATAGTTTTTTGTTGTATTCTCTTTTTTTATAGTGTTAATGACTTTTAATGCAGCAGCTACTCTACGCGCGTCTGGTGTCATCGCGTTCTTGCTTCGGACACTGGCTTCGGATCAAGGTGAGGCGACATACCTCACCTTGATCCGCCACGTGCCTCGAGCCTATGCCTCGGAGTGAGAAGCCTCGGTTTGCTTCAAGTCGAGGCTGCTCGGCCTGAGGCTGCTCTAATGGATACGCACCTTTATACAAATTAACACTGCCACATTGTTAATAATGTTTTCTTTTTCCCCTCGTCGTTTTCGAATAATCCGCACATTTTTCAAAGCCGTCGAAATAATAACATTATTTGCTTATAAAATCAAAAATAATTTTAAAGAAATAAAGAGCCCTGTCATGAGGCAAATACCACATCATCCTCCATATTTATTTTGTGCCTTAGCGCAAATGATTCGCGGTCAGAGCAGCATGTTTTCTCCTTTAAAACATTTTCATTAAGCGTCTCTGTTTCGTTAATTAATTTTTATGCCAATTTTTATTCGCAATAGCATATCCAAGCTCATGCAGTCAAATATTGCTACTAACATACATTTAGATCAGGGTCCCTGAAATTAATCCTACGTTTTGAAGCCCAGATTACACAGAAGTCGCTTTTAAATGCCGTATTTCCATTTCCCGGAAGCTGAAGTGACCGGATGTTACCACTACTTCAACGATGTCATCTGGAAGTATAAAAATGCAACAAGAGAAGGACGAAATACTACCCGAATGAGTGCCATTATACCTTTAGTTCCGGCAAATGAAATATCAGCTGCATGACATTGGGTGCATTCCGAGTTAGACCATTATTGCTGACAACTCTCACATCGATAATTTGCGTTCCGATCTAAATATTACGATTATGACAGCTGAGAGCTGTCAACAATTCGCTCACAGTTATACTACTAAAGGGCATGGTCGGCGTTATCGCAAGATGGCGCATGTCATGACGTCATCTCTGACGATTCACGGACACCGTTATCGCGCTCACGGTAACTCGGAACGGTACACCGGTTCCGAGTTACCGTGAGCGCGATAACGGCCAAATCGATTATTTTTCATACCCCTAAATGAAAATGGTGTTTGTTTTTGTAATCTTGTAAACCGATTTAGCATTGAAAAATACATAAAACTTCAAACACCGTTCTACGATCAACTCCTGTTCCTTAATTGCGATTCATATATCAAATTTAAATTAATTTTCAACACTGGAGTAGGGATTAGAACGAAGCCGGCCTCCTTTCTCTCACTCTCTTTTTTTTTAAGTGAAAACTTCTTTAGTGGCGTTGTACACTTTTTTTGTAATGGGATGGATTGTTGATTTTTGATTATTATTGATTGATTTTTCTGAGAGATAAACTTTTTAATGTAATATAAATTGTCATGTTTGTGTACGATAGCGCAATAAATAAATACTGATAATTAAAGCAATTTGTGCAAAATTATTCCCTAACCATTCCAAAATATCAAAAATGCACAACGTTAATATTTAAGTTTTCACTTCCGCCGGCACTCCCGGAGTGCAACCCGTCGTTTTTTTGAAGTGAAAACTTCTTTAGCGGCGTTTTACACTTTTTTTTGTAATGGTAAAAAAAAAATAACTCGCGTCAGGACACGTGACCTGTTTATTTGTGTCTCTATCGTAGCAGTGACTGTTATACGTCATCGATGCATCGTTTTAATTTATCAGTGCAACTCTCATGTTAATTTTATTCTCATAGTGAATCGATCATTATTTTTCAGTGATACATATTATTATACATTTTCTACTTACATATACAATTCTCATGTCCCAATGTTTGTGACCAAACTCCTCCGAAATGGCTGGACCGATTTGTATGCAATTTTGTGTGCCATCGGCTAACTATGACTACAAATTGAAAAAAAAAGCAAAACAAAGTTGGTGGGGTTACCTAGTAATTATTATAGAAAAGAGCCAAAATTCGCTTGAAATGTATTTTGGTGTTTCGTAGGTACTTTAAGTCCATAAACATAAGAAATGCTCTATTAACGACTGATCTCGAGACGGCATTCTATTCACACAGTATCACATTGTGTTAAACTAGATCATAGCTCAGTATGAGTACCACATCATCATTGTACTCAAAGATAAACCCTCACATTAAGAGAGATGTGAACCCAGACGCGTCCCAAGTTATCATGAATGGAGCGTCTGTGATGTTCTCCCCACCGTTAATTAGCGGCATTTGTCTTAATGGCTACATAATAGTACGCCACTTTTACTCGATTATTACACCATTGTACTACGTGCTACCTATTACTAATAGATCCACTTTACACTCCAACATGATATCTTTGTATTCTTAAAGATTTGAAAACGGAACATTGGATTTTCCTGAACTTTTTTAAGATACTAGCTGACCTCGCAAACGTTGTTTTGCTTCTTTTTTTTTCGAAAAATAGATGTTCGCCGATTCTCAGACCTACCCGATATGCACACAAAATTTCATACAAATCGATCCAGCCGTTTCGAAAGAGTTTGGTAACATAGTGACACGAGAATTTTTTATTAGTAGAAGTAGATATATGGCATCTTGGATTCGTGATCCAGAAAAGCTTAAACAAATTGTTGATTTTGAGACTTTAATATTCATTTATTTGTTCAAAACAAAACTTTTAATATCTAACCTATCATGAAGCTTGTGGCTAAACAATAACAGGCGCACGGGTCGATCGATCAGGTTAAGCAACGCTTGCCGCGGCTGGTCCGTGGATGGGTGACCATCTTTACATACCAAGACCCCTCCGTGCCTCGGAAAGCACGTTAATCCGTGGGTCCCAACTTTCATTCGTGGATCTTTGACAGTCGCAAGGGGTATCGTGTTACCCAGTAACTAGGTTGTGCGGGTCCACGGAATAACAAAAATCAGTGCGGGTCATATAGGCACCGATTAGATGATGATGATGATGAAATTCCAACCTAACATATTTAATAACTTTAGTAGGTACAGTCCGCAAGGCCCAAACTTCTTTTTGTTGCCTAGGAACTCATCAAATGACTTCTCCCGCTCCAGGATCCTTCAGTTCCCATGTTCGTTCAGTTGCCTGCGCCAGGCCCACGGTTTCTGTTTCGAATTACCCGCGACCCTGAGGCGTCGGAACTATCGGACTCCGTCATTTTGTGCTGACATCTCGTCGAGGCGCGCGTGGAACTCGAAACGCCGCGGCCGGTGACCCGGGCCTGGTCCTTACCGGACGGCGAGCTACCCGTTGCTCGCCGACCGCAAGCCCGCGCCTACGGTGGCCGGGAATCAGCAGGCGACTCAAGACGCCCAGGGCGTCTCCTGCGGGCAAGGCCTAAGCTGAGCTTTGCATTTGTTTGTGTGATTGCCAATCGCACCAATGCACAATGTGATCGCGCGAAGGACACACAGCGAATCAGACTGATTGTCCGATTGCCAAGCCAAGGACGCGTCGCTATAACCTAAGTAGTTAGACCACGTTCACACCAAACATACTCAGGCGGGCGCCCACTTGTACAATATATGTATAAAAAAACAACGGACAGTCAGTCGGCGGCTGATGTTGTTGTTTCATACCTAAAGAACTTGATGCTCACTGGCGTAGGCCGACTATAGGTAGGTACGTTTGGTGTGAACGCGGTTTTACTTACACACCAAGTAAAACATGCTAGTACCTACGTACAATTTAGGTACACGTGTTTCCAGCGAACACTTAATAATGCACTTTGTGGAAATATCAGACCATTAACATAATTATTATAAATTTTCAACTTGATTAATTAAGCTGCCGAGCTTCAGTAGCTAATTTATATTTAACGAGTAACGTGTTGTTGACTGCCTCGTTGGTCTAGTGGTCGCAATCGCTACTGCTGAGCATGAGGTCCTGAGTTCGATTCCCAGGTCGGGCAACGTGTTATTGGGTTTTTCTATCTGAAATTTCTCAGTAGCAGCCCGAAGTCTGGATTTGTGCCCGGTAGATGGCAATAGGCTCGCCCCCTATTACATGGGACTTAAACATAACTGGCGAAATGTGGGTGTACTATAGGTACACCTCTGCCTAACCCTTCGGGGAAACAAGGCGTGATGTTATGTTATTATTATGAGTAACGTGTATCATATTCACATTTGATTTTAAAATTCATGTTACATTTAAGTGTGTATATTTAAGTAAAGGATATCTCCTCAAAAAGTCGATGTGTAGGAGTGATAGGACGATTTCCACTTGGCTGTTCTCTCCATTTGAGAATAACCATTAGGTACCTACAAAGAATCATGCGGATTAACATAATATTCATGAACGAAATATAGTGTTAGTAATATACTAAGGGCAATGTGTTACTGCTGGCAATAATATTTCTACGCGAAAGTACCGCCCAAGATTTGTGTGCGTAACCGGATTAGCTGGATTGATCGCTACAGTATACTTGTACCTATATGTTGTTTGTATTTCTCGTGGCACCGCTTAATCTGAGACCCAAATATGCGCCTTATGTACGTAGGTACCTACATACAGTCGTTCAAATTATACTGTTTCAACACTACTCCGCTCTGCATGCTGTGTAGTGAGTAGAGGTAAACACAACAATATAAAGCGCACAGTGGCGATATCGCTCCGCTTCCCACATGTTCTCATTTGAGCCTGCTCCGCTGCGATAAACTATTTTAGAATTAAAAGCTTCGCTACGGCACTAGATTGATAAAGTGAATGTTTTTAGAAGTCCTATCCTTAGATTCCATTTCAGCATATTATGTCGGATCGGGAGCGTAGGTGTTTCAGTCAGAAGCGAGTTTTTCGCGACGCTTTTCTATTATGTCAGTGATCTTTTACGCTCCTTATTTGTAGTTTCCAGGAAACCCATATTCGTTCAGTAGGTAACTTTATTTATGTACACTAACACAAGATATTCCACGGGGGCAAGCCTTCATTTTCGCTTTAATTAAAACTTTGATGTGGACTCATTTTTATTTAATATTCAAAGGAACGGGGTCCTTTCTAATTAAACACGAGCGCGCATTTTTTATCTTCGTCAAAAGAGAACGAAAAGAGTACGCTTCGATGGTGTGTAAAGGACGTTTAATGAAGTTATATTTATAAGAACACAATGCATGATTATGGAATAAGGGTCGAGTTAATTATAATATGAACCTCGCGAAGGATGTGTCTGCGAAGTGAAACTAATGGAAAAATACAAGAATTTCTATGAAGTCGTTAGCGCTCGTCGCGTAGGTAGAAATACTTAGAAACTGGGAAAATAGGTGGATATAGATTTTCAAAGCGATATCACGCATACGAGTTGTTTGCTGAAAAGTTATGTGAATCGATTCTAGTCGGGTTATTCTTTTATATTATTCTTTCAATTACTATGCCAATCTTCTAAGGGACAATACATGGGCTCGCGTACCTGAAAATAGGCTCTTTCCAAGACATAAGATTAATTACAGAACAGAGACTACCACACTGTAAACTTTGAATCAGCGGGGTATTTGCGTAACACACTAACAGTAGGAATGGCTTTTAATTTTGACAGTTCAACAACATTCATTGCGTTGTTTACGTTGGTGAGCAGACGAATTTTTCGAACATATGAAGCAATGGATTAGACAGATAGATAAAACATTTATTCAGTGCACACAAAAGACAGCACAACCCACAAAAGTACAATGAAATGATAACACATTACAATAATAATTTTAAACAAGGTTCCAATATAGAAAAACAGAAAATAAAAGAAAAACACACTTATCAGCAATTTCCTATAAAATTGTTCAGATTCTGATTGATAGGTAGTGTGTTACGAGATGAGGGTGCAGGATAGGCTTGTTAATTAGGTATTCCTGATTGTGCCTGTGTTCCATGATTACTTACTTAGGTCCTGTTTCACCAAACTCTCATACCTAGTTACTAAATGTTACGTTAAGCATTTGTCAGACTGTTTTTCGTGGTGGAACAACCCATCAAATGGCTTAACGGGACATTTAGAATAAACACAGCATGGGAAAACTGGCCCTTAGGCTAATTTCAAATCTATTGCTAACATTTTTTTACTGATTACCAGGACTATGCTGAACATACAACAACCAGAGCCTGTGAAGGTGCACAAAAAGATCATAAAAGAATTCCCCAAGGTGAGGTCCAGTTCATCAAACATATTCACTTCCTGGTAAACATGTTGATAAACATTTTTGACACGAATTATTCATCAATAACGTTTCTTAAAATTAAGGTAAATTGTGTAACTCATATATTGTATCGTTTGGGAAGTATGAAAATAATTTCCAAAACTTGTGTTAACTATCCTTGTTATTTGAACAGGTACCACATTTGCATTCACCTAATTTTCTATGTTTAAGTAGGTACCTAATTTGTTTTAGTTTATTGTGAATGTAGTGACTAGCTTTTCCATTAACTTGATGTGTTACTTATTTAATTTTGCTAATCAAAACGACTTCGCTATAACTACACGAAATTTAATGAATAATCGCACACTGAAAGTGAAGGACCAGTATAAATGACATATTTCTTTATTCATTCCACGTAAAGTCGATCCCGCCACACATCGGCATCGGGGCTCCCGAAGACACCCTGATGTCGTGCTACAGCCTCATGCCGAAGCCCCCGCACAAGGACATCATCAAGTACAACCTCAACGCTAATAAGGTAATCTTTATACACTCTAATTGAACCTGGTCAGCTGCGAACAGTTGTCACGTATCGAAGTGTGCCTTCGATTATCTCTTTATAAAGTAGGTGGCAACTCTTTTCCCACAATGAATGTTACTATTTTTTCTGGGTATTATTCCAATGTTAAGATTTTGAAGTAAAAAACAGATTTTTCGCAGCATTTTATAAGTTTTAGTAAACATTTATCAATAACATCATCATTACTGATTTTGTAACTACATTTTTATTTTATTAATAACATTAAACTCGCCCCCTATTACATGGGGCATAAATGTGGGTGTACTATAGGTACAACTTTGCCTAACCCTTCTGGGATTACAGGCGTGACGTTATGTGTGTGTGTAATATCATTAAAATAAGTTCGCTTTATTATCTCCAACAACGGCAGGCATGGCTACTGCTGATTTGACAACGTCAACGATATTTGTCACGACAGAGTCATAATTTTATTCGTTATTTATTTACATTGGCTATCTACATAAAATAGAAGAAAAGAAAGAGAAAACGTTTATTTGCGGTAAACATGACGCAGTGATCTAACACAAATACCAAAAATAACAAGTTGGGGGAAAATATGCGTCACATCCACACAAAACGGCCATCGCTCAGCTTAATGCTACGACCCTATGCGAGACAGAGACAGAGCCCCAGCGCTGCTTTTCAGCGACAGCCGGCGTTTAATGACGACGACCGGTGCAGCAAATGCCAAGATTAAAATACACGTAAAAACTAGTGTTCAACAAAATAAATACAATAAACAATGTTTATAAAATGGTAATAAAAACAGAATGACTGCCAACGATATTAAAAGTAAAGTGATGACTACTACATTAACATCAAGGGTTATCAAGATGCAGAAGAAGAAGAGGAAGTGGGTTGTCGTAACTGTACCAACCGGACCGTCCTGTTGTTGCAGCGACGCTGCTGTACCTACGTGGCCCATTTTTTTTTGCAAAATCCTTGAAAATACAGATTTCGCCCTGAGGGTCGCGTGAGGAGTCTCTTAACACCACGAATTCAAATTAATTTGTTGTCAAAGTGCAAACTTATGCGAACTTCACGCAGAGCGTAGGCGAGAGCTGAAATGGTCCGGCGATTCTTAAACTAGCTGACAGCGCGCAACACATGACGCCGACAATTCGTGTAAAGTAATAAGTGATTAATAGAATGTATTGTATACGTACCTATAGTATTTTCGATAGTTATATATGGTTACATTGAAAATAAAATAAAAACATTTAAAATCTTTATTGTATGCAATGCTTTTGAAAGTTTGCATCATGTTGGTGGTACAATAATTACAATGTTAGAGGTGAAATAAAAAAAAAACAAAAGTCATTTATTCAAATTAGGCTGAGAATCAGCACTTTTCGAACGTCAAAATTACATAAGACAGTCCCCCAAAAAGCCCGCCCTTCACCACTTCCTAGTGCTTTAGCTGGGAAGAAGAAGTGGTGCAACAAACTCCCCAGCAGTGAGTGAACCTCTAACTGATTTTATGTCAAGTGACAAAATAAACTTTACATTAATATCTTACTTAAATAAATTCAGCAAACACCCAAGTTTATACTACAAAAACATATTATTACTTCTCACGCTATCACACTTCCATGGGAGTTTAAATTTGGTTATGCTTCTCTTCTTGAAACTGGAGAATGTCGGAATTAAAATTTGCAGTTTGACATGCTCACCTTGAGCATGACCCACTTAATTGTGCAATAATTGGCGGCGCTTGTTGTAAAATAAAAAGATGAACAAAAACCGATCGTATGTCCTATTCTAAGTGTTAGTTCGAAAAACGGCCCTGGCACAGATAAGTTGGTCGAAATATACCAACTTATTTATGTATCTAATCAAATAAATACTATGTCTGCCACTGCCAATGATAATTGTAAACTGATGACTACCGAAATATTATCAAGGCTTATCAAGATAGAGAAGGGGAAGCGTGATTGTCGTAAAGACCGGACCGAATCATCGGCTCTCAGAATCAGATATGTAAATGTAAATCGATGCTCAGAATGAGTGCTGCGTCCTACCATTCCAACGACGCAGCTGCAGCATCTACGTGTTCCGGCTACATTACCCTACAAAATCTGAAAATATTATTAATCCTTGAGAAAACAACATTTTCTCCCTGAGGGTCAATCGGTAGGAGTCTCGTCACAACACGAATTTCAATTTGTTTGTGGTGAAAGGTGATGGACGAACGTCTGTCGAAATTCATGAAAACTTTGGGCAAGATATTCATTTGTCCGGCGATACATATGCTGGCTAGCAGCGCTCCACACGTGACGCCGTCTAATCATGTGAACTGGTGATTCTTAGAAAGTATTGTTTAAGCACAGTATTTTTGTTAGTTATAAGTTACTAATTGAAAAAAATAAAACATAAAAAAAATACTTTATTGGTACAAGAACCTTTGACATTGCTTAAGACTAGGACACATAACTTGGTTAATTATAGGTAATATAGATAAGGTAAACCCTGACTCTTAAACTAGGTGATCCTGTGACTTCAGAGTCAGTGTTCTTCTGTCACTGTGATACCAAAAACCTTTTTTGTTGTGTTCTAACATTTTTTTGTTTTTGAGACTGCAATCCCAGTTACAAAGTATGCATATTAAAATTTATAACGAAGAAAGTAAATAATTAAGGGATGACTTTTCAGGTGTATATGTGTGTGTGTGTGTGTTAGAGTGAAGGTGTGTATGTTAGAATGAGGGTATGTAGGGATATGAGGGGGTTTATGTAGAAAGTGTGTATAGCGTAGTGTTTAGCGTTCGCGTGAGGGTGTGTTGATTTGAAATGTTAATTCTTGTGTGTGTTGTGGCTCTCGTTGTAACACAATAATAATATGATAAACTATAATATTTATAATTCAGGTGATAAAAGGATGTTTGTGATGTATTTATATACATCGCAGACTAGCTAGCATTCATATATTAAGTATAAACCACAAAAACATAATATTATCACACCAAATTTGGGTTTGTTCATGCTTTGCATTTACACGCAACACCCGCCGGGCAAAATTCTGAGCCTTAGCTCAGTTTATTTTTATGTTTTTTTTTCGAAACCTTTTGCAGGATGTAGGACTTAAAAAAATTATAGGTATGTGCTGCGCGAGAAATGCTCGAACCGACATGGCGAGAATAGCTCGACTCGATTTTACGAGGGAAAAGTACGAGTCGAACGACAATAACGCATGCGAGATGCACGAGAATTGCCTTCCTGTACCTACCTACTTCAACACTTGCAATGAAAAATCTCTAAGCAAAAGCGGTTTCTTGAATAATTATGTCATACTTTGCTAACGTTTTAAAAACCTTTGGGCAATAGCTTGACGCGCGTTTTTAAATCCTGTCTGTCATCAAAACAAGATAGCAATTCATCAGAGTTAATCACTCTGATAAATTACTATATTTTTCTTTTTCTAGACTAATTTGTAATGTTTAATATAATAATCATAAATCATATAGTCCAATAAACCAATAGCATATTGAAATGTTATTATATATTAATCCGTCGTAAGATACGAGTAGATATAACAAATATAGATAAGCACAAATATAGACATTTTACATTGGGTCACACAATGGGCGGTGTTATCAGTTAAATAGGGACCAATTAGTTCAACCAGGTTTCAGGCTGGCTATCACTTACAAGGCGGTCCTGACACAGGCGAAGGCCAATGTCGCGTTCCCCGACCTTGGCACACCGTCCGGCTTCAGAATGAGGCCGGCGATTACGGGGGCGCGGCTGCTCGAGGTGTCGGGTGCCTCTAGTGGGGAAAAGGCGGACATCCTGGCCACCAAACTGAGGGAGGTCCTCAACCCGGAGGACGACCGGGTGTCCAGGCCGATGAAGACCGCTGAGCTGCGCGTCGATGGCCTGGACGACTCGACGACCCCGGCTGAAGTCGTGGTGGCCGTCGCCCGAGTCGGTGGATGTCTGCCAGGAGACGTGCGGACGGGTGACATACGCGCCGACGCTTCCGGGCTCGGTACGATTTGGGTACGGTGCCCGGTGGCGGCGGCGTATAAGGTCGCTGACGGTGGGCGTCTGTTGGTGGGGTGGGTTGCGGCGAGGGTGAAGCTGCTGCAGCCCAGGGCCTTGCGGTGCTACCGGTGCCTTGACGTGGGGCATGTTAAGGCACGGTGGACCGCCGCAATTGACCGCAGCGAGCAGTGCTATCGCTGCGGCCAGCCCGGCCACAAGGCGGCCCAGTGCTCCGCGGCGCCAAACTGCAGCCTCTGTACAGCTGCAGGAAGGCCCGCTGGGCACAGAGCGGGCGGTAAGGCCTGTGGCGCGCCCGCCAACAAGAAGAAGAGAGGGTCTGCCAAGGCTGCCGGGGGCTCTTTACCCCCCCCTCAGCCTGGTTCCCCTCCGGCCGACTCCCGGCCTAAGAATGGTGCCGAGGGAATGGAGCCGTACTGGGTCCCGCCCAGGGATAACTGGGTAGGAGACCTGGACGGTCTGGTGGCCATCATTGGCGGGGCTCTCGTCAGCCCGTCGCGGGGGCACGGCTGGGTAGCCGCCCTCGCAGATGGCGTTGGCGTCGTTGGGGCGTATTTTTCGCCCAACAAGAGTCTCGCCGACTTCGAGAGCTTCCTTGTCGAGTTGGGTGCCGTCGTGGGCCGACTTCATCCTCGCCCGGTGCTGTTGCTCGGGGATCTCAACGCCAAGTCTACGGCGTGGGGATCTCCGGCGACCGATGCTAGGGGTGAGGCACTGGAGGAGTGGTTGGTCACGACTGGCCTGGCCGTCTTGAACCGGGGTTCGGTTCACACGTGCGTGCGGCAGCGGGGTGGTTCAATAGTGGACGTATCGTTCGCTAGCCCTGCTGTCGCAGGCCGTGTTCGCGACTGGCGTGTCGCCGTGGAGGTGGAGACGTTGTCGGATCATCGTTACATCCGTTTCGACGTCTCCGCCCAGACCACTGGCGGCCGCAGTTCACCGGTCCCGTGAACGGACGGTCCGCGCTGGGCGCGCAAGCTCATCGACAGGGAGCTCCTCGAGGAGGCTGCTATTGTCCAGGCCTGGAGCCGGGAGTCGGCAACTAGCGGACCCGTCGACGTCGACGTCGAACAGGAGGCGCTGTGGTTCCGCGGTGCGATGACGCAAATTTGCGACGCGTCCATGCCCCGGGTCCACACACAGTCCGCAAGGCGCCAGGTGTACTGGTGGTCCACCGAGATCGCGCAGTTACGCGTCGCGTGCGTGGCGGTTAGACGCCAGTACACCCGTTACCGGAGGAGACGTCGTCGGGTCCCTGACGAAGAAGCCGCGCTGTACGAGGTGTACCGCGCGGCAAAGGAGACTCTGTGGCTGGCCATCGGCGAGGCGAGGACGCGAGCCAGGGAGGAGATGTTGGAGACTCTAGACGGGGATCCGTGGGGGCGCCCGTATAAAGCGGTTCGAGGGAAACTTCGAGCCGCGGCGCCTCCACTTACGGAGAGTCTCCAACCCGAGCTGCTGGAGGAGGTAGTCGCAGCCTTCTTCCCGGCAAGAGCGGAGCATACCCCGCCGCCGATGGCTTTGCCCACAGCCGCAGGGTCTACAGAGGAGAACGCCATCAGCGTCCCAGAGGTGACACAGGCAGAGATGGGGGCGGCCGTGATGCGGCTCCGGGCCAAGAACGTGGCTCCGGGGCCCGACGGGATTCACGGCCTAGCGCTAGCCCTCGCTCTGAAAGAGCTTGAGCCCCAGCTAAGAGGACTCTTCACAGCGTGCCTTGAGCGGGGCCAGTTTCCCACTTTGTGGAAAACAGGTCGCTTGGTCCTGCTCAGGAAGGCGGGGCGCCCTGCCGACTCGCCGTCTGCGTACCGGCCCATAGTGGTGCTCGACGAGGTGGGCAAGCTGTTCGAGCGCATACTCGCAGCCCGCCTCGTCGGCCACTTGTGCAGAGAGGGGCCGGACCTGGACGAGAGCCAGTTCGGCTTTCGGCATGGGCGCTCTACCATCCACGCTGTGTCGAGGGTGAGAGTCCTGGCGGAGGAAACAGTGTCCCGGGGCGGGGTGGTGGTGGCGGTGTCCTTGGACATCTCCAACGCCTTCAACACCCTGCCCTGGAGCTGCATACGGGAGGCACTGCGTTATCATCGGGTGCCTCTCTACCTCCGCCGCATCGTTGGGGCTTATCTGGCGGGGAGGTGTGTCACCTACATGGGACGTGATGGCGGAAACCAGCGCCAAGTGTCGTGCGGTGTTCCACAGGGATCGGTAGTGGGGCCGCTCCTGTGGAACATCGGGTACGACTGGGTGCTGAGGGGCGAGCTCCCGCCGGGCGCGGACCTGACGTGTTACGCGGACGACACGCTGGTCACGGCCCGGGGGAGTTCGCACAGGGAGGCAGCGTTGCTCGCGACGGCGGCGGTCTCACTGACTGTGAGCCGCATACGGCGCCTCGGCCTGGAGGTGGCCCTCAACAAGTCGGAGGCCATGGTGTTTCATGGCCCCCGGCGGGCGCCGCCGGCTGGATCACACATTGTGGTCGGGGGGGTCCGGATCGCTGTCGAGCCCACCATGAAATATCTGGGATTGGTGCTCGACAGCCGGTGGGACTTCGGACCCCACTTCCGGCGGCTGGCGCCCAAGTTGTTGGGTGCGGCCGGGGCGCTGGCAACGCTGCTTCCCAATTTGGGGGGCCCGAGCGCCGCTTGTAGGCGGCTCTAAGTGGGGATCGTGCGATCTATGGCCCTTTACGGGGCCCCGATCTGGGCGGCTGACCTGACGGCCGCCAGCATCTCTGTGCTGCGAAAGCCGCAGAGAGCAATGGCCGTCAGAGTCATAAGGGGGTATCGCACGATCTCCTACGAGGCGGCTGGTGCACTGGCCGGATCCCCGCCATGGGACCTAGACGCGAAGGTGCTCGCGTCACTTTATCGGTGGCGCGAGGAAACGAGGGCGCGGGGCGAGCGGCCGATGCAGCGCCATATGGAGCAGCGTCGGTCGCAGCTTCGCGAGGTCCTGGTGGCGGAATGGCGGGACAGGCTTTCACGCCCTACCGCCGGCCTCGTCACCATCGAGGCGGTCCGGCCAGTGCTCGACCTCTGGCTCGGGAGGAGGCACGGCTCCCTGTCGTTTCGGGCGACGCAGGTGCTCTCGGGGCATGGTTGCTTCGGGAAGTACCTGTGTCGCATAAACAGGGAGCCGGACGCTCGGTGTCACCACTGCGTCGACTGTCGGGAGGACACGGCGTGGCATACGCTGGCAGAGTGTGCCGCTTGGGAGGAGCCGCGCCGTGCCCTCATCTCAGAAGTAGGCAGTGACCTGTCGCTGCCGACCGTAGTGAGTTCGATGGTCGGCAGCGCCGAGTCCTGGGACGCGGTGGTTTCCTTCTGCGAAACAGTCATCTCGCAGAAGGAGGCTGCGGAAAGGGAGAGAGAGATCTCGTCCACTCTCCCGATCCGCAGCAGGCGCACCGGGCGCAGGCGGAGGGCGGACAACGCCCTCTTCCAGCCCCCCTAAATGGGTTCAGGGGCGACGGATTCGGGGACATCCGTCGCCCCCCAACATCAGGACCCGAGTAGGCGGCGCGCATAGTGTTCCGTGCGCGCCGCTCACAGACGTTGCGGGGGAAGTACACCTCACTCCCCCCGCCCGAGACGGGGCCCGCGCAAGCGGGCCGGCACCAGCCGGGGATGCGGACGAATTATGTGTTCCCGCGACCCCGGCGTAGGTGTGAGATGGAACACCGGGGTGGTTTTTAGTCAGTAAGAGTCTGACAGACCCCTCCGCCCGCCCCAGGGCGGAGGACATCCATGAGGATTTTCCACCCCGGGAACAAAAAAAAAAAGTTTTAGGCTGGCTAAAGTAGACTCATCTTTCATGGGGTACTGTTTAAGATGTTACAATAAAATACCTCCCCACATACATCAACTGAATGAAACCAAATTTAAATCTTGTATAAAACGCACACTATGCAGCTATGATAAAAATGCTTGGCTAATCGCTGGTCCTGCTCCTCAAGGACGCATCAACTAATTGATTAGCATTTGAAAATACTGTTGGAGCTGCTGAAGATTAAAAACAAGAATCTTTGCATTGTATAAACAAAATTTTTTTGTAATGTATAATTGCTATATGCCATATTATGTGAGTACTATGTACATGCTTTAAAGCTACCATTTACAGGGTACGTCTTTCATTGACTTGAATGTGTCCTGGCGGCTGAGAGTATGTCATGCTCACTTTAATGTTTCGCTGATGGTGGCGCGTGTGTATCCAATACACACGTAGTGTATCCAACACACATTTAGCTCCCTTCAAAATGGTTGAGTTGAATGGTGCTAATCCATGCGTCATGTTCGTGAATGGGCGCCGTCAGTTGAGACTGGTCATCTCTTAGCTGCCACGGCGTATTTTAATTAAATTTTATTTTCGAATTGTTTTCATATTTAAATAACGGACGCTTTTAACGTTCTGCATCGTTCTCACATGCATAATTTCAACAGGAATGATGTAACCAATCTATTGTAAACATAATTTGATTTAAAAGAGTGTCCGTGGAGTTTCTTGCCCGTTCTTCTCCATAGGTACCTACTACGCTTTGGAATGGGCAACTAGCTTCATTTTTCTGACCGACCGACCTTGACAATTCAAAAGTGCCTGTAATTGGTTTATTTGAAATAAATGCTTTGAGTTTGAGTATCACTAAAACGAGCTAAGATGAGTCCTACGAGAGTCGAGACGCAGCCTACAACCGGTATATAATACCTAGTTTGACATTTATAGATAAAAATAAACATAGTCTTGACCTCAAGTTCAGCTCTCATTGTCTCTGTGTCGATGACGTCCGCGTCATCATAACCCAGCAAGGTTTATGTTCGTAGTTACACGACATGGTACACGTTCTCAGGAAACCATTAAAATACAATAATTAGCTATGATTATGCCA
Organism: Dasypolia templi; assembly: GCA_963555695.1. Lineage (NCBI taxonomy): Eukaryota > Metazoa > Arthropoda > Insecta > Lepidoptera > Noctuidae > Dasypolia > Dasypolia templi. The sequence goes on along the minus strand of OY743144.1, from coordinate 17,335,237 downwards.
GCTAAATGCTAATTGACCAAGATCTATTGCCTCAATTCCGTGTCCGTAATTTAGTTAGAATTATGTTGGATTGTAACAGTGAAATAAACTGTGGTGGGCTAATTTAGTAGGTTGATTTTTTTATTATTACTTGAGCCTTTGGACCGAGAGACCTTGGCCTTGGAAAGAGAGAAGGGGGCCCTTTGTCAAGCAGTGGTACATCAATAGCTATTTTAAAAAACGCCTGCTCTGATAATTAAAATGTTATTTTTATAATAGTCATGTTGAACAATGACATAGAAAAGAGCCGAGGAAGCAGTTCAACTCGGCCAAAAGATTCACCGGCGAAGTTCGACCCGAACCTCTACGCGTTCATGAGAAAAGGGGTACTAAGTTTAAAATTATTAAAATTATTTTTATCGTATGATGTAACTAAAAATTTACTGTTTGCGCAATTTTTCCTTTATCTGTGCTATAAGACGTTGCTTCGTACCAAATTTCAAGACTGAGTTCACGGGAAGTACCCTGTAGGTTTTGATTCCCTTGCGAGTGTCAAAAATTTTGGAAATTTGCAGCATAAACGGCTGTATCTTTAGATTGCGTTGGCTTAGAAGTTTGATTTTTTCACAACTCCAAGGGACAGTAGACTTGAGTATTTGATATAAATTCCAGCTTGATACCTACACGCGTTCCTGAAAAAAAGGGTCTTGACAGACAGACAGACGGACGGACAACAAAGTGATCCTATAAGGGTTCCGTTTTTTCCTTTCGAGGTACGGAACCCTAAAAACGAGTAAGTACCTACAGAAAAATGATCTTCTCGAAGTAGATCTAGTCAGGAAACAAAAAAGTAGCAATACTTCACAAGTTGGATTGCTTTCTACCGACATGGTAATTAATACTTCGAAAAAGTTAGTGCATGTATTTCCGTCCGGCATCAATAAATAATTCTTTGATATTCGAGCTCGCAACTTGGGGACTCAATTAAAGTTCCACAAAGAGTCGAGGAGCGAGCTTCTCGCAGGTCTCGTATCTGCCAGATTCAGGTTATTACGGAAATATTTCCTGGTAGCGGACGTACTACTTCTGACAGACTTGCAGTAATATTTGCATATAGGAAATCTTTTGTAAATATGTATGCGTATTTTATGCTTACAGGTAAATAAATACTTATATGTACTAACTCTATAAGTAGGTATTCTTAAATGCCTGTCAGTAGAGAATTGGTTTCACAAGTGTGAGTTGCAAGTGACACTTGTGCTAAAACGTAACGTTGTACCTGTTCTACTCCCGCATTTACACCAAGAGGTAAAAAGTATTCATGGACATTTTCATGACCCTTTAATTGTCTTGTTCAAACAGTACCTTCGTTACTTGTGCGAGCTGGACTGGGTGCATCCCGAGGATATTGGTAGGAAGTTCGTGATGTCGTACAGCCTCGCAGACGGCTCCATCAAGATCGGAGAGGTTCCTCGGAGGAACTCCGGCATCCGCGAGGGGACGTTCCTAAAGTCCATGAAGCTGGAGACTCCTGAGTCAGACCCTAACTTCCCCACTTACTTCACACCTGATAGATTCTATATTGGTGAGTATGGAAATGTTTGATTAGGTAGTAGTCATCTTTTCAAAGATTGCTTCCACATTTTTCGTGTCTGTAAATGTTTGATTAGGTAGTAGTCATCTTTTCAAAGATTGCTTCCACATTTTTCGTGTCTGTCTGTGGCTACGAGCTAAAACAGAAGCATATCATCATTAAAATAAAATAGCGTTGCCAAGTAATTCCCATAAATTCTTCAGCCAGACACTCCAAAGAGAGCCGTCAGTTGCACAAGTTACATAAATAATAATGCAAGGATGAGCTCTCGTGGATAGCGAGGACGTCTGCTGTGGAAGTTCGACACAAGAAGTTTTCGTTTTGAGAATGCGTCAGGCTAAGTGCCGATTTCACCAATGTTACGCGTTCAGCACATCTAAAACGCGTTCAAGAGCTGTCAGTGTCAATGTTCCATAGAATATCATGAAACTGACGGTTCTTAAACGTAGGCTATGTGCTGATCGCGTTCAGTTTAATTGATGAACTTTACGATTGGTAATATGGGGCCGTTCAAGTATTACGTAAGCACTATGGGGGGGTGGGGGGGTCTTTGTTTTGCTTATTTTGGATGACATGGGGGGTAGGGGAGTCTAGATGATGATTACGTTATCGGTAGTTATTTACTTTTTTACACAAATGGCAACCCTCACATTGTCTATGCTTGAAAACGAAACGCATTTTCAACAATTCCCGCAAACAATGCATACGTTTAGGCACTCGAACCGATTAGGGGAATTACCGCGCGCTATTCACTTGTCTAAATTTTCTCCGTTAGTGTATTGTTTTGTTTGGATACTATAGCGAGTAGACGCATTGTAAGCATAGCAAAGCAAGTTAACATTTGTGTTACCGTTGATTAAGTTAAACGTTTAAATAAGATGTCGTTTCAAATAGACAAATCCATGTTATACCAAAAAATTTTACGTAAGCATGAGAGGAGGGGGAAAGAGCTTTGCTTACTTTTTCTGACAAGGGGGATGGGGGGGTAAATGATTTTAATAAATCTGCTTACGTAATATTTGAACGGCCCCTAACAACTGATCCATTTTCGACAAATTAATAAGCTATTATGCTGTGTTTCGTAGTCAACAGCTAAGCTACCTTTGTTAATGGCATACAAATTGAGGAGACATCGTTTTTATAGAAAAAAATCTAACTTTCCTATTTAACAGAAGCTTAATCGTCCATTCACCATGTAAGCACCTAGTCCTGCTTAAAAAACGTAACTTTTTTTTCCTAGGAGCCATAGTGACTGTATTCAAGCATCGCTTCAGGATCATAGGGTGCGACCTGTTCGTGTATCGGTACATGACCGCCAACCCGGAGAAGTTCCCACAGGAGGTGATCGACAATGTGCGCAACTATCACATGCGCGAGGGCAACTTGAAAGACGACCTACAGGTATCTAAGGCTGTACAAGGATTTCTTCGGAGCATTTTTAATGTCATTGACAGGGGGCGTGGTTCATAACCATTAGAGAAAATTTCAAAGAAATGGTATTAACAAAACAGATTTTGGCCATGCGCCAAAAGAACATATTAGCGTTGTTATTATAAAGTCATATCAAAACTATTTGTAAACAATTAATTGCTCATAATTTCAATGCATGTAGTCTTCCACTTATTAGGACTGCCGCTTGCGCGTTACGTTACAAATCAATATTGGTTTTGCTGCTACGGACGTGTGGCATTTTGTACGTAGTGATGTGGATTTATATCATATCATCATTAATGATTATTATTTACCACTACTTCCAGTCGGCCTTCGCCGAAGAGCACCAGGCAGATACTCGCGCGCAGCTCGCGAAGATTGGTAAGGCGGCGGTGGCGCAGCCGAGCGCCATGGAGCGGTGCCTGACTGCCCTGGACGTGGTGGAGGGCAGTGCCACGCCACCCCGACCTCCCACACCGCCCATGACGACAGACCGCATATCTTACGAGGATTCATTGCGGATCGCACGCAATAGGTAACACTGGACTATGATTTTGAAAAACAAAACAAATTTTGGTAGCCCTGTGGCGTCTTCTCTTACGCCACATGCGAACTACGCATCAAAAGCCTGACGTCACAAGAATCCTGCATCGCGTAAGCAAAGTCTCGCGAGCGTTAGCATGTAGGTATTGGTACTTAACATCCCGACATGAACCGTCGGGCAATAGTCCAACCAGGTAAACAACACCCGTCTGGTCGGAGGATCCTCCCTTTTTTATGGAGAATGAGAAACACTTGAGAACCATGATGGGCTGGGCGAGACCCATGTCCAGCAGTGGACTGCGATAGGCTGAGTTGATTGATTGATTGAACCACGATGACTGGCAAAACTCTTAACTGTCCTGTCTTTGGTACCGACCCTCGTGGGAAGCTCACTAAACAGGTAGCAACATGGTAGCAGCATGGTAGTAAGTTAACAGTGGAAGTAAAGCTGTTGGTGAACAACAATAGTCACATAATGCAAAAGACTATTAGATCCTGATTAGGTATTGAAAACGTTGTTGACTTGAATTTGAATTTAATCAATTTAATGTCCATTGAAATGCTGAAAGGTCGTTTACGTCTTAAAATGGATAAAACGTATCATAAAACAGCTACTCAGTTTTTTACCTGCACGTATAAGAAATCTAATCCCGAAAAAGGCAAAAAAGAAAAATGTGAGTCCGTCCATTACGTATTTTGCTCCGCGATCCGATCGCAAAAGTTGCAGCAGTTTTGAAAAGTTTTTTCCGTTAAGGTTTCTCAATCTGAAGTATCATAAATCTTTGAAGGAGATTGTATGTTATTTCGTATATACATATATGATGGTATGTTTAGAGATATTTAGGATAAATTCATATCAGCTTAAAGCTCATATCGAGAGATACGACGGTAGCATTGTCCGGGAAGGTGACCTCACTACAAGTCACCTTACAACAGGTTTAATACCAAATCTGTTTCTTTATCCAAGCACCAGGTTTTGAGTATACTTTTCTTGAGTTATAAATAATAATATTACCTACCATGATACCATCTTCATTCAAAGATACGATCTTGGAATGCTTATATTTATTTTAAAGTCTGAAGTCCCAAAACTTGATAAGCTTAAAATTCTTTCTAGATTTAGAAGGACTCAATCTGTCTATAATATCTTAGTCTCAAATTGTTTCGAACAAAATTAACGTTAATTTACGTCTAATGTTCAGCAAGCCGACATGCGACAACATAATGCCACTGAAGGGCATCCTCAAATCCGGAGCGGCTCGCGACGACCACCAGAAGGTGGTGTGCTTCAACGGCCCATCGGGTGAAGAACACCGAGAGCCGAATGCGAAGCAAGTGAGCTACCCGTCGGCTCAGCAGCCTCACTACAACGAGGATGATGACTTCTGCGAACAGTACGAAGACCCGGTATGTCCTTGTTGACTTGAAGACGAGTAAAGCTCTAAAAGTAACTAAGCTACAAAAGATAGCTGTCAAAAACTACTATCTACTAAGTACTATCCAATTTAAAATCTTGTCCAAAAAAGTGAAATCACCATGAATCAGCGCGCATAGAAATAAATTTTCTGACTCTTTCCAGATGGACCTTACCATGGCAGATGCCACGGTCAGGTCTTAGATTACCTACCTTGGTCTGTCTTATAGACTGTGTGCTACATAGTCTAACTTTATATACGACGATATTTCTCGCTTGCGTTACAATTACAATAATTCTGTATAATATGTATTCTATATATATGCACGTGGACAATGAAAATGTGCCGCCATGCGAGCAAATGTTTTAATTACCTCATTGCGAGTGTTTACCCACTTAGTATTGACAATTAGAGGACTCATGATAATGGAGGTATTTTAGTTCGTAGGTAGGTAACCACTTACGTAGATAATTATTTATATTATAAATAGATTTTCTTTACCAAACGTCAAGAGTAGTGATTGTGAGATAGTATTGAATCAAGAGAAGCTAGAATTCGTCGATAAAACGGTTTTCTTGGGGATCACGCTCGACTCAAGGCTACAATGGGGTCCTCATTTAACATCTCTAGCAGGACGGCTAAGTTCAGCAGCTTACGCTGTCAGAAAAATCCGTCAATTTACTGATGTAGATACCGCGAGGCTGGTCTATTTTAGTTACTTTCATAGTATCATGTCTTACGGTATTTTGCTTTGGGGACGGGCTGCAGACATCGAGTCTATTTTTATTCTGCAGAAAAGAGCCATCAGAGCCATATATAATCTCCGCAGGCGCGATTCTCTAAGGGAATTGTTTAAGGATATTAACATCATGACTGTACCTTGTCAATACATCTATGAAAACATCATGTACGTAAGAAAAAATTTACATCTTTACAGTAAAAGAGGTGAAAGACATAATTATAGTACTAGAAATCGGGACCTATTAGTTCAACCAGGTTTCAGACTGGCTAAAGTAGACTCATCTTTCATGGGGTACTGTCTAAAATGTTATAATAAAATACCTCCCCACATACTTCAACTGAATGAGACAAAATTCAAATCCTTTGTCAAACGCACACTATTCAGGCAGGCATATTATAGGTTGGAGGACTACATAACTGATAAAAATGCCTGGCTTAATGCCGGTCCTGCTCCACACCACAACTAATTAATTGACATTCGAATCACTGTTGAAGCTGCTGAAGATAGTAAGAATTTATTTGCATTATATAAACTCAATCTCCTTTTTATTATATAGATGCATTGCACAGATGTGAGTACTTTGTACTATAGAGCTACCATTTACCGGGTAATGTCATAGATTGACTTGAATGTGCCTTGGCGGCTGATAGTATGTCATGCTCACTCAAATGTCTCGCTGACGGTGGCGCGTGTGTCGGATCATTTAGCTCCCTTCAAAATGGTTGAGCTGAATGGTGCTGATCCATGCGTCATGTTCGTGAACGGGCGCCGTCAGTTGGGACTGGTCATCTCTTAGCTGCCAGGGCTTATTTTAATAAATTATTAGCTGGATTGTTTTTAATTATGTTTTGATGCACTCTGGACGCTTTTAACGTGTACGGTTTTTTGTACATCGTTCTCACTTATAGTGAACAACATTAATCGATGTAACTAAGATATATGTAAAAACATTATTATTTAAAAGAGTGTCCATGGAGTTTCTTGCCCGTTCTTCTCCATAGGTACCTACTACGCTTTGGAATGGGCAACTAGCTTCATATTTCTGACTGACCGACTCCTTGACAATTCAAAAGTGCCTGTAAATGGTTTAATTGAAATAAATGATTTGAGTTTGAGTTTGAGTTTGAATACAACAAATGAGTTTAATATGTGCGGTGGGCATATAAGTGACTCAACCTGGCACAGACATCGCACAGATGAAATTCCGTTCCGTCCCCTACTAATACACTTTTAGTACCTAGGTACAGATATACTTACCTACCTATCCAATGAAGTAACATAAGTTTAAGACTCAATCGACCAAAGCTCCTTTTTTAACAAACTGAAAACAATTATAACTTTTTTATTATTTAATAGTGCATAAATTGTAACCAGCTTCGGTTCATGCTTTAGGAATAATTGCGATTTAGACAAGTACTAAGATGGTTTTTTACCTAAATCCTATCCTGTTCCTAAACACACAGGACAAGGCGGCACGTGCTGAGCGCCGCGCAGACGATGTGTGTCCGTACGAAATCGTACCGAGCGCGCAAGTCCGACAAGGGCGACCACCATCGGAGAAGATATGGATGAAAAGCCGCGACTACCTGGCTACCTCGGCACTTATGGCGTCGACTGCAAGGAGGTAATCTTTCAATTTACTTAGTTATTTATATCCTAGCTACGGTTGAAAAAGCAAACCACACGTCAGAACTAACACACCGATTGCGACGCTTCTGGTAAGGCCCTAGCACGCGCGACGTAAATGTAACGTGAATTCGAACGAACTTTGAATCGAAAATACAAGTACCTATCATCTTAAAGCAGGTTATGAACATATGGCAGTGACCATGAGGCGGTCCGCCTGCTTGTTTACATGTCTTGTTTATTTACTAAGTAGTACCTAAGCACTTTATCCAAGTATTCCTGCTAAATTCAACAGTTTTCCGTCTCCACTAACTATTCTATTCCAGGACTATAGTTCGTCGCTCTTTATAACTTTTTATTTTGTCGAGGGTATGTCAGATAGGTAGCAGTTAGTTATTCCTGGTACGATAATAGACATCAAGGAATCTTGTGTGAAGTCACGTAGGAATTGCATTTATAACACTGCATGGTGCATGTCATTATACCTACAATTAGGTATTAGAGCCAACAAATCATTGGTTACCTACCTACCTAGGACAACAATCTAATTGTGTCATTTAATATAGGTAAGTACCTAACCTACGGAAGGTATCCCTTGGAATAATATTAGGTAGCCGTTATTCGGTAACCAGCTTTAATTTGCCATATCATGTAGAAAGGTCATGGAACATTGCGCAGCATCAACTCCATTGCGTAATGATTAGGAAAACCATAAAATAATAAGATAATTACTGCGACAGGGTTAGGGTTGCCAACTATATACTTAATAATACTATTTTATAGGCCTGAATACTATATTAAAATAGAAAATATAGGTAGTAGGCGAAACTACTATATTGTCATTCAATACAAATGGCGAAATATGCGCAATAGGGCCAATATTAATCTCTTATAACCTGAATTAATGGTATTTTATAACCTTAATTTAGAGTGAAAGAATAGTTGAGTGATTTAAAAAAATAAAACATGTGAGCTCAAAAGGCAAAAAATATGCATAAAAAACATTTTCACTATTTTTTTTTTTGCCTTTTACTATATTTTTACAGGCAATGCCTTCGAAAATACTATATTTTCAATAAACAAAAGTTGGCAACCCTAGATAGGGTTCACTATGAGGTCTATGGCGGCTCATAAGTAAGCAATTTTATTTTATTGGACCTTATTAATGTTCCATGACAGACTAGTATTTAAATAAGATCTTTCATAGCCAAAAATAACCAACAGCGTCTATTACAAAATATAGAATGAAGGTTAATTTTAATGCTGATTTCTTGTTACCAACCTAGGTATCCTTGAAAGACTTGTCTTAATTAATAATCTGTCAAGGTAATAACTTAACAAGCAATGTCCCTATCTCATCCCTGTCCGTTACCGTTGCGTTTCATTCTCAATTATTATTATTTTTGTAGCAATGTTTAGCATTGCTACAAAGATAAATATTTTCCACGCTGTCCCTTGACCGTGAACATGACAAGAGTTGGTAACGTTACCTATGTGAAAGACGGCATTGGCTAAGCGTGGAGTTAATGTATGCGAAGGCTCGAGAAATCAATTCAATGTTCGGCCTCCCAGTTTTTCTCACGTAGTTACTCATATTGTTATGTTGTCATGTTGTATTAGATTCTTTTATAAATAGACATATAATTATTTACATGGCTGTAAATACACATGGCAGCCATATAAAGGTTCTAATTTTCTAAATTAACAAACTTAGTGATCGTATTCGAGTCCATCGGATTATCTTGCCCCGAAAGAGCTGACCGTAGCCAGCAGCTTATCTTCTACTTTAACTTACACGTCAGATTAAATAAAAATGTTCATAAACATAATTGGTACCAGGTGCCCGACTACATGAAGCTCGCACCAGACGCTTACGAGCGCGTCAAGAACCTGCGTCGTGATGTTCCCGCCATCTCGCCAGCGGCAACGCGCATAGCAGACTACCCTCGTCGGCCGGAGCCGACCGTCGAATCGTGCATGCAGCCGTCGCCCGAAGCAGTCGGCCCCTGCGCCCCTCGCAAGGAAGAAGACGTCACCTTCGCCTGCCCACATGTTGAACCCAAGAAACCATGCTGCGACCCTGACGAAAGAGATCGGAAATAGGCTGCGGCTGCCAAAGAACTTTTTTAGACGTTTTTGTTCTTTTCTGCATGATTAATTTTGGAAATTCCATTTGATACCAACATTAATTGATTCATGATCTTGTTTGTTGTTAAAGACCAATGAGTGGCTAGTAACAATAAAATTATGTAAATAACATGCTTAATTCGCCGCTCGTCTAGTTATTTGAAAACTGAAAGTTGTGTGCGCCATTAAATTAATACTTTCCTTTTCGGTATGTTAAATTTTGTTATGACACTTGCAAACTCTATCATGAACAATTTTTTTATAACCCTGTGCATAGTTGCAAAATTCGGAAAGCTGCCACTAAAATAATGTAAGTTTTTAAATAAAAATAAAAATATCGTTTGTCTTTATGTAGTATTATTAATTCTACAGGAAAAAAAGACGTAAAAGTTTAAAATAGAAAATTTAATAAAATATCACTTATTATTAACATTTTCACAATAATTTATATACATGTTTCAGAATCCATTTACAAACATAGTGTAAGTTCACAAAACACGTGCAATAATTTCACTAACGAAAGGAATGTAATATTTAATAGCAAACCAAGATACCGTATTATTAATCTATTTCCAATAGTTATTTTTACATAAAATTTACCTAAATATTATATTTATTTAAAACAATAATTTCAATTAATTTGTAGCTACAAATAGACCGTATCACTTTTATTATTCAAGAACACAAGGTTTCATCAAACCAGACCATTTCATAAAAAATTGAATGTTTACTCTTAACTAATATATTATTAGAGAAAATATGTTTGTTTGTTACGCTTTCCCGCTAACACGGCTTAACGAATTTGGATGAATTGGCACACAAATAGACCATGACTTGGGTAAGGACATGACAGCTTTATTACTTAATAAAAATCCTTTTTTTTTATATAACAAACGGTCAATGAACTCTAGCTTCGATCAACCAATCCTTATCTTTTACTCGCCCTTCGACCGCGACTTCCTCCGGATTGGTTTATGATTTACCCACACTAACTTCAATACTACATTTCAACCCTTTACAGGATCTTTTTAATTAAAAGGCATGGGGCTATCTCCTCCGACACAGGTATATTGGAGTCGTTAGGCGTAGACTCATTTTTCTAAAATAAAACACCAAAATCGGTTCAGTAATTTAGCCGTGAAAACGTAACGAACAGACAGAGAATTGCATTTATTTTAGGTTGTTTAATTAACATTAAAAAAATGGACGTTACTAAAAAAAGGTATCATCGACAATTTGCATAGAAAGAGGCGTGGAAAGATAAAAGATCTAAGTACATACAGCAGTGGGTGATCTGGGTCACAAGGAGGATAGATCAATGAGGAATATTAACAAAACAGTTGAAAGGCCAAAGGGTGACCACAACGATTCTTAACCGTTTGTGATTCGTTCCACAAAGGATGTGGGGATTACGTCCATCAGTGGACGTACGTTATTAGTAATAAAAGCAGATTACTTATATCAATTAATAATATTGATGTTTTAAATTATAATCGAAAGATCGTCGCACAAAAACTAGTCGGTATTTCGCAGCTCAATACACTTACTAAATAAAAAACAAGCTAGAATTTGAAACACATTTTGTCGTAACATTTTGCAAAGAACAATGCCCACTTCCCTTACATTTCAAAACCTGATAATGAAAGTTTATGTATAGTTATAAGGTATAGTAGAAACACCATATGACACAATGACCATATGACATTATTTTCTAAACTTACAGGTATGTAAGTTTAGAAAATAATGTCATATGGTCATTTTCACAATTGAAACGCCACGAAGTCAAAAAAATATTAATGATACTTTTTAGGTTAGGATTTGTCGTTATAAAGAAATAAATGTGCTAGAACGAATTATTTAAAACTCGAAGTTTAGTCTAAAATAGTAATACTTACTTATTATTACATATCTATGTTCTAAAACGTATTTTTTACTTTAAAACTAGCTGCCCTTATGTCACTGCTTAGGCTCTCGATGATTGTCACTATAAATTGAGTGTCGAGCATTAAATGTAAAACGTCAAAAAATACGTTTCAATCGTCCTAACTCAATTACATATTGAATGATTCATTTATTTTTAATTAATCTGTATTTTATTATACAGTGACTAAAACAGAAATACTTACTGAGTAAACAAAACGTAAAATAATGTATGAAACTCAGAAACAGAGTTGAATAAAGTCAACTAGCAGTGTGTAAAATGGAACGTTGTAAAAAAGGGTAGTTGAGATGCGTGCAAAACATGCTAATATGTTTACTGCTGAAGTAGAATAAGCATAAAGAAAAAAAACGTGCGTTTCTTTTAACATTGTGATAAGCGTAATTAATATACAATTTAATTAGCTGTATTTTAAGATTTATTTCATTTCTATACATAGTCAGGTGAAAAATGGGCATTCCTCTTTTAGTCCACGTACACACGTGCCCGAAAAAATCCCGCCGCGATAATATTACGTCCGTGCGAACGTGGTTTTACTAAACAAGAAATCATTGCATTATTTCATTGACTGATTTAATCATTAATCTGTGTTTTGCACAGTATGATGCGAAAGTATTAAGCAACACAACCAATATATAAACCTGATGGAACTTTTCGGTCGAACAAACTCCTCTTTACAGTACCTAATTTTACATGATAAGCAAGTGTAGCGCAATCTATATTATGATAACGTCGATTTTTTATTGCGTGCCGAGATAGCTACAGTTTGCTTGGATCTAAATCCACCAATATACGTAGGTACTTATTGCCTATTGGGTCAGAGAAGGCGAAAGCAAAAAAGGCCTTGATTATCAGCTGTTAAACATGTGAAATCATATAACAAGTGATGTTTAGAACGATTGCGCTAAACTTGATCAGGTTGCAACCTTCTTTTCCTATGATACCATTTCAGTATGTAGAGGGATCGTTCAGGACGGTAACACCCCCTTGGAATTGAATGAACTTAGTAATGACGACATACTTTTTGTGACCATACGAAACTCTTAAGTTACTCTGTATCCAAAAATAAAACCGCATTCAAAGTTTTAGATCTATTTTAAAGGATAGTTGAGTCATTGCACGAAAAATAATGTAGTCAACGGCTATAATTGTCAAGGAGGATAGAGGAATGCACCCCTTTTATCCATAACTGGTACCAACTACGTCAAATAAACAATCACGAGCACAATAACAGTCAGAGTAACGAACATGCCACCAAAAAAGACATACTTATCCTGAGACACCCTTCGTTCTATCAGCGATATGGTTGCGTTTGATAAACCTAGAGTATTGGCCAAGTCTATTAGCCGTCTATGGGCACCTTTTAATGTTTCACGATTGTACTTCAGCGTCTCGAGGATATTTGAACCTGGAACAAATTAGAAGGTTAAAGTTTCAAGATGGCGGCAAACCTGCAGGTCGAACCTGGATACAAGTGACACTTGACCAAGAAAGTGGTAGGTATATCCTACATTACACATGATCAAGAATTAGAGGAAGATTGTTGTGGTTTCTTGCAAATAAAGGACCAACCTCTCCCCACATAACTTGACAACTTTTAACACACTAGCAAACAGGATTTACTTTAAAACTGGTTTAAGTATTTATCGGAGACTGGATCAGGCAGATACACGTAGCCATTAGCAGTAGTCCCGAGCCGATTAATATTCATAGCTAGGTATATGTTTAATTACCACAATCAATCGATATGAACAAATTAATTTTGTGAAGTAGAATAAGTAGGTAATCCAATCAATTATGCGGAAATAATAAAAATGTAGCTGGACTCCTTAATATTTTATCAACTCGTTTTATTGGCAGGACAAGTCAGCAGACAAATACGTGAAATAATAAGTAGCTATACCTAACTATAGTACCAGTTTAACTGACTATTCGGTTGTTACTTGTTACATATTCAACTTATTGCCCGTTTCCAGTCAAGGTCGAGTCGCTGGAGACGATAATGTAAAAATATATGTATAATTACGAAAATGTCATTATAACTTTATGCGTGCGTTTCACGACATCTTAAAATTAATTATTTCCGACAATAATTTAAACAATAGCGTCAGGAGTTTTTTTTTTTTGTTCAATGGTAATAATGAATTATTCCTCATGATCTTCTCAGAGACGGGCAGCTGCGGATGAAGTAATCTCGATCTGGCCTGCCTATTCGAAAAACTTCCAAGTTTGTGTATTAAGTTTACCTTGATACGGTGCGGTCATGTCGAGCGGTTTAGTCGGGTGTTATTATTTATAAGACTATTAATGATAAAAGACATAATATTTGTGTGTTGTGTGAGAAAAAAATCAAGATGTGGTAAGTGCCTTTTTTCGGTTATATTTACACTAATCTTCACTTATATTTTATATTACAATACATATCTCGTTCTCTCTGCACACGCGTTTGATAACGGTCCAAAACACAATAAATACAACAATATAATCAATGTTTTATACGCTTATAGAGTCAAAGATCTATTCTGTGATATCGCACAGACTACAACTTGTTTTTATTATTTGTGTGTATTTCATAAAAATACACGTGCGGTGATGTCAGCGCCACGTAGCGTTGGTGTTGAGCACCATCGTACCTCGGATCTGAGTCGATCGTACATAAATATAGGTAGTGTGTAGGTACAGCGACCACGGCAAATTAATTACCCGGTTTCATTGCCATCCATCGTAACTATGTCGTTGACGGCTAGATTTCTTTGTAGTGAGCACTTAAATGAGCCCAACCAATAAGGTAATCTGGGTTATGGAACCATAAATGCATCAACTGGAGGTAAACTGTGTAGCTTTTAGGCGACATTGGACCATTAGCTGTCTTAAATCAAGTAGTCCTAACTAACGGCCGAACCCAATAACGTATCTATCTTCAATTTTGGCATCCTGGAGATAGAAAAACCTATCAATCTCTGGTTTTTACGTCCCAACAAAGACAAGGTATGCGGCCTTATAACGTACTGACAGCTCTTTGTTTGACAGGGGCAGATAGAATTGTACTGTCTATTGTCAGTAGCGATCTGTCTTAGGTTATTGGGTTTGGCCGATAACAACGTCTGGTTTAGCGATTAACGACAACCTACGCTAAAATGGTGTACTGTTTCTTTCCTGTTATCTCTCAACAACATTCAAATGTAAGGGGCATTCGTTATCAATGCTTACACAGTGTTCGTGTAGGCTGCCCGCTTTTTTCCTGCTTTGACAATCTTAATGTTATTACTGTTTAGTTAATCTACGACTTCAAATCGATTTTCGGAATTACCGACTAATTTCGGGCCCGACTGAAGCCCTGATCACTCAAATAGCCTAGCGTAAACTAAGGAAATGTTAGCGTTTAGCAGTGTTTATCTTTTTGTGCTAGTACAATAAATTTATAAGCCCCTACCAAATAAACTATAGCAATAATTTGTATTAAATCAACATTACCGTTTTGGTACAAAATGTAGGTGCTATGTGTGTATATTGTGGCGTGGCATTATGAAAATGCATGAAAAATTCAAGATCCTCAAGCCTTTAATATATTCATTATGGCTTCTGTAATAATATCAAAACCTCACCCAGAATCACCCAATCTTAGGAGTAGGCTTACTCTCGATACTACCCTACCAGTCTCTTCATGATTTACGGCCAAACCCAATGACCTAAGACAGATTGCTACTGATGATAGATGGTACAAATCTATGAGTCCCTGTCAAAGAAATAGCTGTCAACGTGTTATAGGGCCGCATACTTTGGCTTTATTGGGACATTACAACCAGAGATTATTTTAGTTTTTCTATATACGCCAAAAGTGGTGATAGATACATTATTAGGTTTGGCCATAGTGCATCTCTTGTAATCCCAGGATGAGCATTTGCCAAGTAGTACAATAAACCAAAATTACTAGTATGCAAGGAAAATATACCAAAACTTCTGTCTAGGAATATGTATTAACTAACTGTTAACTTAATTACTTCTATATGTAAACAGGCCTGGCAAGGCATTTGGCCAGCAATAAGACAATTACTGGTGTCTTTTTATGTCAAACAATTGAGTTCCAGACTAGCAGATTTGCACTTATAGAATATCAGCTTACAGGTGTAAATGGTTTGCAACTTAATTTGTTTTTACTTGCACATTTTAAGAATGCTCACAGCCCAGCTGGCCTACTTTGCTTGTTTCAACATATCTATAAAGGAAACAATGGGGTCTACTTACCCGTATGAAGCATTTCATCAACATTTCTATGTGAATTCTGCAACGACATTTGTTCTTGCGCCAAGTAATCCACATTGATAGCGGTGTGGTCATGACCAAAACGACGACTCAACAGTTGCTCCCGATCTTTGGCCTCTTGTTCACGCCTTATTCTTTTGCTTTGAGCAGCTGAGAGAGATGCCTGAGGTAAAATGGATAACTTGAGATAGGTTACTTTAACAATTATGACATCTGTCCCTAATTAATGTGCTCTGCTAGACTTCACTGGCAAATAAAATTAATGTGTAATTGCTTAATTAGCAAAGGGATGAAAGGAATCTTGTATGAATTCTATGAAGTCATTAACAATAACAGCCATAATCCCTTAATCTGTTTTTAGACTCTTTAGAAAAATTGCATATCCTTGCCACCAAGAAAGATTTTGTAATGATGCATGATGCAGAAAAATTAGAAACATATTCCGAAAACAGATTATGAGTATGAATAAGGACAGGTTTAAGAATAAACAGTAGATCATATTGATCTAGTTAGTTGGAAACAATCCATAAGTATATTGTTTTCTTGGAAACTATAGATGGATTAAGTGGCAGACAATAGATCCAGATAGGTTGATGATGAAAGCAGATATATATGGTTGGTTGGTATGGTGGATAAAGATATATTATGCAATGCTAAACTCAAATATATCGCAGTAAACGCAGAATGATAGCATAAAAAGGTTAGTGTTATGTTAATAAGTTTGACTCTGACGTACCTGAATATGTTTATTGTCATACTTTAGTTGGTCGACCCTCATTTTAGCCATAGGACGCTGGTTTACCGGTGTTTTGAAAACGTATATATCCAATCGCTCGCAGTTACTGTAATGTAAAATATAAAATGACGAAAAAAATTACCAACAATGTCTTGACATCGGGCAGCTCTTCAAATGATTGGAATATTAGGTAAAACCACACAAATTAGGAAGATAATTAAATTAGCATAATCCGAAATGAACTTACGCACTAATTGCATTTATTTTCGACTGAATAGCGTTTTCTATTCCCTCGTAGTTAGATGGATCTCTATCTAACTTCTGAAACAACTCCGCAGTTTCTTGTATCAGTCGATTAGTCTGATGATACAGTGTTTCCATTTTGAGACAATTTTAGTATGTAAAATGTATAAATTTTAGACAGAAGAATTATTCTTTTATAATTATCAATTTACGCAAGCAAAGCAAATTATTACAATTCAGTAGGGAGGGGAACGTTTTGTTGTCGTACACCTACAGCTGTCTGCTGTCACATAATTTTAGTAAGACTAAAACATCAATCAACTTTTTGTCATAGAAAATTTATAATAGGTAATATAGTAATTGATTGACTCATATGAATTGTTTATCCATTTTTGTGATAGGACTGGAGGTATGTCTGGTATAAACCACCACCATTTGTTGCAGCCATATTCCTTCTTCTCACTAACATAAAACATAACCCGTTGGTAAAATTCGCTCTAAAGCTATGGTTTATTAAAAACCGTGTCTGTCACGCGAAAAGCGGACGTCATGAAAATCTGTTATTTTCATATGTATTTATGACATTAAGAAGTCAACAAACTGTGTATTTGGAAATTACAACCGCATGGGGCGGTAACCGCTTTACCAATAAACTGTTGCTTTAGTCGATTTCATAAAACGCTGAGTGTGCATCACTACTTCTGGAATTGTCATTTTGACGTGGCCGGGTAATGCTATTCGTTCGGATACTCGCTTTGTTGTTTGCGATAAATTCAAAGTGAAATTACGATAAAATAATGTTTAATAAAATTTTGCGTCTTTATTTCAAGTTGTAATTTATGAAAAAAAAATAGTGTGCAAATATTATCTGCGTTTGTGTGTTACCATGTAGTTTCAGTAGTTTGTGACTCTGTGGTAATCTTTAGCTGTTCCCTCAGACTTCTCAGAAATCAGAAATCTTTGGTTCTGTGAATGAAACGTCACGTCAATATTATTTGTCATAGGGAAACGTTGATTGAACGCGTAAAATATCTACTTTCCCTGTTGTGTGAATGAAACCAAGGAAATATTTTGTGTAAATAAAGAAAAACTGTTGTGTAAAAGTGATTTTGAAAACGAATTAACTACACTAATCATGGGTGACGCGTGCCAGGCCTGTCTAACCAGGGTGCCTCATGCCACTCTCATCGCAACGATTATGTGCTGCCTGGGCGTGGGTGTGTTCTGCGGGACTATGTACCGGGGCTCAGCTCTTTCAATACTTATGTTCGATGAAGTGTTTCACTTCCGTCTTATATGGATCGAAGCGCTGCAGATGATATTCATCGTAGGCAGCGCCTGTATGGCAGCCCTTGGATTCATGCTATTGTGTTTGGGTTGTTTG
Source organism: Dasypolia templi (assembly GCA_963555695.1). Lineage (NCBI taxonomy): Eukaryota > Metazoa > Arthropoda > Insecta > Lepidoptera > Noctuidae > Dasypolia > Dasypolia templi. The sequence goes on along the minus strand of OY743144.1, from coordinate 17,317,215 downwards.
ACAACAGGTGCCACTAGGCAGAAAGTGTACCGTGCATGGAGAGCGCGCGTCGGCGGACGAATATCTTGCGCTGTATTTATGATCATCACTTACATATTGACATTTTTATGGATCATGTTGCTAGGATTCCTAGTTATTACGACTTTCCTATTCACGATATTTTGGAAACTTTGCTCGAAACCGAAAAACATTGATCTATCAACATGCATTGACTTTACCCAATTTGACTTCATGTTCCCATCAAGTGTTAAGCAGGAGGATATGAGAATCTGTGAAGCACACAAAATTAAGCTATTTTGCAAAGACTATGTTGAGAAGGCAGAGTTTATGTTCATCCTGGCAATGGTATCATGTATACTTGTGATATTGAGTTTGGTACACTACTTGATGTGCCTGTCAGCCAACTATGCACACATCAGAGATCACGAGAAGTTCCAGGAGTTGCAGGAGCTGCAGTACCTGACCAACCCTGACCTGCATGCCTCTAAAGATCGTTTCTAGTATATGGCCCGCGCACCTCTCTTGCGCTCGCTAGAAGCTACAACTAAAATGTGACAAAGTTAAGCAATTGACTGTACATTAATTGACAAAATTTGGTGTTCACTGACAAATTAAATATAAAGAAAAGACTGATATTCAGTGAATAGTAATTACAAAAGGTAGCTTTATAGTTGTAACTTATCATGTACCTATTGTATTTCACATATCTTATTTCCAATGTTTTGATGATTCTGTCCACACAATTGAACATTCCTTTATTAGTTAGGTGTTATCAGAGGATTTGTTAAAGAAAAGCAAATATTTAAATGTTTAGGTGCTTATCTAAGTATTACTTTGACTTTGTTTAATTGACTTGTATTAGTAACCTAGTATATTATTTAAAAAAATTAAGATACCACCATTAATGTTAAGGTGACATACCTTATTATTGATGTGTCCCTTGAGTATTTGTAAGTATGCAATTTTATATTCACCTTAGACAATATTCTGCCTATTTATATGTATTGGTACTTTACAAAAACATAATTGAGAATCATTGACAAATCTGAATTTGATACAACATATATCACAATTGAACGAGTTTATCATTCAAAGTTTAGTACAAGGAATTATTAATTAAACAATTTACTGAAGGACTTAATTAAGTGTTTATATATTACTGCTATAAGGAACCATAAGTTGTTCATTTAATTAAATCAAAAACTAGATTTAAGTAATTAAAATTAGTAGACTGAATATTTACCCATAATAATATTTTGTTAATTTTAGTACAAACAAGGTCCTAGTTTCAATACAACTTTACTATTGTGTGACTAAAGTAATAAAATAAACTTTGCCAAGAAACTAGACTGTTCTAGGATCTAACCTCAACTACAACATAACTTGAATACTCTTGTTATTAATCTTTTGTTTAATGTAGATTTCTAGTAGGAACTCAATGTACCAACTGTGAATGGGGCAAAAAAATTGGGGTAAATTAGAAAAAGCTACTGTTTATTTTAGTTTTTATTTGCACAACATTAATGTTTTTTTTTCTAATACTTGGTTTCCTTTCAGGTTATCTTTCAAAATGAAGATGACCTACTAGATGTTATTTTATGTTAATTAATGCCTGTGAAATTGTAAACAGTCTTTAGCTACATAAGTATTTAGAAAACAATGTAAGTAGTTTGCATAAATGTGCCTGTGAATAAATTTTTACATAGTCAAACTACATTTCATTTTATCACAAAGAAAACTTTGAATAAAATTGTAAAAATGCATTTATTTTGTTGACTCTAGGAAATTATTAGGAAATAATTTTTAATTTTCCATTTAGGATGATGATTTTGTACACTTATTATAGTACCAATGTACCTAATTATAAGTTGCACCTAATTAGTATTTATGTGAAAAAATGGTTTTTTAAATAAATGTTCGTTTTTATAAACCCTTTTTTAAATATAATTTGAAAATTCAATTTATGTCCATTGAAATGGGTAAGTACCAAATTCCTACAGATTGAAAAAAACAATTTCTAGTCCTAAATACAGGGCGATTGCAAGTACTGACCAAGGATAAAGGAAAGGCCATCAAGTAATACTTCGTGCTTCTGCGTAAAATGATACGCAACAATCGCATTGAAACGCGTCTTGCTAATCTTCATTGTCAATTAGATACGCACTTTCGCGTCGACTTTCGAGTCAGTGATTTTCTACTTGATAAATCAGCATGACAGGATACAAGCGTCCAAGTGGTGACGACAATTTGAAAGAGACTTGAAGAAAGTGCTTGACTATCGCTAAGCAAACTGGATAGGTAGACACATTATGTCTGTAATTTATAAGGTGTTCATAATAAAGAGATCTAGACTGAAAAACAATACCGAAGTGCCTGTACATTTTAGCAAAATACAGAAACAGATAGCTTGTCGGTAGCTGAACCCAATGCAATGTAGCATGGAAATACATATACGAGTATCGTTATTGTTCCAATATTGTAGCAAAAAGGCTAATGTTATTATAACTGTTGGAGTACCTAGGGAATGTGATGCGGACCTTTGGCGGTGGGGGCGGAGGTCAATTTCAATTATATCTCATTAGAGCTCAATGTGATGCGACAGTGCGACAAGTTGGAACATGTATTAGCTACCTTTAGTTAAATAAGCTGGTTAATTCCGTTTATTAGAAGCGTTTAAATACGTCAATCCAACACCCTAATTGCGTAACACACAAATAATCATAATCTGAATCATTCTAAAGGATATTGCCAATTCGTAACAACGTAAATAACGTAACATGACATCACGCCTGTTATCCCGGGCACCGACCGGAGACCCGGAGGACTAGCCGTTATAGTGTAATTTTTTTATATTTTGATTGTAATCAATTTATTAATGATTACAAACTGACAAATAATACCTACAATGTATTTGACACTTAGTTGTAGGAGACAAATTGCTAATCTTTTACCAACAATATACACAGTGACAAGGATAGGTACCTACATGTAGTGTACCGTCGATCACAGTTAGTAGTGGTAGTAATACTAGTTTTGAAACGCCTAGTAGTTTAAACTATTAGGTGCGACAACGGGAGAGCCGCGTAAGTTGCATGTTGTAAGTACATAAGAATATGTAGGGTCTGTCCGGCAAAGAGCTAGAGTTAAGTTTATTTATGTAGAACTATGATGTTCAGGTGTTATTTTTGATTGAACACTGGTTGAAGGAACATGAAGTAGTGTATATCAATGATGATAATTTTACCGATCAAAGTGCATTCGTAAGAAAAAGTGTTATTCGCGGTGGATCTTTAGTTCTTGTGTGTTAAGTAAACAACGTTTAGATTTAGTTAATCTTTCTATCGAGCGCACTATTGAGTTGTCTTGTGTTGAACTCGAGCGATACGTTATAATTTGTGTTTATCGACCCCCATCTGATGATCTTATTCGTTTTGAATCGTTAATGGAGGATTCTTTCAGTTGGTTGAAATCAAGTAATAAGTGTATAATTTTATGTGGAGATTTTAAAATTAATATTTTAGATGTTACTCCATTAAGTATTAGACTTCTCAATTTGTTTAGGTCTTATTATTTAATTAAGTAATTTGTTTTTGAACAAACTAGTATCACGGCATCTTCGTCCACTTGTCTTGATAATATATTTAGTAATTGTGATGCCAATATTAAATTAGTGTTGCCAATATTAAAAGTGACTTAACGCCCGACCACTGTGGTTTATTAGCTAGCTTCCCCATGACATTACATAAAAAGCCGCATAAACTTGAATGCAGGCCTTCTACAGCTAGTCGTTGCAACAAGTTTAAAAATAATATCCTACTTAGCTCATAGATTTACACCATCTATAGTAGAACACGAGAATCGTAATGAAATTTATGGAGCCCTTTTTGATGTTGTGCAAAAAGAGTTACATTCTATTTCTATTTTCAAGACCAAAACGATTAACATAAATTACACCTCCGTTGGCTTCAACCAATGGGCTACTCCAGGTAGTAGTACTGGTATTAATAAAAGTAGAGCGAGACTAGACGAGTTATTTGTTTTGAAAAAAGATGGTTTGATACTCCTTTCCTAGAGTATATATGTCAAAAATTATTCAGAATTTTTTAAAAAGATTTGTGCTTTTGCTAAATCAACATTCTTAGAGATTAAATTAAAAATTCTGATAATAAAGTAAAAACCACTTGGAAAATTATTAACAATGAAACGGGTAAGTCGGTTAAACAAGAAAATCAACTTGAGATTATGGTCGATAACAAACTAGATATTAATTAAGGCAGTTGACATGGCTGAGGCATTTAATGAGTTTTTTGCCAACATACCTATAACTACGACTTGCTCCTTAAATTCGTCCCCGTCCAAAGCTGAGAACCTTTTGAATAGTAGTGTGCCAAAATGTACTCGCTTTTAACGTCTTTAACACACTTAAGTCTTAAAACACTGGTTATTACTAGGGCGTCTCCATTAAACTTTTTAGTAGTAGGTATAATAGACATCGTAGCCCCTTATCTAGCTGTCACTTTTATAATAGGTTCCAATGTGTACATGTTGATGGTGTGAAATCTTCCGGGCTACCAGTTCAGTTAGGTGTACCTCAAGGCTCAATACTGGGTCCATTCTTGATTTTAATGTATATCAATGACTGTTTGCAGATGATACCTCTCATATTTTTAAAGTAGACAGGAATAGACAAGATTTTGACGACGTAAACAGTGCACTCTATATGTATTGAGATTGGTTTACGTCAAATAACCTAGTTCTCAATGCCAAGAAAACAAAATGTGTGAAGTTCGTCTTACCGAATGTTAGAAATCTAGGACCCATCATCGTCTTAGATAAAGAGCTGCTTGAAACTGTAGATTCGGCAGTTTTTCTGGGCATAACAGTAGATGCCAAACATCAGTGGGACCTACTTATATCCAGCCTAACGGGGAGGCTCAGTTCAGCCAACTACACCGTCAGGAAAGGAAGACAATACACTGACGTTGATACAGCTCAGTTAGTCAATTTTTGTTATTTCCACAGCATTATGTCCTACGGTATTCTGCTGTGGGGCAAATACGCTGATATTCAAAATATATTCGTCCTTCAAAACGAGCTGTCCGATCAATTTATCAGCTACGAGTAGGAGCCAGTGTCTCTTAGAGTTTTTTTTAAAGATATTGGTATTCTCACGTTGGCATCACAATTCATCTTCGCCAAAATCTTATATATTAGGCAAAATATGCACGTATACCTTCGATCAAAAATGGTACAATAATTGATTGAAGACTTATACACTAAAAACAGTGATTTTCACAATGTTAACACTAGAAATAAAAACAAACTACGTGCTCTCTTTCACCGGCTTCATAAGGTTCATAACTCATTTGTTGGGCTTGGTATAACCTTTTATAACAAGCTACCGTCTTCTTCTTCTAGATTTGCCTTTTAATGCGTTTAAGTGCCGATTTCACCAATGTTACGGAACGCGTTCAAGAGCTGTCAGTGTCAATATTCCATACAAAATAATGACAATGACAGCTCTTAATTAATTTATTTATTTATTTTATTTTTAGGAAAACTTACAGCTAAACATAACAGTAGGTAAAAAAAAAAAAAAAATATGGCCAATTACAAGTTTCCACATATAGTTAATAAATCAAATTGTGAAACAGGAAATTGATGGTAGACTATAAATAACAGAGCAGTGGTGGCCCAGTGGTAAGGGTCCCGACTTACGAGTTGTAGGTCGTGAGTTCGAACCCAAGCAGGCGCTTTACTTTGTGTAAATAATTTAATCACCACTGCTCTCAAAACGGTGAAGGAAAACATCGTGAGGAAACCGGCATGTCTTAGAAGCAAAAATTCGAAGACATGTGACATCTACCAACCCGCACTGAGCCCGCGTGGTGGATTACGGCTCACTACCTCTCATAGAGAGGAGGCCTGTGTCCCAGCAGTGGGAACGTTAAAGGCTGATTATGTATGTTATGTATAAATAACACAATACAGATAAAAAAAGAGAACTATTTACGCTCGAAGAAGCCATCAGATATTATTTTTTTCAATTTAGAGACACTAGTATGGAAAATGTCGATATCAGCTTCCCGGCAGGTTGCATTGTATATACGACTCGCTCTTAACATGTACGAGTTCCGTCTGTACGTAGTGGCTACCACTGGGGTGTGCAAAAGATTAGGTCTACGTAAGAATACAGACGGCACTCGCAGCCCGATTTTGTGTAACAACTCGGAAACACCAGTTGTACCATTGGCAATCTTAAAGAGAAACACAAGATCCGATATTTTTCGCCTTTCGTAAAGTGGAAGGATATGAAATTTTTTGCAACGGTTGGTATAATCCTTTGAAAACGTTTTACACCGATACTGCATGCGCCTTAAAACCTTTTCTGTATGCTCTCAATACGATTTATGTAGACATTATAATTGGGGTTCCAGACCTGAGAGGCATACTCAAGATGACTACGAACAAAGGTACAGTATAATATTTTAATTGTCTTTATATTTTTGAACTCCGAGGACACCCGGAGAATGAAACCAAGTGCTTTTGAAGCTTTCCTGACTAAGTTATTTATGTGTGTATCAAAGAGTAGCTTAGCGTCAAAGGTAACTCCCAGATCCCTGATAGTGTTGACCCTATTTAGTGCTGTATCCAAGAGCGTGTAGTTATAGACGATCTGAATAGGTTTCCGTGTAAAGGAGCAAACATAACACTTGGGGACATTTAGATCCAGCTTATTGTTACTACAATATTCTTGAAAATTATTAAGGTCCGCCTCTAATAGATGAGCATCTGCCACCGTATTTATTTGTCTCATTATCTTCATGTCATCAGCATACAGTAACAGTTTTGAATACCGGAATGAAGAAGATATGTCGTTTATATAAATATTAAATAACAGTGGCCCTAGCAAGGATCCTTGGGGAACCCCCGATGGGACATTCATAGGTTTTGAGCAATATCCATTTAGAACTACAATCTGACATCTGTTCTCCACATAAGACTTGAACCACCGGTATAAGTCGCCTCTGATGCCCACCGATAAAAGTTTACGCAACAGGATCATATGATCTATCCGATCGAAACACTTTCTGTAGTCGGTATATATAACGTCGACCTGGGACCTCTGTGACATACACTTGGAGAGGTAGTCGCTACAGACAATGAGATTAGACGAGGTCGACCGACCCCTCACGAAGCCGTGCTGGCTTGCCATTAAACAGTGCTTGAACCATTAAACGAAACGAAACGAAGCCATTAAACGGTGTTTATGTGCTGATCGCGTTCAGTTTCACTGATGAAATCCACCCTAAAGCCCAAGTACAATCCAACCTTTGTTCAAAGGCATATCATTCCATTAACGACTACTTTAAACGATAATAATAGTTGGTCGCTGTGATTAAATCAAGACAATGTTTATGTTCTTTCTCCAGAATCAGCTGACCAACTGACAGTATATGAGTTCATATAATTATTTGTATCATATTGTTTTTATTTGGCTATATAAGTTAATTAGTTTTAGTTGTCTTCATTTACTTTGACATGATCTACTCATTACAATGTTTTTTCAATGAATTGTATTGCAATATGTGGTTAGCTAGCGACCTCGACAATTTATCATAAATTATTCTTGCCTGAGCAACCGGCAGCAAGTTCGTCATGCTCCCTTAGGTGTCACTGCTTGCGGTACGGGTCGTCGGGGGTCGGGGGACGGGTTGCCTCCTTCCCTCAAATATGGCGAGGGGGGTAATGGTTGATCTTGGCGTTATGCTCGTGAACGGGTGCTGCTTGTGGTGACTGGTCGTCTTGCTGTCTATGGTTTTGTATCGGTATAGTTATTATTCTGTCAATTTATTTTACTTCGATGGTCCTAGCCTAGTTCATCATTGGTGTGTTGGTGTCATTAGATAAAATTCATATTCATTTACTTAATAAGTATTGCATATTAATGTAAGCTATCAGTATCACGCCCTTTATAGTAAGTAAGGAGGCCTTTAATAATTTAGTAAGTTATGTTATATAAGATAATTTAATATGATGTTCTGTGTCTCGAAATTTTAGTATCTTTGCATTCCTATTATTGTATAGATTCAAGTTTTTTTCTAACTGAACAGACAGATGTGCTGCTGGGGAGTTTGTTGCGCCACTTCTTATTCCCAGCTAAAGCACTAGGAAGTGGTGAAGGGCGGGCGTTTTGGGAGAATGTCTTTTGTAATTTTGACGTTCGTAAAGTCCTGATTCTCAGCCTAATTTGAATAAATGACTTTTGATTTTGATTTAGTAAAAAAGTATATGTACGTAAGTAGTACCTAGTAACTGTTTTTCTGGTTGGCAGAACTGCCCCGTTGGTTTCGTGGTCGCAAGCGCGGCTGATGAGCATGGGGTCGTGCCCGTGGGTTCAATTACCAGCGGGGTAATTGCGTTACACATTATCCAATATCAGTAGGAATGGCTTTCATTTTGACAGATCAAAAACATTAATTGCGTTAACTATGATGTTGTGCAGACAAATTTTTCCAACATATGAAGCAATGGATTAGCAATAGTCTTCAAAATGATTCAGATTGTGATACATGTCGTGTATTATTCGGTTGGTCCATTAGGATTTATTTAGTAACAGCCCGGAGTTTGGAATTACCCCTGTAACAAATTCCTTACCCCTCATCAGACTATGAGAGTTGGGAAGAGAGCATCTAATATCTATGGAAGAGATAGTGCGCCTATGTCTGCACATACAATTGTGCACTATAATATCTCCAGCTCTGAAAGATAGTCTCTGCTGAGATTGGTCTGGAGGAGGTTGGCAGAGACTGTGGTCATTTTATGAAATCGATTAGTTTTTCGATAATATCGAAATGATTTATATTCGACTCCAAAGCCCGTCATTGCAGTGTAGTGAACACACCAGAACACTCCAGTTACTTAGCCAGGTACCTGGGTGGTAGATTATTTATCAGATATGCGGGAGAAACACATGTAAGTACCCTAATTGCGTAACACACGATCAATCAGAATTACATTGAATATGTTCGAAAAAATTGTCTGCTCAACAACGTAAGTAGCTACCAGTTAAAGTCACCCGTAACGTCATGTGCCAATTTCACGACGTTCGAGTAGCACCAATCCCAATCATTATCTGACCCATAACATATTTGCCACGACATCTGCCAAATACCGTGTTGACTTAACAGTTAGAAGTGGTCCGTTGTAAAAAATTACAACGGGTACGTAGGTACGTACGAGGGCGGGTCAATAAGTCCGTGACTTTTTGAATTTCTGACCTCTTTACTGAAAAAGCAACACTACTCCTGTCAACAGGCATTTGTCAGTTGACTCCTGTCAAAATTTGAACTTGCTGCGTCAGTTAGTTTGTGTTTGACAGCTATCTTTATCAGACTACCCAGTAATTTGAGGAAAAAATGGAAAAAAGTGAATTTCGTGTGCTTATTAAGCATTATTTTTTGCGAAAAAAAACCATTACCGAGACCAAGGCTAAGCTTGATAAATACTATGGGGACTCTGCACCATCGATTTCAATGGTAAAAAAGTGGTTTACTGAATTTCGTTGTGGCCGTACAAGCACTGAAGATGCCGAACGTCCTGGACGCCCAATTGAGGTCTCTTCACCCGAAACAATCGAAAAAATTCACGATATGGTGTTGGCCGACCGAAGATTGAAAGTGCAAGAGATTGTGGAAGCCGTAGGGATCTCGCATGGCTCAGTGGTTTCAATTTTGAATGATCACTTGGGCATGAGAAAGCTTTCCGCAAGATGGGTGCCGCGTTTGCTCACAGTCGACCACAAACGCAATCGTGTAACAACTTCACAGGAAGGTTTGGGGTGGTTTAATCGCAATATTGAGGAGTTTTTGCGCCGTTTTGTAACCGTGGACGAAACATGGATCCATCACAACACACCAGAGACCAAACAACAGTCAAAACAGTGGGTTTCTAAGGGTGAATCGGCGCCAAAGAAGGCCAAGGTGGGTTTGTCAGACAATAAAGTTATGGCGACTGTTTTTTGGGATGCACGTGGGATAATCCACATTGACTACCTTCAAAAGGGAAGAACAATCAATGGGGAATATTATGCGAACTTATTGGACCGATTCAATGACGATTTGAAAAAAAAAACGACCTCATTTGGCCAAGAAAAAAGTTCTTTTCCACCAAGACAATGCAAGGGTGCACACATGTTGCCATGGCAAAAATCCATGAATTGGGCTATGAATTGCTCCCTCATCCGCCCTATTCTCCAGATCTGGCTCCGAGTGACTACTTCTTGTTCCCAAACCTGAAGAAATGGCTTGGTGGAAAAAGATTTGACTCCAATGATGAAGTCATCTCGCAAAAAAGGCCTATTTTGAGGACCTCGACAAATCATATTTTTTGGAAGGGATAAAAAAATTGGAGAAGCGTTGGACAAAGTGTATAGAGCTCAAGGGAGACTATGTTGAAAAATAAAACATTTATTTATCAAAAAATCTGTGTTTTATTCCAAAAGTCACGGACTTATTGACCTGCCCTCGTATTACGTTATTTTTCAGTTCAATATAGTATAGTATCACCAACGATTATTTAAAAAATTATCAATAAAAATAGATTTATTTGACGTGATTGATGATCAATATTGGATGAATTAGAACATTATACTTATGACGAGTACCTAGGATTCGTGTAAAATAATCAACTCGGACTTTAAGTCCGTGTTGATTATTTTACGAACCTAGATGAAACAGATTTTTTTCTGGATTTCGTCTATCTAAGTATGCAGTAAAGTGATTAACTTTATAAAACTTAGAATAAAACCCTAAATCGCAAATGACTTTACTAATAGCATTTTAAATCTACTGAACTTCTGAACAAGAGGTAATAATAAAAAATAATAAAAAAGGGGTAAAAAGTATTAAACGTGTGGGTAATGTAGATTTCTGTTACGTCAGTAACTAATAAAAATTATTTATTTCAGAAATCTAGCAGTTTCAACAAAAACAAGTCTATAATAACGTCACGCCTTGTTTCCCCGAAGGGTTGGGCAGAGGTGTACCTATAGTACACCCACATTTCGCCAGTTATGTTTAAGTCCCATGTAATAGGGGGCGAGCCTATTGCCATCTACCGGGCACAAATCCAGACTTTGGGCTGCTACCGAGAAATTCCAGATAGAAAAACCCAATAACACGTTGCCCGACCTAGGAATCGAACCCAGGACCTCATGCTCAGCAGTAGCAAGTCTATATACTACTGAAGCTAAGGTTTTTTGCTAGTGGATACCAAAATGTCCCTCTCATATTAAGAAAAACTTGCACTTCTATTTTTTAACTTTATCCATGCTAATAAAACAATATTGGTTATTAGAGTAACAGATTATATAAAATATATAAAGTGTGTCACACCACCACCATTGCCACAAGTGCACCCTACGGCAATTGACAACTGCCAATGAAGTCTGACGAGTAACATTGACGTATTATTGAATGAATGTAACGTTTGGTTTGCTCCATCATTCACTTAAACAGGAAGTGGTTATTCGAAGCTTCATTTTCGTTTGTGAAATTGAGAAAAGATACTCGTATCTTTTACTTGCTAATTAACGTTAACCAGGAAGCAACTAATTAACCCTTTACTTGGAGTTGGTGAACGAGGCCCGTGTGTTACGCAATTACCCCGCTGGTTAAGTAGGTAGGTACAGTAAGCAACAAGGGCCCACTATCACTGTTACTTTTACTTAATCATCTAAAATTACTCGATACCTACATTGATTTTAGCATTTCATTAAATAGCTACCTAGGAGTTACTAGTGTTGAATTAATAGGTGAGCAAACGAAATAATTAAAATGACAAAAAAAGGAGTTTTAATTGTCCTTTGTTGTGTACATACCTACCTCCCTACGAGCTTGGATTAAGTGCTGTACCTGCGCTTTCATCTTTATATCATCTAACCTAATCCTCACTATCTTTTGCCTGCTACAACGTCGCTTAAGTACCTAGGTCATAATCGGTCAGCAACAAAAGACAAGCGGTGCTATTCTCTAAAGATACAGCCTTGTGCGCATCGCTGCCGCAGCGGCGAAACACGTATATGTATAACGAAGTGTTTCGCCGCTGCGGCTAAGCGGCTGCGCTGATGCGCGCGCTACGCAAACAAGTTTGAACGGCATTGACCATCACCTTGATATTTGTAGCACCATAGTAAGTCGTTACGTAATTAAGTAATGGTTTGGAATAACTCCGATAGCCGTTATGGGTAATTAATAGGTAGGTAGGTAAGAATTAGGGAGTTCTTTTTCATAAATTTAAACGTTTCGAGGACGTATGTTACCTACACTGAACTATGTTTAAAATGTTACAATAAAATACCTCCCCAGACTCCCCACATACTTCAACTGAATGAGACGAAGTTCAAATCCTTTGCAAAACGCACACTATGCAGGCAGGCATATTATAAGTTAGGGGATTACATCACTGATAAAAATGCCTGGCTTAATGCTGGTCCTGCTCCACACCACAACTAATTAATTGACATTTGAAATACTGTTGGAGCTGCTGAAGATTTTAAGAATATATGTGCATTATATTTATTTTATTTAGGGACAATAAACAGCTACACTAGGTGTTGGAACAATGAAAAAATTATACAAAATAATAACAATATTGCAGCCCACCACATTATCCGCGTATTTACAAAGAAAATATGATAATGAGTGCCACTAGATAGGTAGGTTATAAATAACTTAAAAAAATTACATCACATTCATAAATTAATTACATCATGCAAAATAAAAATTCTTATTGATTGGCAACTGAGTAATAATTAACACTAAAAAACAAATAAATTATAAAATCTAGATTAGCTTACATTCATAAAATTATTGGTTTTTAATAATATTCATTACATTACATTTAAATTTGGATTTTGAGCATACAAAAATAACAATATAGCAAAATTACAATAAAAAGATTCAACCATTCGACGGATCAGGGCAGCGCAAACCAGAATTAGTTCGACATGTATTGACAGCAAATAGGGTGCCTGCACGAATACTACGTATTTGAACAGTGCGTGGAACCACATAGCACAGTTTGCTCGTGAGATCGATGCAATCAAAATCACTATGAACAATACCATACAGTACAGAAGCCTCTAGATAGATACTTACGTCTGGATTCCAGGTTGACCAGCTTATATTTATCTACTAATTGTGAGTACGACAAATACGTTTTGTGGCATCTGTAATGCATGGCTCGCAGAAACTTACGCTGAACTTTTTCAATCTCGTTATAAACTATTAGTTATAAACTCAATCTCCTTTTTATTATATAGATACATTGCACAGGTGTGAGTACTTTGTACTATAGAGCTACCATTTACCGGGTAATGTCATAGATTGACTTGAATGTGCCCTGGAGGCTGATAGTATGTCATGCTCACTCAAATGTCTCGCTGACGGTGGCGCGTGTGTTGGATCATTTAGCTCCCTTCAAAATGGTTGAGCTGAATGGTGCTGATCCATGCGTCATGTTCGTGAACGGGCGCCGTCATTTGGGACTGGTGATCTCCTAGCTGCCACGGCTTATTTTAAAAAAGTATTTTTTGGATTGATATTAATTATGTTTTGCTGCACTCTGGACGCTTTTAACGTGTACGGTTTTTGTACTTCGTTCTCACCTATAGTGTCAACATTAATGATGTAACGAATATATTTGTAATAACAATAATATTTAAAAGAGTGTCCATGGAGTTTCTTGCCCGTTCTTCTCCATAGGTACTTACTACGCTTTGGAATGGGCAACTAGCTTCATATTTCTGACTGACCGACTCCTTGACAATTCAAAAGTGCCTGTAAATGGTTTAATTGAAATAAATGCTTTGAGTTTGAGTTGAGTACCTGCATCTACTTTCTTTACTTTGTTCGAAGCAACTTTGTAAAAGTTATGCAAGTAGGTACTTATCTATGGCTTCTATTAGGAAGGTATTTGTGGTGTAGCCAGAGTATCAACTAATGTCGCAAGCATTATAAGAAATAAACTATCCTATGTATAGGAACATACCTACTAACTAGAAAAGCCAAAGAAAAATAGCCGCAAAAGGAAATTTTCGGCAAATCAATTGTTGTCATCATGGCGGTCTTGGCGTGAGCTCGTTCTTCATATTTCTTGATTATTTCTCCGTTTCTCCCCGGTTTAGTATTCACACTAAGTGTCGATTTCACCAATGAAACTGATCACGTTCAGCACATCTAATACGCGGTCAAGAGCTGTCAGTGTCAATATTCCACAGAAAATAATGACACTGACAGCCCTTAAACCTAGTTTATGTGCTGAGGCACTCAGTTTCATTTGTGAAATCCACCCTAAGTGCCTATTTCGATCGCGATCAGCACTTTTAAACCCAGTTCAAGAGCAGTCAGTGTCTTCGATATGGAATATTGACACTGACAGCCCTTAAACCTAATTTATTTGCTGATCGCGTTCAGTTTCATTGGTGAAATAGGCATTAAGGGTGGATTTAGATAGGTGAAAAACCAATCCAACTGATTCATTATATAGGTATCTACGTACCTAAGTATAAGCCATGATCATACATCCGAGCCTAGAACGACGACAAGCCTATTTTTAGCGAAATAATTTTTCTTCTTCCACTGACAATGGCCTGCGAATTAACACTTCACTTTAGCAATTTATTTACCTATGTTTATTCATTGACACAGCTTGCTTTGATTTCGTCCCATGGAAACATAAGTACCTACTACAGGCGCGTAGGTGTGAAAAAGTGTCGAAAATTAAAATAATGCTGTTCACACTCTCGTCGTACACGCTATACCTGCATGTTAGCCAAATTTTTTTTTTAACTTTTATTTCTAATAATTTTTGACTAAGTCAATAATTATAATCTTAATGAAATGAATACTAAATGTTAGCTCAGTTTACGGACTATGACTATATTTCCGATACCATAAATAAATCTCTATTTAAGAACTACACAAAAATATCAATGTTACATGTGAATAAATTATCCTCAATTTTACCTTGGAGGATGATTTTACAAAAACGCTGTAAGATGTTAACACTACGCAATTGCCAAAGTTTCAGCATCGAACATCATCATCTGGGACTAATGCACAATGACGCATAAACGTGCATTGGAAGAACTTAATCGAACATTGAAAGATCTGCGCAATGACTCGAGATGTTTTGGAGGTGCAATGATTTTACTGTCTGGCGATTTTCGTCAAACACTGCCAGTAATTCTAAGATCAACTGCTGCCGACGAAATAAACGCTTGCCTCAAATCATCGAATCTATGATGCTATGTGAAGAAACTTCAGCTGACAACAAATATGAGAGTTGCATTGCTGAACGATACATCTGCTGAAGATTTCTCTGAGCTATGGCTGACTATCGGTAATGATCGAGTAACGGTCGACGAATCGAGAGGATTGATTTAATTTCATCCTAATTTATGTATCTTAGTCTCATCAAGTAAGAAAAAATTGTAAATAGGAAAGTATTCAAGTATTCACAAACATCATTACTAACCACAAAAATAATGAATGGTTGAGCGAGCGAGCAATTTTGACGGCTAAGAATAAAGATGTGGGTGACTTAAACTACATAATTCAGAATCAGATCATTGGTACACAGCATTCATTCAAATTGACGGTGTAACAAATGAAGATGAAGCCACCAACTAACCAAATGAATTTTTTAACTCCTTGGATGTGCCTGGCTTACCACCGCACAATTTACGACTTAAGGTTGGCTCCGTAGTAGTTAATCATGATTCGAAACATAAACCAACCAAAACTGTGCAACGGAACGCGTTTGGTGGTAAGTAAACTGATGAACAATATGATATACGCCACGATACTCAAAGGAAAATTCGAAGGTGAGGAAGTTCTCATTCCGAGGATCCCGATGATGCTCCCAACCGATATGCCGTTTGAGTTTAAACGACTTCATTTTCCAATCCGTCTTGCATTAGCCATGACCATTAACAAATCACAACGCCAATCCTTGAAATTTTGTGGTCTGAATCTAAAAAAACAATGTTTTTCCCATGGTAAATGATAAGTGGCATGTTCACGGGTCGGAAGACCATCTGCGTTTTTTGTTCTTGCGCCTGATAATAAAACGAAAAATTTCGTCTACCACAAGGTGCTTCACTGAAGAGTGCAACCTATGCACCACTTACTTTATTTTTTATATATATTTATTATACAGATAAGAAAAAAAAACTGCTTATTTATTGCCTCCAAGGCGGAACAAAGTTCGCCGGGTCAGCTAGTTTATAATACATATTAATGACAGCGCCCAACGCGCAAGCGCGGCGTGCTCTGATCTGATCTGATGGGCCTTCCATTGTGAGCGACCAGCTTTCAGTGCCATAGGTCATCACTGGCAACACGCACTAGTCAAAGACTTTCGTCTTGAGACACTGCGGTATGTGGGACGAGAACTTATTGCGTAGCTTCCCGAACGCTGCCCAGCCGAGTCGGATTCTACGATTGACCTCTTTCTCGAAGTTGGACCTACCTAACTGGACAATTTGTCCTAGGTAAACATATTCGTCCCCGACTTCGAGTGTCTCCGATCTTCGTGAGAGTGGGTGTAACATGGGCATTTGACTTGACCTTTGTTTTGTCCGTGTTAATTTTAAAACCCACTCTTTCGGAAGCTCTACTGAGGTCATCGAGCATTGCACTGAGGTCCTCCATGGCCTCAGCCATGACTACTATGTCGTCAGCAAATCGAAGATGAGTGATGTACTCGCCATTGATGTTGATGCCAACCCCTTTCCAGTCCGGAACCTTGAAGACATCGTCCAGTGCAGCGGTGAACAGTTTCGGAGAGATAACATCTCCCTGTCTCACACCGCGCTGCAGAAGGATAGCTTTCGAGTTCTGGTCCTGGACTCGGACTGATATGGTAGCGTTTTCGTATAGACACTTCATCACCTCGATGTACCGATAGTCAATCTAGCACCGTTGAAGAGACTGCAGTGTCTCGATCGAATCGAAGGCATTCTCGTAGTCCACAAACGCTAAGCAGAGAGGAAGGTTATACTCCTCGGTCTTCTGTATAACCTGCCGCAGCGTATGAATGTGGTCTACGGTGCTAAAGCCTTTACGGAATCCGGCTTGTTCGGGAGGTTCGATGTCGTCAAACCTGCGCCCAAGACGGTTAGTGATGACTCTTGAAAATAGCTTGTAGATGTGGCTCAGAAGTGAGATGGGCCGATAATTCTTAAGAAGAGCATTGTCGCCCTTTTTTAAAGAAAAGTATCACCACAACTCGTTTCCATGCCTGCGGCGTTATGCCCTCGAGTATGATGGAATCAAACAGCTTCTAGAGGGCCTCAAGAACAGGTTTTTCGCCGGCCTATAAGTCACCCGTCGCCTTATTGTTTTTGAGCTGCTTTAGAGCAATCCTAATCTCGTACAAGCTGACGTCCGGGATGTATGATGGGACAGGAGCAATTGCCTTCATTTTGTCACTTCAACAACATTCATTGCATTATTTACGTTGTTAAGAAGACAAATTTTTCAAACATGTAGCAATGTATTAGGGATATCCTTCAAAATCATTCTAACTATAATTGAAAGTGTGTTACGCAACAGGGTGCTGGGGTTTCGTAATGCCTTGAATGAGCAATTACTCGGTGAAATCTGTCACCTCATTCATAGCCTACATTTAATTAACAAAGTAGTGCACTTCTCGCTTTCCAATTAATGTTGGATGGCGTTGACCGATTGCTTAAGTACCTACGTGGCACAGCGTAAAAACATGACTCATTGTAACAGTTCAACAAAAGATTTAAAAAACCCGTGTCACAAGCACATTGCATTGGATTTCCTATAATTGCGCAAATCTGCGATTATGTGGGACCTTTGTTTAATCTATGCAAGCGCTTAAGTAGGTTTAAACCTGTATTATTAACAAATCACTGTTATTACGAGTATCATTAATGAGTTATATTGACAGATTGATTTCACAGATTATATTCAGTAGGAATAGGGATAGTTAGAATAGGGCGTGGTAGGTAGCAGGTTCAAGTCAAGCCAGGCAAGTAGATACTGTCGACGACATTTTCGCATGACCCCCATTAGGACGATTTTGGTGTGCACATGCCAGTGACTACCCCCGCTTGCATTGTTTTCGTCCACCAATAGCGCTTCAGCGCACATTATAAAAAAAGAGACAATCTTCATCATTGCTCAAACTAAAACAGTTAACATTAAAAAAAACGGTCAACCTTCATTCATTGGTCAAACAGAAAAAGGGCGGAATAACCTACGATTTCAACGTGCAGCCGAAAATGTTTTGAAAAGCATGACCCTTTTCAAAACATTTTCGGCTGTCCTCGATAGTACCTACCCGTTTGAATTTTCGAATTCATTGTCTGACGGTTAAGGAAATTCTTAGCCAGTAGGGCTTAGGCAACTACATCACCTTCCTTCATACAGTGTGAAGTGTTCGTTCGTTCCTTCTCTGTTGGTATGTGAAGAGGATTTGTAATGCAGTAGGTACCTAAATATCTGGTTTGTTGGGTGGCCGTATCCTTGTCGTCGGAGGGAGTCAAACACCTCAGAGAGCTGCCGAGCCGGCACCAGCCGGGGTTGCGGAAGAATCGTACGTTCCCGCGACCCCCGGCGTAGGTGTGAGATGGAACACCGGGGTGATCTTTAGTCAGTAAGAGTCTGACAGACCTCTCCGTCCGGAGGACATCCATGAGGATTTTCCACCCCGGATCAACAAAACAAAAACAGTTTGCATGACATAATTTGACGTCAGCGAGCACGTGGTGTGAAAATACCATTACCTGTCTGTCTGTATTATGAATTTTGATCAATAATGAAATATTAATTCCTATGAGATAATTATTTAGAGTAATTGGAAGTCTGAGTACCTTATGTTGTTGGTACAACTATGTTAATAAACGCGTAACATTGTAGACCCATACAAATGATTAGATTAATGAATAGATAGAATGATGCATAAAAAGTAACTCGAACCAAATCATACTATCATCTCCCGATTGTACATAGAGAGGCCATGTTTAGTGAGTGTATTTAACACATTACTAAAACGGAACCTGCTTATCGTCGTTTTCCATAGGCTTATCTAAAATGAGAAATGGTGTCATGGCCGTCACACAGCCGCTGAGTGTGCTTTGCGATCAGGCGCAGATCATGACTTCATGAGCACACGTTTGTATCACTCACCTACTATTAACAGGGGAATACTGAATAGGCATGATAGAACGTGCGTGATGTATTCTGCAAATACAAGGTCTATAACAGGTAACATCGGTTTGGATCAGTCTGTGGTTAGGTTATTGATGTTATTTACTACCTCGTAAAGGAAAAACAGACTTAGGTAAACTTAAAATTCACAGCCTCCAGTGTCTCAATGTTAATGATAACCACCGAAATCGACAAATGCAAACAAATTCATGATCAGAAACAAAACATTAAGATTGTACTCGTATTATCATTAAAGTAAGAGATATCGTTGCGCGGCACGTTGGCTGCATCCTTACGACGATAAATTGAATGCATTGACCTTATAAAATTCCTCTCACATTGTGCAGTATGCTCTCAAGGTAGGTTAGCACCTGTTCACAATACATGATGCATGTTATTGATGCTTCAAGTAAAGAGTAGGTACATTTTCCATTAGGTGGGAATAGTTAGGTACTTATTAATTCATACGCCACCAACAGGTAAACAAAGACTACTTAGAGGTTGTTTTTGCCTTTGAATATTAGGTATTTTAGTTTGTAGATGTTATCATGATTACATTAACCAGATTATTTCGATAAGTATTTTAATGTTATTGTTTGTTTTTCCACGTTTTCCTTATATATAAGGAAACATCACTTGATAACCTATGATTTTGTAACTAAGTACCTACCCGTTTGTCGTAGCACGCGAGCTACGGCGTGTGCTACGAAATCGTCCTGTATTTGCAATTTGGCTTCCAAACATGTAAACAATTAGTAGCAGTTTGCGCTGCAACTTCAATTTTACTTCACGTTTTCAATAATACGTACTTACTGACAATTATGAAAACAACAAAATTTACTCTGATGTAAAGTCAACATTTGTTTAAGTCTATTTTAAACAAATGTTGACTTTATATCACACTTGTTATCAAACAAGGATTTGAATATGGATTAGAAGTTGTTAGCATCCCACAGACTGTCATTTGTTGAGGGATGTAGGTACATAAAAGTACCTACCTACCATAGAGGTACTTACCTAGGTACCAAAGTACCTACTCGGCTAGCTAGTAAGCCGATGGCCGAACCCTATAGCCTATCTTCAGTGAACGATAGATCGCTATTGACGATAGACAGTATATTTATATATTTCCTTGTAAGACATCTCACAATCATTGTTAGAGGGTATCTATCTAATCTAAAGAAAACAATAGATATGATTCTCTACTTGAACCTCCCGTGTGTTCTGTTTCAACAGACTTCACTTTAAAAAACAATGTGCATACCTAATAGACCTTTTTACAAAAAGTTCTTTAAATTCTTAAATGACTGGATAATTAAAACTCTGTAATTAAGTACATTTAACAAGATTTCACTGAATTTTGCTGAACAAATTTCTAACGCTGAACAGGAGGAATGAAACGTAATTGACAGATTGACATAGGAAACACCAAACCTTGTTGAGTTTACATACAAATGAGGATATATTTCGGTGATTAAATTACTCACGTCTGTTTTATTTGAACGAAATCTATAAGTAAGTTCATACCAACTTAATTTGCTCATGTATTTATGGTCAATGCGCCATTTATAAGTACTTTATCTCTGTCTTGGAAATGTAGACACATTATTGCTATGTTGATAGCATAGTATATTAGTGGGGTTATAACTAATATAACAAATCGTAGTATTAGTGACGAGTCCGTGTTGTCCACTTATACTAACAAGATAGTGAGCAATCATGAATCTTCATGTTGTACGAAGGAGCATCCACCTATAATACCAACATCCTTAGAGGCTACTACTAATGTGATAAGGTGTTCTCTTCCTAATGGAACCGAAACTTTTTGTAACTGCGATTGCTTACACAAACATAAATAAGTTGCCATCTGATCACAAGCGACAAACAGTAGCATTTTGCTCCTACCTGCCTGCGCAAAAAAATCCAATAAGGTTTAGGCCAATTACATGTAAAAATTTTGAGGTTAAAAATTAAATATCTCTTTGGCCAGTAAATTAGGTGTTAAAAGTTTTAATAATATATGTGACCCAAATGAGGTCCGTACCGAGTTCTTTTCACTATTTAACACACAATTTAATTAAACTTTTCCACTAAAGACCAAAAGTATTTTCACAAAGTTCTTATTTAGTGATTGGGCGACTTCAGATATTCTTCAAAGCAGGGAAAAACTTTTTGAACTTTATGGTCTAAAGCAACTTAGGAATAATACACGTACAAGCTTTGATCAGTATGTTGCAAAACTTTCTAAAACTTTTAAAAATGTGTGCAAAATTGCTAAAGCTCTTTATATTAGCAATAAAATAAAATAAAATCACCTGGCAAATAATAAATAATGAAACAGGTAGGAAAAAACAGCGAATTTAATTTAGAGTAATGCCCATAAACCCCATGTCATGGCCCTATCAACTCAGATGCAGAAATAGCTCAGAAATTCGATTTTATTTGCTAATTTTACCCTTAAAACTACTGAAGCTTTAAATTCTTCACCCGCGTTCTGGGCTGCCTCACTTAGAAAAAAATTAAAGGCATGTCCTTTGGAGTTTAGGTTTCAGCATACAAACTTCCAGGCTGTCATAAAAGCTTTTCAAGATCTTAAAATGAAATCAACAGAAAACTCTAGAGAATGTCTGTAAAAGTATGTAGATCTATCATCGAAACCGTTGCGCCCTATTAAGTTTTCATATTTAACACCAGTGTAGACCAAGGAGTCTTACCGGATCATTAAACACAGTAAAGTAGTTATTTTGTTAAAATCCGGTAATAGTAAAGAACCCAACAATTATAGGCCTGTATCAATTTTGCCAGTTCACAGTAAGGTGTTTTAAAAGTTGCTTCTCAATCAAATGTTACGTCCCTTTAATAAAAACTCCACCTTTCATGAACAACAGTACAGTTTTGCCAAAGGGCGTTGTACCACTGACGCTGGTATCACCCCAGTAAAGAACATTTTTAACGCCTGCGAAGAACCACAATATGCCATTGGAATCTTTTGCAACCTCTCTAAGGCGTTCCATTGCGTACACCATGAGACACTTCTGCTGAAACTAGAGCACTATGTGATTAGAAATACAGCTCTTGATCTATTAAGATCATACCTGAAAGATAGAAAGGATAAAGTTAAAGTAAACGGCATAAACTCGTTAGGGTCTGAAATGGCAATGGGCGTTCCTCAAGGTTCGCCAAAGATAATGGGTCCATTCCTCTTCTTAGTTTACATGAATGATTTACCCCAATTACTTCAAAATCAACCGAACATGGTGTTATTTATAGATATCAATGATTTTTAAAATAGACTGACGGTCACAAAATTTGGACGCCGTGAATAACTCGAGTTTTCAAGTCCAAGATTGGTTTACGGTAAATAATTGGAAAAAAATGAAAAAAAAAATGCATTAAACTTAGATTACCTTAGAGAGAGAAAAATGGAATTTACTAATCAGACGGTTTTTCTAGGAATCACGCTAGACGAGACATTACAATAGGGACCACATTTAACATCTCTTGCGGGGCGGCTAAGCTCGGCCGATTATGCTGTTAGAAAGATAAGACAGTTAACAGATGTAGAAGCCGCGCGTTTGGTATACTTGGTGACTTCCACAGCATTATGTCGTATGACATTTCACTATGGGGTCGGGCTGCTGACATTGAATACATTTTTATTTTGCTAAAGAAAACTGTCAGAGTCATTTACAATCTACGTCGTCGCGAATCTCAGGGAAATATTTAAAAAGATTAATTTTATGACAGTACCTTGCCAATTAATTTATGAAAATATTATGTATGTAAGACAAAATCTACATCTTTTTAATCATCATCATCATCATCAGCCTATTTTAGTCCACTGCTGGACGTAGGCCTCCCCTAATGAGCGCCATAGCGCCCTGTCTTTAGCTTGACGCATCCAGCATCTGCCTGCAATCTTTCGCAGCTCGTCATCCCACCTGGCCGGAGAGCGTCCTACACTACGTTTGCCGAGTCGCAGTCTCACTCAAGAACTCGTTTACCCCAGCGTTTGTCGGTTCTTCGCGAGATATTGCCGGCCCACATCTTTTTAGTAAAATAAGTAATAGACATAATTTTAATACTAGAAATAAACATAAAGTAGATCAACCATTTTCCAGATTACATCTTTTATGGGGTACTGTGTCAAATGTTACAACAAAATACCTTGTGATATATTGCAAGTAAATTAAAGAAAATTTAAAACTCTTATAAAAAGTACACTTTGTAAACAAGCATATTACAAATTATATCCAAGATAAGAATGCTTGGAATCATGCTGGTGCAGCTCCATTGGACAATCTAGCTTAGACAAAATCGAACTGATTGCTAAATCAAAATTCTCGTGTTGCAATGTTTGTTACCAAAGTCCTCCGAGACAGCTGAACCGATTTGTATGAAATTTTGTGTGCATATCGGGTAGGTCTGAAAATCGGCCAACATCTATTCTAAAAAAAAGAAGCAAAGCAAAGTTTGCGGGGTCAGCTACTTTAATGGTATAATTTGGTTATTTTGACATTGATTTACATTCTTTGATTACTTAATTAACACACTGACTTATTCCTTGTTAATATTTTAGGAAATACGTATTCTTTTACAATGTTTGTAAATATGTGAGCAGCATGTATCTATCTATCACATAACTAATTTATCTGTGTTTGCTTTATTTTTAATTATTTTTACCTATTGTGGTATAGTAATTTTATTCTTGGTGCATCGTATTCACATATAAAATAAAATTAATCTATACAAAATATTTAAAAAAACTTTAAAAGTAACGATGGAGTTTCTTGCCCATTCTTCTCCATACGAATCTACCTTTTAGAAGAGGCGACTAGGATCAATTCTATTTTGAGGTAAATGTTGACGTTCAAAAGTACCTATAATGTGCCTATTTGAAATACATGCTTTGACTCTTTCACTTTTGATTTGAAGATTTTGAAGATCATTTTCATCTCAAAACCATTTTCCCAATCGGAACTCTGTTACGATCTGTCAAAATCACTTTTGCATAACGTACTTTCAATTGAATCGGACATGTTTTAAATGATTATTACAAAAAAAAAGGTGAATATTGCTTAGATAGGTACGTTTATCCCTGCAATTCGGCAGAAAGACCTATCTGTAATTTTTTGTAACTGTCCTGAAAAAACAAATAGCTGTCAACATGTTATTGGTACGCCTATTTTGGCATTTTCACATAATTGTAGCACTCTTTGCATTTTCATACAAATACGTGTAGCTATCCATAGTAAGCGTACAGACCTTCCCATCGATAGATGGCGTGGGCCGGTAAGATTCCTTAATCTATTTTATTATTGGGACGTAAAAACCAGAGATAGATAGGTATATCTCCAGTACGCTAAAATTGGTGATAGATACGTTATTGGGTTCTTCCATAAAAGTTATAATTGAAGATTACTGTATTGATGAGACACATGTGACAAGATGACGTTTAGGTTTTTTGTTATTTATTTGTTACATTACCACAGATTACATTGTTATATTTTCGGGGAACTCTGCATGAGTGAAGAGATCTTCAAGGCTATTTTAATTCTTCGAATATCGGAAATACCGTCTGTCATGCTAACAGATCTCTTGTTGATAATATTGAATGAAGATACATTGGATCACTGTATTATACATGATGACATTGATGACTCATAGAGATGTCAGAGATGTCTTATTGATCTAGTTTCTAAGTTTGTTACAATAACAGATTGTATTATTTTTACTGGACAGAGTCCAAATGAAAGAGACTGGAAGGTACGTACGGATATGTGTGATCAAGTGACATCATAAATTAAAGTCGTGGGACGGCTTATTTACCTAGTCTGAAATAAAATGAGCTTTGCAATACAGAGTTGTGTCTTTGTATATCGGTATTTTTTCCATGAAGGATGTTTACATCACCGTTGTTTTGTTAAAAAAGTACCAGGAACTGAACCAATAAGTAAATAAAAAGACGAAATCATTATCTGTACATATCGCCAATGAGAACAACAGATTTCCGCGTTGCTCGAATACTTATTAATATATCCACTCAATAAATTGCTGGCCTATGTAAGTACTTTCATATGCCCTTGAACGTGAATCTTAAGAGCAATATTATACTTATAAATAAAGCAGTAGGTAGGTAGTTGACCAATATTTATATAGTCAAATAATATATTTATAAGTAGGTACCGACGCTTTTATAAATATTTGATCTTTTTGGAGATGATGATCGGATGATATTATAATGAAGTTTGCATAGATACCTACATGGATCAATAACCAGCTGCTCATAGTCCAATCAATCGCCATCTTCCATCGCCATCAGACATACGACTATCACGGGACCGCCCTGCCGGAAGTACTTATAATAATAATAAGCATAACAGCATAATCAGCATATAATGTTCCCACTGCTGGGACACAGGTCTCCTCCTCTTTCAGTGCGGATTGGTAGATGTCACATGACTTCGAACTTTTGGTACTACGAGTAGGACATCGGTTTCCTTACGGTGTAATAATCAATTTATTTCAGTCGAATCAGGCCCATAGATACCTTAACCTAAACATACATATTTTATTATATATATGTTAAATAAGACAAATGTAATAAATGGTCTTACCTAAGCCTTCAGAGACTTCACTTTGCAATAGCTTGACTTTGTGTCTTGTGGAACTTGTCTGCGCAAGCGATGGTGTTATAAATAGATACATTTTATTGGTAAGCCTACATTAATAAAAGCTTAGATAAAGGAATGCATTTATGTGTGCATAATAAAATAATACTTGCCATGTGTTTCAAAAATGGCATCAAATAAAAAATAAAGATATATTTCCAGTTACTTATGGCAATTTAACTCCTTTATGGGATGAATTTTCAAAAATCCTTCGTTAGTGCTCTTTTTTTTTTGGGAATGGCATCTCGCAGGTCAACCTATGAGGTTGTCGTCTGCTTAAGCGGACTTGACTGTGGTTGCCCTAATAAATAAAGCCATGCCATGACTTAAACTTAAATACTAACGAAAAACTAAGCGACTACATGCTAAGGGCACCCCTTTATGGGGTACGAACCTCGCCTTAGGGCGTCGCTGGAAGAGGGCAGCAAGGGACTAGCTGGATCAGGATTTGAGTGATTTTGGGACGAATTTAAAGCTACAGGCTCAGCGGCGCGGGCTGGCTCGAGCAAGGGTCGGGCGGGGCGTGGATTTGGGCATCGCGGAGGGCCTCGGCGGCGAGGACGGTAGGACGGCGATCGGGTTGTGCGCTTGTGTAAAGTGCTGGTGGCCTTACTGCTCTCCTGGAGTAGGGTAGTGGTGTCGTCGGGGGCGATTAGGGTAAGCCTTGGTCGGCGAATACTGCTTATGCGGGAGGGAGTATAGCGGGCGGCCGCTGAAATCAGGGGATTTGCGTTGTTTTATGCCACAGTCGAAGAAACGCTTAGATAAGCGTTTCATAAACTGGTCTATCGTTCGCTTTTTAAGGTCGACGTGGAGATCAATATTGCGGACATAGTAGGGGGCACCCGTGACCTTTCTGAGGAAACAATTCTGTAGGGTCCGCGAACCGCCTTAATGTGCTGCTTAAAGGTGAGGTTTGGGTCTAGGATCACGCCTAGGTACTTAGCTTGCTTCTCCCAAGGGATTGGCTTGCTGTACATAGTGATCGGACTGGGGAGGGGGAGAGGGAATCGACGACGTCTCGAGAAGAGAACCGCCTGACTCTTATCGGTGTTGATCTCGATTCTCCATTTCCGGAACCAAGCGCCTAAGATGTTTGCGGAGGTTTGGAGAGTACGAGCTATAGCTTTGGGATTCGTTAGTGCTCGTTAGGTTTAGCTTCGTTAAATATGGAACTTTTATTGCAAAATTTCAAGCTTCTCTAGACACACGCAGCGGTTTAGGTTGTGCGTTTTCTGTCAGTGAATTTAAGTAGAAGATACCTACGAGCAGTGGTGGCTCAGTGATAACGGCCGCGACTTACGAGTTGGAGGAGGAAGGGTCGAACCCAAACAGGCGCTTTACTTTGTGTAAATTATTTCATCACCACTGCTCTCAAAACGGTGAAGGAAAGCATCGTGAGGAAACACAAAAGGCATGTCTTAGAACCAAAAATTCGAAGACATGTGACATTTACCAACCCGCACTGGGCCCGCGTGGTGAATAGCGGCCCACTCCCTCTCACAGAGAGGAGGCCTGTGTCCCAGCAGTGGGAAAATAGGCTGATTATGCATGTTTGCACTGTTATGCATAACCTACGTGAAACCAGAGGGGTAATTCCGTAACACACGATCAGTAGTAATAGCTTTCATTTTGACAGTTCAAGAACATTCGTTGCGTTATTAACGTTGTTGAGTAGACAAATTTTTCGAACATGTGCAGCGATGGATTAGAACTGTCCTTCAAAATTATTCAGATTGTGATTGGTAGTGTGTTACGCAATTAGGGTGCTGTTCTACGGTTCCAGTCTGCAGCGTAGGTAATCTTCTCGATATAAAAAAAGTTTTACTCTACGTCAATATTTTTTTTCTAGAACGTCTCCAATTGAGAAGACATATTATACGATTATAACTTTAGCACAGCTTTATTAAAAGTATTCGAGTAAGTCGGATCATCTATTGCACTTCTTCGCCAGTTATTTGCAAGATAGATATAATCTACGTACTGCTGAGTACGTAGATTATAATGGGTGTGAATCCTACCCATATTACACCAGCACCCTAATTGCGTAACACATTTTCGTAAACGATTACGACTAATCTGTTTGATTTTGACGGTTCAAGAACATTCATTGCGTTCTATAGAACGCAATGAATATTGTTGAGCAGAATTTTTATCGAACTTAAGAAGCAATGGATTAGCAATCTGTTTCAAAACGATTCAGATTCCGATTGATTGTGTATTACGCAATTAGGGTGCTGGTCCGGTGTGAGCCAAGGTAGCAATTTGGGGCCTCTCGAATTCATCATAATGATAAACGATTTGCCGGAAGTCTTTAAACATTGCACTTGTTTATTAGTTGCGGATGACCTTAAGTTGCTGCTCGAGGTTAATAGTGAATCCGATTCCTATTGCGAACGATTGCAGGAGGATATAGATAGGGTATTGGAATGGAGTCAGTACAACGGGCTTTTCTTTCGTGTTGTGTGTAAAAGTGTGTTTGTTACATGTAGCAGTCTTATCAAAGTTTCTTTTATTATACATATTTACTTTGTTAAGACTGCCAGATGTAACAAACACACTTTTCATTCTGGCCAAGACGTAGTTTACTTAAGGGATAACATTTGGGTCCCAGCAAATGTTCTAGAAATACTCTCATCTCCGAGGTCTCTGATGTTAACCTAATACCTATCTCGTTGCTAGAGGATACAAAAAAACTCTCTTAAAATGGGAGATGAGTGTATTTCTAGATTCTTCATGAATTAAAAAATCATCGATATATGTAAACAAACCTTCAATGTCACTAAAGCAATTTCTACAATTTTCCTTTCATCCTTCTCGTCATCAAGTCCAGAGGCAACAAGATATACACTTAGCTGTTGCTTAAACCTTCTCCAATTGCTTGGCAAATCCCCACCGAGACACCGTATCGGGTAGGTTGTACACGACGCTACGGTCATGTTTGCAGACAATTATTACAAACTGTACAGCGTTTATCGCAAACGATGGTACGTTATAAAACAATTACGACTGCGCCATGCTTCATGTTGATTATAATAAAACAACATAATGAACAATAATGCAAATGTGCTTTTAATAAGATCACTTAGTACAGTGCTCCCAGTCTTAAGTCCAGGACGCCATTGCTTTTCTCACACTAGTGTTGTCCATCCATCATATTCCATCCATTAGTGATGTTCCAACTTACTAAACAACACTTAACATACATACTACAGAAACTATTCATTATTTACCGTCTATTTGAATAAACAACTTACACGTAATATATTTTTCAACACATTTGCTCAAAAATGCATTCACGAAGCCTGTGTTCGAAAGTTAAAAATTAATCACCGTACAACGGAATGTGCGGTAAAATAAGTACTCCGCTTATTTACCTGTTTTACCACATATTCCGTTGTATAGCGCCGTACGTATCCGGTACAGTTTATTTCCAAAAGTATAAAAGAATCCTCCCACCAAGGAGTTTCACGTTACGAGAATAAATAAGCTGAATGATCGAACCTTAAGGAGGTTCGATCATTCAGCTTATTTATTCTCTATAGGTCTTAGAAACGCTTTTGCTCAATGCGTTGGTCTCACTTTAATACTAAAGAGAAAATGAGATGAAAGGTGTAGTTCTAATTTTCACAAAGCACGTGGCGTCACTTGCAAATTCGCGCCATTACCATATAACGTCAAAGATTGTTGCGACTTTCCAAATGCTATTCTCCAAGCAAAATAATAATATGAGTTCAAGCCAGGATATTATTCGATATTATTATGGAATCTACTACACCTGATATTAAATGGTCTCTTGCCGACATAATCGCGAGATTGTAAATTGATGATTTACAATAATTTTATATCAAAGAAGACTCGAAGCAATATTCATTAATCCCCTGAAAATGTTCTGATGGCTTATTTCAATGAATTACGTGGGGAGCCGTTTTCAATGTCGTCAATATATTCAATGTTAAAAAGCACTATTAAAACCAATAATGCTTATCTGTAAGTACCTATAATTTAATTTTGGTCTAATGAAAAAGTTTGTTTCATTTCCTATTGCACCGTTTTCTCGCAAACGTGTTGAAAAACGTTGTATGACACACGTGCGGTATTTGCAAACCGACAACTGCGTCTACTCGTTTGTAAAAACCAACTTACCGCACTAGTATAAAAACAGCTATTAATGTATTGACTAAATTTTCATAGTGATGTTCAGAGGATAGCCGTGGTCTTATACCACTAAAGCTTAAGATAGCTTACTACTGTTATAATGTTTTGTTTTGTTACGGCATATTTATTTTGTGCCTGACTTTATGTCCTCCAGAGGGAGCCATATTCAATTTAATATGACGTCACATAGCCTTTAACCAACGCACGATCAAGAAGCTTCCAATGATACGTCATTTGTCAAATTATGATAAGCAGTTTAGAAGATATGAGGGAACAGATAAACAAACATACGTACCCACACAAATACATATCGGTCAAAAGGTAACACTCCATTTTGCTTCGCCGTAGTCGGGTAAAAAAGGCATTTAAAAAAGGTTCTTCGGTGAGATGAAAAAGTCGCACATCTGTAGTATATTTAAATTGTCTAAGTCAAATTGCTACAATGGTCGTGCTAACTGTACCAATACGGCAATCTCCAAATACCTACATTTTGTTTTGTAATGCGTTTTTTGAGGCAGGCTCAGCTAAGCAAGACCCAAAACTATTTTACATAAAGTGAACATGTATGGGATGCTTTTCGATGTATCATTTTGTAAACTTACCTTTCAAAGAAACAGTGTAGGTACCTACTTATTTGTACAATATCTTGGCCACTCACTTAGTGCAAATCTTAACATCTGCATCTTGTTTAATAATGTTTGACCATTAGGCATCTTCTATCTATTTATTTATCTGCCTATTAAGTACATTTATACTGTCAATAAGAGGTGTTACACAAGTGTGTTAATTTATTACAGTATGGGAATTACTTGACTCAAGTAAACTAAACAAAGTCACAAAGAATGGTACGATGGATATGCGTTTTACTTATTTACCTTATTTAAATAAGTAAAACATTAACCGGTTATGCACTCATTTAATCTACATATCGCGGGTGTAAAAAGTCACTTAACGAAGCCGAGAGTCACTTGTACTTGTTTCTTATTCTTTTTTTTCTTTTTTATTCCCCGCCTTTGTTAGCAATTTTTGTACCGAACCATATCTGCTAACCTTCTGGTTACGAAGATTTTGAAGGTCAAAATTCCAACGTTTTTTTTTTTAAAGAAAACAAGGGTTTAAAATTTATTTATAACAACTTGAAATAATATAATATAATAAAAATAAAATAATAAATTATTTATTTCAGGCTACAATGGCCCACAGACATATACCTTGCCAACTAACATGTATAAAGTATAAAACAAAATTTTGTTTATACATATATATAGCTTAAAACTATTCCCTAGCTTGTTCTTGTGCTGTCCTGTGGTAGTTGTCCGCAGAAGCGACGGAACACCACGTCCTGAGGCCAAAAGTCTTCTTCAATGACGACGGGCAGATATAAATTCGGTACGCGCACCACGAACGCCTTGAAGTTGACGTTGCGGTGTTGCCTCGTCTTCTGGCGCACGTACTCTACGATGTCCTCCGCCTTAGTAGTGTAGTGTAGGCGGGAGATGTACACCGGTGTGTTCGGCTTTGCGGCGCGCAAGCTGACTTCGGGCATCTTTGGAGCTTTGCCGCAGCGGTTCTTGTTCGTTCGCGATCGGCGCTTCCTCCTTTGCACCGTCACGAAACCTTCATCATCAGCCCTATTCGGCGCCTTTTCTGGCATAGGCTTCATACTTGAAGCGCCTGGGGCATTCGCGGTAACGCTAGCGAAACCCTTTTGTAGGGGCTTCGCCAGGGCAGGGAAATACCCCCACGACCCCTGTACCGTTGCATGCACCCATAAGCGCAATATTTTTCTTGTGTTACATTGCGCAATTCCGCAAACAGCAAATTGGTGTGTAACCAATTTGGTGTGTAACCAATAAAATAATAGAAGTCTTTTGTGAGTCATTATTTTTGTGCAATCTTACTTAGTTTGATGTACTGAACGCGTAGTTGACGGCTATGTGATGGATGATTTTTCTTTTTTTTTCTTGTGTTATTAATCTTAAAACTTGGCACGAATACATATCTAAGTAAATTATAATGGCTAACATTTTTTATTCTTCTAAACTGTCCCCGTAGGGGGGATTGGGGGGGTGTCAAAGTTTGTACGAAAAATTTTTAAACGCGCGGTCCGATTAACTCGAAACTCAGTACATATACTTAAGACCAAGAATAAAGAATAACTTATACAGGGTTTTTCCGAAAATCCGTACTTGAAGGGCCACTGGGGTTTTACTGCGTGGCTCTCTAGTTGAAGTTACATACAGTTTATATAAAAAATCTTATTTAAGTGGTTAGTAAACTTGATACTTAGGAATATTTTCAATACTTTTTTTTTATACATCACGTCACGGAGATTCTGAATGTGTCAATTTAGAGGGTGTCAAAGTAAGTTTTTTCTTGCTTAAACGCGCTAATCTACCAGACGGATTTGAAAAATATTTTTGCATTTAAAGCCCCAGCTATGCGATGCGACGGGGTGAGTCAGAGGAACAAGAAATTCACGCGGTCGAAGCCGCGGGCAGAAACTAGTTCAAGATAATATTAAAAAAATACTACTCATTCGATTTTGATATTTACGTATATAGGCCGTAATCCAGCCGGATCAAAACTGAATGCGTGCGACATGATTTGATATGGTATTTGTTTACCAACACACTTTTCCTCTGACTGCTTCACTGTTAATACTAAATAAATAACACCAGCCTATTATTGTCCCACTGCAGGGCACAAAGGCCTCATCTCATACAGAGAAGGCATGAGCATTGATCACCACGCTTGCTTGGGTTGGCGATTTCAGACTTAAAAAGTTCAGGTTTCCTCACGATGTTTTCCTTCACCAAAGTCAGTAATGTCCAAGATTAACTCAGAAAATACGTATTAATTGAAAAAGTCACATTGGTACTTGCTCGGATTTGAACCCACAACCTCGTGCATGAGAGGCGAGGCCTTAACCACTAAGCCATCACTGTTGGTTAGAATAATATAATTTCACCGCAGGCGCTGCTCTAATAGAATATGTACATAATACTGCATCAACCTGTTACACATCAACACATCATGATATTGGAAAACCCTTTCCTGAAGTTACTCAGCAAGTCATAAGTACCTAGTCATGACGTTCCAGCGCTTTGAGTTTGTTACTTTACATTATTTGTCATTTGACGTACATATGTTAATTTATGCGTATACCCACGCTACTATTCGAATTGAATGACAGACAGTTGTTTTCGATGGCTGTGGGGAAAGACACGTTTTTTTTGTTATTTCGAGTAAATACCGCGCTACTCGCTCGCGATCGGTGATATTGTCAAACGCGATAAAATGTTCAGTGGGGTCAGAGTGAAGACACAAAGAACAATAGATAGATACGGTGGAATCCCTGCGAGTGCAGCAAGCAACAGTCACAGTGATCAGTCATTAGTGTACCTTCAATACGATCGTGCCTCCGTCGCCGAGTCGACAACTAACCGAGGTATGTGCGATTCACAGCCAACTACAATTAATTACAATTTAACGATTATAGGTTAACTAATGACGTTGATGGGCCATGCAATGATGAAACCGTTTAACTATCGTGTCTGGCAGGGTACGATATGACCCGATAACTTCATCCTCTCCCAATTTGCTATTTAGTTCTATATTTGATAACGCGCAGTACTTTTGTGTCATTCCGGAATTATTTATAATATTTATTGTGTTTACTGAGTTCACGTCCAAGGTGCGCATTGCTAAGTGTCACCGGTCTGTTTAATTCAATAACAATAATACCATTGTTTTATAACACCTGCAATGCAAACAAATACTTATAAACAATTGTACAAATGTGACAGGAATAGTTGAAATGTTTTAAATTTTGAGTTTTATTCATAATCGCGATGTCCTGGAAGAACATCTCGTTTAAGACAAAGAGTCAGTTGGAGTGTGTTGACAAACAGCCAGCGACGTTAGCGTCCTTGGCGAGTTGTGTACAAAATGAAACTTTTGACACCCAACCACCGGTACAGAGAGGAACTGCAACAATATCGAATTGTGTCGAAATACCTTCGGCGAACGAGACAATGTCACAAGTTGCCAAATGTCCGGATGTGGAATTGGTGAACAGTTCCAGTGACAACGCGGTAACAATAGAACTGCAACAAAACATAGTGCTTAACCCCGCGCACGCGCAATCGGAAGATACCGAGTGAGTAACAGATTTATTTTTGAAGAGACTTTGGACTGACCTTTAAATACTTAATAATTTATTTTAAACAAAAACAATTGATAGATATACTTACTCGAAAAGTAAATGTCAAATCAATCTGCACTTACGTTTTTGAGAAAAAAACTGCAGACTACAACAGACTGAAACCTTACACGCAGAATAATTATCAGATAAGGGTCTAAATCAGTATTATGCCATATTATGAACATGATCAAACTCGCGACCTAAGCTCAACAAACAAAGCCACTGCACTAACCGTGTTACAAAACACAAAATAACAAACATTAAGTACTAAAAAAAGTTGTTTACAAACTGTGAAACTATTGTGAATGGGTTTCTTATACGAAATGCTATAAATATACCACAAACTATCAATCAATTAAATTGGTCATATCGCGGTATTATTCCATGGCTAAACAAAATTCACCTGTACAACTTACAGCAAAACTAGTTTAAGTAGAACATGTGGACTTTCCGTTATAATCATTTAAAATCCATTTGTCTGTGACGTATATATCTTATTGACTTTAAGAAAAGAAACGTATTTTATCTAGGCTAAAACGTTTCTATTAAGTTTAGCAAAGAGGTTTAAGATACTATATTTAAAACTTTTAAGTATTAGTCCCTGAATTTCAAAGATCACTGAAGTCAGCCATCGGAGAACAAAAAATAGGTTGGAGTCTCCAAGCTATTTTTTGTTCTCCGGTGTCACGAAATTCAGGCTCCAATCAAAAACCACACCTCACTGTAACCCTACTTTTAGCTTAGAAGCAACAAATCATATTTCTATAATGACCTTAGTTAATAACATAGTTATTCCGCCCTTATTCCCAATCTTTTAATATTGTCAGAGGTATGTATATACTGCCCCACTTCGCTATGGAAAAAACAGGGCATAAATAATGAAAAAAAACAACACCAATATGTGACTTACCTAATATTATTTCTATTAACTTTACCGTTTATTAAGACAGGACACTAGTAAATAAAAATAAAAAAAACACGTTTAGGGAAATACCAGAGCTGATTTATTTGATGGGGATTTATCTTTTCTAGCATAAATCAATAAACAATTTCATAATGGGTCTGTAATACAGTATGAATCACGTTAGACGTAGAACGAATAAAATCCTCAATGGATTACAAAGGAAAAATAAAATACTCGTTAATTATTTCAAAGAGCTAGAGAATTATCAGCCTGCAAACGTTCAGTAGGTACAAAGAAGTTTCCAAGGCTGCCCAGGTAAGGCCCTCTAAGGGGTATACCCGATACCCGTTGCCAGAGGGTTATGGATAGGTACATTTTTATAGATATCTCAGAATTCGTAAAACCCTTCTTCTTTTGTTTTGTAGCCAAACACGTGTTTTTAAGAATGTCTGCGTACATTGAGACTGATCTCGTTATGTCAAAAATACCTCTGAAGGCCAATACTCGTACTTAAAAACATTCAAATTCAAGTCGCAATCTCATCTGAGCGACAACCAATGTCAAAGCAAACTTTTGTGTACTTTATGCGGCCTACCTAAATGTCCTTTCTTTTGTATTGTTCGTCGAATCGTTGAGCTCCTTAGTTCTGAGTTGAGCTGCACGATGATTGACAAATGCGTGCACTGACTGGACAGGTCCACTCATTCTGTGTGGTTCTTTTCTCAAAAGACCATTTCAGACACCAATCTACATGGTGTTCACATGACCCTACCAAGATTATGTCTGGACTTTAAAAGAGACTGTGACCTCTGATTTTGTTTCGGCCTATCTTCTCAGAGTTGTCAGATAGGAATCGCCAATCTCATCTAGTTTTTAAAATATGATTGACATGTAAAAGTGTTTGTACAAACCTACTTACAGAAACAAACATAATACATAATCAGCCTATAACGTTCCCACTGCTGGGACACAGGCCTCCTCTCTATGAGAGGTAGTGAGCCGTAATCCACCACGCGGGCTCAGTGCGGGTTGGTAGATGATCTTCGAATTTTGGTTCTAGGACATGCCGGTTTCCTCACGATGTTTTCCTTCACCGTTTTGAGAGCAGTGGTGATGAAATTATTTACACAAAGTAAAGCGCCTGCTTGGGTTCGAACTCACGACCTACAACTCGTAAGTCGGGATCGTTACCACTGGGCCACCACTGCTCCTCAAGAACAGAAACAAAATCGTTTATCATTTATCAAACTTGTCAAAAATGTATGTAATTTGATTGTATTTTTAACAAATTGCTGACACTGAGATTAAAATGCGAAGGTTCTTAAAAAATATACTATCTATTGTAATTGTGAGATATAAACGTAGGTACATTATATCTGCCAATATAAAAAAAGATAAGTGGCGTTTGATCTTACATAAGTGTGTACAATTTTTGTCTTTGACTGAACTTACATACAATGACGAAACGATATTGATAATTATTACGAAACTCTAGTGACGTAATAATGAGCCGGTGCTGATAGCGGGTAGATACCCTTATCGGGGCACAGGTTTCTAAATACCGATATAAGGTAGGTAAGTTACATAGTTTTGGACCTCAATTACTTTAGTAAGGAGAAATAACAAAAGATAAATACGCTGCTACGTGCTAAAAAGGCAATTGTTTTTCATCATTACACCTGTAGCAACTACTTTATCACTAATTGGTGCTGGCACTGTGATTCGATTAAAAACCTAGCTCTTATTTCATGTGTGGCTAGTGTCCTAATATGTACCTACGAATAATTCAATTCACTTCAAGGTTTACCTTGATTTAACTATGAGTTTCCTTTTAACATTCTGCCAATAAAGCCATTAGGAAGGTCTTTTAAACCTAAAAGCTAATGTGATCCATGTATATAGAATCTCTAAAGTAGACACTTCCAAACTGACCTTTCGGCACTGGTAAGACATTAAATAAAACCGCTTTATTTAAATCTTAAAATACCTTCTGAGTGGTACTCGTCACCGACAAAAAGTGTAAAATTCTCATTTGCCTACAATTAGTTTTACCAAAAAAAAAAAAAAAAAATAGCGCTATTGATTCTGGTGGTTAAATCCTTTGCATTGGGAGAGGGCTCATTTTTTGGTTACTGTATCGAAAATTGGAGACGAAAGGAATGCGTTCGCCGTGCGGCTACGTGGCGTAGGCGCAACGTCTACGCAACCACGACTTGGGGGCGCTACGTTACTTAATGAAAGTGATTTCATTAAAAAGATAATTAAAACATTTCCGCAGAATGTCGCGATAATTTCTCGGATCCTTTACTTGTCAATGTCGATGCAAGTAGCAAAACATAATTACAACAATCAACGAAATATCGAGAAAATACCTGTGACATTTCTTTGTTGTTAATTTTTCTTTGTTTTGCCGCAGTTCGCGGTTGAACATTCCGCCCTACTCAAGGATAATTTCTAGAAATGTCGTGCTTTCAACCTTACCTTTTACAGTGAAATAACTTCATAAAGAATGCGACGTCAATTTGTCGACCTTGCGTCTTGTTCTTAATCACGGAAGCCATTCCATCTGGGGCCTATCTTTGGGTTCACAAAACGAGTGTTTACATAAAAATTAAGGCAATACGTGTAATTTAATTTTAATTGGTGTACGAATGTTGATTGTGGTTACAGTTACCAATCGTGGTTATTCCCATTAATTTTTAAAAGAAAATTTAAAACGAGATGCAAGTACTTTTGTAAATGTTAAAGTCAGCTTAATTCAAGACAAGGTGAAGGAGATGTCCTCGTAGAATTTAAATTACAACAGAATTGAAATTACAAATGACATATTTAGGCACAAGCCAGCCTGATGGAATTTCCCATCAGCGATAATGACGAACTTCCATACAAACTTTCATCCCATACGTAGGCGTGAAGTTTCAAAAATCCTTGCTTGGCTTTCGCTATAAAAGGAACTTATGTGCAAAGTTTCATGGTTTTGGACCCCGCGGTTTAGTGACAATTCAACAGATGAAACTGAACGCGATCAGCACTTTTAAACCCAATGTGTTAATATTCCATTACATTTTGGACCCAGCTCTTGAACGCGTTTTAGATGTGCTGAACGCGTACAGTTTCATTGATGAAATTCGCCCTAAGTCTGTGCTTAGTCTGTCAGTGAACGAAAGAATTTTGTAGTTTTATTTACTTTGAAATACACTTAAATACACAGTTCAAGCAAACAATGCAATATAAAATATAAACTATGCCAGAAAGCCTACTATACTGTCAAAGACTATGTTGAGGACAAGAAGGACTATTTTTTCTATACTTGTACATTTTTACATAAACAATGACATGAATATTTACTGCATTATATTATTTTTTTAATGTGAGGAATATGTGGGTCATTGTATTTTTCTTTTATTCCCATTCAGTTAGTTTTAATCATGGTCTGACAGTTTTACCCCTACCCAAATGTCCTTTCTTTGGTAATGTTCGTCGAATCGTTGGGCTCCTTATGTTTTTAGTTGAGCTGCATGATAACTGATAAATGCGTTCACCATCACGTCTACGTCTGCGGAGTTTTGCTATCTAGTTTGAATTTGACCCTGTATAATACTGGCGACCGCCCCGTTTCGCATAATACATATATATTATTAGGTTTGTGTATATAGGTATAGTATATTAGTTTTTTTGAATTTACTACTTATACTTCTCACGTACTTATGTGAATGAATTATACACTTAAGCCTTCCGGAATAAATTCTCTGAATGATGTTGAAAACAGCATCAAAATCTGTTGCGATAGAGTAGAAGAACAGTGCTGTCACACAGACGGACGCGCAAAGCTAATTAGATTAGAAAAATGTTTAGGTTATTTACTTGTAGGTTTATAAAAAAAGCAGATGACCTCCTTGGGCATCATAAATTCATTCGCATTGCTGTCATAGGGAAAAGATGCCAAAATTCCAGATTATTCGAGTTTCGCCGACGTAAGTTTAAAGTTATACATCTGTAACCCTGCACATCAGTGCACCGTGAGGTTTTCCATTCTCAATTCTGTTCGACGCAGGGTGATCAAATCCATGAATGTTTCCATGGATTTTCCCAAAAATTAAAACGTTTAATTGCAAAACAAATACGTAGGAATCATCATCATCAACTCAGCCCACAGCAGTCTACTGCTAGACATTGGTCTCTCCCCATAAACGTAGATATAGGCAACAAAACATAGGTGCTTGAAAAAATGAAAATAGAGTTTTCATGTCCATTATTCTGTTCCTTCCCACGTCATTATAAATTCATAAAAGAATTGCAATCAAATAAATTGTGTCTATCAACCAGAGACTCTAAAACTGGAGATAAACTAATAAAACTCATACAACCTGTATGAGTTTGTGTGTAAACAAGATTCGCTTATTTAATACTCGTAGTACAATAAAATAATACAAAAACCTAACTAAACGAATGGTGTTATTTATATCAAAGGAATATTGCCCCAAAAATAAAACTAAAAGTGGGAAAAAACGTTGGTTATGAGAAATACGTCAATGTTATTCAAGGAGTTATACTTAACTAGTGAGAAGAAGTTTATAAAGAAGTTTATAATTCATAAGTCATTGGACTTGATGCGGTTTTTGAAGCCTACCTTGTATGCACACCCAAGAGTTAGCTTTGGTTTACTCTAGGGTGCATACCCTGTAGGCTGGCATTCCTTCCTATCCTAAGGGCTCGTCTTCCCCACCATTATGGCGCTCCCCGGTCTACTTCTTGATATGCAATGATCTCTGTAGCATCATGAAACATGAGGCTTCAGGAGCTAGTGCAAAATCATGGGGTTCATTCCATTAATCGAGTCTGGTCAAACCATGCTGGGGGCGATGCATTTCATTCATTCATTCATTCATAAATGATAGTGAAAATGGCATCAGTATATGTTGCCCAGTTTAGTAGAAAAACGTGATCACATCTAGACAGACACGAAAACCGACGTTAATTTATAATTTGTGTTGAAAAACGGTAACTGTACACAATTTTTCCATTGCCGAATAAGGGTTCTACTAATGGTTAGTAGAGTTGTAGTAATCAATAAAACATTTTAACAAATATAAGAAAAAAGTTTTTATCTACATTGTCGTTGTTATTCGGCTATTGGCGAAGCAAAGGCCAAGTATTAAAGTTTGTAGACTTGTAGGTGCTAAAAAATCCTTTAAATTTGCCTCACCTATTTGGATAATATTAATGTGACTTCCATTAAGAAACTGTATTTTTTCTACTAATGACGCAGCAGCCTAGGTTACCTCATAACATCGCAATAAATAACGTAAAAAATTGAAAAGATTAAGTGATGGCGAAATCATAAAATAGGGTACTAATTGTGCCTTTTAACACCAAGGTGATGTAATCAAATAATCCATCGTTTGGACGGAACTCTCATTTAGAAAAATTGCCGTGAAGCTGTGTTTAAATGAGTCTTGCCTTTTGAATCATTTGAACGACTTCACCAACTGATTAACTCAAGCAGGAAAATAATTGATGTTTTTGGTATCTCGTAAAACGTTTGCGTTGCATTTATAGGAGAGTTCAGTTACTAACTATCCAGACAACGCGAAGATACTTATGGCCAAAACCAATAATCTAAGACTACTGCTACTGATGATGGACGGTACAACTCAAACAAATAGCTGTCAACACGTGCTAGGGTCGCATAGTTTGGCTTTATTGGGACGTTAAAACCAGAGATTGATAGGTTTTTCTATCTCCAGTACGCTAAAATTGAAGATAGATACGTTATTGGATTTCGCCGTTAGACAGTAACCTGAAAATGTTAAATAGGTGCACTATGAATTATATATTAAGTCAAGCCATTATAATGAGAAGCAACGCAATTTCAATGTTTATGCAGGACAATCCATTTGCAATATATTCAAATCAACGCAGTTAGGGCAGTAGTTCTTTTTTTAATTTATAGGCATTCATCCTGTAAAGGGTGTCCGGTAATTATTGGCTAACCTTGAAATGGGTATGGTAGAAAAAGGGACATAAAAAAACATTTAGTACCACAGAAAAAAAAAGAACGTGTTCATTGACCAAAACTACACAGTAATTATAATTCATTATAATGATAAGCACCAATTTGAATATCGAAAATCGGTGACTACCGACCGATCATTGTACCTAAGCCCCTGGGGTAAACCCAGAAAAAACTTAACAATGGCAATGTTAAACCAATAATGCCTCAAGTGTCAATTACAACAAAAAGTTGAACATAGAGTTCTAGCAGTCAACAAATTGTTTACGTGAAACATGGCAGCTTGTTAAGGAAGTTCGTCATTTGTTTTTACCTGACAGATCAACAGCAAAGGCAGGGTTATTTTTGGTATGTAGTGACACGTAAAACAGTACTCAAAATCTGAAATAGACTTCGACTGAATTTTGTCGTTGAAATCTTTTGTTCGCCTTTTGTACACTGAATGCCAAGTAAAACAAGTATCTCTAGCACACAAGTTTGCAATGAAATTCAAATACTAGGACTTTTATTTGCTTACCATAACTCAGAACCAAACAATGCGCATTATGTAATGGAATTACATACTACATTTTCAAGCACGCATGCAGCTGTTTAATCCTCTATGGAACGGACTCCTTCCTTGCATGATATTATATTGCCATGGGATATAATCATTTTCTAAGGAAGAAAGGTTGCGCTAGCGCTGCGCAGTCGTAGCCTGGTCTGGAACATCATGTTAAAATATGGTAATCAATAACGAAAAAAAATATGTGTTATTAACGGATTTCGTAGCAACGCAACGCAATTGAGTTTTGTTCGTCACAATGATGTTTAGCTGTTTTCATAATCTTTTAACTGGACCGCGTTGAAATATTTTAATTTAACTCCGAAGCTAACCGTGTTTTTTAAATAGGGCAGGGTACCTACCAAATTTTATTTTATTAAAGCTTCCTAGACTGATCGATTACCTATTATTTTGCTCATTCGAAATGATCACGCAAAAAGCAAAGTATCGAAAGTAATAGTAGTCTATGAA
Organism: Dasypolia templi; assembly: GCA_963555695.1. Lineage (NCBI taxonomy): Eukaryota > Metazoa > Arthropoda > Insecta > Lepidoptera > Noctuidae > Dasypolia > Dasypolia templi. The sequence goes on along the minus strand of OY743144.1, from coordinate 17,275,000 downwards.
ACTTTTGCCTAATGAGGGGTATTAAAACACGGGTGTGTTAATAGTATCACACGAGTGGTTTAATACCTAGTTACGTGCAGTTTCATACACTACTTTATCTCATCTCATACATTGGGATTAAACCTACCTACTTAATAAATTTAACCAAAAAACACACTTACTGATATACTTAAAGATATTTTTTAAATGCCTATAAAACGTATGAATAGCGTCAAAACCCAGCACATCACATTGCATGCGCTAAAGTGGGCGCTGCACGGCCACGGAGCTACGGACAAGTAAAAATTGGAATCAACACTTTTTTGTAATGTTATAAAAATGGCGAGCCCCGCATATGCGTTCCATTAGAAAAATATAATTGATGGAAGCTCCAGGGTATACTACTCTGTCATGAAATTACCGGGAAAAGATCAACAATACACAAAATGTTAGTTATTCATCCAAATTTATTTTATCGCCTTCTAAGTTTACTCCTTCAGAAACACTACACTTTGCCAACGAATAATCCAATCATCAAAAGATTTTTAAAAGTTTTTTCCGGAATTGAGTTCAGTTCTCGCCGAAAATTCTCCTTTTTGTCTTCTACCGAATGAAAACGGGTGACACGAAGTGGTAATTTGAGTTTAGGAGAAAGAAAGAAGTCGGCTGAAGACATATCAGGTGAATATAGTGCTTGCTCGATGGTATTTGTTGAGTTTATGGTCAAAATTCGTTTACAATGATGGCATTGTGCTACGGCGCATTATCGTGATGCAAAATCCAAGAGTTTTCTACCCACAAATCTGGTGTTTTCGTCGTATTTGCGCTTTTATAGGCCGCATAACGCTAAAATAATATTCTATATTTACCGTTTGACCTTCCGGCAAGAATTCCGAGTGCCCAACGCAAGACTTTGGAGTGCCAAAGTCGATTAAAAGTCAAAGTCATGATGACTGGTTTCTTCGAAAACAGCTTCGATAAATACACAGTTTTTTTTCGAAGCTTGTTGGCTAGTTTGCATGTCAAACTCGTAAATCCACATCTATGCCGCATTCCGACATAGACACTAATCACTGACAGCGCTCACAGCGATAATTTGCGTTCCGATTTAGAAATCATGATTATGACAGCTGACAGCTGTCAACAATTCGCTCACAGTCATATTATTCTATGGCATGGTCGGCGTTATCGCAAGATGGCGCATGTCATGACGTCATCCCTGACGATTCACGAGACATCGTTATCGCAATCACGCTAATTCGGTACGGACGTAAGCCCGCTCAAATCGATTACATCCCAATTCGGAATGCAGCCCTAGTCCAGTCACCAGTAACAATGCGTTTAATGAATGGTGGGTTGGAATTGACTCGTTCTCGAACTTCAAACTTTAATGAGGATTCTCAGTCACCTTTACTTTTGCGATGTTAACTTCAGTTGAAGATGTTGATGGCCTACCAGAGCGAGGCAAATCTTCCATCAAATCTCGACTGCTTTTGAACGCTTTGTACTCATAAGTACGTGTTTTTGATAAAGTCGATACACCGTAAGCCTTCTGTAACATTTTCAGTGACTCCGAACACGAAATTACTTTGGCGATGCAAAATTTAAGATAAACTCTTTGTTCGATGTCTTTGTCCATTATGAAATTCGCAATACACACTCGTTATGATCTAACTTTTTTTTTTGTATGGCATCTCGTAGTTGACCTTGAGAGGTCGTGACTACTTAACCGGACTATCCTGTGGGTGCCTTAAGCGGACTCAAAGCCTCCAGCCAGGGGCGTAAAACTACTTACATTACTAAGCGAACGCTCGCTAAGGGCACCCCCTGTGGGGTACGGACTTCGGCTTAGGGCGTCGCTGACGGGAGGACAGCAAGATGGGACAGGCTGGATCTGGATTATATTATTATTATCATCAGGGGAATTTAAAGCTACAGGCTCAGCTACGGCGCGGGCTGGCACTTCGTCGAGCAAGGGTCGGGGGGGATATGATCTAACTAAAAACAGCACTGTATTTATATAAATAACATTTGCAACTCAAACTCTGCGTCAAAATGGAAAACAGTTGTGCCAATCTAACAACAACAAAAAAAACAAAACGAATTTGGAACCTTAAACAAATCATCCATTTCCGATATTTTTTGACAGAATGTATTAACTTTTTGGATTTGCCCTGTATTGTATGAGATAAAATGTTATATATTTTTTTTTTTGAGAAAAGGTGTTTTATTACGATTCTATTTTGAAATTTCGGTTGTGTTTATAAAGTACTAGCGCTTGCCCGCGACTTGGTATGCGTTCCAGGACGAAAAGAAGCTTAACACACAGGTAGACAATGGAGGACTTGTCTACCTGTGTGTCAAATTTTATCCAAACATGTTAAGCCGTGTTGGCGTGAAAGCGTAACAAACAAACAAAGTTACTTTCGCATTTATAATTTAATATAATAAGTTAGGATGTAAATAAAAACTCGTTTTGAAGTAAACAATTCGAATTTTACGTTATTAGAGTATACATTTAAATCATGACACAATTTATTAATATTATTATGGAGATAAATATCTCTATAGAGGCCCTGGTTGTATTATGGTTTGGCATGGTCCACCACGATGCGATTTCAAATGAATAATCTCTGAAAATAAATTAAAACACGTCGTTACCATACAGCTATAGTTCCACGTCTCAAAATTACAAAGAGCAATATTGTCGGATGTCTACCAAACAATCCGCATTCTAAGCTTATTATGTATTGGACCACATACACAACGGTCGTGCCGGCAGTCCTCGCGATCTGAGATTACTTAAGCGAATGGTTCAATGAACAATTGACAAAAACCGATACCAAGGGCACTGTTAAACTATACTAACGTGCTTCTAATCGGAGTTTAGTCTTCCTCTTTCTCTGTGAGCTGATTGTCGATGGCAGATCATAGCTTCCTCATGTCAAGGAGGTGGTGTGACGCTTTAAATCATATTTTTGTGTAAGTTTTATTCGATTCGAATTGAGTCCCACGTGTGTTTGCTTCATTTTCGATCACTCGCTTGGTGTGCGCGCTGTGTTCATAGTTTTGTTATTACGTTGAGAGCCTTCCTGGTAAGGTCAGTAATCCAGTTCAAGTTTGGGTGAAATAATTTTAGAGTTCGCTCACTCGAAAGTTTGTTTTCCTCTTGTGATGTGAATGTGCTTTTTGGGATGTTACGAGCTTTTTTTCGGTATGTAAATAGTGAGTTTTTTTCATTAATCAAATACGTTTTAATCAGATACCATTAAATTACGGCTATTTTTGACAATAATTTAATTTAGTAAACTGTGTTACAATTTATCCGTTATCTGTTAATGAAATAGGTACTTAAAATATTATCATAAAACTTTGTTTACCAGAAGCGGAAAATTCGCTAGACTATCTTGCGAACTTCCGACTTCGCTGTCGATACCTACCTACTTATTCATATTAATTTTTTTAAATAATGAACCGGATCTACGGAAATGATTTATACAAACAAATGTCGCTAAAACCTTTCTATTAATTATGTCTAGTCATAAATACGCAGAACGTGCGTAGCCGGTCGGCAGTATTTCCCCAACATGTTAATCAGTTCTGTAAGGTCAGTCGCAAGGAACACAATGATTCAATTATAAAGTGACAGCTAGGTCGAGCTGGGCTACTTTACAAATAAAATTGGGCAAGTACAGATTTATAACCATAGACTAATACTTATTCCGAATAAAAAACGGATTCGTAGAAAAAAATATGAAACCCCGATCTAAAAATCATGTTAAATCAAGTAAATTCGATTTGCAGTTCAATTTTGTCAAGGAAATCCAACTTATAGCACGAATAAATGTCTATTTAGTATGGAAAGAGGCTTAGACGAAACACTGTTTACCGGATTACAATTTAACATTTACCACTTGGTATATAACAAGATAAATTTGTAATCTAAATTGTAGGTTTATACAGAGTTATAAACCTCTTACACCCAAGCTAAGATTAAACTTGTGTTATGGGTGACAGGGCTCTCAAGTTAACAACAATCAGACAAAAAAAACAGACGTTCGGAAGTTCACAATGTAGGTACTATATGCAGAAAATAAAGATTTTATACACAAACAATTTAAAAAAATGAAAAACCATTTCAATACTGTGTTGATTGAGTGTTGTGCGTGTGTCTGTGTGTGTGAGTGGTGTGTGTGTGTGTGTTTGTGTGTTGCATAGTGTTGTATTGTGTAGGTATATGTGTGTATACGAGGATGTGTCGGACGGGGTACTGTTTGGGTGAAATCTACATATCAAGAAGTTTTTCAACCTCGTCAAAGCTAAGGGTCATTATCCATTTACGGACCTTACCTTTATCAAAAGTTTCAATAGATACGGCGATATATTGTGCAAATTTTTCACGAAAAAATAAATAGAAATTGTGCTCGACATAGTTCTCTGTCCCATGGCACGACCAAACTTTTTGAAGTGAAAACTTGTTATACGCACTTTGCGTTCTTTTGGGACAGTGAACGAAACTGAACCGTCAAGCTTGGGTCGGTGACGCTGAATCGCGTATACATTATTAAGCTCTTGGTTGCTTTCTGCGGACTGTATTATTTATTGTATTAAAACGACTTGCTGAATTTCCTTTTTATTGTTCACTGATACAGATATTTGCTTTACACACCACGCAAGTTTGGGTCGGTGACGCTGAATCGCGTATACATTATTAAGCTCTTGGTTGTTTTCTGCGGACTGTATTATTTATTGTATTAAAACGACTTGCTGAATTTCCTTTTTATTGTTCACTGATACAGATATTTGCTTTACACACCACGCAAGTTAGATACACTGCTCAAAACTACTTTAAAATTATCTCCAAACATTAACTTATGATAGTATCAACTGAGGATCTTCTGTTGGGTAATTTACAGTGATTTTTAATTTTAAATCTATATATACATACTCACGGCCTACACTTTCATAGTACACATCCACACCCTATACCTACACAGTACACACACATTTTCATCATACGCAGAACAATTTTCATTATTGTTTTTTAGGGTACCAAAAAAGAAAAAACGGAACCCTTATAGGATCACTTTGTTGTCCGCGTCAGAGTTAAATTCTCATACATTTATCTTGCACAGTCCGCGAGGCCTAAGCTGAGCTTTGCATTTGTGTGAGTGATTACCAATCGCATCAATGTGATCGCGCGATCGTACAGCGCCTCAGGCCGATTGTTCGATTGGTCGATTGACAAGCAAAGGACGCGTCGCTATGTGCACTCACACAAATGCAAAGCTCAGCTTACGCCTCGCGGACTGTACAAACAAGTAGGTACATACCTCTATGTTTTGTTTTTCAAGATGATTTGCATAGGATTAGTTAGTTGTCATTGTAAATCGTGACTTGTTCAAAATATAATTGAGAAAACCATGAAAATAGAATTCCACTAAAATACTGGCAATTTAAAACATATTAACGTACCTTCCAAAAGTTCCGAAGACCATCATAATGGCTCCCTGCGCCCGCGCCGGTAATACCCCACGAACGGATTGACGTCACACACCCGAGTGCCTGACTCAATATTTGCTGGAACGAAGCAAGTTTATTGTCTCAAACACCACAATACCACATAACTCTATTTAGGGATATTTGAAATGATATAGAACTTTCTCGACCCATCACCATGTTCGGCAAGCCGATCCATTGGGAGAAGCGAGCCAAATATCTAGGTGTGGTGTTCGACGAACACCTCTCCTTTTCAGAGCAAATTAAGGCGGCTCGTTCGCGCGCCGCTTTCGCTCTAGGTAGACTCCACTTCATCCTAAATGCACGAAGCAAGTTGTCACTAAAGTGCAAATTGCGTATTTACACAGCGTGCATTCGCGCGATCATGACCTATGCCAGTGCAGTCTTCGCACACGCCAAGCCCCATCTCATCATTATAATGCAGACCCTCCAGAACAAATTCCTCCGTAGGACAACAGGCTCCCCCTGGTACGTTCGCATCGAAATCCTCCACGTCGACCTCAAAATTCACACTAGCCCTCAATTAATGAAACGCAACTCAAAGCGTTTCTTCGATACCGCCGCGAATCACCGCAACCCTCTGGTTGTCTAGGCCACCGGTTATATTCCCTCCACCATTAGTCAAGTCCGCCGTCCAAGGCATGTCCTCACCGACCCCGAAGACCACATAACTCTCATCCAAGAGAGCAGTATGGCCACCGGTACAGTGCACAAAAAACACAAACCGACATTTCGACCTCGCCGCCGAGGTCCCTCGCGAAGACCCCGACGTAATTGTCCTCTCCGACCCTTGCTCGACGAAGTACCGTCGACGAAGTTTACGCCGGAGCTGAGATTCCCCCGATAATAATAATCATCAAAATCTGATCCAGCCTGTCCCATCTTGCTGTCCTCCCCCTCCAGCGACGCCCTGAGCCGAGGTCCGTACCCCACAGGGGGTGCCCTTAGCGAGCTGATGCTTAATAATTTAAGTTTTTCGCCCCTGGCTGGAGGCTTTGAGTTCGCTTAAGGCATCTACAAGATAGTCCGGTTAAGTAGTCACGACCTCTCAAGGTCAACTACGAGATGCCATACACAAAAATAAAAATTAATAACTTTGCTGTACGTAATTGTATACCTGTACCACCCTTCCTTCGACGATGATGATAAAGCTTTCTATTCATTTTACAGAAATTTGTAAATAAATGATAACATTATAAAATTAAACTACTTTATTAACATTGACGTAATAAATAACTGCCGCATCATGTTACCTATCAACTCAACTTTCAATTCTTGAATGTTTACCTTATGATCTGAATAGCACAAGCTATGATGACTCTTCAAAAGAATTATAAATAAAAAATAGCACTTATCTATTGGTATGTGTATGGGCTTTGAAAAAGCTAGAATTCACTTCAGCCATTCAGACTTTAACGTTACCAAGTCTCGGTGTTTTACATAAAAATAATTTAGGGAATGTCTTTAAAAGGCGTGTAAAAGTTTATTTTGTATTTGCAACAAAGATCAACGACCTGATCTTTTCTTGGTAATAAGTACGAGGTACCGATGTGCAAAAAATATGTGTACTTATTGCATTTGGCAGTCCATGAAAACATATTTTTATAGGAGAGTCGCATATGACACTAAATATTATAAATTGGAAGTTATTATTCAATCCTGGAAGTTTCACGAAAATCTCAAATATAGGTACAGTAATTTTAAATACCTACCTACCATATAAGTATCGATGTATCTACATAAGTACATTTATGTAAGTGTGACATTCTTAAAATAAAAAACTCTATTCAAAAACAGTAATCGGTGTATGTGTCGAAAGTGTGTTAAGTTATCAAACAAAAGACAATAGGTTGTCTAGTCCCGTTACGAAACCGTTCTCGCGGTACACAGTTTGAAAAGTTAAGAATGAATAAATTATACTAGTGCATATTCCCGGTTTCGGTGACAATTTGAAGTTGAGAACTTGCAAACTCCACTTTTGCATGGTATTCCTGCAATGAAGCCCGCGAAATTATTTCTATCCAATAAACGTACCTTATACAATGCTAAAGTAGAGTTTGACAAGTGCTCAACTTCAAATTCTCAATTCAAAAGCCGGATTTCATTACTGTGTGTCCGACACCCTTTGAATATAACAAACAAATGAGGATCTGAATTTAAAGCAAACGAATCAATAACCAAAGCTCATAGAACCTGATCCCAATACGCTGCATATACCACTGTGTTACTGCCATATAAGTGATATACTTAACAGAGTGTACATAGCGGCAGAATGTATGAATTATAATTCGGAAGCTTGGTCCTGCTCGTGAAGCGCGGATCAGTCAGCCGAAACGAGTATTTCACTAGGGAGCAGAGTACATCGGCATGCGTCGCGGATAAAGCACGCACCTGCACAGTGCGCTCAGCACAATATTGTTTTATGGGTTGATAAATTATTTAATTCAATAATCATTTAAAATTAAACACATTAATTGCATACTTTTAACAACGAACTACACGAAATCAATTGTTTAGCGTTTTACATATACGAACAAACGCGATTAAAATTAAAAGCGATTTAAAAAGTTTTTAATCGACTGCATATCATTATTATTACAATTAAGTACTTTTGAGTGGTTGTTGTTTTTGTTGCTGATGATGATGAGTGCCTTACTGGTTGTTGATGAGTGTCTGTTCACCAGGTCGCTCGCAATTCCTGACGGTTTGGTGATGGACCCGCTGGCGCCCACCGCGCTTGCTGTCTCTTCGGAGTTCATGGACCGCATTGGCAGTGGGTTAACCATTCTCAGAGACCACGGGAAAAAAGTTCAGAAGGTGGGTACGTATTGTGTAATATTAGCTTGTATTGTTTTGTTTTCATTATAGTGCTATATTGAGAAATACTGTATCATCAACATATCAATCAAACTTCGATGATTTATAATTTTAAAATGCTTATTTTTGAGATGGTGTTTCATAAGGTTTGATTCTTGCAAGAAGCCATAACCAATAAAACGCAAATAAAATATCCTATGAGAATTTGAAAAACGAATAACGTTAGAAACGCACAATAAAAGTCATCACATGCAAACGCTGAATTCACGAATGTTTTCTAACTTTTTGGTTTTTTTTAACCTTCACCGACGTATTTTTAGCATAGTGTGATGTCACCCTATTTGTACAGTGATATTAAGAATAAATGCAATTGAAAATTTTCCATTTATACAGTAACTTTATTAACTTAAAAAAATGTTTTCGCTCATGAATAATATTGTGATAACAACGGTATGTAGTGCTTTTTTCAATTTAGTACATTATCCTTGGAGACTTATTTTAATGTTATTGAAAAATAAACACACACATTGACTATTACCGTTTTTTTTAAAGAAAAAGATGGGTGTAAGTTGGTACGTTGTGAAAGGAGCACCAATACAAATTTAGGAACAGAAGATAATTAAACACTGGGAATCACATGCACGCGTCTGCGATTATAATTCTTTATAATAATAATAATAATAAATTTATTGAATCAAAGTTACAATTATTACCTTATAATTAACTTAACTTAATTTCGGTCTGTAACTGTTAGCGATCTTCCTTTTTATCTTTACGGCGGACCCCAAACTAGGCGGCGCCTGTATCTTGGGGACCAGAGTTGTGATGCATGATTCTATTTACCACTACAATTTTGTGAGAATATGTAAGAGTAGGTAATTGTAAACTTTTATATAAAACTAAATTAATATTGAGATCAATAAGAAAGTGAAAACCTAAATCATAAATTATAATATAAACAAAAATAAAAGCTTAATTTGCACTGAACAAAGCACAAGACTAAAAATGTTAAACAATAAAATAAAATGTTAAATAATCATGAGTCAATATTTAAAAAAAATATGCTAAGGAGCTAAAGTAAGGTGTGGGTGTGTGTGTTCTCATCATGCATCACAAGCATGATTCTATTTACCACTACAATTTTGTGAGAATATGTAAGAGTAGGTAATTGTAAACTTTTATATAAAACTAAATTAATAGATTTTGTTTACAAACGAACACAAAATAACACAATAAGTAGGTGCCTATTTGTAGACAGAGATGTGTTGCTGTGGAGTTTGTTGCGCAATTTCTTGGCAGTTGATACACTAAGAAGTGATGAAGGGTGGTTGTACCTTTTTTATTAGGGGCTGTCTTTTGTAGTTTTGACGGTATAAAGTGCTGATTGTCAGGCTAAATGAGCATTGACCTAGGTATTTATAAGGTATTTATGTTGTTTTTCTTTTGTCTGGCAGTATGTTTGGAAAAACAAGAAATTCGACATTCTCAAGAAGTCATGGAAGTCTATGGTGAACGTCGTTTTGATTGAGGCCAAAGATACGCCGAGCGGCAGTGCCAATGGACTATATTGTAAATTCAGGTAAGTTCTTCATGAGTTCGTAAACCTACCGAATGCCTGAATTACGTATTTAAATATCCGTACCGTTACGGTACCTTAAACTTTAAATTATTCATTGATTTTACACAAAAAGCTGCGGAAATTTTACCAACTTGTAACCAACAGAAACTTGTTTGACGTTTTTTTTTTTATATCCGTTAATTTTTAGCACTAATTGGAATGCGCATTATCATTCCGTAGATACCTACTACCACCGATGCAGTTTTCTTTTAATCAAACATGATCAATTTTTAACATAACTTTTTTTTGTATCTATTGTTACTCCATCTTGGAGTAGTTACCTTTTATAAGTACTTCTGATTTTTTAAAGGTGTTCTCGAATAAAAATAGTTATTTGTTTTACATGTGGGTAAAAGTGTTTTTTGCCGTGAGTGCTTGGATTGAAACCTGAGCTAGCGAAGGGTTCTAGAATTAAACCACAAGCGAAGCGAGTGGTTTAAAAGAAGAACCCTGAGCGTCGCGAAGGTTTCAAATCACGAAACGCTAAAAACTTTTACCCATAAGTGAAACACAACAATTTTCACCACACTACGAGGAACTTGCACAAAAGAAAGAAAACCAGTAAATTACGTATAGAATAGGAAGGTAACACAATTCTTAATTTTCCGTCGCTTCAACTAATTCTGACGGAGTCAAATTTTCATCGCTTTCACTCATTTTGAGAAATTTGTAAAAACTTGTTGTTGTAATTATTTTGAATGTTAGCGCGGGACACAGGCAGGCCACAACGGGATTCTTTCAAAGGCTTCTTTCAAGTGCCTGTTGTTTTTTAATTCGCTCGTATAAGCAGGCAAAGGAAGTGAGCCATACAGCCTTGTCTTTTTTGTCATTTCTTAGTGAGAAGGTACGTTCAAAACAAATGCTTCATACACTTTATTAATTTATTTCGATACACTAAGTATAGTTAACCATTACTTTTATTACTTTTTACTGTATATTACGATTAGAACTATTCAAATTAACATTAAAAATTACATAATTTTATAGTGTTAGCAATAAAAATAAATTAAAAAGCGGATATTTTCGGTTCTGAATAACCAGGTATTTTCGGTTGACAGGTTTTGAACGTTTCTAACTTTTGTCTTAAAAACTTTTTTGTTCCTAACTCTTTGGTTTTATTTAAAACTTCGAGTAAATGTTGAATCGGAAGCCTTCGAATTTTAAAACACTTTTACACTCTAGATAACAAAAAAGGCTTTTACCCACGGAAATCGATGGGTAAAAATTGCAAATAATAGGTAGTGTGGTGAAAAATAAATTATTCGTATTTCGAAAAATAATAAAAAGCAATTTACCGAACGAGTTCGTGTGTGGCAGCTTTTTGCCTAGCATACTGCCGTGATGCTCTTATGATTTCTTGTATAATCGTAGTAGTACGTACCTATAAAGAAAACTTTATAAAAAAAAAAATAGAAAGCCATAAAAATAAAAATAAATATCTGCATCACGGGATAACATAACATAACATCACGCCTGTAATCCCAGAAGGGTTAGGCAGAGATGTACCTATAGTACACCCACATTATGCCAGTTATGCTTAAGTCCCATTTAATAGGGGGGCGAGCCTATTGCCATCAACCGGGCACAAATCCAGACTCCGGGCTGCTACTGAGAAATTCAAGATAGAAAACCCAATAACACTTTGCCCTACTTGGGAATAGAACCCAGGACCTCATGTTTAGCAGTAGCTCTTGGGACCACTAGACCAACGAGGCATCACGGGACTACAATCTACGCACATCTTAGTACCAAAAGGCAATTAACCTTTTTTGTATCCAAACAGGCTGGGCAGCGAAGGTCACAAATCGAAGCAGCTGTCAAAGTCAAAACCGTCGTGGTGTGAGCGATTCAACCTGTACTTGTACGATGACAATAACCTGGAAGTTACCGTCTGGCACAAGGGAAAGCAGAAGAGCTTTATGGGCAGGTAAATTATATTTTCTTCATTTTGTTCTATCCTGCTGAAAGTAGGCACATCCCTACCTATATCTATACCTACACAATTTAAATTAACTTTTCCTGAAGTCCTGTCCGACCGCGTTATTCTTCTGAACTGCTCACCAGGTTTATAGACAATTTATTCCGGAATGGGTATGTGTTTACTACTTAATATTAAACTAAAATATAATAAAGAAATCTCGCAGCACGGGTGGAACACTAGATTGATTAAAATGTAAAACAAATAACGTAATAGTCATGAACATGCAATAAAATAGTCGCAACCGAATTTTTAGTTTTAGTTGCGATGACTTAGCATTTTTCTAGAATACTTAGTCCAACTTGAAGGACGTTTTATCTACTTAAACAAAGAGTAGAAAAAATTAAATGTGAAAATATCCGCATCGTTCAGAAAATTTGAATCATAGGAAGAAAGATTTTGTAATCATTCGAATTTCGTCTAAAAGCTTCGTTTTAAAAAATATCATAGGTATTTCGCCTATCGGAAACCTATGATATATTTTTAAACGAAGCTTATAAAAATACGGGTATAAAATAAATCACTTTTCACCCTTAATTATGTGTTTTTTTTCTTGACTCTGTTTTCTAAGAAGAGTCCGTTATAAAATAACCGATTCAAATAAAATGCGTAACCGTAAATATAATCTCGCTCTTATGTGAAATACTAATTCTGTCATTTCAACAAAAAAAATATCATACACACGCTTGGTTTATTATAAAAATAAAAAACATGTTAATTATTTTGTTTATTTCTCAAAGCTACCAAAGACGTTAATTTGTTATTTTTATGTCTATTGGAGGAGAATATTAAACGTAACTGCTTGTACATACATTGTAAATACATATAAACGGCTATTATTTAACCACCGAAAACCAGTATTAGATTCTAAAATTCGTTCCTAAAATTATAAATAAATGTTGGTACCTAAACTTTATTGCTTTGTTTTTTACTTCGTAATTTAGGCTCTACAATCAGGAATCGAAAATAATAGCGAACCAATATTTTGATACAAAACTGATGAACAATGAAAGCGCTTTGTTTCATGAAAAGCTGGTAATATTTTCCTAATTAAACACTCGACAGATGGCGAGTTTGTCAGTAAGCCCGCACCATAATTGTGTAACATACTATCAATCACAATCCAAACGTTTTGAAGGATATTCTATAGCTCTGAAGTTAATCCATTGCTTCATAGGTTTGAAGACTTCGTGGGTGAACTGTCAAAATGAAACCCATTGCGATATTTTAAATTGTAATTTTATGTGTGTTACGCAATTTACCCCGCTGAATTGCACTATATAAAGACAACACATAATTTAAAAAAATATTAATGTGAAATGTGTATAAGCATTTTTTTGTAAAGATTTGGTGTTTTGGTTCTGCTCTTGAAATTTAAATAGTAGGTAATCCACAAATAAAGAAGAATTATGAATATTTTCAGGTCCATTGATTAGGAGAATCGTTTTTTGCTTCATTCTTTCGAGAGTTTTACACTGTTTTTCGCATGTGTACACATATCTAGAACTGCAAGCAAAGCCAATTCCGGAGGTTCCCATTGTAGTAGCTCAATTGGATGGCTCTATAGCTATAAATCATAACATCCGACCATCTTTAATGGCCAATAATATGTAACCGCAATAATACTTTTTTGTGTTTCTTTTTACAATAATGACGAACGCACAAGTTTGATGTTAAGATCAAAATTCTTGAACCGTGACGTATTGTTTTGCTTCAGAACTTTAATGTTAAAAAAAGAAGGTATGCAGGTACCAATATCGACTGAGACGATTTCTATGCCGTTCTTATTTGAGCACTTGAGGGATAGTATGCTTACGCCTGGAGCAGCAAACTCTGCGATACCGTGCTTTGAGTGATAGATCTCGGCGATGAGGATAAGTCCAGGGATGTGTGGCTGGCTTTGGGTTTCATCTCGATGAGTCTCGATCGTTTTGCGGTAGACATCAGAAAGAATTTCAGATTGGTCTAGTGAGAACCCTTCGATGTTAATCGAGACTACGCACAGAGCCGGTTTTTTAAGTGATCTTTCAATTACCATCCTGCAGAAAGGATTAGCCAATCAGCGTGGAAACCTGATTGCCCAGGGTGCGCCAGACGTATAGTGGCTCTGTAGATACGTCGCTCGGGGAGGCTCCATTCATTTACCCCCTTACTTACTTGATTCATTAAATTAGTATCATAATTAATGTTTCACATCCCGATGTTACCTGTGTGTGCTGGACGTATAACCTACATTTTGTTACGCCTGGTCAAACTCGTCAATTTAAATAGATTAAATAGATTCATTTGAATCAACTTGGAACTTCCGGGCTTTGCCACAAAAGCACCGGCCGAGGTCGACCTTGCCTTCTTTGTGCAAAACCTTTTACGAAACGAAATCCAATTAAAATAGTAATTCGTTCCATCAGTGGATTGGAAATTCTCATCCCGCGGGAATTCGTACCACCGCTGCACTGGTATAGAAATACCCTATGTCCTAACCCAACTCATGGTCCACCTATATGGAAAAACTCATCAAAATCTGTTCTGCCGTTAAAGCGTGAAAAGCTCACAGACAGACAGGCAGACCGAGTTGTTTATTTATTTAAACTTCTCGCGCATAATAAGGTACAAAGGCGTGCCTTAGGCATTCTCTAATAGATATAAGATGGATATAATAGGTGTAGATATAAGGTGGCAGGTGCTCTGTTAAACAGGAATTATTAATAACAAAAAAGTATTCAAAACATAACGTATTGATCTATAAATAAAACAGGTATAAAAGCACACAGCAAGCAGCAGTCAGTTTATTTCGCATAATATTAGTATCTCGGTTAAAAAAACAATTAAAGTTTTTTATTTTTATTGAAATTGTCGTTGCTCTATTACATTTTATTCCTTGTTTTAAAAATTTACTGAATAGGCGTTGTTCAGGGCCATCAACTCTCGGTCACTTGTTCTGAGGTTGGCCATAAGCAGATGGCTTGCAACTCAGGTACAAACACAACGGGTTCATCGGAAAAATACAGATTTCGGTAGTGGTAAATATATTGGACGATATTATTTGTACAGCTTATAATAAGCAAAATATTTCTGACGATGTTCTACTGGTTAAATTGACATGACAGATTGTTTTTGTCATTGATACTGGTGTCAATCACGAAATCAATCCGTCGCGTCGTGTCACTAATTTTGAAAATGTTTTGTGTGTTAACTATGTTTTTCTCCTGAGTGTATTGTTCATTGTGAACAATAGACGTAAACATTCAGTATATGTTATTTTTAGGTTAGCAGTAACAACTAAAATGATTCTACAGATGTAGCATTGTAGGCCTACGTTCATGAAAACGGCCTGTAAAAAAAATCTAGCAATCCACTCCACTCACACTTTTAAAATTCTGGTAAAGAAACATTTCTTCTCTCCTTATACATTATTACATATAGTTTCCTTGGTCTTGTTTCGTGTTTATTATTGTATATGTAGATAAATGTATATTTTATTTATGTATGTTTTTAATGAATATGTAAATAGTACACCACTGACTACCTGCAGTATTGTCTCTCCTTCTCTCTTAAATCCATCTAAAGGTTGTCTGTAAAAGATCGCTTTTAGCGATAAGCCCATTGTGTCATCCAATGTAAAATTTCTAAATCTACTTCTTTCATTTTTAAGGTGTACATCATAAAGAGTATTCTATCTATCTATCTAGCATAGATTTTTTGCTTCACAAAAAAGTCGAACATCTATAAACAGCCTACAATTAATCCGAGAGTGGAAAAAATATTTTGATGTGCTTAACCACCCACATATTACAATTTGCTTTTGCTCGGTAATTGAACATTTATTATTCGCAGGTGTGTCATCGACCTCTCGCAACTCGAGAAGGAGAAGACCCATGAACTGTGGCAAGAACTGGAGTGTGGTCAAGGCTCCCTGCATATGCTGGTGACGTTGAGCGGGACCGCCAGGACTATGCCTCTCGACAACGTGCCTACCACGAATGGCGTCTACCATGCCTCTCCTGAAGGGGAGAAGTTTGTAAGTAAAAAATAATAATGATACTTTTTAATGTGTCTTGAAAAATCTTGAGAAGTCCATGAAAATCGAAGGTCAGCACAAACTTTCTTAGGCATAATGCTATATGTGTCTTGATATAACCTTTAATATCTTGATTTCACTTTTTGTTGAAAAACGTGTCCTATCTTTTATAGCCGAGTGAACTGTATTCAGGGCACTTCTACCTGAGACACCTTTATTTATTGAAGATTTTGCGTTACATTTACCAGTGCCTGTAACAAAATGTCGAGATAAATAAAGGTTTTTAAGATTATAATTATGTAGTTATTTTGGCGCTCTGACCGTAGGTAACGTTCAAGTTCAACACCAAGCATAGCCAGCATGAAAATGTAATCAGCCGGCCATAAAGAATAAAAATAAAATTCACCAATATTTTCACGCGTATGAATGACGTGGTAACTTTTTGCAACCGATACTTATCAAAATTTAGATGATTGAATAAATTGCCAAATAATAATAAAATTACTAATGACGCACAAGAAATAATTTAACATAACGGGTTTTAAGGTTCCGCGCTCAGTGCGAGACAAAGGCACGGCTCGGCGACGCCCGAGATGCGGTGCCTTTGTGTAGCACTGTCGCGTCGCATCAGTGTGTACGAACCTTTTAGATGAAGGTGCGGGTTTTTCTAGATCATGATTTTGAACTGGCAGAATAGATTTTATGAAAACTAGTTTTAAGAACGTTCAAGTTCATTCAGTTACTCAGAGTTCATTTTTGAACTGTAAACCAAATTATATTTGTGTACATCACACAATGTTTATGTATAGGTAGCTATAAATGGTAATGTGTTAACAGGCCCAGGTATATTTAAATAAATAGATAAAAATCAATATTTGTCGAAGGAAATATTCAAGAAGCATGCGGGTGGGACAAATTGATGAATAAACAAATTGTGGTCGTAAAAAGACGTTCCAGACGTTATTAGATGAAATGCCTTAACAAAAAAATACACATCGATTTGAGAAGTGCGTGTGATTTTTGTAAACTACGTGTTTCCCTTTTAAATTTCAAAACTAGATAGGTAATCGATACGAAGTTAGGAAGCACAACTGTTCAATGATTTACTGGAAGATTTAAAGAAGTGTCATAGTAAAAATATTTATTTCAAACAAAACTTACGAAACACGTATGTTACCTCTAATATTATACTAAGTATTTGTAATATTATTATTTAGATGCTTTGTATCTTGTTCAAAGTGAGTTGATAATTAATAAATTCTTTATACGTAGTTACATGTCAAATTTGGCATTTAAATCTAGTATTTCTAGTTTAAACATATGTAATTTGAAGGTCGAATATAAATATTAGGAACCTAGTTACCTAGCGTTGTCTTTAAACATTCGATAAATATCCGGATAACCTAAATAAAACTGTAGGTCAGTCAGTACACATATTATAAAACAAAAGATAGTAAAAGATATCCTTTCCTAACTTTGTTAAGCGAAATATGTTGCCACCTACATTTGAATAAGGTCTATTTAGTGAACATGCTGTAGGTATCTACTAGAATCCAACTGACTGACAATATTTGAGCTTACGGCAATATAAACGGTGCTTCAAAAGTCATGTTACATAAAAATGTAAACTACCTACGTTTTCCTCCTCTGAATAAGGACACGGAACATAATTATAACTTGACTTCTTCATTTACCAACGAACTTGTTGTAAGTTAAAAATATTCTACATTAATCAAGACCTCAGTTGTGTATTTAAAAACGAGTTAATTGCGACTATTAAAGAGTAATATCACTAAATGCGGGCAAATTTAAGTTCAAGTTAGCTTGCGGTTTCACTCTGCCGCGATAGCCTTGCAGCTTTAAAACTACCCTAATAGAAATTGAAAGAACTCAAAGAGCTATACTGAAAGTGTCGTCTTTTCGTTCGTATCGCTACCCCACTGAACTGTTATACAAAGAAACTGAAGTCCTGACAGTGCGTCAACTGTTTATATTGCACATTCTGTTGAAACAGCATACTCTTTTGGTTTATAACCCAGCGCTGTCCAGAGGGAAAAGACGATTTGACCCAGTGGAGCGCCATCATTTACGTCACAAAACTATTTTTGCAAGGCGTTTCTTTTGCTATCTAGGTGGCTACTTATACAATAAAACTCATAAGGAGTTACACATTTATAATCTCACAAAATGTAAATGCAAAAACAGGCTAACAGACTGGCTCCAAAAATTAAACTATAATGATACTGAAATCATCCTAAAAACCTAAACCCTCACTCAATCACACACTCACACACACACACACCCACACACTCACACTTTCACCAGTACTACACATCTACTAACATTCGTCTCGCATACTTAATCTAGATAATAATCAAATTAAACTTTATGCCGTATGATACACTTTGTCAGCGCGCTTAGTACATAATTTATAAAAAGAAAATGTAAAGGGCCCACCCCTTTACATTTTCTTTTTTCTCTTATCCTGGTGTCCTGAAACACAGGCACGAGCCTAACTTAGGCACCAGTCTCCTACAATATATATACTTACCTGAATTATGTATCTTTCTCGAATCTGACCAATGTAAAATAATTTATGTATAATGTGGTGAGAAAAATAAAGTTGATTGATTGATTGATTGAGCTTTGCAAAAAGCTCCCTTCATATTGGTCGAGTAGGTATAACTAGTAGATTTCCAACCCGCTGTAATAATTTATGCTTATAGCTAACGAGTTTTTGAATAATTTATGAAAATACATGGTCAGTCAACATTAAGAAGTTTGTGCGGAAGAATCAACAACATCAATTTTATTCTAAAAACGTTTTTTTTTTAAATATTGTTATGTCCCAATGCAAACTTGGCTTTTGATTGGTTTGATTTTCACACTACCGTCCGGATTTGTCGGGATATGACTGGTTTTTTGGCCCTCCGTCCGCACTTTGTCCGTGCTTAATACTTCGTCCGCATTTTTTCACATTTATAAAGGTTTTTTTTTGTAAAATATAAAAGAGAGATTAAAAAGAAAACGTCAGGACTTTTTGTGCAAAAATGTCTTGATGTAGATCAAGACATTTTTGCACAAAAAGTTTTCTTTTCGAAAATTAAAAAGTCCTGATCTACATCAGGACTTTTTAATTTTCGAAAAGAAAACTCTACTCGCACTTGACCACTAGCTCTGCTAACATAAACTAATCTATATGCATTATCCTTTGGCTTTTACGTCGTGACTCACAGAAACATGCTATAGCTAATTAGCTATACTATGTTTGTCTGTTCCTCGTAAACATTGAAAGGCCGGTTTTTTTCATGGTCGGAATAATCCTGGGTTCCAATAAATAACCGATGACGCAGGTAAAAGTGGTCAGACCGGCTGGGATGTAAAGATTACTGCTCAGTCTTATTTATTACACTGCTTGATTAATAATATGTTAGTGACACTCTTTTCGTTTTTTCTTCGAGTCATTATTGGCAAGTAAACAGGTTCCTATGTCTAGAAGTTGGAGTTTTCCATCTGCAGTTTCTCAGTAGCAGCCCGGTATCCTGGATTTGTGCCTGATTCATGGGAATAGGTTATTACGTAAATCATAAAACTACTCAATCTCGGTACGCAGGCGCAGGCACACAATGCAAAAGAAAGATGGTGAATACTGAATAATGTCATGTGACGACCGGTTTATCCTTTTGCGTCATTCACATATGTATGCTTTTAAAACATCCTTCCCGTGCAGGAAGTTTCGAAAGCATATATGGTACATTGTTGTTAATTTATTCATAAGAACATAATAAAGCGGTCCTATTTCCGTCATCGCTTGAATTAAAACCAATCATGCATCCTATATATTTACACCCCGATTAGTTTTTTCATAGTAAGACGTCAATAATATTGATTTACTACACAAAAACGAATAAAAAATACCTATATCTACGTAAATACTTTTTGCCTCCAACTTTTTTGACTACATAGACGGGATCAAAGTACGAACTCTATAGCCAACATTGATTTATTACAACAGGTACAGACAACTATAACCCCACGATCTATAATGCCTATTCATCACTACCCAATCAATAACTTTAACTTTAATGGGAAAATAACTATTAACAAAAAACTATCTACGTCATAGAAAAACTGTCTGGTCGTTAAAATCATGGGTTGTCAATCACCAATACTTTTGTATTGGTGATTGACAATTACATTTTTTTTTTGCGTCGTGTTTACTCAATAGGTTAAGTTAAATATGTTAAATTAGTTAAATATGAGAAGGAATGTTTTATTTTATGTTAAAAAGCGCAAAAACTAACACGTTTATGTAACATAACGGTTAAGATAAACAAAAATTTACTAGAATTACAACTCTATAAAACGACAAGGATGGCTGAATTTAGACAATTAGTTGTTATTCTTGAGTTGCTTTTAGAAGTTACGTTAGGGTCATCGATAACTTGTTAAATTGGTTCCGATGTGTTGACGCGAAGTTGAGTTTCAATGCAAACGAAAATGAAGTACCTATGTCGACCATTTCCGTAAGTACTGTCCGATTTTTGTCACGAAAATTCTGCTTCATAGGTACATTGCAGTCAACCTTGCTTTTTTGTTTAAGTCCTTCAATTTCTCACCTCTGACCTTTGTTTACCGAACTTTGTTTCTTCATAATATATATATTTCATAATATATATTTTGTTTCTTTTCTACGAAATTTATTTTGTTAGTTCTTATATTTCTGTATCCTGAGTTCTTATCCTAGCTATAACCGACTAGGTATTTTTTTAACTCTGAAGGTTTCAGTGAAGAATGCAAAATTCTGATCTTGGTGATCTAAATGCTTAGAATTAATATAATGCATCATCTTATTGCAATTCATAAAGTGAAACTTACCTAAAATTAACAACGATACCTGCCTAAATACCTACTTATAGAGAGCCTTAAAATTCAGGCTATTTTCAGCAGCTGATTACCTATACCTTTATTAATAATACAAGCCTACATTGTCCCACTGCAGGACAGAGGCCTCTTCTCATACAGAGAAGGCACGAGCATTGCTCATCACGTTTGCTCAAGGCGGATTTGCGATTTCAGACTTATATTAACTATAAGTCCAGGTTTTCTCACGATGGTTTCCTTCACCTGTATTATAGTTTACCCTATTCACAGTCGTGGTACCGCCTGGACAACAGCTGGGGCGAGGTGGGAGAGCTGTCGGTGACGGTGTACGGCGCCGAAGGGCTGAGCGCGCTCGGCATCAGCGGGAAGGCAGACTCCTACTGTGTGCTGGAGCTGGACAACTCCAGGGTACAGACGCACACTGTGCCTGGCACGACCGACCCGACGTGGAACAAGAGTTTCAAATTGTAAGTTGAACAAAACATTTTGCGAAAATAATTCATATAATGATGATTATTTGAACGAGAAGTTCTATCTTTCCTGTTGTCATTCACATGGACACATCTCATGGGAGGGTTTTTTAGTACTTCTTACGATTAAAAACTACGCTACAACCCAGTTTTACAAGCTTTCTACTTCTTTTAGGGAAAATCGTAACCAATTAGTTCGTAACAGCTATAAATTGCTCAATTAACAAAATTGTATTTAGTGTTAAGTGTTTTCTTCTTCTCTAGTGTCAGTAAAAGGTTTGCAACAATAGTTTATATTGTATCGATATCGGGGCTAATAGCCCAGGGTGCGTCTGACAGTATATTAATTGATTCGTCAACGGGACGTCAACGAGAACGCTCGGTTCGAATAGCCTTGTTTCTTGTTGAAATCCCGTTAACGGCGGCGAGAGGACAAACGGTGTCAGATTACCTGTTTGAATGCACCCTAAAATTATGATCACTTTTTGTGTGTTCCAAAATTTACTGTAATTCCAGACTTATTTAACACTTTGAACGTAGCAACTATATAATACGTTAAATTGGAAAAAAGCTACTTGACACAACGTTAGATCACGTCAACAAAAAATAAGTATTCTTTTACTACCTGTTTGTGGCGTGTATCTGTGGAACGGCCGTTTTTCGGACTAACATTTTGAACGGGACATATCGGTTTTTGCTTAAGTTTTCATTTTCGTTTACAACCTTTGCCACCAATACCTAATTGCACAGAAAAGTTGGTCGTACTATTCATTCTTTTAAGCCGTGCATTAGCGGTTGGATCACATTTCATATTGTATTTGCTTTCACGAAAAGCAGAATGTCACTAAACGTCATTTCTTTTGTTTGGGAAAATAGTACGCCGTTCAACGAATGTTTGAAAACCCGGGTGCTCAGCTCAAAGTGTGAAATACCTATTGCATACGATTAGACCTGACCTAGGTGGTCCTGTATTTTGATCTTAATGGTAAAAAATAGGTATGCTTAATGGACGACAAAGTACGTACCCACCTTTTTGACTCTGTTAACCTATTTCGAAACTGTTATCCGTCTAGATTAGTTTTCGAGAATTAAGTAGACTTTCGAAAGCAGTAAAAACGAATTTTATTAGGATTGTGTACTCCTATGTATTTTTTTATTGCAGTGATCCATCGGTTTGTTCAAAAGTCACGTTTACTTCGGGGAAAATTAATGATAAACTTTTCCGTTGTTCATATGTATTTTTATTTATTTTCTCTGCAGCCCCATCGACGATATTACATCAACACTAACAATAACAGTGAAGGATGAATCGATAATCAACACGATGAAAGATGAGACTCTAGGCAAAATATCGATACCTCTTCTAACAATAGTGAACGAAGAGAAAGCCTGGTTCGACCTCAACGGTCGATCGAAGAAACACACAATGAAGGGAAACTCTCCGAAAATTCAATTACAAATATCCATCGCGTGGAACCCGGTAATTCATGTTTTTATAGCTTCCAATGTTTTAGCCACCAATAACGATAAATCTATGTTTTTCTATACAACGTAAATCAAACAATCAAAGTGATTTATTTTGTCATTGTTCTGGTTTATTGTTAGATATTCTTCAGTTTGTTTATGGTGTCTTTTCATTACAGATAAAAGCCTCAGTTCGGTTATTGAGTCCTAAAACCAACAAATACACGGAGCCAACGCCGAAGACTTTCAGTATTCCCCTCATTTACAATAACCTGAAGTTCATCAAAGACATATTTTACGCTGTGTACTATGGAAACGAACACTTGAAGTAAGTAACAAGTACCTATCAGTTTTATAACACTTCGTCCAGTAAACCAGTGGCACTGTATCGTGGCGCCTGTGACAGCCTACGAATTATTAAAATACTGGCGTCTGCCCGCGGATTCGCCCGCGTGTTGTCAGAAATTAAGTAAAGTAGCATAAGTCGTTTCCTAGGTTGCCATCTATCTCCTTGCCAAATTTGATCGAAATCGGTTCAGTGATTTAAGCGAGAAAATGTAACCTAAAGACACAGTTACCTACTTTCAAATTCATCATATAATGGATAGCTTTTCCATTCAATAAATTGTAGTTCCAGCGGTACGACATTATTAAGTAAGTATAAAAGTGTGCCTCGTTGGTCTAGTGGTCGTAATCACTACTGCTGAGCATGAGGTCCTGGGTTCGATTCCCAGGTCGGGCAACGTGTTATTGGGTTTTTCTATCTGGAATTTCTCAGTAGCAGCCCGAAGTCTGGATTTGTGCCCGGTAGATGGCAATAGGCTCGCCCCCTATTACATGGGACTTAAACATAACTGGCGAAATGTGGTTGTACAATAGGTACACCTCTGCACAACCCTTCGGGGAAACAAGGCGTGATGTTATGTTATGTTATGTTATAAAAGTGTATTATGGCATCTTTTTCCTCACATTTAGCAGCGATAATTCATAAAAACGTTCAAACGTAATAAACCAATATATAGTGCCGCCATTGCACGTACCATTTTAAAGTGCGGTAGCTCTTTGAGAGTTTCTACCACCTGTAGAGACAGAGCTGCGATGAAGTCGGTTAAAACACTCTTGCTAAAATATTCAACGTAAAATCGACGCTAGAGTAATCTTTAAGTTATCTGGATGTAGGTAACTTCCGTTACGGAAATAAATTAGACTTTTGACTTTGTAGATCCCTATTGCATAATTAGGTTGCCGAATCGATTGGGCAATTATATTGTTTTGTATCAGTGAAGTCGCTTCCATTGTTATTTCTGTGCTATTTTGACGTAATGAGGGCACGGTGCCACACCGAATAATAAGGTCAATTTGGTATCCCTGCGTTGTTGAATGTAGGTGTTAGCCAAATATCAACACATAAAATCGTCCACTAAGTATCGTAGCATTCTCCAGCTGTCGTCAAGCTATGACTACTATAGTCAAGTAGTAAAATAAGTAAATTGCGTTTTGTAAGATAATATTTTTTTTAAAGTGCAGTTATGATGTTAATTTTTCCCTAGACTGTTTTTTTTGTGTCTATTACTATGACCGATCTGCAAGCTATCATTACAAGCTCATTTTTTAAGCCGAGTCTCTAGTCACTTAGGTAAATAAATACGCGTAAATTTACAACTATTACTCACTACTTTCTGCCCCAAATTCTACGTCAGGTGTCAGATTTAAAGCCTAGTATTTGTCATCAATAATTAATGAACCCATCCTCACACTTTTGTAAGTGTCTTTTCTATTTATAGCGAACCGGGCTGTTTGTTATTGCTATGTAAATAGTTTAACACAGTTTTACGTGTCGTTCGGTGACCGGTCTGGAAGGCGCCAGATTGAACGGTGCATTACTTTGATTGTCGTATTTTAATTATATATTTGCATTTCCTTCTATAAGTATCCGGAAATTGTAATGACTATGTACCTTTGTACCTACCTACTATTAAAATTTAATGTGTTTCGTATAGCCGTGATGTTTCGAATATTGGTGAAATAAATAGTGTTAAATAACCTACATTTTTTATGACAAGTCCGATGGCCGGTGACATCATTAATCAAAGACCAATAAATTATGAATACAATAACAAAGCCTTTATTTACTGATAAACTAAAACTAATTACAATTAGGTACATAACTGGCGAAATGTGGGTGTACTATAGTGGTGTATAGTGTGTTATCTGCCTAACCCTTCTGGGATTAAAGGCGTGATGTATGTTATGTTAATTACAATATTAATTAATTAAGCGAAAAACATAATTATTTCACTTCGGTGTCTGCGTAAATCAGCTCGTCCTTTGACGCATAGGTCTCACCCAGATGATGATGATCTAGAGGAGTAGCATGACCACCATAGAAACGAGTTTTACAGAGAAGACGGAAGAATACACAAAATAACAGATAGAATAGACAAAATGACAGATTTCTTTAATTCATCTGTCATTTTGTCTTGCCTTCCATCGACAAAAGTTGGTCATGCTACACGTGCAGTTGTCTCAACTGGGTACACAACATAAATACGAAAAACTTTAATCCGTCAGTC
The DNA here is from genome assembly GCA_963555695.1 of Dasypolia templi. Lineage (NCBI taxonomy): Eukaryota > Metazoa > Arthropoda > Insecta > Lepidoptera > Noctuidae > Dasypolia > Dasypolia templi. The sequence continues at coordinate 17,249,679 of OY743144.1, read as the reverse complement.
ACAAATACAAATTTGAAAATACCGATTTTCATAACTACGAATGGTTCAAAATTCATAGTTTAACTTACAACTCCGATTTATCATTACTCCTATTTTTGTAATTCTAAAACTTCAATATTCCTAACGGTTATAATGACTATTTTCTAAATACAGAAACATCAAAAATACGTAGGTATTCCGATTTTTTTAAATACCTACCGATTAATGAGAATTGCGAAATAAAAACGCCTTGTAAAACTGAATAGCAAGACAAATAAATACATAATTGCTTGTCAGAGACAGGCATAATATTATGTTTAGTCTGAATAGGTAGAATTCAATAATAGAAGGTATCTGGCGCTCGGCGGCCGCTGTCGCGGCACGGTCGCTTCGCTCGCTCGCCTTCGCGCTTTGACAGTAACCCAAATGATTCACCAACAATAGAGGAGATCTGGCACTCACTGTTCTAACCTAACCCTAAGGATTCAATAACAGTAGAAAGTACCCGACGCAGGTATTTAATCATATAAGGAGAAGAAGAAAACATTAAAAAACACGAATATGCGTAACTGAATATCGTACTAATTGAATCAAAATCAGAATCTGCTGAAAATCAAGTACTGAAAAACGGAATGTCGTTTTTCAGACTGAGAACCCATCGAGCATTTATTTCTTCGAACGTATAAAAATCGGAAATAAACAAATGGTATTTACGACTTTCGGTAAAATTAATTTCGTGATTTTTAATAATAGACATTATAATTCTTAGATATTATGAAATTCGGAGTTTTGAAAATCGGAACATCGAAATTTGGATTAAAATATTTTGGAGTATTTGGGTGTTCCCGTCTCAACTATGTCGTCTTCCCAACGTTTACGTTGTTTTACTCAGCTTCTTGTAGAACCATCTCTAGTTTGCCATTCCGTTTAGCTTTAGACCGATTATTATACCAAGCCCATCTCCATTTCACTCTTTTTGTGTGGAAGGTCCCATAATTTTCTTGTAATCATTAGCTCTCTGTTTGTCGTTTAGGTTGAAGTTCAATAGACTGTGTTCCATGGCTCTTTCGCATGAAGAAATTTTTTGAAGCCTTTTTTTCTTTGAAGTTAAAGACCATGTTTGACAGCCGTAAGTGAGGCATAGAAGAATGCATGTATGAAAAAGTTTTCTTTTGAAAGATATTGGGTAGGTATATATTAATGGTATATATTAACATCCAATTAACTTTACAAAAAGGCTTTAAATAACTACCCAATATTTTATTACTTTATAATGTAATGCATTTCTAGTAACCTTTTGAGAATTAATTAACTTTATACATACTTTTTATAAGTTTATTAACATAATGGACTGGCATAATTAACCTTCAGGCCTTACAGTGTCACCACACGCCATGGTCCTCAAATTATTAAATCAATAACCTACTACGACTACCACAGTTATACGATGTTCCCCAAAAGTAATTGAAGTAAATAAATAAAGAACCCGGGTAGTTGGTACTTACCTAGGGGTACCTTATGCAATTTCATAGGCGCATACGCATGTAGGTCTTTGTAGTTCCTTGAAATTACAAGATATTTGCCGCCCACAAAGGCAATTAGTAATTCAAGTATAAAAGAACATTCAATTAGTATCTAATCAACGACTGCTGACTAATTATACTATGTGTGTCCTATTTAAATAATGCGTGATGTAAATAGAGAATTATTTGTGCAATAAAACAATTGTCTTTGTCCTATTCCGTTTCTGGCACAAACAATTACAAATGAGTAACATTTTCACTTTATTAGTCCTCATAACCTTTTGCTCTGAGTCATCACTGGAATGTCTACGGGTTTATAGAAACTCCCGGGACATTTTATATACGGATTATATGGCTACTGGATTCAAAGTCGGAGAAGGTTTTTTTTACAAAATTGTATTTTTTCGAGCTTAGAATGAAGCTCTCACCTAACCTTACAGCAACCCAACCATATTTAGCTGAAAATACCAAATTTGATTATAAGCACAGTGTAAGTAAAGAAAGTATGGCAATTCGGGAAATAAACTCCGTCCACTTATTCTATTGACCCACCGCACGATTGCTCTGCGTACACACTCCAATAACACCACTGAAGTAGTTGCACTGTGCTATAAGTCTACCAGTGTAATCTATTCTAACATCAACTTTTCTGCACTTTCCAGGTATTTGTTTGAGTGGGAGAATCGTGAGAAGTCTGTGCTGGCGCTGTCGGCTTGGTTGCTGTTTTGGTTCTTCTTCCGGATGTGGATGACTCCGCTCCTAGCTGTCATACCGTTTTTCTACTTTTGGGCAACACGTAGTAAGTCACACGCTTCCATTCTCTATTTAGGTATTAACAGTTAACATCAGAAAATCTTAAGTAGGCATAGTTGGCATCGGTGAGATATTGCGTAATTTGGATCTTTAAATTAATAAATCTGCTTCATCCTTGTTCGATGGCTTGTCAGCCAAGAACTGACACCAACAATGCTTTGATTGTCTCGTTATTCGGCCATCTACTTTTCAAGTTATTCATAAAGGCAGGCCTGATTGCGGGAGCCTTAAAGGTTGAAGAACCAAATAGGCTATAATCTGTACAGCACTTACCTGTAAGACCATATTACAAGATCAGAAGGCTAATTTTCGTACTTATAATACGTCAAAATTCCAGTGGCAATCTCCGCTCAGTGACAATCAATGTCAAAAAGTTGTAAAAATTTTATGTAAATTGATTGTATTTTTGACAGATTGATACTGAGAGTAGAATGCAAACGTACTTGAAAATATGAGAATTGCCCCTATGGAGTGTATTTTGCTTCAAAATAACATTTTTTGCCTGAAAACTTCCATGAACTATCAATCTTGGCATACACCCATAATAATAACATAATGACTATGAAAATCTGCAATTTTGTAGTATTGTTAATCATTTCCTATCGTTTTCAGACACTGCAAATCTGGTGCCTATCTCTCACTTCGACGAAGATTCATCGGAAGAGGATCTGGAATCGACTAAGGTATGACAAATATCCAACTTCCTACTGAGCTGTTTCCATAAAAGAAGACGTCATTTAGTTATTTCTTGAAATATGCAAATTGTTGCAAGTTACTAGAATTACAAACGTTACACTAAAGGAAACCCATAAAGAAGCGATATCTAATTTATTAAATCATAAATTAATAATGTTCTGAGTAGTTTCTAAAGTGTTGATTTTATGTGCCGTACATATTTTATTTACATACATTATCAACTAATCAGTGTTTCGTTGCATCGCCGTCTCACACGTGTTTTCAGTCGATAATGAGTCTTAAATTCAATTGTTTTCATTTGCATTAAGGATCCATAACTTGTCAATTTATAAAAAAATCTACATAGAAACACCATGGCTAAGTGGAAAAACCACATGTTTTAAGTAAATGTAGATAAACTGATTAGTACTTAGTAATGTTTATTGAGGAACCAACATTATGTTACGTTTGCTCTTTGTGTTCTGTGAATTACATTTTTATCTGTCATCTTTATGAAGCATAACAATACCGACTACTTCTATAAATTCCGTTACTAGGAACATTATATTTAAGGAGAAATCCATTGTGACCCATGAACTAAAAATAATAGACTAGGCATAGCTACGTCAGCATTATCAATGATACGCACTAATCTAGACTTAACTTAATTCCTAGACTAAACATTCTTAGTTAAGTATTAAACAAACATTTATATACCTCTTAAATAAATGGATAATAATAAAATACCTTAGACTTAAGGCAACGTTCACACTATACGTGACAAAAAATCCATTTCAGTCAACTGCCGATGAGAATGAAGATGTTCAAGAGTGTCGGTGAAGTTTATTGCCCGTTCTGCTCCATAGTTACTTGTAAACTTTGAAATGCGCAACTAGCTTCATATTTCTGACTGACTGACGCGTTGACAATTCAAAAGGGCTTGTAATTAGGTTTCTTTAAAATAAATGCTTTGAGTTTTATGCAAATTTAGATAAGGCTATTCCCCACCTCACCTTCGACCGATTCTGACGTCTGCCATTAAAGTCGTATATAATCTACTTACATAAGACTATTGTTTTTTTACAGGACGACAAAACAATAAAAAATCGACTATGTGAACTACAGGATCTCACATTCACGATAAAGGACGGAATAGATTACATTGTATCACTTCTACAGAGAGTGAAAAAGTAAGTCTCCATTTAACATATTAAGGGCGATGTAAATATTAATTATCATTGATTACCTAATCATAAATAAAGCTGAAATGTAGGAGGAAACTGCATTTACCTGAACAAAATGAGCTGTAAGAAGATAGAAGCTCTTAGTTATGTCTACTTGTTTATCCACTGGTTATTAAGTGAAAGTTATAAATAGTAGCCACATTGTATCCGAACACCGTAATGCAGGAAGCAGGCCTCATTATGTTTAGTTTAGTCTCAATTCCACAAACACATTGTTACTCAAATCAGTTATAGTCAGTCATAATCAGTTATAGTTACTTAGTGTCATTGTCTATTGTTTCAACCGTTTGTCTAGCTCTTACAAGAACCTTGGTAAGAGTATCCAAATATGTATCGTGTAAAGATTTCGTTGAATTCTGCTTGTTTGTTCAGGCATAGGGCAACAAGATATTCGGAACAAAACATACTTGCCATGGTTTCAAATATTGGTACTCATTAAGGATAGCTTAGTGGCTAGTAGGCTAGTTAGCTTATATTAAAACTAATTGATAAAACTTTTCCTTTCCAGTTTGTGCAAGTTTGCGGTGCCGTACTTAAGTTACCTCGTGATGACCGTGTTGGTTGGCGCCACAATCGCACTCTACATCATACCCATTAATTATATATTTATGGCATTAGGTGCGTATATTTATTATTATGGCAAAGGTATGCACTTCGGTAAACTTCGTATTTCCGAAATTGCACGAACGTCGTTACCATACACAGAGGCAAAAGCTTCTAAGATTTGTACTGCCGCACGTTATAGTGTTACACCTATCATTGCGCTTACTCTTTGCATTGCGCGTTTGTATTAATAAGTTGTCTTTCTATCGGGTTATATAATCCGGTTGCAGATCTTTATTTGTTAGTTTTGAAAAGTTTTTGGAATAACAATAGAGTTGTTAATCTAAATTTTTTACAAAATAGGCAAGTACTTCCGTAGTTGTAAGTTAGCGAGTTAGAGCTCTAAGTTATTAGATCACATCATCGCGCGTTCATATTTCCTCCCAAGATAGACACATGTTTCGCGAAGTGCTTACTTTTCTAGGGATGTCCGAACCTCCTTTACTTACCCATGGTTTCTGAATTCCAGAAAATTTCTGTATACTTCGACCAACTTATCTGTACAACGGCCTTTTGCCAACTAACATTTTGAATGTGACATTCTTTATTCGTTGATCTTCGTGTACAACCAGCGCCACCATTAATTGCTCAGATAAGTTGGTCGTACTGTACTCACATTTTATTACTTCATTCAACTACAATTTTTGTACTCAACCAATTGTAACAACTAACGACCGAACCCAATAACGTATCCATCTCCAACTTTGGCGTACTGTTGGAGATGGAAAAACGTATCTATCTCTGGTTTTAAGTCCCAATAAAGCTAAAGTATGCGGCCCTATATCATGTTGACAGCTATTCGTTTGACAAGGACAGATAGAATTCTACTGTCTCTCATCAGTAGCTATCTATGTCTTAGGTTATTGGGTTTGGCTGTAAGAGGTTTTGATCACGCTTCCATAAGCCGTGGCTCAGTTATTCTTTAACAAAGTAACCAAAGTGATAGCTTCCAGTACTTTAATGAAAGATTTTTATTAATTTTGATTTTGTTTTTGCAGGTATTTACAAGTTCATGCGCAAAGTGCTGAATCCTGACAGAGTTCCAAACAACGACATTCTGGACTTCATATCACGGATACCGGACGACAAGATGTTGGTTAGTATATTTACTTAAAATTAGCTATACTAAGATTCAAGCGGGCATTATTCTCCTTGTATAGTAACGGCAATGATGTCGATAACCAATACTGATATTGCCTCGTAAATGGCACTGGATTTACCCAAATCATCGAACGGAATAGATACCTCAACTAATTCTACTCCCTACCCATTCAATGAATATAGGCTTGTAGTTTTTTAAATTTGGTTAAATTTATAAAAATTTATAAATAAATAAGGTTAAATGGTCTGGTGGCTGGTGGTTAGGCGTCGTGATGTAATATTCAAATATCTAAAAACCTATATTTTGTTTCCAGAAACAATGGCGTGAACTGAGAGTGCCCGAGTCGAACTTCAACAGACAGTATTCCTCGAAGAGGCGATAAATTAACGAGTAGATGAAAGGCGCACTACACACTACGTTACGTACTGTAGTGTTCTAATGTATCCCGGCCTTTGTGCACTTCACGGCACTGTCTCCTAGGCTATGACGTCACGAGACATGACCGGGAATGACCCCCCGCCATATTGCACAGTGTTGTGCAGCAATGAAAGTAGAAACTAGGCGTAGATGGCTCAAAATACTTATTTATAATTATATAAGTCCATTATTTAATTACGTAGGTGATATTAATCATAATTTGCCGTTAGTTTATTAAGCATTTAGATATATGTATATCCGCATGCATTTTAAAATTATTTCATTTTAGAAATATTTATTTTTATAAATGGTTTGCGAATTTGTCAAATAGTTGTAAGCATCATGTTTATCATCTTCCTATCAACGCATTGACAGACAAGACCAAAAACATGATTATTTTAGCAATTTTTACAATTCTAATAATGTGTTATGTTACAAATTGTACATAAAAAGCAGTATGCGTTAGAGGTGTTCTCTATTCAGTCGTTATGATTATAATGAAATTGTGATGTTTAGTTTTAAGAATAAAACAATGAATAATAATGATAATCTTAAACAAAAGTTATTTTTATTTAATAAATTAATATTAAGACAACCTCCATCGAAGACAATTCAATAAAGATTTTTGAGCATAAATCATCATAAAAACTCCATGTACCTTCACATACCACCATGGTTCCCTTGGAAATAAACCTTCCTTACATAATATCGCCCTGGACTAGGATATCTACTAAAACAATATCGGAGTATACCTACACTAACTTTAGCCTTCTTTCAGGTTGAAGTCGAAATAGATTTTGAAAATGTAGGTCTTGCAGAGTTTCTGTGGTTCTGTGGTTCTGGCACGTTCAGTTCTTTCCAATCTCTCTAAAAAGCAGAAAAGTTGAGATAAAGTTAGTACCTTCAATAGAAATGAAGACGAAAAGATAAAAAAAACAGATGTTTCTAAAGTTAACTAACAGAAGTACCAGGCTGTCAAGCTCACGTTAATGGCCGACTGGAATAACAACTTTCGATAAAAAAAGTTGACGTAACCGTTCTTTCTAAAACTATAGTTGCTTCTTTTTAGCAAGGTACTAGCAGTCATTGACCCGCCAACATGTATTGGCAGGTTCTGGCATTCTTAATTCCAAACACGAAAATAAAGCCTGTTAACGTGCTTAATCGACATCTAGCGTGATCGTCAACATTTTTAACTAATGAAAAACGATACTCAGTTTCTTGTTCGGGTTCCTATCAAGAGACAATAGGGAAAGGGCAATGACCGCTATTTGCCATTCTACTAAATAGTATATGTGAGATAGCAAAAAGCAGTATTATTTTATTTTAGACAATGAGCTATACTTTATAAATGGCTATTACTTTAGAAAAGTAGAATATACGGATGTTTATTTTACCAGTATTTTGTTATCCGGTAATCTTGAAAGGAAGTCCAATAAGTCGTTGTTCGGCACTCTCTCTGGCTCCAACCGTTTTCTCGCATATTTATATATTCCTGAAATTTTTTGGAGTAACTTCAATCTCTAAATATCTAGGCAACAGGACTGGGCAGGTGCACACAAACATTAGAAACTTATAATAACGTTAACTTACCAAATCCCATCATGAGGTATTTATAGGGGACGAAGTAGAAGAGTGCTGAATTCATGGCTAACAACAGCATCGTTAAGACAGTCAAAAACGGAACCTTGAATGTTGCTAAACTGAAAAAATAAAATTGGTGTTTTAAACACAATCTATTTTAAAACATCCATGATCATCCTCTCCTGCCCATAATCTAATTTATTTGGGGGTGGTGCAGCACGTCTTCTTCGTTATTCATTTATTAATAGCATTCCATATTTTAAAAAGATGTTACAAAGGGCTTAAAGCTAGTTACAAACATATGGACCCTGTAAGGGCGCAGCAAAAGGATAAAAATAAGTAGGCCTTCATTAAGACATGATCGAAAGCTCTGAGAGCCTATGTTCAGACCGGCCATGATTTCTCGGCCATATTGTACTGTACATCTCTGAACAAATTCTGAAGATGAATAAGAATTGAAAACTTTTGTTCTTAGAACTTTAGAGACGAATATTTCATGTCTTTACTTTATTCCGAATTTCGGAGTCCAATTTAAGGAGTTTAATATTATAACACGCAGAAATTTACAAAGTCAACTTTTAATATCTTTGGTACTTACTTATATAACCTTTCAGCTAAGGACACCATGTACTCTATGCCATCCGTTATAGTCAGCGTCATTTCTGGCAAACCTTTAATTTTATCTGGTATGGACTCGCCGTTTTGCACATCGTCAGCAGGACCCCAGTCCTTAGGATCTTCTTCATTTTGATGCCTTATCTCTTGATCTAGAATTAACACAGTAACAATCATGATTTATTTTAAAAACATTTCGCATACAACGAGGATCATTCGATGCTTAAAAGGACTTCCAATCTATATAAGTGATTGCCAGTTCAAACGTCTGCGTGGGATGATTTACAATTGATTCTAGTCGCCCTTTCCAAAAGGTAGTTTCGCATGGAGAAGAACGGGCAAGAAACTCCACCGTTTCTCTATTAAAATGTTTTTCAATATTTTGTACCTAATCATTATATAATTATATGTGATGACGATGCACCTAGAATAAAATGACTATACCACAATAGGTAAAAATAATTAAAAATGAAGCTATGCCAGATAAATTAATTATGTGATAATGGTGCTCACATATTTACAAAAAAGTTAAAAGTATACAACTTTCCTGAAGTCTCATGGTTTACGCAATCGAACGCCTTAGAGAGGTCGCATAAGATTCCAATGGCATCTTGTGCTTCTTCCCAGGCGTTAAAAATGTTCTTTATTACGATGACTGGGGGATGCTGGTGTCGGGTGATTATTAGTCAGAGACTCATACCTCTCAGCATTACACTTCACCAATTCCAGTAGTTCCTCAGCCTCAAACAATCGCTCGCTTAGTTGCTGTTGTGAAGACTCATATCTCTCAAAAATATCCTTCAGCAAGTGCTCCTTGTGTAGTATAACATTATATAGGAGCTTAGCATCAATATCATACTTTTTCCTACATTCATCTAACTCAACAGTACAACTATTTAAACTTTTTGAAAGGATAACACGTTCCTTTCTAGGGAAATATTTAATTTAAAAGATTTTGTTGTTTAATTGCTCTCTGTGACCGTTTATTTATTTTCTTGGGGACACGCTGCAGACATCGAGTCTATTTTAATTCTGCAGAAAAGAGCCAGCAGAGCCTCCGCAGGAGCGACTTGGGAACTGTTTAAAGATATTAACATCATGACCGTACCTTGTCAATATATCTATGAAAACATCATGTGCGTAAGGAAAAATTTAAACCTTTTCAGTAATAGAGATGAAAGACATAACTATAGGACTAGAAATAGGGACCAATTAGTTCAAAGAGGTTTCAGACTGGCTAAAGTATAGATTCATCCTTCATGGGGTACTGTTTAAAATGTTACAATAAAATACCTCCCCACGTACTCCAACTGAATGAAATGATGTTTAAAACTTGTATCAAACGCACACTATGCAGCCAAGGATGTTATAAGTTGGGGGATTACACCGCTGACAAAAATGCTTGGCTTAACGCTGCTTCTGCTCCACAAAGGCGCATTAACTAATTGATTACATTTTAAAATATCGTTGGAGCTGCTGAAGATTGTAAAAACTATCATTGCACTGTAAAAATTCAACCTTTAAGTATTGTATTATTGCAAAGCACATGTGTAGCACTATGTACCTACTTTATAGCTACCATTTACTGGGTACGTCTTTCATTGACTTGAATAGGCCCTGGCGGCTGAGAGGGGCATGCTCACTCAAATGTCTCCCCGGTGGTGGCGTGTGTGTTGGACCTTTAGGTTCCTTCAAAATGGCTGAGCTGAATGTTGCTGATCCATACGTCATGTTCGTGAACGGATGCCGTCAGTATTAACTGGTCTTCTCATAGCTGCCACGGCGTATTTTAATTGCTGAATTGTTTGTTTTTTGTATACTTTTCATTTCGGACGCCTTTAACGTCCACGTCTTTCTACATTGTTTTCATATGTATAATTTCAACATGACATGTAACAAATTTTATGTAATAATAATTTATTTATTTAAAAGAGTGTTCATGGAGTTCCCTTCCCGGTCTTCTCCATAGATATCTACTACGCTTTGGAATGGGCAACTAGCTTCATCTTTCTAACTGACCGACCCCTTGACAATTCAAAATTGCCTGTAATTGGTTTATTTGAAATAAATGCTTTGAGTTTGAGTTTGAATCATTTGATAAAGTCCTTGGTTCTTTGATGGACCACCAAATTTCTTAAGACGAACTACAATGATTAGTGGATATGTACTATATCAGTACAAAGCGCAAGTATGTAGATAAGAAGATTTCGTAATTAAAACTTTGTACCGACCGCGACATGAATACTAGGTAATATAATCACATGATCTCAATCAGGTTGTTCGGATAAAAGGGATGTTAGTAACCTGTTCACTGACCTTGACAGACCTGAGAGAGAGATAGGGCCTTATGGGCCTCACATGGTATTTCAATCGTAAAACAAACAGCAACTTACTTTGTTTGTTATCAATAAACCACATGACTGGGAAAAGCGCTGCAACAAGTAATGGTGCCATCCATGGATCGAAATAGTACCAGAATATGAGCCAGGCACAAAGAATAATCGTCGAAAACTCTCGGTCTTCCCACTCCAAGAAGCTCCTGTAGACAAATTTTTAACTTTATTTAAGACACGTTCAAGGACTGCAATATTATATTGCTGTTCTTTGGCTGGCACTGAACGCTTATGGCCTCCACTATGCAGCGTAGTTTCAGCAACGAATCAATATTCCACATTAGTTTTCGAAACAAATAGCCTAAGCTGAAAATTGCAAAGCACACGTGTAAGTACCATGTACCTACTATAAAGCTGCCTATACTGGGCACGTCTGTCATTGACTTGAATGTGCCCTGGCGGCTGAGAGTATGTCACGCTCACTCAAATGTCTCGCTGGTGGTGGCGTCTGTGTTGGATCATTAAGTTCCCTTCAAAATGGCTGAGCTGAATGGTGCTGATCCATACGTCATGTTCGTGAACGGGCGCCTTCAGTGGGGACTGGTCATCTGTTGGCTGCCAAGGCTGTTTTTTAAATTTCCGATTTTTTGTGTTTTTTTTAATTTTTGTATGTTTTCTATTACGGACGCCTTTAACGTGCACGTCGTCTTTCTGCATCGTCCTCACATGTATAATATCAACAAGACTGGTAAGAGTGTCCATGGAGTTTCTTGCCCGTTCTTCTCCATAGGTACCTACTTCGCTTTGGAATGAGCAACTAGCTCCAAATTTCTAACTGACCGACCCCTTGACAATTCAAAAGTGCCTGTAATTGGTTTATTTGAAATAAATGCTTTGAGTTTGAGTTTGAATCATTAATTTGATAAAGTCCTTGGTTCTTTGATGGACTACCAAATTTCTTAAGACGAATTACAAAGATTAGTGGATATGTACTATATCAGTACAAAGCGCAAGTATGTAGATAAGACGATTTCGTAATTAAAACTTTGTACCGACCGCGACATGAACACTACGTAATATAATCACACGATCTCAATCAGGTTGTTCGGATAAAAGGGATTCCCTACTTATAGAAGTTTGGACCTAAAAAGATTACTTCGCAATGTAACATTGTGAATCATGAGTGAAAAATATCTCTATTTCAACATATTTTGTCAAAAAAAATCATAGCTTCTCGTAAAATGCGTTACATATTTCTGAGAAACTGCCTCGTTGGTCTAGTGGTCGCAAGAGCTTAGCATGAGGTCTTGGGTTCGATTCCTAGGTCGGGCAAAGTGGTATTGGTTTTTTCTATCTAGAATATCTCAGTAGCAGCCTGGAGTCTGGATTTTTGCAATGTTGATAGCAATAGGCTCGCCCCCTATCACATGGGACTTAAGCATAACTGGCGAAATGTGGTTGTACTATAGATACACCTCTGCCTAACCCTTCTGGGATTACAGGCGTGATGTTATGTTATCAAAAAAAAAATTCTTTAATTGATTTTCTGCCTTGTGCAAACAACTGAACACGTTGATAACGACACAGCTACTCTTATAAGTAGCCCAAACGCCTCGCCAGCCCTTGCTCGAAATATAATAAAATTGTAATCAGCATCTTGCCCATTGCATATTTCCCGTTGCATATTGCTATTGATTCTGCTTTATACTATTATATGCACTAAGTAACATTTATCATCTGCCTAGGGATTTGCCAACCATGCTGGGGTCGGCTTCCTGGCTAAAGTCTCTACCATACTATGCACCCGACTAGGTTTTATTTAAGAATGCGCTCCCATACTTTCATAGTGAAAAATTTACGAATATCCGATCTCTAGAAACAAGATACCCCTACGTAAGACTGGTTGTCAGAATTTCGGGCTTCTGACGACCCGTAACGACCCTCAAAGATCCACGAATGACAGCCGGGACCAAGGGATTGACGTGCTTTCCGAGGCACGAAGGGTTCTTAGTATGTAAAGAAGGTTTATGGTCCGACCCATCCACGGACACTAGATCAAAATATAATATGTAACCTATGTGTCTAAAGTTATCTAGAGATACGAGATATTTAACCCGGATCTATCCTTAAGACTTCCACATACAATGCACGCATAGTTAGGTAAGATAATAATGAATTGCTAGAGGTCGGTGTAATGTTATCAGTGCACATGGATATTCTTGCCTAGTGCCTACCCACTATTTAAAATAATCTTCTAAGACAGTGCACGTGAACATAAACATAAGTACAATCACTAATCAGTCAATGACGCAAGTCACATTGAAAGATAAAGGCATTACGCATCCTGCTTGCAATGCGAATTCTTGATGATCAGGGTAATGAACAAAAATATTAATTACTTGAAATGTTCGTTGATTTGGAAGAGACCATCAAATGTTTCTTTGATAAACTTGCAGTTTTTGTATATCAGTGGTATGTCGAACTTTGGCTGCTTCGCTATGTACTTGACCTGCTTCGGACGAAACAGTTTCAAAGAACCGATCACCTGGAAGATAAAACTTCATAAGTTTATTGTTTAAATCGAATCTCACAATGCCACATGTGTCGCAAGGTGAATAAATCCCACGGATTAGCTTCACAATCTAAACAATTATCAAGTTTTATTAATCGCGATTATTATTCAATTTTTCCGTTTATAAATAGGAGTCGCGGGCTGTTTGAAAGAGATACCGTGGCCCTGGCAGAAGCAACTGAAAGAACACGGGTTGGTTTTAGTCAGTTAAGGTCTGACACGCCCTTCGCTCCACCTAGAGCTGAAGGAGGAGAAGTAATTTGATGATAAAAAAAGGCCTAAATATAGGAGACCAAGCAAGACGGATCGATATACAAGGATTAGCCTCCTTGAGATGAACGTTGTATAGTCCTTTATGCTCTGAGACGGCCCTTCAATATCGTCGGTAATATCGTGTTTCAGATAGTTAATGGAAAGGCGAACATTTTAACTTCAGTAGTCCATAGCAGTCAATTTCTGTTTTACTTCATTTTAGCCCTAAGCCCCTAACATACTGAGCAAAAACAAGCACATCAATGATGATTCTTGAGTCTTAACTCCGCTATACCAGTACAGTTTTTGGCTTTTGAAATACTCACCGGGTTCCAAAATAGGTTCATTTCCAGCTTCACTCTGGGACAGTTCCCTCGGGCCCCCTTTTTCTTACAACTGTCTTTTAGAGCATACCAACTGGCTTCTCCACTATTTATCCTGAGCAATGGTATGATCACTCTGCCCAGGAAATCGTACAGCAGCGAGTTTATAGACCGATCGTAGACTTTCAGTTCAAGCGTTGATGCAACGTCGTATATATTGCTGGAATATGGAATTTTTATATTAAATTAACCTACAAATGTAATTAAATCATTTTCTTTTTTCTATATTTTATTGAGAACTCGATGTATTCCGTTATCACTGGACATAATCCAATAATGTCATTCTAATTATTTGGATTTGATTATCTCAAATGGGAATAAAGTTTCATAACTTCTAATATATAAAATTCTCGTGTCGTAACTCCTCCGAAACAGCTGGATCGATTTGTATGAAATTTTGTGTGCGTATCGGGTAGGTCTGAGAATCGGACAGCATCTGTTTTTCAAATAAAGAAGCAAATCAACGTTGACAATCAATACCAATATCCAACATTCCGTTATACTAGTTACAAGTGACAATGGAACCAAAAAAAATACCTCAAATAGCTAGCAAAAGACACAAATAATTAATCCTGATTTATTTATTCGTCGACCGACGTCGACAACACGAAGCACTTAACCTAAAATACATTAAAATACTCACAAAACATAGCTCTTATTCCACACGGGTTCAGCGCTAGAACCGACCGACGGAGTCTGTACCCTCTCATTGTCCAGCTCCAGAGTACAGTACGCATTGGGATTACCATACAGCCCCCTGGCTCCAATCACTTTCACGTGAAGCTGACCGACCACACTTGTATCTGGAGTCAGGTTGTAGAAGGCCTGGAAAATCGTCCAATGAATTAAAGTTGTCAAATCAAATCAAATCAAATCATTTATTCGCATAGAATGCAGGTATTGTACAATAAGGTTGTTTTAATAAATATGGTGAGCCGGGTACATTCTGCCTGAGTGTTGGCATGCAAAATTTAAAAATGTCACTATCAATAAGCATACATGCATAAAATTATGAAATAGAGTGGTACCAATAAATTATTGAAACAAGTCAGAAGTGTATAAAACAATGTCAATAATATTAAACTGTTGAGATGTCACACATAGGGTCATTAAAAAAATCGCTTAACGTATAATAACATTTCTGAATCAAAAAAGCCTTAAGTTTGTTTTTAAATTGTTGACTATGCCTGATGAAAACAGATATTTCTGTGGAATCCCGTATAAATATTTTCTACAGGTAGAAGTCGCGTAGCGCTGCATCAACGAAATCTCAATACCAAAGAAGTTAAAACACCATTTCTGCGTCTTTGTACAATGTGAAATCCTTTTTCTTACTTACCAATGAGTAGACTTTTCTATGACGTAGTACCTCTACGAAATCTTACATCTGCATTCTGCGTAGCGCTGCTACGAAACTTACGTAAAGCAACATGACCTTTTAGTATTCTTTATTTGAATACATCCTACAATTTAACGGTCAGAATTCATTTATTTCCAAAAATTATAAATCACTTGACAGAAATAAATACTAAACATTACTTAATTATAACATTGCTGTCCAGGAGTAGCATGGGGTTCTAGTGTTAGCATTACGAAAATAAGAAGGTAACTGTTACCAGTTTTGTATTGTCTACCGCCGTGCGGCGCGTTGACGCGGACACCGTACGGTGACTCGTTATCTTTCTTATAAGTTTGAAATCTAAGGACTCGTTTACACTACAGTCAAATAGATTAAATGAGTTTATTTTTATTCATGACCTTTTAAGATGTGGCATTTTAGTAGTTTTTTAAATAGTAATAACGATTGTGTATTTTTCATATCTTTTGGTAATGAGTTATAAAGTTTTGCTCCCTCATATGTAATTGTTTTTTTTCTATAGTTAGTTCTAGCACTAGGTATGTTTAGGTCTTGTGCACGCCTCAGAATACGTTTTTGTACCTGCATGTTTTTTGTGAATGTGATGTGTGTGTGTAAGTCTTTGGAAAGAATTTTACGAACTAAAATACATGTGTTATATAAATATATTTCATAAATGTTAAATAGCTTGGTTTCTTTGTAAACTTTGTGTGTGGGGGTCAGATAGTGGTAGTGAAATAGGACTTTTATAATTTTGTTTTGCGCTCTTTGTAGCTTTTCTAGATTGGTTTTAGCTGCTGAACCCCACATTTCTATAAGATATTCAATGTGAGGTTTCACCAGAGAATTATAAATAGTGTGGCGGACTTTAAGAGGAAAGCACTTCACAATTCGACGTAACGCCCCCGTTAGGCGTGATATTTTAGAACAGGTTTTCTCTATATGTGGTTTCCATGTAAGTTGATTGTCCAGAATAAGTCCGAGGTATTTCTCCTTATTAACTTTATTTAAATTTACTCCATTAATTCTAAGAGGTTTGTGGACTGAGATTTTTTTGTTTTTAGCTGCAAATATGATATAGTTGGTTTTGGATGTATTAACGGTTAACAGGTTATTTATTTAGAAAGCATTTTTCCAAGATTATAAGATCCTCTTGTGCGTCCTGTATTATTGAGTCAATTGAGTGACCATAATAGAAAAGGCAGGTGTCATCAGCATATAAAGAAATATGACCTTTCAGGCCTATCTTGTCTATATTATTAATGTAGATAAGGAATAAAAGGGGACCACAAATTGAGCCTTGAGGTACAATTTATTATTTAGACAATACATTTTAATTGTAAATTAAATATTTTTAGTTATTACTACTTCTTTTTAGTATGTTACAGTGAATACGTACATATTTAGATCGTAAGTCGTCCACATTTGGCTCGGTGGTCGCAACCACTTGGTTCGGGTCTGGTCCTTTGTCACGAATGGTGCACAACGTAACTGACAGGTGTACCGAGCCGTAGCCTTCATCCAGGTCCTGCCAGATGTCATGTGTACGCTCCCTTTCCCACGTCGACAGGTCTATAACACAACTTTTAAAATAATTTAACTAAGTAACCATTGCAGGACGCAGGCCTAAAAAATATCGGTTTTATTTCTAAATAACTTTCTAATCTATTTATATAGAAAAAAGTCGGGTTAGTTACACAATTTACTACAACATCTTTGATTTGTTGGATTTGTCTACGCCCCGAATAGCAGAATAACAATTAGTAAAGTACAAGCTATAAAGCTACCCTATACTGGGCACGTCTGTCATTGACTTGAATGTGCCCTGGCGGCTGAGAGTATGTCACGCTCACTCTAATGTCTCGCTGGTGGTGGCGTGTGTGTTGGATCATTAAGTTCCCTTCAAAATGGTTGAGCTGAATGGTGCTGATCCATACGTCATGTTCGTGAACGGGCGCCGTCAGTGGGGACTGGTCATCTCTTGGCTGCCACGCCTTTTTGTTTTATTTTTTTAATTTTTCTTTTCCGATTTTTATGTTTTTTATTACGGGTCTTTCTACATCATTCTCACATGTTTAATTTCAACAAGACTGATGTAACAAATTTTCTGTAACCATATTATTTAAAAGAGTGTCCATGGAGTTTCTTGCCCGTTCTTCTCCATAGGTACCTACTTCGCTTTGGAATGGGCAACTAGCTTCATATTTCTGACTGACCGACCCCTTGACAATTCAAAAGTGCCTGTAATGGGTTTATTTGAAATAAATGCTTTGAGTTTGAGTTTGAGTTTGAGTTTGAGTATCAGGTTTTTTACGAAAAATAAATAAATATTCTGAGGCGGTACGAAGTTCGCCGGCTAGTGTCTAATATTTTCCCTTAAAAGCCGAGCCAAACTTTTAAGTAATATTTAATTAAATTTTGGGAACATTATTTAATGACAAACCATGACATATTCCATTGCGAAGTATATTGACGTCAGAATTCGTTTTTTTATCATGAAAATACGCAATTGATAATAAATAACATAACATAACATTCTGCGTGGATCATACTCGTAAACAAACCGGTTACCGCAATATTTAACACAACTTTTTTATTTTCTGTTGTTATAACGGCAATAAAGGCAATAGGCGATCCTATTACGGTTCATTAAATATACAGCCCGCTGACAGACAGACGGACGGACAGCGGAGTCTTAGTAATAGGGTTCCGTTGGCACCCTTTGGGTTCAGAATCCTAAAAACAATAAAAATGACCAGTTCATGAATGCCGCTCAATGGTACCTACTGCCCCTGACCTCAGAGTCACAAGATAAGATGCACGTTTATACAAACAACTAATCAAATCGCGACAAGCAGACACATTAATTAAGTAGATCAAAATCATTAATATTAATAGAAGTTGATACATCTTTTGCAGACTCTTTAGACAGCTTTATAAAAACACCTCTTATCGCGGTTATACCTATGTTCATTGCGAGAGCTAACAAAAAAGAGAATGGTTCGATAACGAAACGGATTGCTGAATTCATAGCTTTGGTAAAATGCTATTTTGTATATGTTTATGAAAAACCGGCAAAGTGCGTGTCGGACCACGCACAATAAATGGTTCCGTAGTTGGGATGAACCTATCCCAAGAACAAACTTAACATTTTAGTTGAAAAACATGTTCTCCTATAGGTACATCGATATACGTCACGGTCAATTCTCCAACTGCAAATGTAAGTTTGTACTCACAAAAAAATATGTGATAAGACTACAAATATAAAGATTTCCGTACTTTTAAGAAAGCGTTCCTGAGAAAGGGGTCTTGACAGACAGACAGACGGACAACGAAGTGATCCTTTAAGGGTTCCATTTTTTCCTTTTGGTCGGAGTCCTAAAAATGCCATTAAAATTCTGACAAGTTAGAGGAGAAGAAGACTTCTTTAATTATCTAAGAATAAGAAAATCTTTTCCGTACCTGCCCATGAAATTCTTCCGTTTCCCTTTATCACACAGATAAATTTTTAACAGTTGATCATTGCGAAGATGTAAACTGAACCTTTCCCGCCACTGTGGCTGCTTTGTGGTCGTCACGGACTTAGATTTGTGTGATTGTGAACCCAAGCTGCAACAAAGAGGTTGAAATTAAATTGTAAACTCCATTCTTCTTATGCCTACCTACTCTTGGTTTGGTTAGCGGATTCTCAGTCCAGTCCTGTAGGTACAGACACAGAACCTTATCTTTTTCTTCTCATACAGGTCGGAAGGGACATAGACGCACAAAAGGTTACCATGGACTCGGTACATGATTCTGAACCCCCCTGCGTTGAAGTATTTTTGTCGGTTTTCAAAAACAAAAGCTGCTTCATAGAAAAGTGCAATACCTACGCTGTCAAAATGTATGGCAGAGCAATTTTTAAATTCCAGAATCATGTACTGAGTCCATGGTAACCGGTTGTGCGTCGATGTCCCTTCCACCCTGTATATATAAAGTAATTGCTGTTCGTTATTCTCGCTACAACTCAAAAACGGCTTAACCGTTTTTTTTTTGTTTTGTTAGGCCGTAGAACTGAATGGTGCAGGTGTATGAACGTGAAGAAACGGTTTTCCGTCTCTTGGTCCCGCGGGCATTGCGAAGCTATTAATCACGTGATCACGTAAGTACGTGACTTACCGGAATTTACAATAAACTGAATGTGAATGGCTGTCCTGTGGTGGGTCTGGCAGACCCTTGGCTTCCACGATGACGATGTCTACCACGGTGTTGCGTATCGTCTTGTCCTTCTGCACGGAGGGTGTCGGTGTTGGTGCTGGCGCACGCGCAGGTGCATGCTCAGGTACGGGCGCAGGTGCAGGTTCAGCTTTTGGCTACAAAGTGTAAAAATAAATGGTTTGGTCGGTTAGAAGGCTCCTCTGGTTACTTACTGCACATCGGGCATTTAGACCCGCTACGAAACTTTCTGAAATGCTATCTAAATAATTAGTTTGTAGTTTTAGTTTTGAGGAAACGTCATCATTTTATAATTTTTTGAAAGTTATTGTTAAATTAAATTCGCGATAATATAAATCGATACTAATATAATAATATCATACTAATACTAATATAAGAATAGTGATATAAGTCTGTCTGTCTGTATGTAAACTTTTCACGCCTAAACCACTGAACGGATTTCGATATAATTTGGTAAGGAGACAGAATAAGATGACATCCTGAGGAAGGACATAGGCTATTTTGTGTCTCAAAAATATGAAAGTTAGGGATATGAAAATTTAAAGTGATGCTATTGGTAACAAATAAAGAACTGGGTATGTGTTTAAGCATTTTTGTTAAATCATCGCCTAGTGGGGATAAAATAGGGGATTTGCATGTATTTAATGAAATTTTTGTGTATCAACTAAGTTATTTGATGATTTCCCACCCAAAAAAAAAAGAGATACACAAAAATTTTAAGGGATTTGAAATATGTGTAGCCTCTGTCAATTACATTTTCATGCCTTTTTTTTTTTGGTGGAAAA
The DNA here is from genome assembly GCA_963555695.1 of Dasypolia templi. Classification (NCBI taxonomy): domain Eukaryota; kingdom Metazoa; phylum Arthropoda; class Insecta; order Lepidoptera; family Noctuidae; genus Dasypolia; species Dasypolia templi. The sequence continues at coordinate 17,229,227 of OY743144.1, read as the reverse complement.
TCATCATATAACTTCTCCCGCTCTGGGTGGAGCGGGAGGGCGTGTCAGACTTTTACTGACTAAAACCCACCCGTGTTCCTTCAGTTGCCTGTGCCAGGGCCACGGTTTTCTCTTTAGAATTACCCGCGACCCTGAGGCGTCGGCCCTATCGGACCTGTCACTTTGTGCTGACATCTCTTTGAGGCGCGCGTGGAACACGACGCGCCGTCGACCTGGGCCTGGTCCTTACCGGACGGCGAACTACCCATTGCTCGCCGTCCGCAAGCCCGCGCCTACGGTGGCTGGGAATCTGCAGGCGACTCCCGACGCCCAGGTCGTCTCCTGCGGCGGCTAGTGGGGGCGTGAGGGCGCAAGGCTCTCTCCCTCACGCGCTCCGCCTCCTCCTTCGCGAGCATTACTGCATCGCTGAAGGAGGTGACGGCTTTCCATTCCCTCTCGCTCCGTACCATGGCCTGGACCAGGGCCGGACGCGAGAGATCGCCGCCGCCAATCTCCTCCGCGAGGACACTGCGGTGCTTCGCCCAAGCTGGTCATACCTCCACCGTATGCTCCACCGTGTCCTCCGGGCGATCCACACAATGGTGACACCCGGGCGTTTCCTCCCGCCTTATGCGAAACAGGAACCTCCCGAAACAACCGTGCCCGGTGAGGACCTGTGTCAGGCGGAAGGTGAGGACGCCTTGGCGCCTCTCCAACCACTCCTCAAAGAGGGGACTTACCGCCGCTATTGTGGCGTGCCCAACACGCGTTGCGACAATCGCACCCTCCATGTCGCCATGAGATCCCGCCGGAGCTCTGTCCGCTGTACCGTGATTTATCGCGGCAGCGGAGTTACACCCCGGCGTTTTGCCTGCTCGCGCCACTCCCATACGTGCGCGAGGGCTTTTGCTTCCAGATCCCATGGCGGCAATCCGGAAGGAGGCTCGCCGCCTCGCAGGAGACCGTGCGGTATCTCCGGACCAGCCGGACGGCCATGACCCTTGGGGACGCGTTTAACCGGCGGGCCGGTCGGCGCCTCATAGAACGCGCCCACACCGGTGCCCCGTAAAGGGCCATGGACCGCACGACTCCCGCGTAGAGCCTCCGGCAAGAGGCGTTTGGACCCCTAGATTGGGCAGGAGCCGCCTCAAGGGAGCCCCAGCCCGCTCCAGTCTGGGAGCCAAACGTCGGAAATGCTTCACGAAGTTCCACCGGCTGTCGAGGACGAGTCCCAGGTATTTAATCGTTGACTCGACGCCGATGTGAACCCCTCCCGCCGTTATCTGGGAACCCAATAGTGGCGCGTTCCGAGGACCATGAAAACACATGGCCTCGGACTTGTGCACGGCCACTTCGAGTCCCAACTGCCGCATTCTCTCGACGATTGTCGCAACCCCGAGTGTCGCTTGTTCGGCCGCCTCCTAGTGCAACCTCCCCTCTGCCAGGCCCAACGTGTCGTCAGCGTAGCCCACCACGCTGACGCCATTCGGGAGGTCGGCGCGCAGCACCCAGTCGTAACCGATATCCCACAGAAGCGGCCCCAGGACCGATTCCCGTGAGACACCGCACGACATCTCTCGCCGGTTCCACTCTCATCGGTGACCGGGGTAGATGACGGCCCTGTTCCCGGGGTGGAAAATCCTCATGGATGTCCTCCGCCCTGGGGCGGGCGGAGGGGTCTGTCAGACTCTTACTGACTAAAAACCACCCCGGTGTTCCATCTCACACCTACGCCGGGGTCGTGGGAGCACATAATTCTTCCGCAACCCCGGCTGGTGCCGGCCCGCTTGCGCGGGCCCCGTCTCGGGCGGGGAGAGTGAGGTGTACTCCCCCCGCAACGTCTGTGAGCAGCGCACGCGGAACACTACGCGCGCCGCCTTCTCGGGTCCTGATGTTGGGGGGGCGACGGATGTCCCCGAATCCGTCGCCCCTGGACCTATTTAGGGGAGCCGGAAGAGGGCGTTGTCCGCCCTCCTCCGATGCCCGGTGCGTCTGCTGCGGGCCGGGTCGAGAGTCGAAATCTCTCTCTCCCTTTCCGCAGCCTCCTTCTGCGAGATGACCGTTTCGCAAAAGGAGACCACTGCGTCCCAGGACTCTGCGCCGCCGACCATCGCGTTCACGACGGCCGGCAGCGACAGGTCGTTGCCTACTTCGGTGATGAGGGCACGGCGCGGCTCCTCCCAAGCGGCACACTCTGCCAGCGTGTGCCACGCCGTGTCCGCCCGGCAGTCGACGCAGTGGTGACACCGGGCGTCCGGCTCCCTGTTTATGCGACACAGGTACTTCCCGAAGCAACCATGCCCCGAGAGCACCTGCTCCGCCCGAAACGTCAGGGAGCCGTGCCTTCTCCCGAGCCAGCGGTCGAGCACTGGCCGGATCGCCTCGATGGTGCTGAGGCCGGCGGTAACCGCAATGCCTCCCTGATGCAACTTCAGGGCAGGGTGTTGAAGGCATCAGCGGGCGATGGCCGTCAGAGTCATTCGGGGGTATCGCACGATCTCCTTCGAGGCGGGTTGTGCACTGGCCGGACCACCGCCCTGGGACCTGGAGGCGAAGGTGTTCGCGTCACTGTACCGGTGGCGCGAGGCAGCGCGGGAGCGGGGCGAGCGACCGATGCAGCAACAAATCGAGCAGCATCGGTTGCAGCTCCGCGAGGTCCTGGTGGCGGAATGGCGGGTGAGGCTGTCACGCCCTACCGCCGGCCTCAGCACCATCGAGGCGATCCGGCCGGTGCTCGACCGCTGGCTCGGGAGAAGGCACGGCTCCCTGACGTTTCGGGCGACGCAGGTGCTCTCGGGGCATGGTTGCTTCGGGAAGTACCTGTGTCGCATAAACAGGGAGCCGGACGCCCGGTGTCACCACTGCGTCGACTGCCGGGAGGACACGGCGCGGCACACGCTGGCAGAGTGTGCCGCTTGGGAGGAGCCGCGCCGTGCCCTCATCACCGAAGTAGGCAACGACCTGTCGCTGCCGGCCGTCGTGAACGCGATGGTCGGCGGCGCAGAGTCCTGGGACGCAGTGGTCTCCTTTTGCGAAACGGTCATCTCGCAGAAGGAGGCTGCGGAAAGGGAGAGAGAGATCTCGACTCTCGACCCGGCCCGCAGCAGACGCACCGGGCGTCGGAGGAGGGCGGACAACGCCCTCTTCCGGCCCCCCTAAATGGGTCCAGGGGCTACGGATTCGGGGACATCCGTCGCCCCCCAACATCAGGACCCGAGAAGGCGGCGCGCGTAGTGTTCCGCGTGCGCCGCTCACAGACGTTGCGGGGGGAGTACACCTCACTCCCCCCGCCCGAGACGGGGCCCGCGAAAGCGGGCCGGCACCAGCCGGGGTTGTGGAAGAATAATGTGTTCCCGCGACCCCGGCGTAGGTGTGAGATGGAACACCGGGGTGGTTTTTAGTCAGTAAGAGTCTGACAGACCCCTCCGCCCGCCCTAGGGCGGAGGACATCCATGAGGATTTTCCACCCCGGGAAAAAAAAAAAAAAAAAAAAAAAAAAAAAAAAAAAAAGGGTGTTGAAGGCATTGGCGATGTCTAGAGACACCGCCAAGACGACCCCACCCCGGGCAACAGCATCCCCCGTCGTGAGGGCTCGCACGCGCATGATGGCGTCCACCGTAGAGCGCCCCCTGCGGAAACCAAACTGGCTCTCCGCCAAATCCGGCCCCACCCGCACCAGCCGCCTGACGAGGCGGTTTGCAATTACTCTTTCAAAGAGCTTGCACACCTCGTGAGCAGCACGATGGGCTGGTAAGCGGACGGAGAGTCCGCAGGGCGCCCCGGCTTCTTAATGAGGACCAGTTTCCCCGTCTTCCAGCGAAGTGGGAACTGGCCCTCCTCCAAGTATGCGCTTAGGAGCCACCTTAGTCGAGGCCCGAGAGCCTCCATGGCCAGAACCCAGGCTTTTCCAGGTAAGCCGTCGGGTCCTGTGGCGGTATTTTTGGCATTAAGCCTATGTACCGCCACTCTCATCTCTACCTCAGTCACCTCCGAAGCATCGTCGTCGTCGTCGCCGGCGTGGTCCGCGTCCGGCATCGCAGTAGGCGGAGTCATGGGTGGGGGAGTATGCTCCCCCCGCGAAGGGAACAAAGTGCTTACAACGTCCTCCACGAGCTGGGCCCGGAAACTCTGCGTCAGTGGGGGCGCCCATGGGCGGAGTTTATCCCGCACCATTTTGTAGGGGCGTCCCCACGGGTCCCTTTTCAAAGTCTCCAGGGACTCCTCGCAGGCCAGTGCCCTGGCCCGCAGGATCTCCGCTCGGAGGGCGGTCTTCGCCGCTCTGTACCCCTCGTACAGCTCCGCCTGAATGGCATCCGTATCCGGGGGGCGGATACGGAGCCTGCGGTGCCTGGTGTACAGGTGTCGCGCAGCCACGCACGCCTCGCGCAAAGTCAGCTCCGCGGACCACCAGCACACCTGGCGCCAAGCACGTCCAGGCTGGACCCGGGGCATTGCCACGTCACATATTTCTGACATGGCCTCCCGGAACCACTCCGGTGGTGACACCCAGGCCTGCACGATCGAGGCTTCCATGAGGAGCTCCCGGTCCAGCTGCTTCAGCGCCCACCGCGGACCACTCGGGGCCTGTCGAACCGCGCCCCGAGGTCTGGGCGGAGACGTCGAACTGGATGTACCTGTGGTCGGTATAGGTCTCCACCCCCTCCATGACGCGCCAGTCAATGACGTGAGGCGACAGAGCGGGGCTGGCGAACGAGATGTCCACCACTGATTCACCCATATTTTCATGCCTTATTGGCTGAACGGAATTGGATGAAAGGTAGACGGATATGCCATGACATAGGATACTTTTATCTCGGTAGTAAATTCCCGTGAGATAATTTCCGACAAAAACGCGGGCGAAGTCTTAAAAAGGTATATTTCCTGGCTGGATTTTGTTCATTTAAGGGTTCTAAAATGCTGGTAATGACGTTGATGAATATTCTACCGAACGTTTTGGTTTAAACGAAGACTACGCTCTGTCATTCTCGAGAATAACGAAACGTAAGTCGTTTCCAAATCGCCCAGAACGCGTAGAGATTTTCAACCTAACCTTTCAACCTAACTAACGCTTACCGGGAAAATAAAAGAATCTTTTGAGTGCGTCTTTTTAAATATAAAGGCTCTTTATACACGGCACGGTTTTATACGGTACCGCGCCATAGAACAATTGTGTGACCTTGTATGACACGGTTTTATGTTATAGTATACGACGAAGTCCTGCCGTGTCGTCAACAAGCTTCCATAGTGATACATATAACACTGACGAAATGGCGAAAAAACCGTAGTTTTTACGGCAAGAAAAACGTGTGTGTACAAAGGGCCTTAGTATTAGAAAGCCAACCTGTTTTTAACTTGGCAATCGACCATTTTGTACCTTTTCATGTTTAGGATAAACTTCTGGAGTAGCTGGAACAGATTCAACCGGATGCTCTGGACTTGTGTTGTTAGTAATGTTATTGATGTGGTTCACTGTTTTACCAGCTACAGAAACCAGCACCGGCTCTGCTTTCCTAAGATAATCGCTGGCAATATTTGCGAAGGAACTAGGACACAATCTGCAAATAAACTTGGTTATACTTGCTGCTCTTTTTTCATACCTACATTTGAATTTACTTTTATTGCATTTAGGCATAAATGGTGCTCTAGCACAGCTCCTGTTTTTGGGGTGGATCATTATTGACACCATTCTCACAACAAGTTTCATTATTTAATTTTATTGGCTGCCTCGTTGGTCTAGTGGTCGCAATCGCTACTGCTGAACATGAGGTCCTGGGTTCGATTCCCAGGTCGGGCAAAGTGTTATTGGGTTTTTCTATCTGGAATTTCTCAGTAGCAGCCCGGAGTCTGGATTTGTGCCCGGTTGATGGCAATAGGCTCGAACCCTATTACATGGGACTTAAACATAACTGGCGAAATGTGGGTGTACTATAGGTACACCTCTGCCCAACCCTTCAGGGGGTATGTTATGTAAGTTTCATTTTTTTATAATCATAAGCCTTCGTTATCTATCCCCTGCAGGACGAGGGCCCCCTTTCCCTCTGTCCACTTTTCCCGATTTACTTAGCTGTCTCTTTCACTGAACATCTAGATTGTCGAACACAATTGTATGTATGTTGTGTTAAAAAATCGCTTTCTTTAAACAATAATGGCACCTCATTCTTCAATGCACAAAAGTCATAAATTATCGCTGTACCAATAACCGCTGCACCGATAAAAATATTTAGGCACATTAAGAAAGTATTCAAAATAGAAATAAAAGTTATGGAAGTAAGTAAGGGTATGACCAAAAAGCTCGCCCTTTACTGCTTTGTAATGTTTTAATTAATACAGCATTTAAAAAAAATACAATAGGGACTAAACATGTTGGTATATAAATCCCCGAAATACATAACAAAGACATAATTTTAACACATTTTCATATTAGTTCACAAACACCTAAAATAACATCCGGGATATCTTACATTTCTTACAAACTTTTAAAATACTTCTGGCGCCAATACCACATTAACTGTACCAATAAAATATAATAAAATAGTAGGTATACTACTTACGACAATTTTGAATCATTTTTAGCAACTAAAGCACTATCAAGAGAATTTCTCGATTTTTGTAAACTTGTATTATTCGGTTCCATATCTATAGGTTTTTATATGTTCGTTAATGCCGCGATTACTTAAAACACCACACAACATAAGAGCATCTGAGAAGTTATGAGATGTTGACACATTGGTATTAGCCTTGTAAGTCCGATAACAAAATTATAATCGTATTTATAATTGCTAGATATGATAAATACCTTACAAAATAGTATGAATGCTATCGCATCTTATCGACTTAGTTTGAATTCCAATCATCCGTCATTCCTACCATTTTTGGTAACTCCTCGAAATAGTAGATGTTCAGGAGTCATACATTATAAACATTTTGTTCCCACAGCATCGTGAGTGATAGATAGTCGTCCTATTCAGTGTTGTTGATTTTAAAGCTGCTGTTGCTTTTACACATCGGTTACATATCGACGGCGCGGGCGATTATATTACAGTGGTTTTTGCAACTTTTTTTTCTTCATAACCCATTATTGTGTGCCCACAAAATTCGTACAACGACAATAAAAATCGTGACGACATGGTGGGAACGGTTCCTTAGCTCCTAAAAAGTCGGTGCATTCCGTCCTGTTGCACGCACTCACTCATGAGCGAAGCAAGCCCTCGGGGCGTCGAGTGTCTAGTTGCTTCGTAGTTTGGCGGAAAACGCTTTGTTATATTAAACTATTTGTTAAGCACCTGGTACTTGTTGACGGGCCAACACTGTCCTCCCATACCTAATAACACTGTAAATGTAAAAGCCAATAATTTTCAAAAGAGTAACCGTGGAGTTTCTTGCCGGCTCTTCTCCATAGGAAACGACAAATTGGAACCGTGCACCTAGCTTCTGACGTTTCATAAGTGCTTATGTCGGTTTATTTGTTTTTTATTATTTTTTTATTTCATTATGAATATTTAGTGCCATGTTCTAAGACCCACTTGCACCATAAATCTTTAAACTAACGCTGACCATAATTTAAAACATAATTCTGTCTCTGTCATCATCAAACGGTTGATAGAAACAGAAGGTTGTTTTAAATTTAAGTGAAGTTTAAATTGAGATTAAATCTGTGACAAATATATTATTATAATTATTAAGATAAAGAAAATATTTTCGAATTGCGAAAAAAGTTGTACTTATGTGATTATAGTAGACAGTCACACAGTCAATTGACGGGGAAAATATAAAGAAAACAGTTATTTAAATCACATAAGTATTTTTATTTAAGATAAAAAGGCGTACGTAACTATTTCGTAACTATTTAAACTCAAGAAAAGAACGTAAAATATAATATTAGGAAATGTACCTAATATACATAGGTAGTCTATGTATGCATGCTTCGTTCATGCAACTTGCAATCCTGGTACTGTATCCAGACTTCCCTAGAGTTGTTATCATAGTATGGAGACAAAACATACTAAGCAAAACTCTGCATCCTCTTTCTCGTCTTCGTCGTTGCCATTTTAATTTTCTTTCCTTTGGCAACTCTTCTGTCACGCGTGACTACCAGTCCCCGCAAAAATAATCATGGCTCCGTCTAATTATGTTTATTCGGTAGAGTTAAGTCTCGTGTACAATGACGCGACGCCACGGCGCGACACAGGCACCGCGTGTCGCGCGACGAGCGGTGCTTTTGTGTCGCGCTGTGGCGTCGCGCCTGTTTGCGGGAGCCTTTACGTCGGACTTTTCTACCAACTAAAACCATGCAGTGCAGTGGTTCAAGTGGCTGTCCTCAAGAAGAAGTGGAGTAGAGAGATTCGACCCCAGTATCCCAGCACTATTTAAGTCTCGTAAAAAACGGGATTAAAATTTAGCAATATATTTTTGTTCTGTCGTTTTGATTTTTGCTTTTTTTAAGTGTCTAAAATTACTCAATAAAACGGAACGCTTTCATTTACCTGTAATTTTTAAGCCATCTTGTTTTGAGAGCTAATTTTTTTGTTTACGCCCGTAGGTTTTTAATTATGTTGAAGATTTTTTTAAATAGTTGTCGAATCTCGAATGCTCTAGTCTTACGAAAGTTCAAAGAGATTAAAATATGAGTAGTTTAATCAGCGGGGTAATTGAGTAACACACTATCAGTAATAATTGTTTTCATTTTGACAGTGCAACAACATTCATTGCGTTTTACGTGGTAGGACATCCAAATTTTTCGATCCGAAGCAATGGATAAGCAATATCCTTCAAAATGATTCAGATTGGTGCCGATTCTCTTGTACCGAACTAAACTATCACTAAAATTCCTTGTTTTTTAATAGGAGAATCATGAAGCTATTCCGCGAAAAATAAACTCTAAATTTAAAAATAATTTTGACACAATTTCATCGAATTTGACAATCGCGAGTCCACGTGTTTTTTTTTTCTCTTGGTTTCGCAACGTCTTTGTTAGAGCCGGAGGCAGCCTGGGGCAGCCTCGACGTGTTTTCTATGGAAGTTTTTACTTTTTGTATGGAAAATATAAAATAAAAATATCTACATGTAGACTTTTGAAGGTTTCGGGACTTCAAAGGGGGTCGAAATTTTCATTATTTTTGTGATAGAACACACCGTTTTGGAGATATGAGCAAAAAAAGAAAAAAATAGTTAAAGTACCGTTTTTGCAAGTCTGAAGTCGAGGTGTTGGTGTGAATTTTAGTTCACGCCAACTAATTTTATTCCACATCTTTTTATTCGCGATAAAAAAATAGTTAGATTCATGTTCAGATTTAGTAAGACAATCAAATTTTTTGGGTGAAAAACATAAAATTCAAAATAGCAAAATTGCCATTTTCACTAAACTTTTAGTCTAGTTTAGAGGCATTTGTTACAAGAGAATCGGTACCATTGTGTGCGCCATCATGGATGTTTTTTTTTTGTAAATTTTACTGCACTCCAGCACTCTTAGCACCTCTCGAAAAAACGAAAACGGCACTCTCATGACGAAAAATTTTAAAATTTCTGTGACTGAGAGCACCGAGACGTTCGCTTTGGAGTCTCATCGATGCGCGCCTCTGTGTGAGTATGCCGTTTCGAACGTTTGTTCGAAGTTTCCGTACTGTCCATATGTAAGTAAAGTTTTCCGGTTTTCCGAACAAGAAGTGACATATATGCACGCGACGATCGTTTTTAATTTAGACGCGGCCTTACCATTGCCCACCGGTCCTCCCCTTGGTAAGTAGGGATCTCACCTGGCGATAACAGACTGCCTAGCTGTCGTGAAGAAAGAAATGTTGTGAGTCAGGGTCGTGTCGTCCCTAGAAAAACAATCATAGCAATCACTCACATGGGCGCGCGCTCTTTACACGCGCGCTCAAATTTCACTGCCAGGAGGCAAACCAAATGAGGGGCTCGGTTTTACGGGCGTAGCGAGTTCCAACAGTTCCAACAAGTTTTACCATTGGAGCAGTGGCTTCATTATATAGTGTATTATCTATGAGTGGCTTCCCTTCCCAGTGGTAATTGCCGCGACATACGATTTCATCGTAGGTTCGAACCTAGAGGTGCCTTACTTTGCGGTGCTGCTCTCAAAATGGTGAAGGAAAACATCATGGAACCGTCACGTTCTAGAATCAAAAATACGAAGACTTTTGTGACATCTACCAACCCGCACTAGGCCCGTATGGTAAATTACGGCCCACTCGCTCTTGCCGAATGGAGGCCTGTGCCCCAGCAGTGGGAACATTAGGTATAGACTGATTATGCTTACCCTTCGGGTAAAACAGGCGTAATGTTATGTATGCAACTATTGACATCTAGTGAGTAGTAGTTGTAAATAATTAAAACAGGTACATCTATTCACCGCCACGAGCGCTGTACGACGGCGTCTCTAGCTCCACCAGTGTTGCCAACCCGTACGATAATGACGGGGGTGTGATATATTACCCTATGATACGATGTCCGATAGCTTAAAAGCATAGGATAATCAGGCTATAATGATCCCACTGCGGGCTATCTGAGACACATGCCTCGTCTCAGTGAGGAGGGGTAGCCCGTAATCCACCACGCGGGCCCATTGTGGATTGGAAGATGTCATTGTCTTCGAATTTTGCTTCTAGAACATATCGACGTTTCCTCACGATGTTTTCCTTCACAGTTTTCAGAACAATGGTGATGAAATAATTTACACAAAGTAATGCGCCTGACTGAGTTTGAACCTACGAATTACTACTCGTAAGTTGCGCTTCCCACTGGGCCATCACTGTAGGGTATGTCTAAATTACGTTAATGTATCAAAATTTGTTGCAATGAGTTTTAACTAACTTCATGCTGTGCCGCTTTATGATTATATAAGATTATATCTAATCATTAATAACGAAGTGCTTGTTTAAGTGAGTATGAATGTCGAGGGCTGTGATTTTCTTACTGTTTGATTATGTCACGAGCAAAATCGGCAATGCTCAAATCTATTAGAAAACATTAAATAGTGACGGTTAGTATTGACTTTAATTCAGAATGATTAACTGTCGTTATTTTCTTTTTATTCAAGACGCGTGAAAAATACTAACACAAGGTTACGGGTTCTTTTTTACCGATTGTACAGTAGTTTTGTCCTAGAAACGATAGTTGCGACGCGACGAGGAAGTTCGATAATTTTAAACTTTTGAAGTTGGAGTTGGCAACACCTCCGCGCTCTAAAGGCGTCACACCAAGCGTTTGCGGTGGTGGCGCTAGTGTCAATACAAAATCGATGGATATTTTGTGATAATCGGAAGAGGTTATGGAGTAAAATATCAGTTAAATTGAGTTAAGTGAAGTGTTGTGTTGTTATAGCAGTTATAAAAATGGAGGCAAGACGGGATAGTTTGTCTTCCATTAAAATTTGCCGTTTTTGTTTAGCACAAGGCGATACGCTAACAAGTATCTATGAAAAACGATCTACAAAAAACACAGTTAATCTTCCACTAAAAATATTATCATGCGTCTCTATTGAGGTAAATATATTTAACTTTCTTTTCCAGTACTAAATAACATTTGTTTACATAAAATTCTTAATAAATAATGGGTTTTGTGTACGTATCTCATAATGGCGCCGAATGTACGAACAATATAAATAAAAGTATATTGTTTAGTTCTTTGAGAGCTTATCCAAAGTTGTGGAAATTACTTATTGTTACACATCTAACTACATAATTTTCCGATGGTAAATAGGCTGCAATTTACATTATGTTGTGGATTTGTGTCAATTAATTTCCAGCAGGCGCCGGCCGTCTGGTTGACACAAAAGGAAAATATTTCTTTAGAACAAATTAAATCATTAACGAAGAAAAAGAAAAGACTGAGAACAGAAAAGTCAGGAACACTGAACCATCTAGTTTTAAAATCATGATTGAATTTAACCATGTTTATGTGTTTTTCTTAAACCAGTTTACAGAAATAGATGTAATTTGTCATCTAAGAAATACAAAAACATTATATTCTCCTCTCAGGTCTTCCCGTCTGATAAAATGCCTACTTATATTTGCAACCGTTGCAAATTTTTCATGGAATTAAGCTATGATTTCAAGCATATATGTCGTCAAGCTGATGAGCATGTCTTGCAGTTCATACAGAACGCTACACCCTTGGCGCCAATGTCCTGGCCCCAGTCACTGCTCAAAGTAAGTGTAAAATAATAATAAATTCCTAAAACATGATAGGCAAATACTATATCTAGATTACGGAATGGTTACTAAAGCTTGCTTGCACCACAATTTTAATGTATTTTTAATATTTAACATCATTCTACTCCTGTCAATTATTATTGTTTAAAGATTACAGACAGAATTATGTATATAATATTTAATGCTATTTGTGGTAAATTTAGTGATGTGTGGTGCAAGTAGACCAAAACATTCAGATCACAGCAAAACAAAAAAAATATACAAAACTGAAATATATTTTTCGTTTCCAGTCCTCTACAAATAAATAGACTTATTTTAGCTATGTGTTATGTAGTTGGCAACAAAAGTGTAAATAACAACTCAAACTTGCCTAAATAGGTATTACTTGTTTCTAACAAAACATTGAAGAGTATTGTTTGGAATAGAAACTCATTTGTATAATTTTAGTTTCATAGTTTATTGCAGTCTCTCATATCTAATGAATATTATTTTAGTTTTTTCGTTTGGCTAACAAAGCGCCTGAGGTCTCTATAATGAAGACAGTAATAGAGGGTGGTACTACTGTGCAAGTCACCGCCCAAGAGTCAGACACAGATGAAGAGGATGATGAAAATGTGTACAATGTAAAGGTAATTTGAAAACAGTAGGTAATGATTGCAAATGTAGTTGGCATTTGTTATACTTATATTTTAAAAAATCACTTAATAAATATGTCTACCTTTCAGAAATATGTTTTGAGTTGTCTCTTTGAACTCTTTATTTTATCTCAATATCAAAAATGAAAAAGATATTTTTTAAAAATCGACTCCCCTAATGGTGGCTAAATCCGCCATGTTGAATTTTTTAACATACGACATCACGCCTGTAATCCCCGAAAGGTTAGGCAGAGGTACCTACGCTGTGGTGTGCTGTTTTTTTTTTCACTGTTATCTTAATAAAACTTACTATTAATTATTTAATAAACTATTGAAATGTCATTATACTATATGACTATTCAAATGTGCACCACTAACAAGAGTAACTGTCTCGTTAGTACTACACATTTGCCCAATGTCATTTATTTATCAGCTGAAATATTTTATTATTGCAGATTGGAGATGGTTCTGATGACGGTTCAAAAACTGCCCGAATAAAAGTTATAACTGGTGCTGATAAACAAGAAAAAGGAAAAGCGAAACGAGGAAAAGGTAAAATAAATCCATCAAGTATTAATTGATGTTGTAATTAGTTTATGTGAATGTCCAATTTACGTGTGTTCATAGCTTAAATATTTCCATACTGTATATGCATGCACCTAACGTTGTGTGATCTCTATTCTATGTGGTCAGCCAGTCAGAACCGAATGTCTTAGTCCCTAGGTCCCATCCCAGTATTTGTTGAATAATGTAATGAATTAAAATAAAATAAATTATATTAAATTTTCATTAATATAATAACATCACCACATACCATCATCACATACAATAATATCAATATCAACAGTAACAACATCTCATTACATAAATTAAATATTTTAAAAACTGCAAAGCTTCATAAGATTACGGCATTATAAGTCTCGGCAATCATTCTAATTTATACTTTACTCACGTATATTCTTTCTTTATCGTGAATGTGCTGTGCGTGTGTATGCTCCTCTGTCTATTATCATATCACGCCTTTGGCATACAGACCTGGGACACTTTCTATCCCGTTAATACTTTCCCTTGGGATAATTTCCGATGTGCGAATGTGTGAAGCCGCTGGTAAAAGCTAGACTTTCATCATTTACCTAGCGCGGATTAAGCGGCAAACTGCTTGAATCAATAAAATTATTATGACCTACTTTTTATGTTGAAGGGTTCGTAACGGCGCCAAAATTAACACGACATGTCCAAGTTCATAATGATGAGCGGTCGTTCCCCTGCAAGTACTGCAGTAAAAGCTTTGTCAAGTCTCACCACTACACAAGGTAACTAATTCTTTTGGTTTGATTTCTTGTTCTTGAAAATGATATAGATTAAGTACTGATACAATTTCTTGGATCTCACGAGTGCGCGCCGATCATTGTTATGTAATATACCCTATGTCGATGGACAAAGAGCCACATGACGACATCGTGATTTACAACAACTGTCTGTTAAGTGTTTTGACTAATCACGCTTCTTTCTAAAATATTTGATGTCTACTTCACCACAGACATCTTCGTCTAAAACACCGCGAGACAATACGTACTTGCCGAGGCCCGTTCGGCGAAAGCGACCAATACCGCTGCGAGCAATGTGAGGACAGTTTCGCGACGCAAGACGAGCTCATCTACCACTCCGCTATACACGCCACGCAGAACCTCACCTGTCCACTCTGTCAGGAAAAGTTCGAGGACGTCGACGGTGTCACGTCGCATATTAAATCCCATGTAAACGGTATGAAGCTTATGTTTGTTTTGCTGAAAGAACATTATTAGCCCCAAATAAAACTCACGTGTTTATACTGCTTCAGCTTTTCCACTGGTTCCATCCAGACGTAAATAAATATTATTTTTGTTCAAAACAACCAATAAAATGATGAACAGCACCATTCTTACTGCCTTGGCAGGGGGGACTACAATGTGTGTCCACTAACCACTGGCCTTTTTTTTGCCGATCTGGCAAAAAAATGGGTTGCTCGTAATTAATGAATACTCGACCCGCCTCTTGAAGGGCGAGGCAGCGATATACGGTTTTTGGTTTTAGGTAAGCATACCTAGCAGTGGTTTTTATGAGCATGACAGTATTATACGTTTTTGATTAATTCCCATAGGTACTGAATTCATGTGTGAATTATGCGAGCTGGTGTTCACCTCGAAGGAGAAGCTGGATTTACATCTGAGAGCCGTGCATGTTGATGAAATACGCAGTGTACCGGTAAGAACTCAATAATTAATCTATTATCATTATGTGAATTTCCCGTATTGGTATGTTATTAATTGGTTACTACTCCGAGAGAATCTGTCATCATCATGAAAGAAAAGGAAGAAAAATTGTTTATTCTGCACAAACAAAACGCACAACAAAAATAAACAGACATGAAATACACGCACAAAGTAGCCAAAAGCATCGTATCCAACCAAGTGTTTACCTATTTAAAGCTGCTTAAAATAGTGTGATTGTTTTTTTTTTCTAATATCGTAGCCATGTTGTCATACTTTCCCCATATACCTATTTAATTTTGATGTGGAACATCTGTAGCAGAATCTACTCCAGGACGAGTCATCGACTGAGATGGACGTCGACGAGGATGAAGAGGATTCTGCAATTAATGGTGAGCTAAGCGCTACAAAAATAAATAGAGTGTATTTTTCTGTACTTGCCTTTTTGGTAAACAAATATGACGTAATGAGATTTTGGGAAAATTAATATGTCTATGTAATGTATTTGGAGCGGCTTGTGTTTCTGCCAAAGATTTGATTTGCGATTGATGTGAAAACTCCTGCCTTGTTTACCAAATAAAACATAAAAAAATAGTGTAAATAAAAATATTTATGTACTTTACACAAATGTAAAATTATTACGTAAAATGAATATATTATATGTTTTCAGTAAAAGAACTGGACGACCATATGGTTGTGGAAATTAAGAAGACTAGTGATTATTTGGTAATTATTTTTGACTACAAGTACTTCATGAATTATTAAATCTTTATCATTCTCAAAATGACATTAATATCGACGCTTTTTTACGCAGATACCCAATGCGAAAGAGGACGATGAGGAAAAGCTGGACACTACCAATTCTGAAGGTAAGTTCTAATATGTAAGTTTATAACCAAAATCGGGGTGTTTTCAACAGTCACATACGGAGTTTCGTAAAACTAATTAATTATTCTCTAGATTTTTCTGTATACCAAATCATTTGTTGTTGATGAGCTATGTAGGTACAGTTGTTACTTTCTATGCCCATTTCAAAGGTATCCTACGATTCTTAAATATTTTACTCATAATCAATGCAACAATATTTTAGAGAGCGATTCGGACATGCCGCTACCGGATCTTGCGACCGCGATAGAATTGGCTAGCATAAACAACGAGACAGCTGAAATTTCAATAGCCACCATTGGAGGTGCGACCATCACAAAGACAGTGACCACGCCCAAGAAAGATGACAAGGGTGTCAATCAGGTAAAGTTACTAACAGTAAAACTAAAATGAGCCCTATGAACCATGAGGTCAGCAAGCACCTTGCAAGCTAACCTTATTATATCCCTTATAGTAGAAATGTGCGTTTATATCAATCTGTTTTAATGTGCTCAAGTACGTTAACAATAATAAAACTATTTACTATAAAAACTAAAGCTTCCGTTCCCAAACTTATCTCGAAAAGGACTAGATAAAAAGTCATACATTATATATTCAACAACATCATAATTTATTAAAATAAAATGAGATCAGCATGCTCATAATAGCGAATAGTTAATTTGTTTACTATGTATGCACAAATATTTTATAAAAGTTTAAACTAAAACACATTAGAATATCAAGAATGTGTAGTCTGTATCTCAAATATGATCTATAAGACATGATCAAGGCGATGGTTATTCCAAGCGTCCATCATAATATTTTTATCTTTGGAAAAACAAATAATAGTTTTTTGTATCACAGACTGCAAGCATCCTTCGAAAAGCTGAAGAAGTCAAGAAAAAGGTTATATCTCAAGTGGCATCAGAACCAAGTTAGTAGTTTGATCAAAACATCGCATCATTGAAGACACTCACTAGAACTTACATATTAATTTCTATAGAAATAAACAATTTTGCAGTTGCTGAGAAGAAAACCAATATCAAGATAGAAAATAACTCGGCTGGGACCAGCGATAAATCGCTGCGCATGTTGGAAAAAGATCTGCAAGAACTGAAAAGGGTAAATATTGACACACTTTGTAGCTTATCGAGATACGAGTCAATAAAACATAATACATGGGCATTAACTTTATTTCAGACGCATCCACGCAATGAAGCCGCTAAAACTCCAGCAAAGCCTTTAGAGACTTTAAGAAGTAGACGGGCACAGATACATACTTCTACACCTAAACCGAGGTAAGGCATAGAGAACGAAACAGAACTTTATATAAATAAATAAAAAATGTACAATAAAATATTATGCTATGTGTTTTATACTTGACTGATCCATTTTATACCTGATTTACAGAACTCCAACAGACGATAGAAAAATGCAAATAATATCTAAGTCCCCAGTTCCTGAAAAGAAATTACTGGAGCGTCGCGTTATCACCAAAGAGAATAAGGAACCCAAAGAAAGTAAGGATGCGAAAGCAAGTAACGGTAACGCTAAGGAAGAAAAAGAAAAACTAGCAAAGGAAACCAAGGAAAAGGAAGCGAAAGAAGTCAAGGAGAAAGAAGCGAAGGAAAAGGACACTAAAGAAAAAGAAGTCAAGGAGAAAGAAGCTAAAGAGAAAGAAGCGAAGGATAAGGAAACTAAAGAAAAAGAACTAAAACAAAAGGCAACACCCAAGGTATGTGGCCTGATATTATCATTTTTATAAACGAATGAATGGTTAAAGTTCGTCAGGTGCATCCTTTGCGGTCGCGCTACCAACCTGCTGACTTTTTTTACCTCGGCATGATCCTCGTATAGCTCAATACTCAATACGTTATTGCATTCCATTTGTATTACATAGATGGTAAAAGCTAAATAAAATATCAATATGGACCCTGTCGGGCACAGCAAAAATTAGGAGAGAGGAAGATGGCTAAGCAGCAGTTTAATATTAATTTAAATGATTAGAAATATTTAATTGGGTGTATAATTATATATATATTTTTAGGTTTGTATATATATAGGTATAGTACATTAGATATTTTGGTTGGGCTAACACGAAAGAAGTTTTTAACAGTTCATAGTAAATGCCAACTGTCATATAATCTTAATATAATATTATACGAACTATATTATCTTAATATAATAAATATGAACGGATTTGGATAAATTTTAGCACATGGGTAGACCATGCCCTGGATTAGGACATATGATACTTTTATCTTGATATTCCCACAGGATCAAGACTTATGCAGGTGAAACCGCGGGTCGCAGCTAGTTCTATTATAAACCTGCATTATGTTAATGTCGCATTGAGTATATCGAATTTACTGTATTTTCTTACAGACTGTAGTCAAAAATGGAAGCGACAAAAGCAATTCTGAAGAGGGTATTCGCCGATCGACTAGACCTTCCAAAATCAAGGATTACGCCAAGATGATACAGGACAGGTAAATCAATGTATAGATATCACAGAAATTATACTATTGATATGACAGAAAAAGTAATTAACGTACGGCCGTTGAGAGAATGCGTTCCTGACAGGTCGTGATCGAAAGGACGATGTATCTTTGAAGTGGCGATGAATTTATGATAAAAATATTACTGTCGTTTATTTGCCCTATTAACGAATAGTATCATTAAAAACTATGCTAAATATGACGCAACATTCAGACTGAGCGGCAGTAATTACGGCCGCTGACACGTGCACAGGCGCAAAAAAATAATTGAAAATCGGAATAGGGAAAAATTAAATGTGTTTGGGCCATAGCATGATAAATTCAAAATCGACACCCTATAATTTTAAGCCGGGTTTGCTATGACCATGTTTTTGTTACTTTTAACAGATGAACACGTTAGTTCAAACATAAACGCCCTGACATGTTTTCTGTGTGGACGGATATTTGTTTGTTTGATGAAACTGACCTGTACCCTAATTGCGTAATACACACTCTATCGGAATCTGAATCGTATTGAAACAGATTGCTAATCCATTGCTTCATAAGTTTGATAAAAATTCTGCTCAACTATGTACAAAACGCAATGAATGTTTTTGAACTGTCAAAACCAAACAGATTAGTCGTAATCGTATACGAAAATGTGTTACGCAATTAGGCTGCTAGTTTAAAAAGATGACAAAAATATTTAAATCAACCGTAATTATTATCTTTTCGTTTTATTTCATACAATAGGCGCTTAGCAATGTTAGCGCCATAACAATATACAATGACTCCATCAGTGTTAGTGCCTACTGTATTAGGGGTAATTTTTAGAGCAACTGGGTAATACTGCATTGTGATAAATTAGAATTAAATTATGAAAAAAATTATTTGGAGATCTACTTAGGTAAAAATAATGGATTGAATGTAAGGGTGAAATAGAATATTATCTAATTTTTATGTTTTCCGGGTGCGCATATTTTTACGCAACAAACTGTCATTTTGCAATATTTTTTGCTAGCTGTGTCCAACAGAGCGTGACATTAAGCACTGGCGGCTTGCTTCGCTACCTAAGTCCGTATTTGGTATAGTTTGAGTTGCTTCACTTTTGGTGCTCGTTCTAGGTTTCTATGCATTATTATTCTCAGGCCGTGAGCTAAATTTCGACCAACTTAACTGTGCAATGGCCGTTTTTCGAAATAGAATTCTATGGGACTACGATCGGTTTTTGTTTTACTTTTTCGTTTACAACCAGCGCCACCTATGATTCCAATAATTGTTAGGTTGGTCTTACATTGCAGGATTACTTTGAGCGTGAAGAGCAAAATGGCAGACCATTGATACCTGTCGAAAGAGTACAAAAACGCGTCTTTCAGGGAAGTTAGGTGTCAGTTAGTTTCTTCAGCAATTAAACGTTATAACGAGCTCGACAACATCGGACGCCGTAACAACTTGCCGTGACAAATTGAAGAAATATCGTTTTCTCTGACGAAAATTTATTTTCAATTGAACAAGTCCATAATCACAAAAATGACAGGAGGTGATCTTCCTTCTTCGTCCTGGAACTGCTGCATTTGTTCCACATCGCCTAAACGCTGAACCAGTTATGGTTTGGGGTGCAATTTGCGCCACTTTCAAAACCGCTCCAGTTTTTGCAGAAAACGGTATCAAAAGCAACCAAGAAAACTACCGGCGAGACATTCTTGAAAATGTGCTTCTTCCTTGGAGTCAACAGCACTTCGGTAACCGTCCATGGATATTTCAACAAGACTCTGCTCCAGCTTGTATGGTCTTCAAGTGTTCAACAGTGGTTTAATGATAAAATGAATCGATGAGCCAAGCTTTGAAGCTTGGATCGCCGCAAGGTTGCCTGTTTGTCGGTCTTCTAACGATTGTACTTCGGTGAGTGTGCGCAAAAACTCCACGACCTCATCCCACCTGCCCCCTTCTACCATCGGACATCTAGACGTTCTGCTAATTACCATCCATACCTAGTTGCCATTCCACCAATTCGCACGAAGTGTTTCCAAACATCCTTCATAATGCACACGGCAAAAGAGTGGAACTCACTACCTGCGTCTGTGTTCCCGAACGCATTCAACCCCGAATCTCTTAAAAGTTAGATTGAACAGGCTTCTTCTGGGTAAGCTCACTCCATCGTAGACTTTGTCTCTGTCGTTTTACCTAGACTAGAGTCAAGAGCAAACCCATCTCAAATAGATAAATAAAAAGTGGTAGGTGCAAAGACAATTTTCCTGGTTTCATCAGCTCTAAAGAATGGCCACCCTACTCTCCTGATCTAAATCCGATGGAGTCTATCTTAGAAGCAAAGCCCTGTGCTACGGGAAGCCTTTATGCATTGAGACCAGCTGATTTATGTAAGGGAGGTTAAACTGCTATATCCAAAGTTTAATAAATATTCATTAACAGACAATAAAAAAGTTCTTTTAAAACGATTCTAACTCTCAACTAAAATTATAAATGCGAAAGTAAGTTTGTTTGTTTCTAATGCTTTCACGATAAATCGGCTAAACTGATTTGGATGAAATTAGGCACACCGATTGACCACGCTATCTCGTTCTTGGACAGATGAAACACAAGCGTCGACGTCAAAAGTGCCAATGGGTACAGGCCGGTTCTGCAAAATACGTATTTGTTGAGAACACCTAATGACTACCACGAATAAATAAATGCCGCTTCATTCAAAGTGTAGTTCCAGAATGTGATGTTGCCCGCCCTACAGAACCTTCTGTAATATTTATTCGGTGAAAATACATAAAGCACCTACCCAAGTCAATAGAAAAGAAGAATTGGTGGCTTGGCTACAAAGGAAAGACATTGACGCAAACTGCAAATGCTCAATGCAGAAGTGATCAAATTATTAAAAGAAAATAAGCTGGAAAACGGTCATCGTGTGCTTAGAATTCCTCCATATCATTGCCAGTATAATGTGATTCAGCTAATCTGGGCTCAAGTCAAAGGTAACGCAGCCCGGTACAATAAATACTTCTCCGCTATTCGGCACGAAGAAGATGATGACCCAATTTAAAGAAAGCTGCGGGAAAGTCATAAAAGATGACTAGGCGAAGGTCGTCAAAAAAACGAAACACCATATATTCGAAAACTTTGACCGCGATATTAGAATCAATACTATTCCACTTAAGTGAAGATGATGAAGACAGCACCTCCTAAAGCGAATCGGAGTCAGATTTTTGTTAAATTTTAACTCATTCGCGCAACATTTTCTCAAAATGTTACTGTTGTATTTTATATTGAATATTTCCGTTTATTTACGCTTGTAACATTCACAAATTAGAAGCCAGTCAAACATGCATTAAAACTTATATTATTCAAGTTTTGGGTGGGTTGAAAAACCTAATAATAGTGTTACTTATTTAACATCACTAGGCATAACCGACAGACGTGAGACGTCAGGAACGCATTCTCTCAACGGCCTCACTGTAGCAGAGACACTACAGTGCACAATGCAGTGTTAAAATGAGATAACTATAGAGGTTTGAACAGGATGTACAGTTATGCATATGCATGTTTGACGCCCCTTATGCCTGGAGGCTTTTATTTGTGTATTAACCCGGCGTGAATGAGGTGAGAAATTGTTACACCAGCTATGAGGCGGGTAGGAGATACCCAAAATTTTGATGTTCAATTTTTTATACTTCATAGTATTAAAAATACTAATTACACAATCATTTGTGTAATTATTATTTATGCATGAGATATATTAATAAATAGTATCCATTCAACAAGATTAGTAAATAAAATACCAGCATTAAGTACAAAAAGCGTTATTTTTTATTGAAATAACAAAGTATCTAAACAAAGTATCTAAACAAACTATCTTCTTTGAAAAAATACAAGTTTAGGTAGTTAACTTCTTTTCTTGCGAAAAGAAGTTAACTACCTAAACTACCTAACAAAATTCCAAATTCTTTGGTAAATGAACATAACAATAGTGTCTTTTAATTATTAAAAATAAAAAAGGAACTGAAAAGTCTTATGAGATCATGTAACAGAGCACCAAAGTTATACCTACAAATCATCAATAACTATTTAGGAGGAAGTGAAACCTCTGCAGTGACATTGTAGTCCAAAAGATTTCAACTCCTGTACCATCTGTACGCCACAAATCGTTCAGGTTTTGTCTATTTGAGTGATTCAGGCCAGCTATATACAAAAGTCCTATTTAATAAATGCCTTCAAATCCTCCAAAGTTATCTTTCATGTGATACTGCTCTTTATTTTTTGGATGTTTTTCCCTTTTATCCTTTATTTGAATATTTGTGTATGTAAGTACGGTATTCAACATACTGTCTGTTATAAAGAGATTCCAAGTTTCAATCTCAGTTTTAGCAAGTTTTGCAGTACCTTTTACGCCTGAAGCATTGGTAATAATTTTCTCAGATCGAACTCGAACGCTTTGTCTAGGACAATCTTTTGACCATTTTTTGCCATCTTTGGATGTATAAAAGTTCCACGTATCTCAGCCGACTGACTAGTAGCCGCCGGCACAGATTCCGGCTCTTCCAAATTATCCAAAATACCCTCTTGTTCCGAACCACTTTCTTCACTTCTCTGAGAAACGTTATCAATTTCATCTTTGCTCTCGGAGTTACAGGAGCTAGCACTTGAGCAATTTCCTAATAGTTCTTGTAGCCGACGTTCATTTTCTTCATAAGACATCTTGAAAAATCTAAAAATAAATCATAAAAAACTATAAATCAAAAACTTACGGTCAACACAAAAATGTAACACCGACTACGAGGTCGGGTGTGACGTACCCCAGCCACGTTTACGCACGTGTATCAACCGTCACCGCCGGCGCAACATTAAACTCGATACTGTACCTCGCCCCTAGCACCCTTACTTCCAGCTGCTGAAACGACAGGACTCGCATGACAACAGTAACATAAAATAATCTGCGTTTAAAAACTTCTCGGGTATGACATACCCGACCTCACTCACGCCGGGGGTTGTTTTTTTCATTGATTTTTATTGGTTTCTGTTTTGGGTATATTGGCGTGGCTAGCTTACGTATGGCAGATAATTTAATATGATTTTATGTGTTTCGGTTTTTCTTCTTTGATTACCTTATAATTGTATAGTTCAATGGTTTTTCTAACTAAACAGACAGCTGTGCTGCTGGGGAGTTTGTTGCAACACTTCTTCTTCCCAGCTAAAGCACTAGGAAGTGATGAAGGGCGGGCGTTTTGGCGGACTGTCTTATGTAATTTTGACGTTCCAAAAGTGCTGACTCTCAGCCTAGTTTGAATAAATGACTTTTGATTGATTTGAGTTCACTAATACTCCGTAGAAAAGGGAGGACCCTCCTACCAGACGGGTGTCGTGTGGTCGGAGGATGGTGGGCAATTGCCCGACGTTTGATGTCGGGACGTTGTTTTAAATCATATGCTAGGTGCGCGGTAAACTCTGCTTGCGCGATGCAGGATTTTGCGTGTGTGTCGTAGATCGCATGTGGCGATGTAGATGCCGCCACAAACTATAGACTAACCAAACCCTCGAAAGAGAGTTAACGTCGCACCATCTTTCTGTCTACATTACAACGCTATTATTTGTTATTGCAGGTCCCAGGATTCTGATGAAGAAAATGACGATTCAGACGACGCCGACGATGATGAGTATAAAGAGGTTGAGAAGACTATTGAGGTAAGAAAAAAAATTGTTTATGGTTTCGTCGAAATTTTTTGGTACTGACGGCAAAGTACGATTCAAACCTTACGTAGCAGAGCGGAACAAAACGCCTTTTTACGCCAAGCAAACTGAACAGCTAGTATGAGATTTCATAGGTTGATAAACACTGCGCGAATGTATGTCGAATAGATGACACTATTTTGATCAACTTGTCTAGGCAGCTCCATAGATGTGATGCACGTTTTCGAAATGTTTCAGCCTAAACCGAGGCCGCGCAGAGCCAGCACGAAAACTCCTGCAGCTAAAGCGACCCCGTCGCCTGTCGCGCCCGCTCCAAGGAAACGAGGGCGGCCGCGCAAGGACGCCGTGTTAGTACTACTTATTTTATATCTGTTCAAACATACATTAAACGGCTTGTCCTTCTATGTCTCTTGATTTCCTGCCTATATCCAGTGTTGATATGTTGATCCATGACAATACCACGAACACCTTTTAAAACAAAAATCAAGCAAGATCTAATCAAGACAAAAACTGGGCTGGTAGATGTCGTGTAATCTAAAGCAGCACGCCCCTCCACTGAATTGTATATACATATATAAATTTGTAATGTGTATGCAACAGACAGTGGAGGGGCTTGCAATTATAAATTAGACAGTCTTTACATTTGTGAGAATCACGAATTGTGAAGTAGGCTTTCCCTCTGTGCCTAAACCCCTAACCGAAACTTCGCAGTCGCATATTTGTTATTTAAATCTGTTGTGTTCTTCATACAATGTTAATCATTTTACAAACTTCTATAGCGTCGCCAAAGTGCGAAGAGAAGAAATTGAAGATGATGACGATGATGGCTCGGAGAGTGAAAAAGAAAAGCCGAAGATTAATGCTGCAGCCGAGAAAGACCGAGACAACAAGAACACTTCAGAAGTCGCGGTAAGCTCCACATTTCCTATTATGAACGAAACCTATTCAATGACAAGTTTAGATAGTGAAGTTCAAATATCGATATTTATTTAAGATTTTTGTATCGATATCAACGATTCTAGACAATACCGGGGTAGGAAATAAGATCTAGATACGTATGGTGATGCAAATCAACCAACGAATATTACCTTCTAATAACAAAGTTATAAAAATGTATATTTTAGGAGAACAACAAGCCAGTAGCTGAAGTGAGGCCACAAAGTACATTGGTGTCACCCACGGGACAAACGTTGAAGAAAGTAAGCATGAACATTTTTACAACATTTAGCATGTTTTTTTTTGTTAGCGTATTTCAAAATCACTGACTATTTATCTTGTTTGCAACTTAGGGTTTCAATCATCGATCACTAATAAAGTACTAGATACACAATCAGCGACAAAAAGTGTCCATACCAAATGAGCGCCCACTTTAACATTTGGGTGCGCTTTTCATCTAGAAACAATCGAACGCTCCGAAGAAATCATCGTATAATATATTTTTAATAAATTCTCAATATACAGCAGGTGTTATAAACCATCGCAATTGTGAAGACTCATAATCGAATTTGTTTTAATGTATGTTGACCAGAGAGTATTGGTTGTACAACTTTAAACAATGTGTTTAAGGTTAAATTTACATTAATATACATTTATTTCAACTAAACTTACGTAAACACAATTGGCGACAGTTTTAAGAGAAGTTTTGCATGGGATTGTGTATCCAGTTCTTTATTAGTGATCGATGGTTTCAATGCTCAAAAATCTTACAGAATAAGGTACACTCTATCATATCGTCTCTAACAGCTCTTCTATTTATTAAAAACATTAATCTTAATATTTACAGATTCCAATGAAATCCCTACCTCCTGGAGTGAAAGCTATGCCTCTACCAGTAAATGCGAGGAGTGAGTAAAACTATCAAGCACAACTTATGGAAATAGAAACTTAGTTATCATATTATTTTACAAATGTTTGTTTGTTTCATTCTGCAGCTGAACTATGCGAGATGCAAATCGGCAAAAAGTTGGTTAAAGTACAGAAGATAGTTATGACTAAGGCTGAAGTCGAGGCAATGACTAAAAAGGGCCTGGTGGAGATGAAGGTAAATAAATCTTAATTTTGTTTTAGATGTTTAAAATAATAATAATTTATCTTTATTTCAGACACACAGTCGATATCATTTTTACAAAGAAGGCGTTAGTTGGGTTGCTAGTAATACACACAAAAATAAAAAGTTGTTAGTATTTTTTTTAGAAAACAAAACAAGTTACACGCTTAATTACAATTATGCTTGTGACAAAGCCGACCAGCGCATAAACAAGCCGAACATGCACAATCACATATCAAACCTGTTCTTCTTTACAAATTAATTAAGCTTATGTATATTCAACTGTTTTATATCTTCCAGGATGGAACTATGGTACTGAAACAGGGCTACAAGATTCCAACTTCAGATGCACTAAAAACCAGTGTAGTTGGAGAAGGTTCGTATCATACAAATATTTACGTATTTACTTCACTCATCACCGAGCAGTTCCTCCGGCATGCCTAATCATTTCACAGTCAGATTTTTCCGCGACTGCCAGGTCTTCATTGTCAATGTTAAGTCCTAAAAATGAACAAGTCGTTTTGCCAGCAAAAAATTATCGTCAAACTTTATGACCTGTCTTTGTGAAGCCGACCCGTATGGTGCGTTGTAGACAATCAGTAACTAATTGCTATAATACAGGTTGTAAAAAGATCCATCACATAGCCGTCAACTACGCATTCTGTACTTCAAACGTATAAAAATAATTGCGAAATTTGCTGTTTTACGGTGGAGCTCAGTGTAACACACGCCAAATATTGTGCTGACCCCTGTAGGTACAGGGGTATTTAAAGTTGTGATACAACAACTTGTTTTCGTAAAGAAACGGCAGTAGAAGTTGGACCTTTAACCTTCAATATATCCGTAACCAGAAGGTTCCCAGGTATGGCATGGGTATCTGCAAACAGGATATTAATTCAGATTTGTTACAGTTGAAATGGCAATCATGTCATTTGGTTTTAATAGGTTTTTAATTTTATTACATTATTTTATATATTGTGAATGTGAGAATGTTGTAGGCCTTGTAGACTACAGTCTACGATTTGTAGACCATTGTCTATTTGTTAGGCATATGGTACTTGTTTACAGGCCTACACTGTACTCCCATTTTACATTTGTTATTGTGCGCGGGATTACTCAAGGATACGTTGCCCCAGCACTCACGTTCAAAGTGGTCATTAGGTTTGGCTAGAACTAAAAACTAGCTCTTTACATTTATTACCCTTACATTTAATCCCTTTACATTTATTTTTCTTCACAGGTAAAGAATCTCCTAGTAAAAAGGTAGCAACACCGACACCATCGCGATGCGACTTTGGTGATGACGCGTGAAGTGCACATGCAATGAAATATTGTTTTGGATTATCCCATTTATCATAGAGAGGCATGAGGATGTCATTTTTATAAATACATAGTTAATAAGCTAGTGTTAAACACCTCTGTATTTGTAAGTAATTTCTCATAGTTAAGTATGATTAAACTGTATTAAATGATTTTTGATGTAATGAATCTGTTCCACTAGCCTTTTTTTCTTCTTCCTATTATCTAAATATTTACATAATTATGTATTTTGCTTTTTTTAAGACAATCACCGTATGTTTATTCCCATTGTTGTTAGGTTATGACATGATTTAAGTGAATTTTTGAAGTTCAATTACACAATGCGTTAAGTGTAAAAACAATAAAGTAGAGTTGCAAATATAATTAAGTTTTTTTTTGTGGCGTTCTCCATAAATTAAAACAAAGCAGACACTGCTATGTAGTGTTAATGTACACAATATAATACTTAGAAGATAATTCACTAAGGGGAGACTACTGTTCTTTTCGCACCTACTGCGACGAAATAAAAACCAATTCGTTTCTCGAATTAGTAGTTCATGAAATTGTTAAATAACCAGGGAATACCTAGTTATGTCCAGTTTCATACACTATTTTATCTTAACACCTGCAATTTCATCGAAAACACTACGTAAAATCGCAAATTTGGTGCCCAAACCCAACATTCTAAAGCAGGGGAGTACTACAGTTTACTGTGGAAGGGGTACGCGCCACCAACCGATCAGCTGTTGCGATGCCGCCATTACTTCCACATAATGAAGAAAGCTTAATTATGGAGAAAACAGTAGTAGTTTTAATTGTTGTATTTTTTATTATTAAATTACATTATTGTTACATAGTAATCTACTATAATATCTCAATTTAGTTGCATACTTAGAGAATATTAGGTACACTAGAGAAGACTTGTAAACACTTCCCCCGCTGTACAAGGACAGGAACAAAATTGACGGTCAAAGGTGACGTACTTTGAATCCATAGATAATACACTATATAATATATTTGAATCCCTCGCTTCGCTCAGAGGGGCAATGAACTTTCGCATTCTAATCTGTCAAAAATACAACAATTTACGTTTTTGACATTGATTGCGACTTGAATTCTGGATTCAAAGATGTTGTCTTATCGTTCCTTTTAAATGTATGTAAATAAATTAACGTCCTAATCTTATTCATAAGTTGCACTTACTTATCTTCTCTATGGTAATAAAAAGTAGAGTGTCCACCTCGGGAGCAACACTATTTTAAGCTCGAGTCACGTACTTTGAATCCCTCACTGCTCTCTGGATTCAAAGAAACACTCGCCTTTAAAATAGGTGTTTGCTACCTGGGAAACAATCTACATTTTTGTTTTGTCGGTAAATGTTTTCATTCGATTTTTTTTGTTGAGGTTCCAAATACAAATCACATTGTGCACCATTGGCTCACAATGAAATTCAGAACAATACAATTTCCTGGGTAGAGCCTTGCTCTATGTTAGGTTTGCATGACATTTAATTTGACATTAGTGAGCTGATGCTGGTGCGATTCTGTAAAAATCTCACTGTGAAGACTTGCGTGGAGTGAGCTGTCAGTGTCATCCCGTCTTGATCAATCCCTAGCATTAGTGGCACTGACAGCTCACTCTACGCTCACTTCACCTAAGTTTTCACTGTGAGATGGTCCCAAAATAGCACTACTAGTGGTGTTAGCGATGTGACGAGTTGTTTATTTTTTTACTCTTGTTACTCGAGTTTATATGGCCACTGACTCGAGCCACAACTCGAGTTGACTTGGTGCCTCCTGTAGGGTAGGGAAAGAGAAAGAGCTCGACGCCTCGACTCGAAGCTGATAGGTAATAACGATGTGTTGAATGAACGAATCGAGTTGATTTGATATAGCTACGCGAGTCGATTCGCTACTACAACAAACAAAGAACAACAACAGGACATTGTTTGTAACCAGAGCCGCTACTGGTGTGAACATAAATCAGACCAGTAAAAAAAATCAGTCTGTGTAGACCCACTGCAGGGCTAAGGCCTGTCGTTAAGTTTTCCACTCAACTCGATCTTAAATATGTATAGAAATAAACCTACGTTTTTAAGCTGATGTGTAGAAAAAAGCTGCCAAGCAGAAATAAGATTGGGCAAGTCATGGTTGTCAAATGGCAGATCGCTGGGCCTAATAATTAACCTCGGAATGAGTACAATACGTAAAACTTCGACGTCGTAGAAAGCGTGCAAGACGCCACGCCCAGCAGTAGGACATCATAGATTGATATTATAATGTAATAAATAAATGACAGCACCCCGATTTTTGGATTTGTACCCAGTTGATAGCAATAGACTCGGTCCCGCTATAACATGGCTCTCATACATTACTGGCGAAATGTACGTGTAGGCACTGTACTCCTCTGCATAAAATAATTAAATGATACTAAAGCTATGTTATGATTCTATCTCCACACGAATTATTAAGGCAAGTGCTCATGTTTGGGCACGCCACAATAGCGGCGGTAAGTCCCCTCTTTGAGGAGTGCTTGGAGAGGCGCCACGGCGTCCTCACCTTCCGCCTGACACAGGTCCTAACCGGACACTGCTGTTTCGGGAGGTTCCTGTTTCGCATAAGGCGGGAGGAAACGCCCGGGTGTCACCATTGTGTGCATCGCCCGGAGGACATCGTGGAGCATACGGTGGAGGTCTGCCTAGCTTGGGCGGAGCACCGTAGTGTCCTCGCGGAGGCGATATCTAGCGTCCGGCCCTGGTCCAAGCCATGGTACGGAGCGAGAGAGAATGGAAAGCCGTCACCTCCTTCTGCGAAGCAGTAATGCTTGCGAAGAAGGAGGCGGAGAGCGTGAGGGAGATAGCCTTGCGCCCTCACGACCCTAGTTGCCGCAGAAGACGCCCTGGGCGTCGGGAATAGGCGTAGGCGCGGGCTTGCGGACGGCGAGCATTGGGTAGCTCGCCGTCCGGTAGGGACCAGGCCTGGGTCGACGGTTCGTCGTGTTCCACGCGCGCCTCAATGAGATGCCAGCACGAAATGACGGGGTCCGATAGGGCCTACGCCTCAGGGTCGCGGGGAATTCGAAGGAGAAACCGTGGCCCTGGCACAGGCAACTGAAGGAGCACGGGTGGGTATTAGTCAGTAAAAGTCTGACACTCCACCCAGAGCGGGAGAAGTCATTTGATTTCCAAGCCAAAAAAAAAAGTGCTCATGTTATAGCTCTTGATGAGATATTTCTAAGATATGCATAATATTCCAAAACAGGAACAAAGTGGTTTTCAGCGTACTAAACAGACGTCTCTAAAAGCATTTACCCTAATATAAAATATCACTATCTAGACACGATAAAGCTCCGGTATAATAGTGCTTTTTGATACGAGTGAGGCATTTGATTTTGTAGATCATAGCATTTTAAATTTTTCAAATGTGTAAAATATGGAATATCAATAAATGACAGGAATAAACCAACTTTTACTGTAAAGTTGGTGGTTTAGCACAATGCATACAAACCACCTTCTACAACTGGTAACCCCTATAGTTTCTACAAATAAATAATTCGTATTCTTCATTAAAAGTTGGCTTATTCTATGGTAGGTTTGAAGTTTAGTTCTCCTTTCCCCGTGTGCCAAGTAACGCTGGGTTCGTTGAAAGGTCAAATTAGTTTATGCTACTCAACAATAGATGGCGTTTTCATAAAAGAAAAATATTTGAAGTAGGTGTCGCTAGTGTTCACTATTGCCACCTTTTTACAATAAAGCCTGGAGGCGGCTGGTTCAAAACATTTATTCAAACGAGATCAAAAACGCGCGACAGTCGGTTGCGGCAGACGACATCGTACCGAAGTTCGGATTACATTTTAGTTTTAACAGAATAATAATTCTGAAATTAAATTACAATAAGTGTGGTGAATTGCGTTGTTTAGTAAAAAAAACTTCGCGAATTTGGAGCTCAGCTGCGAAAACTTTGAAAGGACTTTATTTTGTCTGAACTATGTAAGTCTATTACTATTAATGCATTTTTTATTATTTTATTAATATAAAGTAAAAGTAAAAAACCATACATTTAATGACAAATTATCAATAAATAAAGACAATAGGTCGGCACCTATTTACCCTAGATACTTTAAAATCTACCATCTAGCTTTTTAATTTTATTTGAAATGAGTAAACACAAGTTTTTAGGATAATTTGTTAGTTTTTAAGGACTTATCCATTAATTTACTGAACTTTCAAGCCTTTCCTCTGTTAAAGCAATAACTAGTGCTTATAACAAATATGAGGTAGGTACCTACTGTTTGATTTTAGTCTCCATCTAATTAGTTTACGTAAACTTGATTTCACAATTGATAAATTATTTATGATAAGATAGGACCGCTCCGCTAGTCATGTGTCGGCTGGGTTTACTAACAGTCCCTAATTACTTCGTAATCTTGTATGAAGTAAGTTTTTTTTCATAAAAAATGGAATCAAAATCAAAAGTCAACACGATTTAGGTACGTTGATAGTTTATCTGTAACCGTAGATTCCTGTTCCAAGTTTGAAAAAAGGTAGGTAGAGCAATCAGCTACGTCCTTAAAAAAGTTTAGTAGCTGTCTAATATTATCCTCATTTGCATACTTTCGCTTTGCTACTATCGATTTACCTGTAAAGACAACAACCACGAAACTGCACATTTTATAACATTTTGCGAACAAATCGCGTTTCCGTAGTCAGTTAGGGACCCACACTGGTCTACTGGCGCACGACAGAGTAAAGACGTTACTACAAGATAAAAAGGTTATGGAGATACAAATATATTGAAATAATAAAAACTCTATCTGTCGATTTTAGTACATTTTCACACTCACTGAAACAATGAGTAAGTTTTGCGGGCAACCGAGTAAGATAATATAGGTATCGGTACCTAAATCGAAACCATGTTCGGCAGCGTCAGTATTTATGTGAGTAAGTACTGAAAGAACCTCACGGGCTCTCCGTAAGCGGACAGGAAATACAGTTTTGGCGTGTAAGCTCAGACATTTTGTAAATTTGCTTTATTGTCTGTGTGTTCAGTAAAGTGGCATTTCAGCACCAAATTGGCTTTTAATATTCTCTATACTATTTATGTACTTATAGGCTCAGAGGCAGTGTCCACCTATGTACAATTTTGCGATCATAAATAAACCGTCCAACCAGAATATCATCATAAGATTGTAGTTCAAAGCGGTGCTAAGAAGGAAACTCGTATCCGGTAATTAACAATATGCGCTGTATCACGGCTGCGGCTGTTTGTCAATCCATCTCAGTCATTAGACTCTCTTCACATGCAGATATTACAAATCTAATGATGTCACTATGAAAAATCACTTCAGGCGTGAAACATTTGCCACCGGTTGACGTTGAGACATGAAAATCGTGAGGTTTTTGGCAATCAAATAAACAATGTCAACAGTCGGTAGTTATGACAGCGGTGCTACGTTCAGTTGGCCCAAACTTGCTAAACGATTGGACATGCCTAGCAGCAGGAAGTTGAATGCGATTGTCGTTAGTTGACATTATGTTGTTACCTACGTATCATGTTTCAACAAGTAAAACTTGTCCATCATTTTAAATAAAGCAGTTACTGACAACGTCAGAAAGAAACTACGCGTAATATAACATCACGCCCGTAAACCTGGACGGGTTAGGCAGAGGTGTACTTGTAGCATACCCACATTTCGTCAATATTTTGAAGTCACATTGTAATAGTTGTTGAGCCTAGAGCCTATGCCTTCAACCGGGCACAAGTCCAGACTCCGGCGGGATAATTGCGTAACACACTGTCACTAACAATCGCTTTCATTTTGACAGTTCAACATCATTCATTGCGTTTCCGTTGTTGAGCATACAATTTTTGCGAACTTACACAACATGTCTAATAAGCACGCCTATAATCCCTTCGGGGACGTAGGTACACCCACATTTCGCCAGTTATGCTTAAGTCCCATTTAATAGGTCGAGCCCATTGCCATCAACCGGGCACAAATACAGACTCCGGGCTGCTACTGAGAAATTCTAAATAGAAAAACCCAATAACACTTTGCCCGACCTGGGAATCAAACCCAGGACCTCATGCTCAGCAGAAGCAATTTATTAGCATTAAGCTTCAAAATGATTGAGATTGTGATTAATAGACACACTATTAATCACAATCTCAATCATTTTGAAGCAATTAGGGGGTTCTTCGAAAAACTTGTTTTCAATATAGCGAAAGCTATAATATTCTACAGAAACAGTTTTTTTTCCACTCTTATTCCAAACACAAAACAATAAAAAAGTGCATTGACAACGTCGATTGACGGTGCGGTCCATTTGGAGATTTTCCGGCTATCGTGACTCTTGACTCTCATTCAACCTTAGTTTTTTATCGGTTTCGTCATCCACAATGAATTGTGAGACCTATCAATCTCCCTATAATCAACATTACACAAACGAACACGGGTTTTTCCTGCGATTTCATTCCAAAACGTTATTAGGTTCCTACGAATAGTACCTGTAAGTATTTTTAAACTTTTTTTTATTTGGTGCACCAAGCCAAATATGTTGACGTTGTAAAAATCTACCTTGGTAATTTTGTTGTTAAAACCTTTTAAAATAATAAGCCAGTACTTATACTTTACCTTTGGTTATGTCCATCCGTATCTACATGGCCCTAGGCCCAATATGGGAACTCAAAGTTATTTTTATGCCATTAAATAGCCAGATAAATTACCTACTTATTTGTTTATTTATTAAACTCCTACTGGAACGCCATAGAGCAATTACACCAACAGATAAAAAAAAACTTCATGTGGACATCGAACAGGCGGGGATGGAACAATACCGCTCACACAGCGTCAAGACACTTCTCCATAGTTCCATTACTCCATCCATGCTGCGCACATTCTTTGCAATTTTTGAAACTCAATGTACTTTCAAAATGAATACATTAATATTTTTTAAACGGATTTTTTTTATGTGTCGTCCTGCCTGACGGATGATATATTCTACAATCTTACATTTCAGTAGGTACACACGGCTACACTTCAAGCTATATATTTCCAGTTTTAAATGACCTCGCATTGTATAGGCTTTTCGTACAATGAGAAGTCAGTTTATACTGGAAATTTATAGATTGGTACGCACGGGATAGAAAACTTTACATTAATGTAAAGTTTTCTTTATAGTAACAACTATTTTAAAGATACATTTTTGTAGATCCTCTGGAGTTATACCTCCTACCTACCTAATTTATTTTCAAGCAATCCTAATATATATTTTAATTATTCCATAAAACTTTATGAAGGTGCCTACTATTACCATTTTCCTATTTAATTGTCGGTCATAAAAGCTATAAGTATGCTCTACTCACCGACTTGCCATAACATAATTATTTACCCAATGTTCCTGTTAACCTACAACAGAAAACTGTAAATCCGTCTGTCTGCACCCACAAGCTACCTCGACCAGCTCGTAAATCGTAGAGCCGCTAGGGAACAGTGCTAAGTTGAATTAAGCAGTATTTATAACCTGATAAACTGAAACTATATTGTGTAAGGGAGCTATCGACGCAAACAGTTGCCATGAATTCGACACATGATTTTTAGCGTACGTGTTTTTGGCCGGTTATCTGTTGATCCATACATTTTGACGGGGTAGGAAGGTACTTATTGCACTTTTGTATGTTTTAATCTTTTATAACCTAACCGACGAAAAATTTAAACACTGGTTGGGTCTAAAATCAGGTACCTACTGAATTCATTGTACGTAGACGTCCCTTACACCCAGTACTTCCAGCCAAAGAAGTGATAATCATGTTGTTCAGGATGTAATCCATCAGAAGCCTTATATAGATTAAATATTATTCATAAATACCTATAACTTATCTTGACAATTTAATTACGTCATATATATGAATAAACAAAGCATCAAATGGGCTAAACATATGTTGCGAACGATGACCATATGTGTGATACGAGTCGTTTATCTGATGGTGACAGCTACTGGATTCTTATTGGCCGTGGCACGCTAATACACATTTGACAACCGTGACCAACAGCGTGAAAAGCAAGTGAATTCGTCAACGACGTTTACGATCGCCGTGGAGAATCTTGCTATTCAAATTGATCACGCCTCGGTCACCTCCGCGGATTCATTCATTATATGTAGTAATATGTAAATGAGTATTATTTCTGCAATAACATTAATTTAACACCAGTTGGAATGTGGAGGCTTTTAAACAATTTATCATGGGTAACTTCATACGGGCCACCTGAATAGTTCTCGTTTACATGGGCTGTAAAATATTTTAGCACTTTCTATCGGCGTTAGTTATGTAGGTACTCTTACTACCAATACATCATCATCTGTGACTGCCGGCCTTTTCCCAACTATGCAGCTGACTACCAGTAGGTTACATGGAGCGACTGCATATCTGACCTTCACGACCCGGTTACTGGGTAATACGACACCCCTTAGTAAAACTGGTTGTGAGACTTTCGGGATTCTGACCCGTATATACTGTCAAAAATCCACGAATGACGACCGGAACTAATCGTGCTTTCCGAGGCGCGGAGTGTTCTTGGTATGTTAAGATGGTCTCCCATCCGCGGACCCACCTCGGCAAGGGTACCTTAACCTGCTCGATCGACGCATGCGCCTGTTATTACTTAGCCACAAGCCCCTCCTACTGACACCATCCAAAAACAACAACATACCACTGTTTGTCTCTGCATCACCCAAAGGTTGACTGGTAGATAATACCTGTGGCATTAAGTCCGCCTCTGTACATTCGTGTGCATAAAGTATTTAATAATAAATAAATACTACGAATGGTACATACCTAACTGACGAAATGTCTGCCTAACCCTTGAGGGATAGCAGGCGTGATGTTATGTTAATTATGTTATGTTACTACCACTAGTTTGGGTTTAAAGCAAATAATCGCAACAATATTCAACTCCATAAATGATACAAAGGGAGCAACTTCAATCCGAGGACCTTGGGCTAACCAAATTTTTATTAACTTACTGTCAATTTATTTAAAGTAGTTGATTAGTAGCTTTACCTATGCGTGTGACATGTTTACCTAATATCGTGGACGGTGTCCATCATCTGGTGTGTTTCTGTTCAACACTCGACCGAAACGAGTGACAGGTGTAACCCATACAAATATTTGCCGGAGTTTATCTTTCAGCTTGTAAAGATTACAACTTTACAAGTTACGACACACTATTTTTTCAATCGCGTTGCCGCCATACCGCCTCGTTCATCATTTTGACGTTTGACGTACCAACCCGTAAATTTTTACACATTGGATTAACGTCACTTTAATATGTTAGGAAGTAAATTAAAAAGTTAATTAGCGATGTAAATTAATGCGGTTCTTTGCGCAGGCATGTTGCCGCCCGGCAAAGTATATTATGGGGAAATGCGGACCGGACATCCGATTGTGTATATGCTTATATATAAATTACAGGGTACTGAAATGCCTATTTTAGTTGTCACCTTGAACTTGCGATTTAAAAATAACAATGCACAGTTTTTCATTCTCATGGCAATGCCGTAGCATTAGATGTTATGAAAAGAGGCGCTGTTTTTTTTTTCAGTATCGCTTCGTGGAATGTGCATTGTAGAATGTGTTACTGAACTACCCGCTAGATAAACAACAGAAAATGTTTTTCTATAACAACAGTTAGCGTTTGTTTTATCTTCTGACGAGATCCAGCCGCTAAAGGAGATATGTACTTGCATTAAGCTATTGTGTTTTCAGAACTTAATTTGGTAATACAGTAACAATAACAGTTGAATCCCATTGTTTAAGAAAATAATGAGCTTGACAGTAATTCTCATCCAATGGCCTGAAAGAAAAATAGCAAAAGTTATTTTAAGGTTTTTAATAATATCTAGACTTGGACGTAGCTGCACAGTTTCTGAAAGGCAAACCAACACAAATATGTGTTACATTATTTACAGGCTATCAACTCGTGACATCTAATTCAATCAAATTACCTGAAATGAGTTTAATTTTGATTAGCCTTTCAAATAATTATGCATTTGTTTTTTTTTGCCATAACGGCCAGATATGCAGCCATCAATGAAACGCCTCATCAAGCTTTATGATCGTTTGTAAAGTGAATAGCTGCATCGATATTGCTATGACGTAAGAATTCCCATTTGTTTTTCCGCTAAATTGAAACAGCATGAAAACTTTTTAATCCATGAAGGCATGACATGACACTAGCAGTTAATCTAATAAATTAATCACTATTGTTTAATCTACCATCAATGTTGCGATACAAATCTGAGCTGTATAACCTATAATCATTAGGGCCAAACGTTGATAAATTGATAATAAGGTATGCCATAATTGGATGACTTTATAATTAGTTAATTAGAGTTTTTATTTAAAAAAACGTCACTGTTCTGCTATTAACTGTCACGCGATGTCGACTTTTTTACGCGATTTAAGGTACAGCGTAGTAGCCATAGATATACGAAAAAAGTGTGTATTATTTAGATTTTTCTATAGTGGTATGTCATTTATTAAGAATATGAAATAAATTAGGTATTAGACACATAAGTCATTTGATACACAAAATGTTACACTTGATTGCTTTTGCGGTATTCGAGACCTGACCAGACTGAACAAAAAATAAGAACAGAGGCATATTTTTTTGTGAATGGCATCTCGCAGGTTAACCTATGAGGTTGTCGTCTGCTTAAGATAACTTGCCTGTGGTTGCCCTGATAAATTAAGACCTCCAGCCAGGACTTAAAAACTAAGCGACTACACGCTTAGGGCACCCCCTGTAGGGTACGGACCTCGGCTTAGGGCGTCGCTGGAAGAGGGCAGCAAGGGACTAGCTGGATCAGGATTGGTAAGAACAGAGGCCCTAGTGCGAGTTTCTTTTA
The DNA here is from genome assembly GCA_963555695.1 of Dasypolia templi. NCBI lineage: Eukaryota > Metazoa > Arthropoda > Insecta > Lepidoptera > Noctuidae > Dasypolia > Dasypolia templi. The sequence goes on along the minus strand of OY743144.1, from coordinate 17,190,916 downwards.
ACCATTTCGACTTTAAGCATCTTCCGCGTTCGGCGCGTAAAGTCGAGACGGTTAAATTAAACTCACACTAGGGCCACTGTACTTTAAAGTTGAATTAAAGTTATAAACTAAGCAATTATTTCAAGGCAGCAAATTCTAGCCGTTATATTCAGTAGTTATATTCTGAAGGCGCTCTGATTAGTCCGTTCTCATAGATGTATGATCTGTTAATCTGTTCTAACCAATAATCAGGCAGATATGTTCCACACACCAACCGGGCTTTCGTGCAACGACAAGCGGTAAAGATGATTCAGCATTTAAACCTGGTTTACGAGCAAGTGTAGGTAATTGGAGCATAAAATACGTAATTGGCTATAAATTCTTAGGTAATTCTTTGGATTTATACTAACAGCGTAATCTGAAAACAGACCCCATCATACTCAATTTTTTTGCATTCTCAGACATGGATACGATATTTTAATTTGTCTATCTCTTCATTTTCTAGTTTTCCTTTTGCTACTCTTGCGTCGTAGGACAAAAGCATAACATAATTTGGTCGGACAGCCCGTCGCCTACCGGTTCGCTATAAATAAATACTACGAACATTTCGTAGAACCTTGACATTGGGAACAGAACCAGTTTACCGAGAGGTAACGTCGACAGAACAAAAAATATGAGTTACGTAGCTAATGAGACTGAATCACACCGATAGCTTTTTTGTGTAGTAATTGAACGTACACACCTTCATAGTCTGAATAAAGTTTTTAGAGTCGTACAAATTAAGTGAAGTAATCAGCCTATTTTGGAATTCTATGAAATAAAACCTCTAAATAAAACTTGAATTGCAAAGAAGGCGGAACCACTCACGATGCTCGGGTCCATTTCGATTCCCACATAGGGACACTTGTATACAGCCAGTGCCTTACATATTTATGGTTTCACGTCTGTTTTTATATATGTGTTATGTGTGTGTGATAACACTCTATGAGTAACATCACCAAAATAACTCTTTCAAAAGAATATTCCGCAGGAGCGAAACACTTTATGCCAAATTCTTTTGAATGCAACAATGTGCAGCCTAAACAGGAGCGGCAATTGTTCAGATAAAACAGATTTATGTAATAGCTCATCTCAACAAAGAGTTGTGTTAGTGCCTGTGATGTTTGCGCCTGAAACCTAATTAAAATTCTTAATTTTCACATAAAATGTCGAAAAGAAAACAGGTTTGCCGAGCACATAGAAGTAAGCTCGTTAAGCAGTGTAATGATAAAGTGTTGCTGATACTGGAGACAATTATTTACTTGGCCACATCTTAAGATAACTCGCTTCTCACATATTTGTTATGTCCAATACGCGCTATGTACTTTGACTCACTATACAAATTGCTACTTCGTTTAGAGCTGAAGAATATGAAAAATTACTGAAACTAAAGAAATACTAAAGAAGCAGCATGTAAAAAAAAAAATGCACGATAGTTGGTGACTGTTGAAGTAGGTACCTTACATCTAGGTCAATAGCAGATCAGATAATATCATTAGTAAATGATTGTTTGATTTTGTATCTAAGATTAAATTGTTAATTCCATTCCATAATTAAGTACAAAATCTAGGTACTGGAAGCTGCCAGAACTTCAAAAGTCCATTAACTTGAGGCCTGAGGGCACTTACAAAAAGCCGAAATATTTCATTTCTTGCTTACAAAGGTTTTATAACAATCAGAGCGTGTCCGAATAAGAAAAAAAGTTAATGGAGATTGAACTTAGTAGCTTGATCGTCTGTCCTCCTCAAGCTAGCGATGTCAAACAGAGACGTGATACTCCAAAAAGTTTTTTTTTATTTCAAAGAAAATTACCAAGTCATGGGGGCTTAAGGAGCGTAACCCCATCGTTTTCCTTCTCAGTTCTCGGGATGCAATTATGGTCGGCGCGGAGCCACGACCATTATTATCTGAGGTAATCAAAAAACACGCGAGTACGTAGGAGATAATTGGCTCTGCCTCGCGGCAACCGCGCACACCAGTTAGGTACGTCCAAACTCTCATCCCAAATTGTGATTATTTAGATGCGCTGCACGTTAATATTTTGGTGGCTGCTTTTATTATTTAATTGTCTGTAATTATAAAACAATTAGGACATCCTAAACATTTAACAATTTGTACCTCGTGTCAGTCATAATCAGGAACAAACATTCGCTCAAAATTTCAAATATTCAAATAAGAACATCGCTTGCCTGGCTTCGAGTAGTTCGACGACATTCTGAGATTTCTCAATATTTGTTTACCTTGATCTTCAAATCATTCCGCTGTTTCGATTAGGTTGGACGGGATAAGATGGTGGTCTTTCCTTACCTTAGCAGACCATTCGCTCAAGTAGATACTTACCTACCGAGACCTTTCAGTGCAAATGCATGTATTTGCATAATGTTGCAGACATTTTTATCATATTGTAGAAATCGACCAACAAATACAATCAGATATCAAAATTGCGGAATTCTTAAAAATAATTCGTCATAAAAAGACATAATAAGATTAATTAAATACACTGTTAAGATTATTATCTAATTATATAAAATATTATCTGGGACTACTGTACGTATTTAATAAAATTTACCGATAAGGTAACAATGATAATTAGGTAAGTGCGTTCATAAAATGATTGTGAATTTTCTTGATCATAATAACTTTTGAACAAAATCTCGCAAAAATATATCTCAAGAAATATTTAACAAACCGGCCACACTCCAGTAGGTGCTGCATTATTGCGCAATTGCTAGATCAGTTAAGAACCTCTATGGTCTTCTTAACACTTTAATAGGATGCTGTGTATGTAGGTCGCAAAATATTATAACCGCATACAAAACAAGAGGAAATAAAGCAATGAGAGTCATTCTTTCACTGTATGTTCTTAGTCAAATTGATTGTAGATGTATATAATTTGTAGGTCATCAGGCTGATTCTGGCTGCCATATAAAGTCATTTTATACTTATTTTGCAATTCCGACCTTGCTGCGTCGATACCGTAAATAAGTGCCCTTAAACTTTGGAAATAATTGCTTACAAAATGGTGTGGCAAACATGCCAGATGTTTGCACCACCAATTTGTGTACAATTATTAAAACTTTGGGTCAATATCGATGAAAACGAAATAATTCATATTAACGATTTAATGTCGCGATATTTCGGATACCTAATCATAATGAAGTACAAGCCATACCTAATTTGTATGACATAGCTGCCAATTCATTAATTAACTTTGGACATTCCCTTCCGAAGGTAAAGGTATATGTCGATACCTAAGCAAGGCTCCTAGCGATGCATGAATAATCAAATTACATACAAAGACCCTTTCGTCGTGCCTACAAGACTACGTTCTGTATTAGCATTTGACTGTCATAGAACCTTTGTAGAAAAATAGAAGAATCTACTTCTACTATATAGATATATACCTGCCTATATTATATATAAATCAACGGTCGCGTCGGCTTGACAAATATATTAAAAAGGCATTAGCTAGATATTATAAAATACACAGAAACTTAGGACAAGCTTGTAACAAAAATCTTTTCGGGGACATTATATATTAGGTGCTCCGGGTAGGTGGCAGGGCGCCGATTCGTACCAAGCTGTATCACTCTGTCAGAACCTTAAATGACGACCTGGAAACTAACAGCCCGATATTGTGATTTACTTACATAACATAACATCACGCCTTGTTTCCCCGAAGGGTTGGGCAGAGGTGTACCTATAGTACACCCACATTTCGCCAGTTATGTTTAAGTCCCATGTAATAGGGGGCGAGCCTATTGCCATCTACCGGGCACAAATCCAGACTTCGGGCTGTTAAATGGACTGAGAAATTCCAGATAGAAAAACCCAATAACACGTTGCCCGACCTGGGAATCGAACCCAGGACCTCATGCTCAGCAGTAGCGATTGCGACCACTAGACCAACGAGGCAACGAGGATTTTCTTACATTTTCTAAAAATATTTAAATGGGTCGAAACCACCGTTGCATTATAAGCTTGACTTTGTAGTTTATACGAGTAGTTTGTAGCATATTTGGTAAACAACCAGAAAACCGATTTGTTTTTAAAAGTTTGTATAAAAAATGTATGTAGCTAAAAGCACCATTGCCACGACAGTACGATAGTTTCAATCCATTAAAGTTGTAGCTGACAGAACATTACGCAAAAACCAGGCGAAGCCCCACCTTCCAGAGTTATTTAATAGCGAAACAATAAAATATTACTACCTTCTTAGAATATTAGAATGGCGATGTCGTGCGGTGTCAGCGGGCACTCCGGCAGTCACGTTGAACGGGCGCGCCAAGGAGCCTCCCCCGAGGGAAGCCGACGATTACCTCATTGTCATTTGTGGCGTTTTAATCCATTACTCCATCACACTATGTTCAAACTCGATAACTAGGCGTGTCTCCTGTGCCTTCCTAATGGACATTTCATTAATTTTCTCATAAACAGACAGGTAACATTAAATAAATTTATTTCAATTACCTAGAAGCATTTAAACTTGAGTCACGCTTATCGGTGGGTTTTCGTCAGTGCCAATTATGAAATGTTATTGGACAGTTCGCGAAATATGACCAATTATAAAATACCAATAAAAATACTAAAGTTATTTGTAATCAATGACGCAGTATTATACCTATATTAATTATATATCGAACTTCTAATGGAAAAGTTCTGTATCCAATTAAAAGAGAAAGTTTTAAGTTATAAACCTGATGTTTTATGGAGAAACATCATTATAGGTACACAAATGAAATGGAGATTCCTAGTATGTACACAATTAAATCTACCACTGGACCATAATTCCAAGTCTTTCTTTTTCTTTTCGTTCCTGATGAATGTTAATCACCAGTTCACCATCTGCTTATGGCAGACCATTCGGCTACCTACCATTTGTGTTTTAGCATAGCAAAGGCAGATAGTATAACTAAAATAAATCTATGTCCACGAGCATCTCCGGTCTCAAAATAGATCAATCAAACAATTGTGTGCGGTCCGAATGTGGGTGTCCGAACATGAGTTAAGCAACATTTTGTCAGATTCGTCAAGATTGTTTCTATTTAGATCTGGGTATAAAAAGAACATGACCTGGACCACTTTGTGCTCACCCACGCTGTAGTCGTAAGGCAATTGAGGGAAGAGGATCATTGTTCTCGTAGGCGAGCATGGGTTGGCAACGGTAACTATAGCTTGCTGTCCAAATTGTGCAACCAAGGCTAGGTTGTTTGCAAAGGATAATGCCATATCCTGCCCCAGCTATTTACAGGAAATGTCAATTAATGAATATAATTGTAATGATGAAAGGACCTTTTCATAACACATTGTTTTCTGCAGAACTTGCCGATTACAAATCAATGATAAAAGGAATTCAGCCCCTGAATTTCTTATTGCGTTAGGTACATATTGCGTATAAAAAAAAGTTTTAAATACCGGTAAAACAAAAACTCATATTATTTTTAAAATAATAATGATAATGCGTAACGTATATGTTGTTCAAATTGCTTTTTAAGAATTATAAACTGCACTTAACCTAAAATCAATGTCATTATTGTTTTATAACAGAAACCGCAAGTTCTTACTAAGTTTAGTTAACAGTAATAAATAAGCTGTAAGATGCTGCATATTGCAGGCTTGTAAATGACTTTTTGATTTGAGTGGGGCAAAGTTGTATAGAGTTTCTGGCATTGTCCTTTGGACAAACAGCTCACTCTGTGCTAGAAAACTACAACAAGATCATTTCTGTGAAACTTAATAGTTTTACAGCCGTAAGTTGCTTCCATTCTGCGTGGTCATTCTTTGAAATAAGATGACGCGACCACATTTGTCACGTAACCTGTAAGGTCTACCACTATAGTTATTAAAATCTATAGCTTCCCTATTTTACAGTTATTAAAAAATTTTATCATTCAAATGATTCGTAATAACGATTACTAGTAGACCATGCAGATAATATATTTTCCATTTAATAGTAATTATCACGTGCCTTTTCTCACTCATAATTTAAAAAATACGAATATTTCCTTTGTTGTAATGTTTTATATCCGGTGTGTCAGAGAAATCTTTTTACCTTTTGCGCGGGTTTTTCTCATTACAATAGAGCCACGTTTTGAATAATTAAGTGGTTCTGATAATGATTGCATACAGGTAAAGGCCGCTGTGTCTGCGCCGAAGACTAATATGGAAACTCGAAGGCTGCTCGATGCGAACAGCCATCCTCTGGGACGAAATTGTCATTGGTGTATTAACATTGAATTCCTTACGATGGCCTTCAAATAAAATGTTATTAGTTCTTTGTAAAAAAAAAAAACACGAAACAAATGAATAAAGAAAGCAAAAAAGAATGTAAAGTAGAAATTCGGCCCAATTAAGAGTCCAAACTTACGTAACGGTATGCCACTTTGATTTACCATGGTGTAAGAAATGTGACCCTGTGTGATAATTATTGCTGATTCCTATGCGTTTATTATTTTATCACTATAAAAAATTACACAATCAAGATTTACGTTGCCAGAGCAGTGGTAGCCCAGTGGTAAGGGCCCTGATTTACGATTTGTAGGTCGTATGCTTGAACTCAGACAGGAGTAAATAATTTCATCGCCACTGCTCACAAAACGGCGAAGGAAACCTAGAAACAAAAATGAAAAAAAAACATGTGACATCTACCAATCCGCACTGGGCCCGCGTCATAGATTACAGCTCACTCCCTCTCATAGAGTGGACGCCTGTGTCCCTGAAATAGGAACATATATGTGATTATTTTACAAACGTAACAGCCTAATAAATAAAGACGTGTCGGCGCTACGCCAAAAGGATTAAAATATTTTTTTCTACAAACAAATTCCGTTGTGATAACACTTTGATTATGATAAGGTAAGTATGCTCAGCCGTGACGTAAATCTTTTGGAAAGGTGTACTAGCTACACCTTTCCAAAAGATTCGAAGAGAACAAGGCCAAGATCATCTCAATATCGAACTGAATAATCTCTATCAAAATGTTTTTAGAAGTTACGTTTTCTTGAAGTAGTACAAGATTATATTAATCGTGATATGATGCCAGTGCTAATTCTATTTATATAGATTTTTAACAAAAAATAATCAACATTGTATTTGTAACAGTTGTCACAACGTGTAGTATTATTAGTGGTGAATAAATAGGGTTTAAAGTGTACTAAAAGCAGCAATTGAGTCACAAAACTGAAACTGTTTTCATCATGTCATCCTAGGTTAACCTATTAATATTGTTTATTTTAGTGTGTTAGTACTTAAACAAACAAACAATAACTTTGAAATTTATGATCTTGGCAAGCCTGTTCCGTCATCGCCATTTTTAAAGCGAATCGTAAACTTGTGCATTACTAGCGCATGCATGTGTTGGCAGAACTGCCGACCATCCTGTGTCAACAGCATTTAAATAAGATATATATATTCTGATTTGTGCAAATTTTTTACATTGTTCTTACTAAAACTTAACAACCTACATATCTACCTACTTATGCAATGTGTAAATGCAGATATGTACAAGAAATCGTCGTTGTTTCTTTGGTTTCAGTCCAGTTTGTTGAACGCATTCAATTGATAAATATTAAACTCTTAGGTCAAATTTACCTAATGTTTGAAACTTTTAGAAAAAGTAGGTCCTAGGTGTAATTTATCCGCCAATCAAAAACAAGTCTTCTAAAGATTATTTTAGAATAGAAAGCTCGCTTTGTCCCTTTCAAGCTCACTATTTGTATTCAAACATATATATAGGTACTTATTCATATAAAAAGTAGAATCTTTTTGTATATTCACTAGGTCACATACTGGGAATTTGTACATGCATCGTAAGTCAATGAACCTTGTTTGAGCAAAGGAACATATTTAACGCCTGTACGTTGGTAACCGGCGGTTATTTAACTGTGGTTGTCAAAACCTGTTACGATATTCATCTCGATGGTCTCTGGATGATATGAAAGAGACAGTACCCACTCAAGTGATTCTACTATTTCTTACCTGCTTGTAAAAAAACTTACTGTATTTTGTAATATTTGCCAGCATCAAGTACCTAGGGTAGGTACTGTTCTACTAGTAAATATTTAAATAGGGAAAAGAAATTGTACCAAGTAGGTTCCAAAGGTTGACAGGTAGGGGCGCACAACCTTGGAGAAATAAAAACAAAAAACCAATAAGACCGTGTAGCGTTTATTTCAGTCAGAAGCACACACAAATCTTTCACGACTACCGTCAATTGTCAAGTTAAAGTCGTTTATGGCGATAATCGAGACGAACATGGAATTATAATGAGGCACAAAGTTCTCGCCAATCGCCAGACAAACCTATAATGACAAAACAGCTATTTTGTGTAGCCCCCACAAAGTACGCAACTATATTATAGTACCTAAAGGTATTCTTAAGAAATCGTATCCAGAATGTCAATGAAATGCTTAAAGGCAAATCAAATTCTATACACGATTTTAATACGTAGACACCGTGGTAATGTGGCCTTACTTTACACTGTAATAATAGTTTCCTGAGTGAAATTACAATGAGGTTCTATTACTAATTAATTAGTTTGCAACTTGTGGCTTATTAACTATGAGTGATATAACCAACAATGCGGTTACAGTAATTATTTATTCACTAAGGTAATGCATATTTATTGTTTGGATGAGCTCATATTTTACAAGGCACTTCCACTGAAACTTTTAAATTCTTCGTCAATCAAAAGTATACTTATTTCACCTTTCAACGACAAAAAAAGCTTACTTATCTCTTTAAGTAAGTACGCACGGCTAAGTATTAAGCTATACATTTCCACTAATTTCCAGTTTAAGCTGACTTCTCATTCTACTAAAAGCCTGCACAATGCTAGGTCAGCTATAACTGGAAATGTATAGCTTCATGTATAGCTGTGTGAGACATCTGAATTTTGCCCCTGAATCTATAAATGCTTTTCCTAAAAACTGCAAAAATTAATTCAGTTTAACACATAGCTCTATTCTACGTGAGGTATAGTATCATTTCACAATAAGTATATTATAATTCGATATTAAGGTAAAGGTTCTTGAGATAAGTTCCTAATTAGTAAACTTAGCGATAACAATAGTAAACACTTATTTATTTGAATGGATCAACTGTTTGAGGTAACGATACTCTTGTCTTATAAATATATTATTTGCCACTCCCAATTTTTATATTCAATTTCAGGGGAAATCTAATCGATCAATTTACTATTTCAATCGAAGGAAAAGTATCCGTTGGTTTAAATGGCTGTCATGTAGGAGAGGGAAACAATGTAAATATCGACGTAAATAAACATTAAACAATGACATACATATTATAACTTATCTTAAATATATAAAGTGTCACATTCCACCAGCTCGCCATGACCTCATTTATTTCCAGTAGCGTTTTCCAGTAATCAGTTATCACTCGCTACTTGTTTTTCCCCGTTGTTTGATTTAAAACAAAAGAGCTCATTCTTTAAAATGAATAATTTTTGAAAACCAAGAGCTCATGTTTTTACAATGTTCTGGGTAAACTCCTATTATATCTGAAAAATGTTCGTCCATGTTTTCGGTTAACGGTTTCGTGACAAGAAAGCTTGCCTTTCCTAATGTCGCTTCAAAGGAAATTAATTGAAAAGCTGCAGAAAGTTACGTTTAGTAATGGCTGCCTTGAACCTTGAATAATACAAAATGCTGACATTGTTATGTCGTTATAATCACAGTGTTTCACTACAATATATTTTAGATACTATCATAATGACAGTTCTTGGCTCAGGAATATTCAAGGACGGTCGCACCTACTCCAAAATCATCCATTATCATTAACCTTCAGAAACCTGCTAACAGAAAAAAAAACATAAATTTTCATTAATATATCCAATCCTCAATCAATTTATTGTGACGTCAAACAAATATTTGGGTCGTTTCTGCTGTATTGTAATAATACATTCGGAATATATCTTCCATTAGCATACCATTAAGTGGGGACATCAACAATGGATTTAACTATCTGATGATTTGATGGGAATTGTTGACATCGTCCTTAACCCTTGAGTACCTACATGAACATACACATATTAGTCCTATGGAACAGCGTGAAATATTACAATTCAAAACATTTGCAAGAAATCAGTTTATTGCTTATTAATTATTCTTAGATTTCCGGAAGTATTTACATTTAGGTAAATGACCCACCAAACATTGTTACGAAACTGTAGATATACTTACATAATCAAGCCACGTTACGTTTGATAAATCCGTTGCTATTTTTAAGCAATCAGTCATTGCGGAAATGGATATTGTAATTCGCGACCAAAATCACGAAGCATTTACATTGTTATTTGAAAGTGTTCAAACTCTTTGGTAGCATCATGCCTGTCACGCCTCGCTGTGACAAGACATGTGTCTTGTGTAGTGGGGTTTTGACCAAACCCGTGACATTAAGTAACGGTTGGCGACAAACGCTGAATTTGTCACTTCCGCATCCTGGCACAAACTTGTAAAGTAGACTTAGCAGATCTGTACTAACTACTCGACTGGGAGAATGGCATGGACGCATCCTGTCAACGGGCCGGGTAGTTCACACCTACTACCTTCAACCGGCTCACTTTCGGGCAACTGACTACCGTGACTAGTGAGTAATGCAGCTTCATTGTGGCTCTTCCTGTGCACATCCATGTGTAGACAAAATAGTGTGACCGCTCTCCCATGTTCACCCGTATCCTCATGAACACCGACAATGGTGGTACAAAATATTAACATAGTTATCAATGCGTGACGCTATGGTAAATAATTATTAACACCTGCACGCAGTTGTCGGTGGATCCAGCCTAGCGTAAACACAATCTCGGGTAATTAGAATATGGATATATTCCATTCGATACGCTGTATTTAAATATATACGCACACGATAATAGGAAAAGAGCGTCAGGGCAAACTAGCAGAAGCTAATACAATGTAGGTTGTTGTGGACCAGTGGACCTATAAATAGCTGAATTATTTCGAAACAAGACCCGAGATGCCAAATACGTACGTTGTTATGATGCTAAATTTAAAGTAAACCTGCTTGGTGTGTCTCAGGGAGAGGGACTTAGTTACACGAGTACACAGCGTAAGTCGTAAAAATCAACTCGAGGCAAATGGTTTTATTATTGATTTGTATCAGCAGGTTTAGGTCATAGTCATTCAACATGATATTTTGATACTTTTCAATTGCCATAATATTTTCTTACGTAAAGGGTTACTTTTTTACATAAATAGCTGAATTATTTCGAAACAAGACCCGAGATGCCAAATACGTACCCACCACGTACGTACTACCATTGTTTTTTTCCATTATTATTGTTATGATGCTAAATTTAAAGTAAACCTGCTTGGTGTGTCTCAGGGAGAGGGACTTAGTTACACGAGTACACAGCGTAAGTCGTAAAAATCAACTCGAGGTAAATGGTTTTAATATTGATTTGTACCAGCAGGTTTAGGTCATAGTCATTCAACATGATATTTTGATACTTTTCAATTGCCATAATATTTTCTTACGTAAAGGGTTATTTTGTCAAAGAAAATAGACCTACTTCTTTCTATCGGCATGTTAAATAAACTGTAGATGAAATATTAACGAGAAAAGGGAAATAAGAAAACGCTTATAATTTTGACACATACAAAACGTCTGAATGTGCGTAAACGTATTCTTTATCAGGGTTGTTCAAATAAATAAGCCTAACAACGACATATGAGGTAGTCACACACTCCAGTTGGAGACGCAGAGACTCATTTGTTATCTTAAAGTATTAGCAAATTCACGATAGCTAAATCTAAATCTAGTGCAAACACTGGCTACCCACTCTTGTAAACTGTGTGGTCAGGCTTACATATTAAACCAGTTATAACAAAACGAGAAAGCACCCGAAAGGTGTACAATTTCTAAACTCAGACAGTTTACGAGTATCATAGAAACTTGTCGAACATCGGTTTTGTGTGTCCTCAACACAAAACCGATGGATGTGCCCAAGCCGTGTTTGCTAACAACATCATACTACAATCACAAATCCATCTGCCAAATGAAAAGCAATATAACTCTTCCAGATGTATCGTTGATAAAGAATAATATATAACAGTACAAGTACAATAGTACAGAATACATAATAGTACAAGTCGTCAGCAAAAAAGACGGCCAGAAGGTCTTTGGGAACTGTTTTCAGATGAGAAAATATGAAGAGGAAGATGATTGTGATGAGTCTGTTTACTTCATCCTAGATCAATCTCGCAGTACCGAAGTAGTTTTTAAGTCTAGTCCGGAAGTCATATTATAAATAGGTATATTATTTCCAAGAAACAGCGAACGAAAACAGTTGGAGGTTACGAGTACTGGTTACTGAATGCTCAAACGCAGTAAATTACCGACTACAAGTGTAGGTACAAGTAGTTTTGCGCCCTTTAAGAGCTGACATCAGGCCTTTATGGCAAATAATTAGTCAGCGGTGCGCGGTCATGGTAAACGGCGCAGACCTTGCGAGTGCTTGCACACACCCGAAGGAATTATGGATTACTGCTGTCTTTAAAAACGATATGATTTTATGTAAAACTAGCTGTTCGTGCCCGGCGTCGCCCGGGCTGAAATTCATACAAAAATTTCCGACATTCCCATTGGATTTTACGAAAAAATATTTGACAATTGCAAAGAACAAAAAAATAATTAGCCAGCCAAATAGGTGCAGCCGATTTGAAATGATGCGCAGACACATTTTTGGCCATAGATTTTATTATCTAAGAAAAGGGGATAGTTTAGGTAACTATATTTCATGCTGAATGAACTTCTAATAAAAAAACATGACTGCCCAGTTACTCTAGTGGTCGCAAGCGCCACTGTTGAGCATGACGTCCTGGGTTCGATTCCCAAAGTGTTGTTGGATCTGGAATCTTCTCGGAAACAGCCCGAAGTCTGGATTTGTGCGGTTGATGTGTAGGTAAAACAAAAATAAATGATATCTATGACTTTAAAACAATAAGGAAAATAACAATACTTATGTATGTATATAACTGTAGTGTTAAATGGATAATAGGGACAAAAATAAACAAGATGACATTTTCCTCAATTTTAATAGGTAGAGACATATGTACATCCAAGTTTCAATTAGTCGTAGGTGTCATTAACAAGCCAGATTTTTTGTTGAAGGTATCAACAATACAGGTGGTAATATAATAACTAATGTACCTAGTCACCTAGTACAGAGAGAATAAAGAAAGAATAAAGTTTATTTGGACAAAGTTCGTGAAACACAAAATGCAAATTAAATTCAAAATAAAAAAAGTGAAAGAAATGTTTTAGAGACTGTCTCAATTAGTACTGATGATACTTTTGTGCTTCCGTTGCACTGAGCTTGTAAAAATAAATTCAAAATATCCGGAAACAACAAACTCAAAACAACGAGATAATGATGGCAGAAAACACTAAAATTAAAACTATTCTGCAAAGTTCTCCCACAAAAGTGACCCTACTGTCCGAGCTTTATCTGGTACCCGCCGCTTTCCCAATTTCCTGTGAATTGTTCCATTCAGTTCAGTGCCACAGTACTTATATAAGCCTAACGACTGGACCGTTCACCCTATAATAGTTAATTAGTGTAATTTGCGTCCGGTCATCAGTACAGCACACGAGCCATATATTTCCCTACAAAAGTTGACTAGAAGTTATTACTGAACCGCAGCACCCTTTATCACTCCCATTGTTCCAATCTCCGACAGCCAGAACAGTGAAAACTGTTAATCACCGAACAGTAAAGGTTATCAGATCTAGTGAACTAGCGATGTATATCGTAGACTTTGGAAAAAGCTGTGCTTTTTTGTAATTAAACTTACGTTTAGCGTCATAGTTTTACTGTTTCTACAGATTATCAGACCCGGTCATAACTCTTTTGTAAGCTTAATAATTAATTATGTTTTTCCATTTCCATTTATAGACTTACTCAATAGTTACGATAAACTAAGATAGATTGCAAAATGTAGAACGTTGCAGGCACGCGAAAGCTAAACATGCATCAAGCGCTTTTCATCCGGGCATAATGTAGTGATTAATGGTAATTAAAGAAAGCTTAAGAAACTGTAGCATTACCTTCTTTTATTCACAGAACTATGGGAGAGCTAGGAGTGAAGCTTGGGCTCGATGAACTGACTGGAGGTGCGGCTGGCATCAGCAGGGCTCTACTGGCAGAGTTTATTGGTAAGTTGAACCTATAATTGAAGAAGAATCAACAGAATCGTGATTATTTACATCATTACCTACTCCTTATACTATTAATCTGATATCATACAACACAATCATGATTATTTTGCAAAGTTTTCCGTCATCGGAACTTGGCGGTCCATCATACAGGTGAATAGAATTCCAAGCATTATTTAATGACATAATGTACTCAATTAGAAACAACATAATAGTAACCACAGATGTGCTCACAGTTTTTCTATGAAAATACACGTAACTAGGATTGATAAAATTCCACATTGTGTTGACTGGCAGCACCATAAATGGAGACATCTAACAGCCCTAATAGGTGACATCAGTAAATACTTGCGAGGCTGGATGCCTTACAAAGTTATGTCATACGATACATTGAATATTGTACATTACCAACATTTATTAAAAATGCAAAGATACCCTTTTGGGCATGATCCACGGAATGAAGCATGAGTTGTTATAAACATGAAATCTTCAGAAATAACTCACAATGGAACAGCACAAACGCAAATGGATTATCATATTATACCGGATTACTTTGATTCGCATTGTCTTGTATGTGGCAGTATCTTTATAGCTGTCCTATCCCAAGATTGCATAGTAATCTCGTCTGTAACTTCTTAACTACAGCCAGAGGAAATGGAAGGTTAGGTTAATGTTCTCTCTTGGTTTATTTATTCAACGCTTTAATGTACACCACTGAAAAAAACGACAACGTAGGTATTTCAAACTAGTGTAGTGACTTTCTTAATGGAACTTGCATTACAGAATTGATATCATAAACTAGAACAATATTTCTTTGAACTATATCAGATATCTGAGGGCGGTTTGGGTCATCTTACTTTACAACTACAAAATGTAGGTACAACCAGTGAGTGCACTGCTGACGTAGGAAAGTCCGAATATAAATGTCAGTTTTATAACAATGTAAGAACCTAACATAACATCAGCCAGAAAAAGTCCTTCGAAAATTGCTATTGGTAACCACCTCGCATGGCAAACGGCTTAGTAGGTATGTTTATGCCGTGTGTATTGTATGCTTAGGACCACACTACTTTGACCGATTATCCAACTTCTTGACTAAGTTCAGGACGACACCGAAAGTAAAACGTGAGTGGAGTTTGGAAAAACCACACTGCTCAACAGGTTCTTGAACCCTTAACTAGGAACCGTGAAGATCTAAGCGGTAATTTTTGTTGTCCAGGGAACTTATTACTGAACCTGTTCGGTTGTGGTGCCTGTATCAACATCTCGCAAGGCACCAACGCAGCACCAGACATCGTACTCATCGCCCTGGCCTTCGGTCTTGCAGTCTACGCCAGTGTTTCAGTGAGTATTTGCTTCATCTACTCCTGCAAGATCTTCTTCTCCTTATAGCTTTAGTAAGATCCTGTTCTTTTCAGCAAAATAATTGAAGAAGAGTTTTTCTTCTTCAGCAGCACGATAACCTACGGCAACTGTTGTCAGCTCCATTCTTTGAATCTCAATTTACCTATTCGACAGTGACAACACTTACAGTTCCAATTTCCTTTCCAACAGGCGATAGGTCACATCTCAGGCGGCCACATCAACCCAGCAGTAACCTTAGGTCTAGCATCAGCGGGTCGCGTGAAGCCGGTCCGTGCGGTGCTATACATCGTAGCTCAATGCGCAGGCGCGGCGGCTGGCTCTGGCCTGCTGAAAGCGTTGACTCCTGAACGCGCGGCTGGCAAGCTCGGCGTCACCGGCCTCGGCGCTGACGTCACGCCGCTGCAAGGTTTCGGAATCGAGTTCTTCCTTGGATTCGTGCTTATTTTCGTCGTTTGTGGGGTGAGTTCTTAAAGTCTATGGTTTTTCCGGTGTATAATCGGAATTGACGGACTAATATAATTTCCTAGTAATTTCGGTGCAACATCAAAAACGAGCAGTATAAAAACAATTAATAATAACAATACTGAGAGCTACAGCGGACATTATTAACAAGGATTATTTGCTAGCAGTGGTTATTAAAACGTTACACAGAATCCTTAGGTAACGCCTAAAAATAAAATATGATACTTTTTCATTTTGACATATTAGTTTTTTGAATCCATGGAAAACATGAATATCAGTGTTACAAAATTCTGAAAAAAATCTTATGCAAGCATCTGGCGGGCATGCAATCGCTGTTAATAACACGATAAGATTATCGTTGCTGCATAGAAAAAAAAACCCAAAGTTACCCTTTTCGTAATGTTTAATAAATCTCATAGCTACAATACAAACGTGTTTTTTCTAATTTTTTATATAAATGAAACGGTAGTAAGATTGTTTAGCATAATGCTGAGTTTGTCTTGATAAAATGATTCAATTTATTACTATGTTTAAAAACCTACCAAGTCCAAAATGCGCGAGCGCCACCACTCGCGCGCTTCTTCAGTAGGCTTCGGCTCGAGCAGATCACAGGGCCTTAATCCCACTACCGATAGCTGTAATCAACAGTACACCTATATATGTCAGACACACCATAGCGGTTGAACGATATTGGAATCCAACACACACAGTATTCCGTTCTCAGTCGTTTCCAGTTGGCAAACAGTATTCTCACCTTCGTTTATATTTTGAAAGAAGAAGACTGTAGAGAAAAGAAGAGGGGTTTTAGGAGCTACATATTACCTGTACCTTGAAATATCCATATATAGGACACAAATGATGGCGCAGGATACTATTATCATCAAACTCAATAAACATTGTATTAATAGCGTAGTTATAACTAATGAGTTAAACTATGGTAGTTCTATGGAATAAAGAGTTCTACTGATAATTTTCGAACAAATCTAGCGCCGCCAGAGGTCGCATCAGTCGCTTCGTGACACGACGTTATTAGCGGAAACATGCGCAGTAATCTGCCTTTTTGTAATGAAATATTTAAACAGTTTCTTTAGTTAGACAGGGGAAAAATCTACCTCTATATTCGCAAAATAAATCACTTAAGTGCGATGAGACCATCGCTACTAATAATTTTGCTACACGAAGTAGCAAAATTATTAGTAGCGATGGTCTCAACGCGTCTTTCAGGTAATTAGAAATTAACCTTACGAAACAAGTGACAATGTTACTCAGATCAGTTGGTAAGTATGTCGGTACAATAACATATCCAAGCCGAATAATCTCGAGTGTGTAAGTTACGATGGAAATCAATTATCTTAAGAGACCTTTATTTTTTGCGAGACGTTTTGCTAAATAAAGCAATCCACAGAACTGTAGTTAGGTATGGATCCAGTGTCTTAAAGACTCGCAGCCCGCAGGCAACAATAAAACTAAAAATAAATGATGATAAGGTGGAATTGGAAATAAACTAAGATGAAACGTGCATAATTTTCTTCTAACTAAGCTTCTAAGTTTTCGCTTTACATCTAGGTACTCGCCAGAAAAGGATATAAATTATTACCTTAGACATAATATTTAAATATTAATGCATTCGTGATCTGGTTAAGGTAGGATTGTTATAATTCAATGTCACTAGAGTAAATAACCAGTGTCCTTACAAACGCCTCTTGTGATATAATTATATATCTATATTACCGATATGACATTGGACTGTTGGGTCGCTTCGTGTTGTAGATAAATCATTCTTATTCCACTTTTGAAAAATTACATTTACGTCTGTGTTCCACGAACCATCCGTCACGACAAAAAGTATTGAGTAAAAAATTAATCGGTAGATAAAAATACACTAGGTTGCATGTTTAGGATATCGCGGTTCCGCGGTTCCGTATTGATTTTGAGTAACTCCTTATCATTAAAAGTCCGCGAGGCCTAAGCTGAGCTTTGCATTTGTGTGAGTGATTACAAATCGAACCATAGTGATCGCGCGATCGCAGAGCGCATCAGGCCGATTGTCCGATTGGCCGAGTGCCAAGCAAAGGCCGCGTCGCTATCTGCACTCACACAAATGCAAAGCTCAGCTTAGGCCTCGCGAACTTTAACACACTATCAGTATCTAGTACCTAATCGCTTTCATTTTGACAGTTCAACAACACTGATTGCGTTATCTACGTTGTTGAGCATACAAGTTTTTCGAACTTATGAATCAATGGATTAGCTATATCCTTCATTATGATTCAGATTGTGATTTGTAGTGTGTTACGCAATTAGGGTGCCGGTCTATGTTTGAAGTATTGTCCAAAGTCAGTTCAATAATAGCTTTAACAAAAAATATATAAAATTCTTTTATCATGAGATCAATGCGTAATATATATTGAATCATTTATTCAATATATATTATGCATTGATCTCATTTCATTCACTATATAACGGACTATTAACATAAGAAAGGCATGACCATCTGTTTAAAAAAAGTTATGCCTGTTGACAGTATAGAAAATTCGCTGTAGGTTTGTGTACAAACGGATTATAAGCACCTTTCTCTACCACAGCTATACAACTTTTTATGATGAATGAAACCATATTAAAAAAAAAAAAAAACTTAGATCAATTTCTCGGACAAGTCTATTAAAAAGAAACAAACGACTGCGCCTGCTTTATAAATTCGAAGACTATAATTAAAACCAGAATCAATCTCGTTAGGTTTTCGTGTAGATTCCCAAAAGAAACGCAGACAAACCCCGCGAATGTTCGCGTGACGGAACACCGTATTTTATTAGCTAAATAGTAGGCAACAATCTACTACAGATTAACATAATCAATATTATAACGCAGCTGTGTGGAACACGTTTTATTCATTGATGACGTATTAGGAATGATACCTTAGGTGCATCGGACTCTATGAAAAAAGAAAGCGTCGACACTCAACAGTCAATTGTTTCTCATCTCGAGCGAGTAGGAGTCGTCTCTTGGAAACTGGTTCCTTAGTTACTTGTAGGAGATGAGTCGGCAATCTATCACTACCTACGTAATACTTAGTTAAATCAGTGCTACTACCTCATCGATGTAGCTTTGAACAGCGCCAACGCAGTCAACTTTATTGGTAACACTCAGCTAGTTTTATTAACTCGGTATGAGACAGGCGCATTGTAATAGATACTTATTTACAGTCAAAATAACTTGGGCACATGATAAGTTATGAGAAATAGTCATTTAGCTAAAGGTAGCTAGCTACTTTTATCCATGCATTGGTAGTTTCACTTTCTATTCTGTAATAAATTAGGTTCGATCTCTGTAGGTACTTAACGTTCGTTTTTATTGTCGCACGCATTCTCACGCCAAAGGTACCGGAAATCCTTGTCTACGACAAAAAAGAGATAAGTAATGAGTTTGTGTAGATACCTAAATCGCCAGGATTTATTCGCTGTGCTAATGGCATCGCGGGTCGCTGCCATTAGCACAGCGAAGCATTTTATTGTGACATAATGTGTGCAGACGGTGTTTCTGTTTACTGAAATATGGAATGGTTTGCATTATCTCTACGTGCCTGCAACTAATGGTTACGGCTACCTAATATTAACATACCACAGACTGCGGGCCACAGACCTACATTAGGTGTATGCGGGTAAGAAAACCGTTCCTTTTATAATCTGACAGCGCATCTCAACGATGTCTGTGAAACAAAACAAAACTAATGTCTTATTTCGCGCTTCGTTGGATTTGATTGATTTCTGGGTTTTTGGGCAATTACTTACAGTTTCCTGTTTATACTAGGTACTTGCATTATTATATTTAAAACAACCACATTTATGTGTTGTTTACGTCCGTGCCCAGCGTGGGCCCGTTGGTTACCTTAAAGAAATACTTAACTTTTACTACGAGTGGTTCGTATCGTAGATACCTGAAGTCAAGTGGCTACTGTAAACAACATTAAGTACCCGGACAATAGTTAAACAATGGCCGAGAATTATTTTGTCTGTAGGGCGCTGAAGTCAGAGGGTATTTGAAATGATCTATGGATATTTATGAATTTTTAAGACATTTTCTAGTGTTTAATTCTTGAAAGATTAATTTTATACCGAGTTTAATGATGGTTTACTAAACAATGACATAATTATGTAATTATTTAAAAAAGAAAACACGAAAAAAAAAACATGGGTGGTTGTAGCATGCTCACAATTAATATACTACTGCCGCCATCTATTGTCGAGTAGAAAAATTTAAATTGAACTTGACAGCACGTCGTTGTGCTGCGGCCACATATTCGCAAAAAGGCAAACTACACTTCCCGCGTCCTCTCTCGCATACCGGTCGACGATCCGCCGCGCCGTACCGCCGCCGCCGTGACGTCTCGTTTGTTCGCTTTATCGCGACAATGTAGCCGTAGCATAACAGAACAGCCGTTTACATGTCACTCAATTTGTTCGAAACGAAATAAACTGACCTCAACAATCTTATAGTAAATCGTAGTACTAATTAAATTACTAATTAAACGCCAATATCTGCTTTAAATTTTTTGCAACCAAAGAAAATGTAGAACATGGTAAGGTAAGGTTGCCTGGAAGAGATCGCAGAAAGCGATAAGGCCGCCCATTGTATGTTTTTAGTATGATATTTTTTTTTTGTTATGTCATTTTATGGTGTACAATAAAGTATATATAAATAAATAAAAACATGGCAGTTTTATTGAGACTATGTCATCCTTAGGTATGCGACCCGAACAAGCCTGACAGCAAGTCTACAGCACCTCTAGCCATCGGCCTGACTGTGACACTGGGTCACTTGCTCGCAGTCGACTACACCGGCTCCGCCATGAACCCCGCTCGCTCCTTCGGCTCAGCACTCGTCGCCAACGAATGGGCTGACCATTGGGTAAGGAACTTTACAGCATGCTTGATATTCCCAGTTGAAAAAAAAACCGTTTCTTCAGGTTACTGGTCCATCTTATTCGATGGGATTGACTCAGTCTCCTTGTAGGATAATTATGTGAAGTTACCTTTGTGAAAAATTTCCAGCAATATTTATGTTTAGCCATAGGAACAGTCAACCGCACATCAGTGGTACCACATGTACAACGATAATTGCCTTTACTGCTACTATATAAAGGCGGTCAATTGTCACCACTGGTGTGCGGTTGACTGTTCTCGAGTATTTACGCTAATCCTGACCCCAACCTTTGGAAAGTTCTGCTAACGTTTTGGGACCAATTATTGCAAAGATTCAAGATGCAAATCAAGCTGCGCTTCCTTTCGGTAGGTAAGTCTATCACATGAAACATGAACTCTTCCAGAGATGCTGCCTGGCTACGACTATGATCCGTGTCTCTTTTCTGTGCCACCTGCTGATGTTACCAAACCCTGAGACCATGTCTGGATCTACTAATAAAACGAAACCACAAAATCCATATCCTTGAACTCCTAACCCATACAACAGCTCTAAAACATCGGTACCCACAGGTATACTGGGCAGGCCCCATCGCTGGAGGCATCGCGGCCGCACTGCTGTACGTGCACGGGTTCTCTGCGCCGCCCGCCGAGACCAACACGCCGCCCCGCTACCGCGCCGTTGCTGGAGATGAGAAGGAGGTAAGATGATCTACCAAACTTCTTCATCTTCTTACGACAGTTTTTACCCGAAGAACTTTATTATAGGTAGTTCCAATACCACTCGTTTTATGAAAATGTAACAATGTGAACAATGTGTGCCTTAGATTCTGACTTTAAACCAGGCCCGGAATGAGCAAGTATGTTCTTACCACTAAAACAGTTCTACAAAAAGTTCTGTAAATAGAACCTTTTTGGCTGACTTGGCTCCTAATGACTTAATTCCAGTTCAGCCTGTCTGTGGCTATAGGGATTGCCTTCTGCATCTTATTAAAAAGATGGTTATTCACCATAAAGTTAATTGAATATTCCATTTCAAGCGTACTGGACGCCTAGCCCCAACTGCTTGGACAGTTGAACAAAGCGTAAGTAACCGAAAATGTTCCTGATCATCCACATCTCATCAATTTAAACTAAACAGACCGATAGAAATCACTCACTCGCTCCATTGGTCTGATGTGTGATGAACCATAATGATTTTGTGTGCCTTCTTATTCCCATCTGCCCACTTCAACAGGGTGGTTTTATATAGGTATGTACGTAGACGTGGTAATACAAATAAGTCGGCAGTCAAGTTTAGAATTAACGTTGTTTATTCTTGTTTAGCTGAAGCGGTTGGACGGTAAAGGCGATGACATGGCTTGAGAGCGTCGCCCGGAGGCCCCGCACGTGCCGTGCCGCGGCGCCGGCCTGTCGGTCCCGCGCGACACGCGGCCGGGTCCCTGCCTCACCAGTACAACCTACCTACTCATTCAAAATAAACGACAGCTTTAAGTGTCCAAAAGCTGAACAAAACTATAGTGACCATTTTGAAGGACGCTATGGATATCGAAAAAACCACGCATTATCAGAAATCTGATATTTGGAATATTATCCCGCGAATTCACTAACAAATGTTCAAGCAAGTCTCGGGACCATTCCCAATTCTCATTACTCTACGGAGTACTTTGTGGAGTGGACTAGTGCTAGAGACTTCTTAAAATTAAGCCCTCAACCACACGAACAGTTTTAGTGCCCATATACACAAGTTTTGTACATTGTAAATATCTTTCCCTACATCATAATATATTTATGGAAACATGGAACAAGCTTATCTCATTTTATGTATTCAATCACTTTTGATATCCGCCCCATATTATAAAGTTAAGTTTAAAGTTTTAATGTTTTGAATGTGTTTGAAATTGAATATTTTTAAGTAATTAAACATATTATACGGTTTGGTATTTGAAATAATATATCTTTTAGATTTTACTTAGATTTAAAGGGAGTCTAGAATTATATTATTATATCAAAACAATCTCAATCAATCTTTATTTGTGAACATTGGTATTCTTAAAAGGTCTTAAATATTCATATTGTTAATTGGTGTACCTACAAATAGTAGGCAGTAATTAAATAGTCCAAATGGTGTTTTAAAACAAAAAATAGTTATTTAAATGTCAATTACGTGAAGAAATGTCAATTAAATTAAATTTTACATGTATTTCAAGGGAAGTTAATAATAAAGGAAATGTATCATTATTTATCAATTAAAAATCTTCAATAGAGTAAGTAATGTATTAGAAAAATACATTTCGGTAATTTATTATATATCCTTGGAGCCATTACGAAAACACTGTTCATAAATAGAGCAATACAACACCCGCGCGCGCGGTGCGATTTTGATTGATTGATTAAAACAATCTCACTCAGTGTGGCTTCCTTGTTTAGTGTAGTTAATTGTAAGGATACAAAGTATTTTTTTACTTAAATCGACTTGTATTTACCTACATTTAATTGTTACAAAAAATCGAGTAAGAAAATCCAACAAAAATGCAACTTATCTGCCCATGTTTTCCATCGAATGTGCAAAACAAGAACAAAAACCTTTTGCTTTGTGAAGTTTCGATGCAACAACGTTATGTACCTATTTTGTAAGTCGCTTTATGTATAAGTAAAATAATATGAATAGTACCTAAGTAGAATCTAACGAGTTTCAAACCGAAGTGTTCAAAATTTACCAATTCGAGATATTGAATGAAATTATTTTGTAACTGATTCGTGCGAATGTCAAATTAATAGAAAATAATTATAAATATGGATGTAAACGTTTTGTCTTGATAATTTATGATGAAATAAATATGATATTATTTTATTTTAAGTGTTTCATTATTGCACTAAGAGCCATAACATATGTAGACAGCAATATGTACAGTCGAGTTCAGTAATATCTGAGCATGTTCATGAATCAAAAATATATAGGCAATGGTAAGTTTCTTAAAACTCTAAACAGCTTTGCCTTACAATAAATTGTAAACAACGTTTGACATCATACATATATGTGACTACATTATATCAATAATATTGCAACACACAAAGACTCTAAAAATTGTTCGCATCCCTTGTTCTTTTTAGCTCAAAGTTAGGTTCACAAGTACCAATCTACTTATGCAATTTTTCTATTAAAACTATCTTGACAATTTCAAATGTCTCGAAGTTTTAAACAAAAGGGTAGATATAATATTCGTTCGCGAGCTTTTGAAGGCGAGCAATGGGTAACTCGCCGTCCGGTAAGGACCAGGTGTTCCACGCGTGCCTCAAGGAGATGTCAGAAATAACTGACGGAGTCCGTTAGGGCCGATGCCTGCCAGGGTTGCGGCTTCGGCTGCCATGGGCAACTGAAGGAACACGGGTGGGTTTTAGTCAGTAAAATTCTGACACGCCCTCCCGCTCCGAGCTAGAAGTCATTTGATAATTCCCACCCAAAAAAAAAAACGTATAGTCTTCGTTGATCCTAAAATTCCCCTGTGCGTTGACTCTAAGATTTCGGTGCATTTCTGCACCGGCAAACAAAAATAAATTTTATGGTAAAGGCCATTTAGTTGAATATTCAAAGCTGTATAGATATTTACGAATCCTAGGTTGCACCAAATATATTAGAGTATTTAGTTATTTATGTTCCGAAGAGTGGTCAGATATTTTGGCTGCACTACCGTAATCTACATAAGAACAGTCTCTATGATAAAAGTTTATTGATGTCTAAGTTTTTATAGAACTTTATGATCATTTTAACGCTTTCAATATTTTGAAAGATTGTCACTGCCAATATGTATTAGTGAACTTAACTGTAAATTATGTATATTCGTGACTAAATATTTAGCAAAGACAGATAATGAGAAACATTTTTGAGAAGGATAAATTCTACCATGTGCTACCACTTGCATGGTTTGCAGTACTAAGTAGTTTTACAAAACATATTAATATTTTACGGAAACCTTACATCTCGGTAATTATTTACCTACAGTGGAAACATACAGCATGAGAAATATGTGATCATATTTAAGAGTGAACAACTTACAGACCAACTAACAGACCATCAAACTGAACAACTTTCTTGATTGGATCAACATCGTAGGCAATCACGAAATAAACACATTTGCGTCGAGTAGGAAAAATATAATAAGTTTATTGATACAAAATACCTTTGTATACGTACCAATACTTTTACATCATCAGCCAATTGCCGTCCACTGCTGAACGTAAGCCAACCCAAAGAGCGCAAACCATCCCGGTCCTGAGCAGTCCGCATCCATCCGCTGCCCGCCACCTTCTTCAAATCATCGATCCATCGTGCCGCAGGGCGACCCACACTACTTTTGCCCAAACGCGGTCTCCACTATAGCACAGCGACCGCTCACATAGGTAGGTACATTGAATTTTCGGACAAGGCAAAGCCCTGGCTCCTAAACTAGGGGAACCCTGGTAAGGTAAGGTAAGGTATTGAAACTTAGTGAGAAAGTCGTTCTCTATCACACCTTTAAATATGACCACACCTTTCTGATACCTGCTGTGATGGATATGTTCACTAATAATCCAACGATTATTAGTGATATGTTCACTAATAATCCAACGATTATTAATGATATATGCTCTAATAATCCAACGATTATTAGTGTTATGTTACTAATAATCCAACGATTATTAACGATATGATCACTAATAATCCAACGATTATTAGTGATATATTCACCAATAATCCAACGATTATTAGTTTTATGTTCACTAATAATCAAACCATTATTAGTGATATGCATAATCAGCCTATAACGTTCCCACTGCTGGGACACAGGCCTCCTCTCTATGAGAGGTAGTGAGCCGTAATGCACCACGCGGGCTCAGTGCGGGTTGGTAGATGTCACATGTCTTCGAATGTTTGGTTCTAGGACATGCCGGTTTCCTCACGATGTTTTCCTTCACCGTTTTGAGTGCAGTGGTGATTAAATTATTTACACAAAGTAAAGCGCCTGCTTGGGTTCGAACTCACGACCTACAACTCGTAAGTCGGGACCGTTACCACTGGGCCACCACTGCACACTTTGGAATATTAGTGATATATTCACTAATAATCCAAACATTATGAGTGACATGTTCACTAATAATCCAACGATTATTAGTGATAAGTTCATCTAATATATAATCCATTTGTTGTCACCATTGGTACATGTGTGGCAAAAAGCCAATGAAAGCTTGGAATAATTCATTACAAATTTTATGGCGTGGCTTTAGTGCAAATACATTTTACATTTAGGTACATTTAATTTAATACACCACATACACACATAGACCACATGGACGTTTTCATAGATCATTTTTTTATGAGGGCAATGCTAAATAACAGCTCATCAGCTGTTATCGATATGCCAAAGCCAACATGGTCCTTGGCCAAAGCTAAATCTGATGGGGAATAAGCAAACGGGAGTTCTGTACAAACAAAACGCGATTCAAGCAAGCGCGATAAAAGGATAAAAAGTACCTATTATGTGTCTATGTAGAGGTAGGTATACAATCCATACAGGAACAGGAATGTACTGCGTAATTGTGTCAGTAAATCCGCGCTGCCTGCTTGATTAAGAACGTCCTGTTTGTGGGACTTATGTACTATCGTTTAGCATGTTTTTTATTATTATTTATATTATGGTAATCTCCAGCTTATAAGCCTAAACTGTGTCCCCCAATTTTAGACAAAGATCACGGGCAAGGTCAATTAAAGGTCAGTCATTAATCTGTTTACAAAAACACGGGTGTAACAGGGGGTGATGAAAATTTCGTTATTTATGACCTAGGACGTCTAGTTTTTGAGATTTTTGCGAAAAACTTGAGACTTGATTTTAGAACGCAACTTACGCTTACACAGATTACACTTTTCAAATGTTCATTGTTTATTGATGTCAATAAATATTTAATTTGTTATATCTCTGGTGGATAATCACACCTTATGGATAGTCGGTTCAGTTTAAACGGAACAAATCAGTTTGAAAAGTTTTCTGGATAATCTTAACATCAAGTTAAAATGTCTTCTGGATCTTCGAAGTTATAATTACTTTTGCGTAAATAAGCATTCGTTGTTTATGCATAAGCATAATGTTTGTGCATAAGCATAATCAGCCTATTATGTTCCCACTGCTGGGACACAGGTCTCCTCTCAGTGAGAGGGAGTGGGCCGTAATCTACCACGCGGACCCAGTGCGGGTTGGTAGATGTCATATGTCTTCGAAATTTTGGTTCTAAGACGATTTTTTTCTTCACCATTTTTAAGAGCAATGGTGATGCAATAATTTACACAAAGTAAAGCGCCTGTCTGGGTTCGAACCTACGACCTACACTATTCGTAAGTCGCGGCAACATAACGACTAACAACGATAACTTGACTCGCGCCAATACGATCATTTGTTTCTTTTTCACTTACAGCTCCATTTGCTAACCAGAGAGAATTTAAAAAAATCTTTAATAAGTTGCTTGGTGGCCATGGGTCTAGGTAAAAATTCGTTAAATGTTTTTAATTATACGACAGATATGAGTTTTCATAGTAATTTATTCGGCCGCTAAACACGACAGTTAGGGATTTATACTAATACAATTCAATGTTAGTTAGAACTGTACAGCATTTTCGATTTATATCTTAAAAGGTTGCCAACAATGGTTGAATTTCTCAGCATGTTTGAGAAAAGTCATAAACGCCACTTTTCTTTTCGCGACTTGTATTGCATTTTTCCCTTTTTTATAATAAAACTTCTAAATGTATCGAATTCCTTCGTTATAGCATACACGGAACGATTTGTCTTTTCGTTCGATCGTCAAGATAATCGTTTTCTCTTTCAATTTCCGTCCGCTCACACAATGAACGATGTGCTATGTGTTTTATGAAGAAAAAGCGTGTAGCACGTAAGCGGGTGCGCGATGGGGTCGCTCATTTTATTATAAAAGGTTTACAACAATAAGGCAAAATGCGGGCGACACAAACAAAAACCTCTAAAAACGGCAGAACAGATTTTCTACTTTGTTTATTTTTTTGCTAAGAACACTCTCGTTTGAACATTCTTGAAAAACAAAATGTGTTTAGCCGTTTGGGAGCTACGATGTCGCAGACAGACACACAGAAACACACGTTAAACTTATAACACCCCTTTTTTTCCGTCGGGGGTTAAAAAGTAAGACTAGGGGAGAATGGACTAAGAGATGGCTCCTGAAAAGACATCAATACTCTCACATCAATCTACTAGAGCAATTACGTTTTCATCCTAAAGATTGGCATAACTACCTTAGAATGTCAGACGAAACATATTTAGAGCTCTTGTATAAAAGCCATCTTCCAGAATAATAAAAAAAAGAACGATTGACGATGATCGGATCCGACACACCACACCACACCATAAACTACACACGCGATAGATCGAACGATGTTGAGATTGTAATCTATATTTTTGCAGATGCCTGTTGCGAGTTCAGATCGACCGTTTGGAAAAAAAAATTGATGCGATGTTGCGATACACGTACAATTATCGTAACGATCCGTCGTTCGATTTTAGCATCGAACGACGGATCGTTACGATATTCTGTCGTGTATGGGGCCTCTAAGATTCAGTCATTTTGGCGGACAGAAAAACAATTGAAATATGGCGGGAAATGGTTTATCATTTATATTTTTTTAAACATCATCTATTTAATGGTATCAAAACCAGCCAGATACAAACAGTACAGCCAAAGAGATTTTACTACAACTTAATAAAATACGTACTTAGAAAATACGAAAAACCTTTTTCCCCTACATAATATTGTCACCGACGGTTAACAATCTCGCGAGACAGATTATAAACTAAAGATACGTTTTCCTTGAAAAGCGGTGACCTCCACATGCGTTCGCAATGTCCAAATACAGAGCATTTTTTGACACCTTAATGTCAAACACTGGTGAAAATGATAGATTTTCATGCCGTCCGCTATTAATGCGACGGAAACGGTAACAACGATGTGCATAATCATACGGCGACATGTACACTCCATCAAGGGTCTTTTGGCGCTTGAATGACATTGACAGGGGGCGGTGTCGTTTTTTGGTGAAAAACTAAATTACAACGTTAGTTCCGATGATGGTCACGCGCCAAAAGATCCTGGTACAACTATCGGTACCAGAAAACTTTATGTCGCGTTGGGAAGCTGTAATTCCGAGGGTCAGTAGTCATCAACACACATAATATGACCTCATGTAGTTACGTATAATTCTGTAACGTGATAGCTGAAGATCAGTAGTATTAGACTAGTAGCACAAGGCGGCTGCGGTTGTGGGGGCAAGTGTCTCGTATTGCCACCGCAATGTATGTAATGACATGAGAATAGGTATTACACGTCTTGTTCAAGGTACAGAATAATAAGCTATATTGATAAAGCACCCTTCATGCATTGAAATACCTTATTCTTGGCATTTGGCGTATCTGTGATTATCGTTAACATAAAATGGACCTTGTGCAGCTAGAAAAAGGGTGTATTTTTTATTGTCGGAATAACGGGAAGTTCTGGATTAATATGCCAATTAAAGTGCCAGAATGAAAGCTGATGCTTTTCACGGGAACACGCCAATGATGCATTTTAAATTTTATATCAATGGCATTAGTCACATAACGCGCGCTCGTTATTTTCAACAACTATAAAAATCGGGATAACCAAATTAATACAGCCGTGCATTAGACATTATTAATTTTACTTTTTTTTTTTAGTTTATTTATAACCGTTTATTAATGTTATAAGACGTTTAAACGTCAATGTATGGTTAAACAGTCGCTTATCAATACTGAACTTTTAAACAACGTTTATAATTATAGGGGTATATGTCTAAAAATTATAAATACGAAATACTCTCAAACTAATGACTTTCACAAAAATATAAAACAATGGATTGATTTAAAATAATTTCACAATTGTTCTTACTGAATAAATAAATTACAAGTTTAAATCAGTCTTGTAAACACAAATGTTACTCTTAAAAATATAGTTTTAAAAGATAATGCTTAGGGTAAATGACAATCACATAACAGTAAGCACAACGTTTTCAATTAATTTTACGAAATTTTTGGCATTTTTAATTACAGATTTTAATTATTCAAACGGTAATAAAAAAAAAAAACTCGCAGTTTTAGCTACAAAAACAATCTCTTTTTCATTAGCTACAACCATAATATTTTTAACGACGTACGAGTCTCTAGATTAAAAATACTATTTATCAGCTGCATATTACAAACAAAAAACTTTATTTTGATAATAAGTACAATTGTGTACTTGAATCTTATTGTCACTTTGTAATTTTATTTCATTTGGATAACTTGTATGTACAATGTTATAATTATATCGCATTACTTCAAAATTATAATATTTACGTTCGTATTTACCAGTTAGTTTCTAAATATTTTAAATTATTCACGCACTATAAAATATTACTAGTATTATTATCTCCTTTATTTCACTTAAAAACTTTTAAATTATATTTTTAAATAATAAAAAAATATAAAAGATTTAAAATATAAAAATGTAACCCACCGGTATCGGGAACAGGGTCCAAGCTACAGGCGGTCAGGGCTCCAGACAGTGGAACCTCCTGACAATGCGAGCCGAGTAAAAAAGTAGGGCCTTCTGAATCAAGCCCTTGATCCAGCTGCCCAACTAGAGCCTCCTCAGGTGTTGGTCGAGACTCTGGGCTATTAAGCCATTGCCTGTTACGACTATCGGCACAATGATTGATATGTCCACATCCCACATGTCGACAACCGCGCGAGCCAAGTCAAGATATTTTTATACAAGATTTGTTTATCTTTCTTGGCTTTGACGAGGTTCCCGTCTTGCGGGACCGTTATGCCAATATTATTGCGCGCTGCTCTAATCGATCCACCACCACTATATCAGGCTTATTGGCAACACTAGTCCTGTCAGTGATGATGGATCGATCCCAGTACAATGTGATATTTCCATTTTCGAGAACTGGATCGGGCACATACCTGTTGTACGGCTCTTCTGACTCCACAAGGCTTTCAGAGCAAGTTGCTGATGGGTAATTCTGGCTACAAAGTTGTGTCTATGCAGGTACTCTTCGTTAGCTAGACGAGAACACCCGGAGGTAATGTGTCTTATTGATTCACACGGACGGTGGCATGCACGACAGATGTCAACCGGTGCCGTCTTTCACAATAAATCTCCGGTGATTGTTCGTCATCATAACTTCGTCCATAATTGAAATTAACAGCTTCATGAAAACTTTACTATTGCTATTGATATACTTATACTATTACTATTGATATAATCTTTTTATTGTTAACAACGCTTCTTCGTCTTAAAATTTACCAAATTGTCTCATGTGTATCTGTGGAGAACGTGGTTGATTCCACATTTGTAACATTGCTGTATCCTATCTTTTTGTTATCTTAATGTGTAATTGTTTGTTTTCCCGAATAAATAAAATAAAATAATGCGAAACGCAGCCAGGCTAAGGACAATATACTAGTATTATCATTAATTAATCAATTCCATAAACAAAAAGTGTTTTTTTATATAAACGTAAAAATCATTATAAAAAAAACGGAACTATTAAGAGACTCATTTGAATTTGTTCACTTCTTACTAAAAGATCTAGACTAAAATATAACATTTTCCTTAATGTAGGTATTTACAAGAATTCAAGTCTAATTTAAAAGCGATCGTCGCGTTCCTGTCACTTTTTGTTCGAATAACCGGAAAGCGCCCTCTGTCGGCGCGACCTAAGCATTCTGGTTCACCGAACAAAAAGTGATATTATGAACGCGTCGATCGCTTTTAAATACGACTTCAATTCTTACGCTTAAAATAGGACGCATCCATATATCACTTTTTGTTGGGAAAACTGAGGTCGCCTTCCGGTTCGATCGAACGATAGCATAATCGCGTGACGATCGCTTTTAATTCGTAACACTGGTTAATATCGGACTATATTATATTTCATATGTGTGTATGAAAAATCAGTTCGAATAAGTTAAAATGCATTAACTTAACTGTTTTGCACCCAGATTTATATAAATGCATCAGATAAGTAGATACGTATGAATTTGTGTGTCAAATTTTTTTTTTTTTTTAAAGTCCAGTAATCCCCAGTTTAGGGTTCGTCCACCGCTGTCAAGAGACACACCAATAACAGGATGACGGCGCCGAAGTACCGATACATACATTTACTATGGTCGCACATCTGTCTCGCGAACACTGTCATCCCGGCCGCCAAAGTTTCGAGTAATTCGGCGTGAACGCTAGAACTCGACCCGAGATTTGAACGGGCCGTTGTGCCGGTAATACCAAACAACTTTGATGTCACACACTGCCATCGCACCGTGCCGATCACCTAGTTTTTGTTTGGTCTATCATGATGTACACACGATCCCCGTCACCGGGATGTCACGTTGGAATCATCTCGTTTCTCGGTGACGACAAAGTGACGGCAGCGGTGGACGAACGCCCTAACCGTGGTGGGTTAAGATAGCAATGTTCTCCAACCGAGCATATTATGCTTGTTTTAGAACGGGTTTACCAGTTGACAGCAGTTCAATAGAACATGACTTGCCAATTGGCGTTTACTTGACTAAAAACCTTTTTCTTAGGCTTCTTTCGATCTAGCATTTGCTAACAAAGAAAATAAATAATTAACTACAGTCCTGCAATGTTTTAAAACAAAGTAAACTAAAACCTGTGACTATATAAACTTGAAACATTTTTGTTTGTCGTGCGGTATCCGCGTCTTGAAGAGCACGGAGTCGGCTCGGTACTGCGTTGTTAAAAGTGGCGTGTATCCCATTACCTGTAAGGGAAATAATCACATTGAGTACTTGAAAATCCATACAATATGTTGAATTGGCTGCAGGGGTTGTCAACGTTAAGTTATTAATACAAGGGACGGCTCGTACGAAAACATTTGAAAAAGAAACGAAATCGTAATAATTATTATCGATCCCTCAGCGTCGTTTCGGTGTTTTTCTATTTGGAAAATCATTGAGTTTGGAACTTGCACGCTATATTCACCATACAGTAGGTAGCTGCGTTGGACGAAAGTGTGACTCATCCTAAATTGAACCTTATTTCAGAGCCTTAAAAGTCATAAATAATTTTCTAGTACCCAATTCTAGAATCAGGTCTCCCATATCAATAAGTATGTGCGAAGATTGGTTGTAAAAGTATTTCTTACCTGTGAGAAGAACTGTATACATTTATGTCTTTCATGGAAGTGTGTTTCGTCTGCTGACAGCGTCACCGGACACCCGGGACAGCGGAACGTCCAGCGCGACGTCACCTTCAACATAACACATTATTATTATTAGCCTGTTCATACTGCCAGACGTCCAATGCCAATTAACAATGGACATTGCTCTATGAAATTATCCATCAGTTCTATACTTATTGCTGAGCCAATTTGGAAAACGAGCCATCTATCTTTTTACGTTTAGGGGGACGATAATCCTGTGAAACGACGATTAAATAGTATTCCATTTTTTGAACTTTCGTTTGGAACAGTTTACATTTTTGTGTTTGTAAACGTACTCAAAATACAAGAGGGTCCTCAAGAAAATGTCCTCAGTAGAGGGCAATCCTTTTAATAAAAAACCTGATCTAACCTTGACCGGCGGCTTCCTAGTGATGTGCGAGACGAGGAAGTTCATGGCGATGTCCTCGCAGTTCATGTACTCGTCCACGTAGTCGCGGATAGCGGCCGGCAGAGTGCGCCAGTAGGCCCACAAGTAGTAGCGGTGTACGAACGCAGCGCCGGTCAGGACCATGCTAAGCTCGCAACTGTATAAGAAAAAAGAAAAAAAAAATTGCGGTAAACATGACGCAGAGAACGAACACAAACACAAAAAAAATACAATTTGGCGGAAAATATGCGTCACATCCACGCAAAACGGCCATCGCTTAGCATAATGCTACGAGACAAAGCCCCAGCGCTAGTATCCAACGTTGACGTGAAAAGTGATGAAACTTATTATAGCGTACAAAAACGCTGCCAATTTCTAGTTTTTAAACCTAATATTGTGTTATTTGACCCTAAACTAGAGCAATTCAATAACTCCGTACGTGGGTAAGGAATTTAATATATCTGCTTCGGTATTCTTAGAGCAAATTAATTAATGACGTTAATGTGTGATCAGGAAAATACATAAACAACAGAAAACTCACCTGTAATTAGAATTGTAGAGGAAACCATTGTTAAAATTAAGGTCCCACGCGTGATACCGCCCGGGGAAACCAACGATTCGGTCTCGATGCTCTCTCCACACTCTATGAACAAAAATCTGTAAATTAGACACCTATTAAGAAGCAGTTGAGTGAGAACAGATAAAGTATTATCTTTTACATACAATTTTGAATACTAATATTTATAAGGCACATCGAGTTTTAGGGTGGTCGCACATCTGACGGAAGATGCGTCGCGACTTTATCGCGCACTGGATTTTCAAATCTCGGTGTTGAAACGAGCATTGAGAATTTGAAGATCCAGTGCGGAAAATTTTCCGAACTGGACTTAGTGCAGCTTTCGTTGGACTCTGTCGCACATCGTCGGCAACGTCGGCAGTCCGTCGATTAGGGGGTGTAACAATTTTAACGTGAGGTCCGATTATCTCGAAACTTAGTATAAATACACATCACCAAAAATTAAGAGTACTATACTCCTATATCAGGGTTTTTCGTAAATCTACCCTGTCGGGGTAAGAAGGGGTTGTCAATTTTACAGGGGAGGATTGTACTGCTGAGCTTGATTAACTCGAAAATTGGCATAAATAATACCCCTCAAAGGGGGGTTTAGGGGTGTTTAAGTTTATATGGATAAATGTTAACGCGCGGTCCGATAATAGACTCGAAACTCATTATTAATACTTTTGGCAGAAAAAAAACCTTAATAAGATATTGGTTAAGGATAGTGTGTGTGTCACGGGTTTCCGAAAGTTTTACCAGAGTTCAATTGGAAAATCTAAACAGTTACGGGCGAAAAGGGGGATACAGTTTGAATAAAAAAAACATCTTATTCTTTTAAACTATAACCCGGAAACTAGGCCCGAAGGTTTATGTAAATCAAAAATTTAGATCGTTATCATTAACAGGGGTGGTGTTTGAAGGGAAAGTGTGGAATCCACGCGAAAGAAGGCGCGGGCGAAATGCTGACTGACTGACACATATCAGAACTTTTGCACATTCCTTTTATAATGTATGCGAACACTAATAAAAGTTTTTGGAAATTCGACCTTTAAGGTGACATGAAGATTTGAGCGGTTTACTAGGTGCCACTGAAGAGTTCCACTATCACTTCTTGGCTCCATATTCAGACCCTTGTTACCGAGCCCAATCTATAAGACTCGACAAAACGAATCGTATGAGCTCAAACACGAGTGGTGTACTAGCAGCCACTGACAAGTTTCACTATCCACCTTCTGGCTCCATAATCGGCATCATCGGACTTTCAACACCAACTGCAATCTATGAGACTCATCAAAACAAATCGTATGACCCAAAAGTCGAAGTAATTATTAGTAGCTACTGAAGAGTTCTACTTTTCACCTCTTAGCTCCATCATCAGACCCTCGACACCAAGTGCAATATACTGGACTCATCAAAACGAATCATATGACTCCAAACTCGAGGGGTTTACTAGTAGCCACTGAAGAGTTCCACCATCCACCTCCTGGCTCCATCATCAGATCAGCTCCAAGATACCAAATTATAGTTTTGTCATCAGTACTGCATATACATACAAAGTTTCATTTCTATACGACAATTAGAAGTAAGTAAAAATTGACTTCTAAGATTTTTTTTGTTAAGTTGGTAATAGTTACAAGTAAAGCTAATAAAAGCGTGTTTAAAAAACAGTATAAGTTTCATCGTGGTAAGATAAATCTTCTCTGAACTTAAAAAAAACTGTTGATTTTATCTTTATGGAACAGTAGGAAGCGGTTGTTGAGACAACTGTGATATGTTACATGCCATGCGATGCATGGTGTATGTGATCACATAACCAGTAAGCCAAAATTAGAGATAGATACGTTTTTGTGTTCGGCCGTAAGTGATCAACTGACCTGAATGCGAACACGATCTCGTCGTGACGCAGATGAGCGTCGTCATCCACACATAGCACCGCCTCGGTGTCTATCAGATGGTACGGCAGGAAGCGGTTGTTGAGGGAGTTACGAGGCGCCCTAACTACGGCCACGGGGGCGCCGCTCTCGGGCCACGAGGCCACGCCGCCCGGGGAGGAAGGGCCGTTCCATACTACCACCACCTGCGTAGTTATATTATATTATAAACCTTCATTTTACACAGTCCTGCAAATAATATTATATTGCAAGTGTTTGGTAGTTTGTTGGTTTGTGATTTGTGATTTTTTTGAGCGGTTAGTTAAAGACCGCTGAGGCCGGAGACATAGCCAAAGCTTACGATATTAAGAACTTTAAGCTCTAAACACTGTTAAATAGACTGAAAAATATGTGAGGATGGTAAGGTAAACTTCTAATTAAAGTAAAATGTAACAAAATTGTTAGTTACTTTACTTATTCAAATACGTTATGGTTACTTACCTTATTCAAATACGGCAATCCCCTCAGTCTCGCCAGCGCGGCTGCTAGCACAGCCTCCCTCTCATACGTGAGTATGACGACAGTGAACTGTTCCCGGGGCCGGTCGCCGCCCAGCGCCTCGCTGAACTCGCGGCCCGACCCCCCGGCCCCCGCCCCCACGGGCCGCATGCCTGCCGCCGAGCCAAGAAACCGCGCCTCTGACGTCACAACTGGGTCCCATGGCAACTGCGGGTACAATGCAAACGGTTCCCCCCAATCATTCCATAGCTCGTACCCGTGTAGTAACGCTACAGAATAATTTCGTCGGTATGAAGGACTTGGGTAGGGCGCTTCAAGAGGACCGAGTGTTTCTTCTGGTTCAGCGTCAACTGCAGGCTGTTCGACTCGTGGTGGGAAGAAGGAGTCGTTGAATGCGGGAGTTCCTGTGGTCGGTGCGACAGGTTGCGCGGGGATGTGCAGACGTGTGCGTAGAGTGGCGAGGAGTGAGTCCACGCTGGCCTGCACGGAGCTGAGGTAGCGCTCCCACAGCAGGCGCGCGTGGCGCCGCATGGCCAGCACGTCGGCGTCGCCCAGCGCGCGCAGCAGGAAGTGCAGCTCCGACACACGCGCCCGCGGGAGAGACAGCGCCGCGCGACGCCAGTCCAACACTTCATCATACGGCAATCTAATTCTATCCCCGCCTAGCAACACCGGAATCGCACCAGACCTCAACGCTTCATACAACCTCGCTTGCAATAACGCCGTAGTCACATACGTCCTATCAGCCGGAGCGAGTATAAGCGCAAACGTCGAATCTCTTAACACGGCTCGTCGAGACCGGTCCGTGCCACACAACGCCCAGTCACCGATAGGCAACACAGCGCGCCTCTCCACGGGAGGGTCACATTCGAACTGCAGATGGAACAGATCTGAGGCCGGTGCAGACCTCACCATCTTCTGCAATGCCTCAATCAGAGATTTGTCTTGATCCTTGTCTATTCCTCGCGGCGGCGGTTGTGAGCCCTGAAAACTAAATGTAGCTCATGAATTCATACCTAAGAATCGATAGTTCATTTTTGATATTGGCAGACTTATTCTATTTTCTAATCCTTGTTTCCAATCGAAGCTACTTATACTTAAGCAAATTGTTAAAAACAAAGTTGATTTCAGAACTACTAGTACTATTGAAACTGTAGGGGACGCGACTAAGTGGTACCTGATGGGCTGGTAGCGAAGTTAAACACTCAAACAACTTTAAGGGTTTTATTGAGATAACGTAAACTATCGCTAAAATGTTGGAAATGAATGCACCCGGTTGCTATCCGTTATGCACTGAGCTCGAGGCGCACTCGGTGCGGCCGCATCATATTGCGACGTAAGCAAAACGTGGTCGATTGCAATTATTGCATCGAACATGCTCCCGAGGGGAAGAGATGAGATGATTAGATAAGCTTATACAAAAATAAAGAGTTAGGTGAGTGTGAGCTTAAAATGCTAAGGAGTTAAGACAATGTTAGATGAGAAATGATTGACAAGGTGATAGAACAATCATAACGTGATCTTATATCTAGACATATATGCTCAAACAGTTGAGTCATTAATCGAGAACACTGATTGCCTTTTAGCTAAAGGAGACGTTGACATGTCTCGCTTTTTCAAACGTAAACTAGACCACCGTTTACAAAAATTAGGTTCGCGCGCACTATCACTGACACTTGCCTCCTGTTCGGACAGGGGTTGATTTCGCGCACTTACACTAGAGCTTTGCTCTTTCTCAGATTGGTTTATACACAAACTCACACTCGCTGGAACGCTCTGGACCCGCCCTTGGATGGGCGCACCACTGGTTCGCAAATATCTCCTCCACAGGAACCACAGGACCGCTGCGATAGCTGCTGCTAATAGGCCATACAACAACGCATACTGATGTATGTCATGTGTCGTTAAAACCTCTGTCTGCTCGGATGATTTTTTCATCGATTCAATCTGCTCACCAAGATGCTT
Organism: Dasypolia templi; assembly: GCA_963555695.1. Classification (NCBI taxonomy): domain Eukaryota; kingdom Metazoa; phylum Arthropoda; class Insecta; order Lepidoptera; family Noctuidae; genus Dasypolia; species Dasypolia templi. The sequence goes on along the minus strand of OY743144.1, from coordinate 17,152,380 downwards.
TAAAGAAACGTTTATCGGTGTGATATCTTCGTTGACCTTATATTCTTGGAAGTTTTGGATAGGTAGCGTAAGATTACTGATTATACGATTTATGGGAGTTATTGTCATCTCGAGTATATTTGGTTTAAGATTAAGCGTATTCTGTAATTGCTGATGAGAATAAAGTGTTACATCATGACCCTTCACAATGCATTGCTGAGTTAGTTGAATAAGTCCAGCCTTGCTGACTTCGCTCGCTTGTAGGTCGTCGTTGCATATGACTCTCAAAGAGTATGAGTCACAACAGAAATACAAATAGGTAGAATAGTCATGTAATGGAACCCATTTGTTTTCACAGCTAGATTTAATTATCCTGCAAGTAGATGGCTTCTCTTTTTCGCAGAATTGTTCATCGGGACCTAAACTCCGGACTGGCCCTTGTAGATGACAAAGGTAGGTTTCCGCTTGGTATTCAGAACCTTGAAGATCACTGACGCTGGCTGTTAAGTATGAATCTCTTCTCAAGTTAATCGCTACGTATCCAGACGCTGGCTTGATGCTGATCATAATTTTATTAATTTGAACCGGTACTGGTATCAAATTGTATAGCTGGAACGTATCTCTGCTAATTAACGGTAAGTTAATTTCAAATATGAAATATTCGTCCATCATCCTCGCTTTAACTTTCAACAATTTGTAGATGTCATACAGGTTGAACTGAATGTTATCTATAGGTAATGCTAGCTCTTTCGATATTTGACTAGACACAATCTGTAACTCCCCACGGAGTTGTTGTGGAGTCAAGAGATGGAGATTGATCTGACCATGATAGATCTCAGTCATAGAATCAAGAAAAGTGTCCTGAATCCGCTTTAAATTCTGAATCATATTCATGGTCGCTAATGCTGCTAAGGAGAAATCTTGCTGAATAGACATTACGTCAATTTCCTGTTGCACTGTGTTGGTGACGCTGTCTAAATAATTCAAATGTTTATTGATTATCTTATGCTGCTTTTCAATAGTCTCTTCTGTTCGCTTTAAGATATTATACTCCGCTTCTATGACCGATGTCTGATTCCTGTACAGCTGACTAAGATGGTTTATATTACCTTGTACAAGTTCAATGTCACACTTGTATTTTTCTGCGAATTCTTGATCCAGTACTCCGAACAATGAATTAGCTATGGAACCGACTGCATTGATAAGCCCGCGTCGAGTTCGCGAACGCGCTCCGAAGTGCTGATTGAGCAACAGCTGATTATAATAATGTAGTTCATCGTACTCGTGTTGTATTTGTAGGATGATAATTTTACAATGGCTCTGCTTTTGAATTTTCTCGCATGTTTGATCGAGATATTTCGAAAATTGTGTGACCGCTTTGTCTCCTTGCCAGTAAGGAGACATATTGTAATAAGTTACGATTTTCCACTGATCACGAATAAGATGCATTTGTCCTAAAGGGTCAAAATACAATGTTTGATTGCTATCGAATGCTGTTAGTTTGTATGATGCTTCAGTGGATAGTACAAAGCTCATAAAAAATAGCAATGCTAATGCTATATTATATATTTTAGGACCACTGCTGGTCGGCTTGCTCACTTTCTCTTCCGCTTTTGCTTCATTGCTTTGCTTATGCTGCTTTTTTGCTTCTTTTTCTGCTATAGGTAAGATAGACAGCTTGATGATAGGCCGCTTCATGAAACCATTTTTTGTTTTTAATGTCACCACCCTAACAACTCCATCTTTACCTGGATGGACCTCTACCACCCGACCGACAGGCCATTTTCCCGGGTGTAAGTTATCGTCATGAATGGTAACCACATCACCTATCTCTATATTCTGCTGTGGTTTTAACCACTTGCTGCGTATCGATAATTGGCTAAGATACTCCGCTTTCCACCGCTTCCATATATCTTGGAACGTTTTGTTCACCAAATACCATCTCGTTCTCGCATCTTTTGCCGTGTCTATGACAGTAAGACCGGCACGAGTAGTTAAAAAATGTGCTGGCGTGAGAAAATCGATGTCATCGGTATCCTCGGATATTGGGCACAATGGTCTTGAGTTGAGGCCCGCTTCAATTTGAGCCAAGATTGTGCTGTACTCTTCAAATGTAAGAGCTTGGTATCCTATTACTCTTTTCAGATGTTGTTTCAGACTCCGGATAGATCGCTCCCAGATGCCTCCAGCACTCGGCCAAGAAGGGCAGTTCCAATGCCATTCTATGGTCATCTCCGCTATTTCTCTGTAAAATGTGTCGCTAAAAGTTCGCTCAAACTGTTGCTGTTCCTCTTGAAGGATCTTGTTGGCACCTACAAAGTTAGTACCATTATCTGAATAGATGTGCTTTGGAGTCCCTCGTCGTGCCGACATGCGACGTAACGCTGCTAAGAATGACGAACTGCTTAGATCGGAGACCAGCTCTATATGGACCGCTTTCGTAACCATGCAAATAAACAAGGCGATATACCCCTTGTTTGATTTGATGCCTTTTCCTTTGTTGGCTTTTACTCGAATAAACCCCGTGTAGTCTATTCCAGTATGATAAAATGGAGGCGCTGGATTAGATCGACATTCAGGTAGGTCTCCCATTATTTGATGTAGCTTTCTGGGTTCTTGTTTTTTACAGGTCACGCATTTGCGAAGCTGTTTTTTGGTAGCTCTATTTCCTTGAATTACCCAATATTGCCGTCTCAATAAAGACAAGGTAAGTCGAGGTCCACCATGGAAGGTGTGTTCATGCGCTTGCTGGATAAGAAGTGCCGTTAATCTCCCGCTGTATGGTATTATTATTGGATGTTTCATATCCGAGCTAATGTTGGCGTTTTTAAGACGTCCTCCGACTCTTAGTATGCCGCTTTCATTTAAAAATGGCTGTAGTTTTAATAATTTGCTATTTGATTTAAGTTTGCTATGCATTAAACTCTCGATATCCGATGTAAATTCAATGCGCTGTATGCATTTAATTATAATTAATTTTGCTTTCCTTAGCTCTTGTAATGTGAGATATGACGGTCTTTGTTTACTTGTCCGTGCAAGTGCCCGTAATAACCACGCTACAATTCGATTTATTTTTACGAAAGAGCTGTGGCGTTGTAGTAAATCTTTAACTACGCTGCTTTCCGGATTGCTATTTTGGACGGTTACAACTTGCTTTCGGACCTCTTCTGCCGTCGCATATTCTGCTTGTTCTCGCTTTGGTTTAAAGTCGGGTGCCGAAAGCCAAGCTGGGCCCCGCCACCACAACGTATTTTCTATCAATTGCGTAATAGATTGCCCTCTGCTCGCTGAATCGGCTGGATTTTCCTTAGTTGGTACATAATGCCAAACATCAGGTGATGTCACGCTAATAATTTTCTTCACCCTATTCGCTACGAATGACTTCCAACGTTCCGGATAGCTTTGTATCCAGCTAAGGACGACTTAGAGTCGCTCCAAGCAAAGATTTCGTAATCCATGCTGCTCATGCTAGTGACTACTTTAATTAGTAATCTGGTTAATAGCTCTGCTGCACATAGTTCCAATCTAGGAAGCGAAACGGACTTGCTTTTTGGTACTAACCTTGTTTTAGCTGCGACTAGTACTACCGACACTTCATTGTTTGATACTATTCTGGCATATACGACACATGCGTATGCTTTAAGAGACGCATCACTAAATCCGTGCAACTGGATATGGTCATCTCGTTTGCTTTGCAACCATCGTGGAATTTTGATTTTGTTAATACATCCCATATCTTTAGTTAATTTGACCCACTCATCGTTAATCTCGGCTGAAACTTCATCGCTCCATTGAATTTCATCTAGCCAAACCTTTTGGAACAACAATTTAAATTTCGTAGTTAGCGGCGCTAACCAACCTAGAGGGTCAAATAACCTGGATATTTCCGACAGAAGAAACCTTTTTGTTAGCTTCGTAGTTTCCGCTGTTGAAGAATATTGGAAAGTAAATTCATCTGTTTTTTGATCCCATCTCAATCCCAGAGTTTTCGGTGTGTTTTCTGTCTTGAAAATGAATGATGGTGCTTGATTATTTTGCTGTGATGAATTTATGTCTTCCAATAACTTTTTTTCATTTGCTGACCACTTTCTCAGCACAAATCCACCGCTGCTTAGACACGAATTTAGTTCCGCTACGGTGCTTTTCCCTTCATCCATAGTATGAGCGCCTGAAACTAGATCATCCATATAAAAATCTTCCAATATTATTTTTGCTGCTGTAGGAAAGTTCTGCTTCTCGTCCGCTGCTAATTTTCGAAGGGTCATCATCGCTAAAAAAGGTGCTGAATTCGTGCCATATGTAACCGTCGTTAACTGGTATGCCCTAATTGGTTGCCCAGTTTGAGCTCTCCAAAGGATTTTCTGAAGTTTTTGATCTGGCTCGCTTACTAATATCTGCCGATACATTTTTTCGATATCGGCAGTAAATACGTATCGATATTGTCTCCACTTAAGCAAAAGTGCCTGCAGATCTTGCTGCAAGTTAGGTCCTTGATGCATGACATCATTGAGGCTAAGTCCCGAAGATGTTTTTGCAGATGCATTAAATACGACACGTAGCTTTGTAGTGGAGGATTCCGCTCGCTGAACCCCATGGTGAGGTAAATAATAATCTTTTCCACCGCTGCTAAGAGTCGCTAACTTCATATGACCCAAGTCTTCATATTCTCTTAAAAATTGCTTGTATTTCTGAGCTAAAGTTCCTTGCTTAGTAAGTTTTTTCTGAAGGTTCCTAAATTGCGCTAGTGCTATTTCCTTTGACGATCCTAGCTTTTCGTCCGCTTGCTGCTTCATCGGCAACCTAACTTCATAACGACCGCTTTCAAGACGTTGAGTCGTTGTTAGGTAGTACTCGACACATTCTTGATCTTCCGCTGATATTTCGTTTTGCTCGTGAATATCCTCAATTTGCCAAAATTTATGGATATCCGCTATATTATTAACGATGACGTTACAATGGAACTGTGGTTTTACGGTTCCACATAGTACCCATCCTAGCTGGGTTTGCTGAGCTAAGGGCGAAGTCGAATCAGGAACTCTTATCAAACCATCCAATATGATAAGAGCATAGGCGTCTGCCCCGAGTAACAAGTCAACTGGGAGACTTGTATCTGGATCCGCTAAATTAATATGTTCCAAATGCGACCACGAAGGCTTTTTGAACGATCGATTTGGTAAGTTATTGATAAGTCCTTTCATTATCAAAACATCCGTATGGAATTTAAAGCTGGTAAACATGGACTGGCATGCAACGCTTAGCTTGCCTGTACAGTTAGATTCTTTTTATCCTATTCCGGAAACTGCCCCATCAAACTGCTGACGTTATAAACCTAACTGCTGAGCTGCTTTCTCCGTAATCAACGATACCTGTGAGCCCTGATCGATAAGAGCTCTGAGGACAATCTGCGTGCTATCTGCTGCTGTCACCCTTATTAAAGCTGTAGCTAAAAGAATCTCAATGAAATTTTGCTGAGATGCGTGAACACTATTGCCGCTGCTTTGCTTTGAAGCCTCTCCTTGCTTGAGATCTTCGTCATTGGTATTTTGCTTGCCCTCAGCAAATAAATCATGCAATATCGTATGATGCCTTCCCGAACACGTGAGGCATCGTTTCTTGGAATGGCATTTATTACCATTATGATTATAAATGCAGTTAATACAGCATTTTAGCTGTTTGAGGGTTTTAAGTTTCATTTCCTTCGGCATTTGCAGAAACCTTTCGCAATTGTGTAACTTATGCTCAGAAAAACAATGAGGACATTTGATTTCCTGCACGTGCATTGTTTTTGTGTTTTTCGAATTGTTATTGTTCGTTTTATTGTATTTCCCACCGTTTGATGTTTTCGATGAACCCGCTTGCTGCTGAGTTGGCTGCGTTTTTTGCATGGTGTCTTGTCGTCGACGAGAAGTTTCTAGACTAGTGAACTTAATTTCTAGAAAATCTAAGAAGTCTTGTAGGACTGGTAGCTGTCGTGGATTTTTTAACGACTCTATATACTCGGAATAAGAGTCACTATCCAGCTTTTGCGACAAGATATGTGTAATTAGAGGGTCCCACGTGCTAATATCCACACCTAGGTTTTTGATGGCGTGAAGACTTTCTAACGTGACGTCATGCATTTTTTTAAAGGCTGAAAATGATTGTTGCTGTATAACGGGAAGATTAAGGAACACATTGGCGTGCGCTGTAAAAATAATCCTCTTGTTATCAAATCGATGATTTAGAAGCTCCCAACAGACGTTATAGTTGTCGGCACTGATTGGAAGATGCTGAATCAAATGCTCCGCTTCACCTTTTAGCTTGCTTTTCAGGTATTGCACCTTTTGAGCGTTTGACAATGCGTTGTTCTTGTGGATTGCTTCGCTAAATAGATCCTTAAAAGGCACCCATTGCTGCTAATGGCCTGTAAATACAGGAATATCTATTTGAGGAGTGGATTCGATATGATGTCGACCACATCTTGGAGTTGATAGCCTTTTTCAAGCTATTAAAAGTACGCTCGTGTTTGCTGAAGTAATATTAATAATCTTCTGTTACATCTTCTCCCGATTCACCAATGATCTCCCAATGAAGGTTATCAATAGTGGTACACCGATTGTGCAGGGTTCGAAGGGCATCTTCGAACTCCCACTTGTCAACGATAGTTTCGACATCAATATTGTCGACTGCTCTAAGAAACGCTTTAAAATTGACCGACTGCTTATGGAGCATATCGTCAAGCTTGCTGTTAGACCCTCTTGATTCGAAGGTCGGAGTTGCTATTGTTGGCGGTTCCGGCTGACTCGCTAAAGTGCCGGGCGCCTCTAGCTGTGCTGTTTGAGGAAGAATCGGAGCTGTCTGAGCTTGCTGCATCAACTGTTCTTTATATTGACTAATAAGCTCTTTTGCTGTTAAATAAAGCTGTTTCGTACTTTCAAATTCAGACTTGATGAAATATTTATGCTTCGTCTGTTCAAAAGGAAGAGTCTTTTCATGATTCACTTGGAAGTCCTCCCAGTACTTCTCAAGCAACTCGAGTCTACGCTTACAGTTATCTAAAGTTTTACGCTCTACGCTATCCTTTTTAAAATTGACTACAATTTTTCTAATGCTCTCCGCAATCTCCGATTGAATGAAATAGAGGCTCTCCATCTCGCTGCTGGTGTAAGAAAATTTGAACGATCTTACTTGGAAAAATCCTTTGCCGCTGCTAAACTGACGAGGTTTGTTTCCCACGTCAGTGATCCGCTGATGTCGCTAGTGTGAGCTTTGAACTCCCTGCTGCTGGAAGGGCACTTATTGAGCACCGCTTTTGCTGCTACCGCTGAGAGAATATATTGGGCACTCCAATATATTCCCATTAAAATCCGCTGCTAAGGTTACCACTACAGTCACTGCTAAGCTATGAACCGCTGCAATCCAAATAGTCACTGGTTCGGTTCAAGTTCACTTCACGATTTTTCAGTCCCGAAAAACTAAAGTTCGACCGCGAAGTCCTTTTATAGGCTCGAAGGACCAAAATGTAGGGGACGCGACTAAGTGGTACCTGATGGGCTGGTGGCGAAGTTTAACACTCAAACAACTTTAAGGGTTTTATTGAGATAACGTAAACTATCGCTAAAATGTTGGAAATGAATGCACCCGGTTGCTGTCCGTTATGCACTGAGCTCGAGGCGCACTCGGTGCGGCCGCATCATATTGCTACGTAAGCAAAACGTGGTCGATTGCAATTATTGCATCGAACAGAAACATTTTGTGCGCAAACTAAAGTTTATGTGCGAGTACAGACACATTACTGTGACGTGTTGTGTCGTGACTCGAGATACACCAATCGAACGAATCTGTTCAGCAAATCGATTTTGTATGATTCTCACAGTGAAGGCTTGCGTGTAATGAGCTGTATGCATCAGTGGCACTGACAGCTCACTCCACGCTCACTTCAACTAAGTTTTCAAGGTTAGATGGCTACAGAATTGCACAACAGGACTACGTCAAATCACAACGAGTTTTGATTGGCTAACATTACGTCAGGTGTCACTACACGACACAACACTAATGTGAATCAGGCATTAAAGTTGCAGCAGATGTGCATTTGTGTACATGTTTGGAAACTGGATTACGAATTCAAGATAGCATAGTAAATTAGTATGTTTTACAATGTGTGTGTTGTTTGTTTTTATTTGGTTTGTGTTGTTTTATTTTTATGGTCATCTATGTTTGGCAATGGGTGTAAATTACCTGAATTAAATTAATGGTTTATTATATAACATTAAATAGTTCTGTCTGAGCATTAAAATTACCTGAGCAAATATTTCCGTCTCGCAGGCGCTAGAGGAGCGCAGTCAGCCCACACGTCGCCGCCGGGGGGGCCAAGCGCGGGGGGTGTAATGACGTCAAACCCCGGTCGGAACTGCTCGTGAGTGAAGGTAGACTGCGCGACCATGGCGCGTCCTATCGACGCTCCTCGGAAGGCGTCGCCCGAGCCCACCGCGAGCTCGCGCCGCGCCATGTTTACTAGCACGTGGTTGCGACCGTCGCCGCCCCAGTATGGTAAACTTTTGATGGCTGTCTCGTTCAACAATAGCTTGTATGTATCTATTGTTGGTCTGGAAATAACAAGTGAAACATGAGATCCATTTGATCTCACAACCTAACATACAGATATCCTAAGTAAAGTATGCGCTTCGGGCATCATCGTGTATCTTTGGAAATACGAACGCAAAATGCTGGAAACTCTAGTATAGAGTTGTTACAACCAGTGGAGTAATATTGTTTATTACCAAAATTGATTACCAATAATGATTACAAAATTACAGATTACCAACTCTATGCAATTCAAAAAAACTTTGAGGGACAGTTGACGATATTCAACCGGACTACATAGGTACTAAAAAGCGCCGCATTACCAAACTTAGAAGCTTTTGCATCTGTGTGGGCTCCTCTGTGGCGCTACGGCGACGTTGGTACTAAATCGGAAACACAAAGATTACCGAAGCTCATGCTTCTTCTAGTCTACCTGTAAGTTGTAAGTTTAATTGCACTACACTTACGCAGGAGTCTTTTCAAAAGGGAACGCTTCACCTACAATGACGAGATAAACGCATGCTTCGTTTGGATTGCGCGTTATATGCGTATTGTAGCCCAGCGTCTGCTTTAGAGTTGTTTTCAGGAAGCCGTCCACTTCAGCGCCGGCTAGTGGCGCGAACACGTCAGGATCATAGAGGTAAACGGGAAAGCCGGATGTTAAAGAGCAACGTGAGTGATCGAAGCAGGAAAACATGCGACAATGGACCTCGGAGGATGGCGCTATAGGGGGTAGGATAGGGGGAGGTCGCGAGGATAGTATTTGCAGAGGGGGTGCTAGTTCCGGCGAGTCTCGTCGGATGGCCTCGAGCTGCGCGAGGCGCGCCTGGTCGGCGGACACGCGCAGACGCTGCAGCTCTGCGGCCGCACGTGCGTGCTCCGCCTTAGCACTGTCGGCTTTTGCGCTTGCTGCTGCCGCTTCGCGCTGGAGCCGCCCGCGCTTTGCTTCTAGTTCGCGTAATTCTGTAGATACTGAAGCCTGAAATTTAAGATAAAGTATGTTATAAAAAAAACTGATATCTTCCAATTTATTTCTTTTTTAAATAAAAAATTCAATATTTTATAATAAATATATGTAAAATTTATTATTTTTCATACCATTAACATAGCCATGGTCCATTATCTTTATAGTCCACTTAGCTAAATGACAAGTAACAAAATTCACCCAAAATGAATGTCAAGTAAACTGTCTTTATTTTTCAGTCTCTGTTTACATGTGTTGTCTCACTGCCAGGCAAAGGTCTCCCCCATATCTTTCCAATTTTCCACTAATATATAATACCAGCCTATTATTGTCCCACTGCAGAGCAAAGGCCTCTTCTCATACAGAAAAGGCATGAGCATTGATTACCACACTTACTCAAGACAATTTCAGAATAAAATCAAAAATGTTGTTGTATTAAAATATAAATTACTTAACTATAACCATTTATTGACTAACCTCTACCGCCACAGATGAGAGGCCCACATAAGAATCTCAACAATTAAAACCATCATCTACATACTATATAATGTACACTTAGCCTATCACTACAATTGATTGATTATTACCTTTATTCTTAGCATTTCTTCAATCCTAAGTTTTAAATCGGCAACATTCATTGTTGAGACATCACCTAGTGCCTCCAAAGTGTGTCGCATTGGATTATTTGATAATGTTCCAGTTTCATCGTACTGGAAAATTAAAAGTAAGTACATATGTATATTACAACACTTAATAATTATGGTAATCAGGAGTCTGCAGTGATGTCTATGTTTATTTAAGATAACTTTCTTCTTCTTAATAATTTATGAGAGCCTCCTCGAGGCATCACCAATAAAATAATATACTAGAAATAAATTCTCCTGGTCAAATTCAAATACTTGTCAGTATTTTGGCCAAAAATTAATTATCGTCTTATGTTACTCATTGATATTTCTAAACCAGTACGACTTAATTTTATGATTTCATAAATCGTCTGTAAATGTTGCTTTGCAAAAAAAACTAAACTTAAACTAACCTGCACTTACCTTGGACAAATAATAATGTGTGAACAGAGGCACAACGAATAATATTAACGACACCAGCAATATAACACGGGATAGTTTTAGATGCCCTAACCACAGGCAAAACCGTTCGTAGAAATACATTTTGATAAAAACGATGTATCTATTGGAAAAGCTATTTTCGAGTTTTTATCATTTTTACGTATAAGTTTATTACTTCTGTATTATTTAAAATATTTGTTTGATACTCATATTAAACACCGTTAGAAATAAATATTTTAATTACAAAATAAACCTCACAGTACTCTATTGTCAAATCGATCAAATGATGTCAAATTTTGTTTGACAGACCACCATTGTATTGACATTGACAGTTATGGGTACATTCCGAATTAGACTATAATCGCTCACATCAATCATTTGCGTTCCGATTTAGATATCACGAAAGAGAGAGAGAGCCGAGAGCTGACAACAATTCGGAACGCTCGTGAACGTGCTCAGTGCTCGCGAAACGTTAGCTACTTTATAGGAATGGAGATAGAAAGGTGGTGATGGTGGATTTTAGGAGAGATTTGGCATGGACAAATGCAAGCCAGTGACAACACCCATTTTAAAGGCAAATAACGCTGAGTTGAAGAAGCAACAACGAAGACATTCCCCTACCGTGAAGCTGTTGGTGCCTTGTCTTATTTGATGACAAGCACAAGACATTTGGACAACAAAAGAGAACATCCTGAACGTAAAAAGAATTATGCGATACATAAAAGGAGCTATGGACCTTAAGGTATACGTAACAGGACAGATAATGTCCATAGTTTGGAATGTTATAGCGACGCAGATCATGGTGGAAATATGGAATCTGAGCGATCTACATCAGGCATTCTCTGTACATACGCGGGTGTACCGTTTCTTGGAATAGCAATCGGCATAGCACCATTGCAATATCCTCGACAGAGGCGGAAACTGTAGCAGCGAGTGAAACCGCCAGAGAGATTATTTATATGGTTCAAAAGATATTATTAGTAGACTGTTATGTAGGCTATACATACAAACACACATAGATATTAAACACATGCATATATACATATACACACAACACTAATTAAATATTGACTTACCTTTCATCCCTGAATACCTACCGCCTATAGCACGACCGCGCGCCGCATACGGAGCCCCGGTGACCGCTCTGCCGCCTGATACCTACCGACCCGCGAGTACGATCGGATCGTCGTCGTCCGCGCCACCGCCTTTCACGCGCACGGCCCGCGTCCCTCGGACGGGGCTCACCAGTCCGCTACGGCGGATGCATGCCATTTTTAGCTTGCTGCGCATTTTGGTTATGAGTCTTCTGTTGTACTCGTAATTATTATTAGTGACAATAAAAAATTATGTTACGCATTTTATCGTGGTGTTTAATTACATACCCCAAAAACACTACAGTTATACTAGGGGCTAAAATGACCCATTTTAAACTAGGAAGTTTTATTCTCGAACTTCAGCGAGGGAGTAGATAGAAACCTGAGTTATATTACGAGTATTGTTTATTTGCATAATACATGTGAGTAATTAAGCACACTACTAGTAAAGCTACCACTTACTGGGTACTTACGTCTTTTGCTCACTCAAATGTGTCGGTGATGGTGGCTGGCGTGTGTATTGGATAATTAAGTTTCCTTCAAAATGTTTGAGCTGAATTGTGCTGATGCTGATCCATACGTCGTGTTCGTGAACGGGCACCACCAGTAATACGGACTGGTCATCTCTTAGCTGCCACGGCATATGTTAATTTAAACATCCTAGTGCCATTGGAAATTTATTATACTCTTTCCAACATTTTCTTCTCGATTTTCGATTGGCTCTCACACTCCTATCCTATCCTAATGGCACGTTTTCCCTACCATTACAGTGCCCCCCGGTCTATTCCTTGATATGCAATGGTCTTTGTAGCACCATGAAGCATGAGGCTTCAGGGGCTAGTGCAAATCTTGGGGTTCATTCGATTAATCGAGTCTGGTCAAACCACGCTGGGGTCGGTGCATTTCATTCATTCATTCATTCTTTCCAACAATTTCTTCTCCAATGTTTTAGGAGTCGGAAGATAGTTTTATCGACCGTAATATAAAAGTTAATTCCCAGGTAGTTATTACCCGTTAGTGTCTATTTTATTATTTTTGGATAGTGTTGGCACACTTGAAACTGTGTTCGTGATACCTACTCACGATATTCCGACGATATGATATTACTATCTGTTTGATAAGTTTTTATTTAACTATGTTGTTTTGGACTAGTTTTCGGCGAGTCGAAGACTGGACGAACTAAACTTCGTGCCTTGGCGGCCCCCACTGATTGAGTGTCTTCAGAATCAGCTGCTGGACGAAGTGGTCGCAACCCTCTTCTCTACTAGAGAAGAGCATGTGCCGCCGCCGATGGCTTTGCGCACAGCCGCAGAGTCGTAGGATGATGAGGAAGTCGGTAGCATCCCTGAGGTGACACAGCTGGAGATGAGAACGGCCGAAACGCGGGTCCGGGCCCCGGGGCCCGATGGAGTTCATGACCGCGCGCTCGTCCTCGCTCTGGTAGGGCTAAAGCCCCAGCTGAGAGGACTCTACTCAGCATGCCTGAGCAGGCCGGTTCCCTACCCTGTGGAAAACAGGTCGTCTGGTCCTACTCAGGAAGGCGGGGCTCCCGGCAGACTAGCTGTCCGCATACCAGCTTATAGTGCTGCTGGACGAGGTTGGTAAGCTTTTTGAGTGGACAGTCAGTTCGGCTTTCGGCATGGACGCTCCAATGTGGACGCCATAACGCGGCTTAGAGTCCTGGCGGAGAAAACAGTGTCCCGGGGCTGGGTGATGCTGGCGGTGTCCTTAGAAATCTCCAACACATTCGACGCCCCCAGGATCGGTGATCTGATGATCTGATGAGGCGGAGAGGTGTCACCTGCTAGGGAGGCGACGGCGGAGGCTGGCGCGAGATGTCATGCGGTGTACTACATGGCTCGGTCGTGGGCCCTCTTCTGTAGAACATCGGTTACGACTGGGTGCTGAGGGGCGAGCTCTAACCGGGAGTAGACCTGACGTGCTACGCGGATGACACGCTGGTCACGGCCCGGAGGGGGACGCATAAGGAGGCAACGGCGACGGCTGCGGTCTCACAAGTAGTGAGCCATGCACCTGGAGGTGGCCCTAAACAAGTAGGAGGCGTGGTCTTTCACGGCCCCCGGCGGGCGCCGCTGGGATCACACATCGTTGTCTGGGGGCCCCGAATTGCTGTGGAGTTTACCATGAAGTACCTGGGACTGGTGCTCGACAGCTGGTGGGACGTCGGCCCCCACTTTCGGCGGTTGGCGCCCTAAGGTAATGGGCGCCGCGAGCGCGCTCACAACGACCACTTTCCCGATCCACAGCAAACGTGCCAGGCGTCGGCGGACAACGCCCACTTCCAGAACCCATAAATAGGTCCAGAGGGACAGAGGACTTGGGCACGTCCGCGATATAACAAGACCCAAGGCATCGACGCATAGTGTTCCATGCGCGCCCTTATTGGACGTCGCGTGAGGAGTCTGAGACCACCCGCGGATTAGAGGTGGCTCGCAGAAGTGGGCCAGCATTAGCCGGGGATCGTAGAAGGCGCAGAAGTTCCCATGATCCCCAGTGCAAGTGTGGGCCGGGACCGTCGGGGTGGTTTTAGTCGGTAAGAGTCTGACAGAACCCTCTCATCCATGCGGATTTTAAACCCTAGAACAACAAAAGAAAATGTGTTGAACTACCCAACCGATTTTGATGATATTTGACAAAGACAGCTTGGTACTTACCTAAATAATGACAAAGGGTTAAGGAAGGTTATAACCGTACACGCGGCCGGAACCACGACCATAGCTACAATACGGTCGACAAATCATGTCCTCTCACTCACACTGGCCACATGTCACCATTTGATTCCTAAAAACAATTATTGCGCAGCTTTGGCCATGATTCATCAGCCACATTTGAATAGCTATTGGTGAATGCATTTACGGCATTAGGGCTGCCCGCGAAATTATTTTTTTTACTTTTAAATTTTTCCATGATGATCACACGCTAATTTTTTAGGAAGTATAAACATTTTGTCTCACCGGTTTTTAATAATAATAATGTTTAATGAGTAGGTTTTTCATAACAAACACATTGGTTACTTTATAATAGTCTAATAAAAAATACAGTAATTATTTACAACTTTACGGTCGTTTTCAGGAAGGTTGCCCAAATGTTGTTTTTGCTTTTAAAAGACAAACTTAAACATTTTAGTAACAGACTTAACTCTAAAGTAATGACTAAGGCCCGTGTCCTAATAGAAAGCAGTGGTCACACGAATACGCGATCGTTTATTAATATAAAGTCGCGGTCGAACGTCACCTATACCTACTAATAATAAAGCTGAAGAGTTGGTGTGTTTGATTGAACGCGCATAACCAGCCTGTAATATTCCGACTGCTGGGAGATAGGCCTCCTCTCTGTGAGAGTGAGTGGGCTGTAATCAAATCCTTGAACGCGCAGCGTGCTGGAACTACCAGTCGGATTAGCAAAATGTCAAGCATTTGTCAGGCTCATAAAATTGTCAGCCCCCAGTCAAAATTTGCTAGCTCGGGTCCGAGTAGCCCGCTGTGTTCGGCCGTTTATTAGTGCTGTAGTTCAAAAATGTTGTGATCGAATCAAAATCGAGTTCTGTTCAACATTTGAGATACTTCGATCAGGGAATCGATTTTTGGATTGACACCACGGAAGATCAAGATCGCTGCTAATTGGATTTACAAAAACTGGATACGGTTCTACTAACCGTAATACCGAGACCTCAGATGAAGGCATTGAAAAGTGAAAATGGCAAAATTTACCACAGCAGAGCAATGACATGAAAAAAAGCTCAGAAAGCAGTTGAACCCCGCCAGAAGATTCAACGGTGAAGCTAGACCCGAATCAACCCGGCTGCGACGTCGTTAAAAGTTGCCCATAGATAAATATCACCCGTTTCTCCACTAGTACTAGTCCAATGCTTACTCTAGGGTGCATACCCAGTAGGCTCACAATCCATCCTATCCTAAGGACGCGTCTTCCCTACCATTACATTTTGTAGTACTATGAAGCATGAGGCTTCAGGAGCTAGTGCAAATCTTGGGGTTCATTCGATTAATCGAGTCTGGTTAAACCATACTGGGATCGGTGCATTTCAATTATTCATTGGTAGAATAATTTTGGAGGTATTCACTTCACCCGGACGAAGTCGCGCGCAGAAGCAGAAGCATCTAAACGATCGCGTGACGATCGCTTTCTATTAGGACAGGACCTAATTCAACATTATAATGTTGCAGTACCTAGTCAGATCGGAACCTTCCAATGATATAAGGTTCTGATCTTACAATAATAAAAATAAATCATATGAATATTTTATATATGTACCTAAAAGAAATGGTACGTAACAGTTGGATGAGAGTTTTTTTATGTTTAAAATGAGCTGCGGCATACTTTTTAACAGAGCGCTCTACATAATTATGATAATAATATTACATGCCTGAATGTTACATATTTGTAACATCATAATTAAATGTATTTAACAAAAAAAATATGTTCTTAAGGTAAATCTTAGATATCTTTAGATCATAGTATATCAAAATATCTATATTTAATTATAACTTTACATTATATATCTAAGGCCCACTTGCGCATTTATTCAGATTAAAGGAATGAGTTTGTAAACTCAAGAGTTAAGAAACTAACATTTTAACTCTTATTTACGCTTTGCGCCACAAAAAAAAAATACCGGGTTCGTTTACCAGACCTTCGTTTTTTTTAAGTTTTGGAAACATTGAAGTTCAATTGACGAAACACAAAATAGATTTGCAATGTTTGTGCCCAGTATGTAATAAGACCAAAAATTAAGAAATTCATAAAAAAATACACTACATTACGATACCTAATACTTTCTTGTATTTCATTTTCTTACAACGATACAATAAAAAACGCTTTGAACGATATAATAAAAAAATACCTAACGCATCGGTGGGTTAAATATATAAAATTGTAATAAAGTTAAACATTGTAAAGTTAAATATTTTAAAGGTTTAAACAAAATGTCAAATGACTCGAAAATTGTTGACATTTTCATAGCGGTTATAGGAGGTCATTTGCAAATGACCTCCCTTATATCCCCTTAATGGATTTCCAATAAACTATATATGAGTCACTGCAACGAGAAAGGGTTTAAAATGGGTAAGTTGGTACCTATTGTATTACTAAGCATTAATTATTAAACAGAATGAATTGCTTAACATAAATATATATTTAAAATTATATTTAATTTAAAATTTTATAAATAATAGCCACAAGGCAATGCACGAGCATTGATCACCACGCTTGCTCGACAATACGCGTTGGCCATTTCTGGCGTATATTATCTATAAATTCTGCACCCTTATTGCATAACTCACTATCAATCTAAATCTGACTCATCTTGAAGGATATTGCCGATCCATTGCTCAATCTGTAAAAATTAAATGAAAGCTGGGAAAATAAATTAATGAATGAGCTACTGATAGTATGTTACGCAATTACCGTGCAGGTTTCCTCACGATGTTTTCCTTCACACATGTCAGTAATGTCCAAGATAAACTCAAAAAATTAATAACTTACGTTAAATGAAACACCCATTTCACTAACACTAGGTCGACATCTAAATGAACGCTTCAATAAAAGCGAGCTGTTGGATTATCAAAGCTTGGCTCTGCGCCGAACGTTAAAGAGTTAAGAATATTCTGGGACCATGAAAAATTTGTAATTGAAATAATTTCAAAGTAGTATTTAATTATGATGAGCAGGAGGCAATCAATGTAACTATACCAAGTTACGAACATAAACGTGTTAATAACAAAATTAAAGTCTGTTCCAAACAATCGTGATTTTTTTAAATAAGTTATTAACTTATTACACAGAGTCATATTAAATCAGCTGGCGAAACTCCGCAGACGCCATTGGTATCGATACCGCAAGCGATTATTCGTACTTGATTTAAATTGTCTCCAATGCCCCATTTAGCATTAAAATGACATAAATCTTATGCCATAACTTTATTTATTTTCATTTTTACTTACAAGAACTACATCAAACTTAAACTGTAACTTCTTGTCGTAATGGTGTTTCAGTAAATGATTGAATAACTCCCCTGGAGTAAATAATAAGTCGCATTTGATACAATTTTGTTTTGAAATTTTCATTCGTGTGTTACAGATATTTGCATGTTGTTGAGCATTCAGCTCTTCCAAAAAATGTAAACCGCAATCACATTTATAAATTACGTCATGCTTTTCTGGGCTAACGCTTGTATTTTCTACAACTTCTTCAGTCTGTTTGACGAGGTCATTGTTTTCCCCCAATTTGTCTTTAGGATCAACATGAAGGGTCGCAGATGATGCATCGAAAGATATTATGTTCATATTTAAATCGTCAAAATCCATATTAGTTTCATGAACCTTGTAATGATATTTTAAATCAGTTTTCGAGAAAAACAACCCACATTTTGAACATTCACATTTTGAAGTGTCGAAGACGCAATCATGTTCAGATACACACTCTTTAGTTCTATAGCATAAATCGCACTTCTTGCATTTATACATAGTATAATCATAAGTAATACCACTGAAAGTAGACCTGAGTTTCTTCTTTCCAAGGTAACACAGTTTTGGTTTTCCAAACATTACTACAATTATATTTTCAACATTGAATTTGTCTAGCTCTTCGTGTCTAATAGAGTGTAAGTCAAAATTTTGCTTATCAAGTAGCAAACCACAAGTGGAGCATATTTTTAAATTATTATCATCACACTTATGAGCATTACGTTCAAATTTATCAACAACCCCTTCACAGTTTCTACATTGATATAAAACATATCGATTACTTGCATCAAACATTATGTTATTATAAGTTTCATGTTCCTCTTTATTGTATAATACTATTTTGTACGACTGTAAGTTCATTTCCATGCTATCGTGTTCTTTTTCGTGGGCTATTCGATAAGCTAACGAAACAAAACTTAAACCACACAACGCACAAGGGTGTTTTCTCAATTTAACACAAGATTTATCCCCAGAGTTTACGGCGTGTATATACAAATATTGGGGATCAACAAAGACTTGGCATTTATCACATCTGTAAAGCACCGAATTTGACGATCCAGACTGAATTTTCTCCATTTTAAGTCTGCATTCATATCGATATATAGAATTACGTAGAATTTTACTGATATCTTCATCTGCTATATATGCAAAAATGTGTTTAGTCCAAAATTCGTTGTCGTAACGAAAATAAAATGGATCGAAATCAACAATTTTAATGGATTCTATTTTGTATTTTCCATTTAAATGCAGCTTACTGTGATTTTCGTAATCACTTCTATGCAACATTAAAGTGCATTTCTGGCATTTCTTCATATTTAATTGTACCACTTTAGAATCGTAATGGTCCTGACAATGCTGCACAACTTTGTCGTATGTATTAACCGTCAATTGGCAACTTTTACATGTGTAAACAGTCATTGCGTTTATTATATAAGCATCATCTGAAACACTTGAAACTGGCTCCACGCATGATATTTCGTTAGCAGGGTTAGCTTGGAGTGCTGTTTCTTTCAGTTTTGTATTAACACTCGGTATTATATAACTATGAAAATGAATATGCAATTTGTAAGCATGTTCTGTTAGCTTCATGGAACAAACATTGCAAGTAATATAATCCTGTTCTTGGCATGAATGTATTCTTATATCATAGTTTCTTAGGAAGTGTACTCCACACGAGTTGCATTTAGGATAGTCAGGTATTGGAGGGCAGATTCGTTTTTCTGTTTTGAGGTCATAAAAAACGTAATCATGCAGACTTATTTGCCCTTTCTTATGATATTCTTTATGTGTCGCAAGAGTTTTCGTTGTCAACATAAGACCGCAATCTTTGCAAACATATTTGACCATGTGACCACACTTGCCTTCTACATGCAATTTTCGCAAGTTAACATTACCAATGAAACATTTGCAAGTATCGCAAAAACTCATTGCAAACTTAGAACAATCCTCTAAACTTTCAATACCGAAACGAGTTTTCTTCACGATGCCGGTTTTCGTTGTAGCAGTACTTGATCTTGTATGTCTGTCACGTAGTTTAACGGATTTGTCGCTTTTCGTATTAGCTGTATTTGTACTTTTATGTCTCTCATGTATCATGTTTGAATTGTCACTTTTCGTTTTAGATGTATTTAAACTTATATCTCTTTCATCTATCATATCGGATTCGATTATGATAAAATCACAACACTTTATTTGTTTTTCTTTGTGATTTATTTCGTGGCCTTCCATATCCTCTCTGTTAATTAAAATGTCACAAACTTTACAATATAATGAATTTGGTGTTTCTGAATCGCACTTTAGATAATGAAGCGAAAAGTTTTCTTCGCTGTAATGCACAGTGCAATTAGAACATTTGTATAAAACCTGACTAAATGCAGATTCAGAAAGAGTGTGCACAGTGAAGGATTGAGAAAAAGAATGTTGCTTTTTATGCAGCGCCATATTTTCTCTTCTAAATATTCTTTGGCAGACTGAACACTTCCAAGTATCTGAAATTCCCAAGTGTTTTGCATGGTCCATGGCTGCATTAGAAGATAAAAAGAACAAATCACATTTCATGCATTTATATAGAATACTTTTGAATGCAAATAGAACTTTCTTGTCTACATTTTCGTGGTACTTATTAACTGGCTGCTCTTCACAAGGAAAATAAGGTCTTTTTAATTGCTTCTTGTGATACCTATACAGATGGACATTATAAGATTTAATTCCTGAAGTTTTTGAAGGGCAAAATTTGCACTGTGATTCAAAAGGTACCTTTTTTACTTCAGTTACTTCCTTTATGTTATGATCATTCGTAATGTGTCGGGCATAAAACTCGAAACTCACATTATACTTAGAACAAATAAAACATTTGTAAAACTTTGGAAGGTTATTTGAATTCTGAAAATTGTTTGTTTCTTTCCTTGTGTTTGATTTACTTACGTTTTTATTATTAGATCTTCCTGTGTGTACTGACATTATATGATATTTTAAGCTCTTTTTGCTACTAAATTGTTTCTTACATTCGTTACATTCCTTTGTTTTCAGTATTTTTCTTGATTTTGTATCTCCGTTTTGAAATGGATCGTAATTTGTTTTACGTTGTTTCTTCATTTTGTTTTCGTCGCCACATTCAGCTGGTCTAACAACGTTATCGAATGATCGTTTCCTTGGGTTATTTTTTTGTGACATAATACTCTCAGAATCACCGCTATCTTTATCCGCTTTACTTTGACTGCGAGGAAGACTATTTGCTACGAGGTTATTCTTATGGTTAAGATTTGATTCATTAATGTGTTTAACACACTCACCTTTCAATCGATCGTTAAGATTTACCTCTTTGTTTGGTTCTTTTGCATTTGTAGAAGTCATGGATGTGTCACTGGACCCAATTTTGTTGGGGTCCAGAACTTCATAAAGATGTTCAATCAGAGAGCTCTGAGTTGGAAATGATTGTTGACAATGAAAACAAGAGTGCCCTGTGACTCCTTTTCTTTGAGAGGCTTCATTAGCTAAAATTTTGTTGTCGGACCTGTCTACAGTTTTTAATGCTTTAACATCTCCATGAAGGTTTCTAAAGTGTCTCAATAGATTATTTTGAGATGATAGGAATCTGTCGCAAGCATTACATTTAAATAATTTATTTTCATCTTGCCTTCCCATAAATGCTATTTGGCTATTTCTTTTAGTGTGCATGTTTGATATGTGAAGATTGAACAAATGTGCTTTTGGAAACAATATCTGACATTCCTTACAATATCTCTTACACCTATTTAAGAAGGAATTTACGTTCTTTAATATTAATTTAGGTTCTTTTCTTAAGCTATTATAAATATATTTTTGACATATAGTAGGTTTTGATCCAAGTATAATTTTGTTTTCAAGTAAATACCTTGATGTCTTTTGAGTTTCTGCAGCTTCAGAGGCACGACAAGGGTTAGTGGTAACAAGTTCATTGCAGTTTTGGATATGCTTAGTAATAAAAATTGAATCTTCTTGACACGAATCTTCTATTGGTGCGTCTCCTTGACACGAATCTTCTAGTAATACCTCTTCTTGACACGAAACTTTTAGTGATGCCTCGCCTTGATACGAATCTTCTAGTGATACCTCTCCTTGACACGAATCTTCGAATGGTGCAGTCTCTGTCTCTGATGATGCATTTGAAGCTGAAACAATAATATTATTAAATGTGATAGCCACCAATACAACTCGAACACTATTATAATTATTGAACATTTTCATGAATACTACGATGAATAATACACAAAAATAAATAACTATGTATCTCATAAACTTCTCGAAAAACTTTGAAAAACAAAATTATTTCTGCAGTTGTATATACATCATTGTTTATACATCCTGTTTTAAATGCTTGCTTAGTAATGAGAAGACTTGAAAGCATTATTATTTCTCATGGCCAGCAGATGGGCGGTTTTCTTAACTAGAATTTAAAAACCATACGAAACCTAAAAGATCTTATTTGTAAAAAAGACAATGCATTTTTGGATCAAAAATGTAGCCTTGAAGCACTCCTGCCTTTTTATTATGTAAAGTAGATTTTGCATTGGCTTAACATGAATATGCTTTTCTTGCAGACAAGCACACAGGCCATGAATCTTCCATATGAGAGCCACTACCTTAATTATCAACATCTAATTTTGTTAAATGAAGTATCTTAGTATATTATACTCTTTCGAATGCTTGCAAAAAATTAACATTCTTTTTTCTGTAAGCAAACCTGTTCGACCTCTGGAAATGTAGCAAATAATTGTATGCATATTGTGGTCTATTTTGGGAATAAGGTAATTCAAGGGAGTTCGATCTTTGTTTAGATTTACTTGTGTAAAATGGTTTTTGCGAGTAACGTCGGCGAACAAAAAAGGTAAATATTGGTTTTAATTACATTTTTTTGCTGTTTCGAATAGAGTTATTACTAATTTTGAATTTGACATTAAGATAGTTGTAAAATTATTTTGCTAACGTATTTATTTGAGCAGTCTTTTCTATTTTTTGGGCGCTAAAAACTTTTTCAAATATCAGAGTTTCTAGTGGATCTAAACGTATCCGATTGTGAAGACTTCGACGAAGAAGATGATGACGTGGATGGAATAAAAAAAAAGGAATGAATACTCCCCTCAGGATCAGCAGGCCCTCGAAGAAGTGATATCTCGAGATCTAGAATGTTAGACCAACGACGTTAGTCGTGATCATCAGAGACGAGACCTTAACCGACCGCTGACGTGAAATCGTTTAGAAAACTTTAGTAACATCTTTGATGCAGGCCTGCCATTAGAAAGTAAGCCCTCAGAAAATCCATCCTAACAAACCAAACGGAAATCAAGATCAACTGTACTGGCACTCTCATGAAAAACTGCGTACTGGGATATGTTCATCATAAGCAGCAGCTGAAGGAAAATAAGTCTTTAATTAAAACAGACCGGACTTTAAAAAAGAACGGTAGAGGAAGTTATGATTGTGTGGTGTCGCAAGATGAAATTAATAATAATAATAAAATATTTAATTCAGGCTACAATGGCCCATAGACCGAAATACCAACTAACATATATAAAGTATTAAACAAATCTTTTGTTAATATATATAGCTTAAAACTATGTTAGAAGCACTTCCCTAGCTCGTTCTTGTACTGTCCTGTGGTACTTGTCCGCGGAAGCGACGTAATACCACGTCCTGTGGCCAAGTCTTCTTGCATGACGACGGGCAGATAGCAATTCGGTAAGCGCACCACGAACGCCTTGAAGTTGACGTTGCGGTGGGACTCCAGTAACTGCACCCTCGGCGTGTATATCGTCTTCTGACGCACGTACTCTACGATGTCTTCCGCCTTAGTAGTGTAGGCGGGAGATGTACACCGGTGTGTTCAGCTTTGCGGCGCGCAAGCTGACTTCGGACGTTTTTGGAGCTTTGCCGCAGCGGTTCTTGTTCGTTCGCGATCGGCGTTTCCTCCTTTGCACCGTCACGAAACCATCATCATCAGCCTTATTCGGTGCCTTTTCTGGCATAGGCTACATACTTGGAGCGCCTGGCATAATCCTTTTGTAGGGGCTTCGCGAGGGCTGCAGACGCTGGCAGCGGGACGGAGTGAGGGGCTCGAGCAGCGCCACGTGGAGGAGCCACGATGACGAGCGCGGGGCTGCGGGGCACGCGGGCGTGGCGCTCTGCAAGCTCAGCAAACGACGGATTCGCTGGCGACGAAACTGCTGACGCGGAATTTGACGACGATACATCGAGGCCGGCTCTGCGACACATGTTTATGTTAGACGCATCGACTGATAACCTAGTTACCATCACTCTGTTAACTGCAACTAGCTGAAATCTTTGTGCAAATCGGCGACAGTGTTTTTGGATGCATCTTACTTCGCTACAACATCCGCGAGGCAGGCCTTCACAAAGACAGTGTCCTTCAGAAGGCTCGTTACATCGACGTGGTCGAAGATGACGGGTGGAAGCTTGTGCAGCTCCTTTGCCACAAACGTCGGCACGTCGTCCGGCTCGGTCTCCTTGAACAGCTTGATTATATCTTGCAGGGTTCTCTTAGTCCCGTCACGCCGGCATGACCGCAGCACACCATCTGGTCGCGCTTGTTTAGCACACTGAACAACAATAGCTTGGCAGCAGCTATGTCATCCTTGCTGAAGTTCATTGCGCAGATTTAGACAGCGGATACCTCGTCCATCACATCCAGCTTCTGCTGCAGGAACGCCAGCAGCTCATTCGCCACGAGGTCATTACTCAAGGAAAATTACGAGCGATACAGAATATGCAAACGCGTACGCATCGGAACGCGGCACAAGCAAGACACACACAGAGCGTTAGTCAAGGGGATTGATAGCAAGCCGATCCATGTTGCATCGAGAAAACGCCGTTTATCTTCTTGGAACGTGCCGTCGCCGGAGCAAGAAAGATCACCAATATCTTGGTCTTCCTAGGAATCAAATAATGCAGTACCCAGATTTAAAAAGTGCGAGTTGGACTCGCCCATGAAGGGTTCCGTAGCAGCAAGTAACATAATATAAAAGTTCTTGTAGTTTGTTGTTACTTTGATCGATGTTTTAATATTAGTGGATTTTTTTATTATTGCGGTTTACGATTTATGACGTATTAAAAAACTACTTACTAGATCTCGTTCAAACCAATTTTCGGTGGAAGTTTGCATGGTAATGTACATCATATTTTTTTTTGTTTTATCATTCTCTTGTTTTAGAAGTTACAGGGGGGGACACATTTTACCACTTTGGAAGAGTCTCTCGCGCAAACTATTCAGTTTAGAAGAAAATTATATTAGAAACCTCACTATAATTTTTGAAGACATGGATAGGATACCCAACACGTATGGGTTTGATGTTTTTTTTTTTTTGAGTTTCAGTTCTAAGTATCTCATTGTGGGTACCCACAATGTTTTTATCGTGTGAAAATCTTAATGCGGTTCACAGAATACATCTACTTACCAAGTTTCAACAGTATGTTCTTATAGTTTCGGAAAAAAGTGGTTGTGACATACGGACGGACGGACAGACAGACAGACATGACGAATCCATTAAGGTTCAGTTTTTTGCCATTTGGCTACGGAACCCTAAAAAGGCGGTACCGTGCAATTTCAGACGCGGTGTTCCAACTCCAGTTAGAGCTTTTATCACAGCCTACGTATAAGTCCAAGACTGACATCGAGCCTTTTCAACCTGCGTTAACAATGGAAGAAGAACAAGTCCTGCCGAATCAGAAAATAGCTTATAGACTTGTCAAACCAATGCCTTCTAGCAACGTCAAAGGGTAAAGGAAGCATAACACTTGACTGTGGGTGTCAAAGGCAATCAAAATGCAATAGATGAAAAAATGAAGAGATGTGTCAGCTAACTTTCGTCAAAATTATATGTTTCACCTGTAACACATTCTTATGTTTTAATGTTAACTTCAAACTCTTTTTCTTATTTTCATTTGCAATAAAATAAGAATTAAATTATGCTAAATAAAAAGTAAATAATACACGTTTTGGTTAGATTCAAGCAACAGGAGTTAAAATACCGTCACAGGCAGTAGATTTTCTCGTTTTTTTTTAATAATAATGACCAAATACTTTTACTTTAAAAATGACATGATCTATCATTTGATTCCGGCTTGTCGTCGACTTCCGGGACACCCTGTACATACCATATACTACTGCCGTGAATTCTTTCACATATCCAAAACCAACCATTTAGCTGGTTCGTGGACACCTGACTAACAAAAATTAGCACTTTAAGGCTTAATCGTCACCGCAAACGGAACTCTGAATCGAAATCGACTACACCTTAATAAGCACATAATTATATTATTTAATTTTTTATTTTAATCAACATTTCACATTGACCAGCACCCTAATTGCGTAACACATTTTCGTAAACGATTACGACTAATCTGTTTGATTTTGACGGTTCAAGAACATTCATTGCGTTCTATATATTGTTGAGCAGAATTATTATCGAACTTAAGAAGCAATGGAATAGAAATCTATTTCAAAACGATCCAGATTCCGATTGATTGTGTATTACGCAATTAGGGTGCTGGTCATGGTCCTGTTGGTTGTATGTCCATGACCTCAGAGCTTGTTCAAATATTTTAGCATATTTTTGGTTTGACCTTGACTTTGGCGTGTTGACCTTGAACTTGAAGATGTAATTGACCTCATTATCGCTTGGCAACAAATTTAGACCTGCCACATGATCATCCCCACCCTAAATACTTCCACTATTCCACCAATCCAGAAAGAAACTTAGCGTTTTTGTTTGCGCTTATAGTTTTGCTTATAAAAAGCAACAAGTGTTTTTCAACAACAGAGGGGCAATTCCCTTATTTTTATGAACTTAGGCATTCTCATCGCAGTCTCAATATGTCAAAAATACAATTAATTTACATACATTTTCGACATTGATTGTCGCTGAGATAAGATTGCGACTTGAATTTGAATGTTTTTAAAGTTAGGGAATTGGCTTTCTGGTAAAGTACAGTGGTTCCTGTAACACTGCACATAAGTCAATTAGATATCAAGTTAAAATTACTAAAGATAGGTAAAGTAGTTATAGTTCAAACTGTAAGGGATACTAACAAATAAATAAGCAATTAAAACAAAGAAAGTCAGGATACCTTCATCATAGTAATGATCAATTTCCTTTTTTATCACGGACAAGTCTGGAAATATTCTCTTGATTATAGGATTATCCAGGACATCGTGCTCCTCTATATCAATTTCGTCTGACATTACAACCTGGAAAAGAATTTATAATTCTTTGAACAAATAATATACAAACTAGGAGTAAGTAGGGAAGATCGTAGCAGGCATACTGTAGTTTCTGCTTACGCCATGAGTAGAAGGCGTAAGTGTATGTAGTACATATGTAAATTATATACAATTTATGAGACTGCTGCAATTTCGACTGTTGTACTTTTATAATTTAATTAACAAAAAATCGCGAATTATGCGCAACTCGCGAGAAGTCTCTTTTTTGTTATTTCAGATTTTCTAATGTTTCCTCTGATCTAAGTGTATCAGAATGTTTTCTTAAAATAATTAAATTGTATGAACCAACTGCTCACGCACAGCTATGCATATATTTTGCTGACCAAGAGTCCAAGTCAGCCAACGAAGACCAATAAACTTTCTTGAAGTTGCTTGAAACTAATAATGCTTACTTTATATTTTTGTGAATCTTGACGGAAAAACGTGTTTCACTAGAAATTAAGCAAAACCTGTTACTATCAAAACATAAAATTTGCTAACTCAAATAGCACAGCGGTGATTGAATAATTATAACTTTCTATTTATTCAATTTTTCAACTTTGTGAATAATACGCGTCAACGGGGAACGAGCCGAGAGCCTGCGAGAGCCACAGATAACTAGTCAGAGAGAGACCACGCAGCACAGACCAAAGAGTAATATAAGTTATAAAGGGCACAGACTAAGTAGTACTCGCAGAGACGAGAATGAAATGATGAACTGTAGAGTGTAAACGTGTAGTGTTGCCAATGCAATCCTCCAATTTTGGATTTTCCCGAACTCCCTTTGAAAATCTCCAAAATCTGAAACATTTTTCTAATACACAAGCGAAGAATAATTATATATGACCTAATAGCTTTTGCCCGCGGCTTCGCCCGCGTGGATGTTTCAAATAATCTCAAGAAAACGTACCACCGCGATACCGGCTGAATGAATAAAAAGAGTCTTTGCTTTCGATATCGATCTTTTTGTTCTAAGTATTTTTTTTTTCCACTTTTTACTTTATGTTTTGTCATCTGTCAGAGATTTTTTCTTTTGATGTAGGTAACGAGAACAAAACAAAAAACATAAGTTTTACCTGCAAGATGAAACTTGGCAGCAGTTATGTCATCCTTGCTGAAGTTCATTGCGCAGATTTAGACAGCGGATACCTCGTCCATCACATCCAGCTTCTGCTGCAGGAACGCCAGCAGCTCAATCGCCACGAGGTCATTACTCAAGGAAAATTACGAGCGACACAGACAAGACACACAGGCACAAGCAAGACACACACAGAGCGTTAGTCAAGGGGATTGATAGCAAGCCGATCCATGTTGCATCGAGAAAACGCCGTTTATCTTCTTGGAACGTGCCGTCGCCGGAGCAAGAAAGATCACCAATATCTTGGTCTTCCTACGAATCAAATAATGCAGTACCCAGATTAAAAAAATCAGGGTACTGCATTTAAAATAATGAAATAATTAGAATGGTAATAATTATTATTACCATTCTAATTATTTCCTTTATTTCATTTAATATGTCATCGTATGATTGTGAACACCGTTGGTTTATAATCTATCTCGTGAGATTGTAAATTGTCAATAAATCGTGATTGTGAACTGCTATAACGTATTTATTTTCCACTGAGACCACATCTTGGTGCATCCCTACATCGGCTTCTTAGAAGTAATCTCTTGGTCTGCATACTTCATAGTTGTGCAGTCTTAGCATTTAAGAAGACTCGGTACAGTCTCATCACCCACGTTGATCGTCGGTGATGCATTTGATTTGCGGTCAGCAGTGTGCGGTCTCTTCTATCCTAGTCATCAAGTTCTCTCTGAGTCTCATTTGATTAGGCCGAAGAGTACATCCAAACCGGCATGACACGTCCGTTGAAGTCGCGCACCTTGTTTGCGCCTGATAAGAGACTACTACATACTTACTTTATTAGGGGGGTGTTAGCATGGCAGCAGCGTTAATGCCTAACTATTCAATTGAGGAAGAGAGCCTTGCGCCCTCACGCCCCAACTAGTCGCCACAGGAGACGCCCTGGGCGTCGGGAGTCGCCTGCAGATTCCCGGCCACCGTAGGCGTGCGCTAGCGGACGGCGAAGGTAAGGACCAGGGCCGCCGGTCGGGTTGACGGCGCGTCGTGTTCCACGCGCGCCTCAAAGAAATGTCAGCACAAAACGACGGGGTCCGATAGGCTCGACGCTTCCGGGTCGCGGGAAATTCAAAAGAGATAACCGTGGCCCTGGCACAGGCAACTGAAGGAACACGGCTGGGTTTTAGTCAGTAAAAGTCTGACACGCCCTCCCGCTCCACCCAGAGCGAGAGAAATCATTTGATGATTTCCCACCCAAAAAAAAAGGTGTATAGAATCCGAGAGCTTCCCACTGGTTCTACACCACGCAACCAGTACCCTATGTATATAAAATAAATATGATAAGGTCCTTTGTCCACAGTCCACTCACCTTTGACAGCCGTCTCGTCACGAGCGTTGTCGAAATCAGTGATAACTGTATAGTAAAAGTACTCTGTGATCAGTGTGTGGACGTGAGATTTTGAAATCGCCAGCGAGTTTTCTTCTTCTTCTTTTTGATTGTGGCAAGCGGCCTTAGCCATTGTTGCCAGTGTCGAGTGTTGACGCCAGCGAGTCGTTAGCGAGTTACTATACTCTATGCGTTAGCGACTGCAGTCGCCGCATGTGTACCTAGCATAAGATTTTGAAATCGCCAGCGACCACAAATAAAGTTAATGCGTGTGGCAGTGTGTAGTAGTTTTTTCAATATAATATTTATTCAAATTAAATTTTAATATCTACATGAAAACAGTGTAAATTATTTTGTTACGATAAAATTGAGGATTATTTGTATTTATTTTTCCTGATAACCCCATTTTATCCCCCCTTCACTCCACCTCACCGCACAGCTGATCAAATGTCAAGAAAATGGAGTTTTGTTACGCATTTTTATAATTCAGATTAGGAAAAGTTTAAATATGAAATCAAATAACAATATTTTTATAGGCTGCTTGGGCTAGAATGGATAGTACAAGTCCATTTCAACCTTGGGCTACTGACGATAGTGAAAAAAATGTTAAAACTGAG
The DNA here is from genome assembly GCA_963555695.1 of Dasypolia templi. NCBI lineage: Eukaryota > Metazoa > Arthropoda > Insecta > Lepidoptera > Noctuidae > Dasypolia > Dasypolia templi. The sequence goes on along the minus strand of OY743144.1, from coordinate 17,122,374 downwards.
AGAGAACTAGTGGATGACGCGAAACTTCATCGGGAAAATGTCAATCATCCAAAACATAGGCAAACTGCGTCTTATACTAAAGAAAGTGTCGCCGTTCCAAGCAGTGCTCCGGGATCGTCGGGCTCCACGGCCCCCGGCGGCGATCCCGCGCGGGGCAGCGAGTCCAACATGGACTCGGGTAAAATAGCTTCCATGCAGCAAATAGTCGAGAACACCCTCAGGTAACGTCAGTCATTCCAAACTAGATTATACAAACCCCGCTGAGTTTTTGCGTTCACACACCCACACATATTTGATCGGCGAATTTCGTTTGACCATGAATAGTGAGCCATTGTTATCAGCAGCACAGCTGTTGGGCTGCTGCACAAACTCCTTCCATTTGATGACTTTCTATCACAACAGTATTTATGCATAATATTGATATTTTTTTCTTCAATAAAACATGGCAATGAAAAGGAAAATTTTGTTATGGGTTTAAGTTTATTTATCATAAAATATCGTCATACTCTGGAATCATATCCTAATATGTAATGTAATGAGAAAGTGCCCAGCTATTTCTAATATTAATTTTGAATATTTTAGAACATCATAAAAAAACTGTAAATCTAGTGTAAGTTTTTGTCGCACCAGAAAACAATCCATCCAAGCTGAAGTGCAAAAACTCATAACTGATGAAAGTAATATTGTTACAGTCAGGAGGGTCGACAAAGAGTGGCCCAGCTGCTAGAAGCAGTGGAAGCACTGAGCAGTGCGGAGAGATTACTTCTGTACCTGCGCTTGCCCACCGGGGTACCCCAACATGATCCCCTCAAACAACCAATCAATCCACTGGGCTCACGGTATGCACTATCCTTAAACATTTTTCGGGATTGCAGAATTGCATTATTCATATACTTGTTCATAAAATATTCCTGAATTAAATCTATCAGTATCAGAAAATTACTCTAAGCCTTTACTTGTACAGTGGGTTTGTAATTTCAGTAAGCATAACAATAATTATTTTACAACTGAACATGAATGTGTTGCAGGGCTGAACTTCAGCAGACTGTAACTTGGATACAGACACATTTGGAAGTTGACCCGGATGTATCATTACCTAAGCAGGATGTGTACGATGAATATATGTAAGTCATTTTAAATAATTTTCCTATAAGAATCCTATATGAAAATATAATTATTGAAGTAAATAATTTAGTTGACAGTCAGTAATAATCCTAAACTCAATTTATATGAAGATGATTTTGCATCGCTTGGTATATCTTTTCAGTCTTTTGCTATGGTCAGATTTATTAAAAACAGCTAGTATTGCACTTGTTAGAATGATTTTATAATTTCCTGTTGCTGCTCAAGGCATCAATCTTAATATAACTTGTGCACGCGCCTCTGTAACACCCACAGGAAATGATATGAGTAGCTTATCCCTCGCTGGCAATCAAACAATGAATAAATTATATAATAAACTTTGAAAAGTGAGTAACAATATTATCGTTTTTTTTGGCAGTGCACATTGTATGAGCAGTAATATGAAACCTCTCTCTACGGCGGATTTCGGGAAAGTAATGAAGCAGGTGTATCCAACTGTGCGGCCACGTCGGCTGGGAACGCGCGGAAACTCCAGGTAATCAGTTCTTTGTACATATTATCACTGTTACCCTTAAAGTGTTATACTATCAAATGGGTGCAATGGAGACATGTATGTCAAAACATCGTGATTTCTGTGCTGTATTTAAGTAAAATATGAACATATTATACATGCAAACATTACGGAATAAATGCTCTAAATGATAGTGAAAACTGCATCATTTAGTTGCGTTATGTTATTTAGAAAATCTAAGTGGACAATTGACGGACACCAAAAGTGACTTTGTTTAATACTATGAATAGATAATGGATTTGTAAGTCATAGCCTATTTGCGGAAGCAAACTGATTTTAGTTAGAGGTAGGATGTGCATGGCTCTTTATTTGATCAAATGCAAAACAAACAATACAGATGCTAATAAATCTTAAATTAAGTCTATCGCAGACCGTAGCTGGACAAAAGCTTCAGACAAGACAAGAGCCATATTGTTCTATAGCATAATCTGCCTATACTGTTTCCACTGCTGGCACAGGCCTTCTCGACTCTTTATCTACCACGCGCCTAGCGCGGGTTGGTTGATGTCACATGGCTTCTAATTTTTGGTTCTAGGACATGCCGGCTGATTTTCTCACGATGTGTTCCTTCAATGTTTTAAGAGCAGTGGTGATGAAATAATTTACACAAAGTAAAGCGCCGGTCTGGGTTCGAATCAGTAACCACTGGGTCACCACTACTCTTGCACACCATTGTTGTTCTAATAAATCTAGTGTAGGTTTATTGCAGCTAACGTCGAGGTCGTTCGTCAGTCCGGTGCTGTTTGACATTCGCAGTTTCATTTCGCGTTTATTTGTTATTACTATACTGTAATAGTAGTAGGTAGGCTACATTAGGTGTCCTGCAGAAAATTTGACGTGAAAAATTTCTGCACTTGTTATTATCTATCATATTAATCAATTTATAACAGTGTATTTTATCATGCATATCACTGACCTCTGGTACTTTAGTACCTACTGTTCTTAACAAAATACATTTCTGCATTCTGCATTTATAATTTAAAAGGAATAGAGATTGTTTTAGTTATGTGGGTTGCAAATTTCATGCATTCCTGTGAATCTTTGTTATTGTTCCTGTTAGGCTACTAAATGCCTACTGTAGATGAGAATGTTGAGATGGATGTGGGGAGTGACGAAAATGGATAAAGTAAGAAATGAGTTTTTTATAAGGGGAAGTTTGAATGTGGCGCCAGTGACAGAAAAGTTGAAAGAAAATCGTTTATAATATAAATGTTGATGGATTGAGAGGGAGAGGAAGGCCAAAGAAAAGAAGGTTGGTTTCATTGAGGAATGATATATATAAAAGAAAAGGGCGACAGGCGAGAATGGAATTATGAAAACGTGGTCCTCCGACCCCGAGTAACGATGATGTCACGTTAATAGTGCAATTCGTCGGGAGTTCGGGACCGACGTTCGTGCTCAAGATCGGTCTTGCTCGCCAGTCTACGCACATAAAAACCACATAATTAAACGAAACCGAAACATCAATAATATTAATACATACTTCTTGAAATATTAATGTAAATCAAACGACAAACTTGCTCTAATACCTAGAAATGTATTCTTCGTTGTATCTTTACGGTTTCATTAGGCTGGGTGTCAAAGCATTTTTATGATAATAAATACAGTAGCGCTAGAATGATAATTCTGTTCCAAGTCACGCATACATACCTACACACACTGTTTTCTTCTAAGAGTATTTGATACGAACGTAGGTATGTATGTAGGTAGGGTACATACAATGATATCATGCTTACGAGTACGATCGCTAATTGATTAAGTAAAATCACAATCAGTGCTGTCGCGTTTCATCTCTCTTACGTGCAAAATATTAAATAATACATAGGTATACATCAATCTCTTAAAACAATCATATTATTATATGTAGGTAACTACTTAATTTATGAGACGAAGTGCTGCCAATCAATTGAATACAGCGAGTAATTAATCTAATGGCACCGGCTAAATCGTCGCATCAGATTCTGGGTTCGAAATTCCCCAGATCCAGGTCAGATATCCTAACTAATGTTATAAATGGTAAGTTTGTTTGTTTGTTACGCTTTCACGCTAAAACGGCTGAAAGTATTTCGATGAAATTTGGCACAGATAGACCATTACCTGGGTAAGGACATCGGCAACTTTTTTTGATCCTGCAACAGCAATTCTTTATAAAGAAATTCTCCTGCCCACCCCTTCGTTCGGGTGATACACAGTCGTGATGTTACGTCACGTTTATGCTAGCTTAATGAACCGAGTTTTTCGTCTTTACATTTTTAGCGTTTATGTGTTATGACTAAAATCAATTTATTTTTATTGGTCTCTGAACTTTTCTCGTTATTTGCCTCGCTTACCTAAATACGCTCTTGCTTTTCAAAGAAATTCCAATTGATTTCCCTTTTATGGGTACCTCCCTACCTCCCTAACAGGTACAGTCAGCAATAAAAGTTGATAAAACCTTCAGTTTTTTTATTCTTAGTTATTGAGCAAAACATTTAACTAAAATCTAGAGAGTAGTAAAGTATTTTTAACTCTTAGCTTTAATATGAAAAGCTAAAAAGCAGTATATCAAAACATTTTGTGTATGTAAAAAAGTGACAGTGTTAATGGATGGATTTTAGCTGACCGTACAGGTAGTATACACAGTTTATAGTTCTGTCGTAATCGTAATCCGGTTGTAATATTGTGGGAATAAATTAATAATGCATTACGTAAACAATAACAATTATGAGCACTACACTTCACATAGATATTACGTGATTTATATAAATGTATATGTTACTGGAAAATGACTAATCTCTATACACGTGTTCTGTACAGTTACGTCAAAAGCGTTTATGTTAAGGCACATTATATGACCACATACCGACAATTTATCTCTTCTTTAGTGAGCTCTCTGATGACTAGCAAAACCAAAGAGGGTTAACTATTATAAATATGGGTAAATGCATCATTGAGCATTGGTGTTTATCTTAAGTTCCTAACAAGTATTTGTAATTTTGTTTGTAAAATACACTGGAGAAACTCTTTTATTGTTCGGCAATCGGCTTTGTTATTCACAAATTCACAACAAAGGTACATTGGTGTAATAGTGCGTAAACTTCATGTGCGTAACTGTACTTACATATTTTCCTGTTAATTAAAGGCACTCAAAGTTTGAAGTATATAACCAAAATACTAAACATTTTACACATAACTAATTGAGTAAGATCAGTAAAAACGCCTGTCAAACAAAATCTGACGTTTGTTTTAACTGCAGATGGGGCATATATTGCAAATCAATCAATCATTTATTTAGTTACACATAGATATGGTTACAGATAGTATGATGTCTAAAGTACGTGCACTATGTTTTGCCAATTTGTATGCACTAAACTTGACGAAAAAAAAGAACACAAACACAAAAAAATACAAGTTGTGCTGTGTTGTGTGCGTGTGTGTGTTTTGTTGTTGTGTTGTTGTCTAAATATAATTTAGATTCAATTCAACAAGATTGCTTGTCTCGTTGGCCGTTGCTTTGTGATTTTTTTCATAGCACAGGGGCAATCCTAGCTAGGATCTGATAGTTGTTAGATAAAATAAAAATTTGGAAGAGGGACCTACAAATTTTGTTAAACCTATAAGCTATATAGCTATCGTCTGGTTAATCATGCCTAGCTAGGCATGATTTAACCACACGATCTGTAAGCAGGATAAAAACGGATAAATAATTATCATTTTATTTGTTTAACAACTAGGTAAGTACCTACTTAAGACTGGGTTTTCCAGGCCTGTAGTAGGCCTTTGAAACGTTACCTCCGCCTCCCCCAAATGCAGCGCGACGTACATATTTACGGTGCACCGCCGACTATTTCGCGGAAAATACATGCCACAGTATAAAGTATTTGCAGTTGATCAACCGGTCCCAAATTAAATGTAGGCTCAATCCCGCTTTTCGGTGGTTATTCGATGATGCGGCGCGGTGGAGCTAAGAATCTTAGCTATCTTGGTATCGGCGTAGATGAGGGGCAACAACTTTTGAAAACAATTCATACTATTGTAGCTTAACGAATATTTAACAGCTGATGATATATCGAAATAATTTCTGCGTCTGACGTTTTATATGAAATCAAGATCAAAAGAGGAAATACCTAGTGCCAGGAATAAGCTGGTTATATTTCTGGCAGCGCGAGAGCTCGTGATATTCGAGTGAGTACTTGTTTTTAAGTGCTTCACTACATCATTAATTAGTCCAACATGAGAAATACTACTCTTTATTTTACACATCTTTAAACTCATTCGACTCCGCAATACACAGTCGATTCTCCCAATTTGAACCTACTGTTATTTCGAAAGAGCTGATTGATTGATTTTTATTAAATACATTTTCCTATGGCTATCTATCATAAAGTTAAATTTATTTGGAAATTCAACAACGATAAGTAATAAAAAATAAAGTTATTGATTATTTGTGAAGTATATAAAAATAACTTTTTCGTTGCAAAAGGAACTCATGTGCAATACTTCATGCTTCTAAACCATACCGGTTTAGTAGTAGACAAGCCGTATGTCTGATGGTATTTCACATCCAATTAACAAACAAAAAAAAAAGAGAAAGAAGAATGGGCTTAAATGTTCATACTGTTTCGCTTATACTGTAACCATAATGTTTTGTTTTGATGTTTGCTACCGCTCATGAAGATCCGTAAATATTGACAGATACATATACAATTGACGTACTTTATTGTCAAGTGATGAACCTACTACTACCGCTATAATTTATCAAATCTATTATTTTAGGACATTAAAATTAATTAAAACAACACTCATAATAGTACGTTTGTATTATAAACATCCTAACCGAAACATAGAACTGTACCCTAATTGCGTAATACACAATCAACGGAATCTGAATCGTTTTGAAACAGATTGCCAATCCATTGTTTCATAAGTTCGATAAAAATTCTGCTCAACAAGTAAATAACGCAATGAATATTGTTGAACTGTCAAAATCAAACAGATTAGTCGTAATCGTTTACTAAAGTGTGTTACGCAATTAGGTAGGGTGCTTGTTTTCAACTAAGATTCTAACTGGAAAATCCATTACTTGCAAATTAATTGATTTTTCAGTCAGAATCTTATATGAAAGTGACCAAGAACAAAGTAAATAATTAATTATCAGTAGTTTTACCTTGCAAAGACACTAATTCATTAACCCTTTAGAGCAGAGCAAATAAATCATTATTCGTTATAAATGTTTAAGCAAATGTTCTTGATTCAGAAGTATCAGAAATTAGCAACATCATCTAATAATTCTAGCATAAAATTAAGGTATAGGTCTAGTCCACGTACAACAGACGCTTAATTTATCTCTGTCTTATCTGTCGCGTTTGGTGTGTGACCATCACAATTGGCAAGTTTATCATTACAAGCAAATCTTATTGTACAGTATCTATGACGTAAACAAAATAAGATAAGCACTGATAAAACAATTGCTTCGAGTCATTGCTTTTAAATATTCATATTTTATATTGATAACCAAACCTGCTGTCGCGGCCTGTGCTGCGCGGGTTCCCTCTGGAATCATGTCTCAAACATTATATATGAAATTATTAGCTTCTTTCCGCGACTTCGTTCTCGTGGAACTCCAATATAATAATATACTAAAATAACAGCCACATTTCCCGCCCGTTTCGCTTTTTCTTACCGTTCTTTCAGACGTTTTTTTGTTCGACTCCTCCTCGTAGCGTGTTAAATCTAATATATAAAATTCTCGTGTCACAGTTTTCGTTGCCATACTCCTCCGAAACGGCTTGACCGATTTTGATGAAATTTTGTGTTCATATCGGGTAGGTCTGAGAATCGGCAAACATCTATTTTTCAAAAAAAAAAAAAAAATTTTGCAAAACAACGTTTGCGGGTTCAGCTAGTAGCCTATAAACCTTCCTCAAGAATTGGGCTGTGGAAATGCAAAAATATGTTTTCAAATTCGACTGACAGTTCTAGAGATTAGTCAAACAACCTCTTCAGCCATATTATGTCACTGAATTACTTACATTGTAAGTATACAAATATGTAGGTATTTATCGTGTTAGTACCTAATTTTTTTAATTCAGTTCAAGGTCTAGCTGTAGTCATTATTAATAGAAGCGCACATTTATGTACCATTTATGTACTAGAGAGCTTTTGCTCTTAACAAAGTAGGTGAAGTCAATGACCCCGCTAATATCACTAGATGACGTCGACCGTTTATACGAATTAATATCAGATGTTATTTACTACTGACACGTGGCTACGACTGAATACGAGTACTTATATAATAAAACACTGATTATTTAATTACATTAATCAAAGAAAAATTGAAATGATCTAATACAAAGAATTAGTAAAAATCATTCATGAACTTCCTTTACACATTTTGACAATGGTGTCACCTGATATTATGGAAAATATATAATATTTTTTTTTTATTATTCTTCACTCGCTCTTCAGAGTTTATTCTGATACTAGCTTTGGCCTGCTTCGCCCGCTTGGATGTCGTAAAATATCCCACAGGAACGTACTACCGGGATTAAAAGTGGGTACTTTTAATCCCGGTAGGATCCGTTCCCGTGGGATATTTATTTATATTTTAATCAAGATTATTAACGATCTGTGTGCCAAGTTTCAACCTAGTTCGTAAGCCGTTTTTGCACTAATCCGGAACATACTTCCAGACTAACTGACAATATTCTTCGTTCCATTTGAACAAACTTATGTATGTAAGTGTAAGTTGTGGCCCAGTGGTAACGGCCGCGACTTACGAGTTGTAGGTCGTAGGTTCGAACCCAGATAGGCGCTTTACTTTGTGGAAATTATTTCATTACCACTGCTCTCAAAACGGTGAAGGAAAACATTGTGAGGAATGTCTTAGAACCAAAAAACCGAAGACATGTGACATCTACCAACCCGCACTGGGCCCGCGTGGTGGATTACGGCCCACTCCCTCTCACAGAGAGGTGGCCTGTGTCCCAGAAGTGGGAACATAAAAGGCTGATTATGTTATGTATGTATGTATGTATAGAATACAGTCAGAAAGTATCCTAAAGAATTGCAAAAACTACCATTGGCAATTACTTTCCTGTAGTTTCTATTACCAGACTGCCCGCCAGCCAGTCTGATGCGTTGTGCAGAACTAACAGAACTAAAATCTACGATCATAATTATGTTTTGTTGAGTAATTCCGTGTTAAATACCCTTTTCAATAAAAAAGAATCATCATAATCGATCTAAGATAAGTTATGCGTGGCCATATGCAAAGATTTTTTTTATTACCATAAATTAGTGCATAACAAACAGTTTGGTTTTACTAGGCGTCGTTCGACTACTGATGATGATGAGTTGAACTAGGACATGTGTGTGTTTTGGGCATCTTTTGCGATTTGTCGATGGCATTCGATTGTGTTCTTCATGGAATATTAATCAGGAAACTGCACCACTACGGAATCCGGAACGCCTCTCCGGATCTGTTTACTTCTTAGTTAAGTGGTAAGATTCAGAGAGTTGATGTTAACAGAAGGAGATCATCCGGATCAGTAGTAAGAATGGGGTCCCACGAGGCTCAATTCTTTGTCCATTTTTATTTCTTATTAAATGTATAAATGACTTGTCTCGTATTATAAAGGAAACACATGATATGGTGTTGTGTTGACGACACTTCACTTTTATTTAAACTCAAACATCAGCAGCTGGTTAGCTGAAAATGTAAATAGCACCCTCGCTGGTTTAATTTTAATAACCTAATTCTCAATTAATATTTACGATAACTCATGTTAGACAAGTAGAAACTAGTGTTCTCATAAAGGGCGAAGAGTTGAAACCGGAAAATTAAAAGGCATAACTTTGGATGTCAAGCTTCAATCGGGACCCCATATAGATAAAGCGTCAAAAAAACGGTAGTTTTGCAGCATACTCCGTAAAAAAATCGTGATGACAGCCCGTTCAGTAAACTTTAGTTATTTCCATAGTGTAATGTTGTAAGGTATTCTGTTGTGGCGAAATGCCGCCGATATTCAGACAATTTTGGTTTTACAAAAAAGGGCAATTCATTTAATTTATAAATTAAGTCCCAGACACTCCCTCAGAGACAACTTTAAAGGGATTCATTTAATGAATGCGCCTTCTCAGTATATTTATGAAAATCTTTTATAAGCACATAAAAATATTCATCTGTTTAAAAAATACAGTGATATCCATAATATAAATACTAAGAACAAACACTTTGTTGTTCCTGCAACCAGAATCTTTTATAAAAAGCGTTAAATATTATATTGAGGACAAAAATGAAAACTGTTTTTATTTTGTTTGCTAAATATTTTACTTTTATTCTTTTCTTTATGTATTAATACTTTTTTTACATATACATACTTTTTTACATATACATATTTTATTTTATTATTGTGAATGTGAGTAAGTACTATGTGGGTCATTGTTTGGAAACGTCGACCCCATCTAGTTTAAACAATATGTTTGACGTGTTTGTACAAATCTACCAACAGAAAAAAAAAATCATTTATAATTTATCATCACATAAAAAAAAAAAAAAAACTACAAACCGACTTGAGAAACTCCTCCTTTTTTTCTTCGGTTAAAAAAATAATGTCCTAGTGATGCACCTATATACATGTACACACAAGCTATTGCCCCCGACTTCGTTTGCCTGTAATTTTAATTTCATGATTATTGTATACAAATATTCAGGATCAAAAGTTGCCTATGTCCTTCTCCAGGTCCCAGGATACCTATGTGTCAAATTGCATAACGATCGGTTCAGTCATAGGGTCTCAACTCGAACAAATTAAAATTTGTTTGGAAAAAAAATCATAGATGGCAGCATGAAATTAACAATAATTAAAAAGCGATATACGGCAGAACTTTGGCTGAATTATGATTGGTAAAAGTCAAAACTTCCTTGTTTAGTGTGCTGCACGTATTTTAAAATTAAAAACAAAATGAAGCCTTTGTCTTCAATTTAAACCCTTTTAATTATAAAAGTAGCCATGTGTTAATAATTTTGTTTAGGTGGCGTTTTACTCAATTGGTCCTGTCATGACAGACCTAATAGGTAGTGTTACTTATTTAAATCAACCAACTTTTTTTTTACATAGAAATAAAAAAGATATCTAACAACATGTTTTTCTGAACCCGGAACTATAATAAAACTTTAAATAAAAGGATTGCACGAAACTTTTTAAAAGTAGGTTGACTCCTAGATGGCGTTGTAAAACTACAGTCTCTGGCAATTAGTGAGTCGCGATGCTACCATCTGTTGAAACCTTGGACAAAGAAAAATTGCCAGCTCAAAATACAGACTTAGGGAGGTTTCATTTCTTTGTATGGGATTGGGTATCTGTACGTAGTATTATATTATCTGTGGTTCAGTGTTATACGCGTGAAAAGCTAATAAAGACAGACTAAAGAGAGTACTTTCGCATTTATAAACACTCAGCGGCACGGAATTTGGCCCAAGCGTTTAGCGTATTATGTATGTTTATGGTCTTAATGACACACGAAGGACATGTTTTTTGTTTTATGAAACTAAGAGGATAGTCGGATACATACATTTAAATCAATAATTCCGAAAAAAATACGTGAAAACTGGCCGCTTGCAGGCGCTGCCGTTTCTCGACTGCAGTGAGGAACCGATTTCTTAAAATTGCGAGAGCAAACAAATCAGTCATCTTGTGCTGAAGTGCACCTAATTCCGCCACTTCCTAGTCTCCTCGTGTACAGACCAGCACCCTAATTGCGTAACACATTTTCGTAAACGTTTACGATTAATCTGTTTGATTTTGACGGTTCAAGAACATTCATTGCGTTCTATATATTGTTGAGCAGAATTTTTATCGAACTCAAGAAGCAATGGATTAGCAATCTGTTTCAAAACGATTCAGATTCCGATTGATTGTGTATTACGCAATTAGGGTGCAGTATGATTGTACCTGATTAATGCGTACCTGAGGGTTGTGTGCGCTACATTTAAAGTTGCAGCGATTTTTCGCTGCATTCGCCCTTGATTCCGAAGCAATACAGCTGGAGCGAATTGAGCTGAAGTTAGAGGGATTACTTTTTTAGGCGTTCATTTTAATATCAAAAATTTTAACTTACCCGTCTTCTACGCGTTCCAGCAACGAATTGAAGAAATGTGTCAAACACGTTAAAGAAACGAGCATTTTTTAGTGCTTACTCTCATAAATTTAGCCACTTCAAGTTGCCCTATGCTTTAGTAAAATTCAGCTTTTATCGGGTTGTTTATGTTTGGCCACATTCTGTGCCGCTGAGTGTATTTTATTAATATGGATAGGTATGGATATAACGTTTATGTACTAACATGCATTATATGCATACACGATACACGTGTTATCCATTAAGAGATACGTAATGAAAATAAAACAGCATTCAATCATGTAGAAATTAACGTTCCTACTTTATGATTGATGAAGAAAGTCTAGGAAATCACAACATAACATAACGCCCGTTTTTCCCGAAGGAGTAGACAGCAGAGGTGTATTATATTGGAACAACATTTCACCGTTATGTTAAAGTCTACCTAATATAAGGGAGCGAGTATATTATAATATCAACCGGGCACAAATCCAGACTCCGGGCTGCTACGGAGTAATAAAAATTCTATTATATAAATATGTGTTACTAGCAGTTCGCACGCGACTTCGTCCGCGTGGTTTTTTATTATCCCCTAATTATAAATTAATCCAGACACGCAGCGAAATACTCCCCAAACACTTAATAACCCCCTTTCGCTGAACCATTTCACCCAAAAACATGCAAGTCTTTATTTTCTGTCAAAACTTTTAGCCTTTTAGAGGATGCTAAAAGTTGACTATTAAAAACCAAATAATTGCAAACTTTATTAATAATTTAAGAATGTATTCTGGCTATGTTTCAAATTTATTAACTCGAGAAGTAAGATTTTTCATAGAAACGAAATGGCCTTTTTTCACCCCTTTAAATGTTGAATTCCTTAAAGCCCCTAAGGACGACGAAAATATGAGGAACAGGATATGAGGAAAAGGGAGGATCCTCCGACCGGATGTCGTATCTGGTGGGCAACTGCCCGATGATTGTTGTCGGGAAGTTGTATATATGCTAGCTGCGCGGTAAACTATGATTGCGCGATGCAGGATTAGTGTGATGCGTTGTTCGCATGTGGCGGTATAGATGCCGCCTCATTTCTCCCCTCCGGAGACCGGAAGTCGATAGTGGACTAAGTCTTGTATCTTGCGATGCTTGCTAATGCCAGTTGGGTTCCACTGGGTTGGAACCGGGTGTCGCATAGTTCGCGGTGAGTTGCAGAGCAACTCAAAAGATTATTTTTTTCTGAATCAAGGTTTTTTTCCTGTATTTTCGTGCCTTTGTTCTTAACGTACATTATTTGGCCACAGTTGTATGGAATAAAAAAACACCTCCTTTCACCACCCCTTGCGGGGTGCAAGGGGTGGCGTTTTAAATGGTAGTACGAGGGCTGCACTAAAAGTATCGGGAATGGAATATTTCCACTGTTCCTGTCATATTAAAATCTTTTTTATTGAAAACTCCTTGGTTTTAAAAATCGAATATAATTTATTTATTTAAAAAAAGATTCTCGGTCTTGTCACAAGGTTTTGTCAAACTTGTTTAGTCGTTGAGAAAATGGAATTGACTCGAGAAAATTCAAGAGCGATGATTTATTATGACTTTCGAAGTGGTTTGATACAAAAGCAGTGTGTTGACCGGATGATTTCTGCATTTGGTGATGAAGCTCCATCCAAAACCACAATTTATCGCTGGTTTGCTGAATTTCAACGTGGACGTGTCAAGCTCAGTGATGATCACCGTCAAGGTCGTCCAAAAACTGCAGTCACCCAAGAAAACGTTGATGCTGTGCGTAAGCTGATTGAGTAAGATCGACATGTGACATACCGCGAAATTCAGGCAACTTTAGACATTGGCATGAGTCAAATACAAATAATCTTGCATGAACAATTAGGTGTAAAAAAGTTGTTTTTCCGATGGATACCGCATTCGCTCTGTGAAGAGCAAAAAGCGGCTCGCGTTACTTGGTGCATCAGAACTCTCGAAAGATTCCACGCAGGATCCTCAAATGCTGTATACAACATCGTATCAGGTGACGAATCCTGGATATACGCGTACGACCCCGAAACAAAATACCAGTCACGAGTTGTTCGAAAATGAGTTAAAGCCAACAAAAATTGTTCGTTCACGGAGTGTTGCAAAAAAAATGGTGGCCACGTTTGTCTCCATAATGGCCATGTTACGACTATTCCTCTTGAGGGACAAAGAACGGTTAATGCAGAATGGTATGCTAGCTTTTGTTTGCCACAGGTCGCTTCTGAACTCCGTAAAGAGAACTGCAACCGCCGCATCATCCTCCATCACGACAATGCGAGTTCTCACACCGCACACAGAACAAAAGACTTTTTAGAGCAAGAAAACATAGAATTATTAGACCATCCGCCGTATAGCCCCGACCTAAGCCTATACTTTCCCTAAAATAAAGAAAAAGTGGCGTGGACAGAGATTTTCATCACCTGAAGAAGCTGTGGACGCCTACAAAACGGCCATTTTGGAGACCCCAACTTCCGAATGGAATGGTTGCTTCAATGGTTGGTTCCATCGTATGGAAAAATGTGTCAAATTTCGCGGAGAATACTGCGAAAAGCAATAAATACATTTTTAAATAGTAATGTTGTGTCACTTCCTTGATTCCCGAAATTTTCAGTGCCGCCCTCGTAATAATGATTAAGGTCTTGATTATTTATTCATACATAAGTATTCGGGACAAGTTTCAAGTGAATTAACCAAATGGATAAGATTTTGCACCCCCACAGGGGTGGAATTTTGGAAAATCATTTGCCATGCTTCCATAACTTTAACATTATTTATACCATAACAACATCACGCCTTGTTTCCCCGAAGGGTTGGGCAGAGGTGTACCTATAGTACACCCACATTTCGCCAGTTATGTTTAGGTCCCATGTAATAGGGGGCGAGCCTATTGCCATCAACCGGGCACAAATCCAGACTCCGGGCTGCTACTGAGAAATTCCAGATAGAAAAATCCAATAACACGTTGCCCTTACACGACACGTTATTCTTTATTTTCGGTTTTTAAGTATAAATTCTGAGTTTCGAGTTAATTAACTCAAATTCGCATTAAAATTCTTCCATACAAACTGGTATAGAGTGCCATCTCACGGGATTTTTATGACGACCTGTCACACGTAGCGCCACCTGGATTTCATGTTCCATAACTAACCATACTATTATACCTTTATTAATTGTACTATAAACTATTTTCGTTTGATTGCTTTTGCATATATTTTCCGTAGTTGTAGATTGATCCATGCAAAACCATGTTTGGTAGTTTGAAATTAATTTTACAGAAGTTTGTAAATAAAAACTGATCCACATGAAATGTAATCAATCTACAAGCATGGAAAATGTGCACATTTATTCTTTTAGATATTCTGCAAAGGTTAATTTAGCTTATAATGAAACAAGGTTGCTGTTGAATATTCAATTCATAGATATATTTTCACGTTGCAAATTACAAAACGTATCCCAGGCCAGTTTTCGCTTTCTTTTGACAGTTTCAAATTTTGACATTTGTAATTTTCTATAGCAATCGATTAAATAAATCGATAAACCCAAAAAAAAATCTGCCCCTAAGTAATTTAAATTTAAGTCTTAAAATTAAACTTAATTGAAAATACACACATCAACAGAATCAAGGGATACCTTAATCCTAAATTATTTACGAATCTATAGTTTTAAATCTGTTTAGTTTCTATAAAAAGTTTATATACAGATTGAAACCTCATTTATTATATTCTCTAAATTTAAAAATGGAAATAAAAAAACAAAAGAAACAACAAATTACGGCGGCAAAATTGTTAGTAATTCGTTACGCTAAGAAAAGACAAAATTGTTTTATTAATATTAATTTATGAAAAGGGCTGAGATTGATTTTCTTTTTTAATTTAACGTGTCGTGTGAGCTTTAAGAGTCATGTCACGTCGTCAATTGAGTCGAGATGAAATGTTACGAGCCGTGGGCATGTTAGAAAATGGTGCTATTCAACGCATCGTTGCTGAGGCCCTATACACCAGCCAAAACGTGATATCAAGGTTGTGGTCACGTTATCGCAGTTCTGGGGATGTGACTGAACGGCACACTGGTAGATATCGTGTTACTACGCAGAGACAGGATCGATTTCTCCAAATGACCGCCAGAAGACAAACCAATATCACAGCGATGCAACTAGTACAAAGGCTCCAGGAGGACCATCAGCTGCTGGTAAGCGACCAAACCGTGCGAAAGAGGTTGCACGAAGTTGGTCTTCATGCTCGAAGACAGCTCCGTGTTCCAGCATTGCGAAGTGGCAATCGCGGTCGGCGGCTTTCGTGGGCTCGGGAGCATTTACCATGGAGTGACGAACAATGGTCTCTGGCGTTGTTCACGGATGAGTCCCAGTTTGGGTTTCATCCGGATTCACGAAGAACACACGTTTGGAGATCTCCAGGGATAGTTAGCCGTCTACGGCACCCTCAGGAGGTCCACTCATACCAAGGCGGGACAATCATGGTGTGGGCAGGAATTCGTTTTGGCGGACGAACCCAGCTCGTATGGATCCTAGGCAACATGACTGCACAAAAATATCATGAGGAGGTAGTAGAGCCTGTTATTGTCCCACACAGAATCCAAATGGGCCAGGAATTTCTACTCATGCAAGATAATGCTCCTTCCCATACGGCGCGTTTCGTGTCGGCCGCTTTCCGAGACCACAATATTCAAGTTTTGGATTGGCCTGCACAGTCGCCCGACTTAAATCCTATCGAGCATGCCTGAGACATGATACAACGAAAAGCTTTGAGAAATTTCCCGCCAAATTTGACGACGGAACAACAACTTTACGAACACTTGCAAAGAACATGGTACCTCATAACGCAACAAGACATTGACAATTTAATTTTAAGTATGAACAATCGATGTCGATGTGTAATTAATGTAAGAGGTGGCAACACTGATTATTAATAATTAGATTTTATAAGAGATTTTTTATTAAAATTAAATGTTTTATGAGAAGAAAATAAGTTTTTTATCATAATAATTATCTACGGCGATTTTAAAAATATATATTTTTATTTAAAACAAAAGAATCACAATTTTTTTAAGATTATTATTAAGGACCTTAAAATAACCTATTATTCTTCCATTTACCTTAACAGAAAATTCTTCATAGATTAATAGATATTTGATGAAATATTAAATATCCCTAGATTTTGTTGATGTGTGTAAATAAGAAATTAAAATAGCAATTTTAAACAGCCATTAAGTCTAAGTCGTTTTGTAGAGACATCTAGTGAGTCCTATGTGAAATATTTGCCTAAAGTTTACAGAGCCAGATTAATAGATTGCGCACCTAAAAAAATTGCTGTGTACGTAAAGGCTGTTTTACACTATGCAACGGATTTTAATGCGGTTTTTACCATCATTATAGGATCTATTCCGGAAGGTTAATGTGTAAAATAAAGGAGATGTTCCAAAATGTATGGAGCCTGGGCCAGGTCCTTGTACACTATACTTAACAATAGGGAAACACATTTAAAACAGTTCTCAACTATCCAATTACTTTGAAATGACTTTGTTTGCTGTTGAATAAATATATGTACTTGAAATTGCAACACAACAAAAACCCGTCATGGCGGAAAGCTGCCATTTTGGTTGATTAATGACGTTTGACATGACGAACAAATGTGACTGAAGTGATACTGTTGTGACAGCTGACAGTTCTCTCTCTAGGTTCAATGGTAGATCTATGGTGGACTGCCAGTGTTTTTAAAGCACAGAGGAACCAAATCCGCCATAACGCCATGTTGAAAGTCGATAATTGATTTGTTTGACAATTATCTACCACAACAGTATACATTTAAATGAATTATCTGTATTTTTCCTGAATTCTACTTCTATTTTTCTCTTTTTTTTTGAGGTAGTGTACATAGACTTGGCCCATTTTAAAACATCGCCTTTATATTTAACTTCCATACATGTATAACATCGTAATCTCGATGTTTTGTCAAATAGGGCCGGTCGCTTGTATTCAAATAAACGCAACATAGAGTTTCTAGTAGAAGGCAATTAAGACTGTATTAAGAATATGCACTAAACTATTGTTTTTTTTTTCTTCTAGATATTGCTACGCGGGACTTAGGAAAAAGATCAAATTAGAAGTGCCACAGTTACCTGATTTGGGTGAATCATCCAAGGTATGTTTTTCGAACAATTAATACCTTAACTCTTCTACAATTAATTAATCAATACCAAATAGAGTAAACTTTTACCTACTGAAGTAGGTAATTACCTGGTAGGTATCGATATCTAAAAGCATGCACGAAAAAAAGTTAAACAAAGTTCGGAAACCGAACCCAGCTTATTTGGGAAAAAGCTGGCATCCTTTGTGATGAGAACATCACAATTTTATTTGTTAAAGTTCGTGTATGTGAACTTAGAGGGTTGTATTGATGATTTTAATGATTATAATTCTGTAAATACATACTTGTTACGGTCGTGAATCATATCATGTTCAACATACAACCTGACACTGACCTGCAAATTGCAAAAAACGTAACAAAAATTGAATCTCGCGGGTAGCCTGGCGCTTCTCCCTTTAGAATATCGATACTTACCCATTGCGTCTGCGTCCCATAAGTAACAAAAAAAAACACCGTAGACTTAAATGCAACTTAAAAACGAAATAATAAATCTCGACAATAATTATTGTTTACGGTATCGCGGAAATTTGTCGGTTTGTGTATTATGTGTACATACGACAATCAAGTCAATCAGCGAGCCACAGATTATGAATTACTTACCATCGCCTTTTATTTTTTGGGTGGGAGATCATCAAAAGAAATCCCGCTCTGGGCAGAGCCGGAGGGCGTGTCAGATTTTTACTGACTAAAACCCACCCGTGTTCCTTCAGTTGCCTGTGCCAGGGCCACGGTATCTCTTTCAAACAACCCGCGACCCTGGCAGGCATCGGCCTTATCGGGCATTAAGTGTCGACATCTCTTTGAGGCGCGCGTGGTACACGACGCGCCGTCGACCCAGGCCTGGTCTGGCCTGGTCAGGCCTGGTAACACATTGTTTGCCGTCCGCAATCCCTCGCCTATGGTGGCCGGGAATCTGCAGGCGATTCCCGACGCCCAGGGCGTCTCCTGCGGCGACTAGGGGCGTGAGAACGCAAGGTTTGCCTCTCCCTCAAGCGCTCCTCCTCCTTTTCGAGCATTACTATCGCCTACTCACTCGATTTGCGATTGGCCATTTGTATTAAAGATGCAAACAAAAGTTGCAATGTAATTTGCACTTTGTCCTGTATGGCATTGAGTTTGTCGATCCGAAACTTGATCATAATCTCAGATTCTGAATTATGTAATCCCTTTTTTTGCAGGAACCAACTGCGGCATCAAGAGAAAACGAGAGGATAGTTTGTGATTGGGCCGAAACAAAATTAGGTATGTACCAAATCCGAAGTCTTACAAAAAGTCGTTTGCTTTTAGGCATATTAACTTAGCATAATATCATGTCACTATTCCCTATTCTATTTTGCCAGTAGAGTCAAAGTGTCATGTAATAGGAGGTGTACGTATTGCCGTTAAACGGGCACAAATTCGAAAGTAAAAGAAATACATCTGATAAGGCTTGTTTTTTGACATTTTAAACGTAGGTATCTCTGTACAGACGACAGGCAATCTCAGTTTTATTTTCTACTCTTATATCTTTTAAACAGAGTAGGTAAACATACAACGCACAAAAATTCTGCCCCACTAACTAAATACGCCTCGCAGACCTCATGCGCCGCAGACTCGAGCGCAAAATAATCATTCTTGAGTTAAAACCTCAGAAAAGACTGGTAAAAATATAATACATATATTTATTTTAACTTATCAACCAATTTTATAAAAATCTGCGAATTGTTCTAAACGTGTATATGTTTTAGGCATGAAGTTCTCGAGTGTATCGGAGCTGTCTCGGCACCTCATGTCGGCGACTATGCAGCACGCCCCGCCCGGACCCGCCAGCGCGTCCCCGCCGCCGCTTGCGCAGACTCACGGTACGGACCATTCATTATTGAACTTATTTTAACAATCCCTTAATGCACCTTTTCACAGGCATCGATGACGAGCAGTCGATATTGATCACCTCAAAATACGTCATTTCAGATGATAATGTCCGGAAATAAGTCAATAATCATATCACCTCATGTAATATGTCGGATTGACTTCAGTCTAGTTGCACATTAACTTTTTCAATTCGATGAAACAAGGCAAAAATGACTTGGTAGATTTGTTAAAATTGGTTACGAAATAAAGGAAATAAATAGCAAAAAAACAAAAATCAAGCTTGCTCAAAGAAGTCAAACCGGTGATCCTACAGGCCACGAGGATGGCTGATGGTTATCCCTTAATGCACATGTGTCGAAGGTTTTATTCTTTTTTACTCAGAAGCAGGTCAAAGCAAGTGAGGAACGGGGTGTAAAAGAAATACTGATAATGAATTCATTTATTTATAAAACTGGATTAGGTATTGTAATAGTTTCGCCTTTTTTTTTAGGTTTAAAAAAAGCATTGGGAAAGTTTCCAATAGTAATAGTTTCCAGTAGTTTAACACTTAAAACTAAATATTCACTGTCACATCAGTTATTGCAATCAATATTTTCGTACAAAATAGCGAGGATTCATCATTTCATTTGGTAATATTGATTTATTAATCACGGATCTCTTCCTACCAATGTGTACGCAAAGATATACGGCGGAACATGTTAGAACTTTTCTGCACCTGATTATTAATGTACATCAGAACGTTCGGCCAATCGAGGTAGGGAGGTGGCTGCTACTCCAGTTTTTTGTGACGATTTGGTGACTCACAAAGATGCCAGCCAAATAATTTGTGACAGTACAGTTCGAAAGTTAGAAGCATTTATGTATGGCCGAACGTCCTGATATCAGAACGTTCGGCCAACCTGAATCTCCATAACTGAGGACCTTAGAGAAACTGTTATTGAATAAGGATTTAGTGACGAGTTGGTGACAAACAACCACTACTTTACTTTTACTCGTAATGCCACCGGTTAAAAGTAAAATGACCTTTAGCTCCCGGTATATCAGGACGTTCGGCCAACCTGATCTCCATAACTGAGGACCTGAGGGAAACCATTAATGAATAAACATTTAGTGACGGCACTGAAACGAATTTATATTGCTTTAGTTTTTTTTGTGACGACCCCATTCAATTGTAAATTGAAAATTAAACATTTAACCTCAAAACATTGGGATTATCGATTCCTTCACAACGAAGAAGCCTAGAAGAACCGTTAATGAATAAAGATTTAGTGACTGCCCTGAAACCAGTTTGTAATGCTTCAGGTTTTTTTGTGACGACCCCATTTATTAGTAAATTGAAAATTAAACATTTAACCTCAAAACATTGGGATTGTCGATTCCTTCACAATGAAGAAGCCTAGAGGAACCGTTATTAAATAAAGATTTAGTGACTGAACTTAAACCAATTTGTATTGCTTTAGGTTTTTTTGTGAGGACCCCATTCAATAGTAAATTGAAAATTAAACATTTAACCTCAAAACATTGGGATTGAAATAGGGTGACCATGTATTTTAACGGAACAAGTATTTATCGTATACCTAGGTACCTACTCAATACGTCGAAATAGTTGAAATAAGGTGGTCACCTTACATCAACTATTTCTATTATTATGTAGATATTCCAACGAATCAGTGTCCACTTGCGTAGTTTTTGTTTTATTTTGGCCGAGTCTATTAAGGTCTAAAAAAAAACTATAATCCACAAAAGCGGTAGTTAGGTAGGCAGGTATATCCTAATTTGTACTTTTTAAAATAGTCGTTAAATTGGGTCACCACGATAGAAGAGACCCACTCGATCAATATTTATTTCGTTGGAATATCTACATGATCACCTTATTTCAACTATTTCGAAGTATTGAGTACCTAGAAACACAATAAATACTTGTTTCTTTAAAATACATGGTCACCCTATTTCAATCATCATCCGCCATTGCGCCATTTTATAGATTCATCGTAAATCAGTAAAAATACTTGCACCATTGCACTGAAAACCTGCAGAGCAGTTACTTATTCTCGACGACTGCAACACATCAGGGGTTTTTACGAGTTTTCTAGGCTTTTTTGTTGTGGAGGAATCGATAATCCCAATGTTTTGAGGTTAAATGTTTAATTTTCAATTTACTATTGATGGGGTCCTCACAAAAAAACCTAAAGCAATACAAATTGGTTTAAGTTCAGTCACTAAATCTTTATTTACTAACGGTTCCTCTAGGCTTCTTCATTGTGAAGGAATCGACAATCCCAATGTTTTGAGGTTAAATGTTTAATTTTCAATTTACTAATAAATGGGGTCGTCACAAAAAAACCTGAAGCATTACAAATTGGTTTCAGGGCAGTCACTGAATATTTATTCATTAACGGTTCTTCTAGGCTTCTTCGTTGTGACGGAATCGATAATCCCAATGTTTTGAGGTTAAATGTTTAATTTTCAATTTACAATTGAATGGGGTCGTCACAAAAAAAACTAAAGCAATATAAATTCGTTTCAGTGCCGTCACTAAATCTTTATTCATTAATGGTTTCCCTCAGGTCCTCAGTTCTGGAGATCAGGTTGGCCGAACGTCCTGATATTCCGGGAGCTAAAGGTCATTTTACTTTTAACCGGTGGCATTACGAGTAAAAGTAAAGTAGTGGTTGTTTGTCACCAAATCGTCACTAAATCCTTATTCAGTAACAGTTTCTCTAAGGTCCTCAGTTATGGAGATTCAGGTTGGCCGAACGTTCTGATATCAGGACGTTCGGCCATACATAAATGCTTCTAACTTTCGAACTGTACTGTCACAAATTATTTGGCTGGCATCTTTGTGAGTCACTTAATCGTCACAAAAAACTGGAGTAGCAGCCAGCTCCCTACCTCGATTGGCCGAACGTTCTGATGTACATGATTATTATCTTGTCATGTTTAAACAAATATCTTTACTTAGGTACTTACTTAAAACAGTGAAATGATTGCCAGGAATTTGCGACGTTGCCAATGGCTTGGCAAATTCATTTGAGTCTTTCTTTTTGTACCGGCACGCCGTCAATACGTCAATTTTGAGTTTTGGTTAAAAATTCAACACAGACCAGGTTTGTGTCTAGGGCTAAAGGTTTTAAGTTTGTATGCGATCAATGTAGCGGCAATACCTATTGTATTAATAATGCAAAGAACTACCGTGCATCATTATGTTATATTTGTCTACTTTCAGCACCAGCAGATGACGCAACAAGTCGACAATTAATAAAGCATCTGAAACGAAAAATACAGGTTAGTGATAAAAGTAAAGGAACATTTTTTATGGTATGGGCCAGTGGTAACGGGTTGCAGGTGATTTTACCTGTTATTTATGTTTGATCGACAGACACAAGGAACTCCTGGAAGGCCTAAAAAGAACAAGGGCCAAGAAGCGTCGGGAGAATCCCCTCCGTCCACGTCGTACGCGGGCCACCACCAGCCGATGAAACACGAGAGCGAGCCCATGCAGGACATGAGCTACGGGTACCCGCAGCCGCCCTACGCGCCCGTGTACGACGTGCGCCCGCCCATGCAGCCCTACTCCGTGCCCCCGCGTGCGCACCCGACGCATCCGCCCCACCCGCCGCACCCGCCCCACCCTCACTCGCCCCATCCGCCCCACCCGCACCCGCCCCACCCTCACTCGCCCCACCAACACCCGCCCCACCCGCACGCCCAACACGCGCCGCCCGCGCCACACCCCGCGCTGCCGCTACACGAGTACCGGCCCGACCCCTACGTGTTCGAGCCCACGTACGCGCCGCATGACCTGACGCGTCCGCCTGACACACAGCACAACCTGCCTATCAACCTCAGCAGCGACGCGTCGCTGGACCTGTCCACCGAGCGCACAGAGTGGGCGCGGCGCCGTCCGCCCGAACCGCCGCCGACTCGCGTGCCGCTGCCGGGCAAGAAGCTCATCCTCGAGACCTACCACAGCGAGACGCGCGCCGCCTCGCCGCGCTGCCAGCCCGACGCGCGCCAGCACGCTACCGACGACTTCCCGCGCACCGAGTACCTGCCCAAGAAGATGCGCGCCGCCGAGATCCTGGGCGGTAAGCAAGCGGCCGCGCGCCAGGCGCTGGCCGGCCCGCCGCCCGCGCCCCCCGCGCCCCCGCAGGTGCTGCCCGCGCCCCCGCCGCTCGACGCCGCGTGCAGCTCTGGGCCCGCGCCCGCTGACACTCCCGTTCGTCCCGAGGTTGCTTTTTTAGAGGATCCAAAAAACTTAACGAGCCGGTCCAAAAGCACCGCCGCGGCGCTGGCCCGGGAGCAACAGGAGGCGGCGAGTCCCACACGGTCGGTGAAGGCTCCGATGTCCAAAGCCGAAATGCTACACAATAAATTACGGAAATCGAGCGGCCGAGCCAGTGGACCCTCGCCGGATCGCGCGGGATCGCCCGAGCGAACCGCGACGCCTGATTCGTGTTGCGGTCTAGATGGGATTAACATCAAAACGGGGATGATTTGTGAAGAGAAACACTCGGAAATTCTCAACAGGGAACGTGTGATCAGCATATGTAACATTGATAAACATGATTTAGACGATTATTTGAACGAGGGTAACAGTCAGGAGCACGAAGAAGAGTTACTGCAGTATTTTCATCACCGCGCTAATCAGCAGGCCCAAGCCCAAGCGAACGCCAGCACGTCGGATAACCCAGCTGCTTTTTTAGAACGAGGCCAGGACCCACACGACGACCATAGTCAGGGCAAAAACGAAAAGATATCGCAGCTCAGAGAGTTATTAGCTAAAAACTTAAAAAACCAGAGTGGGTCTAGTTCTCAAACTATGCAAAACAAACAAGAGTCCCAACTTTCTCAGCAAAACTCACAGGAGCCTCCGCCCATGAAGACTACTATTTCTGAAGGCGCCTTTAAGCCGCTTGGGACAAATGAGCCAGAGACGAATGGGCCAACTTTAACTAATCAGACTGCTATGAACGTCCACAAGCACAGTAATTCGAATCCGAATCAAAATGGCACGACTTTATCATATGCCAATGATACAGTATCCAATCAAATGCCTGGTAATGTCGGAGGGCCACATCTATATAACGGTCATTGTCACAATGAACCGCAGAGTCCAACTACCAGAACACAACAATACGAGTTTGTGCCAATTTCTGATGGATGTCATTCTCCAGGAAACTTTCATTCCAAATCACCGCTAGGATTCGGACAGAGGGGTCATAGTCCAACTAAGGTGAATAAGCAAATAATGATGGGCGGTTCGTTACAGACTTCTCCTATATCGCACTCGCACAGCACTGCCGCGAGCCCTTTTGTTAGTCCGCGAAACACCCCGGTGCCGCGCTCGCGACTGTGTCCTCGACCGATACCTAAACACAATGGAAGGAAACGCCGAAATCCTCTGTCCCTGGGTGTGACGGATCCGTGTTCCAAACAGTTTGCTATACCCAACGATCAAAAGTTTATGAGCAAAGCGCAACTCTGTGGTCCTGGCAAGTACTGCCAACCAATCTCCGCTCCTCCCTCGCCGAACATACTTACACAATACAAAAATCATATGTACACGTGTCCATCAGGAATATCTAATGGCTCCAATAACCTGTGTTTGAATTTTTTACCCAACGCACCATTTCGAGATCACATAAATGGAGACCAGCCATTGTCTGCTGATCCTTTGTCGAGTGAGGTTAGCCAGTTTTTCCAAGAGTCACTAGTTACTTATAGATCAGGACCCGATACGTTCAGATCACAATCAGTACCTCTGAAGCAGGGAATGGGAAATATGGGACTATTGAGTTATAACAACACTCCAGTAGGATCAGTTCCGCCGACACCAGTCCCCAACGAGTTTTGTGACTTCGGATCTCTTGCCGATGCTTGTGACATATCAAAAGCTGGACTTAACCGAGAAACGCTCGACAAAATATATGACGCTATCGACAGCAGTAACGACGTGCTCACTACTAGCGCCACACAAAGTATTCTTAATTCTAATGACACTTTGAGCAACGGTTGTGATCCCCTCCCTGAACATCAGATACTTTCGGATGAGCAATTGACTTCAATAATACCGAGTGGTGACGATTTGCTCGAGAGAAGCAATCAGTTCAACCAATCGTTCACAAACGACAGCGCCGCCGCTGACAATGTGGAAGATTTCCTTAAACGAGCAAATAGTATTGAGTTTGATTTATCGGAATTAGTAACGGAAAAAAATAAATACTATACATCACGATCGGTCCCGAGTACACCGCTGCCCTACAAACGTACCGCGCCCAACTTGCAAATCGATTCTCGCCGCTCCAGGGAACTGTTTACTGCCGAGAATTACTCCAACGTATCGAACGGCATATCCTCGAAATCTGTGCCATCTACTCCTCAGTTCGCGGAGGACAGAAGCGTGTTTAGTTACAGCAACAGGGATTTTCTAATAAACGGTAACTCGGTGTGCGGCTCCGCGCAACTGCACGAGAGCGTGGTGGACAGCGAGCAGGGCCTGGCGTCGCCGCTGCACGACATGCTGCGCGAGGACATCCTGGGAGAGACGCTCACGCCCGCCTTGCTGGCCGACCTCGACAAGATGGACCCCACTCCCTATGTCGATCTCTAGTCCGCTGTTTCAATATCATCACTTGTATATATGTAGTATAATAATATAAGTTTGAGTTTGTACAGATACCGATAAATGGATATCTGCAGAGTACAATGTATTTGTATGCCTTCAGTGAAGGCAAGTGCTAAGTTGTGCATACCTAGTTTAAATTTGGATCGCACACTCCCAAAAATTGAGTCAATAACCAATGCACTATAATATTGTGATAATAATAAAAGCTATGTGACATCAATTATTAGAGTAAGCATAAGCAAAACACAATTTTTTTTTACGGCTTTGTCTAGGTTGCCTATTCGTTGAGCCACCAAGAAACTATTGGCAATGTATTTTCTGTCAAAATATTTGACAATATTTGTTGGGAGAAGTATTTTAAAGTGAACATGCTCTATGAACTTTAAAGTGACAGATATGTATGTTGCTGTTATCTTATCCCAATAAATAGGTATGGTAAA
Organism: Dasypolia templi; assembly: GCA_963555695.1. NCBI lineage: Eukaryota > Metazoa > Arthropoda > Insecta > Lepidoptera > Noctuidae > Dasypolia > Dasypolia templi. The sequence goes on along the minus strand of OY743144.1, from coordinate 17,095,515 downwards.
CATTACATGGATGGAGTTAGAGTTGAATCATTTATTTTATTTCATATTAACTTAGATTGATTATTGCGCTTTGAACCGCGGCTCAGCTGACGACATGCGCAGAATGCGTGATGCTACGGACCACATAATATAATAATATATGTATTTTAACACAAGACGAAAATACGAAGACTATAGACACGTTCAGCCTGATATGAAATTGACTAATTATATACAAATATACGCACTGTCGGTAGATACGTAATTATTGTTATTTGTACTTGCTAGTTTTAGGCTATATTGAAATTTTTAAGTGTTTACCGACTGTATAGGTTATTACAATATCGGGCATACCACCTGCAAACTAAAAATACGATTTAAAAAACAATTTTACAGCTGAACGTAAATCAGTGTAAATAATAAAATATTTAATGTTATTGATTGTTATTCAATTAATTTAAAATCAAGATGTTTTATACCAAAATTGATCTTGTACATTCTTCTTCTTGCTCTATGCTTATTACTCGTAATGCTGTATGTGTAAAGTCCATAATTTATTGAACTAGATTGATTTTATTAGTTCTTGCAAGGCTAGAAAATGTTTTAGTTTTCGATCTTCTATTTGCAATGTGTATGATGCGCGTGCGCTGTAGAACATTATAAGTTGTGTTATCTAACAGATTGATCACAAAAACTCTGCTTCTATTGTAACACAAGTCTAAGTGAAAGGTGGTATGTGATTCGTGACAATATCTGCGCTCATTGTTATCACAAAGAAACATCGAAATTTTGATACCTATTTTATATATGAACTAGTGAGATACAGTCAATAGTGATACTAGCTGACCCGTTCCATCACCAACATCTTGTGAAAGTAGCTAAAGTACGTAGTTATAGTGTTTAACCAGACCAATGCAGCGTGCCAAGCGCGCTTAGTAAATTAGAATTGGTTTTTCATAGGAAAAATGATAAAATAGCATATAGTTTATGAAAAATGAATTTATTGTAAGTTAGCACAAAGATTTAATATATTTTATTATCACATAGGAATTTTACTGATATACTAAATTTACATTGATCGCATCAAATGCGGGATAAAGAGTTGAACCTGCCAAAGTGGCTACAGTGAGCTTGTAAGGCGGAAAATTACTTTTGTGTTGTGTTTCATTAGTATTGAAGCCGGTCGTAATTATAAACTAAATAACAAATCCAGCTATAAAAAAGATAAGCGAGTAGTGAAAATTTGTTAAATTTGTTCATTAAATCACACTTTAAAACATAGGCTTATAGATAGGTTATTTTAATTCGTCCGCCTTTTACTTCTAATTTCATTATTTTCACTACTCTCTTTATTATTAGCGTTGAATGCATCAAGTATAATGAATAATGGGGATGATGACATTTTTTTATTATTTTAAACTCAAGAAAATATTTGATCCCAAATAGTGCAAACAATATTATTGAAAGTGTAGAAGCTTGACAAATTTGCTAAGTTATAAACGTTATAAAATAAGTGTTAGGCAAGGACAGCACTATCGTAAAAGTGACGTCACGAATATGTAACTTCATACTAGCGCCATACATTGTCCGTACCGCGCGACAAGCACGGAAATAATCCCCTACAGAAACTTTTAAAGCGTGGAGCTCCTTCATATCTAAACGATATTTTTTAATATCTCATTTTTGCAAAGCCTTCTTTGAAATTAAATTATTTTTTCGAACATTTTTAATATTAGTCATCATCCCTATTCTGTTTTAGAACTATTATAATTAAAATCACTAAATGAAAATGGTGTTTGGTTTGAGATAAAATTATGTATAAATTGCAAGAGATTAGGTATTATTATGTGTATTTAGCGAGGTATAATAATTTATAGATTAAGCACATTAACGCAATTTTTTTTTTTTTATTGTCGGTAGTTCAAAGACCGGCTTCTAACAATATATAAACAACAAAACAAAAAGGCCTAGCGAAATTGTTGTGTATTTTGTTATATTTCATTGTAGGTATTATTTCAACCATGAAACCGTTTACTAACGTGTAAAAGACATAACAATTCTATGTTTAAATGAATTTCCTCAACCTGTGCCTCAATAAGGAATGCTATAGTAAAAAATGCCCTTTTAAAGCTTAGTAGTTGGTTTCTTATAACGCTAGTACAAAACACACTGATTCGACAGGGATATACCTAGGTATATGTAAGTGAAAACGAAGACTGCTTAAAGTTTGTAGAATATTTCCAACACAAAGAAATAACTTGTCATGATCACTTCGTCTCGAGGAACATGTACACAACGAATAACCTCAGTGATCAGATCAGTGTTATTCCAATTTGGTACAACTTACCAAAATCAACTAGTACCTAATTACTGTTAAGTTGTACATTTTTTTAAGTCTCTTCTCTCGTAAGTTAAGAGTTAAGACGTTGAAGCACTTTGTAAATATTTAAAAAAAAAATCAATTTCCCATTGTTTCTATACGATTATCGTCCACATTTAAATGAATGAACATTCATCAAATCCCTAATTTTAGTAAATATAGATGTCAGATTGTAAATGTGCACTTCAAAATGACAATGTGTAAAGAAAGAGAAAACTATATGTGTTTATTGTAAGTACGGCAATTATCTTTTCATTGTGTGTTGTCATTTAATTGCATCTCTTGTTATGCCTGTCTTAACGTTTAAACTAAATTTTACATTTACTCTGTTCTTACATATACCCGATGTATAAGATGATTATAGACAATATAAAATTCCGTCGTAAGACGTTAATTAACATAACTCTTAACGAAAAATCCACACCGATTAACTTGTAATGTATTAAACTTATAGGTTATGTTAAAATTAAGAATATTGAAGATAAAATCAATAAGGTGTGTTGAATTTAAAACATAAATTAATAAATTGCGTCTGTATTTCCGCTTTCTTTCGAAACAAAATGAATGAGATTGTCTATTTCATTAATCGTAAATATTTACTATATTATATTATTATACAATTTCTTTCGCGCACATTGTTTGAGATATTTAATATTTCTGCGTACCTTTATATATGCGTTATTTAAATCCTACTTATGTTAATATGTCGTCGGCACCAGCTCTTACCAATGTAAGTCCTAATTGTGTGTGTTAAACTTACAAATCGCAAACGAAAGTTATAAAAAACCGTATTCTCGACTATAGATGGACGCAATGAATATTGTTGAAGGTCATTGCTTTTTGAATGTGTAACGCTCTTACACTGATCGCCGTTAGTACTTCTTGAAGCCATTTAATACTTAATAACTATCACAATAACATGTACAATGCCATTGAAAGCCATTCCATTGCAAATTGAAACCAAATCAATATTCGGTACACAGTATAACCGACCTTTGTCGAAGAAGAACAGGTACATAACCAAAGCTCGACATAACAAATAGTAATTTTTGTAGTATAACCTTTTTTTTTATTTACATGAAAATTTACTATGATTTCATAAAAAAAAAGAGATTGATTATGCTGCCTTTGTAAAATCAAGTAACGGCAGCCCTTTAATTATTAAAATCTGTGGGCAGATTAGATTTATTCTCAAAAATACTATTCACATGTTTAAAATTAAACCCATATATTATCTTAATAGATTAGTTTAATTTATTAAAACGCATCACGATTTGGATACTATTGCAGTGGATAATGGTCTAAATGGTACGTTATTCGCCTTTTAAAACATATTTGAAATCAATTTATAAAACAAATAAATTTACATTTAATGTTTTTAAGAATAGGACATTGTTTAAATATTAATGTGTACCTGTAGATAGTTATTATTTGTGTTTGATGTCTTTACTCTTAACGAAAAAAACAATTATTTAAGACATAAGTGTAAAATGATTTTGTTAAGAATTCATGTTTTTTTTTTCTAATCCAAATATATTTTGTTCAGAAATGTATAATTTTAATTTATTATGTATGTAACTTTAATAAAATTCAAGATTTGTAATACTTAACAATATTTTTTTAATGTAATTGTTAAACTTAATACATTATACAATAGATGGTTTAATTATAATTGATAACATGATTTCTTCTAGGAATATTTGTTAAAATGTAAAATATGTTTTTATAAAAGTACTAATGTGACATGATGAAGTTTATGTTGCTAAAATAAATCATTGTTTTGTAAATACAGCATTAAACATTGGTTGACACGTATTAATACATGACACCATTTTATTTTTATTGCAACTATGTTGTTCTGTTAATTATTGTTTTTATTTTCTAAATATTTTTTTATGAATGTATGATGATAATACATATTAGCTATATTAAGCATAACTAGTTGTAAGTGAAGATATCCATGTTGTTGATTAGTCTTTTATGGATGTTGATTTACACCATTTGCTATGCAGTGATAATAAATGGTACGATAGTAAATGCCATTTTGTTTTATTAAAACCCCCTTTTTTCCTATAGGTCAGTTAAAATACAAATCGTTTTAATACACTTCAAACAAAAATCATCAAAATAACGCACAAAGTAAAAAGTAAAAATCGTTTATTAGAACATTCAAAAGTAACTATTTTTTTATTGTTGGTCCCAAACCAGTCACGGCCTGTATCTTTTGTACTCAAATTAAAGATTACAATTCGTATAATTTCCGTTTATGCTGCCGTTCTATAATGTGCGAGTGTAGGTGTGCGTCTGTCTGTATCTTTTTGTGTGTGTGAGTGTGCTCGGGCGTTTGTGGTGCAGTGCTAGTTGAATTTATTTACATTGAAACAATGTATTTGTTTGAATTGTATTGAAAATGTATTTGTTTGAATTGTATTGAAAATGTATTTAATGTTGCGTTGCACACGTTTGGACGCCTCATCATTTGTGTTGTATATCATGTTATGCTTCACCAATCTGTACCACGCATGAGCGAAAAAAAATCGTTCATTCCCACAACACCACCGGTGGTGAAGAACGAAAAAATTAATATAGGTGTTGAATTTTACAGTCACTATTTAGGTGTCCGAGCTACGCTAGACGCACCTTGCGCGCGCGCCCCCCACCCTTGCACGCACGCCGCCATGTTGCGCCGAACGATCGCTTCGCTTGTTCTTCAGTATGTCTTGGATTATCGAAGTGATAACTTTGTGTAGAAACTAAAAACAGAATAGAAGTCCTATCTAATAAAGTGTTTTTTTTTTTTTTTTTTTAAACATAAACGTTACGGTACACTGAACGCTTATAGAGGTATAAACCTCTATTATGCCTCGCCCCATTATAAATGTACCTACCGTAAATTGTTAAACGGCAAAATTAGGTACGTTATGGAGAGTCCTTAACTTAACGTACGCAAACGACGATTCGGATGCGTCTAAACAAACTAATAAACAGGAAAGCCCTGTGTATTGTTTGCAAATGTACACACGTTACTATGGACAGCCCTTAGCTTTTCGTGGGTACTTATCGCATCTCCTTTACGCGGCCGACGTCGGCTGTGCACACGACGTCGTTCATCAGCAGACGACGTCGTGTGATGACGTGATCTGCTTATCAGACTAAACGTTCTGAAAATGTCAGGTGCGTGCATTACACCAGCAGAACATAATTACGAAAGCTCAAACACTCTAATACTTCCAGATGGAGCAAAGTACACTGGGCATGCTTTCCGAATGGAGACCTCCGGCGAAAGAAGAAAGCTTCTTTAATAACATTGTAAACCTCTTGGATGAGGTGTATTCAAACAAATGGAGGGTCTGGGTCGTCGATACAACCACTTATAAAGACCTAAGTAAATAATCTGCTCGGATACAGACTGCAGACTATGCTTTGCAATTCCAACAGTCAGACTTGCAAAGACCCACAGCCAAGGAAGTACACTTAGTGAGCGACGCTATAAAAAGATAAAAATAATATTACTAACCTGGCCGTTCGGTCGCGCATTAATTTATACTCCTTTGGCAATAATGGCAAACACACACCCGGTTCAAGCTTATAACCAGTTTCCGGAGACGATTAATATGATTAAACCTGAGCTCGTTTCAAGACACGAGGCTTCTGAAATACTGAAAGCAGAAAGTACGCACAACACAGAGGTCTCCTGCACCTCAGGCAGCTCTCGGGCCTCTAAAAGAAGCCACGCTCCGGATGTGCTCGCCACTGCTGCTAAAGAAACAAGGATGAGTGAATTCATGGCACAACAAAACTTTATATTACTCAGGCCACTAATGAAAATGTCAAGCTGATGATCAATCGAGAAAACCAAGCCCATTTCCTGGGTTCAGCTGAGTGCCCAATGCCGCCGAGTTTGCACTCCAATTATAGAGAGAATGAAGAACCCTCAGCGCCAGAAGATAACTGAAATGCAACACCCATTATCACCGATCGATTGGTAAGTGAAGAAGAAGAAGAAGTACAACCTTCCAAAATGTGTCGTGAAAGAGCTTCAGTGGTGCTTAGATCATGTCGATTAGACATCACCGATTCACCAGAGATACCATGGTATTTGTGACAACCGATGCATCAGATCATGGATGGGGTGCCACAGTAAACGACATGAGCCAAAGCGGCACCTGGACCATTGATCAACAACCGTGACACAGCAACCAGTCTTAGCTCAAACGGACAACAGTTCTGTGGAGCTTAGATCACCAAAATATACCTTGTAGTTCGCTACTTGCCAGGAAAATACAACCTACTAGCGGACAGCCTCTCGAGATTCCGCCAAGCTCCAGAATGGAAATTGTCGAAGCAGTTAACACAAATCATATTCAACAAATGGGGCACACCATCAATAGTGCTCTTCGCGAGCTCTCACTCAGCGGTTTTAAAACCATATGTGAGTGAAGATGCACGAGATCAAGGATGTGCATTTGTGAACGCCTTCAGCAAAACATGGCATTACGACCTCGGTTGGCCCTTTCCCCCACTTTCACTGATACCTCGAGTTTTACGAAACTTGGGAAACAGCATGGGAATATACTTATTCGTGGTCCCGAATTGGGAAAAAACCTTTTGGAAAGCGGAATTAAAACAGCGGGCACTAAGTCCCCCATTTGTGATCCACAACTTGCGTCAACATATTACGGACCTTTGCAGGTATGGAGGGTTCATGCTGAACCGGATTAGTTAAAACCTGGCAAGAAGAAAACCTGGCGAAAAAAAAATACTCCTAAGAGTCCGCATGGCGTAAATCAACTTTGAAGGTATATAAAACCGCCTGGGAAAGGTGGCGCTTATGGTCCAGAGGAAGTGCCAAATTGATAGCCCCGAACCTGATGACCCCTCAAAATTCATTCGCTACCTACACAGTGATGTTGTATTGTCACCTAACTCTACCAGTTTGTAGAGGGCGCTTTTGCAAACCCTGAGAAATCTGAAGCCCATCTGAAACCCTGAGAATTCTGAATTATTTGTTTAACTAATGGATGTCTGGCTAAGACATCCATTAGTTAAACAAATAATGAAAGCTATAGCCATAACAAAACCTCCACCTCGCAAACCTTCCACTTGGGAGGCTAGCAGTTTAATTAAATATCTGCAACATTGTAGCAAAGTATTGATGTTGACAGCATATTTCAAATATTGCGTCAAGTTGCGGCACTTTGATTACTTACCACGGGGAGAAGGGTACTTGACCTCACTTTATTGGACATAAGCCCTGAATTGTGTCGAAAATAAAGGTGATCATGTGATATTCTGGCCCAGATCTAAACCTGACTCGGCAACACACCGACAATCTGGGTGGCGCTTATCAAATGACGGCCCGGAAAGAAACCTTGTCTTATGGATTCAAAAACTAATTAGTTTGACACAGCGAAGGAGAGCTACTCAAGGGGTGCAGTTGAAGAGCCTCCTCGTGGTGCATCCTGGGCAACGTCAGCTCCAATCGCCCACCGGTTCTGGTGGACAATTGGCGATGGCGGCAAATCTCAACAAACGGGGAAGGGCACGGTTCCATTCCCCGATCATCTTTGATGGTCGTGGAAGGGAACCGGGCTAGGGAAGGGTCGTTGGTGTAGGTCGTACGCCCACCCCCCCTCTGCTTACAGAGGGTGAGTTGTGTGGGCGTGATCTTGTGGGAGGAGAGGAAGAAAACCTCTTAAAAAAATAACCCCAACTCCAAGGTCGAGCGTGCCGAGGGGGTGTATGGCCGAAGGGCATCCGGTCGTTAGCGCTGGGGGGTATCCAGGGGGATCAAAGGCACCGCACCCTTCAAAGGAGAAAAAATAAAAATGAAAAAGTCAGTTGCGAAAATTTTACCCCAGGGCGGTACCGACTGCTTAGCAGTCGGAGAATCCGCCACGCATCCGGTTTCGGATGCGTCATGCCCCTCGTATTCTGGGGGGGGGCAACAACTGTCTAGAGGGAGGAGAGAGAGGAAGAACCCGGTCGCAGTCATTCGGGGACCCGCTGAACGATGGTTTGGCGGGCCCTCGAGCGGCTGCCGCCGGTCACCAGCGAGAAACGGAGCTCCTTTTGAAGCTCCCGCGCGTGGTGATTGAGCCACTTGCCACCTTTGATGGCAACCAGAGCCGAGGAGGCTCCGGTCCCTCCGGGGACCACAGTAGGTCCGATCCGGATCTGAGCAGGCGCGGCAAGGCGAAGAGGCGGCAGACGGAGGAAGAAATCCTGCCGGCACCAAAGGCGCCCAAGGTGACGAGTGGTCGGGGTCGTGCGGCTGCAAAGCCGGGGCGTGACCCATCGGGCCGCTTCACGCGCCCTGCTACGCCGGGCCCATCGCAGGCTTCATCGCCGGCTCCGTCACCGGCTCCTTCGTCAGCTCCGTCGGAGAGCGCGGGGAGCGACGCCGAACTGGGGAGGGAGGACCTCGCGAGCATAGGCTTAGGCCTATGCTCCAACAGGGCGGAGGCAAACGCTGCCAAGAGGGCGCAGCGAAAGGCTGCCGCAGCCGACGTGGTGGCAGAAATCGCCAGTCGGAACAAGGAGCGACGCGCTGCCCGGATGGCAGCCGGAGGGACCGTTACCGGAGTGGCGCTCAGTAGCCAGGTTCTGGACAGCGTCGATGTCGTCATGACGGTTGCCACCAAGTCAGGCAACCTGAGGGGGACGTACATTCGTGCCCTAAAGGAGGCGGTGGACGACATCAAGGAGGCGGTGGACGACATCAAGGAGGCGGTCGAGCTCCTCGTGAACCGCACCAGCACGGAGGAGACGGCGAGGCTCTGCGAGGAGAATCGCCGTCTCCGACCACCGCTTGCGGCGGATAGGAGGAGGGCGGAGGAGGCCGCCGCCGGGACGAACTCCACGCCGGGGGGCAGAAAGCCCGCGCATGGGCCCAAAAAGCCCACGCAGGGGCCCAGGAAGCTCACGGGGGCTTCTCCCGCGCCACCTCCGGCGACCGCGCCTCCGGCGACAGCACCTCCGGTGACCGCACCTATCGCGCCTCTGGCGACCGCACCGCCTCCCACCTCACCTCCCACCCAGGATGCCGAGGGGTGGACGACGGTGGGGAAGAGGAGGAAACAAAAGAGAAAGAAGAGCGGGAAGAACGCCAACGGAGCACCGGCACCGGCCAAGACGCCTACAAAAAAGAAGTCGTGAGGACGGCGTAGGGCCCCACGCTCTGCGGCTGTGGTGATCACACTGCAGTCCGGAGCCGCTGAGAGGGGCGTCACCTACGCGGCGGTCCTCCGAGAGGTAAAGAGCAAGGTCGCGTTCCCCGACCTTAGGACACCGTCCGGCCTCAGATTGAGGCCGGCGGTTACGGGGGCGCGGCTGCTCGAGGTGTCCGGTGCCTCCAGCCGCGAAAGGGCAGACGTTCTGGCCGCCAAGTTGAGGGAGGTCCTCAGCCCGGAGGACGTTCGAATTACCAGGCCGATGAAGACCGCCGAGCTGCGAGTCAACGGCCTGGATGACTCGACGACCCCGGCTGAGGTCGTGGAGGCCATCGCCCGTGTCGGTGGATGCCCGCCCGACGACGTGCGGGCGGGTGAAATCCGCGCCGACGCCTCTGGGCTCGGCTCGATTTGGGTGAGATGCCCGGTGATGGCGGCGAACAAGGTGGCCGACGCTGGGCGTCTGGTGGTGGGAAGGGTTGCAGCGAGAGTCAAACTGCTGCAGCCCAGGGCCATGCGGTTTTACCGGTGCCTGGACGGTTTGGTGGCCATCATTGGCGGGGCTCTCGTCAGCCCGTCTCGGGGGCACGGCTGGGTAGCCGCCCTCGCAGATGGCGTTGGCGTAGTTGGGGCGTATTTTTCGCCCAACAAGAGTCTCGCCGACTTCGAGAGGTTCCTTGTCGAGTTGGGTGCCGTCGTGGGCCAGCTCCATCCTCGCCCGGTGCTGTTGCTCGGGGATCTCAACGCCAAGTCTGCGGCGTGGGGATCCCCGGTGACCGATGCTAAGGGTGAGGCATTGGAGGAGTGGGCGATCACGACTGGCCTGGTCGTCCTGAACCGGGGCTCGGTCTACACGTGCGTGCGGCAGCGGGGCGGGTCCATAGTGGACGTGTCGTTCGCAAGCCCTGCTGTCGCGAGCCGTGTCCGCGACTGGCGTGTCGCCGCGGAGATGGAGACGTTGTCGGATCACCGATTTATCCGATTCGACGTCTCCGCCCAGACCACTGGCGGCCGCAGAACATCAGTCCCGCGTTCGGACGGCCCGCGCTGGGCGCGTAAGCGCATCGACAGGGAGCTTCTCGCGGAGGCAGCCATTGCTCCACCACTGCGTCGACTGCCGGGAGGACACGGCGTGGCACACGCTGGCAGAGTGTGCCGCTTGGGAGGAGCCGCGCCGTGCCCTCATCACCGAAGTAGGCAACGACCTGTCGCTGCCGGCCGTCGTGAACGCGATGGTCGGCGGCGCAGAGTCCTGGGACGCAGTGGTCTCGAAACGGTCATCTCGCAGAAGGAGGCTGCGGAAAGGAAGAGAGAGATTTCGACTCTCGACCCGGCCCGCAGCAGACGCACCGGGCGTCGGAGGAGGGCGGACAACGCCCTCTTCCGGCCCCCCTAAATGGGTCCAGGGGCGACGGATTCGACATCCATGAGGATTTTCCACCCCGGGAACAAAAAAAAAAAAAGGAGAGCTACTCAAAACTTAAACAGCCTGTTTATTAAAACTAGACGAAAAGTGAATATTGTGGCTTGTATCTTATTGTTCGTTCAAGCGGGTGGTGTTGTATATAAGATGTTGTGAGTACTGCCGTTCCTCCATAATCTTTTCCCGACGGATGGTTAGTAGCGTAAATGTATAAGCCCTTAATTGAGATGAAGCGTTCCACGTAACGGAAGAAACCGATCCATCATGTTGTGTACCATGTTTAATATCGTATTTTGAATTCGGTTGAACATCTTATCTAAGACGTCACCAAGCTGTTGTATTTGAATCGGTTGATCTGCGTAAATTATGTTTTCTTTTTTATAGCGGGCTGCCGTCGGGCCCAGAGGTTGAAGCTCCCATCAATGGAACACACTCACTCTCACAATAGTTATCAAGTTCGACCTCACCCAACATCCCACCGGCGTAATTTCGGCTAGTTTGGTGATAGTAGGGGGACGTGGGAGTCTTGTCACAACGATCTACTTATAATGATTACTGTAAAATAATCACTAATAGACGACGGCAGGCTTACCAAGCTAAAATATATTTGGTCTTCACTTCAGCCTAAGTTTCTGTGATTTTGATATTATTGTTTTTTGTTGCGGTTTGTCGACTTCGGCCATCCGGGTATATTGTTCTGTGTTTGTTTCGGTTGTATTGTGGCGACCCTAATGCGATGGTTGAATCAACATTTAGAATATTGTAACGAGACGCCGCGCGCCGGTGGGCCGCTCGCCACTCGCTTACGTACCACCGCACCGCCCTAACCCGACACGTCATATTTTCCAACGTCTGTTTCCACATTGTATTAATTAAACCTAATTGAGTAAAATTGGAGTAAAAACATTATCACATTACAACAAGTTTATTCCCTAGCTCCGCTAGACAAAACCCTTTTTAGATAACAAGCATACCAGTATTTTCAGAATATGCTCTTTATATTGTTTGTATTTGACACATCCTATATAACTAGCCGGATGTTTTTCTTGGCAGTTTGCGCATATAGCTTCTACGTCTCTAGTTTTGATAGTGGTGGTCGGATGGTCATCTCCACATTTGACGCATCTGAAAGGTCGGCTTCATTGATTTTTAGAATGACCAAATATTTGACACTTTTCGTATCTTTTTTTTAAAGGTGGTTCAAAAGATACTTTCTTATGATATAAGAATTTTACTTCAAATATGTATCTTTTGTTCGGCTTTGGTCTGACCTAGACCAAAGACATAAAATATGGGTAAGGTTGTTTTGAAATTCGGTGACGTACATTTACGAGTTGTCTTACTTCGTGTCTATGTTCTTTGAGTTCTTTCTTTATTTGTTAGATATGCTCTGAACTATGGAGACCTCTCAGTAGGTACATATCTGTAGGGTCTTTCAGTCTTCAACATGTACGTGTAGTGGCTAATGCTGTTAGAGTTTGTAGCAGGCCATTAACAAAAAGGAGAAATTAGAATGGTTGCCTAGCTACAACTCGTTGATTTTTGCTATTGAACTTTGACAATATATAAAAAAAAAGTAGTCTATACAAAAGTGATCTTTTTATTCGTGTTCTTGCTGTGTTAATAACACTAGTTTATTTCAATACAATCTAAACATAAACTTAGTACATTCTGCACTACTGCCTGGAGGTGTCAAGTTGGAACATCTAGATCCTCAAATTCCAACAGGTTATTGGGCCTGCGCCAGAATGGAAAGTTTTACTGCTAAATTGAAGATTGGAAATTTAGAAGGGAAGGTAAACTGGGCTCAATGGAAATACAAAGTATCCATTATGCTGCGTGGTACAGAGGGTGCTATGGAGGCAGCAGATGGTAAAATCCAGAAACCAACCCAACCGAGTGTAGCAGCTGGTGATGCAGAAGTTGGTGCCTATAATTTAGCAATGGTAAAATATAGAAAAGCTGACAGCAGCGCTTTGCTCATAATCACAACAAGTTTATTAGACGACACACTGAATAAGGTCATGCTTCGAGACTGCAAAGGAAGTTTGGGAGGAACTTCACAGACTCTTTGACGGACAATCTGAGGATAGAGCTTACAACTTGTGTATGGAGTTTTTTGGGTTTAAGCGTGATAATAGAGACGACGTATCTGCCCATATGTCCAAACTTAAAAATATTTGGAATAATCTAAATGCTGAAATTACCAAGACTGACACAAACGTTAAGCTACCAGACCTGTTCTTAATATGCAAAATTCTCGAAACGTTAGATGAAAAATACTTTTCGTTCAATTCAAGTTGGCTTCTGATCAATAAAAATGACAGAACAATAGAAAGTTTGACAAGTCACCTCTGTGCATACGAGAGAGCACTTAGTGGATGGCGAGACTAGTCAAGAGGCCCTAGTAATAAATAAGACAGTGAAGAAGAAGAAGCAGTTGACAAAGTGTCACTATTGTTCTGAAAGTGGTCAATGAGTAAAAACCTGCCCAAAGTGGATCAGTGATGGAAGACCACCGAAACCCTCTAGAGTAGGAGCAGGCTCTTCACCACTTATTCAAAACATAACATTGATGATCGTCAATGCATGTTCATTGGAACAATCTCAGAATAAGGGGAATTGGTTCATGGACAATGGGGCGACAGTGCATATCACAAACATGAGTGACATATTTCAAGACTTGGTTAATTTTGATTTGAACCACACAGTAACCACTGCAGACGGTACTACCATTCCTGCGAAAGGGAAAGGATCGGTGGTAGTTGAATCAAATATAAATAGAAGAAAGGAATTTATAACCCTCAGCAACGTTTGGTATGTGCCATCACTAACAAGGAACTTATTTTCGGCTTTAGCTGCACAAGACATGATTCCAAACAGCATTTTTACCTCTACTGCAACAGAATGTAAGTTGGTAATAGATGGAATCACACGGATTATTGGGAATAGAAAACCCAATGGAGGATTATATAAGCTCAATATAAAAGCTGTAATCCCAGATAACCATATTCAAGCGAATGTAGTGACGTCACAAGAACATCTCCAAATATACCATGAGAGATTTGGACATCAGAATCCTAGACATGTCAAGAAACTAGTGAAACGAGAACTAGGTATAGACATAAACAGTGATGGTCTCAAATGTGAAGGGTGTATTTTTGGAAAAACACACCGTTTAAAATTCGGTAAAAGACAGAGAGCGTCAAGCATAGGTGAATTGATCCATGCGGATGTCTGCGGTCCTTTCGAAGAAAGTTTTTCTAAATACAGGTACTTTGTGTTATTCAAAGATGATTATTCTAGCTACAAATCGGTGTACTTTATACGACAAAAATCTGAGGTCAAGAATATGTTAGTACGCTTTATAGCTGAAACGAAAGCAAATGGACATTTAACCAAAACTATTCTTTCGGATAATGGCGGAGAATTTGACAACAAGGATTTTCGAGATATTTTACACGAGCATGGAATTACACAAAGACTCACAATGCCGTACACACCCGAACAAAATGGTGTAAGCGAGCGCGAGAACCGAACATTAGTAGAAGCAGCACGTTCAATGATGCACTCAAAAGTGGAGCTGCCACAGAAGCTTTGGGCAGAATTGATCAATACCGCGACATACGTGCTCAATCGTACAGGCCCTTCTGGACATTCTTTGGCAACGACACTACCAGCCGCACTACCAGTAGTGTCATTGCCAATTAACGACACTACCAATCCTATTTTGGATTAAATTGTACAGTCAACACAGCAAAGTTCAGAAATATAATTATTTATTTATTACAAAGTAAATCATGAAATAAAAGTAACAGCAAACTTCAGAAATGTAACTTTATTGAGAGTGGAGAACAAGGTGCCTTTTGAATTGTGGCATGGAAAGAAACCCAAAATCAGTCACCTGAGGATTATTGGTAGTGATTGCTACGCTCATGTACCGAAACAGAAACGAAAAAAACTAAGCAAGAAAGCTGTCAAAGGGATACTCATTCGATACGAAAATGATGATGGGTATCGCCTAAGGGATGGTCACCAAACTCAGAGATCGAGAGACGTAACCTTCTATAATGATGTTGAATACAAGATTCCAACTAACATTGATGTTAATAAGTCAAATGAGCTAAATAATGATCTAGAGGGAGAAGAATCCAGAGATCATGATTTAGAGGCGGAGGATCTTGAGTTAGAGGGAGTTTCAGGAAGAAAGAACTGAAGATCAACATTCAGATAATGGTGATCAAAATCTCGATGGAGAAAGGGACATGCCTGAAAACGATCTACAAGGACGCGAAAATTTTTATGATGCTGAAGACATAGATCCTGTAGAAACGATCGTTGTTAATGAACCAAGATACAACTTGAGGGACAGAAACACTCTCGAGGCCCCCTAAAAAGTGTGACTTTATCTGTCTAGTAGAGTCGTTTCCTGATACGTTTAAAGATGCTATTCAAACTATAGACAGTGAACACTGGCTACAAGCCATGAAGAGTGAAATAAACTCTCTACGAGTTAATGATGTGTGGACTTTAAGTGAACTACCACCTAATAGAAAGGCGCTTCCCTCAAAGTGGGTCTTCAGAATTAAAAGAAATCCTGATGGCTCTACCGACAAATACAAAGCTCGCCTGGTGGTGAAGGGGTTCAAGCAGCGGTTGGGTGTCGACTATGACCACACATTTAGTCCAGTTGCAAGGATGGGAACTATCAGAGCCCTAATTAGTGTTGCAGCTAAAGAGAGATTGGTCCTGACACAGTTTGACGTTACAACAGCGTTCTTATATGGAAGACTAAAAGAAGAGATCTATATGGAGCAACCTGACGGCTTCAATGATGGTTCAGCACAAGTATGGAAACTGAAACGAAGTTTATATGGACTAAAACAAGCGCCACGTTGTTGTAATTCTTGTTTTGCCGAGATTCTTCTGGAATTAGACTTTAAACAGAGTGATGCCGACAGCTGTTTGTTTGTCAAGAAAATCAAAGGAATGAAACTACTAATAACATTGTATGTCGATGACGGCCTAGTAGCTGCTACAGACGCAGAAGTTACGGAAGCTTTTCTAAATGAGTTAAGAAAGAAGCTGAAAATAACTACAAAGCCTGCATCATATTACCTTGGTTTAGAGATTGAGCGAGATTTAGATGGGTCTATAACCATTAAACAGGAATCTTATACGAAAAAAATTCTGGAGAGATTTCATATGACGGACTGTAACCCCGTTTCAACTCCAGTACAAAAAGAATTGGGGAAGTCAACCTTTGAGACAGGGAAAGTGTATGGTGAAAGCAATGATTTTCCATATCGAGAAGCTGTAGGTGCCTTGGCATATCTTATGGTCGGAACACGTCCCGATATAGCTTATGCAGTCATGGAGAAAACTTGAAAAACCTGATAAGACAGATTGGCAGATGGTCAAGAAGATATTTAGATACTTGAAAGGAACGTCTTCATTTGGTATAAAGTACAAGTCAGACCACTCCAATGACTTCATTGTTGGCTACAGTGATGCTGACCACGGTGGAGATCAGCAAACCGGTCGATCAACTACAGGCGTTATATGTTTATACGCTGGAGGAGCGGTAACATGGTTAAGCCAAAGACAAGCATCGGTGGCAATCTCAACAACAGAAGCCGAAATCGTTGCAGCAAGTGAAGCTACAAGAGAGTTAATTTGGTTGCAGAGAATATTGTCCAAACTCACAGAGCTGAAAGTTTTCCCAACGCTTCTAGTTGATAATGAAGGTGCAGTTCGCCTGGCACAAAACCCCGAATTCCACAAGCGAACTAAACATATAAGAATTAGACATTTCTTTGTGCGAGAAAAGGTTCTTAATGGAGAAATATTTTTGCGAAGAGAACAAGCACAACCACTCAGTTGGCAGACATGCTTACCAAAGCAATGCCAAGACCAAGACTTGTCCAGTTATGAAGTCAACTTGGACTGGTTGAAACTTTTTAACATAATCAAAGAGGGAAAGTGTTAGAGTTTGTAGCAGGCCATTAACAAAAAGGAGAAATTAGAATGGTTGCCTAGCTACAACTCGTTGATTTTTGCTATTGAACTTTGACAATATATTTAAAAAAAATTGTCTATACAAAACTCAGATTAAATAATAGGCAGATAGAGAGCATAGAACACGAGAGTGAAGCCACTTAATATTTATGTGTGCGTGACAGCTAGGAGCGGCATTGTAGGGACACGTGCATCTGTGCGCGTGTAAAGTTGCCAGATATTGGTAAAAACTCCCACAATTTTTTCAAATATTGTTATCAATTATTGTAAATCCAGCACCCTAATTGCGTAACACATTTTCGTGAACGATTACGACTAATCTGTTTGATTTTGACAGTTCAACAACATTCATTGCGTTATTTACATTGTTGAGCAGAGTTTTTATCGAACTTATGAAGCAATGGATTAGCAATCTGTTTCAAAACGATTCAGATTCCGATTTATTGTGTGTTACGCAATTAGGGTGCAGGTTCGCTTTAATGTGGGTGTACCATTTTGCCAACGTTTTAGGATGAAGCAGGCAACTATTGAAGGCTTTTCTGACGTAGTCATAGCCTTTTGGAGAGTAAAAATTTAACGATAAGCAAAGTTTTCTAATGGCCAGGGATTTTTTTTTTTTTTACCGGAGCTTCGCATAAATAAGTTATGAAAAAGTTCAGTTGCTATAGTATTCCCACTTGACAAGCTATGAGTGTCGCAATTTATATAATTTTTATCTTTTAAATCCTTTAAAATATTCTTTAGTGAATCATTATTTTTTTCTAGTCGTCGATGTTTTTGTGGTAATATTTTAAACTTATGTTTAGTAGCAACTCGTAACAACTTATGTTTTCTTAAATCTTTTCTTAATTGGCTTTTTCTTGGTGTATCGAATATGGAATCCAAATCTGAATCTCTAACTTCAGGTACTACAGAATTATCTCTAATGGATTTTCCGGGTAGTTGACTAACTTCGAGTAAGTTTGAAGGACCAGCTTGGTCCTGTAAAGCAATTGTGCTCACTAAACTCTCAGTAACACTTGATTTTTCCGGTGATGGTGGCAACGTGCATACATTTTTTGACGGTTTTGATGTTTTTTAATCAACCGATGACGACCTTTTTCGATAAAGTATACATCATCCTCATTAAAATGCAATGAGCACTAAATTTTGAAGGCAGCCAATCATTATCCTGCCTGCTTTGACGAATAATAGTGACCCATTCATCGCGTAAAACTAGATCCGTCGGCAATCTGCAAATACATAATTCAAATAATTGTAGTTTAAAAATATTTAGCGGCCGATAAAAACCTCAAAATTGAAAATTTAGCACCTTTTGGTTGGTTAAAATAAATAACAGGATTATCAAACATAGATATATACTAGCTGTTCCCCGCGGTGTCACCCGCTGCTCAGCCCCTAAGGGTCGTAGTATGATATTATATAGCCTTTCTCGATAAATGGACTATCCATCACAGAAAATATTTTTAATTCGAACCAGTAGTTCCTGAGATTAGCGCGTTAACCAACCAAACAAACAAACTCTCTAGCTTTATAATATTAGTATAGATAATATAAAATTATTTCTACACACAATGCAATTTTCCCTTATTCAAGGAGACCTATTTCGATGTAAACTGGCAACACAGACCAGTAACTGTCAATATTTTTCGTTCCGAGTGAGTCGAAAATATTATAGGGAAAATAAATAACGAAACATTAAAATAAACAATAGTTACCTGTGGAAAGATATTCCATCTTCTTTTCTTTGTTTTTGGGAACTACTTTTACAATGTTTAAAGACACAAGACGGCATGATTTGACATAAAATATTATACCACATATGACGTGTAAGCAGTGCGACGCGTAGCTTAGTACTGACGACTGACGCGAGATTGTATTCGCTTTTGAATTCGTATTTGCTTTGGCGGCTTCACTCTCGTGTTCTACCCGCTCTATCGGCCTATAATTTAATCTGAGATACAAAAGTGATCTTTTTATTCGTGTTCTTGCTGTGTTAATAACACTAGTTTATTTCAATACAATCTAAACATAAACTAAGTACATTCTGCACTACTACATGGAGGTGTCAAGTTAGAACATCTAGATCCTCAAATTCCAACAAATGCTGTCCGTGATGATTTTTTTCTCTTATTGATTTGTATATTTCTATAATTGTTGTAATTTAATTATTATGTAATTTTTATAAGTTCATTTCTAAGAGCGTTGATATCCAGCACTCTAGTTACAAAGATGGGTTCTGGCTTTGGTGGTTTTTCTGTTTCTTTATTATGTATTAAGTCTTCCTCATGGCCTAATATTTCAAATTGATTGAGTTCTTGTTCCGGTCGTTGGCTCTAAATATGATTTCGGAAGTATTATACATTTCTTTCGGTATGGTACCGAGGGAGTAGCTACGTGTTCTCGTAAATATGTCTTGTGTCTTGCGTGATTAAATCACAGTTGGGTTTGTATTATTTATTGGCTTCTGATTCATTTTTTTCCCACGAGTATTGGACGAAGTAACAGGTCACTTATGGGTGACGCCATTCCCTAACAGAAGTTACATCTAAACTAAAATAACTGCAAAAAAATGCATACAAACTTATTATTACCTACGATCTAAATGATCGATAAAGGAAAAAGTATTTTGATTCAAATTTAATGCATTTATCTAAGACATTTTTAATTTTTTGGACATTACTGACCTCGGTGAAGGAAAAACATCGTGAGAAAACTTCTGAAAGTCTGAAATCAATGCGCAAATGCTTTGCCTTATCTGTATGATGTCAAAATTCAAATTCAAAATTATTTATTTTGGGACATCTAGGTCCAAAAGGTAAACTTAGAAACTATTGTTAGTACATAAATACACATACAAAGGACAACACTCATCATAAACATTCTTTTCTTCTTTACACAAATGCCCCATGTGCTCTGACATCCGGCCCCGTCAAGATAACCAATAGAGAGATACCTCTCTAAAATATCACTAGACGAACGAAATGCCTCATTACAGGAGCACGTTCATCCTCAGCTATAGCTTTCAGGATGCTGTTGTGACTCCCCGGCACCCTCCTCCTAAGTGACACGACTTTCTTCCGAAATTCGGCATGAAAATCGTCAATATGAGCCTTTGCCCTGCCAAGATATTACGCAGTACAGCTATATGTGGAATCGAAAGTGTTAACTGTCAGGCAGCTGTATGTCTTTCAGTCCGAGCTCCGTAAGCACCCTCTCGTCCGTTCTCAGAGCCAACAGGCAGAATAAAACACACGGGTTTTCCTCAACAGTCGCATAGAACTTCGTGTGCCAAGAAACACTATTTTGTCACCAGCACGAAACTCTAACCAGCTTAATAAAGTATGGAGAAATAAATTTAAAATTTATTATTATTATTAAATATTTAAAAAACATATGCAGCTAGTCTAAATAAAAACCATAACCTGATAGAAAGTAACATTAATCTCCGTATCGTAAATCATGTATGCAGACACACTGCTGCAGTTTACAGCGTGACGCTATGGGAGACCCTGAATAAAATAGTTCTGCTTAACATGCACTCAGTCCCAGCTTTGACACTGACTGTACGCCTAGAGGCCTAGATGAAAAACCTGACACGCGCCATGGCACAGTTTGCATGAACGCGCTTGAATGAATACCATGTAGCGCGCGCTCGCGCATCAGATTTATTTGTCACTGCCCATTCGTTAGGGCTGATAGAAGGACCTCGGGGTACGCACGCATCCGGTTTTTTTTAATGGGTACTAGTTTCACTTAGGTACTTTGCCGTAATTATCTGTAAACCATGGCATAAGTACAAGATCATCTTGATGGGAGTAATGTTCTGCTACCTGCACTGGCGTGCCTGGGGTCCACTCGAACAGCAAGCTTATCATTGGCAATTCTTGAAGACTGTTTAATGCCTTCTCCCCATGTTTGTTTTTTATCTTTCTTGCCAAACATCGCTTTACATATATTAAGAAATTATCTAAGAAGTTGAAGCAGACATCTGGATTCCAAAATCTCTGAAAATAAAAAAGGTAATTATAACCAACCTCTTGAGCTTGGAGTATGATGATTGACTGACTCCTCCTAAACTGAGCCTGACACATCATATAAAGCAACGTCATATGCCAGACCTATGAAAGTCTGTCAGTACATAACAAGAAAAGAATCACCTGGGACATTTTTACTAAATCTTTAATTTTCCATGTTTTCAGTTCTTCTACAATTCCATCGTCATTCCTGTATCCACATAATATTGTGTCTACTCCAGCAAGAAATGATTGACACCACCATTTCTTGGACTTGAAGCGCCTGCAACAGTATAACATTTAATTAACTCTTTTAAAACATTTTGTACATAAATGAATTATTGAATTATATGTGATGACGATGCAACTAGAATAAAATTACTATACCACAATAGTTCAAAATAATTAAATTTAAAGCAATGGCTGGTAAATTAATTATGGGATAGATAGATGGTGCTCACATACGATATCCATATTTTTTTAACATGTAATAATATGTGAGTTAAAGTAATTACAGAATCAATGATAAAAAAATGGAATCAATGTGAAATGAAAAATTATATGTACAATTCAGTAAGCAACCAGTTTCGTTTTGTCTAGCCTCTAGATTGTCCTATGGAGCAGGACCAGCATGTTTCCAAGCATTCTTATCTAGGATATAATCCTCTTATTTGTGATATGCTTGTTTACAAAGTGTACTATTAACATGAGTTTTAAACTTTAATTTAGTTGCAATCTATGACAAGGTATTTTGTTGTATAATTTAAGAGCAGGGCGACGTCTGAATTGTCCATACAAACGTAATACCTAAACTATTTGCAATTTAAGCATATTTCCACCATATTTTGAATGTATTCGGATTAAGACAGTGTTTATCTAGGTTCCTACATCTTTTTTTCCCAAATACTTACCTAAAATGAAGTTTAAGCTAGTTGCATTTCGCACTTTTTTACAGCGTAAATGACATGTTTTCTTATCGTTTTTTCTGTACTATAAACAACAATATCTGTAATGTTGCTCATAAACATAGCTTATACTATCTAGTTGCAAATAGTCGAAAAAAAGAAGAAAAAAGATAAAGTTTTCATTCATTATTTTTGGTATTAAGGAACACATAAAAAAAAACACAATTTTTGAATAGCTAGTAGTGCTATCGCGTCAAGCAAATGTCAACGTGTGCGTGGTCGTACTGCTCAGGGTGTGTATTGCTCGGACAAGTACACACATTACCGTAACGTTTTGCCCGCCCGGGCGCCCGCCGGAGTTTTTCGTGTTTGTTGTCAGTGTTAGACGTTTAGAGATATGAGGAACAGGGTGTAAAGTTCACTCATACTCTTGGAAAAGGGAGGATGAAGTTGTATATATGCTATCTGCGCGGTAAACTCTGCTTGCGCGCTGCAGGATTGATGCGTTTGTTCGCATGTGGCGGTGTAGATGCCGCCACAGACGATTAGTTTATTGTCCTGGGCGTGCGTATTTATTTGCTTTCTAAATTGGATTGTAATATTTCTGACACTATTGACTTATAGATGCTGTGAACTTGGATTTAGATTTGCCTTATATTTGGTATCGAGTAACCTAACCATTCTAACGAACTTTAGCTTTGCTTGCGGACTTGTTCTAAGTCCGTAAGACTTATTATTTACGATTTCTTTTTTGATTTGCTTTGGTTGTCGATATGGACTCCGAACGTTGGGATGTATTTAACAGTTAGTATTACCCAATGACATATTAGAAGTTAAGATACGTAACATTACAATCCGGACTTTTCTAACGTTATTTCTTACTAGCTTCCGCCCGCGGCTTCGCCCATGTGGAGTGTTGATGAAAACTAGCCTATAAGTACGTAGGCTACTTTCCCCAGGCTTTAAACATAGTTCAGCGGATTAGCCGTGACATCACAGCCCCGCTCTGAGCGCGGTGTTAGCCGTTCAGATAGTGGTAACTTTTGAAAAATCCGTCCAAATTAATAAGTATAAAAGACAAAGTTTATCTACATCAAACACCAAAAGCGATAAAGGTATTAATTTTGATGAGAATTAACTAAATATGTACTCTAAAATGTGTATTGTAAAAACAAAAAGCAATTCATTTATGGCTTACGATTTTGGCTATAATAGCTTCCACATAAAATGTAGATGTATGTTTGTTTAGTTTAAAGTTAAATTAGTTTAAAGTTAAATTGGTGTAAAGTTTCTTGGTTTGAGTTTCACACTACTAGGTACCTAAGTATATTCTGCATAAATTAGTATTTACCTACCTATCTACCTGCCTATGAAGCTTTGTTTGTTCCGTTTTTTTTTAACATGTTCGCACGGACGTAATTATCTCGAGGCGGGATTTTATCGCGTACTGCATTTTCAACTCTCGGTGTTGAACCGAGCATTGAGAATTCCAACAGAGCGCTGCACACTGTTGGATTTTCAACTCTCGGCGCTAAGCAGTGTGTTGAAGATCCAGTGCGCGAAAAAATTATCTCAAGGACACCTACTTTATTGCGTTTCGTTTTGTTTTAATGCATGAATCAATAATAACAATGGTAATAGCAATATTTATGAAGAACATAACAAAATAAATATTTATTCAAAATCCTTTATTTTTATTGTTCTTAGCTCAGGACGGTGTTATTGGTGTACTCATATCGCGTAAATAGGTATTAATTATTTGAATATTTTTTATTTGACACTTTTATTATTTTACTTGTATTCATTATTTATACACTTGGTAACAATTTGTGAGTTTAGTAAAAGTAATCCTACTAATATTACAAACGCGAAAGTTTGTGAGTATGGATGGATGTTTGTTACTCTTTCACGCAAAAACTACTGAACGGATTTGGATGAAATTTGGCACACAGATAGTTTCGAACCTGGATTAACATATAGAGTACTTTTCATCCCGATACTGCCACGGGATCATGATTTATGCGGGTGAAACCGCGGGGAGCCGCTAGTAAGTACATAAATAAGACAGCCTTAGGTTTTTAAAGAGGAGACCAAGGGAATAATTTAACTTTTACTGGCTTAAAATTAACAAAGACAATGTTGCCGATTCTCTTATACACCGAACTAAACTATCACTAAAATTCCTTACTTTTTACTATGAGAATCTTGAAGCTATTCTGCGAAAAAAATCTCTAGATGTAAAAATAATTTTGACACAATTATAATCGAATTTGACAATCGCTAGTCCACGTGTTTTTTTTTTTGCTTTTGGTTTCGCAACGTATTTGTTAGAGCCGGAGGGCGGAGGCAGCCTGGGGCATCATCGACGTGTTTAGTATGGAAGTTTTTGCTTCTTATATGGAAAATATTAAAAAAAAAATCTACATGTAGAGTATGGGAGGTTTCCCGGTTTCAAAGGGGGTCGAAATTTTCATTATTTTTGTGATAGGACACACCGATTTCGAGATATGAGCAAAAAAAGTTAAACTACCGTTTTTGCACGTTTCAGACGTCGAGGTGTTGGTGTGAATTTTAGTTCACGCCAACTAATTTTATTCCACACCTTTTTAATCGCGATTAAAAATAGTCAGATTCATGTTCAGATTTAGTTAGACAATCAAATTTTTAGGTGAAAAATTCAGAATAGCAAAATTGCCATTTTCACTAAACTAATAACTCAGTGCAATCTTAGTGCTGTCAAACTAAAATATAGTAAGTTGTGTCACTTTAGTCTATTTCAGAATGGAAAATCGTCATTTGACAGGGTTAAACCAAATTTTAGTGATTTTTAGTCTAGTTTAGAGGCATTTGTGACAAGAGAATCGGCACCAATATCCCTTAAATTTGTATTTACTCAACGCACAACGTCGGTTCCCCCTAAGACCGCGCGCAATGACGATTTATAAGTACCATAAGCAGTACCTTATATAATTTATTCAAGAACACCAACAGCATATAGGTACTTTTCTTGATTTTCTCTACAAGGCCTAGATGTCGAAATATTCCGATATATTGAGATACCGGCATTGTAAAGAAATTTCCAAAAAACGCATTACTAGTCTGTAGATTTACAGACGATTCCCCAAAGTCGTCAACAAAAACAAAGCAAATCGTGAACATACCTAATTACTAATAGATATAAATATCTTCCGCCGTCGTTATGAATGAATGGTAGACAGTACAGCTAATAACAGCTATCTATCTACTCACACAGACACACACACACGGCTGCGCACCGCGTCCCTCGCTCCCTTCTTTTGTCAAACAGAGATAGAGAGAATTTTGTACTGCTAGGACAGTTTGCTAATAGGACATTTTGCTAAAATGTTGTTTTGATTATAGATGATTTTGCTATTAGGACTATTTGAGTTTAGGACTTTTTGATATGCAGGAGTCTGAGCTACATGAGTGTCTCAAAACCAATACAGTAAAGACGAAACTGAGCACAGAAAAGAACTTTACAAAGTGTGCCTGGCTTCTGTACTGGCCAACCCACTGGATAGCTTGATCTAGTCAAGCAACAAGATGAGGGACGGCCGTCACTGGAGGAGCATTTTCGAAATTCCAACAAGCACAAAACTCATTTGTTAGAAGCTTGCAAAGCCAATTGTAAGATTTAAAAAAAAGTTAACAGACAAAGGAGTAAATGCCCCTCTAAAATTATAATGTGTTACAAACCTAAAACTGGTCTCTTGTCTTGAATTGTCTATATGCCTATTAGTCTTCAGCTCTATAAATTCCTTTGTAGACAAATATTTAACAATGGCTTCTGGTCCTAGTTCTGAAGGAGGCGGTTTAGAAACAGCTGCTTTATCACATCTGATACCATCCATTTCAGCACCATACACTATTTTATGGCTGTTCAATTGTGTTGTGAAAACTAATGAGAATTCCTCATTTTCATCCACAGGAACATCAGGATTAGGCTCAGAATCAGGCTCATCTGAAAATGTTTTAAATTAAAAACATTACTAAGACATAAATGATGACTGTTCTTAAATTACCATAGACTTAAAAAAAAATGGTTTTACCTGAATTATGTTAACATTTGTTAGTATTGTCATAATAGCTGAATTCACGGTGATTCAACCCTTAATGTTTGAGCAATATGTACACCACACCTGTATATTACAACATTAACACTTACCAGATAAAAGGTACTGTTCAAACTTATAGCCCCATGAAGTAAACTGTTTATCTCTTTCAGTCATATTTAGTCTTCTGTAAACTTTTTCCTCTGTATCTCTTGCACATAGATAGATAGTGCCTTTGAAGAGAATAGCAGCAATTTTCCATGGCTCCTGGTTTTCATATGGAGTGCAAGCTACGCAAGTCATTAGACCTCTGTAGCATATAAAAAACGCTTTTTCTAAGGTGTTCTGGACTGGAAAATTCAATCGGCGTTCATGTTCTAATAAGAACTTTAGCAAGTCGTTCAGCTTTACATCCTGTTCTTGCGGTTTACGTATCACCCGATCTAAATGCAAGTTCAAGTCGAAATTTACTCTATCATTAGTAATACGACAAGCGTACTTGAGATTCTCAAGACCAATGTAACCAATAACCTTAGGACAATCAAAACGAGGGAAAGGCCTCATGTAAATATTTGGCCTAACATGGAGTTCTGGCTGCATCTTGACTAAAATTAGAATTACTTCGCAGAGTTTAATAATTTATTTGCAACTTAGCTTTGATCGAAGCTTGGCAAAATGAAATTTTATGACAACATGAAACGTTTATTGTGTTTGTTTGTGTCATGACATGACTGTCATGTGCTGATTTCCGAATTGGGATGTAATCGATTTGAGCGCGCTTACACCCGTTCCGAGTTGGCGTGAGCGCGATAACGATGTCCAGTGAATCGTCATAGGTGACGTCATGACATGCACCATCTTGCGATAACGCCGACCATGCCCTATAGATATATCACTGTGAGCGAATTGTCAGCTGTCATAATCGTGATATCTAAATCGGAACGCTAATTATCGATGTAAGCGCTGTCAGCGATTATGGTCTAACTCGGAATGCGGCCATGGGCTGCTTTCCGAATTGGGATGTAATCGATTTGAGCGCGCTTACACCCGTTCCGAGTTGGCGTGAGCGCAAAAACGATGTCCCGTGAATCGTCATAGATGACGTCATGACATGCACCATCTTGCGATAACGCCGACCATGCCATAGAGAAATATCACTGTGAGCGAATTGTCAGCTGTCATAATCGTGATATCTAAAACGGAACGCAAATTATCGAAGTGAGCGCCGTCAGCGATTATAACTGAGGCTGCTTTCCGAATTGGGATGTAATCGATTTGAGCGCGCTTACACCCGTTCCAAGTTGGCGTGAGCGCGATAACGATGTCCCGTGAATCATCATAAATTATAAATTATAAATTCTTTATTGCCATAAAAACAGGTTACAGAAAAATATGAGACCCTGGCTCCAGAGCTAGGTAGGGTACCTGTATTTCAGGAGCCAGGAGCCCATCATAGGTGACGTCATGACATGCGCCATCTTGCGATAACGCCCACCATGCCAAATATCACTGTGAGCGAATTGTCAGCTGTCATATTAGTGATATCTAAATCGGAACGCTAACTAACGATGTGAGCGCTGTCAGCGATCATGGTCTAACTCGGAATGCGGCCATGTTATTACGGCAATGTTGCCAAATGCCAGATCAAAGAATTTAACTACTCTCTACCGAGAGTGCCAGATGAACGTCTCGCTTTGTCCCCAAACCCTTACCAAAATGCCCCCAAATTTCAGGTTTAGTACTAAAAATCCCCCACAAATGGCAAAATAATTATGTATATATTAAATACAATTTATACTATTTCAGCGAAAGCTTCCTCTCCAAACCTTTTCTGAAATCCGGATTTTGAAAAAAAAAACCCCCTCAATTGGCATAATATTTATTTATGAAATACAACTTTATACTACTGCACGAGTAGCTTCCATTACTGTATATTTTTTTATATTAATATTGCGTAACACACTATTAATTCAAATCAGAATAATTTTATGAAATTAGTAATCTGAAAAAATTTATGCTCAACAACGTAAATCACGCAATAAATGTTGTTGAACTGTCAAACTGAAAGCGATTACTACTGGTAGTGTGTTACGCAATAACTCCGATGAAGATTTAAGTAAATTGTGTTCGTAATATTTTTCTTGCATGCCATGGATCAAAACCATACCAAACTACCGATTTTATCATCGCGACTTGCCGCGCCTTATTCCGGATTACAGTTCTGGCATTAAAAATCCCCAAATCCCTCCAAACCCTTCATTTTTTTAGATAAGCTAGGCTCTTTACAAATTCGAGGAAAACATTATTACCGCATTATTTATTAGCCCGAAAACTGGAACTGCGGAATGGACTCGTTACGATTCCGTTAAAGTGTATGGACTTTTTCGTCTGGAAATACCACAAAACGCATCTGTCATGACTGTCACTGTCAAATTTAAAAAAGACGGTTAGGTGGTGTGTCTGCCTGTCTGGTGTGTTGGATTTCTCAATGATTGTCATTCATTATGTTATATAGTACTCTGTGATGATTATGATAGTACATTTTGTACCGTTCTGTTTTATGCGAGGTGTAAATTCTATAGCTATATAAATATTGGGCAATGGTGCTATTGGTACTCTGTACCAGCAATTTGTTGAAAGAAGATGGAATCACGATTTCAGAAATGTAGGCTGTGCTTGAAACTCGGTGATTTCTGTTCAATATTTGAACAAGATGAGTGTGTTAAATTATCCGACATGGTTATGTCTTTTACTAACATTCAAGTAAGTACTAATTGTTTTTGAAATGACAACCCAAAAGGGTATTTAAATAGTTTTACAGCAATAACTCGTATCAAGCACTTCTGACTATATCCCCAAAATTGTTTGTCTGACTTGCATTATTTTCTTTCTAGATTTATGAAGGTGATGGATTGTCAGATCGTGTCTGCTCATCCTGTATCGAAAATTTAAGCACAGCTTATTTATTCAAACAGCAGTGCGAAAGAATTGATAACTTAATAAGAAAATGTCCAGGTAAACCTTTATCATTGCCTTGTATCTTCTTGTATTAAAAAAATGTTTTGCAGCAACTGGATTTGCATCACTTTTTTTTTTGTGATAAGATTAATACCTTGATTTATTTTCATAATGACTGATGTAGGAACATAAATGAAAAGATAAAACATTTTTTTTTTGCACCAAAGCTAGCCAAATGTTTGTTCAGTATGATATTGTTTAGGGTATTCATATTATTAAAATTTGTTGTTTTCAGACACCAACATAAGCAAACCGTCTGTTGGTGACTACAATGACTTCTTCAACAAGGAGTTTCACATGCATGATGGCACTATGGATAGTACCATGGAAGAATATGTGTCTGCTGAGGGTGATAATAATGAAAACTTTTTCAAAGACAATATGGATAGCAATATCTTCCATGATATAAGTGATGAGACTGACAGTGATGTTGATTCCATTAAATGTGGAGGTTGCAATGAGTCCTACAGCAAATTAGGCACCCACACTTGCCGCACTACATGTACTATTGAGCGCAATCAACTGCAACGGTCAAGCAGTAACGAAACTCTTGTGGCATCAGATATTGCTCCAAATCAACAGCCAGCTAGAGCCACCCAGTCGTTACCTCCACGCCACACTCACCCACTGCCTGATATACCCGAAGATATGGATGTCACATGTGTACTATGTGATGAAAAATTTGACCAGTATGATAACTATGTCATACATTTTAACAGGTGCACTACTAATGTCAAGTTGCACCATTATGTTTGTCCAGTTTGCCATGACATATACACTGAAAAAGTGGCATATTTGGAACATCTAAAGGCTGAACACTTTAAAGTAACTTCAAAAGAGACTGCTGTGCATTACAAGGCTGGCTTTATCAATCTGGGAGAGGATTGTGTTGATTTCGTTCCATCATTAGAGAAAACTAGGAAACCAAAGGCTGTGCGTCGTCAAATAGGTTGGTCTGTTGAGGATATTTATCAAGAAATTGATTGCAAAAAAGTTGAAGAAAAAGTTACTCCCACTTCAAGTCCCTTAAAAAGTTTTTTTTCAAAGTTGGGGAATGAGTGAGTTACAAATTGAATATTGGCATGTGTGGGATCTTCCTAAGTATATTTCAACTGTATATTTTTACTAATTACTTCTGCTTTACCATATGGGAAACTAACTAAATGCTTTGTTGCTCCAAAGAAGTATTAATATCTAACTTATACCTTGAGCTCTGAGCGTTTTACTAGTACTGTGGGAATTAACTTTTAGAATTTAAACATCTGTCTATATTTCTATATTATTTTGTATGTATGTTTAGTTTTAGTTTGGGTAGTATTTTAAGAAATAATACTTTACTACTACAGTAAATTCTTAGTTCTATTAAAAACAAAAAATACTAATCTTGGCATTTAGAAAAGATTTTTAGAAAAGATTTATTCAATTGTTAAATCATTTTCACAGAACTTTCAGTAGGCAGAGTACTCCAAAAAAAGTAAGTTTTCGTAAATTAATAGAAAGTGGCAAAGAGAAGACTGCCAATTACTTGCCATTTCAAAAATATATCCAGAGCTACAAACTCAAGAAGAAAGGGTCTAGTTACAGCCCAATCAAGGGAAAGATGCAGGTGTCCACTAAAATCAAAGCCAGTCTTCAGGAAATGACTTCAGGTAAATATTTTTTATTTCATTTAATGTCATCAATTATGCATGTCTAAATCATGAATCAAAGCAACAATAATATTGCAGGTTTTTCTACTAAATAATTCAATCAGATAATAAGTCTTATAAGTTTTAGCCCATGGGTCACAGACCACAGTTGTAAAGTTTAATTTGTTTCAGACAGTGATTATCATTCTCCAAGTGGCACATCTGAGGAGTCATGGAAGTTGAAACAGAACTTAATATGTGCCTGTGAGAAGAAGGTGTTCATGCTATCTGAAGGCATTAATGTGAGTAAAAATAACTGGTGCGTGCACTCTCGCGTTCGATGTACCTAGCTGTCGGTTTACAGCATCTCCTATAAGTAAAGGGAATGCACGATATACGTTGTCCCGCCCAGACATATTATGTCAACAACATAAAACAACATTTTTTTGTGTTTATATGACATGTGTTGACATCTTCATGATAACACTTAATCCTTATCTATCATAGAACCGCGAAAGAATTGCAGCAATGATAAACGAGTTGGGTGGAGTTGTAGCAGAAAATACAAAAATGGAGATGTTGGCAACACATTTCGTAGCAGTGTTGCCAAACGACACGTTCACTGGTATGATGGTATGCGCCCTCGCTACCGGCAAATGGTTGATAAATGTCAACTTTATCTACGACAGTTTTAGGTGCAAGAAGTTCCTGCAGGTATGAATTAAACTTACTATAGAAGTATATTATTACTACCATAGATATAGTATACAGGGTGGCAGGGACATGACGCGCAAACTTAAAACATGAATTCAGCACAATATGATTGTAGTGGATTCCTAGCGGATACATTTTTGACGACTTTGCCGACTGGCGCGTTAGTGCAAAAAAAGCAAAGAAAGTGAAGAGATATGAGGAACAGGGTGTAAAGTTCACTCATACTCTTCGGAAAAGGGAGGATCCTCCGACCAGATGGATGTCGTATCTGGTGGGCAACTGCCCGATGATCGTTGTCGGGAAGTTGTATATATGCTAGCTGCGCGGTAAACTATGATTGCGCGATGCAGGATTAGTGTGATGCGTTGTTCGCATGTGGCGGTGTAGATGCCGCCACATCACTCCCCTCCGGAGACCGGAGGTTGATAGTGGATTAAGTCTTGTATCTTGCGATGCTTGCCAATGCCAGTTGGGTTCCAGTGGGTTGGAACCGGGTGTCGCATAGTTCGCGGTGAGTCGGAACTGTCTGCGAAGATGCCCCAGTGGGTTGGGGTGGCTGACTGCTGGTGTCGACCAGGAGAGGAATTAAGCGCTCTGCTTGTGGACCGGCCGAATGTGCAGTGTGCTGTGCCAAGGTTGCTGATGAGGCTGAAGGTGATGACCAGGTATGCGCTTGCGCTGCATGCTGATGGTCAGGACAACCGTTCAAGCCGTTGTTGCTGGCTGGCTGTGTGACTTGCGGTAGTGATGATGATGACGTCACGCTGATGTAGTTGAACGAAGGCTGCGCTGACGTTCATACTCGGGGTCACCAGTGAAGGAAGAGATATGCAGATCACGTCGGGGTCACCAGTGAAGAGATATGAGGAACAGGCTGTAAAGTTCACTCATACTCTTCGGAAAAGGGAGGATCCTCCGACCAGATGGATGTCGTATCTGGTGGGCAACTGCCCGATGATCGTTGTCGGGAAGTTGTATATATGCTAGCTGCGCGGTAAACTATGATTGCGCGATGCAGGATTAGTGTGATGCGTTGTTCGCATGTGGCGGTGTAGATGCCGCCACAAAAGTTATATGCAAGCCATGTGTGACTGGTGGTGTGACCGTAGGTACATTGTGGTGAAACCAAAGAAGGTTCATTTAAACATATAGGACGTAGGTGGCCTAATTTATCATGCTCAAGATGTTTATGAGATGAATTGAGAATATTGAGATGGTATACCGTCTGAACGAGTTTTCCGAAAAGATATAGAAGGGTTAAATGTAAATTAATATGTCTGAAACCGAAAATATCTTTCGATAATTGGTAAACGAAATTCTTGTGTCCTGTTTTTTTTTTAACATGCTTGACATTCACATGTATGATTCGCCAGCATTATCTAACCTTAAACACCCATTAATAAAACGAATTATCGAAGCAAAATCGCAAAATACATCCAAGGAAAGCTTACGACATTCCTAATCTTTTTTCAGGTACAATTGTTTATTATTATATCAATTTTCTTAAAAACAATATACAAGCTAACACTAAAATATATATAAATAACGAGCTGACCCCGAAAACTTTGTTTTTCTTCTCTTTTTTATTTTATTATCTCAGTTAGTTTTACTCGTAATCTTGGTCTGGCGGTTTGAGTAATTATACGGCCTACCCAGTGTCCTTTCTTTGGTATTGTTCGTTGAATCGTTGAGCTCCTTATGTTGTGAGTTGAGCTGTACGATTACTGACAAATGCGTGCACTGACTGGACAGGTCCACTCAATCTGTGTGGTTCTTTCCTCAAAAGACCATTTCAGACATCAATCCACATGGTCTTTACATGATCTGACCAAGATTATGTCTGGTCTTTAAAAGAGACTGTGACCTCTGAGTTTGTTTCGGCCTTTCTTCTCAGAGTAGTCAGTTAAGAAACGCGATGATATGAAATCAGATACGAAATGTTTGACGTGTAAAAGTGTTTGTACCAGCCCACTTACAGAAATAAAATCATTTATCATTTCTTTTTTTAAATAGATGTTGGCCGATTCTCAGACCTACCCGATATGCACACAAAATTTCATACAAATCGGTCCAGCCGTTTCGGAGAAGTTTGGTAACAAACATTAAAAATGCATGCAAAGTAGCGCATGTATGTACTTATGTACCGTGTTATGTTAAGGAGAGGATAGGTGAAATAATTGATACTTATAATCCCTGCTAATATCCTAAATTCCTAACTTCTATAATAATAAACGCGAAAGTAAGTTTATTTGTTTGTTACGCTTTCACGCCAAAACGGCTGCATGGATTTGGATACTATTTGGCACACAGATATACAGTGCTACAGGTTAAGTCGACCTAGATCCTTAAAGAGGTTGTAGTTTCCACCATTTTTGACTGATTTCACTATGGAACACCATACCCCAAACTTAACCGTTTTCAAGATATTGGACTAAAGTATTTTTTTTTTAATCCGCATATTGTCAATGGAGTTTTCCTTCTTATTCATTTATGTTTGCCATTTTTGTGTAGTAGATAAGTTGCTTTTTTATTCTCAACACTAAAATTGCAGTTAACTGAACCAACTGGGTCGTAGTTGCTGATTGATTGAGACAGAATAATCAATGCAGCAAAATTATATTTATTTTGTAAATCGGTTAATGTAAACATATTAACCGATTTACAAAATAAATATATGTAATTCATAAATTCTCGTTTATCGTCATCCCTACTTCAAAGGTATTGTTTATTACAGGAATATCTCTATGAGTGGCTCAAACATCCAAAAATATTGGAAATCGACTCGACCAGTGTGGAAGTGGCTAAGGCAGCCGTGTATTGGCACTTGGAGCTCGATGCACTCAGTGCCAAGTACCCCTTTGAGGGTAAACAAATCGTTCTCATCATGAAGAGGAAGTACAGGCAATATTATCAGATGATATTCAAGACTTTGAAAGCAAAGCCTGTTACTTATGATCCAAGGTCAGTAAGCTTATTCTATACTAGCAACTTGCCAGCAACTTCGTCCGCCCTATTTATAAACCGTAGGAATTCAGAAAGAAACACCTGTTCTTCAATTTCAGCTTATAGGTCCAAAGACTTGGGTTGGGTTGGGCGTGGATGAGTCAGTTCTTTTTATTTCATTCTATTGGAAATGTAACGATTTTTTTGGCTCCCACAAGTTGAAAGTTGCAATTATTTTCATGTCCAGATGTTTTTTTACTAAAAAAATCTGAGAACTTCCTATACAAGTTACTTTCTCAATCAATGGCTTTTTTCGACACTCTTTTGTTCTAATTCCAAGGAGCCGGTGCAGACCTGGCGAAGTGCAGTAAAGTATTTTCAACTTTATTACTAACCACGCCAAGGTTGACATTTGCTTGCCTTTGAAAAATTGCGCTGTGCCGCGCCACGCCAGATGTCGCCGCCGCGCCGGCCCTATCACAACGGTTTGAGATAAATTACCACGTGTAACACAAAATCATTTTTCACAGGACTCCAGGCAGTTGCTGCACAGCAGATTACTGTTTCGTGGACATGAAAATTATTGAAAGAGTTAAGCTGCGGTTTTTTGCACGTCATAATGTTCCCGTATTTCCGTATCAGTACATATTGGTGTACCTGTTAAAGAGAGGTCAAGTAGAAGATGAATACAAGTATCTTTTGCAAGACTGCAAGAAATATGCAAAAGACACAATGTTCTTGCTAAACGATACTTATTAGTACATCTAGAATGTACGTGTAGAATTGAAATTCCTATATTTTTGTTATTTTTATTATTGTTGCAAAGGGGGTATGGGTAGGTAGATTGACATTATACATTTTATATAATCGACATAAACATTATATTTTATACAAATAAGCCATATTATTTTAAGGAATAAAAATATATTTCTATAAAATATTTGGTTTAATTCATTATGTCATTATTAGGTGCGTGTTTTGCGTGCGGTGGGCACTCTTGGTGGTTTGCTGTGCGTGGTAATGTGTTGCTCTGGACACCTTTGTCTGCCAAACTTAATCTGTAAGGGAATAAAGAAAATAATAAGTGATTGTCAATATAGTTATACGGTCATTTTAATGCGTGCGTGACCGCGACCGCAATAATAGTTTTTTTTTTTTTAAAGGCCTGGTAAATTGTGAGTCATTAAAAAAAAACTATAAAATCTATGGAAATACGAAGCATCTACACGCTTTAAAAACTTTTGGAAGATATTATTCTGTTGTCGCGCGATACGGTCAATGTTAAAAAAAAAATTGAAGCTTTTACACTTTTTATAATAATGTTTGCACCTATTCAGACACAAATATTTTTGAGCTAAAAAAATAAAATAAAGTACAGTCTTATTCTGATTTCATGATACATAAATAACTGTAGTGCTATTCTGTAACCATTACACCGTGAAAACTTTGCTGTCAGCGTCACTGATGTTAGGGATTGTCCAAGACAAGATGACACTGACAGCTCACTCCACCTGCACTTCACGGTGAGATTTTTGTAGAATCAACATGCTGTCGTCAAGATGACCGCAAGCAAGTATGTAGATAGAACATATTTTGGATGTCACATATTTTTGCAATATGAGCGGCACTGATGTTAAATGAGTGAAAGAAGATAACTCGAAAACAATATACTGTTTTTCTACTACCACAGTGATGTTAGTTATTTAGAACGCAAGACATGTCCGATATTATTGCATTCTAAAAGGCATCTTTTTGAAGCCGATGCAGCATCATATATTTTGGCGTCGCATGTCCCTTCAGAAAGTTTTGGTGATCCTTCGATAACACATAA
Source organism: Dasypolia templi (assembly GCA_963555695.1). Lineage (NCBI taxonomy): Eukaryota > Metazoa > Arthropoda > Insecta > Lepidoptera > Noctuidae > Dasypolia > Dasypolia templi. Next base: position 17,059,415 of record OY743144.1, on the reverse strand, counting down.
TTATTTATGCTGCCATTTCTATATGCCTTCCACAAATGGTCACATATTATATTTGCCGTCATAAATATTAATGGATGAAGAAATTACATAATATTGCCGATCTGTCTATAATAATATAATTTTGCTCGTCATGGGCGCCGGCAAGTTTATTTTTAGGGGAGTGGTACTTCAACTCCCCGAATCGAGCTCTATCATTTTTGCACTTCACCTTGGATGTTAGACTATCGTAGGTCTTTGTCGACATAAGCTAAAAAGCATAACAATTAAGAGAATGTGGGATGCAAGAGAGACCAATGTGAGCTCATGTTTTTTGCATGGGTTTTATTCGCTCCATGCATACAGATAGTTTTTTTTTTTTTTTTTTTTGTTTTAATGTTTTTACACCAACATTTTATTTTGAAGCCAGGGAGGTGCAAATGCACCCTCTTAAACCCCGCTCCCGGCGCCCTTGATGCTCGTGACTGTATTTTAGCACTCGATAATGTCGAAAATAACTAAGTTTTAAAAAAATGATATTCTGGTTAGTTGGTCGTCTTAAGGCCTGCAACCATATTTATCCAGCTATGTTAAGTCACATGTCATACGAGGCCAGAACTGCCATCAGCCGGGCACAAATCCAGAATCCAGGCTGTTTCTGAGAAATTTAAGATGGAAAAATCAAATAACACTACTTGCAACATCGAACCCAGGGCCTCATGCTCAGTAGTAGCGCTTGTGACTACTAGACCAACGAAGAGGATGTACCTCCCTAAGAACATTGCTCGGTAACCATGTGACCTCCCCCCCATCTTTGGCTGCGACGGGCCTGTCCTAGGGCCCTCGTACAAAGTTCCTCCACGCGACACTTTAAATATTGCATGTGTGCAAGGTTATAGCAAAAATTTTACAGAAAGACACCGTAAAATTTGGGCTCGACTAGAGAGAATCGTGGATAAAAACGCTTAAGTCTAATGCTTGACTAGTAACAGACACTAGCGAAATCCTTACTAAAGAATGTATCTGGGTTTAAAGGTACCTTTGTGTACATAATCCAACACGCAACTGTTGCAATTACAGTGCCTACCATTCCCCAGATTTGGTCGGCACTGGGAAACGTGTCGTCATTCAAATTAGGTTTGAGTTCTGGTTCATCACAGCTACAAAAAGAAGCTATGTAAGGAAACATTTTTACAAAAAAAAATACTGACAATTTTCAACACTAACATTACCATTGACTACGGTGAAGTGAGTGCTAGAAACAAAGAGTAAAATAATAATATGGGAGGCTTGATACTACCTATCCACGGAGGTCAAATACCTATAAATTATTCAATTTTGAAAATTTTAAGTATGGCCTTGTGGCGGCGGTACTCGGTCGCCTAATTCGGTGCGACGTAGTCTTCCATAATAATAATAATCCATTTATTTTCAGGCGACACAGGCCCATAGATAAATATTTTAACCTTATCATAAACAAAACTTGTGTTAATGAAAAAGACTTAAGACTATGTTAGTAGCACTTCACTTTGCACTAGCTAGACTTTGTGCTGTCTTGTGGTACTTGTCCGCGGAAGCGACGGAACACCACATCCTGCGGCCAAAAGCCTTCTTCCATGACAAGGGGCAGGTAACAATTCGGTACGCGCACCACGAACGCCTTAAAATTGACGTTGCGGCGCGACTCCAGTAACTGCACCCTCGGCATGTACCTTATCTTCTGGCGCACGTACTCCATGATGTCCTCCGCCTTAGTAGTGTAGTGCAGGCGGGAGATGTACACCGGAGTGTTCGGCTTTGCACGCAGGCCTACTTCGGGACCCGTTAGCAGTTCTTGTTAGTTTGCGATCGGTACTTCTTCTTTTGCACTGTCACAAAACCCTCATCATTATATTAACCCTCAGCTCTTTTCGGTGCCTTTTCTGGCATAGGTTTTGTGTTTGGAGCGCCAGGGGCGCTGGCGGTGACGCTAGCGTAATCTCTTTGAAGGGGTTTCGCCGGGGCTGCAGACAGTGGCAGCGGGACGGGACGAGGGGCTCGGGCGGCGCTGCTCGGTGGAGCCGCGACGACGGGCGCGGGCGGGGCGCACTGCAAGCTCAGCTATCGACGGATGCACAGGCGATGAAACTGCTGACGCGGACTTTGACGAAGATATATCGAGGCCGGCTCCGCGAAACGTGTTTACATTAGATGCATCGGCTGATGACCTAATTTCCGTCACACTGTTGCGCAACTCGACAACTTCTTTACGCAAATCGGCGACGGTGTTTTGTTATGCATCTAATGTCGATAGCACATCCGCGAGGCGGGCCTTCAGAAAGACAATGTCCTTCAGAAGGCTCGTTACATCGACGTGGTCGAAGGTGACGGGAGGAAGCTTGTGCAGCTCCTTCGCCACAAACATTGGCACGTCGTCAGGGTCGGTCTCCTTGAACAGCGTGATTATGTCTTGCAGGCTTCTCTTAGTCCCGTCGCGCCGGCGGGACACCATGGTCGCGCTTGTCCAGCACATTGAACAACAACAGCTTAGCAGCGGCGATGTCATCCTCGCTGAAATTCGTTGCGCAGATCTGGACAACGGACACTTCATCCATCACATCTTCTGCTGCAGGAACGCCAGCAGCTCATTCACCACAAGGTCATTACTCATGTCGAGTAAACTACGAGCGACAGCTTGCTCTGCGCTAATCGATATTTATAGCACGCGCATCGGACATTGGACCAGAGAGTCGAAACAGTAAGGGATAATCAGGTGCGACACCGAAACAAAATCGCAGTCTAACACTGAGGACCTAGATAGTAACGTTGCGCTTGCGACACTGCGCCGCCCATTGGCTCCCAATGAAGTGGCAGCTTGTTTGGCCTGACTCGTTTAGTATATCATCACTGCTGCATTATCAGCCCATAACATCACTGCTGTCGCTGATACTAATTCCTATGGGCATAGGTAAGTATATAGGTACCAACAGTATATACTCGAAAAACAAATGTTAATATAATTCCATAAAAATATGAACAGGTATCCGACTAAATAAATGTTTTGAAATTCTAAGAACTGAATGAAAGTGTGCAAGAAAAAATACTCACGAACACTCGTAAACGTAATACTTTCAAATTCCACATCTGGTTATCATTTAAGAGGTCCTAAGAGCGACCCTTTTACTCAGAAACAAACAAGATAATTAGGTATTGTAAAAAACTTTTTTTGTTCAGTCGGGTAAAAAAGCAATAATGATACATAGTATATTGCACAAAGGTATGGGAATATCTACCTAATGCCGGTCACTCACATTCGCACGAATACGCGAACCCGCAAGTGTAGGACGACAGCCGCTTTTACACGACACGTTTTACCGCGGGCAAGCTTAATCGTGAGTGATTTTTAACAATTTTTATGTGCGTTGACTCTTTCGCGATGTATTGCTCTGTGATGTATCGAAAGAGCGTAGAGAGAGGCTAATCGCACGTGATTCAGTACGAGAAACTTCCGCGTGTAATGTATGAAAAACACGCAGTTTTGCTTACCGCGCGTTCTGTAGACTACTTTGTAAAGAAAAAGACAAAGGGGTTAGGAGGAATTTTACACAAGCAGTTATGTTCGCTGGTTTAGGCGTGATTTAAAATAAGCAATATCTAATTAATGTTAATATAATTTTTCGTAGGACCTTTTTATACTCCTCGGATTTAATTTCCAAGCATGCATGAGACTTGTATGTTGCCAAGAACTCGGTAATATGATCCTTGCTCACTAATCATAAGTCCGCCATTTTACGACGACAATCGTTTTCACGAAAACGCGCGTGTAAATTACGTTTGAAGCGCACAGACTAGACTTGAACGTAATTAGGTATTAGGAGACGCGCGCGTGCGTTCTCGTTCTCGTTTTCTGTCTTTACATGCGCGCTCTATGCCGCGCAAAAGCCGAGCCACGCGATAAAAGGGGAAAGCGCCAGGTTTATCGCGAAATTAAAAGTTTTTTTTTCTTTTGCTATTTGCACGTCAGTGGTCATGTTGAACAAAATATGATTCGCGACCGTAACAAGTACCTAAGTATATTTACAGAATTATTGCTATTAGATAATCATCAAAACAACCAAGTATGTAATTTAGTTAAATTTTAAGTTAAACTATTGATTGAAATTGTCATCGTCAAAACGGTGATGAAAAATATCGTGAAGAAACCGGCATTTCCTTAAACCAAAAATTCGAAGACATAATGTGACATTCACCAACCCGCACTGTGCCCGCGTGGTGGATATGGCTCACTTGGCCCACCAGGCCTGTGTACCAGCAGTGGGAACAGTATAGTATGCATGCTACCGTACAGTGTGCAATGTTTTCGTAAAAACATTATCGCGTCAGCCTAGGCCAGTCCATAGTCCAACAGATTTATTTAATTCCTGGTAACACATATTCTGAAATTTGGGGAGAACAAGATCATTTCCACTGCTACAGTTATAAACAAATCACGGTATTTACAGCCATAGACAAGTCACGTTCACTATCTGTCATAACGAGATTAGTGATGTATTTAAGTGGCGTTATGCAACTCGATAAATGGATGGATATAAAATATATTGGTCTTTTGAAAAGATTTTACATTTTTTAAATAATAGTGCATTCATTCATAATTACAAAAAAAAAAACTAAAAAGATATCTTCTAATTGTATCAGACAAACCAGTATTTGTACGGTAGAGAAAGTGGAAAAACTCTGCTCTTTACATGCTCCATGTCAGCCGGCAACTATAGTTAGGAACCGCCAAATGGCGGAAAATAACATACATTTCTATGGATGTACCTACACATTTAAGATAGTATCACAAATACTAATGCAAAGAATATAGATTTGTAGCTAAATATAATCTAAACAGATACTTGTTTCCGTTGGTTCATATCCTTTACGGTTTGGACAATTTAATTACATAAATAATAATAAAATATAGTTTTTGATACAATTCTCGATATTGGATCTATTAATCGGATCAAAATGTATCGGCAAAAAGTATCCTTTTTTTATTAAAAATTACGATGCATCGATATATCGATACTTTTTCAACAAGCCTATCTCGCAGTTGTTAGAACTCAGCGCCTCAGCGGTCTTGTTATGTTATTATTAGTGGCTGTACCTGTACCCACTTAGCACATTCTTAGCGCAGCACTGCTGAGCACTCTTTCCGTGTACCGTACGTAGTTATATACAAAAGCAATTTCTTACAAACTCTGTGCTTACAATCAAGTGACATAATATGTGAAGGACAGTGTGTGCGTAAAAGACAGTGTTTTATTCTTCCGATCTTACAGTGCTTCTGTACTTTCAAAAATGGGGTGTTGCTATTCTTATGAAGTAAGTAATTTTTACTCATTGTTATTGTATTTGTGGGTAATGGCTATAGTGAAATAGTGGTTTATGTCAATTGTTACGTTAATCATATATTTGCTATAGGTACTTCGTTGCCGGCACGAGTTGTAGCACAAACTCCACTTCGAAACCTTACGAATCTTATTACATTATTACGGCAATTTGTGCACAGGCAGATTTAGCTTGTTTATGTACTGGTAGAACGCAGAATACCAGAGTTTGTTTGTTTGTTTGGCATCTCGCAGGTCAACCTATGAGGTTGTCGTCTGCTTAGACGGACTTGCCTGTGGATTCCCTAATAAATTAAGGCCTCCAGCCAGGACTTAAACTTATATACTAACTAAAACTAAGCGACAACGTTAAGGGCACCCCCTGTGGGGTCCGAACCTCGGCTTAGGGCGTCGCTGGAAGAGGGCAGCAAATGACTAGCTGGATCAGGATTGATATTATTTAGGGACGAATTTAAAGCTACAGGCTCAGCGTCGCGGGCTGGCTCGAGCAAGGGTCGGGAGGGGCGCAGAATACCAGAGTCCGCTGACGCGGGTAAAATTAAGTATCGTTTGGCAGGACGAGGGGGTGGGGAGGTGGTGGGGGGGATGGAGCGGGGTGCTCCGTCCCAAGAAAAGGTAACGCACCGTTCTTGAGAAAAACGAATTATTGTAACCTAACCTCAAAACACTTTAATGTCGCTTTTGCAACGTCTCCGGCGCTGCGGGAAGTGCAACCCCTTCGCCCTTACGTAACAAAGGATAGGCACCCGTGCGAGCCGTAGCGGCTTAGGCTGGTCTGGCGGAGGTGAGCCCTCCCTTCGCGCCTCCGGATTTTTATAAACAGAATAAAAGTGATAAACACTCTAGGGCCTACCCCTAGAGTGTTTATCACTTTTATTCTGTTTCTGGGATCCAAAAGACTACGTGGAGTCGAGTACACTAACTTCTCACAACTCGGGGAGAAACGGAATTAACAATAAAATAAACGTAAACAAATGACACTGACACATGACGCAAATAGCGTTTTTTTTGTTACGTTCCGTTTCGTTTCATAGATTTTGCACGACATTTTACACCACAGGCTCACCGACCGATACACTATTACAGATTTGGTTGTCAATCAACGATTTTAACGTTTCGTTACGCTGTTATCTTATTTGTGGTTAGAAACATTTTTTATTTATTTCTCGAAAAATATGCATTACCTTAAAATAAGAGTGGTAGCGTTACAATCAGGGAACCCACTCCTACCATATTTAACCATTTTTACCCCCAAACTCCTGCCAAACGATACTAGACCCAACCCCCTTGTAATAAGTGGTAGCGTTACATTCAGGGAACCCATCCCTACCATATTTAACACTATTTACCCCCGAACTCATGCCATCATTTTGTCTACTCTCCCGTCGACAACACTCGGTCATGCTACGCGTGCAGAGACCCTAGTGTGAGTTTTTATCTTACCATCTCGACTTTACGCATCGACCGCGTTCGGCGCACAGTGGTCTGAAAACTCACAGAAACTAAATGTCAGGGATTTAAAAAAAATGCGAATGTCTCTGGAATAACTCTCTTTATATAATATTAAAGTATGGAGGGTATGCACACCTCCACGCGTGAGAAAAAAAATGTTTCGTTTTTTTTTGTATGGGAGAAAACACTTACAGTTGATTATTTTCAAACTGAAAGGAACTGAAGGGCTGGTACTCACATGAGTTATTGTACCTCATACAGTGATCAAGATGACATACAATGCATGCACCTTTCGGTGCCGCTTCGCGCGTAGGATTTTTTTAAAATTTCGAGTTTAGGTTATGTGATTTATTAAATCTTTTACGTAATAAAATGAAATTTCCAATCGCTTTTCATATATTTTAGTTAGTTAATAGCCTGCTAAGGGCCTTTTTAATGACAATAATATAAAACTATATTGATTACATACGGTTTTTTTACAAATTGCATTTAAATAACTCATTTGGTAATCACCGTCATTTTCGTTGAGTTTTAATTAGATACCAAAAACATGGCATACTCAGCGTTAATGAGGGTAGTTACACTATTGATTTTTCTAATCTTTAACGTAATTAAATGATGTTACCGAACGCATTGAATGGGAAAATACGTAGTGTAGTGAAACAATAGATATTCATAAAACATTTAAGATATACCTATATAGAAAAGTAATATTCCTAAATTATTTTTATTATAGATGATTAAAAATAAGGTCCAATAAAATCAAGTTTTTATACAAATAGTTTTAATCTTGAATGCTAATACCAAGACATTTCAACAAAAATACGTCAATAACTATGATACACTATTATTATTTAACACAATAAAAACAGTGAAGATAGTATTATTTTGTGAATATCACAACTATTACATTTATTATATCTATAGCAAATATACTAAGTCTAGCTATTTACGACTACTACTAACAGGTAGTATCTTCGCCATCATCAAAGTCCTCTAAATCCGAGTCTATCATTGACGCATTAACATCGAGAAATTCAATGTTCTCTTTGTCTACACCTGCATCGTCTCTGATGAGAAGAGGTTTCATATCATCAGTAACAGCTGTTTTTGTGGATTTTCTTAGCACAGGTCTTATACTGGACAGATAAGGATCTGACGATACAAGGAGACCATTGAAGATGTCTTCGTTTGTCGCTTTACGACAAAATTTGCACGAATGGTGCTCTCGAATTTTCTTGAAGTCTTTGTTTCTGGCTTCCGATGCCTCTTCAGATAATTTACCAATGGGCATAATGTTGAAGTGTTTGATAATTTCAGCGCCATGCAGTAAAAGTTTGTGGACACTCGAAGGCATGTATTACCAGCCATAGAGGTCTACATACATTTCAGCAGTGAGGCGCGTAGTTTGCAAACGCATCAACATTTATGGGCTACCCACAGGCTAACACACGTAAAATTGTTGCAAATCTTTGGATCAAACGGAAATCCAATCCTGTGATAGCTGCAGTCTTTGCAGAATCACTAAAAAAAAACCTGGCTGTGTTCCCATCATTTGAGGTTCCCGAACCTGAAACAAACAAAAAATACTTAACGACTTTGTAACTAAAAGATGCAATAGCGTTTTAGAAAAAAAAATTGAGAAAAGCGACTGTTACTTTAACTCACCTTGTTTGACGATGTCTACCAGTAGGCCCATTTCATCACGAAACTTCTGTTGTATGGTTTGTTTTCAACTCTTCAATGACTTTTTACTGCTTGCATCTCTGGCTTGCCATGTTTTAAAGTCTAGTCTGTATGAAATGTGCAGTAGACACTCCATACATCTGATCCAAGCATGACGTGTAGATAAACCATACTGGTACATTTCTGTCGAAACCGGTTTTCTGGAAAGTGAATAAATCAATAAAAGATAGGTAACAGTTCAATAAGATGTCATTAATTAATCAAATTATACTAAACTCACTCTAAGATCTTCTCTAACTTATCCATTTCCGAAGGGGTAGTAGCCTTACAGATATCACAAGTCTGCGTTGAGGTTCTTGACAATTTCGAAGTGATTTTGCCATCTATCATTGTCTGCTGCAACTTTGCCATCAAATCCCCACTTGCATATCAGGGTCAACTCTTTGTCATCCAGCGAAGACTCCAAACGTAGGAATTTTCCTAGTCTGGCAACAGTTTTGTTCAAAATTGCTTAGAGCAATTTTTACCCCTCTTTCCGTGATTTCTAAGGTATCTTTTGGTGGGTAGCAGTCCTTCTTCGCCTCTAGGATGGCAGTATACGAAGGATATAGTGGTATTCCTTCTTCTTTTGCACAAGTTCTTATGGTTATATACTGCCACTTCGAAAGCTTCAACGAGGTCAAAAGACCTAAAGCTGTATCAGCCGAATATATGGGCGTAGTTTTCTTGGTCTTCAACAATTCCTTAATCTTTGTAGCCTCTTCAGGATGCTCTGTAACCAATTTTATTATATCTGCTACATTCTTGCTATCTGCTTTTAAACCAGTCGCATAAGCTAGGCTTTCAGTGCCATACGTTAGGAGGTGTTCCACTCTCCTTCTCTTCTGTAGCGGGCTTAGCTCCATGAACGGGTTTCTTTGACTCACAACTGATGTTGTTGTTCCAACACTGCACGTCTCTGGTTTGTGGGATTTTGATATATCCTCATTAACACCGAAGTCAGAACTAGAACAAGGTTGCTGCTCTACTGCTACTAATGGTGTCATCTTTTCCCTGATGACTTCAGGCCATTTTATGTTTTCCTGCAGCCATGTCTCATACTTCTTTATGAATGTATATCTCGTGCGATTACACGAGATCCATTTATTTCTCAACGAACGCACATAAGTCTGACAGAATTTTTTCAATTCTTTCTTTTCATTTTCTGACAAATCAACGGCAAAAACAACTATTGTTTGCCACAAACATGAAAATGTCCAAATTGGTACCAAAACCTTCCATCACAACACGAAAATAAATAGATCGTAATAAGTATAGTTCGCGCGTAATACTGCTAAAAGCTACTGAGAGAATTAAGCTCAAACGTCCTATTTATATATGTAACTACCCTCATTAGGGCTCGATGTTATTAGTATCTAATTACAACTGAACCATAATGACATGATGAACGTGATTACCAAATGAGTTAGTACTTTGAATGTAGTTTGTAAAAAAACGTATTTAATCAATATCATTTTCTATTATTGTAATTAAAAAGGCCATTAACAGGCTACTAACTAAAACATATGAAAAGAGGTCATCAACTTCATTTAAATACGTCAAAGATTGGAAAAATCACATATACCGAAATTATAAATTTCTAAAATTTCTTTCTAGCAAAGTGGCACCGAAAGGTGCATGAATTGTATGTTATCTTGATCACCGTGTGAGGTGCAATAGCTCATGTGAGCATCAGCCCTTCAGTTCCTTTCAGTTCAAAAATAATTAACTTTAAGTGTTTTCTCCCATACAAAAAAATACATAAAAAAAAAATTCTCACGCGCGGAGCTGTGCATACCCTCCATACTATAATATTATATATAGGGAGGTATACCAGAGATATTCCTTTTTTTTTTTTGAGATACGTTATATTAAGTTTCTACGAGTATGGAACTCGATTTTCAGACCACTGTGCGGAGCTCCAATTGGCCTTTGGTAATCGGGGCGCAACTCCGATTGCTGATGGACCAATCGGCGCGCGAGATGGTTTAAAGAAACTCCAGCTAGGGCCTCTGTTCATGTGTTGTCACGACTCGTGCCGGCAGTATAGTATACCTACTCTGGTACCAACCTACCTGTTCGTAAAAGTAGGTAACATAAGTAATGTTAAAGCATACTTAAGTAAACATAAAGCTATGTTTCTTAAAAGTTAAATTTATCTCGAAAATCTCTGCAGTGCTTTGTCCACAACTTGACTAGAGCACACGCTCAACATAACATAGTTTAGAAGTAGTTGTAACTTGTACTTAACTCTTAATAAACCTAGATAAACTTACATTTACTTACCTCTCTGTCCAATTGCAGCTGCAATTAATTTTATAATTTGTAGGAAGAAGACGATCATGTCGTTCCGGAGCCTTCCGCACGCTCTGTGTATGCGAGAACTGAGTTAAGGAGGCCTACGCCAACCGCTACTAGTTCGTACAGGGTAAGGTTTTGATTTTATACCTACTAGCTAGTACAGTCCGCGAGGCCTAAGCTGAGATTTACATTTGTGTGCACGCGACGCGTCCTTTGCTTGGTTTAAACCGGTTTATACAATCAGCTTGAGGCGCTGTGCGTCACTCGCGCGATCACATTGGTAAGATTGGTAATCACTCACACAAATGCAAAGCGTGGACTGTACCTACCTACTGGCTGACCCGACAAGACGTTGTCCTGTCCAAATTTCAGTAATTCATACAAAAACGGATGTTTAGTACTTAGTTCCCGATTTTGAAGATTTTCCGGGAAACTTTACCATTTTGCCTTTCCACAAAAACCTGCACCCTAATTGCGTAACAAATTTTCGTAAACGATTACGACTAATCTGTTTGATTTTGACGGTTCAAGAACATTCATTGCGTTCTATATATTGTTGAGCAGAATTTTTATCGAACTTAAGAAGCAATGGATTAGGAATCTGTTTCAAAACGATTCAGATTCCGATTGATTGTGTATTACGCAATTAGGGTGCTGGTTCGGACTATTGCAATATAAAATAAAAAAAAATGCCAAGTCGGTACAGCCGTTCTCTAGTGATGCGCTTACCAACAGGACTTTATTTTTATTATAAAAATAGATTATTTTATTGGAGTAGGCCGAGTACCTACCTACCTACCTAGGTACCTACTGTCAACAGCAACGTTTAGTCAGTTTTTTTATCCAGTCAAATATTTACACATTGTTTTTTTTTTACCGACTAAGTGCGAATCGGACTCGCACACGAAGGTTCCATATTCACACTTTGTGAAGATTTCAACTGACAACCTATTACGGTTCATGAGATAGAGCCCCCTGACAGACGGACGAACGGACGTACGGTGGAGGCTTGACGTTACGAATACGTCACTTCATACTAGAACTAGACCATACATTGTCCGTACCGCGCTACAAGGACGGGAATAATCCCCTCCAGAAACTTATAAAGCGTGTTTCATATCTGCATCGATTTACCCGATTTTTTCGATTCAAAACTCAAACTCAAATAATTTATTTCAATTAAACCATTTACAGGCACTTTTGAATTGTCAAGGAATCGGTCAGTCAGAAATATGAAGCTAGTTGCCCATTCCAAAGCGCAGTAGGTCACTATGGAGAAGAACGGGCAAGAAACTCCATGGACACTCTTTTAAATAATATTGTTGTTACAAATATATTAGTTACATCGATTATTGTTGACACTATAAGTGAGTACGATTTACAAAAACCGTACACGTTAAAAGCGTCTAGAGTGCAGCAAAACATAATTAAAAACAATCCAGCAAATTAGTTATTAAAATAAGCCGTGGCAGATAAGAGATGACCAGTCCCAACTGACGGCGCCCGTTCACGAACATGACGCATGGATCAGCACCATTCAGCTCAACCATTTTGAAGGGAGCTAAATGATCCGACACACGCGCCACCGTCAGCGAGACATTTGAGTGAGCATGACATACTATCAGCCGCCAAGGCACATTCAAGTCAATCTATGACATTACCCGGTAAATGGTAGCTCTTTAGTACAAAGTACTCACATCTGTGCAATGCATCTATATAATAAAAAGGAGATTGTGTTTATATAATGCAAATATATTCTTACAATCTTCAGCAGCTTCAAGTGTTTCAAATGTCAATTAATTAGTGGTGTGCAGCAGGACAGATCAGTTATGTAATCCCCTAACCTATAATACGCCTGCCTGCATAGTGTGGGTTTGACAAAGGATTAGAATTTTGTCTCATTCAGTTGAAGTATGTGGGGAGGTATTTTATTATAACATTTTAGACAGTACCCCATGAAAGATGAGTCTACTTTAGCCAGTCTGAAACCAGCACCCTAATTGCGTAATACACAATCAATCGGAATCTGAATCGTTTTGAAACAGATTGCTAATCCATTGCTTCTTGAGTTCGATAAAAATTCTGCTCAACAATATATAGAACGCAATGAATGTTCTTGAACCGTCAAAATCAAACAGATTAATCGTATTCGTTTACGAAAATGTGTTACGCAATTAGGGTGCTGGTTGAACTAATAGGTCCCGATTTCTAGTATTATAATTATGTCTTTCACCTCTTTTACTGTAAAGATGTAAATTTTTTCTGACGTACATGATTATCGCACTTTGACTATGCCTTCTTTGAAATAACACAATCATTTCGAACATTTTTTTATATTATCATCATCTCTATTGACAGTTGTTCTTACTCCCATGTGTTATTGTCCGTCCGAAAAGTTAATTCATCGGGAGTAGGCTTCTCTTCTAAGTATCAAACTACTTTCGGACGGGCCCCTTATTTTCATTGACGGACTAAAGAGTAGGCCCAAGATCCAATGCGCGAAAAATCCCGCCGCGATATTTGTACGTCCGTGCGTACGTGCTATCCCAATTTAAGGCTCCCACAAACTGGCGCGACGGCGACGCCACAGCGCGACTCGCGGTGCCTTTGTGTCGCGCCAGTGTTTTGAGACTTTATTTGGAACATCATGTTTTTTTTTCTTGATATTTTTATTTTAAATTAGTGTTTATGATACTAAATTTTAATACCAATTTCAGCCAAGACCTGGAGCTCGATACGGGGAGTATAAGTGCGGTTGCGGTTACTTCTGGGTCAGCCGTCTGTCTTGGCCAGATAAATATCAGCAATGTAAACGTTGTAAAGCACCCGTGCGCCCAAGAAATCAGGTACTTACTTATAAAGTAGTTTTTTTTTAACTTTTCATATTATTCAACATACAATTCTTTTATTTATATTGCTATATAATACTATCGCTTCCCTACCAGTGAACTGTACACGCTATGGAAGCTACCTACAGTAAGGCACTCATTTTGTGCTAAGTACAGTGTTGCGGAAGCATTCAAGTTTGTCTTTTGACCCTGAGTTTAGAAGACATAAACGTAGGACTGACAGAGTTTGTTCGACATCAGGTGTTAAAATGGAAATTGTCCGCTTGCAGTTCACTTTCTGCAGTCCCGTGATTTATAACAAAATTAATAAAGTTCTTACTATTTATCCATGTACTCTCCGGGATTGCAAAAGAATTAGTGATAAATGGCTTCATACTCTCACATACGAAGAAATTGAGAATTTAGTGAAACCCTAAAGATCTTTCATCCGTAAACATGCACACCAAATACACGTAGCGTAGAGTGTGCTCGTGGGGTTCCACAAGCGCACTCAACACTTACACCCTACAGACACGCACTACACTCACATACAACACCCCCACATGCACAACGTTAAACACTTAAAAGAACAATGCCCACTTCCCATACATTTCAAAACCTGATAATGAAAGCTTATGTATAGTTATAAGGTATAGTAGAAACACTACCTGTAAGTTTAGAAAATAATGGCATATGGTCATTTTCACAATTGCAACGCCACGAAGTCCAAAAAATATGAATGATACTTTTTAGGTTAGGATTTGTCGTTATAAAGAAATAAATGTGCTAGAACGAATTATTTAAAACTCGAAGTTTAGTCTAAAATAGTAATACTTACTAATTACATATCTTTGTGCTAAAACTTCTTTTTTACTTTGTGAATTCCTTAAAACCAGCTGCCCTTATGTCACTGCTTAGGCCCTCGATGATTGTCACTATAAATTGAGTGTCGAGCATTAAATGTCAAACGTCAAAAAATACGTTTCAATCGTCCTAACTCAATTACATATTGCATGATTCATTAATTTAATTATTCATATATTTTTAATTAATCTGTATTATATTATACATTGACTAAAAAAGAAATACTGAGTAAATAAAACGTAAAATAATGTATGAAACTCAGAAACAGAGTTGAATAAAGTCAAGTAGCAGTGTGTAAAATGGAACGTTGTAAAAAATGGTCGTTGAGATGCGTTCAAAACATGCTAATATGTTTACTCCTGAAGTAGAATAAGCATAAGGAAAAATTAAATTTAAAAAAATCGTGCGTTTCTTTTAACATTGTGATAAGCGTAATTAATATACAATTTAATTAGCTGTATTTTAAGATTTATTTCATACATATACATAGTCAGGTGAAAAATGGGCATTCCTCTTTTATTTTTAATTATTTGTAACTGTTCTCTTTTAAACCCTTTGTATTTTTATCCCTGGAATTTGGAATGCCCGTAGTCTCCTTCTTGGAGGTTGGCGTTAATAGCTGCGCCACAGTTTGTAACTAATGTAGCTATTTACGTACGCAATCAATTTTGTAAAATGTGTTTTTGTTCCAAATAAAGATTATTATTATTTCGTTTATTTATTCTTATCCTTATTTAGATACATTTTTAAATATTTTTATAAAACAATTTAAAAATATAAAAAATAGTGGTCCGCCGGTAGCTAGCGGGAGCAGGGTCGTTTATTTATTCTTATCCTTATTTAGATACATTTTTAAATATTTTTATAAAACAACTTTTAAAAAAAACATTTAAAAATATAAAAAATAGTGGTCCGCCGGTAGCGGGAGCAGGGTCCAAGCTACCGGTGGTTAGGGCTCCAGAGACAGGAACCTCCTCACAATGCGAGCCGTATCGAGGAGTACTGCCTTCTGAATCAGGCCCTTGATCCAACCGCCTAACGAAAGCCTCGTGAGATGTTGGTCGAGGCTTTTTGCCATCAGGCCATTGGCCGATACGACAATCGGCACAATGATAGCCGAGCTCACATTCCACGTGTCAACAACCTCGTGTGCTAGGTCGAGATATTTAATTTGTTTCTCTTGCTCAGCTTTCACGAGGTTCTCGTCATGTGGAATGGTAACTTCGATAATCATTGTGCGGCGCGCTAATCGATCTATCACTACTATGTCAGTCTTATTAGAGCGATAATAGTCCTGTCAGTAATGATAGACCGATCCCAGTACAACGTGACAAGGTCATTTTCGAGAACTGGGTCGGGCACATACTTGTAATACGGTACCTCAGAATCCACAAGTTTATATTTCAAAGCAAGTTGCTGGTGAACAATCCTGGCTACTTGGTTATGCCTGTGCAAGTACTCGCCGTTAGCCAGACGAGAACAACCAGAGATAATATGTCTGATGGGCTCACCTGGACGATGGCATGCCCGACACACGTCAACCGTCCCGTCCTTCATAATATGTCTCCGGTAGTTATTCGTCAAGATAACTTCGTCCATAATTGCACAGACGAAACCTTCAGTTTCCCCGAAAAGGTCACCAAAACGTCAACCTATGATTGCGTTGGATGACCCGCACCTGATCCGACAGTCGTTGGGCCGAGACGCTGACGGTTGGTTCTAGTTCCTGAAAAAGAGACAGCATCCTATCACGGTACGCAGTGAGGTGAGTTTCCCCCTTTGTAGACCCATAATATGCGCGCATGACGTTCTCGTTCATAGACTGAATCCATCTCATGCGCTGCACACAACCACCGGCATCGGGGACCCGGCTCGGGGCCGGATGGCCCCTAAGTCCCAAGCTCCTCGGTGGCCGGCCTCTCCCCTGCCGACGAACAGGTGTTGGCGACGTCGGCGGGGAAAAATACTCATCGCTCGAGCTCGACGCAACTACCGCGGCCGGTGTCGTCACAGCACTCACGGTGGAGCTGGATACCGGCGGCGGCGAGGCGGAGCTGAGCGAATAGTCCGTAGGTGGTAGGCGTGCTCGTCTGGAGGCTGACCTCGTCAACATTTTTTCATTTTCGGTTTCTTATTCTGGTTCAGTGATGTTTTACCGGAGGTGACATCTGTCATGTCACCTGCGATGCGGTAGTTCTTGGTTTAAAAATTACATTATGTTGTAGTTTGATGTCTTTTTTGTATTTTCTCTGGTTTTGCAGGTTTCAGGTTTACTTCAGAATAAAAATGTCTTGATATATTGGGTCAAAAAACTTTTAACAGTTAAAATTACGTGAATGAGAAAACGAGACGTTTTGTTGATACGGTGTTGCCAGCTTGTTTTATTATTAATATTATTTATTTATTTATGAAATATGGATGACTTACAGCTATGCAGAATAAAAAATTGTATGTGAGACTGGCAGCCAATTAGAAGTCTTCACTTCTAAAAACAGATTGGAAAGAAAGAGTGTGAACAACACTACCAAAAATTTGAAAAAATAGCATAAGCTAGATTCATATTTCATATTAAATACAAGAATAAAAGCCTAAACAAAAAAATCTAAATAAAAAAGCCAAGGCTCGGGCACTTTCTGGCCGATGACACACCTGTTATGAAAGGATCATGATATGCTAATTACACATGCTATTGAAGCTTCTACTTGCACGCACTATAAATGAATTTTGCCTGAATTCGTTGAGGTAAATGAAACCCGCAACGGTGCGTTCCATCGCTTCGACCTTCCCGGAACGTTATTGCCAAGGGCCAATCGGAGCGCCGAAAGCGGTCGATGCGTAAAATCTAGACGGTTAAAATAAACTCACACTAGGCCCACAGAGTTATTAATAGAATTATTGAAATTTTTAAATAAAGAAATACAGTCAGAGATTGCTCGCCGATTAATTAGGGGTAATATATGATACCTCTTACAGAGGTTGAGGTAATCTTCAGACCGGACCGGTAGCCGCACTTTCTGATGATAACACAAATACTTGATGAACCTTTTCTGGATGCTCTCTATACGATCAACATTTTTGTGATAACATGGATTCGAGATTTAAGTCGCGTATACCAAGTGGCTTCTAACAAAAGTACAGTAAAGATTTTTTAAAGTTTTGGCTTGAGTGAAGCACTTAGACAGTCGCATTATGAAACCTAGTGCCTTATATGCTTACTATGGCATCGACATGAAATTCAAACATAAGCTTAGAATCGTGATATACCCCCTGATCTCTGATGCAATTTATTCTAGGTAGTAGTATTTGATCACACAAGGTATACGATGAAGGTATTATTAACCGATTTGGAGAATATGTTAGAACCGAACATTTAACCGAGCAGGGTCAAGACAAACTTACTTTCACGACAATAAGCCTCCAGACAACGTAAATAATCCTGAAGTGCAGTCACGTCCATATGTGATGATATTGTGACATAGATGTTTCATATCGTTACCAAAATGCAACAGTTTAAACGAAATCAAGCACGAGTTGATGTCGTTGATATAGATTATGAAACGTAATGGTCCGAACAGTGAACATTGGGGGACTCCACTGGGGACAGGCACTCACTCAGACATATAATTGCTTAAAACTACTGTTTGGGACCTGTTCTCCAAATAAGAAGAAAATCATCTGAGTGAATCACCTCGTATACCCATACCATATAACTTTGATAGTAAGATCTCATGGTCAATCCGATCAAAAGATTTACTGTAATCAGTATAAACGACATCAACCTGCTTATCATTATCCACGGCGTCTGTAATAAAATAATTGAGTAGAATTAAGTTGGTGACGGTAGACTTTCCTTTCAAAAAACCATGTTGAAATGAACTAAACGATTTTTTAAGAGCACTATACACCTGGTTATAGATGACTCTTTCGAAGATTTTTGCCCATACATAGCTTGGGTACCGGCCTGTAGTGTAAAATTTCGGTAATACGGGAACTTATACTAAATTCATATTAATTTGTAGTGCTGGACGGTAAGCGTCGATGGAAACCAGCGGACTTGAACATTCAAACACATTAACTAATTGGTTTGAAAGTTCCAAATCTAAAGTTTTGCCATCCTTATTAAGAATACCATTGTATTGACCAAAGTCAAGGGTACATAATTCGTCACTAAGTACAACCTCGTCCGGACCGGACCCAGTCGAGTTCATTGGGACGAGCGATAGGTTGTCAGATAGGACTCAGTTAATACCGCCCATGTTCATATCACAAATGATGAGAAAAGTACCTATCAGAAGAGTTATTCAAAACTATTTGGTTTAATTTGGTGAAGTTGTGGCGAACTTGTTAAGAAAAAGATAGGCCTGAGTTTTGCTGACGTAGTTAAACAACACAATTAGATAAGGTAATAATATATTTACGTGTATTAAAAAATTTCAGTCGTATGCTTAGTCATTAATCATCTGCTGTAGGTTGGCATATAACCGAAACTTTCCTACGTGTAGCAATAAGCACACCCCCACCACGCGATTGCCCGTTCAAAACATAATCTCGGTCACGACGCCACACAATGCACCGTTCAATCAAATAAATCAAAGAATTCAGAATTTAAAAATCCATCTAATAACCACGTCTCTTTAAGAACAATAATATCATACGAGATAATAACATTTGATGATAGAAAGTATCACTTTTAGTTTTAAGCCCGCGAACGATTTGATAGAGCTATTAAAAGCCAAGACTAATAATTATTTAAAAATCTGTATAACGCATTAAAGTATTTCATTAAATCATGTTGTGGAATACCATATATAATTAAATAAGTATAATGAAGGTAAAAGTCAATATTTGCGCGAGCGCAAGAATCATGCGATGTTAAGTAGCAAACAGCTATGCGAAAAAGCAAGCAACAGTGCGTGGTGCGTGCAAGTGCGAGAGAGCAAAACTTAGTGTAGTACGGTAGAGCTTTAAAGTAAACAGCGTGATAATTAACACAAAGCATTTAATCATTAAGAAGCACATTCGACCATCTTGTTTAAATCTGACTCCTTCCATAAAATAAAAACTTTCGAATAATTATTTTTAAGTACATATGTGAATTTAACCCATACGTACCTACTCACAATGTTTATCCTTGGCAATGGTTTTAACGTTGGTTAAAAGCTTTTTGTACTCCACGCTTAGGTGATCGTTAACATACACACGCTGAGACTAGTCTTGAATCCCGATGTCACAAGTGGATAGGTCCTTCTTGGCGCGTGCCGCCGCAATGAAATCTTCTTTTTCCATACCGCTTTAAAAAACTCACTATTATAAGCTTTTAATTGGAACCAAAAATAGGGAACCTTGAAATATAGTTCCCCTGGGCTTTGGGACAGCTGTAATTAACTTGACGGCCGATAGCGTCGATGATTGAGTACAAGTTCTCATCCTTCTTTATAGGAACCCTATTAATTTCAACATTGTTAAGCCTGGATCTCTGTTTATAAGTCAAGAGTAGATACTTTGTGCTCGTCAAGTCAATATGTAAACAATTCACTGTTTTCTGAAGCCTTCCAAATTCAGACGCTTTTGCTTCAACATCCACGACTCGTGTGTCAAAATCGTCGAGTCTTCCACTAGTGCCCTCACATGTCAATTATAGCTCAGCCAACTCATCCTTGATCTCGCGCATGTCATCTACCAAGATCGGCAAATTAACTAACGTTTTTTTACTTTAATTTTACTGCGATTAAAAAAGTTACATTTTAGTTGAAGAATTGGAGCGTGGAACCTAAGATAGAAACACGCTTGTATCGATATGACTACATACAGAAAGCAATAGAAATATAGGCTAATAGAAATATCTATTTCTAGACAGTACGTTTCGCCGAAAACTTTGTTGATAGAAAACATTGTGTGTAGACATCTCGGTACATAGGAAGCACTGTTGACAGAGATCTCTGTTCATAGATCATAGCAGTTCTTGCCGTAAACTTTTTTCATAGAAACCACTGTTTCCATATAGGTACCTTGGTTCACAGAAAGCGCCTCTAAAACGTCTAAAATCTGCCTTTTATATTTTTTGAATGCCACATCATACAAAGATATCTAGATACGTGTGAAAACATAACCCTGTCTTCGACGTCGCACAGTCGGGGAAAAAAAACGGGAATTTATCCTCTCAGGTGCGTTTAACCTAGCTAGGTTAGACCATAGACAATTTAAATCTGCAGTTCCGTGCTAAGACCCGAAGCGCAGATGTCTTAATGGCATGTAACACTATATCATTGTTGTGTATTTACAGAGAGAGTTACGTCCAACTGACTTCACACGGGGCGGGAATGACGCCCACCCTCAGGATCTATGCGAGATGTGCAAACAAGTGGGTGGTTACTGCGGCAAAAATAAATAACCGATGCAAGGACCAAAATCAATGGTTCAGTTACACGAGGTCAGTTAAGGTCTTATTCCATTTGGCTAAGACGTCTTAATGGCTCAATTACTGAACTCAGACAAGTGTTATCGCACTCAGCAAGTTAAATTAGCATCTTAAAATGTAACCTAATATGGAAGAATGTCGCAATACGTCCGTCTCTTTCGCACGTTCAATCTGCAGACGGATTCTGTTGTTAATTCAGTCCTCAGTGTAGTGTGTACAGAAATTTTCATAACATCACGCCTTGTTTCCCCGAAGGGTTGGGCAGAGGTGTACCTATAGTACACCCACATTTCGCCAGTTATGTTTAAGTCCCATGTAATAGAGGGCGAGCCTATTGCCATCAACCGGGCACATATCCAGACTCCGGATGCTACTAAGAAATTCTAGATAGAAAAACCTAATAACACTTTGCCCGACCTGCGAATCGAACAAAAAAAACCGGTTCAGATGTTTGGGAGCCACGATGCCGCAAACAGACACACATACACACGTTAAACTTATAACACGCCTCTTTTTCTGTCGGGGGTTCAATAAAGGCGACTGAAGCCTTGACGTTTAGACAAGTAGAATAGCCCCTTTAGGCCCGTTGTACACGGCACGGTTTCTTTACGGTACGGCGCGCTTAGCCGCACCGTAGAATGATCGTGTGAGCTTGCACATGACACGGCAGACAGTGATGGCGTCGTGTCTGCCAACAAGCTTCCACCGTAATCACTGTATAAGCTTGTCAACTCATAAAACACTGACGACCGTGCCTACAACGTGTGTGCACATCAACGGGCCACTTACATAAATGAGGATACTTAGCAGACTTCTCGTCTAAACGAACCTCAAGTTCGATTCTTGTACTTTAGGTCTAAGATTAAGTTTAAAAAAAAACAAATTGTAACGAATAGGTTATACTTCTATTGTAATAAATTGCCATTGACATGTATTCCATTTTTTTTTAAGCTTTCTTCAAAAAAAGGAGGAGGTTATGCATTCAGCTAGTTATTTTTTCATGTAGGTATGTAGACCTATTTTTTATTTAATTGATAACTCATGTAAAAGTATTGTAGACATAATGCGGTGAAAATGTTCCTTCATTATTTACATGAATAAATACAAATATTTATTGTATTATTCGGAGTATTTTTGATATGGAAGAGTTCCTATAACTAATTCTTATTAGTAGATATTATGTGTAATACCATATTATTATTATATCAATGGACTGCGTAGTCTGTAATACTGTCGAAACCGATTAAACATAATTATTTTCTTGTGAATATTTTCTCAAGAAAATAGAAATCTTCGTAAACAGACTTGATTAATTGATAATAAATTAAATGTATGTTTTTAATTTTTTTATGAATAAATAAAAATATTGATTGACACTGCATGTATTTATTTGAAAAAGCGACAAATCATAACATTTTTACCCGTAATTATTTACATATTCGTAGTAGACACCAAAAGTGGATGTACCGCCAGCAACGACAGTCTATTAACACTGTTGTTTTTACTTATTTATAAATTGACACAACATTGAAACACTGCTTTTCAGCATTTCGTGTAATACTTTAATTTGAGATATTTAAATTTTACAAATTTCCGATTTTTTTACATTTTGTTCAATAATTAGTTATGATTTGAAAAACTAAAGCGTTAATCGACTTTTGTTGGTAGTTGTACTTTTCATAGGAAACGAAATCATGGTTATACTATTTCATTGTAATTTGATGTATTGTTATCTTGACCCTCATTTCCATTAAATGCTCTGAAAACTAATGCAGAATAATTTGTATTGCTGAAATAGCCGGGCACATTTGTGGTGTAGAGGTTTTTCTTTTCAACCAAATAGGCAAACAATGGCATTAGTCGGGATCCGATCTCCTCGACATCTTCTATGTTGGTTTCTTTTAAGAACTTGGACAAACTGAAGGCGGCACTTAACACTAGTCGATCCGTCAACGGTCCTTGGAGAAATTTGAACTGGAAAAAGAAACGCACCTTCTAAACGTTTTCGAAGCTTACAAAACAAATACACACTTCTTTCCTCGGGCTGCGGTAAGTACTACACAAGTACTAGTAAAATAAACTGGCGAAACTTCAGACGTGATCGAACGATACAGTAATCATGAAAAACAAAAAAAAACTTGACTCATAATTTAAATAACTACAGCTAATAACGGTGTCCACAAACGCGGGTATTGAAGTTTAGTATTGTACAGTCCGCGAGGCCTAAGCAGACCTTTGCGTTTGTGCGAGTGATTACCAATCGCACCAATGGATAGACGCATAGCGCCTCAGGCCGATTATATAAACCGGTTTAAACCAATCGTGCTCTAGGCCGACGTCACAGCTACACTATCTAGTATATGTGCACTCACACAAATGCAAAGCTCAGCTTAGGCCTCGCGGGCTATTATATTATTGGATACCCACACATCTGTGAAGTTTAAGATAACTTAATAAGATCTTAGAGTACAAAATTCAAGCTTGAAGTTATAAAAAAAATATAGAATTTGCTTAAAATCACGCCTGCATTTCCCTGAAGGGTTAGGCAGAGATATCCTATAGTACAACCACATAGCGCCAGTTATGTTTAAGTCCCATGTAGTAAGGGGTGGTCTGTGTGTTGTAGTCATACAAAAAAAACAGTCACCCGAACGGAAAAATGTATTAGAATAATGCAGCGTATAATGTTCCCACTGCTGGGACACAGGCCTTCTCTCTGTGAGGGAGTGGGCCATAGCCCACCACATGGGGCCTGTGCGGGTTAGTAGATGTCACATGTCTTCGAATTTTTGGTTCTAGAACATGCCAGTTTACACATTATGTATTCCTTCACCGTTTTGAGAGTAGTGGTGATGAAATCATTTACACAAACAAAAGCGCCTGTCTGGGTTCGAACCTACAACATACAACTCGTAAGTCGCCACCACTACTCTAAACGGAACAATGATCAAGAACAAACTAAGGCGATGACTGCTTAAAGTCGCATATTGATAACTCTGAGCGACTATTGTTTACCCTCGGAATTATAACGGCAATAAAAAGATGTATCAGTAAGCTATAAGTTAGTCGTTCTCCTTCCTTCCCGTCCACATCATTCGTGTATTATATTATCTGTACCGTTGGGATGCATAAGTCTAGCAAGGTTTATCATATCAAATATAAGGTGATTCAATTATTTTTGCTCAATGTTACTAGTGCGCAGAATGCATAGATTTTGGCTTAGTGATACGTCTTTTTATACCTGTGTATGTTTAAGGCGTAAGAAAAACTCATACCCGTATTATATAGACTAGATTCTGGATGCAGTAAAACAAACAAGCCCTGGTTGCAGGAGTGCGGGTGCCCTCCACAGCCTTCGTGATCATTCGTAGGGCCTCGTGGAAGATACACAGCACATCAATGTCCTCAATGTGCCGCACCAAGTTGTCCCATACCATGCACCATTCCTCCTGTGTACCTGAGCTAAGGATCTGGAATGTTGGAAAAAATTCACATAAACTTGTGTCGTTTTACTGTAGCGGTAGGCAGAAACTACAAAACGCCATGCTATATAAATTATCTCAAATCTCGCTAACAAAATTATGTCTACCTTTTCCGCAACTATGTTGGTGTCCACTTCCAGATTGAATGCAAATGCTAAGCTCCCTAATAATCTACATGTCATTATTTATTTTGCTGCATCAACGTTAGTTATAGACTCAGCGAGCTGGTAGTAGCGCAAATAATTTATAAGTTAGTGAGACCCCGACTTAGGACATACACTGAACATATTGGTGATATCCTTAAAAAGGGTAAGGGCTCAATGTCACAACATTGTGAGTACAACCTGACCTTTTTTATTCACCCTCTCAAAATGACCAAACAATACAAATAAGTGTGTGCCAGCATTATTTGGTTAATTTTTATGTTTATCTAACCTGGGTAACCCATATGGATATTTCACTGCGGTTTGTATCCTTATCGACTTGCATGCCACTGACTGCTTGAAAGAAATTTGAACTTTGGCCCCCTAATAATTTTCTAAAATAAAAATTATTTTGAGGCTGCATGTTTTTTCGTTTCAACCTGATTCTTAACCAGTCACCTTCGTCATCTGTAAAAAAATATATAAAAAATGTATGATAAAAAATTGTGCAGTAGGTCTAATTGTAGACAGTTTATACTCACTTGGTATAACAGTGTCATATGTTTCTATTAAACATTTTTGGAAGTTCAATGCAAGGTGCAGTGTTGTTGAAGCCTTCGGTACAAATGACTTAATGTTCCCCCAGCGAACCACCTCCAACACTTGACTCAACATAGCCAACATAGGCGCTCTGTATTCCAATAATTCGCGGATAGTATAGGCCTCATTCAATAGCTGAATCTGAACATGTATCTTGCCAATATCTTTGTGCACAAGTGCCTTCTGCATATTTGGCATAATAATCAGAAGTAGTAACTTTGTTCCTGGGATTATATTAGACTTTTTCAGTCCTTGTAGGAACTTCACTATATTATCTTGCCTACTTTCTGATTCTGAAGTATTATCCAGAATCTTTTTGATGATACCTATAATGCAAGGCTCTGTTTCAGTGACATAATAATAATTGGAATAATCTTTAAGTAAATCCATAACTTTCAACATTGTTTTTGTAAGCTGCGCATTTTCTTCGGCCATTATAAATATTTTATTGAAAACCTCCCTGGGGTTTTGTAGGAATACATTCAACACTTCTGTGAACTCCACATTAACGTCAGCAATGAATTTGTTGAACATTTCAGTTAATGTGTTATGAAAGTCTTCATAATCATTCAGGTCATGGAATTGGTTTTCACTGAAATGCTCTTTTAACAATTTATGTTTGTCTGACACATTACAGTGTTGGAATATTTTAATTGATATTGATGTTACTATTTCTCTATTAACTGTGTTGCTTTTAGAGTAATTTGTAAACATGTGGTATAACTTCAAACATTCCTGTTCATCAAACATCTGTATGTTAGTGTCTATGGCAGTGATCAGATCAATATGCTGGCACAGTTGCTCTTTGTTTACTAAGGCATGTATCCATGATGCCTTGTCTTCATGATTGCTATTTACATTCTGTACTATTACATTGGTGTCAGTTAAGTTGATAATGTCGCTGATGACTGCTGGTTTACGCGCCATCTGTTGAATCATGCCAACAACAGGGTGCTCAGCAACACTGTCAATATTCAGCAGTTTTGTTCGTACTTTATGGCAAAGCTCCCCTAAAGCTTGTTGCATGCTTTTGCCATCTTCTTCAAATTCACTCCAAGCACAGAATATGTCCACACTGACATCCATTACAATTTCTTGGAAAATATCCAGTAAAATAATATTACAGTTGTTCAAGCACTCTGATACTGTGTTATTGGGACACTCATAAACTTTGTTTGTTGGAGGATTAACTTTAAAACAACCTTCCTTATATGTTGACCTGTAGACATCATTGGGGCAACTTGAATTTACTTCTTGAGTGAAATAATTAGTACAGTCATAGATCAACAGTAGAATTGTTTTCAGGCATTGGCCTTTGTATGTGTACAATTCGTCTTTACCTAGTAAGTTCAATCGATGACTTGGTGGGTTTGAAAAATATTTTAAACACTTTTGAAAAGTTTCATAACTAGTAGTCAATAAGTTGTTGAGGATCTCCTTCTCAAATTGAAAACAGTGTAGCCTGCAAATAAGTGAATAACATGCAGCTGACAAGTTGTGCAGTTTATTGAGACCTTTGGTAGGATTGTAATATTTGTAGTTTTCTGCAAAAGCTCCTGCTACCTCTATTGCTAGAGGGGGATAGGAATATGTGATTATTTCATATGCAAAACACTCCAAATGAAGGTTCCACAACATTTCACACATGAGATATTTTGGTATAGTGGGTATTGACTGTATGACTAGAAATACTCCTTCCAGTTCTACCATTTCGTTCACTGCTTTTAAATCAGAGTTTAAAACAATATACATAGCAAATTTGCGTGTTTTTGGCACCATTGATTCTGTTACTCCATTTTCATTTATGTATTTTTCACTCTTAAGGAACCTGGATATAGTCTCTATAACCGATCTAACTTTCTCTTCATTGCCTGCGACACAAAAGGTTCACTTTAGTCACTAAATAAAAACTATGTCAAATAAGAACAAGAAATATTTATACTATGTATGAGTTAAAAGCTTGAGACATAAAATGGTTAAAATGTTTATGGTGCCAATGTCATTACAGGCACATCAGAAATTTCATATCTCGGTTCGAGGGTCGTCTTAATGTGAAGTAGAAGAATAAGTAGAAGGCAGCGCGCCCAAAATTGTATACGATAAATATAATTTCACTTGCATCGTTGACGACCCTCTGACCGGTATAATGGATTTAATTGATAGATCGGTGTCCACTTATCAACAGGCAAACTAGTAACGGCAACAGAATTGCAGCTGCAAAAACTAAAAAGGTAAGTAATGTTTACCGCCCCTTGACGTAATTCTTGAAAAACCGTGAGAGTGGTTTGCAGATACAATTAGGCCTTGAAATGCAGATAGCTCCGGAGTAAAATCCATTGTTAATTTGCCAAATACTGTTTAAAAAATTCCAAGTTTTTCAGTGTTTTCAATTATTCACCCGGCATATCATGAAATCAATTTTAATTAAATTTTTCAGTGACATTATGTAGTGATGACTTTGATTTGACAATTGACATTGACTTGACAGACAGCTACGCCGCACAGTGGGTCGAAACTATGATTTTAGTGACTTAGGGCTCAACTTTGCTTTTTTACTTTTTTCCTCATGTGGATGGATAGAGCTCATTAACCTCAACAATAATTGTTCTGATGTATTTTTTCCTAAACTTTATACTTTGGGTAGAAAAATGTGTTTTGTTATTTTTTTGTATGGAGCGGATCAAATAACCTTAAATTCCTGCTAAGTAGCGTGTGATCCCGCGTTGAAACTTTATTTTTCATATACCTTGTCTAGTCTATTATCATTTGATGCTATTAACGTGTGCATAAAGTTGCTACTCTGCCAAATAAATGGATCGAAAAAAATGAAAAAATATATAGAATAAAAAGCTACATTTTTTACTTTCGTAAGTTCTTTTAAGTTAAATTTGATATGGAATAGTAAGTAAAAGCACGTAATAATACACATAGTTACTTAACAACTAACAACAATACATTTAAAAGGTCCCTAATTAGCTTAAATTTACTAATATATGTAGTATTAGTAAATTTAAAGCTAATCACACTAATCATAATACATTTAAAAGGTCCCTAATTAGCTTAAATTTACTAATATATGTAGTATTAGTAAATTTAAAGCTAATCACACTAATCATAATACATTTAAAAGGTCCCTAATTAGCTTAAATTTACTAATATATGTAGTAGTAGTAAATTTAAGCTAATTAGGGATCTATGAATTTCAATTTCTTTGTTTTAATGACTTTAACATGTTTATGAAATGTTATTTTAAGTTAGATTTAATACTGAATAGTGAGTAAAGATAGGTACATAATAATACAAATTAGTAAAGGTAAACTAACATTACTACAACTAACACAAGCAAACTAAAAACTAACTATAAACAACATCAAACATTACTATTTCCTTTCAATTATGAGTTTGACATTTATAAACTAATAAAAAAAACAAGAAACTTACAAACTACCAAAAAATCTTATTCACTATCGCTATGACTATCTTGTAAATTATCTACATCAATAAAATCTATATCGGATTCTGTGGGAAAAATCAGCAGAAGCTCTTTGACTTTTGGAGAGAGAACCATTATATTTTGTTTCACCATTCGAGGTCTTAGACTTGTGATCTTTGGATCAGAAGACAAAAGAAGATTGTGTATAATATCCTCATTTGTCGCCGTTCTACTTACCTTTCTAGAATGACTCTCTCTATATTTCCGGAAATCTTTATTACGAGCTTCCGCTGCCTCTTCCGACAGTTTACCTATAGGTATGGCACCAAAGTGCTTAATTATATCACTCCCATGTACTAACAATTTATGTATACTGGAAGGCATATAATACCAGGGATATAAGTGAACGTACAATTGTGCAGTATCTCTACAAAATTCGGAAAACTTAGAAAGATCCACGCTCTCTCCAGATGCAACCGTCTGAAGAATCAGATGAAACCTTTCTATTAAATCTTTATCTATTCCTGTTATGCGAGCTGTTGTTTCTGCATCCCTAAAAAATCTTCTGGCAGTATTGTCATCATTGGTTGTGCCTACTCCTTGCTTGACTACGTCAATAAGTAAACCGCATTCTTTCTTAAACGCTTGCTGTATAGCGCTCTTTCTGAGTGACATTTTTTCTTTGTCATCGCCCCTGCAACTCCATTTTTTGAAGTCCAAACGATAAGCTGCAAACAAAAAGAAATATCACTTAAATAAAAATCTCACAAGTAACTATATAACGTGAAAAAAATTATGAACTAATAAAATTATATTTACCGATATGAAGTAAGCACTCCATGCTTCTTATCCAGGCATGTAAAGATGACATTCCATACTGGAACACTTCTTCGTTGTTCTCTTTTTGAGCAAGTGACTCTAAATTGTTCATCTCTGACGGTTTTGCTTTGCAGATATCACAGACAGCTGAAGATGTGTCTGACAAATATGACGATATTTTGCCGTCTATCATCGTCAAGTGCAATTGATGCTTAACTTCAACTTGATTGAACTTGATTGGCTGAAGTGTTTCTATTTCTTCGGTTATGCTAGCTTTTATAGTTACCACTGTTGACTGCGTTTCTTTGGTAAATTTGAACATTATCGGACGGCAATAGAAAGTTGATGAGGGTCGATCGTTTTCCCAAACAATTGTTCCATCACATTGTTGAAGCCTTATAGGAACTAGACTGGCCATGAAGATAGTTGAGTCATCAAACTCTGCTTCAGTCTTTTGTTTATAATTACTTTGACCTGAGGCTCCATCAAAACCCCATTTGCTTATTAGCAGTAACTCAGTTGGCGAATCCAAATCTAAAGTAATCACTTCTAAAAGCCTAGATACCGTCAAGTTGAGTAAAGCTTGCAGTTTAATAGCAGCTCCTTCTTCAGTTATAATTATGTCTTCTTTCCCTGGATAACATTTTGCCTTCGCTTGTTTTATTTTATAATAAGAAGGGTATAAATCAGACCTATTTTCACTTGCTGCTTCTCTTAGGCTTATATACTGCCACTTACTTAATTTAAGTGAAACTAATAAAGACAGTGCCTTATCGGGTGAATATGTACTACTTTTCGGTTTACTTGTACTTAAACACTCTTTAACTTTTTCTAGATCTTCGGGGTGATTTAGTAAATGGTTCATAATTTTTCCTACATCCTCATTTCCGGTGTTTCTTAAACTAGCAATTGTAGTAGCTTTAAGTTCATCCGGGGATAACGAAAGCGATTGGTTAATTTGATCAACGCGTCGTCGTTTTTGCCTGGAGCCCAATTCCTCGAAAGGTTTTCGAGGTGTAAATGTAGATGTCGAAGCTTCTGTAGTAGATGGTGGTAGATTTTCGACATCTTCAGTATTACAAATCTCGAGCCTTTCCTGTTCAGTGTTCACAGCTTCAGGTATCATTCCTTCGGGCCAGTTTATTGCACGTTCCAACCAATCACCATTTTTTCTTACAAACTGTGCTAACGTGCGACTACTTCGTTCCCATCTTGCACTTATATTTGAACAAAAGCGCGTACAGAATTTTTGGAGCTCAACACTGTTCTCTTCGGTCACGTTTATTTTATGTTGTAGGAATTGAAAGAATTTTTGACTATCCGACAGTGACTTGACCTGCTCTCTTAAAATCATAAATAAATCTAAATTGTTAACTAAATTATCCATTATAACGAAAAAGGGACGATCAGAATCACGAGATGTTAGTAGTAGTACGAATAAACGAACACTAGTTAGTATATAATAAATTATGGTCATTTTATACTTCCAGAATCCAGTGACAAACAATGTTTACTAATTTTTCTACTACCCTCATTAACTAATTATCCTAATTAATATTACAGTAATGACTAAAAGTGAAAAACATTGTTATTTTATAAGGTAAAAGGTTAAGCTAATTACAGTAATTAAACACACAAATAGAAATTAATTGATTTCATATCCACATTTTTAAATAAAGGTCCCTAATTAGCTTAAATTTACTAATATATGTAGTATTAGTAAATTTAAGCTAATTAGGGACCTTTTAAATGTATTGTTGTTAGTTGCTAAGTAATTATGTGTATTATTACGTGCTTTTACTTACTATTCCATATCAAATTTAACTTAAAATAACTTACGAAAGTAAAAAATGAAGCTTTTTATTCTATGTATTTTTTCATTTTTTTCGATCCATTTATTTGGCAGAGTTGCAACTTTATGCATTTGTTTATAGCATCAAATGATAATAGACCAGACAAGGTATATGAAAAATAAAGTTTCAACGCGGGATCACACGCTACTTAGCAGGAATTTAAGTTTATTTGAGCCGCTCCATACAAAAAAATAACAAAACACATTTTTCTACCCAAAGTATAAAGTTTAGGAAATAATACATCAGAACAATTATTATTGAGGTTAATGAGCTCTACCCATCCGCATAAAAAAAAAAGTGAAAAAGCAAAGTTGAGCCCTAAGTCACTAAAATCATAGTTTCGACCCACTGTGCGCCGGCCGGTTCGGGATTGCCAGCAGTTGTTTGCCAGTGGTATGTTGTCAAAGCCGGCTACCGACATGGCGCGATGGGCGATGGCGCAGTTAAATGGATGACACACATTAAACATCATAAAGATCGAAACAGTAGGTGGTGGTAAACACATTGCGCAGTGGGAAAAGGAATCGAATAAGAATTCTACAGCATGTAACGAAAACCCTGTCCGATCCTGAAGGGTATTATTTGGTATCGTACTGCGTACACAATTATGTAATCATTTAATGGATACGAAATTATTATTTTTCCCCAATGAAAATAATTAATTTAAAAAATTTAAAATAATCATACCAAAGGCAACACTGATCGAAACAATTATTATTGAGTTAATGTGATGTGCTTTTGGCAATGTACCGACTGTAGGTACCATTTTATTAAAACTGTTATTAGGAGTTTAAAATGAGAAATGCAGTTCACGTAAAATAAATGCTGCCGCCATCTTTATTAGCACGAACCCAAAGACAACACAATGAGACGCTACATTATTTTATTGCCTTATGCTCTTTGGCTACGTTCAACACCTCCCCTCAATAAAATACTTAACATCTCAAAAAAAAAACTAACGAATTAACAATCTTGCTCGCAAATACTTGAACCTAACACCTCCCAATGGTTTGGTTAACATATCAGCGACTTGATTGCTCGAACTAACAAACTGTAACACAACAGTTTTCTTATCAATTTTCTCTTTGACAAATCTCTGTTTTATATCTAAATGTTTAACTCTAGTATTACCAGTAGCCATGTGAGCCATTTTTTATAGTAGACTGGTTATCCTCGTAAATGACTATAGACCCCAAATCTATACAAAAATCCATTAATATTGACTTAAGCCAACAGGCTTCGCTGGTTGCTTGGCTTAAGGCAACATATTCTGCTTCCGTTGAAGACAATGCTACCGACTGCTGCTTTTTATATGACCAAATCACAGTACACTCGAAAACTTTAAAGCAATAACCGGTTGTTGATTTTCTGTCATCACTTCCTCCCCAGTCACTATCAACATAACCCGTAACCTCCTCATCACAATCTCTGTAATATGTTAAACATAAGTCTAATGTTCCATTCACATATCTTAACACATTTAGTAGTATAACAGTTTACTCGCACTACTTAAATACCTACTTAACATGTTAACTACAACACATATGTCTGGTCTAGATCCTGTAACAACATACATTAATTTTCCAATTAATTCTCTACATTTATGCTCAAATTGACTATCTGACCCTTCCCTCTTCAATAACTCGAACTTGAAGTTCTTATCAATTGGCAAAGATAAAGGTTTACAATCAAACAAACCATAGCAACTTAGAACATTTTTTAAGTAATCCTTTTGACTAATTGTAGTACAACCCTTGTTCAGATCTTGTTTTATTTCTATCCCTAAAAATTTTCCTACTGGCCCCATGTCCCTCATTTTAAAAGCTTCACTCAAAACATCTTTCAAATTTAAAGCCTCCCCTTCAGATGTACTGAAATAAAGTATATCGTCAACATATAACAATAAAAAAGTTTTATTACCCTTTTCATGCTTTGAATATAAACAATAATCTTTATCTGAACTTTTAAACCCATGTGCTTTCATCACTTCATCAAAAGTTTCGTTCCAGTATTTAGGTAACCTTTTTAACCCATAAATGGACTTATTTATTTTACAATATTTGTATTTTGAATCAACTCCTTCAGGTAACTTTAAATAAACATCCTCATCTATTTTGCTGTTTAAAAAAGCATTGCACACATCCAACTGATTTATTTTACAGTTCAGTTTAGTAGCCACTGCCGTAAAAATTCTGAATGTATTTAACTTTACTACTGGAGCATAAAGGTCATAATCATCATACTCATTCTGTTGAAACCCACGAGCCACTAGTCTTGCCTTGTAGATAGTTTTCCCTTCTTGATCTTTCTTAAATCTTAATACCCACTTGGTACTTATAATTTCCTGCCCTTCTGGCACCTTTTCTACTAATGTCCATGTATTCTTTTCTTGCTTTCTAGTTGTTCCAATTCCTTGTCCATAGCCTTCCTCCAACTATCAGCATCCTCTCTTTTCATTGCCTCGTTGTAATTTGCCAGTTCTCCTTCTGTGGTAACTAATCCAAGGTAATCATATAACCAACCAGGTTTCTTCACTACTCTCCCACATCTTGTTCTTACTTGATCTTCAGCCTCAACAAATGAATCAAAATTGTCATGTTCACTGATCTCATTTTCTATCTCAGATACTTCCTGCTGTTCCTCTGTCTGTGCCTGTTCTTGCTCCACTTCTTGATGCACTTCTATAGAACCTACTTCTTCGACAATATTTTCCATGTCTGATGACTCCAGGTATACTACTTCCTCATCTTCACTCTCAGTCTCTGGTTTTTCTATATCGCCCATCACAAATACAACATCTCTTTTAGTATGAACTAATCTATCTTTCTCATAAAATATCCGGAAACCTTTTGTACTATCATAGCCAACAAATATTCCTTCTTCAGCTTTTGGATCTAATTTACGCCTCTTCTGCTTTGGAATATGTATCCAAACCTTTGTTCCAAATATTTTATTTAAGCTACTCACATCAAAGTCTCGTCCGGTCCACATTTGGTAAGGTGTCTTTCCTTCTATCCTACTTTTGCTTGTTCTATTCAGAACATAAACCACAGTATTTATCGCCTCTGCCCACAACTCCTTGCTCAAACCCTTAGCAATTAACATTGTCCGAGCAGCTTCTACTAAAGTACGCATGTCTCTCTCCGCCTGACCGTTCTGTTCCGGAGTGTAAGCTACAGCGGTTTGATGTTGGATACCCTTGCTTTTGAACAACTCATCCATCTCCTTGTTGACAAACTCTTTGCCGTTGTCAGACCTGAAGATTTTAAGTACACAGCCTGTTTCTCTTTCTGTTGTAAGAATAAACAATTTCATTTTCTCCACAACCTCCGACTTCTTCGCCATAAAATAGACATGACGGTACTTTGTGAAATCGTCTTTCAATAATAAGAAGTACTTTGCACCACCTATTGAGGAAACTTCCAACGGGCTACACACATCCCCGTGAACT
Organism: Dasypolia templi; assembly: GCA_963555695.1. NCBI lineage: Eukaryota > Metazoa > Arthropoda > Insecta > Lepidoptera > Noctuidae > Dasypolia > Dasypolia templi. The sequence continues at coordinate 17,024,698 of OY743144.1, read as the reverse complement.
AACTCCAAAGCTTTAGTTGAGTGGCACGTACCGTCTTTGAATGGTAGCCTGTGCATTTTACCCTTCATACATTCCCTACACTTTTTGTTGTCATCAACACTAAAGGCGAGGTTATTTTCATTTAGTACAGCCTTTACATCTCTCTTGATCCAGTCTGCTGCATCTTTCCCTGGCTTCTTTTCTGAGCCATCTACCACCGAAAGTAAATCATGCGATCTCAACAATACTGTTACTTGGAACTTCCAAAGACTCCAGTTCCGTTGGCCTTCGAGCTTGAAAACTCCCACCGACGTAAGCTGATCCATTTCCCCGGATTACTCGTAGTAACGTCTGATGCAGTGCTTCTACACCTTAGCACCGCTTGCCCCCAGACGTCACTGCCGCCGCCGCCCTTGCTGCCGAACTACTCTCCGACGAAAAAAAAAAATACAGCTCGACCTACGTGACTGCTCTCCTGAATAACAGAGTTAGGAAATCGTCTGGGCCCATAACCTGTTATTAGGAGTTTAAAATGAGAAATGCAGTTCACGTAAAATAAATGCTGCCGCCATCTTTATTAGCACGAACCCAAAGACAACACAATGAGACGCTACATTATTTTATTGCCTTATGCTCTTTGGCTACGTTCAACAAAAACATTTACTTGTTGCATACCTCGGAGATCGTGTTCAACATGTCTACCTCGAACATATTTTTTTTTTTTTAATCTTTATTTATTTACAGGGTTTTTTCTTTAAAGAATATGTCACCCCGATTATTGAATACAATAACTAGGTATAAAAAACTAGCCTACCCGCAACCTTATACACATAACAATAATATGATAAAGCGTTCTGGCCTCCTCTGATAATGGTGAGGCCAGAACGCTATTGTAGAAACCTACATTTAAATCATTTAAATTAGTGTCAAATGCTTGACGTCTTTGGACTCCAATACGACTACATTCCGTCAAGATGTGATGCACATCTTCTATGACTCCACAGACAGCACAATTGGGTGAATCAACTTTGCGCATCATAAAACCAAAACTATTGAGAGGAACGTGGCCGGATCGGAGTCTCAAAGCCATCACAACTTCTTGCCTACTCATCCTGCACTCGTTGAACCAAAGCATACGTGGAAGAGATGGTTGAATCGTCCTATACCAAATGCCCTTTGTTAAAGATCTTTTATCAAAATATTCTGACCAAGATTGAATACATCTGTCTCTAACTAGGGGTAAAAGCTCAGTATGCCATGGAGGACAAGCATAAAATTCCCCATAAGAAGCGGCTTCATTTGCCAAACGATCAACCCTCTCATTACCATGCAGGCCAACGTGAGAAGGAATCCATTGCAATACAACTATTTTACGTTTGGCTACAAATTCAGTGATGGTTCTTATGATACTATATGCCAGTGGAAGCCCTCTGAAAGGTGAAGTACTCGTACATCTCCTCAGATGAAGAAGGGCACTTTTCGAGTCAGTGAAAATAACAAACCGTTCACCGTCCAAAGATTTGACGTACGCCAGCGCTTCAGCGATAGCAATTAACTCCAAGTGCATTATTGAAACTTTTGATGAAATACGGAATTTGAAAAAGGTACCAACTTGCGAATCAAAAAAGGCTGCCCCACAGTGGTTCTCACGTCTAGAACCATCTGTGTACACACAGTAAAAGTCAGAATATTGTGCATTTAGAGACTTACAACATATTGATCTTAAATTATCTATAAAATAACAATGTTTAGGTTTATCAATGGAATCTAAATTAGGCTTAACAATACGTGATAAGTCGATATTGCTGACCCAAGCGTCCATGGAGAACATGCCAATTTGACTACTGCAGTACATATGTTCTTGTTTTAGGACATCGTGGGACATAACTAACAGTGGTATTTTCTTATTTCTCCAATAAGGATTATTACCACAAAGACCATGAAGCTTATCACACTTAACACTTTGATTTTAAGTAAAACTTACCAGCTAAAAATCGGCGGCGAATAAAAAGAGGAGGCAATATCAATTCGGATTCCATCACGTGAATGGGGGTGCTTTTGATGAACCCACCTATTAACCGCAGGCAAATGTTTTGTAGTCTATCCAGTTTGGTTAAATGTGTGTCGGCGCTATTGTCCAGTAAAAAGCTACCAAAGTCAATACGACTGCGAATGAGTGACATATATAACCGTCTTAAGTGTTTGGGGTGAACACCCCACCCGGGTCCCACTAAAACCTTAAAAATGTTAATCAGTTTAAGTACTCGCTCACGAACCTCATTTATATGTTTCTTCCATCGGAGACCCCTATCTAGCCATAATCCTAAATATTTAAAATGGTCTACTAACTCTAACAAAGTACCGTTTAAACGGACATTTATAAGCGGTCTACGAAAACCTCTACTAAACAAACAAATTTTACTTTTAGCGGGAGAAATTTCTAAACCTACGTGCGTTAACATGTTGTTGATTATATCAAGAGCAGACTGGATCTTGTATTCGCCCTCACTAACAGACTTACATTGCACATATATAGCGAAGTCATCCGCATACTGGGATATGCAAATATTGTCCTGCAAACGTTTACAAATATCTGACGTTATTATATTAAATAATAGCGGAGATAATGGATCACCCTGAGCCAAACCATTACTCGAATATCTGCTAATAAAATCATTACCAGATCTTATCTTGAGTACTCTTTTATGAAGAAAATTCATAAATATAGACAGAGGCGTGATCCTACCTGAAAGCTATCCAAAACATTTATTAAAACAGTATTATTTACATTATTAGATGCATTATTAATATCTAAAAAACAACCCATAGTAGAACAACCCTCGGAAAAACCAGTTTGAATTACAGATATTAAGCAACTTAAGCCATCTAAACACGATCTACCTCTTCGGAAGCCTACTGTGTTCGCAGAAAAAGTGTTTTTTTTTTCCAGAAACCATTCCAATCTTCGAAATAAAATGTAATGAAATATTTTGCATATGCACGACAGCAAGGATATAGGCCGTAGAGAAGAAACGTTACGAGGATCACGACCTGGTTTTGGAATAGGTACGATACAAATGTCGCGCCACTGAGAAGGAACAAAACTAAGATCAAAAAACTTATTATATAACGTTAGTAAAACCGATTTACCCACATCAGGCAAATTCTTAATCATAGAATAAGATATATCATCGCATCCAGGAGATGTATCCTTAGATTTGATACATTTATCTAGCTCCTGAATAGAGATCTCGCACTCTAATAAAGGGTTACTATGTTGAACCGTAGGGGTCGATGGAGAAACATAATCTGGAGTTAAAGCATTTAAAAGATTTGTGGCACTTAGGGCATCCACAAAATGTCTAGGCGAACGGTAACCTTTCAGCCATCTCATTTTGCGCCACATTTCACTAGACGATGTAGTGTGATCAACTGTTGAACAAATATTTTGCCAGTTCACTCCCCTAGCCTGCCGGATTAACTTCTGCGATATATTTATCCTATTGTTGAGAGTATCAAGATTTTGGGGAGTGGGATTACGCCTAAATTTGGATAATGCTAGCCTTCGATGAGCCACAGCGTGTGACAGTTCTGAAGTCCAGTACGGCTTTGGAGTAAAATCTGAAGTAGGGTTTTGGTTATACTTAAACATCGGGATGAATTTGTTAGCAGCGTCATTCAAAATACCCAAAAATAAATCATAAGCTTTTTGAAGGTCATTCGGCAAACAGAAATGGCAAAACTTTTGTTCCAGATATTTTTTATATGAAGTCCAGTCTGCTTTTTTAAAATTCCTTTTAATAAATGAAGGGAGGTATGACGTACACAAAGTTGAGATTTTAATCATTAAATGGTCACTGCCAAGACTTTCATTTATAACGCTCCAATTAATGTTAAGCGCAATATCTGTTGAAACTAGTGATATGTCTGGGGAAGTCTGTTGCAAGTTGTTGTCAACCAAACGAACTCGCGTATGTGACCCATCGTTCAAAGAAAAAAAGTTGCTGTCTATAAGCGAATTGTGAATTAGACTGCCTCTGTGGTCAGTTTTATACGACCAACTGACGTGATGGGCGTTAAAATCACCCAGAATTAGAGTTTTGGATGGCCATAATGATAACAGATTATCCCAATCGTGCTGAGTGGTAACGATTCTAGTTGGACAATAGACAGCAACAATATTTACGAACGGTTCACAATTAAATAACTGAACGCACACTACCTCGATACCGTTATTATTCACGTGGACGCGCCTCTGCTGCGATTTAACAGATTTGTGAACTATGATAGCTACACCGCCGTATGAGTCATCCCGGTCCGCGCGATAAACATCATATCCATAAACTTTAAAATTTGTTTCTGGTACGAGCCACGTCTCGCTAAGGGCAGCAATATGCACTTTATCCTGTCTTAAAATTTCAAGAAACGATGCTAACTTGGGCCTAATACTTTGGGCATTCCACTGTAAGATATTTAATTTAATTGCTTTGTTAGCCATCACAGGGAATGAAAAAGTTACACAATGGTTTTATCCAAGGCCACTCTGAAACAAAACTCACTGACACTAATGTTAACCATTCTAGGCACAATTGTAATACACACCTTATCTTAAAAATTAAGCTAGTCTTTTTGAGGTAAATAACTTCCTTTATTCGTGACCACAACTCGTTGAAAGGTGGGCATTCATCGTTACCCTTTCCATCATCAGGTGCTTGGTGACAGTCTTTATCGTCCGCATCTGAATTCCAAAACATCCAGTCTTCTTTTGGTGGGTTATTTATATTTTTTGGAGACTGCACTTTGGGTTTAGGAGGGTCATTCCTAATCGAAGTTGGGGTCTGCGCTTTGTGTACAGTGGCCTTAGTGTGGACAATTTCGGCATAGGTGGGTTGAAAGAAAGCTCCCGAATTCGTTTTTCTAACTAGTGAAGGGTCGCTTGCAAAAGGTGTAGAAGAGAAACGATTATCAGGGGCTACCAAAACTTCAGGGAGAACGACAATATCGGGGGGATCTGAATTTTCAGGAGGAACATAACATTCTAGGGCTTTTCTGTATGTGCAACCAAACTCAGCCATAATCTCCCTTAACCTTCTTTCCTTCTTATATACTGGACACGTCTTACTTAGAGATATGTGGTTACCATTACAGTTGACACAGGTAAACAATAAAGTCTCGCAATTCTCATGATGACCACCACACTTTGGGCAAACTACGTTTTTCGAGGGGCACATTTTCCGCATATGGCCTAACCTCCAACATTGGGAACATTGGGATACTTGGTGTATGTAAGGCAAAACCTTTACGTTTATATCACAAACACGAACTGATGCTGGTAGATGGTCACCGTCAAAACAAAGTCGAAGGGTTTCGCTGGGGCACCAACCGCCCTCATCCCTGTTGCGACGGTCTAGCCTCTTGAATGACAAAAGCTTGGCGGGGGACGGACATGAAATATTTTCGAGGATCTCCTTATCAGTAAAATCCAGATCTACGTACTTGATAAGACCATAGCAGACAGACAGCTGCATGGCCTTCTGGAACCTCCATCCTTTCTCTAAAAGTTTCTCGCATGTTGTAAGATTCTGCGCAGCTGATTCACATTCAAATTGAAAACGTATTTTAAAAGGACTTAAATACTTAACCTGGCTAATGTTTGTTATATTGTTTTCCTTTAAAATACGTGCCATTGCAAACTGTTTCGGAAGACGTTCCTTGTAAGAAACGTAGACCTCATACTTTTCTTCATTTAAAGAGTTATTTCTACTACGACATATCTTTTTTTTTATCGCCTTAACTTCTGTCCAACCCTCGTCGTCTTCAGGACTTTTAACTTCTTTTCGCTTTTCCGCTCTTAACAGCTCCTCTTGGGTGTTACCATCATCCTCTATAGCATCCATATCCAAAGAATCATTCAACAAACTCTGTATATCATTCTTGAAGACGGGCGTAACACAGTGCGGTGAAGCGTTTGCGTTATCAGCCATGGCGCGATCACGTAATGCACTCGGTAGGGCCACGCAGCCGGGGGGGACCGGCGCACACCTTTAGCGCGTGACAGTGCGTCAACAACAATTCGCGATAGATATATAAGTGGGGATAGCGATCCAATCTGCGACAAAAACACAACCAGACCGCACGAGTGCCGGTACGGTTATGGAAAACCTCGAACATTAGTACACATTCGACACCTTTTTATTAAATTTGCACGTACTCTTCGCAGCGCACTTGTGTACGATTTGAGTGAGTCGAAAGCTTTCACAATCCGAGCTCTTACTTCGATTTCCGAATCAAACTCACTCACAAATAAAAATCAACGTATTAAAATATCCCTGATTGAAATACGACATTGTTCGCGTTACGATAGCAGCACGTGATACGGACATCCGATCGCAAGCTATCTCCACGTGAGACTGGCGACAAACAAGTAGCGTGCCAGTAGGCAACCAGTCGGCTACATCAAAGGGTCGAGAGGACTCGTTAAAAGAGTACCTACAGAGCGACTAGTGCAGGGCGGCGTCCTTTGAAATAAAAATAGGTAAAAATTGAAAGATTTCAGCCGGCCGGTGGAATGTTGTCAACTTATGAAAATAAACATAAAACATAACATCACGCCTTGTTTCCCCGAAGGGTTGGGCAGAGGTGTACCTGTACACCCACATTTCGCCAGTTATGTTTAAGTCCCATGTAATAGGGGGCGAGCCTATTGCCATCAACCGGGCACAAATCCAGACTCCGGGCTGCTACTGAGAAATTCCAGATAGAAAAACCCAATAACACTTTGCCCGACCTGGGAATCGAACCCCGGACCTCATGCTCAGCGGTAGCGATTGCGACCACTAGACCAACGAGGCAGTTATGAAAATGTACCATATTTACTGTTAAATTTCGCATGGTTTATAAAAAAAAAATAACGGGTAAAATTTAGTATCGTTTGGCAGGAGAAGGGGGTGGGGAGGGGATGGGGGAGGGTGCTCCATCCCCCCTGGTACCACTCCCATGAAAAGGTAACGCACCGTTCTTGAGAAAAACTAACTATTGTAACCTAACCTCAAAACACTTTAATGTCGCTTCTGCAACGTCTCCGGCGCGGCGCTGTGGGAAGTGCAACCCTTTCGGCCTTACGTAACAAAGGATAGGCACCTGTGCTCACCTCCGCAGCCTTGGCTTACTGGTCGCCAGTAGGCGACCAGCCTCAGGCGCTGCGACTCGCACGGGCACCTATGCTTTGTTACAGAAGGCGGGGGCTGCCCTCCCTTCGCGCCTCCGGATTATTATAAACACTCTAGGGGTAGGAGCCAAAAGAATACGTGGCGTCGGATTGCCCCGATTCGGTTTTGGAACAGTGTCGACCTATTTTAACCATGTAGTGGGGGTACACTAACTTCTTACAACTCGGGGAGAAACGGAATTTTACGGAAAGAACATAAACAAATGACACTGACACATGACACAAATAGCGTTTTGTTTTTTTTACGTTCCGTTTCATAGATTATGCACGACATTTTACAGTTTACACCACAGACAATTAACTAGTTTCATTTATTAGGGCTCTACCATAAATTGTGATTAATTTGTCTAATGTATGTTATACACCTACTCTATTAAATATTTGCATGCTATCATACATGGCGGAATGTGTCTTTGCACTGCAATTTTATGTAACATCATTTGTACCTACCACATTTTATGCAAATAAACGATTTTGATTTAATTTGTTAGTACAGACTTGGTTGTCAATCGCCGATTTTAACGTTTCGTTACGCTGTCTATATAATTTGAGGTTAGAAACATTTTTTATTATGCATTACCTTGTAATAAGAGTGGTAGCGTTATAATCAGGGATCGCCAACCAGTCCTGAACAAGCGTGGTGGTGATCAATGCTCGTGCCTTCTCTGTATGAGAAGACGTTTTTGCCCTCCATAACATCACGCCTGTATTCCCCGAAGTGTAAGGTCAGCCCCGGATCTAGGGGGAGAAACCGGGGTCCTGCCCCGGAGGCCATTTTCAGGGGGCGGCAGATTCAAGCGTGGCATACAAGTGCACCACGCAACGCGCGGTGCGCTGGGTGGTGCAACTTGGCGCTAGATGAGATAAGCAGCACTTATTATTATTCTCTGAGGGTGGCGGACTAAGCTAGTCTAAATCTGTCCTTGAGGAAGGTTATAGGCTTATTTAACATCACGCTACGACCCTTAGGAGTCGAGCAAGAATTAAAAAAGTGAAAAAACGCCAAGCGAAAACGAAAAAATATCGTGGGCAAGCGATGCGCAGTGAAGCGGTGGGTCCGGGGCCGAAATTGACAGACTCGCGGGCAGGAGCAAGTATGCTATTATCTCACGATTTATTTCAAACTGTACTGTCCTATCTAAATAAAAATCATTTTTTAGCTTTTACCCCGCCTAGAAAAAAATCTAGATTTTGGGGCTGAGTTAGGTAGATAGGTAGAAAACCTCGTGTGCCTGAAACTGCTCCCTTAAGGATCCATTCGAGGGGAAGAGCAGTCGTTGGGCCGATGCACCCTGGGCATCTGTTCTGATCTGGATTCGAAGAAAGGAAAAAGGGAGGTGGGTCGTTCCTGATCGATTGACACTGGATGTGACCCTGCCACTACGGTGAAGGCGCACCAACGCGGCTATGGTTACTCTCTCAAAGAGCAGCAATCTTGAGGAGAAAACTTTCGCTGGGTCGGGTTAGCCGGACAGCGAACTTAGGCATTCGTAATACCGCCGTCGGGGGCTTGGCTTTACCGCCCGGCCCAGAGGAACCTTACATCTAAGATAAAAAATCATCTAATCATAGGCGTCGAGGCGAGAGGATTCGCTGGTAGGGGACCAGTCGCCAGTCGGAGTCAAGCGCTTCACTCCCCCCCCCCCCCCCCCCCCCCCCCGACTTTAGGAGACCCGCCTAGGCGGGCTGGCACCATTCGGGGTTGCAGAAGAATCGTATGTTCCCGCGATCCCGACGTAGGTGTGAGATGGAACACCGGTGTGGTTTTTTTTGTCAGTGGGAGTCTGACAGGCGGAAACCATGAGGATTTTTAACCTCGGAACAAAACAAAAAAAAGGTAGATGTTGGAGACCCTAGACCGAGATCCGTGGGGGCGCCCTTATCGTGCGGATAATTGCAGCCCGCCTCGTCGGCCAGTTGTACAGAGGGGGCGGATCTGGACCACAGTCAGTTCGGCTTTCGGCATGGGCGCTCCACTGTGGACGCTATATCGCTGGTTAGAGTCCTGGAGGAGAAAGCAGTTTCCTGGGGCGGGGTGATGCTGGTGGTGTTCTTGGACACCTCCAACGCATTCAACACCCTGCCCTGGAGCTGTATTCGGGAGTCACTCTGCAATCATAGGGTGCCCCCGTACTTTCGCCACATCGTTGGGGCTTATTTGGCGGGGACGTATGTCACCTACAGGGGACGCGACGGCGGGGGCCAGCGCGAGATGTCATCACTACGTCAACTGTCAGGATGACACGGCGTGGCATACGCTGGCCTAATGTACTCTGTGGCGTCCGATCCGCAGCAGACGTGCCGGGCATCGGCGGAGGGCAAACAACGCCCTCTTCCAGCCCCCATAGACAGGGGACTTGCGGACGTCCACCGCCGCACGGTGCTGAAAATCGGCTTTCATAGACTTCAAAGTGCCAGTTTTTTTGCCGAATATCGCTTCTCTTAGTTATTACTATATTCAAAAATGACACCCGAGTTAATTATGCTAAAAACGAAAGAATTATAATTATTTTTACGAAAAATTTGTATAAAGCTAGTATGAAAAAGCTAATGATCTCTAAAACGGCAAGGAAAACAGTAATATCCTTACAGATGGAGTCCTAATTATATATGCTTTTTTGACATACGTCACATATCGGTTATCGCTGCTATTTTTTTTTATCGTCAACATTTTGTTTATACCTAAGAAACGGTTCCTTTTTAGTGTCTAAGTAAAGTATTATTATGAAGAATGTTATTTATCCAAATATTAAGAATACATAAAATAAAAATAAGGAATAGCGTAGTCGTCTCAACACCTATCACCCTTAAATTCGTAAATATGCATATATTGTTAAAAAAAAAAAACCTCCACCTGCCTTCTAATCTCTTCACCTGACTGGTTGACTGGTTGAGAATGGATTTAGTCCGCCTTTGTACCTCTTTGGGTTCGATAAGTTTAAATAAATAAATAAGGGAAATGTTCAATATCATTTAAAAAACATTTTTCTTATCACTGCCGTTGTCGGAATCCAATTCTGAGTCAGAATCCACATTGGATATATCTAAAAACTCGAACTCACTTTCCTGAAACTGAATTAAGTCGAGAGTTTCAGCAAAAACGCTCTGCTTTCTCTTGGCATCTAACTTAGGCCTTTGTGCACTTAGGAAAGGATCCGAAGAAACAACAAGCATATTTAAGATTTCTTGATTAGAATCTTGCCTGCTTCTTTTCCGCGAATGATGTTCCCGGAACCTCCTAAAATCTTTGTTTCGAGACTCTGAGGCTTCTTCCGAGAGTCTCAATCAGCACAATATCATTTTTCTCGATTATGTCGCCGTGTATTAATAATTTATGTACGGTTGACGGCATTAGTACCAGTCGTACAATTCCACGTACTTTTCTGCTGTTTTGCGGGCTAAATCTTTAATGATTACGTCGATCATCTCGCCAGATGTAATCGCTTGCAAAATCACAGCAAATCTTTTAATAAGATCTTTGTCCAACCCGGTAGTAGGTGCAGTTTTATTGGGAAACTCGAAAAACTTTCTTGCTCTTGCCTTGTTTCACAATATCAATCAACAGATTGAGCTGATCTTTGAATTTTTTTTCTGTTCTGCAACATTTCTTTGTGCTCATTACTTCTCGCTGCCCACCGTTTGAAGTCCAGCCTGTACGCAATGTGTAACAGACATTCCATACAAAAGGAACCGTTTCATATGTAAAAATAAAAAAAGATATGACGATTTAAAAAAAAATGCTGCGAAAACCGTTGTGTGACGTATGTCAAAAAATCATAAATAATTAGTACTGTATCCACCTGTGAGGATATTGCGGTTTTCCTTAACATTTAAGAAATAATTCGTTTTTTCATACTAGCTTAGTTTCATACAAATTTTTCGTAATAAAATTGTTGTGCAGAATTAACTCGGGTGTCATTAGTATAGTAATAACTAAAAGAAGCGATAACTGGCAAAAAAGTCTATGAAAGCCGATTTGCAGCCACGGACTGTGATAATTAATAAATTACGTTTTATTTAGGAAAATAAAATTGCAAAAAAATATATTTTAGTAGGTACTTATTAATAATTTAATGAACACTTCAGTACTACTTACAATTATTTTCATCATTTAATAATAAAACAATAGTTGGTGAACATTTTATTTGTTCATTAGTTTTTTTAGGCTTACAAGATTTGTTTGGGCAGTATTGAATGTGGGATCAATTTTCAGAGCATTATTGTACATTTCTTCTGCTACTGTGTATTTTTTCCATCGATGATATAGTACACCTGGAATACAATTACGTTAATGATCAGCAACTATTAAGTATCCTGACAAGACTTTTGAAGACTGGGTTACCATAACAACATAGCAAAAATCAAGTCATTTATTCAAACTACGCTTAGATTCAGCGCTTTTTGAACTTTTTTGGGATTTATGGGATTCTATTATGTTGTGCATGTAAACTTAAATAAATAAAATAAATGAGATAGTCCCCCAAAACGGCCGCCCTTCACCACTTCCTAGTGCTTTATCTGGGAAGAAGCGGCGCACAGCTGTCTGTTCAGTTACGAGACACACGCCAGTAAGTAGTATCTGCTTACCCCCATGGGAAGAAGCCGTGATTTCATGTATGTTTGTATATATAAAACGGCTAGCATTAAAATATAGTTTTCTCACCTAGATTGGCGTAGTGAATGGCTTTAACTTCTTTATCAAACAATTTAATTGCTTTAATAAAGTGCTTCTCAGCTTCTTCGTATCGGTTCATTTTACCGTACATGTTAGCTACTGCAAAATTTATAGACGGAGCTTCCGGGAGTTCTTTCAATGCGGTCGGCATGATCTTCAACGCTCTGTCGATTTGTCCTGAAATTTGAGACATTCATTTTCCAGTTTCGAAAATATAGCGATAATTAATTAATCCACACGCCTGATCCATCCGCATGGAAATAGTTTGACATTTACAACGACTTTATGTAGTAGCAATAAGGGCGGTTTTCGTAGATCTGGTGTTACCGTACTATTATTTATCGTAGAGTCGTCGTAGTCCACAGCAAAACAGTTTGATGTGCAGACAAGAAGTAATAATTTGCCAACTTACCCGTATTATCCATTAATGCCATTAAATTTGTCCAAGCTAAGACATGCTTAGGGTTCTGATGGATCGCTTTGAACCAACTATAAATCGCGTTTTCAGTTTTATTCATCTCGAGGTACTAAAAAGATATAAAATGCTAGTTTATTGAGTCTTAAATACATAACAATACGAAAATTACACAAGTTTAAGAAGACATCGTAGAATAGCGCTAGTATATTTTATACTAGCACTCAGGCGGCTATATAACACGTTGATACAATCGCTGTCGCAATGCAACACGTGATTCGCAGCAAATCACGCGTTGCATTGCGACACACTTGCCTATCGAACACCAACGAACGGGTTTCGAGAAGCAATCGACCGTCCATTTGCTCGACCACTAAATATAGTTGGACGTAACTTGAAGGCCAACGAACGTGCGGTAGCCGACGCAAAATATCCTTCTATGGTGTTCGTTGGGCCGGTGTGTACGCGTTACGTAGCTGCAACCGGTGAAGCAACTCATGGAGAAAAACATACCAAATTGCCCAAATTGTAATAGCAGTCAGGATAATTCTTGCGGTGCATTAAAGCAGTTTTATAAGCTACTTCAGACTCTTCATACCGTCGAGTAGTTGCTAAGAGTATTCCTAAATTCATCCACGCGGCCGGAAAATCCACTCTGTTGAGACATTTAAAAATAACTGTGTGAGGTTAAAGAAGGACGCACGGACTCGGGAGCGATGGAAGGAGTGGACCTTTGTCAAGGAGTGAGAAAGCGCAGGAAAGTAAAAAAAAAGTAAATAATGTAACAACCAGTCAATTAATGACTGCTGAAACATTTTAATCGTCAACTGAAATTATTAAGCACATTATTATTAATTACAAACCTTTAGCATCACATACCTGTATCTCACAGCTAATCTTAGATAGTGTTCAGCTTCATCATATTTTTTCTGATTTTTAAGTAAGTTGGCCAAATTGTTCAATGCTTGGTAATAATAAGGGTACAACCTGTAAAATTATAAATGCTGCGGTTGTAGTGTACTCCGAGTGGCAAAACTAAAAAAGAAAGGGTACTTAATTTTTAAAACATAGCCCAGTTTATGCAACACGTTACTGCAGCTTTCCCTCTCGAGCCTACTCCCTCTCAAAGAGGGGTTATAGGCATTACTGATTATGATGATTGACTGCAGCTTTCTATAGTAATCACAGACCCATATATAATAAAATATTCAGTACCTTATTGCTTCTTTATATTCAGCTAATGCCCACTTAGTTTGATGGTTCGCATCCGCAACCTTAGCAACATTGTAATGTACTTTAGCGTTTAAGGGACACACGGCCAGCCCACTGGTGAACAATCTGTATTCGTTTTGCCAGTCTTTAGATCGCTGCCAGCTCCTCAAAGCGTATATCAGCACTAGTAATAGGAATATAAACACCCCAATCTGTAAAATTATAATTTTAAAAACCTCCGACACAAACAAAAACCTATAAAGTTAAAATTTCGTTTGTTAAGAGCACTCGATCAAGGCACCATAAAAAAAAAAAACGGTTTAGCCGTTTGGGTGTCACGATGCCGAAGACAGAAACAGATACACACGTTAAACTTATAACACACAGTATACTGTACACAGGTACTGTACTGAGGAAAAACATGGTTCTGTTGAATGAAAAAAGTCCCTTCTGCAACATCTAAATTTATGACATTTCAACGGACAATAATCCGTACTAAGTGACGGACTTTCACAACGAGAGGCCTCGGATTGGTTCGCTGTGTGACAATAATATTTGCCAAGCGTTTTTGTACCGGCCACGGTGACTCCGTTGAGGTGTCACGAAATATAAAAATTGATGCAGGTATTGATTGAGCTGCTTGTATCTTTTTGTTTGACTGAAGTTGCTAGGTTGCGAACCCGCAACTTCGTATATTAGAAGCCTCTTAACTCGGGGCCGCGGCCGTCGCGACAAAATAGGTATGTCGCGACGGCCGCGGCCCCGAGTTGGGCATCCATACTAATTTAATAAAATATGCGAAAGTAACTCTGTCTGATTAGTATCTTTTCACTGCTAACGGCTGAACGGTTTTATATGGAATTCAGCACAGACCTGTGTTAGAACATATGATAATATTTTAACCCGGTAGTGCGTCCCCCTGAGGGAAAATTTCCGTCCTCCAAGAGGGAGAAGCCGCGGGTAAGAGCTAGTAATAAATAAACATAACAAATGCTTATTAAGACTTACCTTACAGATTACCACTGATCTTCTATGCAACAGTTTTTTCAACCCAATGCCTATCATAAGACAGTAGCCAGCTGACGGAATGTACAGAATCCTCTCGGCGATGACGAAGCCCACCGGGAAGAATATATTACTGGCTGGCAGAAATGGTATGACTATTAATGATGCTGCAAGTAACATCACCCTGCAATGTCATTTGTACTTTGTATTCAGTCAAACATAATTTAACAGAAGTATTTAAGATATTGTTTCACAACAAAATATTAACATGAGGCAACACACGGAACAGAAAAAACAGAGGAAGTGCAAAGAAGGCGTGGTATGCGTGCCACAAATAAGCGCTGTTACTAGCGTTGCCAGATTGGGGGCTTTTTTCACGATTTAGGGGAAAAAATTAATATATGGGGAAAGATGCTTCTGTCACCTCTGACCTAGACTAGAGTCAAGAGCAAACCCATCTCAAATAAAAAATAAAAAGTTTGGGGAAGTGATATATTTAGGAAAAAAAATAGACATTGGGTAAATTGACTAAGAATTATATATCTATCTATTTAAATACTTAATTCAATCACTTTATATTTTGAAATGGCTGAAATCTATGAAAATCCTGGTGAGTTTTTATCACAGTAATTTAGCGTTCTTTTGATAAAGCTACTTTATTAACAGGATGAGTGTTAAGATGATGATTATTTTAGATATGAAACATGATGATCTTTTCCATAATTATTACAAGCGGGAATTACAATTACTCGATCTGTCGATATTTTTTTTGGTTAATATGTTAGATATAAGTAATAAAAGTTTGGACATCCCTCATCAAGTACCTTCTCTATCAGCTGTATGCATCTCATTGACCAATCATAACAAAGCCATTGGGGGCAAATAAGTAACAGAAGATTGATAGAATAAATATAGTGTATGTGAAAAAAAGTGAGAATTTAATAAAAAATCTTTTAGTCTGACTGAGCTTCTAGTCAGACTAAAAGATTTTTTATTAAATTCTCACTTTTTTATTTTTATAACCTATAGGTACTGTTACAGGTAGCCACATACACTATATTTATTCTATCAATCTTCTGTTACTTATTTTAATGTTTGTAACTTATTTTGAGACGGCGGCGCCAATGAAACAATAAAAACTGATCATTGAAGCTGTCAAAACTTTACATGGCGCCGACATATAGACCATCTTGTCAGCAATATCAACTGTTTCGTGGGCAATTAAATGAAGATGATATCCCTGTTATTTGATAGTCAAATTATGATGTAAAAGTGGTATAAAGTATAATGTACTTAAGCAGATGATTGACTGAGAAACAACTGAAGGACCTTCTGTTTTTGGTAGGTTAAAAGTTGGAAAATTGATAATGATAGCTATACTGAAAATAAGCACACATTTAACAAAACAAAACATTGCCCTCATTCTGATGCAGTCAGTGGGGTAAATATACAGTCAATTCAGTACAACTATACTATTATATCTTCAATAAAACTAACTATTTAACGTGACCAAACTTTTATAATAACTGACATAGTTATTTAAAAATTTTGGTCACGTTTATGAACTAGTGCCTTTGTGCCATTTCAATGAATAATATAAAATTTCATATATTGTCACGTATTTATTTTTGTTAATCCGACAAATCAAGTTTGGGGGATTTTTCTGAAAAAGGCATCATGTTGGGGAAAAAATATTCAGAATCTGGGGGAATTTGAGAAATCTCATCTGGCTGTTAGGCCTACTTGATTTCAGTCCTAGAACAGGACGACAGATAGCGTCGAGTCGCGACAAAATGATTTTTCCGTAGCTCTGCCATTTTACTCTATTTTGGAGTGCAAAAATGATAGTAGTTATAGTACAATGTTTTTTTCTGTTCCGTGATGCAACAGGGCAACATAATGGGTCCTCATTTGGAGACATACAAGAAGTCAAGCGCAGGCCCTCTTGACTTCGATCTCGTCTGGTCTATGAGGTCTACGAGGTTAATCTTTTTGACAGAGCTTTTGGATCACTGTCTTGACACATTGCTTTTCTAAACAGTGTAAAAACTTTGAATCAAGAACTATTGAGTTTATCTGTAGACATCAGATTCTGTGCGACAATAGGAACAAGGTTAATTTAATAAGTATACAAGAAAAGCAAACCTTATAATTAGCACTGTTAGTAATTAGTTACCTGTTACTCGATTTGTTTTTTTTGTAACCACGGAAAATAGCCTCTAGCAGATACAGTCCATACAGAAGCATCATGTATATTAAAATCATTCTCTCATCAAGTACCTTCTCTATCAGCTGTATGCATCCCATTGACCAATCATAACAAAGCCATTGGGGCCAAATAAATAACAGAAGATTTATAGAATAAATATAGTTGTATGTGGCTACCTGTAACAGTGTAGGTTATAAAAAATAAAAAAGTGAGAATTTAATAAAAAATATTTTAGTCTGACGACTGAGCTTCTAAATTAATGTTTGTAACTTATTTTGAGACGGCGCCAAAGAAACAATAAAAACAAAACAATGAAGTTGTCATAATTTTACATGGCGCCGACTTATAGACCATCTTGACAGCATTATCAACTGTTTCGTGGGCAATTAAATGAAGATGATTTGATAGTCAAATTATGATGTAAAAATGGTATAAAGTATAATGTACTTAAGCAGATGATTGACTGAGAAACAACTGAAGGAGGTCCTTCTGTTTTTGGTAGGTTAAAAGTTAGAAGATTGATAATGATTGCTATACTGAAAATTAGGACACATTTAACTAAACAAAACATTGCCCTCATTCTGATGCAGTCAGTGGGGTGAATATACAGTCAATTCAGTACAACGATACAAATCTGTAATCAAATAAACATCACCATAATAACATCACACCTGTAATCCCAGAAGGGTTAGGCAGAGGTGTACGTAGAGTAAACCCACATTTCGCCAGTTATGCGTAAGTCCCATGTAACAGGCGGCGAGCCTATTGCTATCAACCGGGCTCAAATCCAGACTCCGGGCTGCTACTGAGAAATTCCTGGGTATCGAACCCAGGACCTCATTCTCAGCAGTAGCTCTTGCGACCACTAGACCAACAAGTCAATAAAGACTGCATTATAAGTATTTGATTTGTCAGGGCCTGAAACTTTGTCCCACAGTGGAATAATTAAAGACAGCTAATTGTTATTTAAACACTGCAGTGTTGCTAAAAGTAACAAAATAAACTAGCTTGTCAGTGTCTGGAAAAAGACGGGTCTGTCAGACAAGCTTGTTTTTTTTTTGTTTTTTCCTGTTAAAAGTCTTGAGTTCATACAAAAATCCCATAGCAAAAACAATGCCCAGTTTTTCTTGAAACTTTTCCAATTTTTCTCTCCATAAAAACCTAATTCGAACTATTACAAACATTATAAAATTACAATTGCCAAGTGATGCCCTTACCAATGCAAACAGAATTTCATTTTTATTTATATTGATAATTCAATGAAAAACATACCTTTGCAAAAGGAGCATATGCAAAAGCAGCTGGATTATCAGTAGGTTTGAACTCAGGTGGGGCTCCTCCCATCACAAGCCACCTTCCATACAACAGGGCAGCTATACTAAATGTGATGATGATGATTCTAAATATGGAACTTATAGTGATGTTATCTATGCTTAAGATCTTTGCGTGCCTGTTCTTTTTGTTCTTAATCCTGTATGTTGTTGATACTTCATATACTAAACAGAAGCCCTGGAAGTAATTTTAAATAATCATTTTCACAACTCAATGTTAGAAAGATTTTTTTCATTGATTCTTTTAACTCACCAAAACTGTAATTCCATTTTCCTTACACAACATAGAGATTCCAGCTAAAATTACTGTTGAAAGTAGAAAGATGTTGCATCTTTGACTAGTCAGTGATTTATTATAACAAAGGAATGATAAAAAAAATGTTATAGCAGCTAAGAGATCAGCTCTGCCTACCACACCACTCACAGCCTCCACATGAACTGGGTGTACCCCAAATAATAATGTAGATAAAAATGCTGTGTCCATCCACCACTTCTTACTCCTGTCAACCTGGATACTTGATTTCTTATTTGTTCCTTTATTTATACTAGGCAAAATACTGTTCTCGTCATTTAAAATGGTTTTAAAGACTTTCCACACCAATAAACAGCACAAGATATGGCATAATATTAGGTTTGTAGTCTTGAAGTCGAAGGCTGAGATTCTTTTAGTAAGTAAATAATCTATCCTGTAAAGTGAAACTTTTATTAAGCCAAGGGCTATTTTAATTAGGTGTCCATACTGTAAACGAATTTTGACTAATTACTAACCTGTAAGATAAAATTGTAAGGGGTCTATATGACTTATGGCTTATACCCGATCTAATATCGGCACCCCAAAAGTCATGGTAAAACGGGTCGGTCCAAGACTCCGACGTGACGTCCTTATTCTTCACTATTGCTTCAGTGTCGTCGAACACAAAATCACCATTTAAAGTGAACAGAAACGGTAAAGACGACACGCAAATAATTACCAATTTTTTATACTTCATTTTCGTCGTACTTTGGCAATTTAATTTATTTGTGCCATGTTTTACATAGCGGCTGGACAATACTTTCATTGTTTCAATTAATAATAATGCAATTTTCTTACATCATTTTCATTTTTAAATGTTTATTTATATATCGGTAGGTGAACAATATTTTATTTTGACTTTTGTTGACTCTCGACTTGACTTCACTGAGTTTTTTGACGTTTCGCAAAGCGCAACCTGTAGAGATGGGTAGCTATTCTAATAACTAGCCAACTAGCGCCTATTCAAAAAATAGCCACTGCTACGATATCCGTCAACACGATAACCAGCTATTGGCTACTGGCTAGCTAGAATATCTGACAAGTTTATGGCACAGCGGGTAGCCTCCACAGAGTATAATATAAATAACCACTACGTTTTGCAGCCGCTAGCCGTCCCGGTAGCCGGTAGCGCAGCTATTAGGACTAGCCAGTAGCCGATAGCTGCAATAGCTGTGTGCGCGATCACTGCGGGAACTACTGAGTGAGTAGTGCGATACGCCAATATGAACTTATGCATCGCACATCTCTTTCTCACAATATTCACCAAATAAATTAAAGACAGAGAGGGCATTATTATTAGGAATTTAGTTTAGTTTGCGAATTTACGAAATAGCCGAAATACGATACTTAGTTATTTAGTTACCGGCTGATGTAAAGGTAAACCAAATAAATAAATATTTGCGTAATTACATACTTAACCGAAATAAAAATAATACACTTTTAATTAAAAGTGTAATTTTTTGTTGAGTTTTTGATGTTAACCTATCAGGGAAAGTAACTTATTTTCAAAAGGATATAAAATAAAATAAATTTTTTATCATCAAAACTTGTTTCCTTGGCGAGGATAGAACGCGTATCGCAAGGCCGTTGAGCATTATTCCAATCCTACCTAGCTACATATCGGGCTGACCGGTCGCCGCAAGCGCTATTCAATAGCCAAGTAGCCAAAACAGCCGGCTAGCTAAGCTATTGAAATTTCGGCTAGTTATCCATCTCTAGCAACCTGTACTAAAGCTGCCTATACACGAGGAGAATTTCTCGACCATTCGACTGTCGAGATAGCATAATTTACTTTGCGACATTCGTAGGCAAAAATCACTACTGCAATTTATCGACCTACAATGTGATAAGACATTGTTTACACAACTTTAGTAGATATACCCATTCTTGCCTCGGGCGACGACGCCAACGAACCAGGGGACACACATATATCTTCAGAAGTATCATAAAAGTGCCTATAGATGTCACTACTGTCACAATAAAACATAAGATAAAATGTTTATAAACAAACAAATTTCATGGATTACTCATAAAATAAGGAACATTTTATATTACACCTAGATAAAATAATTATTTACTGTGCTACTTTTAGTTGGTGCTTCGTGTATTGAACCCACGGACGGACTGACGCACACGTAATATAGCTGCCGGAACGTGCGTCTGCGCTTGTTTTGTGTAAATTTTGTGGTTTTCCGAGCGTTTTCTCCATATAGACGTGGAGTTGAGAGTACTGCGTCCTGATGCTTAGACTATTCAGAAAACCAGTACTTCATTTTTTACTGTCGTGTGAAAACTTGTAATAGAAAATAAAATATACTACTAGACTAATTTGTTTTGTTCCAATTGCAGCACATTATATTACCTTGAAAATCACCTATGTCAATGGTAAGCTATTTTCTTCATACTACATAATTATCCATCCATTTAAAACCAATAGAGCAACGATCACTAATAAAGAACTAGATACACAATCAGCGACAAAAAGTGTCCTCACCAAACGCGCACCCATTTGAACATTCGGGTGCGCTTTTAATCTACACTTGGGAGCAAATAAATCGAGCCACTACCTTTTTTCACGTAAAATGGTAAATATTTTTGGGAATATGGAACGTATCAATTCGAACTATATATCGCCTAAAAGTTAAGTTAATAACCTTAACAATGAGGGTAAATTATTGAATAATAACCTTATTGAATGATAAATTATTGGCTCTGCAAGAAAAATGGTAATTTTGATAGAAAATTTAGTAGGGCTAAAACAGTCCATAAAAACAATAAAAAACAAAATTATTGCAAAAAAAATATTCTTAATAACTGGTATTACCCCCCCCCCCCCCCCCGTGCCCTGATGCATTCTTGTAGCCTATTAGTCATCGATCTGATCAGAGTTACGATGACATATTGTGGTATGTTCTCCCACTCTTCAAGCACAGCGACTTTAAGCTCGGGAATGGATGAAACAGCGGGAACCCTGGCTCGGACTCTCCGTTTTAGCTCGTCCCATAGGTGTTCGATCGGGTTCAAATCGGGACTTCGTGCTGGCCATACCATTTGTTGAATCCCGATCGCAGACAAGTATTCCGTAACGATCTGCGCGGTATGAGGTCTCGCATTGTCATGCATAAACAAGAAATTTTCTCCGACAAAACCAGCATACGGCATTACGTGGTCTTCAAGAATGTCAGTTATGTATCGGTCAGCTGTTAATCCACGTCTACCACTGCCATCGTTGGCGGGGTCGACGAAGACAAGTTCCGTTTTTCCGTCTAGAGAAATTCCTCCCCACACCATACAAGAACCACCACCAAAACTCACAGTTTCTCGAATGCAACATTGGGCAAATCTTTCACCAGGACGTCTATACACTCGGTTTCTCCCGTCATTGCTAAAAAGACAGATTCTTGACTCGTCAGAAAACAAAACTGACCTCCAGTCTTCTAACGTCCAATTAATGTGTTCTCGAGCAAACTCCAAGCGAGATCGGCGATGAGCTACAGTCAATTTTGGGCCAGTTGCTGGTTTGTGTGATGTTAAATTTCGTTCCTTTAGTCTTCGTCTCACTGTCCACCTACTGATTGCGACACCTCGAACGTCACGTAACGCTTGCTGTAGCTGAACAGCATTAAGTCCACGGTCGCGCAACGAATTGGTTGCAATAAAGCGGTCGTCACGTTCTGTTGTTGCCCGTGGTCGGCCAGTTCCAGGGCGCCGAACAAAAGCACCAGTCTCCAGATACCTGCGGTATACCCGCTGTACCTTTGAACGACTCAAATGAAGTCTGCGTGCCACTTCACGTTGTCCGTGTCCAACCTCAAGTAAAGCTACAACTTGTGCAGCTTCCGTCGGTGTAGTATCCATTTTATCAGGTTATTTTGATTACACAGACACAGATAAAGACAACAATAACAAGTAATATGGGTACGATTAACAAAAACCTCAAATTTAATCTTTTCTTAACAGAGTACAATAAAAATGTCATAAGCAAATTAAATGCGATAATTTTATTCTACCCTTTAAACTTTAATTAAAATGAAATTTTGACAACTAACTACCCTCATTGTAAAGGTTATTAAATACCCTTTTAGGCGATATATGTTTCGAATCGATGCGTTCCATAATACCAAAAATAATAACCATAATGCGTGAAAAAGGAAGTGGCTCGATTTATTTGCTCCCAAGTGTAGTAGCATTCGAACGCTCGAACGGTAAACATGCCTCGTTGCGCGTTTAAAAACTGTTAAAATAACACATCTAGGACGCTAAAAAAGGATGGAGTTTCATATTTTCCGTAAGTTTTAATATTACCATTATATTATTGTTTTCACTGTTTTGTAAATATTGATATTTTGTCAAGAAATCGTCGTAAAACATTTTTTTTTAATTTATTCTGGAGTTATAAAGTATCTCAGTTGTAAAGACTCTTAGTTAACGTATTTAATCACACTATCGCATGCCCACTTAAATTGTTCGGGTTACGTGCGTTGACTCTGTGCCATCTTTGGAGACGCTATTGTTTCTTTTTTATTTTATTATTGTATGATTGTTTTGTTTTTTGTATTATGTGACTTCTTTACTGCTTCTATAAATATTTTAGAACATTTTATAGATTACATTTTTGTTTTTTTAGCTTTCCTCGAGATCAAATCAGGTGTGGAGAATGGATATCAGTTATAGCACGACAAAGATCCGAAGAATTCTTTCCCAGACCCAAGGAATCGTTGTATGTTCGAAGAACTTTTTGAAAGTGATGACGAGTGATGGTGAGTGTGACTACGAAAATAATCACAAGGCTATACAATACACGGAAAAACAAAAAAAATCTATCGAAAAGACGACTATATAATAAACTCATTTTATTTCAAGTAAATTAATAACATAGGTTAATTAAATGTGTTAGCCAGTTGTGTCCGTATTTTTTTACATCAGTCTGTGTATACGCATCAACAATTTCTTTTTGATTTTACAAGAACTTTCTGTACTTACTTTTTATATTTAGTCACTATTGAATTTTGATATAAGTTGTTTGTCATGCAATATCTTTATTATTTTATCACAAATGAAAGAGTAAATAAATAATTATGACTGTATAATTTTTTGTTTTATTATTATTTTAATGTGGTGCCTATCCAAAACCATATTTACATTCAGGTAAATTACAATCATTACACTTATACAACATAGAATAAGATATGCTTTATTACCTACACCAACTTTTTGAAGCATAGACGAAATTTAAAAAAAAAACATTTATAATTACATTACAAACAAAAAAAAATATACAGTTCGACTCCACTCATTCCTTGTCCTGGCGGCGATCCTCGGTCGTAAAATTTAATTGCTTTCATTTGGCACTTTGTATTTCCGACTTTGAAACATGCGTGTAAGGTTGAATTTCTTTTGATGTATGTTGACCAGCGACTATCGCTCGTAAAAATGTATTGCTTTTTGTACATAGCTTTGTGAATACGATTTTAAACGTAGCGTTTAAGGTTGAATTTTCATTAACGTATATTTATTTCAACTTGAATTACGTAAACATAATTTGGCGACAGTTTTAAGAGAACTTTTGTATGGGATTGTGTATCTAGTTCTTTTATTAGTGATCGATGCAATAGAGCTATAAAAATTAAAATATATAGGTACTTACATAGGTACCTATAGATTGGGAATTAGTTCCTGTTCAGAAATACAGATGGCTAAAAAAATTGTCATGCATAAAAGATTCGAGAGGGCTCTTTTATCCCTTTTATCGTTCGCAAAGAGGTAATAATATAAGTATTATAATTTATATTATAACCTCTTTGCGAACGAACTCTCCCGTGTAGAAATGGCTTTATTTTATAATGAAAGTTTCATTCAAAAATGTAACTTGTTCTGTGTTTCTCTTACCACAAAGCGGAGGTTACAAAATCTGTTATTTAAAAACTCCAGCATCAAGCTAGTTTTCTCCACCGGGAATATAACCGACTCAAATACTCGAGTAATAAAAAAGAGCTGCTTTTAAAACAATTTTATTTTATTCTATTTATAAATTCATAAGTGGGTTGTAAAAGCAGCAGCACGGTGGGTTCTAGCAATGTTGTACCAATACCCGATGGTATTGATACAACAATGAACAACAATCATACATTACAATAACGTACATCATTGTTGGTGCTATATTTCAATATATGTAGTTGACAAAACATTTTGCTTTTAGATTAGATTCCATAGTTTTACAGTTATGTTCGTCTAACAAACGAAGTACCTTCGGTCGAAAATGTGCTACAGTCCCACAAACTTATTTAGTCTTGAGACAGCGTCGGTGTCGTCGAAAAATGAACGACTCTGCAAATGGCTTCATTAGTTCCACTTTTAGCCACCGGGTCGGACAAGTTTGTGGCAAGCAGACCATACCCACAGAGTAAAGAAACGGAACATAGACATAGCTTCCAAAGAACAAGCAACTTTTATGCATATTTTGGTAGGGTTGGCACAGGAGGACAAAATTAAATAAACATAAACAATGTTAATCAGCTTACGTGTTTTAATTTAAAGACATAATTATTCAATCACTTCGGTAGGTAAGTATTACCTACGTATTTCAAATCTTAGACACCAATCATAAGGCATTAACTAAAAAATTTTTTTTCAATTAGTCGTATATTCACACTACTGAGCCTTACTGTACCTATTCCTTGCCACTTACTAAATACTACTTATGCCCGGTTCCTATTTACAAAAACGAATCGTTTTGCTTACCATTGATAGCATATTTTTTTGCTAAACTCAGAATTTAAAGAGATTCGTAAGCTTATTTTACCTGTGATAGCTACTTCATTATTGGTAAAGACACATTAAGAGTTAATTTTAACCTATAGTGGTCCGTAAATTATAGGAATCGGCCATTAACCATTTACGACCATTACCAAAAATTTGTTGCACCCCTAGGTTGAGTATTTCTTTCGGGTTGTGTCTTTGCTATGTGATATCATTAAATTAAAACGTAAACACCCACGTTCGCACTGACGTAAAAATATCGTGGCGGGATTTTATCGCACACCGGATTTTCAACACTCTGCTTAGCGCCGAGATATGAAAATCTAACGTAGTGCATCCCAGCGCGTCGTAAAAACACACTGTTGGATTTTCAAGGCTCAACACCGAGACTTGAAAATCCAGTGCACGATATTTTTACATCCGTGCGAACGTGGGTTGAGCATTACCATTGGCCGAGCCGGTATTAACCGGTTTCTCTCCGCACGCGACGATGCCGCCAGGTGGTAAGGCACACACGCGCCCCGAACTTTTAATAGCTTTGTCTCTGTTCCGTTTCTTTATCTTTACTCATGTGCCATAGCTGACAATATCATAACCAATTAATGTGTCATCGGAGTAACATTATAATTCGCACCCAGTGGTGTGAGCGTATGTTTGATATCTAAGGCCGTTCTCGGGTCTCGCAAGGCATTCGCAGCGTGCGCGAGTTGTAGCGCACATTCAGAGGGCGCGGACGGCGGCAATGCGGTGCATTCGCGCTCCAACGCGTTGCCAATCGCTGTCAGTAGTTCAGAGAAGCCAAGAGAAATGGCTGCTCGCCGGAGTCTGTTCAGTTCCTGAGAAGAAATTATCGGTTATTTATTTTTTCAACAATAGCAGATTTTGTCTCTGAAATATGACTGCTCTACGGTACTTTTCTTTACCATTTCCCTTTTTATTCTGGCAATGATTGACAGGCGTCAAAAAATAAAAAATCCACATACGTTTACATTTGCACATACCTTAAACAGATGCTGTGTCTTGTCGGGCAGTTTTCTAGCATGTCGCAGTACTTTCTGTACGTCGGCGAGTAGTGCGTGCGGACGTGCCCACGCGCATGCAGACCCGCCACTGCTGTACGACCGCCATGAACGTATCGGAAATGTTTCCGCTACAAATGACGATAAATATTAGTCATACAAGTCAGTTTTAACAAATTTTCTGAGTTAAGTTGAGCTGAGGAAGGTAAATTGGTACTGAACAGCAACAAGTTTGCAATTTTAAACGATTTTTTTGTGTGTTTTAATTCCGGTTGGCAACTGGTTAAAAAGCTAAGTATTATGGATCTCTACAGCAAATTTAAAAGAAAATCTTACACATTTTCTTGTAATTAGATAGTTTTTGTATATTATTTGTATAAAGAGTGGCAGGGACATCAACATGCAAACTATAACCACAGTATACATATGGACAGTACGTAACCTAGGCCTTTTTGTTCAAATAATTAGGTACACTCCATTGGAGCATTAGGGTTGGCACTCATAATGATTGTAAAGTTGAAAAGTGTTTTGGAATGACGTTCTTTAACACGGCTTGCGGCAGGAGTTAACTGCTAGAAATTGTTACGCGAAAAAGCGTTCATACATAAACGCTTGATTGCGATTGCGAAAATGCGTTTTTTAAAATGTTTTTTGTCATGTATGTCATTTTCTTAGTTTCTAAGGGTGGTGAAGCCAATAGTGAAGACAAAATGTAAATCCAAGATGGCGGCATCTTGGAATTTCATTTGACTTCACTATCGACTTTAAAATCCTTCGAAAAAATTAAAACGACACCCATGACGAAAAATTGAAAATGCGCGCGACCACTCAACTCAAAACGGCACCCGCGACATAGAGCAGGCGAGAGCACCGCGACGTTCGCTTTGGTGTCTCGTCGTTGCGCGCCTGTGTGAGTGTGCCGTTTCGAACGTTTGTTCGTAGTTTCCGTATTATATTGTGCTATAACCATGAATTCAGCACATGATTCTAGACGCGTTGACATTTTTCGGCGGTCATAAAAAAAACAACTGTTCCATAGAAAGGTGAAAATGCAGTTCAGAAATATGTACTGATTCCATGGCAACTGTTTGAGCGTCGATGACCCCACTACCCTGCATAAACATTATCTGCTATTTGTTTGAGGTAAATATTAAGTATAAGGTAAATGTTACTTATTTAATCCCAATCTTGAAGTAAATCGAAGGAGAAAATAATTGTATCCTTCTCAGAATGCTCATTTTTAAGTACTAAAAATGTTTAAGTACTAAAAACCCGTTCTCGTATACTTACTACACTGAAAAGAAGAAATAATAAAGCACAAATACTTACCAGGAGTAGTTCCCTCTTCAGCCGGCCCGAGCTGGTCGAGGGCGCCGAGCCAAGGCGCGGCTGTGGCTCCTGGCTTCATTACACTCAGTAGCAGACAGGAACGACGGCCACGCGATGCTTCACACGACGCCGTCAGGGTTCCCCACCAGTCCGCGCCCAGGAGTACCACTGCTGCCATGCCTTCCACCTGGACATAAATATGTGAAGTACAAGTCTTGAGCCGATGGGATTTCGCATCGCTAAAAATGATGAACTTCCATAAAATCCTATATCCCCCATTTAAATTTAAAAAAAATCTTCATTTCTCTATTTCGCTATGAATATATATGAGGAAATCTTGTACAAAATTTCATGCTTCTAGACCCAGGGGTTTTGGGCTTGGGCACGCCACAATAGCGGCGGTAAGTCCCCTCTTTGAGGAGTGGTTGGAGAGGCGCCACGGCGTCCTTACCTTCCGCCTGACACAGGTCCTCACCGGACACGGTTGTTTCGGGAGGTTCCTGTTTCGCATAAGGCGGGAGGAAACGCCCGGGTGTCACCATTGTGTGGATCGCCCGGAGGACACGGTGGAGCATATGGTGGAGGTATGCCCAGCTTGGGCGGAGCACCGCAGTGTCCTCGCGGAGGCGATTGGCGGCGGCGATCTCTCGCGTCCGGCCCTGGTCCAGGCCATGGTACGGAGCGAGAGGGAATGGAAAGCTGTCACCTCCTTCTGCGAAGCAGTAATGCTTGCGAAGGAGGAGGCGGAGCGCGTGAGGGAGAGAGCCTTGCGCCCCACTAGCCGCCGCAGGAGACGCCCTGGGCGTCGGGAGTCGCTTGCAGATTCCCGACCACCGTAGGCGCGGGCTTGCGGACGGCGAGCAATAGGTAGCTCGCCGTCCGGTAAGGACCAGGCCCGGGTCGACGGCGCGTTGTGTTCCACGCGCGCCTCATAGAGATGTCAGCACAAAGTGACGGGGTCCGATAGGGCCGACGCCTCAGGGTCGCGGGTTATTCTAAAGAGAAAACCGTGGCCCTGGCACAGGCAACTGAAGGAACACGGGTGGGTTTTAGTCAGTAAAAGTCTGACACGCCCTCCCGCTCCACCCAGAGCGGGAGAAGTCAGTTGCTGATTTCCCACCCAAAAAAAAAAAGGGGTTGATTTTTATTTTGTACATCATGTGTGTTGTTTTTGCACAATTCTGGTCAAGTTTATTTTATTACGCATATGGATGAACCTATCTCATACCGCGACTGCAAAAGGACACTCACTGAATGGTTGAAGAGCAAACGTTACGAAGAATTCATTCACACATAGAAAACATTCAATTAAAAAATTGCCAAAATATCTAATATAATAAATGTAAAGGTTCATTCTGTCACTGACTACAACAAAAAGTACACAAATTACATATTCCACACCAAAATTCACACCCCAAAATCACACACACACCGCCACCTCACACATCCCCCACACGCACACACACACATAACACTGTGCTTTCCTTATTTTTATAATTTTTTGTACTTTTTGTATTGCTAAAAACCATCGGCATGCTTTCAAAATTATCTAGTGTTTAATCTCTCACGCGTTCCTACGTACAGTACATGTTAACTAGACGAGCGGAGCCACCTAATACAAGCAAATATTTTCTTATAAGGTGACTCCAAACTTAACAATGTAATTTACATAAGTTGATGAGATATTTATTTTTTAGTTTTAACTTTTATTTATTACATGGGTACAGTGAGCGGCAAAAATATCGGAAAGAACACTGTTCATAATTATTAAAACTGGAAGTGAAATGTAATAAATGAAGAAATTTTTTTCTTTCGGTTCGCAAGTGGCACCAAAGGTCCAAATTTTCATATTTTTTCAAATTAATTAATCAAACTAAACTTATGTCAATGAGCTAAAATTCTTCAAAAGTCAGAGAGTTGTAGAGTAGTGTGTTTATTCTAAAATACCCCTGTCTCATTGAAATAAAGTTAAATTTTCTTTGTAATGTTTAGATCATTTAAGAGTGTCTGCTTGTCCAAATATTTTTGAGGCTGACTGTATGAAGCTAACTTAGCTCAATAGATAATAATGATAGGACCCGAATCAAGGAGCATGAAAAGAGCTATAAGAGCTATTACCTTGAGTGCGCCATGAAGCAGGACACAAAAATTTGGTACTTTGCTTGGGTCTGACATATCCTCTTCTGTGGCAGAACCATCTGTACTTGAACCTTCCTGCAAGATAATCAAATTTGAAAAACATAAAAAATAACGTTTTAATATGTTTTTTAAATCAGTAAATTGTAGTGATTGTTGTCGTCGTTGTGATTCACGTCTCGTGTCGCCGTGAGGGGTTGCTCTTACGTCGAAACGAGACATGAATATGTTAATGCATAGTCAAATATCGCTTCTGCACGAGATAATGCGGCGACAAAGTTTTGTCTTATTAGCCTGTTAGGAATGCGTAGTTAGTACTTTACCTTGGTAGGGGTTTTCGAGCCATAATTTTCTCGCGGCCCCGTATTCGGCGCTGATTGCACCTGCGGTATCACTAAGTGTTTACTTATCGCTATAGGGGTACCTGTTAAAAAGTAGAAGGTTTAGTTTTAGATTAGACCTATATTTTTACGTCGTGATAAGTGACACATACTTGACATAATTAAAAATAAAAATAAACTATTTATCCCTGGAGTTAATATCACTATATATTATAAAATACAACAAAGTCCCCCCGCCGCGTTCTGTCAAGTGGAAGTGCCCATCAGTTAACCCGCGTGTCACAATTATGCGGATAAATATGTAAATTAATAACAACTTTCGTCAGTTGTATTAAGTCGTAATTTTGTATGAACAACAAATATGCTTTTCGTCAAAGTTGAATTTGATGTTCATAAAAAATTTACATATTTTCCGCATAATTGTGACACGCGCATGATAGCTGCGTGGGCACTTCCACTTGTTTTTTCTATTCCGTGGTCAAGACAATGCGATCCTGACTCCATAATAATAATCATAGCGATAATCATCAAATCTCTACAAACCCTACGTCATTGAAATTGTTATGGAGTCGGCTAGTTTGAGGGGTGTGGTGAGCGACTGTTTCCCTTCCGAGGGCTAGCCTTGCACTTCCCCCTAAAGTCTTGAACTTACTAAGTTCCTGCTGCTGTATGAATCCAATAACATGTATCTGATTGGCCAGAGTGTATGTAGCAGCTAACTCTTCAAGGGAGATGGTTTGTGGCTGCGGAAACAACTGCACGCGAGCCTCTAGTTGACCACACTTCAGTGTGCACCAAAATTCTTGGTAGTGTTGCTCACATAGCCGCGTAATTGCCGTTATCACCTATAAATAAATATTGGTTTCAGGATGATAATAAATAAAGAAGGGTGAACATTTTTTTTTTTACCTTGACACTATAATATGAAATGCTGTTAGTTGTTAAGCGCAACACTTCAGATCGGCTGGATCGATTTGGCAAATATTTGTAATACCGAATCAGGATCTATAAAATCAGCAAAATTTGAAAATTCGGGAAAACTGAAAGAGTTTGTCTTCTATGGGAATTCCGTATGAATTTTTGAAATTTGGACACGACAACGTCTGTCGGGTCAGCTAGTCTATACTAATATTATAAAGAGGTAAAATTAGTTTGTATGTAGGAATAGGTATCTCTGAAACTACCAATGGGATTCCAAAAAATATTTTTGCATTAAAAATAAAAAAAAACGTGGCAAAGAGCACTAAGCGCAAATGAACTAAAAGCGCGGGTGGGCCATTCGATGCGACGAACCAGAAATTTCACGAGGACGAAGTCCCGTTCAGAAGCTAGTGTTACTTTTAAATTTCAACAAATGGGAAGTAGACGACTCTGTTAAGGCCCAAACACACAGAGATTCTCTGTCGTTGCATGGTGAAAAAATTAATACCTACTTGTCAGGAAATTATCACTCTTTAAGTATTGACATTTTAGGGTAATTGAAAGTCTTATACTTACACCTGGCACAGTAAGTTGATCGGGGCAGTAGATAGAGCCGCGAGACATATTGCCATTGGAGTTACTAGTCGTGTTGTTGGCTAGATCCACTATTTTCTGGTAGAGGGGCATGGCTGAAACAAAGTCATAGTAAAAAAAAAACAATCAAACTTTTTTCAACACTTCACTTGACATGAAGAAAACTAATCTTTATAATGGAATTTGATTCTGCAGATTATTCAAATTAATTTTCAATCTGAGGTCTGAGTGCTCATCAAGTGATTCGGGACATCGCCAAGCGGTTGGTCGAATCTAAACGTGACACATGAGGGCTGGCCTAATTTTAATGCAAAGAATCAGCGTTGCCATCTAACATAGCATTGCTGCCAGCCTTTTGATCACTTTTCCCATTGACAGCAATGCAAACGTTTTTTTTTATGCCCACTGAGGTCTTCCCTTTTTTGTTATGATGTATTTTAGTATAAGCTTGTATATAGTAATTAAGGTTTGTCAAAATAAAACTGCAAATTTTAAATTTATAATAAAGTCTGAGATTGCCCATCCACATTGCTCATGAGCTGCTGAGCGACCGTAAATTTGTGGACCCGCCAAATTGTCAGTGTCCACGTTTTCCAAGCTGAAGTGGCAGTGGGCTGGTTAGTTTGTCAAAGGACTGATGGCTGGTGGAGCACCTGGAGTAGAGACCACATGTCGGCAAGCATAGTGTGGGACGCCCCTCAGCTAGATGGACTGATGACCCCTAAAGGCTAGCTGAGACAGACTGGATGGTGAAGGCGGAGGACCAGGTGTTGTGGTGCAGCATGGGAAAGGCCTATGTCCAGCAGTGGACTGCAATAGGCAGAGTTGATAAAGGCTATCTTAGATATATTTACCTTGCTGTAAACAGGACTCATGTGGGGAGACAATAGGCAAAACATGTATTTTTGCTGGGTATGAAGGAGGCAAAGGCAGAGCTTGCACCATTCGGTTTCTGCCTATAGAGCCAACACCACTGCTGCCATCGGTAATCTGTTATATTAACAATTAATTATGTAATGTTGTAATATACCAATATATTATAATATATGTAATATAATATAGTAGGGAAAAACGTTTATTTAAAATTTTCAGTTTTAAATGTTTAACTCAAACTTATTACTGACTGACTGTAATTATAGATATGATGATGCCCCCATCTAGATGGATCAACAACCATGAGAAGGAAGCAGGGACAGACTGGATGCAGAAGGCGTAGGGCAGGGTCTTGTGGCGCAACCTGGGAGAGGCTTATGTCCAGCAGTGGACTAGGCCAAGTAGATTGAAGATGCAAATTTTTTAAGTTTTGAACCCCGTTGATAGCAAAAGGCTCGCCCCCTATAACATGACACTGAACCATAACTGGGAAAATTTGGGTCTACTTTAGGTACACCTTTACCTTACCCTTCCATGAATACAGGCGTGATGTTATGTTTATGTTATATCATATGATTTCATTTAATTAACTAATAATTAAGTACCAAAATAATCTGCACAGGTGTTTGGCATCCTCCCCACTCGGTGAGTACCAGCTGGTTTACACCAAGGAGAGCGGCGTCTATGCAGGTTTTGTCCCCTTCCTCCAATACCAACAGCTTGCTGCGTATACTGTCAAAGTCCCGGGTGAAAGGAACGGAAACTGAAAAAGAAAAGGAGTAGCAATGTTATGAGTTAAGTGGAATGCAACTATGGAAAAGTTTGTAACTTTATTGACCACCTTACCTTCGTACACGGATGAGAATGAGACCAATGCTACATATTCCAGTTTAGCGTGAACGCTTAGATAGTCTAAAAACGTGTTTACAGCCGCCGTAGCTATTGTGTGCCGGGTATGTGTCTCTGTTGTGTCCGAGCTCGGCACAGGACGCGACATTGATAGCGAAACATCCATTAATATCACTGTAGGCATGATGTTAGTGTAAAATCTTCAAATAACTCAACTATAACAAGAAATCGTACATTATTTGTTATGAAGTCAACCTCAGCAAACGCCAAACTGCCCTATTTCTTAGTGTTCAGAATTATTACATTTATCCATCACCAGAATTAGGTTTGTGTGACAAGAATAGCGAAATTATCGAGGCTAGAGAAGGCGTCATTCACGTGAACTGGAAAGCTCAACCAACACAACAATTTGACAAATGAGGTTGACATTGACGTCGGAGTTTTCTTGACATCTGTCATCCATCTAGCAACCTTATGGCTGCATTCTGGTGGCTTTTAGTTTAATATAGAATGACTGTAAAAAGCTATTTACACGCACAAAACCCGTTAGTCGATTAAAAAAAGACATTTTAAAACTTGCGCGCGCATGTGTCGTTTTGATACCATGGTGGTTGACGCATTTAAAATAATGGGAAGTTTTGAAAAGAAAGAAGGAAAGCCGAACACTCCGGTGTACATCTCCCGCCTGCACTACACTACTAAGGCGGAGGACATCATGGAATACGTGCGCCATAAGATAAGGTACATGCCGAGGGTGCAGTTACTGGAGTCGCGCCGCAACGTCAATTTTGAGACGTTCGTGGTCATAGAGTATAGCGCGTACCGAATTGTTACCTGCCCCTTGTCATGTAGGAAGGCTTTTGGCCGCATGATGTAGTATTCCGTCGCTTCCGCGGACAAGTACCACAAGACAGTACAAAGCCTAGCTAGTGCAAAGTGAAGTGCTAATAACATAGTCTTAAGTCTTTTTCATTAACAGAAGTTTTGTATATGATAAATGTATGCATGTTTGGGTTAAGGCATTTGTGTATGGGCCTGTGTCGCCTGAAAATAAATGGATTATTTTGATACCAATGCGTTTGAGTGGTTCAGCAGCCTAATTGCGTAACACATTTTCGTAAACGATTACGACTAATCTGTTTCATTTTGACAGTTCAACAACATTCATTGCGTTATTTACATTGTTGAGCAGATATTTTTTTCAAACATAAGAAGCAATGGATTAGCAATCTGTTTCAAAACGATTCAGATTCCGATTGATTGTGTATTACGCAAGTAGGGTACTGGTCTGTTGCAGATATTAGGTAGTGAGTTTGTGATTTTTTATTATTTTGTAAAAGATTTGACGTGGTACTCAGACCTTGTATTGTCAATATTTTTTATCAGGTCATAGCAATTTTTATCAGGTGGTGTGGCGCGTTTACTTATAGTAGCGTTTAATACTCTTTGATATGGCGTACGGCGTACGAAATATTTAGGAAACATAGGTAGGTACTATTTTTAAACATGTTTTCACGCCTGACATCATTTTAATTCTCATCTTTTTTTGAAATTGATTTTAACTTGCAAAGAAAAAGACTACCCTACTTGCAACTAACTTCACAAACACTAAACATTCTAAAACTGAAACCATCTAGATTTTCACCTGGCGGCTCCTGATACTGATTAATTAATTTACAATGGAAGAGAATGCTGATGACAACAAAATTGATAACAATAATCAAGAGGAGTATTTAGAGTTTCGTTTTAATTTTATTAATACACCATGGGATGATCGATCAAACAAAAGCAAAGTTGGGATCGTAGTTTTATTGATTTCTATATTTGTGGCAACGATGGCCCTAGTGATTTTTAGTTTTATTATGCATTATAAAGGATTCCATTCTGTTAAACTATATGAAAAAAATAGTGAACAATCATGCTTTCGAGTGAAGGTGAAAGATTATCTCTTCGTTGCAAGAATTCATTCTGCAACCACGCAACAGCTTTTGTGTGTTGGTGCAGTGGTGAGCCGGACTTCAGTCATTGCAAATGGTGTCTGCGCTAAGTCTGGACCTATACGGATGTATTTGGGAAGCATATCTAAGTAAAATAATCATACCAAAGTCCTAAATCCCTTTTTCGTCGTGTCGATGATTCCATAAGTTTTATTTACGTTCAGAGCGACCAAAACTCAGACATATCGACAGCGTTAAGGCTCCCGCAATCAGGCGCGACACAAAGGCACCGCTCGTCGCGCGACACGCGGTGCCTTTGTGTCGCGCTGTGGCGTCGCGCGTGTTTATGGGAGCCTATAGCTGTGTCCTCGCAAATGGGGCAAGTGCAGGTGCTAGTTTAAAAATAGCAGAATGTATGTCATCGTCTGTGATGAGAACTCATTAAGACCCCAGCAGACTAAGTTCAGCTACCCACTTGGTTTTGGTAGTTAGTTCAGAGTTCAGAGATGTCCAGGTATCCGAGGCAGTTGGTTCGATAAACGATAGGAGTTTTTCTCCAGGCACAACATAGTCAGAAATTCCGCCTTAGCTGTCACCGCTGTGCATAGAAGTTTAAAATCATAACTTAATATTATAAATGCGACAGTATGTTTGTTTGCTTGTTACGCTTTCACTCCAAAACGGCTAAACGGATTTGGATGAAATTTGGCACACAGATAGACCATGATCTGGGTCAGGACATAGGCTACTTTTCATCCCGGAACGCAGACGAAGTCGCGGGCAAGAGCCATTAAATAAATAAAGTAGTAGTACTTAGGTGGGAGTTTACATTCAGTGGTTGACGCCTTGATGGATTTACATATTTGGTCTTTACTTTTCAGTCCACGCTGCAAAAAGGGTTTTTCCGTCGATCTTTTCGAATCGATACATCACGAAGGAGTCGTTTCCAAAAGGCTAGTCCTTTTATCTAGTTACGAAAGTATAGAGGCATGTTCAGAAGTGATAATGATCGGTACGAAGTTAGACTGGAAACAAAAAGTTCAAATCCTCGGGCGACACTATTCAGCTGGGAGATTGTTATCTCGGCAGCACGTCAACTTGGCTGGGAAAGACTACGGAAGCACAAGTATAAATAAACATTTGAAGTTGAATAGCACGATATGTGTGAAGGACGTGGCGCGATGCCCCTTGCGTGCTGGTGACCTCATGCTGCAGAACGGACTACTGTTCGGGTTAGCGTCCACGAGTGTACAGCGCTTCAGAGTGGCCTGTTTTGGAGATTTGAACATCGTCAAACAAGATTTAAAGGAGCTAGATACAGAAATAACTTTTTCCGGTTATTCATCCGATGCCTACGCTGCAAAGTATTCGGATTTTCGGAAACCTAAGTATGAGAACTCAACTTAAATCACGTTAAGCCATAGGATGCACTGAATTTATTTCTGACGATGTTTGTATACGTTTAAACCGCCTTAATGTGGACTTTTTGAGTGAATAAATGGAATAGGTACATACTTACATGCACTAACTGGCAATATTAATATTTTGTACTAGGTAGTATAATACCTATTTAGCACCAAAGGGATTAAGCAGTGTCATAAGTCGCGAGCACCGTATTGAATCTAGAGTGTAACGAAGGATTCTAGTGTTTAATCCCGAGCCGAGCCAGGGAGCTTGAATTAACTCTCTCGCTTGTCAAGAATCCTGGGTGCAGCAAGGGATTCGAGCAAACTCTACTTTTCGCTCCTACTGCGAGATAATAAAAACCAATTCGATTATCGAATTGGAGTATAGGAAACTTGGTAACCGGGGAATACCTAGTAATGTGTAGTTTCACACACTATTAAAGGTATACCCGACTACGTGATGGCAAAGATAGGGTAATGTTTTTCATGCGTACGTGGGTATCTAGTATCTTTGTATGTGGAATTCTTAATACCCTCGAAGCATTCTAACGGCCGAATGGATATGAATATATGAGGTTTCGACTCGTCTGGGTCGCGCGAATAGATAGGGTTGATTAGACAATAAGAAAGAAAATTGAAAAAACGAAATTATACCATGACTATATATACCTAAAATTAATCAGCCTGTGTTGTCCCACTGCAGGGCAAAGGCCTCCCTTTCCTTTTT
Source organism: Dasypolia templi (assembly GCA_963555695.1). Taxonomy (NCBI): domain Eukaryota; kingdom Metazoa; phylum Arthropoda; class Insecta; order Lepidoptera; family Noctuidae; genus Dasypolia; species Dasypolia templi. The sequence goes on along the minus strand of OY743144.1, from coordinate 16,987,461 downwards.
CCTCTCAACTCGATTATGAGCCAATTTAGACCAATCCATTCTTAAAGTTTCAAGTTCATCCCGCCATCTACGCCTGGGTATTACGCGATGTCGATGGGGGTTTTCAGAAACCCATGTTGTGGTGGTCTTAGCCTTCATTGGATACATGCGCCAAAAGTGTCCGGCCCAGTCCCATTGAGATTTGGTGCTTTTTGGGTGACGTCTGCAATTTGGGTTTAAGAGCGCAGTGTCGCGTGCCGTATCTGGCCGGTAAGTCGAACTCTAAGGAAAATGCGCTCCATCGCTCGCTGGAAAACCTCGAGCCTGGTTCTCTGCTGAACTGTCAAAGACCAGGTTTGAGCGCCGTATGTAAGTATGGGGAGAATGCACATGTCCATTAATTTGCGTGTATGGCAAATCGGAAGATCTTCTTTCATAGGGGCTTTCATCGACCAATAGCTCTTCCAGGCGCTTTCGGTGAGGCAAGCAACTTCTTTTTCTTGTCGCGTCCCTAAGGAATCTATTTAGCCGAGGTAGATATATTCTGAGACATCTCAATCATTAATCTCCACACCCTCCACGTACTGTTTTTGTTTGACGCTATTGGTCATGAGTTTGGTCTTTGACCTGTTTATTCGAAGACCAATTTCAAGGCTTGCCTTGTTTATCGTCAATGAGCATTTCGCCTAATTCAGTTGCCGAAGGCAGTGGTGGCCCAGTGGTAACGGTCCCGACTTACGAGTTGTAGGTCGTGATTTCGAACCCAATCAGGCGCTTTACTTTGTGTAAATAATTTAATCACCACTGCTCTCAAAACGGTGAAGGAAAACATCGTGAGGAAACCGGCATGTCCTAGAACCAAAAATTCGAAGACATGTGACATCTACCAACCCGCACTGAGCCTGCGTTGTGGATTACGGCTCACTACCTCTCATAGAGAGGAGGCCTGTGTCCCAGCAGTGGGAACGTTATAGGCTGATTATGCTTATGCTAGTTGCCGAAGATGAAAAATGAAAATAGAACAATACGAGTATCATCGGCGAAACGCAGGTTGGTTACCCTTTTTTCTCCGATTACTACTCCTTTATTTATTGTTCCAAATGTCGGACAGGTTTTTAAAAACCTCTACAAGGGTGGCAGTGAATAGCTTTGGTGATAACGGGTCTCCCTGCTTTACTCCTCTTTTGATAGGGAAGGATGGTCCAGTGGTGGAGATTTTTGTAGCGGCTGTACTGTAGATGTTCTGCAGGATATTGATGTAGGTGGTTTCTACATTTTCTTTTATGGGGTTTAAATCAGGGCTTCGCGCTGGCCACTGCATCAGTTCGATACCGACCTCTACAAGGTATTCATTTACAATTCCGGCGGTATGGGGACGCGCATTAATATGCCATTCAGGATCTCCTCCCGTACCTCTCTGCATTCAGAGTGCCATTTTGAATTAGCACGAGCTCGGTGCGGGCCTCGGAAGAAATTCCAGCCCAAACAAGTACTGAGCCTCCGCCGTGTGCCACTTTTTCCTCCACACAGTCTTGATGGAAGCGTTCCCCTGGTCTTCTGTACACCAACTGCCTACCATCATGCTTGTAAAGCGTGAATTTCGATTCGTCCGTGAACATTACCCTAGACCAATCGTCCAGTGTCCAGTGTTGGTGCTCGCGCAATTATCTCTGTCTTGCAATTCGATGTTGCCGTTCCAGTTTGGGGCCATTTGTGGGCCTTAATGGTTTCAAGTTTGCCTCAGCAAGACGTCTCCTCACTGTTTGTGCGCTTAAATTGCTACCACCAAAGCGAATAAAGTGTTTTTTTAGACCTACTGCAGTTTGAAAACGATTTCGGAGCATTGTAGCCACCATGTATCTGTCATCACTGGCCGTTGTGCATCTTGGCCTGCCATTTCCAGGTCTCCGAAGGTGCGATCCGGTCTCTTGGTACCGCTGGACTACCCGCTGAACAGTCGACAAAGATACACCAATGTTATTGCTGTTTCACGCTGGCTCCGCCCAAGTTCCAAGAAAGTCAGGATTCTGGTACATTCATCTAACGTGACTGCCATGCTCCACCTCACAGAATTCGTTCACAATATTTTTTTGTGACAGAATAGAAATGGAAAGAAACCATAATGACATATAGCAAACATTTTGTTTTAAAAAATTTAAATTTTTCAAATTTTGTTTTTTTGTAAAAAAGTTTCATTCATCGGCCAGTATAAAAAGTATGTAATAAGAAGCACAACTAAATACTCTTTATTCTTTTTTTATTTAATTGAATTAACTCTCACAGTTTTGTAGATATTCGAACTTATGTGACTGACCCGTTATTTTTGGAACCGAGTGTACATACAATTACAGGAATATACAAATACAGGAATTTAAAAACATCCACTGGTATCCGGAACAGGGCCTAAGATACGCGGCGGTCAGGGCTCCAGACAGAGGAACCTCCTAACAATGCGAGCCGTGTCCAGAAGTACAGCTTTCTGAATCAAGCCCTTGATCCAGCTGCTCAACACAACCAACACCTGACGAGGCTCTCAGCTATTAAGCCGTTGGCTGTCACGACTATCGGCACATTGATCGCTGAGTCCACGTTCCATATGTAGACAACCCCGATTCTTTTAGTAGAAAAACACCACGAACACCATAAAACGCTATTAACAAAATTTGAAAAACCGGTGTGTCAAGGTCAAAGTCAAAGCACTTATTTAAAATAGGCACTAAAAGGCACTTTTGAACGTCAACATTTACATTTATATAGAATGGGGATGATGTTTTTTTTATTTTATTGTTATCTAAAAAAAATTGTTAATTTCCAAATAGTGCAACTATAATAGTATTACAAAAAGTGTAAAAGCTTAAAATACTGCCAAGTTATAAACGTTTCAAACTAAGTGTTAGACTAGGACAGCACTGTCGTAGAAGTGACGTCACGACTATGTAACTTCATACTAGCGCCGTACATTGTCCGTACCGCGCGACAAGGACAGGAATAATCCCCTCCAAAAACTTTTTTCGTCTATCTTCTTCAAATTTTTTCGATTATCTAATTTTTACTTTTTATTTTACGAACATTTTTAATAGTAGTCATCATCCCACGTACTTTCGTGTGGGGAAGAAGGGGCAAAAAACTCCACCGTTACTGTTTTAAAATTATTAACAATATTTTGTATACATTCATTATATTTTAACATGTGAAGACGGACGCACCCAGAATAAAAAACCATATACCACAATATAGGTTAAAATAATTAAAAATAAGCAAAGACAGATAAATAATTGGTGCTCACATATTTACAAACATTGCGAAAGTATATGATTTTCCTAAAATATTAACTAGGAATAAGTCAGTGTGTGAGTTAAGTAAAAATAACAAATTAAACAATTCAATTAGCAACTAGTATGATTTTATCTAGCCTCTAGATTGTCATATGGAGCAGGACCCATATTTCCAAGCATCTAGGATATAATCCTCTAATTTATAATATGCTTGCTTTTTACAAAGTGTACTTTTAACATAAGTTTTAAACTTTCTTTAATTTAATTGCAATATATCACAAGGTATTTATTGTAACATTTAACACAGTACCCAATGAAAGATGTATGCACTTTAGAGAGTCTGATAAATGTTTGATCTCTTTTATTTTTATTTCTAGTGTTACTATTATGTCTATCACTTATTTTATTTAAAAGGTGCAGATTTTTTCTTACTTACATAATATTTTCATAAATGAACTGTCAAGGTACCGTCGCGGCGACGTTGATTGAAAATGGATTAAATGTCAGCAGCCCGACCCCACAGTAAAAGGCCATATGATATAATGCCGTGGAAGTAGCTAAAATAAACCAAACGTGCAGTTTCTATGTCTGTTAACTGTTTTATCTTTCTTATAGCATATATACGCGGCCGAGCTTAATCGCCCCGCGAGAGATGTTATATGAGGTCCCCATTGTAACTTCTTGTCTAGCGTGATTCCTAAGAAAACCGTCTGGTTAATAAATTCCAGTTTTTCTCCATTCAACATGATGTCACATTCGCTACTTCTAACATTAGAAACCGGAAGAATCGTACGATAGACTTCAAATGGCATTCATGGATGAAGGCCCTTCTAAGGCAACCGTGTATATTGTATAACGAATTCTAGCGCGGTCGACTAACTTTGGGGGATAAAGAAAGAAGTGGTCGCCCTTTGACGGCTGTTACGGAAAAACGTGCTAGCAGTGAAAAATTTAATCCAAGACCATAGGCGATCGGGAAGCCTTCACGAAATTCTACAAGTGCATCTTCGCCTGAGGAGGATAGTTTAACGCTGGATGCCATACAACCTCACCGATGCTCAGAAGCAGGCCCGGGTGGAATGGTGCCGTGATATGATAAACTAACATGAAGCAGGCTCACAGGTGATGAGTCTTGGATTTATCAATACGATACGCGAATGCCTGGCAGAAGTTTTCTCTGTTGTGACAACCACAGGGCAACAAGCGACCAAACACAGGGCTCCGCGGGCTACTGCTCCACCACGACAACGCGCCTTCACACACCTTGCTCAAAACGAGGGACTTCCTGGACAGCACGCAAACTCCTGGGTCACCCTCCTTACAGACCTGACCTAGCACCTTGTGACTTTTTTTTAATTCCCGAAAATAGAAAATCTGCTCATAGGGATATAATTTTCGTCGCCGGAAGATGCGCTGTCAGCGTTCGAGCAGGCTATAAACGTGGTGTCTACAGCGGACTGGATAAAGTGTTTCGAAAACTGGTTCAGAGGCACTTGTGCGAGTTTCTTTTAACCATTTCGACTTTACGTATCGACCGCGTTCGGCGCTCCGATTGGCCCTTCGCCATTTGAAAGTTGCGCTCCGATTGCCAAGGGTCAATTTGGCGGTCAATCGGAGTGCCGAACGCGATCGATGCGTAAAATCAAGACGTTTAAAATAAACTCACACTAGGGCCACTGAAGCATAAAACTTTGTATAGAGGCTAGTGGAGAGTACTTTGACAAGAAGTAATAATAAAAAATATACTTAAAGAACATTTATTTTTATTTTCGCAAAACTTTCTGAGTGAAATTGCCTTTACGTATGTACCGACGAAATGAAATTTTTCAAGAACACATTCAAACTTGACTACACAACTGACATTTAAATTTTGTTGTATTATTTAACGCCAGTTTTTAATAAACGTGGGACAATCAGAAAGTTTTGCACACACGGTTTGCCACACAAGTTATCACATTAACTTGACAGGCATACCGCAGGCTGTACTCATCTCAGATTCTCTGACAAGTAAATCCAGACACTTGCTAGAGGACTTGTGAAAAACAAAAAACAAACAAACTGGCACATGGACGACTTTTGGTAAAGTTTACGTCAAGCTAGAAGGGGGCAGGTGGCGTTGCGTGTAGAGGAAGAGGCCGAGTTGGCCGAGCTTTCCTTGTGACTAAACCTAACCCCTAGTTTATTTTAAATTTTCTTGTTATAAGTATTTCACTCGTAATGGCTCATTAACGTCGTGATTTCTCAGTGTCACTTAATAATAAACTTATTATTTACGATATTTTACTAACGATTTGGTTTGGTTCCGAACGTTGGGATGTATTTAAAAATTAGGTAGGTATTTCTTAGTTACTAAGTGTTTTGCATAGACATCAAATTGAATGGAGAAAAACTGGAATTTATTAATCAGACTGTTTTCCTAGGAACCACGCTGGACGAGAAACTACAATGGGGACCACATATAGCATCTCTTGCGGGGCGGCTAAGCTCGGCCGCTTATGCTGTTAGAAAAATAAGACAGTTAACAGGTATAAAAACCGCGCGTTTGGTCTATTTTAGCTGAAGTCCGCTTAAGCAGACGACAACCGCATAGGTTGACCTGCGAGATGCCAAACAAACAAAAATCTATTTTAGCTACTTCCACAGCATTGTCGTATGGCATTTTTCTGTGGGGTCGAGCAATACTAAAAATAAAGATAAAATAGATCAACCATTTTTCAGATTAGCTAAAGTACCATACATCATTTATGGGGTACTGTGTTAAATGGTATAACAAAATGCCTTGTATATATTGCAATTAAATGAAATAAAATTTAAAATTTATATAAAAAGTACACTCTGTAAACAAGCATATTACAAATTGGAGGATTATAAACAAGATAGGAATGCTTGGAAACATGATGGTCCAGCTCCATAGGACAATCCAGTCTAGACAAAATCATACTGTTTGCTGCACACTGACTTATTCTATATACTTTTACTGTTTGTAAATATGTAAGCACCATGTACCTATCTCGTGATTAATGTATATGTCTTTGCCTTATTTTAACTTTTTACCAATTGTGGTATAGTATTTTATTTTTGGTGCATCGTCTTCACATATAGAAATGTAATTAATGTATTAAAAATATTGTAAAACATTTTAAAAGAGTAACGGTGGAGTTTCTTGTCTCTTCTTCTCCATACGAAACTACCTTTTGGAAGGGGCGCCTGGAATCAATTCTATTTTTAATGTAAAATTTGACGTTCAAAAGTGCATTTTTATGTGCCTATTTGAAATAAATGCTTTACGCAATCAAACGTAAGGAGTTTGATTGCGTAAAGCATTTAATGGAGAGGTCACAAAAGATTCCAATGGCATCTTGTGCTTCTTCCCAGGCGTTAAAAATGTTCTTTATAAGAGTGACACCAGCGTTAGTGGTACGACGCCCTTTGGTGAACCGTACTGTTGTTCATGAAAGATGGAGTTTTTATTGAAGTGACGTAACATTTTATTTAGCATCAACTTTTCAAACACCTTACTGAGAACTAGGGGTTTGTATGCTGAAACCCAAACTCTAAAGGGCATGCCTTTACATTATTTATATGTAAGGCAGCAGAGAACTCGGGTGAGGAATTTAAAGCTTCAGTAGTTTTTAGGGGAATATTAGCAAAAAAGTTTTCAAATTCCTCAGCTACTTCTACATCTGAGTTGATGGGGCCATGTGCAGTTTCTGAATTAAATTCACTATTACACTGTTTTTTCCTACCTGTTTCATTATTTATTATTTGCCAGGTAGTTTTTATTTTATAATCAGCAGATTTTATCTTAATGCTAATATAAAGAGCTTTAGCAATTTTGAACACATTTTTAAATGTTTTATAATATTTTGCAACATGCTGATGAAAGCTTGTATTATTCATATGTTGGTTTAGACCATAAAGTTCAAAAAGTTTTTCCCTGCTTTTACGAATACCTGGAGTCGCCCAATCACTAACTAAGAACTTAGTGTAAATAATTTTGGTTTTAGTGGGAAAAAAATCATTTCATTGTGTGTGTATTACTGCATCTATAGTTAACTGTTCTTTACAACCTTGGCTGAACTTCCTGCACCCTTTCTGTTCTTCTGTTAATATCTGTTGTGTTTCAAGGTGTTTGTATACGATGTTAGTTATGCACGATGTCAATATCTTATAAATTGTTTGCAGACACGTAATTGGCCTATATTTTGCTGGATTAGATGTGTCATTAGGGTCTTTCGGAAGCATGTATGTCTTGCCTTCTGTAATGTATTACGGAATAATAGTTGTTTTTTTTTTAAAACGTTAATATAGTTATAGAGGTGCGGGTGTACGTGTGTGAATTTTTTTACCAATAGTTGTGTATGTGATCAGAGCCTGGTGCTTCCCAATTGTGTACCTTTTTAAGGACATCGTGTAAAGTTTATACCTCAACCTGTTCAAAACTCATCGCATCAACGTTTGTCTGATAGGCGTCCTCTTCTTTGATCCATCCTGCTCCAGTATTGTGACAGACTGGATTTTCCCATATTACTGCCCAGAATTGCTGCAATTCGTCTGTGGCCGGCCACGTTGTATGTGTGTTATGGTTCGGTGTAAAATAATTTTCCGTCATTTCTAAATTGGTTATTTTGTGTTATACGGAGTGTGCATTTAGTGTATCTATCTAGTCTGCTTTTAACAACTGTTAGTTTTTGTTTAAGAGTGTCTAGAAAGTGTGTAAGGTGTGTGTTAAGATCTTCATGTGATGTGTGCGTTTTGTAGTCTCTTAATATTTTGTTCACTTTTTTCATTAGTTTTCTGCTCCTAGGGCCTTGCATGTAATGTGTTAATCTTCCGATTTTGGTTCTGATAACTTCTGTTTTGTGGTCTAACCTTTTTTGCCATTTAGGCTTGCGATCTTTTTGGAGTCTACTTCTATGTTCAGGAGGTGTCAGTGAAATTTAACTACCGTTGGCCTTAGCAGCTGTCCACGCAGCGCAGTATATTATGGTCTGAAGATTATTGAATTCTGTATCTCTGGTAACTTGTTCTGGTAAAATAATTGTCAATATACAACTAACTATATTCGCTAACCTATTTGATGATTTTTGCATGGGTATGTAACTCCTCTCAGTAGGATTGGTGTCTCTGTAATGTTTCTATGAATATTTTATCTATTTCAAGGTTTCTTTCTTGGCTAGTTTGTGTATTAAGGTGTACGGGGTGTTCTGTCTCTATGTCATTGAGGTTATCGACTTTGGTTTCTACTCCAATTTGTTGCGTTTGAGACGTCTCTATATTTTCTATATTGATATTAAGTGTATGTGTATATGTTTGTAAGTGAAAATTTTCTCTATTTGATCTCGAAACTATCAGATTGCCAATGAAAAGAGTAATTCTGCCTCGAGTAATTCTTTCTCTACTATTGTTTTTAGTATCTGGAGTCGTGTTTCTGAAATCATCCTATTATTAACTATCACTCTTTTTGGGTCCGATATGCGCTGTTCTGATATATAAACACAATAAAACAAATAAATAAGTAGTATTGTAAAAGTTGTTAATTTTTAATGTATCCACTTGTGCACCTTTTGAAATTGATACTTCCTTACTAATTTGATTTGAAAAAGTTTCATTAAGATTTTGTTAATAATGAGAAAAAACAAGATTAAGTAAACCTTCATCAAATTAAAAACAAGCAAATTAGTAAGGAAGCTAAAGTGTAGGCACTATTGCATAGGTAGTACCCACAGAGGCAGTACCTATAATATATACATGTGTGCGGATGGCGATATCAGATAGCGCTATTTATCCGATCAATTGACATTAGCGAGTCTTCAAAAAAGGCTGCGAGGGGGCTCTCTATACCCGTTATATTACTTTCCTGTAGGAGTGACCCACATAGTCCTCATATTCATAATAATTTACATAATATATTATTAAAATGAAGAAGAAGAAATTTACTTTGTGTGTGTGTGTGAGAGATTTACTTTTTGAAGTATTCTTCACAAAGTAAATATTCATGTTTAAGAGATATTAAGCTATGCATAACCATTATATTACGCCTGTATTCCACTAAGGGGTAGGCAGAGGGTTCTTTTTTTATGACAACAAATAACAAACAAATTCTGCTTCTCAATAAGAACAACCACATTTCAATGTTATAGTATATAGATAGATGCTTAGAAAATTCGTCAATGTCAATGTGTACATAAAACCCGGTCATAATCTTTGAGGACCATGTATGTGTGGGGGGTTAGCCTTCCCATAACCTGCGCGCATAGTTCGTGAACAAGTGACCACTTCTTTACAACTCTCGGGGGGTAATGGAATCTTACCTATCTCAGTCCTCGGCAAAGTGCCACTTGCGTGTAAAAGCCCTAAACCGCGAAAAAAGCTCCGGCCGTAACTGAAACCAACATTGCAAGTGAAACTTTGATTTATTTTGAAATTAAACGCTTGCTACATAATGGTTGCATTGTTATACTTAATAATGACTATGTCTATGCGAATGCAAATGTGAATGTTTCCGCCGGGAAGAAAGTTCATGAACAGATCCGAGGTCGACTTCTTCAGGGCTTGTGTATCCCTTCCAGTCTTTAGTGATGACGTACAATATGAGTACCACGAAGAAGGTTAGGACGGTGTATACCAGCAAATAATTCTGTTGGAAATTCAACAGGCCCGTCGTATCTAATGACAGTTTGTAGTTATGCCTGCCTCCAGCTTTAGAAGACATGTTGCTGCTGATTGATTTCAGCCTGAAATAAAAATAATTAGCGATTTAAACACGGGGGAAGGGAATTTTAAAGTGTCTGCCCGTCTGTCTGCTGATGGGCTGTATGTTTTATGTAATTTTTTTAACCGTAATAGGTAGCAGGTTGATGTTTATAGAAAAGTTAGTTATTATGTTAATCACTAGTCCGAACCTAAAAGGACGAGTCTTGTTATTATTCCCTAATAAATTTGAATAGTTTTTTTTAAAATATTTCTTCAGTCCTACAAAAATAAGATAACAGCATAGTAACGTTATTAAAAATCTACGTTAATAATCTGTAAATTGGGTTATCAGTTTGCTAGGGTTAGATGAACGCGGCAGCACTGACGTGCGTCCAATTTAACCTATCTGATAGTGGGTCGTCGAAAATTATAATAACCCATTAAGTGCACGTCACACGCACGATTGGACGTCACCCGCTAACAGTGATTTTCCGGAGGGTAGTCGCGCCAACAACTTGTGTAACTACCCGCACATGGCGCTCACAATTAAAATGTTAATTTGTCTCTCACACACTGTCACACGCCACAGTTTTATTGGGACACGCTGTATTGACCTTACTACGTTAAATGTCATGTTAAAATTTTATATAAAAGTGTTCTTTAATTTTTAGGTAATGACGTGTCAATCACCATATTTTTTTTTTGCGTGGGAAATCATCAAATGACTTCTCCCGCTCTGGGTGGAGCGGGAGGGCGTGTCAGACTTTTACTGACTAAAACCCACCCGTGTTCCTTCAGTTGCCTGTGCCAGGGCCACGGTTACTCTTTCGAAATTCCCGCGACCCTGAGGCTTCGGCCCTATCGGACCCCGTCATTTTGTGCTGACATCTCTTTGAGGCGCGCGTGGATAACGACGCGCCGTCGACCCGGGCCTGGTCCCTACCGGACGGCGAGCTACCCATTCCTCGCCGTCCGCAAGCTCGCGCCTACGGTGGCCGGGAATTCACAGGCGACTCCCTTCGCCCAGGGCGTCTCCTGCGGCGACTAGTGGGTGCGTGAGGGCGAAAGGCTATCTCCCTCACGCGCTCCGCTTCCTCCTTAGCGAGCATTACTGATTCGCAGAAGGAGTTGACGGCTTTCCATTCTCTCTCGCTCCGTACACGGCCTGGACCAGGGCCGAACGCGAGAGATCACCGCCGCCGATCGGCTCCGCGAGGACACTGCGGTGCTCCACCCAAGCTGGGCAGACCTCCACCGTATGCTCCACCGTGTCCTCCGGGCGATCCACACAATGGTGACACCCGGGCGTTTCTTCCCGCCTTATGCGAAACAGGAACCTCCCGAAACAACCGTGTCAGGCGGAAGGTGAGGACACCGTGACGCCTGTCCAACCACTCCTCAAAGAGGAGACTTACCGCCGCTATTGTGGCGTGTCCAGCACTGGGTTGCGACAATCGCACCCTCTATGTCGCCATGACATCCCGCCGGAGCTCTGTCCGCTGTACCGTGATTTCTCGCGGCAGCGTAGTTACAACCCGGCGTTTTGCCTCCTCGCGCCACTCCCATACGTGCGCGAGGGCTTTTGCCTCCAGATCCAGGGCTTGAGACTTTCAATAGCCGATACAATTGAATTTGTTGTGGCTTACAGGGATATTCAAGGATACACATTGCCATAACATTACTACTAAGGGAGAAGAATAATGAAATTATGTAAAATAATAAATCTACTGAATCTGACAATACTATAAGCACAACTGAACGAAACCTAACCTTTTTTTTAAAGTTTGCATAATAGTATGATACCTTTAGAAAATGATGAGTTGGTTGTTAATTAAACTAAACTTGCACCTTAATACATATTAGATTTTTAACAACACAATTTTACAGTACAACTATTTTTATGTCCCTCGGCAATCTGTCGTGCCTGCGGTTTTAGCAGCTTTCCTCCCATTTTTATAATAAATTATATTAAGATAAAAGAGTATTAACAACTCTATGTACTTCCGAGTCGATTGAGAGCGTCCGGTCTGCACTAAGTGTAGAGGGCAACTGTAGAAATCCGATGACTGACGAAACACGAAGTTTGCCGAGGGACATTTAGAAAATAGTCGTACTTTACAAGGCTTTACTTTAATACTAACTAAACCACATAAGTTCTCGAGTACCCCACGCTACGTATTACACCAAGTGTAAAGCGAAGCCGCCGGCGCTGTTCACTTAGTAATAATTTTATCATCATACTTATGGTAATGCAGACAATTTTCATTAAGTTGAAGCATATTTGCTCTAACAATCTTAGCTGTAAAATGTGAGATTAGGGAAACTTTCATGAGTTTCAGGCGTTTAGCTGTAAGATGGAGTAAGGCCCCTGTTTTTACGTGGGAAGACAGATTTCATGAATTACAAATTACTGTCGCGTAATCGAAAATTCCTAAACCTTCATAGCTTTTTCTTTGCATTGCACTTATTTTGTCATTTTTACAAGTTTTTTTTCTTCAGTATCAACTTAGATGATAGGTTTAGTACATGTTAGGTACAGACCGCAAGGCCTAAGCTGAACTTTGCATTTGTGTGAATGCACACATAGATAGTGGTGCCGATTCTCTTGTCACAAACGCCTCTAAACTAGACTAAAAATCACTAAAATTTGGTTTAATTCTGTCAAATGACGATTTTCCATTCTGAAATTGACTATAGTGACACAACTTAACTATATTTTAGTTTGACAGCACTAAGATTGCACTGAGTTATTAGTTTAGTGAAAATGGCTATTTTGCTATTCTGAATTTTACGTTTTTCACCTAAAAATTGGATTGTCTAACTAAATCTGAACATGAATCTGACTATTTTTAATCGCGATTAAAAAGGTGTGGAATAAAATTAGGTGGCGTGAACTAAAAATCACACCAACACCTCGACTTCAGACGTGCAAAAACGGTACTTTAACTTTCTTTTTCTTTTTTTGCTCATATCTCGAAAACGGTGTGTCCTATCACAAAAATAATGAAAATTTCGACCCCCTTTGTAACCCCGAGACCACCAAATCTCTACATGTAGATATTTTTATTTTTATATTTTTCACACAAAAAGTCAAAACTTCCATAGAAAACACGTCGAGGCTGCCCCAGGCTCTAACAAAGACGTTGCGAAATCAAAAGAAAAAAAAAAAACACGTGAACTCGCGATTGTCAAATTCGATTATAGTTGTGTCAAAATTATATTTAAATTTAGAGATTTTTTTTCGCAGAATAGCTTCAAGATTTTCATAGTAAAAAGTAAGGAATTTTAGTGATAGTTTAGTTAGTTTAGTTCGGTGTCCAAGAGAATCGGCACCAGTGTAGTTGTGACATTGGCCTCGGGCTTGCGGACGGCGAGCAATGGGTAGCTCGCCGTCCGGTAAGGACCAGGCCCGGGTCGACGGCGCGTCGTGTTCCACGCGTCCAATAGGGCCGATGCCTCAGGGTCGCGGGATGATCGAGAAAGATACCGTGGTCCTGGCACAGGCAACTGAAGGAACACGGGTGGGTTATAGTCAGTAAAAGTCTCGGGGGGGCGCTCCCTCCCCCCTGGTACCACTCCTAGAAAAGGTAACGCACCGTTCTTGAGAAAAGCTAATTATTGTAATCTAACCTCAAAACACTTTAATGTCACTTCTTTGGAACAGTGATCGATCTATTTTAACCATGAAGTGAGGTACACTAACTTCTCACAACTCTGGGAGAAACGGAATGAACGTAAACAAATGACACTGACACATGACGCAAATAGTTTTTTTTTAATGTTCCGTTTCATAGATTTTGCACGACATTTCACACCTCAGATAAAACACTAGTACAGATTTGGTTGTCAACCGCCGATTTTAACGTTTCGTTACGCTATATAGCTAATTTGAGTTTAGAAACATTTTTTATTAATTTCTCGAAAAATATGCATTAGAGTGGTAGCGTTACAATCAGGGAACCCACCTCTACCATATTTTACCCTTTTTACCCCCGAACTCCTGCCAAACGATACTAAAGCCGACCCGCCCGGAGTTGTAGGCATTGGAAATAGATATCTTTATATAGTAGCTGCCGGGTAGACCAACTTACTGTACTTATAGGTAGTCTATCCTACAGAGACCAAAGACACCCTCTTTGGTCTCTGTAGGATAGAAGGTGGTAGATATTGTGGTGATGGTACCTATTGAATTTGTTAAGGAAATCCCGTTTTAATGTTAAATATTATTTGTACTCACAAACAGGCGCGTTTTGCAGCGATTTTTGCATGAAGGCACTTCTTCTTTTATTTGCTGATAAACTTGATATTGTTATTTTAGTTCTGATTTCACTGCATCTTTATTTTTTTGATGCAAATGTTTATTTGTCAATGTGAAATTTTAAATTCATAGTCTCTATGACAGAAAGTAGAAACCTTATTTAAAACTATGAAAACTTTTTGCTGACAGACCGAACAGAAAGATGTTCGAACATGAGGTGGTGACCACGGAATAGAAAAATCTCTAATCTATTCCGTGGTGGTGACACAGAGCAATACGGTTCCCGGCTTCCGGTCCGCCGGTGGCCTCTGTTTCTCTATGGGTAGTGAGGTTACAGGGTGGTAATTTGAAATAAAAATATTAAGTTTAAAAAAAGACGCCTTGCCTTTATCACGCACTCAAAATTACAAAATATAATTGTGACTTGTATTGGTTAAAAGCGTGGAGCGGTTTGTGTAGATAACTTAAAAGTAACAAGACTAGCTCTTTGATTTAATCTTTGGATATTAAAGAAGAACTAATACAAGTCAATTTAATGATTTCATAATATTGAGTGCGTGGCAAAAGCGTGTTTTTACTTTTTAGTCTAGTATAATCTTCATTTAGTTAATAAGTCTAAAATCAACGAAGTTATGACTAAAGCGGTATACTAGTAGCCACTCAAGAGTTCCATAATTACCAGATCCTCGTTACCAAGCCCAATCTATTGGTCACGTCAAAATGAATCAAATGAATTCAAACTTGAGGGATTTATTAGTACCTACTGAAGAGTTCCACTATTTACCTCCTGGCTTCATCATCAGACCCTCGTTGCCCAAGCCCAATCTATTGGACTCGTCAAAACGAATCATATGGACCCAAACTCAATGGGTTTACCAGTAGCCACTGAAGAGTTCCACTATTCAACTCGTGGCTCCATCATCAGATCAGCTCCAAGATACCAAATTATAGTTTTGTCATCCGAACTACGTATACATACAAAGTTTCATTTCGATACGACAAATAAAAGAAGGTTAAAGTTGACTTCTAAGATTTTTTTACATAGTTTGTTCAGTTAGTTACTTAAGAAGCTAATAAAAGCGTGTTAAAATACCTTCAAGCCACAGAAACCCATGAACTTAATTTATTCTATGATTTCGAAAACCAATGGATAGGTCCTAAGGCAAAAAAAAAACAACAATAGCTTGTGGAATCTGATTATGATGTTTTTTTTTGTTGTAATATCGAAAACATGAAAAATGACAACTTTAATCGTTTAATGTCTCTTGATTAAAGAGACATTAAACGATTAAAGTTGTAAATTTTCATGTTTTTTTAATAGTTAGCTGCCATGTTTAGTGAATGCGATAAGTTAATTGTGAGGATAGTATGTGATGAAATAATCAGAATATTACGTGGTAATTACATAAGTGAACACTATGTGATGTGAACAAATTTTTGGCCAGTTACAAAAAATGTCAGAAATTTTTTATAGCCCTCGAGAGATAAACACAAGGCTCTAAAAAGTTTAAAGAAGAATTGGGCCTATACGCCTAGAAGTTGTACGTAATATTTTGATCAAAGCACCGTCGCGTCGGGAGACTAATGAAAATACAATGATAATACATTCATGATTGCTGGGCCTCATCTGTTGGACATTTTTGTTGTCCGTAATACTAGGTGTTACGGTGAATAAAAATGACATATTTGTTGCTTTTCGAGCTTAAAAGTTTTTATTTTTTTGATGACTCAAGCATTCTAAGCATTTGGTGGGGTAGGGGGGAGAGGGAGATTGCCAAAATCACTACGCATGGCAGGCCGGTTGGCGATCGCAGTATGGTTTTAAAATGCATAGAGAACGCAGCTGCCCCTTCTTTAGAAAGTCCATTAGTCGCCATTTACGACACCCACTGGTAGAAATTAGGAGGCGTTTGACTATTATTTCACTTATGGTAAATAAAATTATGGTTACAAAATAACATTAAATCTGATTTTTTACAGCGCTTATTTCGCCATTTCGTATTGAAATTAAATTTTTATTTTTATATTATATTTTAAATACAGTATTTAGGCCTCTTATATAGTAGGGTTGGCAACTTGTAACACCCCTCTTTTATCTTCTTTTCGTCGGTCGTAAATGCGAACCCACCAGCAAATTCTGCAAAGATTTGAGGTAACCGCAGGAAATAGCCACCACAGTAAGCTTATAGAAAACGGTGGACGTGTGCAGAGGCATGAACGTGACATTCCCAATCTACATTGCATTTACAGGATATTGCTTTAGAATTTCCGCTCCGTCGTGAAAGGAGTCGCATTTTCTAATGTCCAAACTTTTACGTGTTTTGTGTGGGATTGAAACTTGTGTTAAGATGTTCGTGTGTGTTAACATCTTAACATTAAATTTAATTTTCTCCCACATGTATGAAAATGTACACATTTTATATTTCAAGATTTGAAGATGGGAGACAGGAGCCCATACTAAGTAAAACCTGTGCTGCAGGTCTCCTGGCCTCCTTATCTCGGATACAATATTGGGAGCTATGCTGAGGCCATAAATAACAGTGGGAGCGCTTAGAGCTAAAAACAATAAAAACTAAATTAAAATGAAATAAGAATGGTGTTCTGGTATGTTTGTGAGTTTGTTGATGGATGTATATTGTGTGTAGTGGTTTGGTATGGTGGTGGTGATATACGAATTGTGCTTGTGATGTTGTGGGTGTGTGTGTTGTGAATGAGTGTTTTACTTCTCCGTAACTGTATAACAGTATTTCGTGTCGTCATAGGTAAGTGTTAGGAGCCATTTGGGGACCTTGCATTCCATTTTCGTTACTGGATAAGGTCTTGTGAGCAGTTTGTTTGCAATATTATACAGACGTTGCCCTTGGAAAAAGAAGAAGTACCGGCTGAACCTCTTCCTGGCTGCTTTCGCTTAACATACTTGATGAAAGCGCCTTCTCTTTAGGACTGGATTAAAACTGCTGTAGTTCAGGGAGGCATGTTGCCTATGTATAGTAGCAAGAAAGTATAGTTGTCTAACCGTTAAAACTTCAGCTTGTTGGTACAGATCTGTCGTAGAAAAAAACCGCGGTTTGAATAGGCAGATTTTTTGGATAAGCCTTGGAGCTCTTTCTAGTTCAATGAGATGTGCTTTGGCTGCTCCGCCCCATGAGGAGATGCAGGAAGTAAGGACAGACTGACAGAGCGCGAAGTAGAAAATTCGCATAACTTGAGTGCCTTGGGTGATGGAATTGGAGTATTTCGTAATGAAAAAGTACAGTTAGCAGGTTTGAGGCAAGGCAGAGCGCGTGAGGGAGATAGCCTTGTGGCTTTACGCCACTAGTCGCCGCAGGAGACACCCTGGGCTTCAGGAGTCGCCTGCAGATTCCCGCCCACCGTAGGCGCGGGCTTGCGGACGGCGAGCAATGGGGTAGCTCGCCGTCCGGTTAGGTCGGGATCCGATAGGGCCGATGCCTGCCATGGTCGCGGGCTGTTCGAAAGAGATACCGTGGCCCTGGCGCAGGCAACTGAAGCAACACGGGTGGGTTTTAGTCCGTAAAAGTCTGACACACCCGAGCTCCACCCAGAGCGGAAGAAGTCATTTGATGATAAACTACCCAAAAAACAGGTGTCTCCATAGAAGGGTTAAGGGTTGTGGCATCAGCGTATGATGTAATTTTGCAATTTTGGAGATAACGTTTGCAGAGTTTTTTTTTATATAGCATAGGAAAAGAGATGGGCCCAAAATACTGCCTTGTGGGATTCCGAAGATCACCGAGCTGCTCCCGCTTACAGAGAGTATTGCCTATCCGTACCAAAAAGCTGCAAAAAGCTGTTCTGTTCCTATTATACCCATGCTTTCAAGCTTTGCCAAAAGTTTAACACTCCTTTGCCAGATCAACAAAAATTGTCAGGCATCTTTTTTTCTCATCCAGTTTGCGATAAATTCGGTAAAGTTTTATACCCCATCGGCTGTCGATTTTCCCGGTCTAAAGCCATACTGGGCCATCCGCAAGTAACTTTTAGTTTTCCAAAAAAACGAACCCAAGCAGGCGCTTTACTTTGTGTAAATAATTTAATCACCACTGCTCTCAAAACGGTGAAGGAAAACAACGTGAGGAAACCGGCATGTCCTAGAACCAAAAATTCGAAGACATGTGACATCTACCAACCCGCAGTGAGCCCGCGTGGTGGATTACGGCTCACTACCTCTCATAGAGAGGAGGCCTGTGCCCCAGCAGTGGGAACGATATAGGCTGATTATAGTGATAATGAGGGTTACTGAAGTGATTAACACAGCTTTTAGATCTAGTTGGAATGTCGTAAGCGGGGATTAATCCGTGGAATATCAGCAGTTCGAGATAGCGGGACACGTTTTAATTTGAGTCAAGTATATTTATGTTTATGTCGCCAATTTAAAGATTATTTTTAAAGGATGGTAACTCAAGTAACAGTTTGTCCAATGAATTTAAGAAATTCACAATATGTTTGAAGAAGTGCGGTCTGATTATAATGCAATTATAGCCTTGTCATTATTGCCTTTTTAATGACAATACAATTTGCGTCGCTGAAATTGTGTTCGTTTACTTGTATAAATTACCAGTCCGTCATTGTGGTTGTAGTGTTTAGTGGTGCTAAAATATTCGTAGTCACCCATAGAAGGCAAATTGTGCGCACAGGACAGCCAAGTGATAATATTACAGTTTCCCTTTATTCGTTTTAGTAGGATATATAAGTTATGATAATTTTTGTTGATACTGCGAATGTTTTGATGTAGGTACAATTTTAGTGTATAATTCAGGATTTTTAAAACTACCTATTAAGTCAAACAACGTGGCCCACTTGCGCGTTCATGGGAGTTAACAGTTAACTCAGGGTTAATCAAATAATTCATCTTACGCCTCGAAGAGTTGGAGGTAAACTCAAAGAAAAAAAAAAGAAAAACGGACCTTTTGTGTCCGTCTATTTGGTTATTTATACAAATGATTTACAAACTAGTTTTAGTACTTACAACTACCAGAGAATCAACATAAACTACAGTTATTATTATTATGCCACAGTGGCATGTAGGCATATCCAATGTCCCAGTATGGGGCTGTCCCACCTATCTGCTATAGCATTCAGGATGCGGTTGGGTTACACCCTGCGCATCATGGAGGCGCAGCGCTTGCGTATGATGGCGTGAAAGCCATATATTCCCGCCTCTGCGAACATGACAGAAGCACTGCAGTAGCGCGGCAACACCATCAACACCCTAAACACATTATTGTATTGAACGCGCAGAGCGCTGTATGCTCTCTGCGTGTAGTTGACCCACAGACTGCACGTATAGAATGACTGGCGCTATACGCTGTGACAAGTGTAGCCTTTACATAAGTCGTGCATTTTGCAAAAAAAAAGCGAGCCAACATATTGCAGCGGACAGCCCTGCGCTTATGCTCAGTAACCAGACTGTCTTTGAAGTCTTCGAAAACCCAGTGGCTCAGATACTTGAAAGAAGTGACTTGCTCTAAGGAACTTCCGCAAAGTTTCAACTGTTAGAATGGTGTAAGTTTTAGTGCCCGCCTTAAATAATTATATGAAACGCGTCGATGTAAGAGATTTAAGTCGCTAAGCTCTGGGTTAGTGTCAGTAATGTCAAAATAAATTAACGATGTGGGGTACCGCTGATTTGATTTGATTTTGTATTTTAAGCATTTGAAAATTCAGTAATATATCAGCAGGCAATATATTTACTAAACATTAAAATAAAATAAACTAAAATAAATAACTAAAAATAATAACCGATCTTCAAAATGTTTTTTTTTTCCGTTATTCTGTTCAGAAAATAGATGCCATACTACGCGCCACAGTAATATAGGTACAAGAGCGACTACAGCAACAGTTCCTAATTTGCTGCCACACGTTGTTCAATTTTCTATCTCGATTTTCGAAGATTATACAGGAGGGCCAGGTTATTCTGACCTCCTAGGTTATCCTAACCATTTCAAAAGCTACCACCACCCCTTTTTTATTCTTTATGCTTCGTCGCCGGCGAATCCGCTCACGCACAACAAGTTGACATTGCTCTGAACGAGACGTGTCGAATTATACCGGGATCCCTAAAACCAACACAACAAGCTCTATTCGGTGTCGCTTCACCTGTTGTACGAGAACGAAGGGAAGTTGCATGCGTGCTTGAGAAATGTAAGCAAGAAGCCGATTCCCGTCATCCCCTCTACGAACACATCACAGCCCCGGGTAGACTTAAGAGCCGGAAGAACTTTCTCCGCTGTACACAGGGTATCCAAGACCAATCGCCTAAGGTAAGAAGAGACCTGTGGGAAAAACAGCACCCACCATCACCCGACTTCGTTCAGCCCGCGGAGCAATTCGTGCAGAAGACAAACTTAACATGAAATGGATCTCTTTCGAACAAAAACAAATAAATGGAATCATTCCATGTTTGTGAAAGTGACTTATACCAGAACACAAATACGGTACCTACCTATTTTCAACAATTTCAGGTGCAAGAAAGAATGTAACTCTTTTTGAAATAGGTTTATAAGTCTTTTTTGTTCATATTAAGGCTTCGATACTGTCTACCTTTCAAATAAATGCTATATTGACCAATGAGGATAGGTCGTTTTGCGTTAAGGACTTTTTGATACGAGGGCTTAAAACTTATTTTTCCATCTGACATCTGACGTTTTCGTCAGTCAATAAACTTAATCTCAATGGAAACCACATAAAATACAATTAAAATGAAATATCATGTTCTATAATTCAAAGACAAGAAAGTATTACGTATCCTGTTGTTTACAATTATAGTGGAAAAGAGATGGGTATACAATTTCCGTTCATTGTTCGTTGATTCATTTTTGGTCGGATTCCAAATCGGAATATTATGCAATTCTATTTTATGTTTCGTCCAGTGAACTACAATGTTCTCAAAATCTGAACTCAAAAACACGTATGTCTGTTTAACTAACCCGTTGTTACTTTTTAGTGGCGCAAAGCGTAAGAAAATGCTAATAATATCTTATTCAAATAAACCGGACATATGCGTGTCGGACCACGCACATTGAAGGGTTCAATAGTTACAATGAATTCATCCCAAAAACAAACTAAATATTGTAGTGGACAAACATGTTCTTCCATACATCTAAATGCTTACGTCACTGTCATTTTTCCAACTGCAAATGTAATTTTGTAATCGCAAAAAAATCACTACAAATTAAAGATTTTGGACTTTTTCCTATACTTGTTCTACGAGACCTTGCTTCTTGTTATGATTCTAGGAGAACGGGAAGTACGCTATAAGTTTCGATTTAAAAAATACTGCGATTTATGCGACAAATTTTGATATTCGCAAAAATATCAAAATTTGTCGCATAAATCGCCGTATTTTTGACTTTGAAGCTGGTTTTTTTAGAGCTCCAAGTCCAAGGGACCTACGTATTTGATATTAATTACAACTTGATACCTTCTCGCATTCCTGAGAAAATGGGTCTGACAGACAGACGAACAACAAAGTGATTCTGTAAGGGTTCCGTTTTTTAAGTACGGAATCCTAAAAACTTACTCAATGGGGATGATGATAATTTTTAAATTTGTATCTCAATAAAATGTTTATTTCTAAATAGTGCAAATAGTATTACAAAAAGTGTAAAAGCTTAAAAACTGCAAAGTTATAAACGTTTTAAAGTAAGTGTTAGACTAGGACAGCACTATCGTAGAAGTGACGTCACGACTACGTAACTTCATACTAGCGCCGTATATTGTCCGTACCGCGCGACAAGGACAGGAATAATCCCCTCCAAAAACTTTTAAAGCGTGTATCTTCTTCAATTTTACATCGATTTATCAGATTTTTTAGATTATCTCTTTTTACTATGCCTTCTTTGAAATTACTGTATTTTTACGAACATTTTTAATAGTAGTCATCATCCCAATTCCCTATTAAAACGTATGCATAAATAATTAAAGAATCAACCTAAATACACTTGTAGGAAGCGTAACTGTATAAAATTAAGGAAAATTCCGGCAGGCTTAATTGCGATCAGTAGATAATGAAAAACATAAAGAAGATCAAGCCGAAGGAGAGTTTAATATTGATGAGCGGCCTTCGCGTCCTACGGTGGCAATCTATAAAATATTAATTGCTGTCCTGTCCGCCTCGTAAACAATTCAGTGCACATGAAATATTTAGTGTCTATACACGTTAAGTGTCACTTTTTTTATTTTAACTAGGGAAAACCGAAGAGATGCTTGAGAATTTTCTTTTTTCAGCGGTGTTACTATCTCAACAAGTACCCACGAATTGAATCAATCTGACTGGTGATGTTCACATAACTGGGTTTGAGGCAAACCGAATAATTGATTTGTCCATATTTCAATTTGGAATCATCTAAATTATAGGTGAGCGAGAGATTGAAATGACAATCTATTTCAAAATGTATCGTTTCCCCAATTGCAAAGTTAATTGCTTTGGCATAAGGTTCAGAATCGATAGCTTGAGGGTAGTTTAAACAGGCTTTATTCCGTATATGAATCGGCGAGAAAACAAATCTACTCGGTAATAACGTTTCGGAAAATAGCAGCGGCAATGCACTGGAGTCGTATTTGCATAGAGCAGATACGGCGCCCAACGGAGCCAGGCAATACTGGGCACCGCGACGTGGTAGTTTGAAATCATAAGCCAAACACGTGTAGGTATATTAGATTAGGTTTGTTGATTTTAAAGAGGATGATGGATTTGTCCTGTATATAATATTTGTTTAGGAATGTGAGTTTTTCGGGATAAACCACTCGCACTCGAAGCATTTGTTACAGCGTTTCTGAAAACTAAAACGTACATGGTTATTTTATTAAAGCTAATTATTATAAACTTGTAACTATATAGTTTGAAATCGTTATGTGTAATCCGAATCTCATCTGAATAATAACTATTTGTTAAATTTAACAGCTTCAGATAAATGTTTGTCGGTGGCCTACCGGACCTCTATTTAATTAGTTTCCCTGAGGGTTGGAGTTGAAAGGGGACAGCTGGGATAAGTAAAGCAGATGTGACATTCCCGCCCATCGTTCTTTGTTGCGGTTATCTAAATTTATTTAATGTTTGCGGATTATCGCCGGTGTCTGTCTGTATAAAGCAGTTGTTTTTCTTTGAAACTGTGATATAAGTTCTAATTACCGAAGCAGGTAAAGAACAAAAAAGTCATAAATGTGGATGGTGATACTGAAAAGTAATCGTAAAATATAAGTACGTAGATAGTATTTTATTTAAATGCATATAGCAATATAAATTAAATGCTAACCTATAATTCCTATTTTCTAATAGACGACATAATTTAATTATTTACCAGAAAAAACGAATGAATACTTATTTTTTTTTGGTGATTCGTAAATATCCGTTTTGTGTTATAAAGAAACATGGGGGCGTCACCGACGAATAGATTGAAACTTTAAATGTAAACTTTGTATTCTAGTCAGATATAACTTTAAGAAAAACAATTGTATTCAAAAAGTCGTTCTTTGAAGTTGACCTAAACTTTTTATATAATGTAAACAAGAAATACCTTTGGATGTTTGAAATGTTACTTATAATAATTAACGAACTATTGGATCGTTATATTCTTAGTTTCGCAGAGTCGAAAAAAAATATGGAATACAGACTTTTCATGGACTGTTACTGAAAACAGGCATACTTGAATCATACGTGCACTTACATCATGCAATGTAGTACACAGGACAGGGGCCTTGAAGGGTCATTGTCATTGCCACCACTGATGATCGATACATTGCCTAGTCGCATAAAAAGTACGTAAACACTATCGTACGCCATACATACAGCACTCGTGACTAGCTCACTATACTGTTTAAACTAAGAATAAAGGGTACAATGACCTCAAGTTTTCTTTCTCGTGACACGCTTCGTTTTGTATGGATAGCACTGTTGCCGATTTTTCACGAGAAACCGAGTCATGCAATGTTGTCGGGAGTAGGTACTTGTAATGGGGAAAAATTTAAATGCACTTACTAAGAGCTGACGTAAGAATAATTAGGTACGCTGTTGTATAGTATTTTTATCACAGAGAGCGACGCGCGCTTTACTTGTGGTTACCAAGTGTACAAGCACTCTTGTGAATTGCACGCTGAGTGCTTCTTCGAACGGAGGCATGTGACCATAAAACTGATGATCGATACTGGTGACACAGACACCATAGTTTAGTTCATTTAGACAAGCGAATTCGGTTTTAATTTTTTTCAGAAGAATTCTAGGCTGGTTGCCTGACTGTGGTCATCACGTCTGTATAATCAATCACTCTGGATTATCTGGATTGTTTTGTTTTCAATACAAGAATAGGTCTTCGTCCAGAAGCCGTTTCCAAAGAACCGGAAAACGCGATAACTGAAGACGCTATACCTGGGTTTAAATTATGAAGAAGGGTAGGTACTTTTTTATTAATAGAGCAACGAGCGGAAAATTGGGTTATGTTGAGTTATTTCCGAAGTATTACGATAAGGGCTATGTTATAAATGGAGGAGGAGGTGCGGAAAAGCCTTCATCCTTACGTATTACAGGTATTTCCAATATATAATTACAGTTACAGGTTTTCGAGAACTACTTAGGTACAAAGAGTGAATGTTTACAAAAAACAGAAGCATACATTGGGATGGCAAAACGGTTTTCTCTATCAACAAGAGAGCTTGGATGCGCCATTTATGCGATATTCGACGATAGAAGTTTGGTTGGTTTTACAAAAATGGGATGGCGCATACCAAACTGTTTTGGACTGTAATTAGGCGATAGACGACAGTTTGTACAAAGTAAAGGGTGCACAATACCTTACTTGATGCGATGGAGGCCTGGATCGACGATACGATTGCTATTTTCGCGAATCTCCCCTGCTTCTTCGAGTTTGAACACAAGAGTTACTGTTCGCGAGCGGCACATTTTCGAACAGTTTTTTTGCGCCATTTATGCGATTTAGAAACTGTATCTAAGCTTATTGTGTTACCAACGGCGTTTTGCTAGCGAATAGGCCTATGGTGGTGTCATTTATTTTCACGTGTTTAACAGTGTTGGAAACACAATAAGCTTAGATACATTTTCTAAATCGCATAAATGGCGCATCCAGAGCTAATAAACAGTACTTATGCAACCGTATCTTCAAATACCTTCTTATAAAAGACTCCGATGAAATGGACCTTTTTATTTGAGTAACCATCAATAAGGAAAAGTATTAAAAGATACATGTAAATACAAATAATAGACCCTCTCTTTCGATCGTCGTATTTGAAGAGTATGCTATGTCCATTCAGGATCTTTTCAAATTCTGAGTACCTGTTTTTGGCTTGTCTTTAATTTGTGTAGTAACTACTAAATTTTTGTAATGATAAATTATACTGTAATTTGTATGATAACCTACTTCTTTCATAGAATATTTCAGCATGAACGGTTGTAAACTCTGGGACCTCAGAAACTTAAATGTCCATACCAGCTTTGGGCTGCGTGGTTACCTTATTGAAGGTTTCCGTCCTATTAAAAGCTTCTATCCTTTGTCATATCCTAGCGTCAACTGCAAAATGATCTGGACACCTTAAAAGCTGTGCTTACTGACCTTGACCTTGGATTCGTGGATTTTTGATAGTCTTCCAGCAGGGCTAAATTCCACGTAATTTTGAAGTGGTCTGATACAATGCTTCCATCCAATCATTGTGGTATTTTGATGGTAATGTAATGACGGTTCATTCTCTTGAATTGAATAATTCTTAACTCAAAAGTATATAGCAAAAACTTTTTCGTACTCCAAAATTTCTCGCTCTACGAACATTATGGAGATACATATAAACTGGAATAATTAACCTAAGATAAATAAAACTCATGTAATTTCACTGTTTACGTTTACGAACGTTTTCATTTGCGAGTCTTCTATACGGAGCCATAAACTTAAACATCGGTATTTATAATAAGCTTAGGCACACTGAGAACCTTCTCTCTATCAGTTTCGTCTCTAGCAAATAGGGGAAGTTAGAGAGGGACAGCAAAAGATATAGTCTTTAAAGTGCTGTTTTTAATTTTATGAATCCATTGATGTTGTTTGTTTCCAGTTATTTCCTTTCAGTTAGGTACTCCTACGGTGACGACAGTTTTACCTTGTTCTACGAATTGTATATTATCCGGAAAAGAACCGGACTTAACGACGTAGCTTGCAGAGGAACTGAAGTGGTAGTGGGCTGGCTATGTTTGTCGAAAGACCGATCGCCGGTGGAGCAGACGAGTCCTGGCGTAAAGACCGCGTATCGGCAAGCGTAGTGTGGGACGCCCCCCAGCTAGATCGACCCCAGCTTGGAAGAGGCCTTTGTCCAACAGTGGACTGCGATAGGCTGAGTTGATTGATTGATTGATTGACGAATTGTATGATTATGAACTAAGCGCTGATAGAAGCTTATAATGTTGTAATTTGTAGAACGGCTTTCCCTAATTCCATTGTTGTGTTAGTTACCTACCTCCAGTTTTGGACCAATCTTTAAGTTGGGAGTCAAATTCATTCTGCTACCTCTAGGCTATTTGAAGCCTTTTACCGCCTTAAAACCCTTACTGAAAAAGTTTTTTATACGATCATCTGTTTTAATTAAAAGTGGTCAACGAGCCATTGAGCATGTAAAAGACAAAGTTTTGTTTGCTAAACGTAACCTAAGCAGAAGCTAAAGAACCTACAGATTTATGATTAGGTAAGTACCTCTTTATCCTCTCACACTTGTTCCACAATAACTTCTATTAACTCAACTGAGCTATGATTTATGCAAGTTACGTCTATACCCTTGAATTCAGGAGCTGAGTAAATCCCGCCTTAAGAGTATAAGCTTACAAACTTTTATCGGCGGTCCGTAAGAAGCATAAATCACTTTAATCGCGTCGCTGGTGATACTTACACACTTACATGCACCGCGAATACTCCGGAGAACTTAGAACTTTGTGTGATCGATGTTCATGTCTATTTGGTGTTTAACATACATACAAAAACACGCCTTCTTCCCAGGGGTGTTCCCAGGCAGAAACCACAGAATACCACCTGCTACGATCCTTACTCATTTACATTTATACATCGAGTCATACTGGCACGCCCGGCTGCGGGGTTATTTGGTGTTTTAATGTGTGACTTCTTAGTTCTGGTGGTGTAGCATAAGCATAATTAGCCTGCAACGTGCAACGTCCCTACTGCCTGTTACGGGCCTCCTTTCTGTGACCGGGCCATAAACCACCATGCAGGCCCAGTGCGGGTTGATGGACAGATGGCTGTCACATGTCTTCGAATGTGAGGAAATCGGCATATTGTAAAACCAAAAAGGTCTCTTGGGTACATTGCCAGTCGACAGCGATGCGGTGGAATTTGTCTTCGCCATATTTTAGTTCGTTAATAGTATACTCGTAAATAGTCAGTTTGGGTTATAATAATTTAATAGTTTGTTAGTTACTAGGTTTTATTCACTGCTTTGATAAAATAACCTACACAAAGTACAGTGACGAACCTATGAAATCGACGCGTAAGTCGGGGCCGTTACCAGCGGAACATCACTGCTCTTTGGTGTATATAGTAAAAAAAATGTGACATTGAGTGGGACCAGACACTCCACCTGCTTGGCCGCACTGAAATATATTCTGGCATACACGACGAGCAAAGAGCTCTATTTATCACTATGAAGCTTTGGGTATTTTTAGGGTTCCGTACGTCCCAATGAAAAATGGAACCATGAATGTTGTGAAAGTACGGATTACGGTAGTACGGACCAATTGTCCCATATTTTTTTTTTTTAGCATTTATTTCAAATAAACCAATTATAGGCACTTTAGTATTGTCAAGGGCGGTCGCTCAGAAAAATGAAGCTAGTTGCCCATTCCAAAGCGTAGTAGGTACCTATGGAGAAGAACGGGCAAGAAACTCCACGGACACTCTTTTAAATTAACTTATGTTTACAATAGATTGGTTACATCATTCATGTTGAAATTATGCATGTGAGAACGATGCAGAACGTTAAAAGCGTCCGTTATATAAATATGAAAATAATTCAAAAATAAAATTTAATTAAAATACGCCGTGGCAGCTAAGAGATGACCAGTCTCAACTGACGGCGCCCATTCACGAACATGACGCATGGATTAGCACCATTCAACTCAACCTTTTGAAGGGAGCTAAATGATCCAACACACGCGCCACCATCAGCGAAACATTAAAGTGGGCATGACATACTCTCAGCCGCCACGACACATTCAAATCAATGAAAGACGTACCCTGTCAATGGTAGCTTTATAGTACTATAGTACTCACATAATATGGCATATAGCAATTATATCAATTATATGGTATATTCATTTGTATAGTTATTATTTTAGCCCTTGTGTAAATAGTTAGTTTTATTTTAAATGGTAGTAGTAATAAAACAAAAATATTTTGCTTGTTAAATAAATAATATGATAAAACTGTAAATCCGTAAGATTTAGCTGAACATATATTGCGTTGTTTTGGAAGGTATCGACCCAAGCTATCACCCCCTGCAGTATGTCTTGCTATTTACTGGACACACTGTACCTATTTAAAAATTAGCTATTCGTTAGTTTCGCTAAAGTTCAAAAACGGCTTAACCGATTTGAATATGATTTGTTTGTTTTTGTTCGCTATAATACAACAAAACTTATTCAGTAACGATGTCGTCTGGGAGACGCAAAAGCCGAGGTTCACCAACTTCTGTCATAGTTTCTCAGTCCGATCCAAATAATGATCTACGTCCAACGCAAACTTGGTCGTTTGAGGTTAAACTATTTCAGGAATAGCTTTTGCTGTAACGAAGGTATCGAGCTGACCTTCTTGGTCCCGAGTCAACTTATAGATTCGGAAATAGTCCTCTTGTAGATTGCAAAAAAAAAACATAACTTAATTAACTACCATTACAACACTTAATTAACATTTTCAAGGGTATTGTTTACTTCTTTCAGGTTTATGGTAGAAAATTAGAAGTTTTAATGTACCTACGATTACTTTTTCTACCTGCCCGGCAAACATCCCCCTACTGAATATAAGTTTTTTCAAGAAGCCGCACTTACTACGTGTTACAGGCTCAGTTTCACATCATAATATCTACAAAGTTTACAATAAATATTATATTAAAAAAACCGGCCAAGTGCTTCTACAACCACGCAAAATGAAGGGTTCCGTAATTGGAATGAACTTATCCCAAAAACAAACTTAACATTGTAGTTGAAAAACATGTTCTTCCATACATCGATAGACGTCCCAGGCAATTTTCCAACTGCAAAATAATTTGGTAACAGCAAAAATAAAAAGTTTTTTTTCAATGATTTTAGTTTTTGCAAGTATCAAAATATGTCGCATATATAGCCGTATTTTTTTATTGCGTTGACTGTGATTAGACTAGATTTTTACAGCTCTATGGGACCGTAGAATGACAGTATTCAATATTAATTTCAACTTGATACTCTGAGCGTTCTTGAGAAAAAAAACTGTTCTTGACAGACTGACAGACATACAGACGAACAACGAAGTGATATATACCCAGTGATCATTTACCCATAAGGGTTCCGTTTTTTCCCTTTTGTCGCACGGAAATCTAAAGAGATAAAAAAAAACACAGTTCACAGTATGATTGGAGACAAATACGCTTGGTAGGCACAAATAATCAGTTTAGTACAAATAAGTAGCAGACAGAAAGACACGACTTCTCAACTCTTACGCCACCTTATTTATGCTATTAGACCACGTTCGCTTGGACGTAAAAATATCGCGGCTGTATTTTTTCGCGCACTGAATTTTTGTAAATGTGTCCCTTTTATAAATAAACGATTATATATTATTTTATTTTTGCGTCATTTACGTTATTGAGCAGACAATTCGAACATATGAAGCAATGGATTAACAATATCATTCATAATAATTCAGATTCTAATTGATAGTGTATTACACACGGGCAAACAATAACATAAGACAGATCGCTACTGATGATATACAGATTCTATCTGTCTCTGTCAAACAAATAGCTGTCAACACGTTATAGGGTAGCATACTTTGGATATATTGGGGTGTTAAAACCAGAGCCTGATGGGTTTTTCTATCTCCAGTACGCCAAAATTGGAGATGGAGACGTTATTGGGCTCCTCCGTTAGGGTGCTGGTATTTCATGTGCTTGCACCTAATTACAATGGTAGTTACCTTTTACAATACCTGTAACCTGTGTTACCTGTGAGTAGTTACCTAATAGTCCGCGAATGCCATTAGAGGAACAATAGGGATGTGATATTATCTCGCGACGCGACAGATCAAACACCTCATCATAATCAGCGTATTATGTTCCCACTGCTGCGACACAGGCCTCCTCTCTGTAAGAGGGAGTGGGCCGTCATCCACCACGCGGGCCCAGTGCGGGTTGGTAGATGTCTTCGAACTGATTCTAAGACATTCCGGTTTCCTCACGATGTTTTCCTTCACCGTTTTGAGAGCAGTGGTGATGAAATAATTTCCACAAAGTAAAGCGCCTGTCTGGGTTCGAACCTACGACATACAACTCGTAAGTCGCTGGTCGTTCACGGCTGGACCACCACTGCTCTTATCGGAACGAATAACGAATTAGACCTGTTAATCCGATATTATGCTAATTTACTTGTCTTGCCTCTGATATAGGTAGGTATCGAATACCTATAGTAGTTAAAACACATCTAGGTACTTAGTTACGAGTCAACGAAAAGTAACTTTAAAAGAAGTAAGAGATGTTTAAATGGATGACAATTCGTGTTTACCTTGTGTTGTAACAAAAAAATTTGGTAATGAGTCAACGTTATTTGTTTAGTAGGTACGTCATTTTAGAAGATAATATTTAAACAAGTGCTACCCTTAAAAAGGCATGAGTTTTATCTCACCAATGTTTAGATACTTAATAAATTACGTGCAATTTTGCAAAAATGACTCAGATTTTTAAATAAAGAACAAAAAATACAGTCAGATGATAGATATGGATGACATAAAAATTATAATAAAAACATGATGACGTGTATAGGGCGGTCATTGAGAGAGTGACATGAATGACAGTCGCGCATGCGCGCAGGCTCCGCTTTCCTAGAGATATAAGCACGAAGCCCGAACCCATCGACACACAACTTTGGCGCGCCCAAACGTTCCAACAAGAACTTGGCGAACGGACAACATATAATATAATCCCAATATAACTATCACATTTAACTTGAACACATTTATTTTTTAACAACGATATTCACCAGTGAGTTGTGACTAAGTTATTTAAGTGAATTTTACTGTAGCTGATATTTTCCGCGAACTTTCAGTTAGTTTCGAAGTTTTCGTCGGCGTAACAACTCCGACTGTCGAAGGTGAGTGCACTATTATACTTCAAATTGTAAACTATTTCCCGAAACTAGACTAGATTATCTTCATAAATTACATTGTTACAGAATTAAAGAAAAAGTTAGATTTTTTAAAATTAATTTATTATATCTACTTCCAACTTTAAAAAATTCGAATGATATACATATTAGGTATAACAATTTATAATAACTTGGGAAAATCAATTACTACCTGCTACTATTAATAAAATAAATAAGGACGAGTAATAAACTGTTTTTGGATAAAACTTTTAACAAATAAATCTCAAATCTAATTGAGTTCAATTTTATTTAAAATTTATTTGCCCATGATTCATGACAATGAAGTTTGACTTTTATTTTACGTGTAAATAACAAAAAAACAATTATTTAAATACCTATTTAAAATAAAGTTTGAAAGCAAGACGTAAACGTTAATATCGGCTAGGTACTCGTATATACTAAATGGATTTTCTATGATCTCCTCATAATTCAGTTCAAGAGTCATATTTACAGATAAATATCCAAAAAAAACACACTGTTGACTATGGTAAGTATTTTGGACGTATTTATGTATACATTACAGTCTATTTATGATGTAATGTTCGACTTGATTTAAATAACAAAAAAGCGATTAGATACACGAGGGTTTAATAATTATATATATGACGATTTCGTGTAGCTGGGCCCACGTGTGCATGTGAGAAAATATCAACAAGTTTCCTTGTTATATTCGTTAAAAACTGAATCATAGCAGGCATTTTACACAATTCCGGGACTGACGGATTTATTTCAACATTAGGATCCAGTTTTCTGTCCAATTAATGGAACGGTTTATCTACGTTTTTTTTCTATGAAATGCAGATAATAACCCCAGATTATTTGCATTACTAACATTTTTTCTGTCAAATATTATTTTACAGTTATGCAAAATTTAAATTCAGCTATTGGGCAATTTCAAAGAAATAAACACTTAGTAGCAATATTTATTGATCCAATTGAAGTATATCGCATCGTAAAGACAGTAAAACTCTGTGTAATTGCGCGAACACGAAAAATAATTCCCCTTCTCTCGCTCCCGTCGAAAGCTTAATTGTTTTATGTTTCCCAGCGCAATAAATTAAGAAATTACATTTAAATCAGAGCGTAATTTAAGTGAAACCCGAGACGAGTAAAAATTAAACGGCTAAATAAATCAACGAAGTGAAAAATATTGCGGGATGAGGTAAAAGGGGAAATGTCGGACAGTTTACAGCGGAACGTTCGCTAGAGAAAGATCTTCATCGTTCTAACTGTTTTCCGGCTTCCGGATCTCTGCAATTAAAGGACTTTATTGTGCGTATTTTTATTATACCGCGCAATATGATACATTCTTTAAAATAGGTATGTTTTAGAAGCGACTAAACCATGTCTAATTAGAAGAAAATCTAAAAATCTGTGTGTGAAGTTCAGCGCTGATATATTGCTGATCACACCTGCAGTACCCTTTATAAATTTGACATTACAATTTGGTTATTTCATTATTTAATCAGCATAGCATTGTGCAAGAAGGTAACGCATTTTTTTTTAAATCATTGTAATTATTGCGCGAACTACCTACTTTTGTCTTCATTGTTACGTATATTGATAAAATATTGGTGACAAATGATATGAAATTATGTCAATCTAGTAAAACTGTAACATCATAAGCTGAAATGATTCTAGAAAACACACAAAATTATCTCTCTGGAGATTCACACTTTTATCAAAAATAAAAACAGAGTGGAAGATAACTTAGGTACTCATAATAGGAGATTCCCCTTTTAAAATAAATCTTTCATTCGCAAAGACTATGTTATCAGAAACCTTCTAAAACTAAAAAACCTTGATATAAACATGATTTGTCACGTCGCAAGGAATTCCTTGTCAGCTTAAGTATTTCAACTTTGATAACATGTTGTCTGCTGAGATCCAATTTTCCAGCTCACATTGTTTTGTGTGCCATGTATTAAGAAAAATAAGGGTAAAACTCTGAATTTGAAATCATTATTTGAACCAAGGGGTATTCTGTTACCCAGAAACTGGGTTGTGGAGGTCAGAGGCAGTCGCTCCATGTAAAATACTGGTTTTTAGCTGCATCCTGTAGTGTTATTCTTTAACCATCTCACCGTGAAAACTTAGGTGAAGTGAGCGTGGAGTGAGCTGTCAGTGCCACTGGTGCTAGGGATTGACAAAGACGGGGTGACACTGACAGCTCACTCCACGCAAGTGCACTTCACGGTGAGATTTTATTGAATCGACATGCTGTAGTGCTATTCTGTAACCATCTCACCGTGAAAACGCTGGTGGAGTGAGCTGTCATTGCCACTGACGTTAGAGATTGACCAAGACGGGGTGACACTGACAGCTCACTTCGCACTTCGCGGTGAGATTTATACAGAATCAACATGCTGGAAGCCGAGCTCAACTTAGTTTGGAACAGGCTAGGCAGACATTTACAACGTGAAAGCACATTAGTCTTTTAACAAAGAGAGATGTTTGCAATGTAATTCAGCCAAATAGGTTGAATGCCTTCTAATAAGGCGTAGTTATAGTTATAGACACTCACGATAGGGCTGGTCCACCAGTTTAAAGTCGCTCAGCGAGCTATGGAAAGAGCTATGCTCGGAGTCTCTCTGAAGGATAGAATTCGCAACGAATACATCCGACAGAGAACCAAAGTTATCGACATAGCTCAAAGAATTAGCAAGCTGAAGTGGCAGTGGGCCGGCCATATCTCGCGAAGAACCGACAACCGCTGGGGTAAACGAGTTCTTGAGTGGAGACCGCGACTCGGCAAACGTAGTGTAGGACGTCCTCCGGCCAGGGGATGACGATCTGCGAAAGACTGCAGGCAGATGCTGGATGCGTCGAGCTGAAGACAGGGCGCTATGGCGCTCATTAGGGGAGGCCTATGTCCAGCAGTGGACTACTATAGGCTGATGATGATGATGATGATGAAGGCGTAGTTTCTGCTTTCGAGGTTATAGGTAGTCTATTGGTCGAACGTTATCATCATAGAACACTAAAAGCACATTTGAAAAGACTATCTGCTATTTTGAGTCAATTATAGTTTATCTTTGCGCAATATTTGCGTGGATGATGACACATAGATTCCACCAATCACCCGGTGATGACGTTTTGTCGACTTGTAAACGGAAAATATATAGATAGAATATACAAAATAACAGGCTTCTTCTTCTATGGTAGTCATGGCACGCATGCTAGAGTAGATAACGATCTAAAAATAAAAACTCCATAGAAGAAGTTCATATCTTAAAAATAACTGCTAAGTTCACGAAAGATTATATTTACTTTTATATCATAATATTCATTCAAACACACACCAGTTTTGATTAAAATATGAATAACTTAGTGAGTTAAGGCTAGGTAGAAAACAACATTGAGCTACATATTTAATCTTGTCTTTGCAAAAGAAAGTGCAACTTTAATTATCTCTTTTTATTATGATTGAGGCTTGTGCTCACTTAGACGATAGACTACAACTAAAGAAATACTGTGATCTCAGGACACGAGGCTGAAGATCAGAGGAATCATATCAACGTTTCTGCTTTTCGCAATCTTAAATTACGGATCTAGAAAGTTGACAAGCTATGTTATCTGCACTGAAAATGGTGAATAGTACAGTCAGACCATTTTGCGTTCGTACACACGGTTTACGTAAACTATTGTATTAACTTTTCTCTTTATAAAATGATATTATATGTAGTGTAGGTGCCTACATTTCTGTTGTAGGCACGAGTGCCAGTAACAATAAGCAAAGGCTAAAGTTTGCAGCAAATGCGGAACGAGCCGCTAAGTGGGATCGGGAGAAACAATAGGTGTTCTTGTGACGGTCTCTGAATAATTACTGCAAACCATCTTGTTGCGGGTTTTCAGTTCGTTATCAGATACTTAATCTTTGTTCACCGGTCAGCGTTGGCAAATGCCATCTTATTGTTGGACAAACATTTAATTGAGAAGATAGTTCGATTGTTCAGAGAGGAATTATTATTTTAATCAAGACGGAACTGATATCGTATTTAAAGAAAAGCGGAAGAATGTAGACGCAAAAACATGTATTGTGTTAAAGGGTTCCAACATCAAAATTAAGATTCAAATTCTCAACGGCACTGAATTCCTGAAGAGTGCCTTCAGGCTCCAAAGTTTCGTATCAGTTAAGAGATTCCGCGTTACTTACAGACGGGCGTTGGGTTAATACCCAGGTAAATTCACATTTGGAATTGGCTGGCATTAACAACGAGGCAGCAGAATTTCAATGGTGGTGCGACCATCACCAAGACAGTGACCACGCCCTAGAACAAGGGTGTCAAGCAGGTAAAATTACTAAACGTAAACTATGTATTTAAAGGTTCACTACCAGATACTTATGAACCTTTGGGTCAGAACCTTGCAAGCTAACCTTATAATTCCCCTTATAGAAGTAAATTGTGCGTTTATACCCATCTAGTTGAATGAATGTGCTCAAGAACGTTATCAATAATGAAACTATATACTGTACAAACTAAAACTTCCAGTACTTAAAAACGAGAATCTAAATCAAATGCCAGTCATAACTTAGAACGTCTTGACTTTAAAGGTCGGCTTAGACAAAACGAGCGAATGCACATTCTATTCCCACTCTACCAAATTAATTTTGTACAGACAGTGACCGAGCCTTGTAAAAAGTCAAGAATATCAAGAAAAGAATGCTCTTGTTCGAAACCCACCTTCAGAAGAAGGTGGAAAACGGTACCTAATCCCTAATGAGGTTAATGCTCAAGTAGTTTTTAATCACGTGCCGTACAAGGTGTGGGAGGCGACGGATGGAATCGTGACACTTCATGTAGTTGTGAACCGCAACTTTTTGCAACAGTAATCCTGCTAATTTCGCTAACACCACTTTTCCGCGCATTAGGTACGAACAGTTTCGTCGCCTCTGAAACTTTGTAATACTTTGTGGTAACCTATTAGGATATATGGAAGAATTATCCAGGATTTGACAAGAATACACATTTTTCTTTTGTTTTATTGTATTCCGACTTGACCCTCTCGAGTCTGGAGATGTCAAAGGCTTCGTGTAGCTTGTTAGAATAACTGATCTGCTGGTTTACACTGCAGTAGATAGAGTTTCTCATGTTATGTTCATTGTTTTTCTTAGAAATAGACCCCGTTTGTTACAATGTGTGTAAAAATATTGTTTTCTAGAACAACACAGTTCGTTAGATTAAATATCGAGGTTGTTAACTTTTTTAATCAAATTTGTACTTTTCTTATCACTCGACTAGCTTGTGCCCGTGACTTCGTCTGAGTGACATTTCTTGTACCCCCGAACCAGCGCGTCGCCTCGCGTCGCATCGCCAGCCCGCGATATCACTTCGTTTACGCTAAGCATTCTCTCTGAAATTTTATCTTTTTGCTCGGCTCATAAATGATAGCGTCAAAAGCAAAAAAAAAAAAAATCGGCCGGTAGCTCCTGAGATTATCCCCTACATACATTAAAATTTTAACTCTTTATAATATTAGTTTAAGTAGTTATGAATCATCGATTTCCTTATAAAACCAGGAAGATTTAAAAAAAAAACTCGTGATGTCGAATTGAGTTGACTGAATAACGTAAAATACTTTGCATTTGGCCGTTCCCACACTTCAGCTTGAATGTTATTAAACGTTAAAGGTTTTTAAACTGTGAACTGTGAACGGAGATTTACATTCCGAGGTACACCGTTGATAGCATTTCAATACCATTTAATATTTTCCCTGGCCTCCAAACTTTGGGTCCAACCAACCGCCAACGTTGGTTGCTCGGTTGATTTGAATAGTTTTTTTCGACCCCAACTCTGACAACAGTTGGATCCAACATTTGGCACAACATTTGGTTTCACTGTAAGCTCTGCACACAGCAATTTGACAAGCATTCATATTTTAAAAGGTTTTTCGTTTATATATGATATTGGCATGTTTTACGGTTTTCGAGTTTTGATATTGAATGGCAAATAAAGAACCCAATATGCTGATGTAAAAAACGCGACCAAGTGAAATATTACTTTAATTTCGTTCAGTCAGTTCGTTCGTTTTTATATATGACTTTTTAGTTGTGTTACCTACCCCACACAATTCTCATACTACTAGTTGCTATGTAAAATTGTAAATAAGAGTGACAGGAAGATATTTAAAAAACTACCCTAGCAAAGATCATAAAACTTATATGGGACCACGCCTGAAGAACTTCGATTCCATTAAAAAACTTCGATATCGATCCACAATTGCCGGAGATATCGCGAAAGAAATTTACAACAAAATAAACTTACAGACGAATTGAGTACCTCCTCCTTTTGGAAGTCGGTTAAAAACCATATTCGTTGGAGATCTGAAAATCACTTTCACATTTCTACGCTAGCTATAAAAATTGGTAAAGAGAGAAGGATATGTCAAAGCAAGGAGGCTGTATGTTCAGCTTGTCGTGAAAGTACACACAAGCTCAGCAAGCAGTGTGTATAGGTACTTACTGTGAAGTGTACTTAATATACTTACTAGTGTTGTACTACTTGATATTAGCTTAGAGAAACTAATTGCACTCGTGTTAAGTTGCGGCCACGCGGCTTTGTATTGAGATGAAATATCTTATAGATGGTCAAAGAGAACAGTAGCAGTAGGGAAATTGTATAGGTAATTGGATTTAAAAGCGTCTTTAATCATGGATATTTCTGTGTGCAAGGTAATTAAGATTCAATACAAAGCTCATAGAATGAATACTACAATGTATGAATAATACCAGCCTATTATTGTCCAACTACAGTGCAAGGGCCTCTTCTCGTAGAGAGAAGGCACGATCATTCATCACCACGCTTGCTCAAGACTGGGTGGCGAAGTCAGACTTTTATGTAATATAAATCCAGGGTTCCTCACGATGTATTTCCGTCACGGACGTCATTATGTCAAAGATAAACTCAGACTATTACATACTGAAATTAAACAGCATCTTTATATTCATTCTAACTGAATCATCAAACATTAATAAAACACAATTAATGTCTTCCTTTGTTTCCTCCACAGAGATTTGACTAATGATCCAATTTATATGACAAAAGCCTAAATACTGAACAGTATTTGTTCAGTATTTAGTCTGATAGAGCGATATGAATATGTATCACTGGTGTGGCGTTGTGGAACAGTCATTATTGTTATACACAGATTGCTAATTAAGTACATACAATTGTGATAGCTTTCGCGAATAGTGGGTGGTGCGGTGTCCCTGATTTGCTAACTTAATAATACATAGAACTAAGGAATAGGGATACCGGTTCTGTTAGGAAATCAAATCAAATCCAATCATTTGTTTATTTGCAAACATGGGTAAATTTGTACATCGGTGCAGTCATAAAGTTAGTTCTCCGTGTTCTGCCGTCACATGGGCATGCAAATCAATATCAATTAATATAGTTTTAAATAACTTTAGACTATTCATTATGATCCCCTTTTCAAATGCTGTTTACGGATTTTTGTGCTCACCACGCTTGGCAAACGGTGTGGTGGTTTGGTCACACTACGTCGCCTTTGGAAAGTTTTTTTTTTTCAAAATGTCAATATTGACCAAATGCATTTTAATTTTATTTATTATTGAAAGATAAGTGAATCTTATTCATAAAGATCCTCATTAAAGCGAGTCAACGATATGACTTTAAACCTGTGTTTTGCAATTTTATTGCCAAGAATTTTATGGTAGACACCACATGTATTTTCGTTTAATAAGAAGTTTAAAAGGAATTCGTTTCCATACATACGAGCCATTGAGCCACAGCTCATGTAGTGGTATTAAAAATGGCTTAGCGAGCCAAGCTTGTATGTCAGCGCTGAATTAAAATATACGAACATCGTCCCATCAGCGAAAGGGGAAGCAAATAATTCCTGATACTCCAAAATTTGTCAAAATTGTCCCCGAAACTAGTTATAATGAACAAGTTGCATATTATTAGTTACCCTTAACGCTATATAAATTATGGTACTGCCACTTACGTAATAGGTTTCTGATTAAATTCTATCGTAAAGAGCTCGGTGCATGAACGCAGCTGTTGCGTCTCTCGATATATTTCGCAATAAATCCTAGTTCTTCACTCCATATTGCTAATTCATATATGTAGCTATGTAAACCAACAATAAAATCCTCATAGAATTGCTCGTGAATGTAGTAAATTATTTGTGTGAGTGTCTAGTAGTCGCAAAGGTGGTACATAGGTGTTAATCGGCTGTGAATCTAGGGGCATGCGGATCGTGCACAGTTTTTGGGGTTTCAGGTTCATGCACACACGTTAGTCTCGTCAACGTCAAGTCGCTGATCAGTCATGACAATATCTGTCTTAGTCACAAAGCCACGTTTCACAAATATACGCAGTTGCCAATGATTGCATTAATTTTAGATGAAGAAGGGTAGCAACTTGTAAACAGTCGTAGTGCATGTGTCCACGAAGCTTGGAAAAATAGAGATGAAGAAGTCCCATATGCTACTTTGTATGCTCATACACACCGATGGTTTTTTTTTTTAATACTGATCAGTAATTGTTACAAAAAAAATACCTGTCATGGGGACTGACTGCCGACAGAAGTGAATCCTTACAACCTGCTTACACGTCACATTAGCATGTCGGTGACGCGACCCATAAGTTTTGCTTCTACCAAAAATCGCTCAAAGCGGCTAAAGAAGTTTTCACTTCAAAAATAGTTCAAAAATAAGTTTTTAGCAACGACCCCGCCGTGACAGGTTTTCACGTTGTAAGTGGTCAAACCGACTTAGGCTTAGCTTTAACTAAGTCTTCATTGACTGTCAAATGTACTTGCTTGTTGTTTTAGACAGTATCGCTGTGGATTTGTTGTGATAAACAATTCGTTACTTTTGTAAAAAGTCTGAGCCGGAGATAAGGGAACTAATCTTGAACTTTTTGACAGCCACAAAAGATTCATAGGTATAAAAACTACCAACTGCCAACTAACACATCGAGTTTTCATCACTCGCAAGTTCCTTAACTCAACCAAACTTGGTTTGACGATGTGGACAGACATAAAATACATTGTCTATGTCATATCATCTCACAACTCAAATTAATCTTTTACGAGGTCAGTATATCAGTCGACCTCTGGTGTTTGATAATCTGATTTCCTCCCATGTTACGGAAAGTAAATTCGTGATGTTTGGCCGGTGACTTTTTGGAAGCCTTTAATTTGTATGCCATAAACGTACCTAAAACTACGCCTCTCATGTCTCAGCCTTTGCTGTCTCTACAAGTATATAGGTGCGATTTTGTGGTAAGTTATTTAGCCTTTTTAATGATTAAAAAAGGAGATTGAGAATTTCATTGAATTGAATTTCATTTATTATGTAATAATTTTCATTTAATACGTTGAGTCCCTAAACC
Organism: Dasypolia templi; assembly: GCA_963555695.1. Taxonomy (NCBI): domain Eukaryota; kingdom Metazoa; phylum Arthropoda; class Insecta; order Lepidoptera; family Noctuidae; genus Dasypolia; species Dasypolia templi. The sequence goes on along the minus strand of OY743144.1, from coordinate 16,946,478 downwards.
TGACTTGGTTTCCGTACGTCATTTTTGGGTGACCACTGAAAATCTGCGCTGCCCTGTGGGTCCACTATAGCACAGCATCATGCTGAGTGGAAGCCTTCTTGTCACAGTCAGGGCGTGCAGCTGCCGAGTATTTATGTTCTGTGTTGTAATAATAAATCAGCTTTGTTTTTTTTGTTTTGTAATCGATTTATTTTGTATGCACGTGTCACGAGCGTTTTCTTTGTCCCGTCCCGTGGCGCGTTGGAGAGTGTGATCCGCCTAAGGTATCTGTCCAGGGGCCACTCCAGGGAAGCTGATAAAGTTACCAGAACGAAGTTAAGGGTTAGCCTGAAATTACGCGCGGTTGCTACCTTGTAACACCCGGCAAAATTGTAATTGTCATGTCGTGTAAGTAATTAATTAAAAGATAATAAATCCATGTCAATACAAAAACCCTCTTTGTTATAGTGTGGTTTAAAAGTTTTAATTAGAATCTTTTCACGACTTATTTCAATTCAAAATCCTGTTTTGGAATATCAGCTAAATTAATAATGAACTTTTTTCATTTCCTTACTGTGAGAAAACCTGATTAAATATAAAAAGAGAAGATTTATTTAATTTTATTACCTATACCTATTTTGTATGTTTGTCCCATTTCATGGAAACGTGGACTTGTTTTTGTCTTTGCTCTTATATCAAACACTTAATTTTAACGTGATTACAAAATGTTTCTTTATCTTATAATTCTGGATTAAGTAGCGCCTTTTCTTAGTCAAAAGGAAAAGGAAAAATGCTAATTCTGTATATTAAAGTACTTTATTGTGTGGCAAATTATATAATAGGTTCAAGAAAGACAATTTAACACATGATCTACGTCTTTGATATGTCTTATGAAAATTTCTATAAAACTTTAATGAATCCAAAGTCTAATATTATCTTGTTAAAAAGAAGAAAGTTGTATAAAAATCATATTATTTTGTTAAAGTCGTGATTCCCTTTAGGCCAGAATGCAGCCCCGTAGTTTTATTCATTTTAAATTCGTTTTCTTTCAAGCCAACTTATGTACTTACTTGTGTTTGTTGTTCAGTATAATGAAAATGATATTAATGACGTCACACAAGTTTTATAAAACGTCATAGGTAGTTACTGTACCGCTGGTACACGCGGCTAGTGCCGCGCCTGCCCTTGATTTATAGCTGTTTGCTCAGCTACAATAAATCAGTCCTATTGATTTATTCTAGCTTTCGATGGAGCTCTTCAAATGAGTTTATTAATAGATGTGCATCTGCAATTTTACATTACTGAAAAAAAGAAGCAAAACAACGTTTGCGAGGTCAGCCAGTATACCTATAATCACTCGTTTCAGGATACGTCATTATACTTAGAATAATTATGCAATGTGAGTAATAATGCTTTCATGTTGAGGAATGTTTGACATTTATTTTCGGATGTGTTCGAATTAATATTTTCTACGAAAACAGGCAATTTGAATTGTAAAAGTGAATAATGTACAAATCCAAGCGGCCATGATATTACCTTTGCCTTTAAGAAAAAGAAGCAGTGCTAGAAAAGAGGTCGTATATCTTACAGAAAGGTAACGGATACCGGTGGACAAGTTTAAGCCTTTGAATATAGCGGCTATATGCATATACTAAGTAAGCAAATCCTTGTGGTTTTATTTCTAACAATAACTGACATTGTCCTGTCTGTCGGAGAAGTGGGCGGTTCTGCAGAAGGCAGTATTTCATTCCGAGTGAGCACACATTTCGAAATATTGTGTCGTTTCTGTGACCTTCCGTACATTTTTTCACTACGGGGAGACGTTGAATATATGAGAGTCATAATGGCTTTGTATGCAAAGGTAAAAAGTTTGCAGCTTCAAGTAGATGACTACATTCTGTAGTTACCTAGCAGTTTCCTCCATTTTGGCGCGAAGATAACTTTTAGCATCTTTTATAATTCTTTATTATCATTTTCATATTGTTTTCTTTTATGATATTTTGAAAACATCAACACTAATTGATAACCACTGAAAAACACAGTCTCGCATTTGAAAAAACACATTTTTTTCAAATGCGAGAACGTTCGTCGCTTTGGCAAAGTTATAAGATGTCGGAAACCTTAATCTTACGAATCAATTGACATCCATTGTTTTATAATTGGAATGTCTTAACAAAGGAGTGGACTCTTTGAAAAAATATTTTTACCTGCTAATATAAATTTACCTGGACTGTTTACCCAAACCATGCAGTAGATACAAAACCACTAATAAACAGCATACTATTTGAAAAACTGTTAGCTTCTTGAAAACAAAAACGAAATATCTAATGACAGAAAAAGTCAGATTGTGAAATTCAAAAGTTGGGCTACCTATTATAAATATAGTTATGTTATAAACTAAGATTACATAAGCGACAATTCTGTAAACGTACAAATGTTTATGAGATAATTCTCTGAACATATTGTAACAAAACACCAGAACAAAGTGAAGAATCTTCCCAAGAGGATTCACATATATTTTTAGAAATAGTTCGGTTGTGCTATGCCTTTTGTTTCTACTAACTCAACGCAAAAAGTTACGACTGAATACGCTGTAGTGTCGTTCATAACCTCAGTTTCTTGCAGCATAGCTTGGTGGCTAATTAGGCGTTAATTCCACTTCATAAGCCACGAACCCAGCAATGCATTTATGCTTGAGGTTAACTTGAATTGCTTGAATAGTAAGTACGAACATGTTTGGCGAGAAATTGCAGCTTCCAATGGAATCCCGCAAAATAAATTGCAATGGAATGAAGATTCTAATTTAATTAGTTTTCAACAAGCAAGGAGTCACTTATGAATGTGATAATGAATGGAAAAATTTTCTCTCTTTTTTATGGCAAGCAGAGTAGAGTGAGTGTAGAGAGTAGAGTGAGTGTACTAATATTGAATGTACTAAAATAGGAGCTGTAACTTTTTACAATGGTGCTGATCCATGCGTCATGTTCGTGAACGGGCGACGTCAGTTGGGACTGGTCATCTCTTAGCTGCCACGGCATATTTTAATAATTAATTTGCTGGATTGTTTTTAATTATGTTTTGCTGCACTCTGGACGCTTTTAACGTGTACGGTTTTTGTACATCGTTCTCACTTATAGTGTCAACAATAATCAATGTAACTAATATATTTGTAACAACAATATTATTTAAAAGAGTGTCCATGGAGTTTCTTGCCCGTTCTTCTCCATAGTGACCTACTGCGCTTTGAAATGGGCAACTAGCTTCATATTTCTGACTGACCGATTCCTTGACAATTCAAAAGTGCCTGTAAATGGTTTAATTGAAATAAATGATTTGAGTTTGAGTTTGAGTTTGAGTCATGTTTACTTTGTCTGTAGTAAAGCATGAAACGAACAGATACATAATATACTGAATGTACTGGAATACTGAAATTACGCGAATTCAAAACCCAATTTTGACAATGAAATGCTATATTTATATATTTAGCGGTATCATTACCTACCTGAGTACTACTGAGTAGAGAGATCTAACTCGATAAAGTTTTGTCATTTCGCGCTGGTCCAATTTGGCTGATGTTTGCCAGTGCCCGATTTGGCTCTCGCTCACAATTCGGTCTCTTTGTACGTTACATTTTTTATTCGGTGATTAATTTCGCAGCCTGTATCGCATTTTTGACTACAGTCCAGAAACTAATTTCATTTAGCTTTTTATCGGATCCGAGAAGTGTGAAGTAAACGAATATCTGTTTAAATGAAGGCTATAATTTGTTTTTCAAATTTAAATTATTTTGCTTGTATATATTTTAGTTTTGTCTTGTTTTTTGCACTTTTTATTTCCATGACGGTGTTTAACTATTTCTCAAATAACTAATCAAATGGATTATATTGCTCGGTTGACCACTTGTTGATCTAGATCATGATGACTCGCATGTAGGTCATTTAAAACTCCCGGTTAGTTCACCATTGTCTGTATACAGTAAACATTGAACCGACAACTGCTGTCTGAGTATTGTTCAATTACAACGTGCTTTGTTTTACGACAAAGAAATGTTTGAGTACTTTAGCTCCATATTAGCTTGTTTTAATTCCTTTAGAATTACAGTTTTCCTATGAAAAATGAACATAGGTACATAACATGTATTTAAATCGTAAATAGATGGATTTAGTATGCGTTATTGGGGTGGTCACCAAAAGAAGATAGAAAAACTAGCTGAAGCGGAGGTCTTGATTGACATAAATCTATCTATATAAACTAATAATTAAGGTGAGGAGTTTGTTAGTTTGAACGCGCATATCTCTGGAACGACTAATTCTTTTGTATTTGACAGCACAATTCTTGAGAAAGTCTGTAGGTTATTTAACATCAAGCTACGACTTTAAGGAGCCGATCCGAAAGAAAAATTAGTTATAAAGAACAAAAAATATATACCACCGATAAATACCACCTTTATTATATCTATCCATTATCTACGCAGGTCAAAAATAATAGTGCTTAGAGTTGAGAAGAACACGAGAAAACTTAAAATGCCAGACATTTGTGGAGGCTAAGAGGCTTTTATAGTTCTTTGTGCCATCCTCAACTTGATTGTTGCCTTATTAAGCCACTATCTCTTGAAGGAACGGGCTCAGTGCAGATCGTTGGTCGAGATATCATTATACTTTTGGTGCGCTCAGGAGCATTTTCCTGGGAATATTTCATTATCCGGTTCTTCATGCTCGCGGGCGAAGGTATTAAGAACACTGCGTTATATAAGCATAGCCCACAGCATTTTAGCAGCTTTAACTGCGAGGACCCAAGCTTAAGTTTCCTAAGAATGTAATTTCGCTCTTACTTATATTTTGGCTTTTAGATGTTGCCACTAAGAACTGTATTAGCTTTCGAACTTCCTTGTTTTTGTGTCAGCGTGAAGTTGCAGGACACTTCACCTGTGTTTGATGTATTTTTTTGTATCGGTATTTATTCTAAAACGTTTTTTCTTGCAATCCAATTAAAAATCTGCCAATGTGACGAGCTTGTAATTCTCCCTATCAATCATGTTGTACCAGTTGGTTATTTCAATTTCAAATCGAAAGAGTTGTTCAGATTTATAGGAGCGAGGCTGGAAAAATTAAAGAGAGCGAATTGTATTGCCAGTCTATTTCTGACGAATACCTAAAAGGTATGAGTAGAGTTGGGCTCAAGGGCTATTGTGAGTACTGGATACTTTATATCATCGCTCAAGAGTTTCTCAAGCCATCTCTGTAGTTTTAATCAAATTAAAACGTTCATATTTGAGTGGTGAACTGGCTTCTTTGTGAACTTGTTAACGGAGCGGTTAGCGTACTACGTTTTATCTTTTTTTATTAAGATAGTTTTTATAACTAAAAGCTCTTCTTGGTTCTTCTTTATAGCAGGTACTTTTGTTATTGAGAAGTTCTTTTACATAATTTTTTCATGCGTTTTCTCTATATTATTTTTGAAGTATTATAATAAATAGTTTTTACTTGTTATTCTTGGATGGATACACATTTGTGTTTTTTAGATTAATAAAGGGCACTTATCCATTAATATAGGAGTACATAACAATTAAGTTGCATCATAATGTACGAGTGCTCCGTTTGTTTTATGACAAAATGATGATAACAACAAGCGCAGGAGTTAAAATAGTGAAGTGCTCGGTCACAGCACACACGGGATACTGCAGGCCACAAACATTGACTAAACGTATACCTACGTAATCCAGTTATCAACATAGGATTACTTTCATATACCTACGCTTCAGTAAAAAAAAAACCTTGTTGTCCTCAAACCCATTATCTCAAGAGCCAGGCCTACGTAGACAATATCTATAATGTATCCACCGAGCATAAAATAAATAATATTTTGTAGGTGTGCTTTATAAAATTTCACTCAAGTATTTTCCGTGGAATTTTCAATGTTGTTTCAAGTGAGCTTTGAGCTACGGAAAAGGAGAAACCATTTCCGCCAGATCTGCATTAAATTGCATTTGAAAAGCTAATCAAACTATCCAGATTTAAAGTTAAAATTGAGGAAAGCATCAAGTTGGATTCAGAGAGTGAAATAATGAGACTGTCGACAAGTAATAATGAAAATAGTTGGGGGAAATGAGAAGGAATATTAAATGTAAGTACAGTTGTATTTTAAGAAACATTTGGAAGTATTACATCATTTTACGTCGTTTACGTCAGGTGCAGCATGTGGATTCTGTAAAAATCTCACCGTGAAGGCTTGAGTGGAGTGAGCTGTCAGTGTCATCCCGTCTTGGTCAAATCCCTAGCATCAGTGACACTGACAGCTCACTCCACGCTCACTTCACCTAAGTTTTCACAGTGAGATGGGAACAGAATAGTACTGCTGATGTTCCGATCGGAGAAATCTAGGTGTAGTAGGTCGGGTCCGCCTGCCGAAGCGGCTATCTACTTTATGTTGACAAATTGGAACATTGATACAAACCGATGGCACCCGAAGACTACTATTTTGCATAGAAATACCTCACCAACCTCCCGGGATCACAAAATATCGAAGTGTGTGACTTAGTTATTTGAATCAAACTGACAAATATTCAAAGAAATCATTGTCGAAGGAGCCTACGAAAATAGCTTTATCGCATTTTGAACTGATACAGTACTGCTTGGCAAATGAATCCCTTAACTGTAACTTTTGGCTGGATACCTTTACTTTCTCTACGTTCTTAGTAACGAGAAACCATCGCGCATTTTGTTATAGTGCTATAGTAAAAGGTATATGCGTACCTGTGTGTCTATTTGTCAGTGTTGTTTAACAAATCGTGAAAACAAGATCCACACATAAAATTCGATGTTTAGTTACATAAGAATAGAACAAGTACTTATTAGATTTACGTCTGATAAAAACGTTTACTAGGGTCTTACAATGATATCGACGATGTAAACCGGGTTACTTGGTACTTAATCGCAGGTAGTCAGCAATTCGTTGTTAAATTGCCGAGTAGTTAACTTTGTCATTAATTTTTCTGACGACAGCTATTCGAAGTTATGGCATATGATGTTTATGCCCTATTCTTCTAAAAGCTTTGAATGTTACAAGACTTAAAGGATCAAGTGCTCTGAATCGTTTGATAAATGTCTTTACGACGTAGAATAGGTACTTACCACCATTTTGTGGAAATCCGGATGCCTTTGTGAATGGGTGCTCGATAATGAGTTATGAAAGGATGAGTTAAAACACTCTCAGCCTGAGGGATTGATGAGGTATGTTCTTATTTATAGTGTGTGAGTAAATGTTTTGTCATTGTTATATTACAAAAAGGATTTTATTAGTTGGAAGTGCATAGTGGTTCGCCATCTTTGAAAAATAAATGAGATGAAAACATTTAAGTTTTGGAACAGTGTATTGTATTATCGGTTCAGTATTTTCTTGACTTTCCATTTCAAATGTTTAAGGTGTTACAAAACGCAATTTTACAAGAAACCCTAACGACGTCGCAGATTTTAGGTTCGGTCATAAATCCTTTGAACGTTACCGTGCGACGGAAACGAATTTTGACGTTAAGGTTTGAATTACATTACGTAGGAAAATGAACAATAAAAGTACTTGCAAAATAGGTTTTTGCACGGAGACGCTGATTTATTATTGTAGTAAATTTTTGGCAACACTTTATTAGGGCATTTTTTTTTTTTAACCTAAAACCATTTGCTAACGTTATACGTCAGTGGATGATCAGTCGAGCGAAGTTTTAGTTATAGGACTTATAATGCGGCTTTCGTTCATTATATTATTTTACAAAGCGTACTTATTTTAAAATCATTACATAACCTTTTCTAAACCACACAACACTATTCTCATTACTTTTTAATCATGAAGAATAATAAAAATCCAAAGTTTCAATCGTCGCCGCTACAATAAACGTAAACTGAATCGTAAAATCAAAGAAGTAGAAATGTACGCACAATATTGAATGCGACTCAATAATAGAGATGGGCATCAAGTCGGCATGAGAAATTCTCTGTAGAGTCGGGCTTCGCAACAAATTGCTCAGGCTATATAAAAACAGAAAGATCAAGAATAAAATGTTTCCCGCGTTTATCGCGACTTGCCTCTGACGACGCGACCTAAGGCTGCCAGCACATTTAACGGATTGACTTTTGATTAACTATGTTTAACAAAGTTTGATTAGAATATCTTCGTGATCTTTTATACAGTTTTAATTACCGCTTAACTGTATAATTTGTGAATTGGCATGGGGTACCCTACTTTACAGCGTCGTGGGAAATTCCGGACGGCGAGCAATAGGGTAACTCGCCGTCCGGTTAGGTCGGGGTCCGATAGGGCCGATGCCTGCCATGGTCGCGGGCTGTTCGAAAGAGATACCGTGGGCCTGGCACAGGCAACTGAAGCAACACGGGTGGGTTTTAGTCCGTAAAAGTCTGACACACCCTCCCGCTCCACCCAGATCGGGAGAAGTCATTTGATGACTTCCCACCCAAAAAAAACCTACATACAAACTCACAAATAGATATAGATAGAATCTTTAATAAAAATATGGATGAAAAAAAAATTGCAGTTTTTGTTATTTTTTATTTATTTAACCATTTATGTAAATACGTCATAACAGACAAGAAGAAAATAACAGAAAAATAAGTACAAAGGTGATGCGTATTTCTAAAGAAATCTCTTCCAGCATACCAGCGACGTTATGTTTTCATAAGAGAGTACATTATTCTGCATCGTGCTCGTTACATCTTCGCCTCACGTACCTATATAAATGTAACCGTAGGCAGAAGCCAGGACCAAAAGCAATTCCATACTTACCTTTCCCAAGTGACCCACGTTCCTGTTGACATATACTTTTTAATCTATCAAAATACCAACAAAATACCTTCAATAATCTCAGCAAAATACCAACTTGCCGCGCTCAACTCAGTGGAACGCAGAGCTAAGAGGCTGATAGGCGACGTAAAACTTGATGGATGCCAAGCTTCAAAGCTTAGCTCATCGCCGCAAGGTTGCCTGCTTGTCGGTCTAGAGATCAGTCGATATAGACTGTATTTTGGTGAATGTGCGCAAGAACTCCACAACCTCATCCCACCTGCCCCCTTCTACCATCGGACATCTAGACGTACTGCTCATCCACACTTAGTTGCCATTCCACCAATTCGCACTAAGCGCTTCCAAACATCCTTCATAATGCGCACGGCAAAAGAGTGGAACTCACTACCTGCGCCTGTGTTCCCGAACGCATTCCACCCGAATCTCTTAAAAGTTTAGAGTGAACAGGCTTCTTCTGGGTAAGCTCACTTCATCGTAGACTTTGTCTCTGTCACTTCTGACCTAGACTAGAGTCAAGAGCAAACCCATCTCAAATAAAATAAATAAATACCGGTTTATTTATCTTGCAATGCGATGTAGGCTTACCGCAGACGTGTGTCATGACAGCGGCTTCAACTTATTACTCTCTTGCTGCCGTTTTATAAATAACTTAAAGTATTTGTATGAAGTAGTTCTAAAGTCGTCTTTTTTGTCACGTTGAGTTATATTTCATCAAGATCACACATTATATTTGACTGAGACACTACGGGTCTCCCAATAAATTCAGTCTTCAAGAAATTGTTCGTCAGGCAGGTTTTGGATAAAGGTACCTTTATCCAAATATTTTTCCCAGAGGCCAGAATAACCTGAAACCTACAAATTAATAGAGCAAACAAACATGTAAACATGTTTGTTTGCTCTATTAATTTGTAGGTTTCTGAACAGTGCGTCATAAAAACAAGTGACAGTACCCACGGACCCATGCAACAAGTAGTCGTTCAACCAATAGCAACGAAATATTGACCGACCAGTACGTCTACAGTCGCCTGCGGTCCTACTGGAATGCAAAAATTATACAAATTACTACTCTGTGGTACACATAAACGTACATTGTTATCATCGTTGCGTCGCTCGTTCCGATACTTTGCACTTTTACTCATGTCTTTTCGTAGGAGTTACAGTAAAATTATCATATAAATGTCATGGGTGACTACTAGAATCTAATGTTACTACGACTGGGTAAATGTATAGATGTATTTTTATCGATGTTACTCTCATTTCATCGTTTATTCCAGACATTTACATTAGAGCAACAAATCCGTTTGTTTAAAAGAAAACAATGGAATCTTTTCTTCATCGCTACTATCCTCTTTCTTTTATATTCAAATTTCAAATCTTCATCATTATAAGATTTTAGTTTAATTTGGCAATTTCAATTTATTTCCGTTATAAATAGTTAGAAAGGTTATATACTCACATTATAAACTTATATTTTATGATGAAAATATTATCTTTAGGAAAAGAAACGAAGGAATAAATGGTATTGTTTAAGACACCTATAAATTAAGCTCATAGTAAACTTCAAATGGCCTTAAGAAATAATCAAAAGTTTACATATAAATAGCCATTGAGGGCCTTATCTCGCAAATCATACTGTTCAACGTTTAAGTAGTCGCTCGAGCTATTAATCTCACCGCTGCACAGTCATCAGGATCCAATCAATCCTGCTCAGACTTATTTCTAACGCAATGGACTCACTAATTTTACCTTTCTTCTGTTCTGGGCATAACATAGCTTTAGAGTTTGTTTTTAGCCTTTACGAACTTTATGGATTTGATTTATGAGATACTTACTTATGCCCACGGCTTCGTCTGCTTTGATGTCAGATATTATATAGTTAATTATTTTTATCAAAATGAGTGTTTGTATTTTTTTACTATGAAAATCTTCCTTTTTTTTCAAGACGGTTAAATATTTCTCCGGTATAATAAGGATGTGTGATATGTTGTATGGATGATCGTACAAAAAAATGGTCGTGCAACAAATACTGTTTAAAATTAACACTTTATTGGTCATCGATAGCTTCATTCACTAATTAAACTTCAATCAAATGAATTGTTTTGTACGAATTTAAAGTGTAAACGCGGTGTAGACAGACAGTTTATAAAGGTGACTTGCTCAGATTTATGAAACCAATTTGAAAGTACGGGCACTTCTGTAAATGACTAAATAAAATTAAACGAATAATTTTCTCATTAATATAAGTTTAGAAATATTTAGGTACAAAATCTCAAGAAATATTCTAAATATTATGTCTTTGAATTTCAAACTGGCAACTACTTTAAACGTTCGACCTGATTGAAAAATTAAGCTAAATAATCTAAATAGAATAATGGATGCTCTTGTGAAGTTTTTTGACTTATTAACTTTGCATAACATTGAGGGATTTTGTGATCACTGAACTAATGCATTGACATGAAATAATCACATTAAAATAACTTTTACTTGAAGATAAAATGTTGGCTTCTGTGAATCTATGTAGTGATATCGCTTACTTGGCTTTAGTGGAAACCACTCCATCACCGCATCGTAGCGGTGGCGTAGCGGCGTAGCACCGTAGCAGCCCACTGCGAACTTTAAAGCTACGACTTCAGTGGTTTAATTTAAAATTAGTCCTTACCTATGAAGTTGCCATTTTACACTACCTGCCATTTGAAACGTAATTAATTCATTCTCAATTCAAATTAATTTAATTAAAAAATTATGGAATTCTATTTTCTAATTCAGTAATTTGTTTATTGATTAGTGTTATGTTTTCACTACATTTGTATCTTTTTCATCAATATGGTCACGATAAAATATGAGCAATTATGGAATACGAGATCCTTCGCGGTAGTAATGCCATACAAACGGCTCGCAACATTAATAACGTGTACGGAGTACTACAAACGAACGCACGGCTCGTTATTGGTTAATCGCTCGTCCCCGCAGCTCCTACACAACAACGCTCGACCTCATACGGCACAACAGACGGTCTCTAAGCTACAAGAGCTAGGGTTGGAAGTTTTGCGTCATCCACCGTACTCACCAGACCTTGCGCGAACAGACTTCTTCTTTTACCAACATTTTGGACAACTTCTTGTTAGGGAAAAATTCAATACCCGAGAGGCAGTACAAAATGACTTTGAATAGTTTGTTGACTCCCGTACACCTGGCGTTGAAAAATTACCCCTGGGCTGGCAGAGATGCATCGATGTCGGGTGCATATTTGGATTGATAGTTTTTTTATTTATTTATAAAAATGACTTTAACTTTCTGTATACTAAACGGCAATTTCATAGGTAAAGACCTATTATATCTTTATATTTTCTTTTATGTAACCGACGTTATTGTGCAATATCTGAATGGTACATATTTTAAAAAGTCAGGACTATGTTTTTTAAGCCGGGGACCAAGTACCATCTTGATGTGCCTCCCATACGGCTAAGCGGTGTTCCTCTTGAACGAGTTGAACAATTTAAATTCCTGGGTCACTTGGTTACCACTGGCCTTAAAGACACTGATGATATTGACAGGGAACGGAGAACTTTATCCGTACGCGCGAATTTGATAGCCCGCAGGTTTGCACGGTGTACTGCAGACGTAAAGGTGACGCTCTTTAGAGCATTCTGTACCTCCTTCTACACATGCAGCTTGTGGGAGAAATATTCGCAAGCGTCGTATGGAGCCCTTCGTGTCCAATTCAATAACGCGTTTGGAAAACTGATGGGGTTGCCATGGCGTTGCAGTGCGTCAGGGATGTTTGCGGCGGCGCGTGTAGATTGTTTTTACACCATAATGCGCAAGCGCTCAGCTTCGTGAGTGGCTCGAGTCATGGCCATGCCCCAACAGGGTTCTAAAAATGATTGCTGACAGGATGTACTGTCCATATATGGTTCACTGCTGTCAGTTACATGTGTCACCGTATCGTGTTGTTTACTAACACTTAGTTTTTAAGGACAATGTTAGTAACCCTATATTAGTCTCCGCTCGAAATAAAAAAAAAATATTTGAATTTACCTGTACAAAAGAGTGAATTATTCCACTTTTTAATACCGACGTTCATTGATCCCTATCGTTTTGAAATAGGTAGCTCCATTTCACGGTATTTTACTTCACCAACAAATGGAGTGGAATAATAAAACCTCATTTATCAATTCTGATGAATTGTATTCCAAATTATGAATACAGATTGTAAATATAAAGGTAAATATTCATGTTGTGGATTAAAACTCGAGTCATATGTTTTCTTTTTTTCCTTAAATGTGCTATTTGGGTCTTTGCCACGACTTCACAAACTGTAGGCTAATTCACGTAACTAAAGAAGTTCAGAACCATGTTTTGTTGCAAGAAATATGTAACCGGGAACTAAATGGACGAGGAAAAATGTTAAATGAATGTAATGATTAATTTTCCAAAAATCTTACGTCTTCCTTTTGCATTTTATATTATGTTGATCATCACATTAATGAAACAAAATATGAGGAAAGAGGTTTATGTACCTACCTTTATGCGTATAAAGTACCTTCATATTATGATGTCTTCGTTTTCATTTATTTTAGATTGCGCAAAATAAATGTTAATATCATCCATGGTATGGAATGGAATGGGTATGGAATAAATGCAATACGAGAATGTGATTACAATAAAAGAAACCGGTTTAATATGTAAATTGATTCCATTCAGACGAAACCTCATGTTCGAAACATGAGAATATTATGTTGGCTTGTTTGTTAAGAATGTTCTATTAATAATCGCTTTGCTTTTCGTGTTTCTGGTTTTTGCGATACTAAATTACATTTCATCACAATCTTAGTGTTACAGTAAACAATAATAAATAGATCTAGGTCTGGTCTTCAGTAGTGGTATTACAATTACTAATGTTTTCTAAGTACTGTATAAAAGAAAATAAACATACAACATTTTATTTTAAAACCATTCATTCTAAGATCAAAGAAGTAGTAGATTACTTCCTTGATCTTAGAAAAAAGCATATCACGGCTTAACTTCAACCTTTTCCGATCAGCATTACAAGCTAAGTTTATATTATCGATCCCGGTAACAAGAACGGTTCCTGAAAGGTCTCTCTTTAACTTCATTATAATTTTTCAGTTAGCACCGGTTAATCCGACCCTAACAATGCCAATAGTTGAGACTTTACCTTAGAGGGCACTTTATTATAGACTCCGGACTCGTTAAGACATATTAAATAAATTGCTCGGGGGTGATTAATTGAGTCTTAATTACGATATCGTTTAGCACCATTTCTGTTCATTACGCAAAACAAAGGTACCTAAAATTAACAATTAATTTGAAATTGGTTAACAATTATGTGTAATCCCGGAGTTAGTTATGAATTGTTTTGTGTCGGTACACATTGTTGTAACATAATATATGATACAGATTAATTAGTGTTCATTTGTTCAGCTAGATTTGATGGTTTGTTATGCAATTAAATGTGAACACAAGGGCCAAATACTGTTTATTTAAAGTTCGTTACGAGTAGTTTTAGGTGTAATTAAAACACTGTAGAGAAGAGAAGAGGTAATCCTACCTAGATACTTCCAAAATATAATTCTATAAATGTAACGTAAACATTGGAATACTTTAATATTCATACCTTAAAAGGCCATCCGTATATGATCCGTATAATACCGGAACGAAAATATTTGGGTCCTGTAGGTGCATACCTAACCCAACCACCACACAGTCCGGGACAAATAGTTTCAGAACAACTTCTTGAATATTTACTAAAATAGTTTTCAAGTCCCTTTTACTAACAAATTAATTTACAAAATGTATATTAATTAATTCAAATTATTACAAAACTGAAAGCTTCTGAATTTACAGTCAATAAAGCCGAGTCGAGTATTTCAGTATGGTCCTCTATTAACTAGCATGGTCTCATAGGTATGCATTAAGAAATATATACAAGCTCAATGATGTGATAAATAGAAACCACATATAGATGCCAGTTTCAAGAACAAACTTAACGTTTTAGTTGAAAATATGTTCTCCAATACATCACGGTCAATATTCTCCAAAGGCATAAGTAAAAAAAAACTTCTTTATTTGCCAAATAAACATAGCAACCTGGCACAACTTAAGTTAGTAACAGATAAGCAGTAAAGGTAGGTAACATTTTTGTGAGGTATGTATCGGTACTTATTATGGTTGTTAGCACGGAACTGATTCACCCTGATCCCCGTAAACTGTATTACGGTGGAGCAAAGTTTGTCAATGTTTTATCATATTATTTTGCATTTTGCAATCAACCATTGGTTTTAGATTTTTTCCTTCACTGTGTGCTGTGTGAGTGTGTGATTCTAGGTCAACGGGTAGTACTTACGGGAGTATCAATAATATCAATATTAGGGTTCCGTAGCCAAATGGCAAAAAACGGAACCCTTACGGATTCGTCATGTCTGTCTGTCTGTCCGTCCGTATGTCACAGCCACTATTTTCCGGAACTATAAGAACTGTACTGTTGAAACTTGGTAAGTAGATGTATTCTGTGAACCGCGTTAAGATTTTCACACAAAAATAAAAATAAAATTTAATTATGGGGGTTTCCCCATAAAAAACATCAAACCCATACGTGTGGGATACACTTCCCAAGTGGTAAAATGTGTCCCCCCCAACTGTAACTTCTAAAATAAGAGAATGATAAAACTAACAAAAATAAATAATGTACATTATCATGCAAACTTTCACCGAAAATTGGTTCCAACGAGATCTAGTAAGTAGTTTTTTTTTTAATTCGTCATAAATCGTAAACCGCAATTAAAAAAAAAAAACACTTTTATTATAATATCGATCAAAGTAACAACGAACTACAAAACTTTCATATTATGTTACTTGCTGCTACGGAACCCATCATGGGCGAGTCCGACTCGCACTTGACCCCTTTTTTTTATTGCGTGGACCTAGAAGCTTGATTTTGTACAGCGCCAAGGGACCATAGACCTTCGTATTTGGGATTAATTTCAAAGTGTATTGACAAACAGACAAACGGTTGGGCGGACGGACAACAAAGTGATCCTAATAAGGGTTTCGTTTTTTCCTTTTGAAGTACGGAACCGTAAAAACGATCCTTCACACTGCTCTCATCTTCAGGCAGAAATCTTGCAAATACCTACTTGTAGTTTCCCCCGAGAACTTAGTCAACTCAGCTTGTCAAATACATACTCTCTTTTTAAATAAATACGAAGCGTATTAAGAACAAATTGATTCCGCAGCTTCCTGCCCCACTTCCCGGAGTTTACACTCAACTATAATTACGCGCAGCTTCACTTACGGGACCGTTCTCATTACAAAGTTCAATCGGCTATTCGAAACTACAGAATGGAATCTGCCCTGTGCGAAAAAGGCGTTGGGTAACCGACCTAAGCTGCTGAATCTGCCTTCAACACGTAATACGTATAAATGTTTGAATATTTTAACAGGATAAAAGGGTTGGCGGTGATTAAAAAAGTATTATTGAGTTTTTTATGTAAGCTGCAAGATTTAGGATAAGCCTCGTAGATCAAGAGGCATTGATTTATTGTTAGTAACGTACACGTGGTCAAGCATTAGTTTGGTGACTGTTTTATACTAAACCAACATTTTTTTTTGATTTCTGAAATATTGAAATCAAATAGAACACAAAACCAAGCCCGACTTCTTACAGAATTACTACCCGTATTGAGGCTCCCGCAAAACGGCGGGACGCCACAACGCAACACAAAGGCACCGCTCGTCGCGCTACAGGCGCTGCCTTTGTGTCGCGCTGTGGCATCGCGCCAGTATGCACAAGACTTTAGGAAAACAATCGAAACCAGTTTTAGACCATTGAAAATCTCAAAAAAAAAAACAATTGATGGATGGACAACAATGGATAATCTGTGTATGAGAATGATTTTAATAACTGAAATATTTGCTTGATGGATTAATTACTTTTTTTTTGACCATGGGTTTGTTAGTGTTAATAATAATTAACTGTTTGTTAATTTTACTACGAAGGTTTTATTTTTTCATTTTAGTTCATTCATCATTTGTGATTTCAAGTTACACTTTAAGAAGATAATGCAACTAACTCTGCATACGTAAGCGGGCACGCCCTTTTCCTGCAGGCTTTTATTTAGGTATTTTGTTCTGTTTACGTTTTTTTTTTCGGTTTGAGTATATTTTCAATGTTTTTGTTGGCATATTTATTAATTTAATTTAATGTTTTGTGTTTCGTTATGTTAATTACTCACGAATTGAATCCCGCTCTTTTAACTGAACAGACAGCTGCTGGGGACTATGTTGCGCCACTTCTTCTGCCCAGCTAAAGCACTTGAAACTGATGAATGGCGGGCGCTTTGGGGTACTGTCTGAGGACGTCATTTTGACGTTCAAAAAGTGCTGATTCTCAGCCAAGTTTGAATAAATGACTTTTGATTTTGATTTTACTTCTCTCTGTCTTTATTCCAATAGAACATTAATATGAATTTGCTAAAATAGGAACATTAAAAAATGTGTTCTACTACGAAGAAGTCATCAAAATATTCAGCCACGTCACTGTTTACGGAAAACGTTACCCAGAAAGTAATAAAAAGCGAATAAAAGCTGGGTAGTGTTGTCACTTTGTTTTTTTTTTTTTTGGGAATGGCATCTCGCAGGTCAACCTATGAGGTTGTCGTCTGCTTAGACGGACTTGCCTGTGGTTGCCCTAATAAATTAAGGCCTCCAGCCAGGACTTAAACTTATGTACTAACTTAAAAACTAAGCGACTACACGCTTAGGGCACCCCCTGTGGGGTACGAACCTCGGCTTAGGGCGTCGCTGGAAGAGGGTAGCAAGGGACTAGCTGGATCAGGATTGATATTATTTAGGGACGAATTTAAAGCGACAGGCTCAGCGGCGCGGGCTGGCTCGAGCAAGGGTCGGGAGGGGTGTTGTCACTTTGGATGGCATTGCTGATTTTATATCCGAAAAACGGCCCAGCCGTTGGTTACTTAAAAAAAATCAGCTAATGAAGAAGTTATAAGAATTAATTTGAAAGTTTTTAGCAAGATCAAACCAGAGAGGAGTGTCCATTGTTTAATTATGTACCAAAACCAGACAAGTACCTACTTAAACTGAGCAAGAGTTCACATTCAAGATCGTTTAATTAACTAAACTTGGCACATTACTCATATTGCTTCATTTACTTTATGTACATAACATGTGCGTGTTTATGTATACGAGAATACAACAATAAGCGTGGGCAACCAATGATATTTCACTTTGATATCAATCCATTTATCAAGTGAGTACAAATCCATTTTCAATTGAATCTAAAGATACTTATGATATATTGATCGGAATACAACAGAAAATAATAATGTATGAGTACTCGTATTTTCGACGATTTTCAATCAGTGCTACGAGATTAGTTGTTATTGCTACAAATGCGTAGCCTCTTTCGAGAATGCTACGAGTTTCCCTACGAAGCTTCAAACATTGAATACGGTCTTTTTTTTTTGGGTGGGAAATCATCAAATGACTTCTCCCGCTTTGGGTGGAGCGGGAGGGTGTGTCAGACTTTTACTGACTAAAACCCACCCGTGTTCCTTCAGTTGCCTGAGCCAGGGCCACGGTTTTCTCTTTAGAATTACCCGCGACCCTGAGGCGTCGGCCCTATCGGACCCCGTCACTTTGTGCTGACATCTCTTTGAGGCGCGCGTAGAACACGACGCGCCGTCGACCCGGGCCTGGTCCTTACCGGACGGCGACCTACCCATTGCTCGCCGTCCGCAAGCCCGCGTTTACGGTGGCCGGGAATCTGCAGGCGACTCCCGACGCCCAGGACGTCTCCTGCGGCAGCTAGTGGGGGCGTGAGAGCGCAAGGCTCTCTCCCTCACGCGCTCCGCCTCCTCCTTCGCGAGCATTACTGCTTCGCAGAAGGAGGTGACGGCTTTCCATTCCCTCTCGCTCCGTACCATGGCGTCGCGAGAGATCGTCGCCGCCGATCGCCTCCGCGAGGACACTGCGGTGCTCCGCCCAAGCTGGGCATACCTCCACCGTATGCTCCACCGTGTCCTCCGGGCGATCCACACAATGGTGACACCCGGGCGTTTCCTCCCGCCTTATGCGAAACAGGAACCTCCCGAAACAACCGTGTTCGGTGAGGACCTGTGTCAGGCGGAAGGTGAGGACGCCGTGGTGCCTCACCAACCACTCCTCAAAGAAGGGGACTTACCGCCGCTATTGTGGCGTGCCCATTGACTACGGTCTACGACGGGCATTTTGTAATGCTTATATTTTGTAAGATTGTTTGTTTTGTTGTTTATATTTCATAAAGAAATCAACTTAGATGTTCTCGTTTTACTTAGACGATAAAAAAATAATGTGTTAAATCTGTTTCTAATTTAAAAAAAAACTTCTTCCAAAAGCACCGTGTCCCATTTCGATTTACGTGTGCACAAATATACATACGTACTCGTATAAACGCAACTTGTTTTGTGATCGAATTACACATAATTGCAATTACGGTACCGTTTCCAAATGAACGTTTCAACGTGCAAGTGAATTATCGCGTCTGAAAAACCCTCTTCGCGAGTGACACAGTAACACACTTCACAATTAATTCTGCTTTTAACAAAGGATTACATTGTAACATAATACCCTTGTTCCATTTATGACGATGTTTTCTATGAAACAGTTTAATGATAACGCAATGTTTAATTAATTATTGCCACGTGCTGCCTCCTTGGTCTAGTGTTCGTAAGCGCTACTGCTAAGCATGTGGTCCTGAATTCGATTCGCAGGTCAACAAAGTGTTATCTGGACTTTCTCAGTAGCAGCCCGGAGTCAGGATTTGTGCCCTGTTGAGTATCAATAGGCTCGCCCCTATTATATGGGACTTAAACTTATCTGGCGAAAGGTGACAGTACTATAGGTACACGTCTGCCAAATCCTTTGGGAATAAGGCGTGATGTTATGATCCCCGAAGGAGTAGCCGAAGTATACTTATAAATTCCTGACGGAAACCCCCAATAACAAATTGTTCGACCTGTGAATCGAACACAGGACCGACACAATTAATTTGTCTGAAGTTTAGTTATAATAAAGGGGTTAGTAATTAAACTGCTGTGACCCTTATCAGACTTATGAAGTGATGTCGTCTTGTATAAGCGGGTTACTTTGTCACTGTTTTATCTAGGAATATATATCGTCCATAGTTTATCATTTTGGTTGTGGTTCATCAAATAATTGTTCTGTGAGTAGATCGTCCGTTTGTTTAGTTACAAAGCTAATTACGATTTCAGCGAATGAACCTCATAATTATGATGCTTTAATAGTTTAAGGAACTACTCGTAGTTAACATAAAATGCGTATTCTTTCAATTCTTTGAGAACGAAATATCGAACGAATGAACGATAATATTACTAGCTGTTGCCCGTGGCTTGAAAAAGCCTATATATCCTTATCCAGGTCATGGTATATCCGTGTGCCAAATTTCATCCAAATCCATTCGGCCGTTTTGGCGTGAAAGCGTAACAAACAAACTCACTTTCGCATTTATAATATTAAGTTTACACTTAAGTAAACCATTCGTATTAAGTACCTACCTATCTAACGCAATTCTGTCGTAACTCTACACAATTTTATGAACTTGACATCAATCAGTGTTTCAACAAAAATTAATATCCCTGCTCATACACACACCTACATATGCAAATCTTACCTAAGGTTTTACACTTTTGATAAATGATAAATGATTTTATTTCTGTGAGTAGGTTTGTACAAACACTTTTACACGTCAATCATATGTTAAAAACTAGATGAGGTCGGCGTTTTCTATCTGACTACTCTGAGAAGAAAGGCCAAAACAAACTCAGAGGTCAAAGAGAGGGAAAGAAGGAGAGGGGGAGAGAGGGCTCTTTTAAATTCCCGACATAATCTTGGTCAGGTCATGTGAAGACCATGTAGATTCGTGTCTGAAATGGTCTTTTGAGGAAAGAACCACACAGAATGAGTGGACCTGTCCAGTCAGTGCACGCATTTGTCAGTAGTCAAACAGCTCAACACATAACTTAGGAGCTCAACGGTTCGACGAACATTACCAAAGAAAGGACATTTGGGTAGGCCGCATAAATTACTCAAACTGCCAGACAATGATTAAACTAACATTAAAAAAAACTTTGGAAAGAAAAACAATTACACATTGTCTTCACATTCAAAATAATTAAAATATTATAATACTATACAAAGTAAATTTTCACGTCATTGTATATATAAAATCCATCCATGTCAAAGTGGATATAAAAATCCGAAAATAATCTTGGTCAGATCTTATGAGGACCATTTAGACTGGTGTCTGAAATGGTCTTTTGAGGAAAGAACCACACTGATTTGAGTGGACCTGTCCAGTCAGTGCAAGCATTTGTCAATCATCATGCAGCTCAACTCAGAACTAAGGAGCTCAACGTTTCAACAAATACAAAAGAAACGAACAATACAAAAGAAAGGACATTTGGGTAGGCCGCATAAATTACTCAAACTGCCAGACCATCATAAAAACTAACTGAAAAAGAAAAACACAATGACCCACATAGCCCTCACATTCACAAAAACATTATGTTATAGAAAGAAAAGTAAGTAATTACTTCTTACAAGCAAAGAGCAACTTCTTAGTCTAACTACCCTACTCTTCGGCCGAACGACCACAACATTCCGCCTGTAATCAAGGCACAACACGTCAGCTAAATAATTGTGCTGATTCATTGAATTCAAACTTGAGGTAATTAATCAAACACAAGGAAAAAAGGTATACTCGTAGTATACCTGCCTGTTCACCTCTCAAGGTTGCACTTAAGATCTTTTAGTAATATGTCTCACGGTAATGTGCGCCGGAAAGTCAAAAGCAATAGTCATTTATAACGTAACATTGTAACCTAGTTAACGTCACATAGATAAGGCACAATCTTATAATAGCATTGTGCGTACAACCCGCGTATACATACGTAATTTGGTAGACAAAAGAGCTCACATTTCACATATGACTTCAGGCAGATTAGTCACCGACATAAATAATCAAGGGGTTTGCCACACAAGGGGATGAAGCACCCAAGTTAAGTCAAGGGATCAAACACGACGAGAAAATATTATGAATGTTTCCTTCCTTTACTTTTTCTTTTGAATCCCGTTCTTATCAACACTGTTTTATTTTAACACGAACGAAAAACAAAAAAAAAAACATTTTAATGCTGGCGAATGAATAATTCCACATTCAAATAAATATGAGTTGGTATATTACAACAGTTGCATTCATACGATGCGGCTCATGCACGTAACAGAACGCTTGAATGCCCGTGAATGTGATGAGCAACAAAACGAGGAAAAGTACGGGTTGAACTGATACGAGAAAAAAAATGCGACTGAATAAAGTTACGTGTATCGCAAGTGGCTCAGCGGGCTGTGGGCTTACCAATGGCTTCTATTCTTTTACAAAAAATACAGATAAATGCAACATAATTCTACAAATGTTTTTTCTTGAGCTTGTAAACCTATCCAGGTTGATCTAGTATCTGTTCTTAGCTTTTAAGTTTCGATCATGATAAATGCAGAACTGTTTAACAAAGCTGATTTTATATACGAGGGTCCCAAGGGATTACATTATTCGATATGTTCATTACGGAATAGACTTTTAAGTATCTCCATCAGGCCACATTAACGGATGGTAACTTTCAAGCTTGGCATTCTTTTACTCCGACAAAGTTCAGTAAGCTCATTTGGTAAATATTCTTCCCTTGCGTGATAGCACACGTTTTATATTTATTGGAATTGTCTCTCAGGAATAATATACATATTTCTCTTCTAATGTACCTCCTGGTGATGAAGTTAAAAATGTAGCGAAACATTACCACATGACTAATTGACGTTCAAGACGAGACCAAAATTGCTGTACCGACTTATAAAATATAGAGGCGTCGGCGCGTCACTTAAAATTAATTTTAATTTTAGTAGGTCCCAGTTTAATTAGAGACTAAAATCGGATCATGGAAATCATAATATATGTAGATAGAAGAAAGAAAAAAAAACCTATAAAATTGTTACTTGTAACAGGACAAACAACAACTTGATAACATTTTACTATGACTGTTATATCTTTGAATGTTCACCACGTACGTTACGTTAGAGTACGTTCACGAAAGCGTGCAAACGAACTTATCATAAATTCAATTGTTTATGAGATACCATTATGAATTCCGTTCAACGATGTACAGGAAATGTTTGAAAAGTGACATCTTTCTTTCTTTTCTAAGTGAGTGGGAAACATGCGACGCTTGACACGTATGAACATGGCAGAAATAAAGTACCTACTTTAACCAATTTTACTGCTCCTTTGAGAAAGAGTGAAACAATGTATCAAATCCAAGACCAGCCAGGTATAATATTCATCATACAAGGGGAATTATCATAGTCATGTTTATGTAATAGATCAGAACACAAGGTGGACCGTGATTTCATGAAACTTACATGTTTGCTTCTGTTACTAAGTAAATATCGTCTAGGTGTCTAGTCTTTATGCTAATTATACGAGCCTGTAAACAGGACTGGCAAAATTCTTGGAACCCGTTTACCTGACAAATAATAGGCACATGTACAGGATTTCTCAAATCTGCTAATCAAATTATGAAACAAGTTATGTGAAGAAAAAGCCTTAGTTTCTTTGACTCATATGCATATTGTGGTGTCATAGAGGAGAGAGAATGCCACCTTTAGTAATGTTCCATTTCGTAGATTTGTTGTGTTGATTTCTTGACAGCTATTAAACGTGTATTTTGTTTTCGCTTGTTCCCTCGCATTTATTGCGTTAGAACATATTTTTTTAATCTACTTGTGAAAGACTTTTTGTCAGAAATAAAAACCAAAATCGATAATCTCTAATAAAATGTTATTACAGTTTTATTTCTTGGTGTAATGTCTAACAGCATAGATGAGGTTTAGATTATTGATGCATGTCTTAATGTTTGATGGGTTAAGATAAATAAAGATGACAACGGTCTTGCATGACAGCCTAAATTTATACAGGCTAGACTAAACTGGGGATTTAGGTAATATTTGACACTTATGTCATGTTAACATGAACTAGTTTAATAATATCGATAAGATACATAACGCCCCCTTTCCATTGATTTATATTTTACCATCTACCCTTTCGTGTAATAATAATGAGGTTTGCTAAACGGCCCTTTAGTTGTTAGTGGGTCGCGGCTGGGTTACTGCTAACTATGCGTTATTAAGCCCTTAACAAACTGCAAAACAATTTGCGGAGTGAATAAAGCCCGGTGGCCTCATAAGAATTTGACGTGGCACTTCGTTTCGTGGTGACGTATATAGATTTTCCAGACGACTTTTAAGTAGAAAGGGTTTGATGAAATGGTGAAGGTACTTCAAAAACTTTAAGTAGTTGTGTTAGTAATCATGATATCTCAACCAAGTACCTACTTCTCACCGACATAATTTTTCTAGGAATAATAGACTAAATACCTCATTCTTTCATTAGCACTCCAACGTGGAATCTCAGAGCTATTCAGTCACTGTAACGTAAACAAAGCCCAGAATTAGTCAATATGACACGAATTTAGTATAATTCAATAATTAGTGCTGTAATATCTCGATATCGGGATTATCTTCTGCCCATTTAGTTCAACAATCACGTACCGCCCTAGCGGCCTGTCTGACTTCACGTGGAACACGTACGTCATCCAATAATTCCAATAATTATCACATAATTATGTTAAGGTCCAACCTGTAATTGTATTATTATAGTCTACAGTTTATATTGTGTGGCTAACCACCGAATATTGTATAGTAATTGACTATTGATTAATTGAAACAATAGTTGTCGGTGACAACGGTAAAGAGGTTGTATGGACCTCCTTTCGGGACTTGTAGGGGTTGGGTCACGAATCGAACCATTACATATAGGCTAGGCCTTTCCTAAATTAAGACTAAAATAATAAAGTCATTCTTGCGTTACCTCTGCTCAAATTTGAACTGGAACTAATAACGGTTACACTTAAATTTTTATATCATTATGTATTCGTGTATTTTGTTCAGTTTTATTCATTTTCTTTAGTACTGTTTCCATACAAACAGTAACGTTAACTTTTACTTTCCCCATTCAAAGTTTATCTAGTATTGTATTTGGTTGGACTCGATCAGTTTTATACTATGGAGCAAAATCAATTTCAGTGTTTAAAAGTTTTACGTGTACCTCGGCACTGAGGTAGATCACTTTGCAAACTGTTTACTTGTGAATATTTACATAAACAATCTAACTTTTTATCACCATCGATGCTGCATTGGTAAATCTTCAACATATATAGGTGTCCTACACATCTGGTAAAGTGTTTATTTAAGATAGATGATAGCTTGCCCCCTTTGTAAACATCTGCACTGCTCGCACGAGTGCTTAGCGCTCAAAGCCTAACAAAAAGAAAGAGATACTTACACTCTTTACAAAATATGTTCCATGGATATTATGAGTAAGCAGAAATAAAATATGTGTCTCGATATACGACCGTAAGACTTTCTGATGCATGTGGTTTACATATAATTTTTTCATTCAAATTGGACGGCAGATCATACATAACCAATGCCAGAAGTTTTATTACAGTGTATACATATCAACGAAACAACAACCATAATAAAATGACATTTATTAACTCGTTCAAATAATATTAATAACCAAACAAATTATCGGTGGGCGGAATAATTCGATCAACTAAATTGCGCTACGCTAGGTGTAATTCGGCGCGTCAATTACATTTGAAGTGTTGACCGGTTGGGATCGACCACCTAGCGTGGGACAAAGCTTTGTTCACTCAATCAGGACCCGTCCATCCGTACTTAAGCGTCGATCGCTTTCTCATTGGCACCTCGACGTGGACGTGCTCCTATTAATTTATAGATCATGTGACAGACGAAAATGCAAAGAAGGCCGAAGCATCCCAGGCATGCTTTGAATGGGCACGCCACAATAGCGGCGGTAAGTCCCCTCTTTGAGGAGTGGTTGGAGAGGCTCCACGGCGTCCTCACCTTCCGCCTGACACAGGTCCTCACCGGACACGGTTGTTTCGAGAGGTTCCTGTTTCGCATAAGGCGGGAGGAAACGCCCGGGTGTCACCATTGTGTGGATCGCCCGGAGGACACGGTGGAGCATACGGTGGAAGTCTGCCCAGCTTGGGCGGAGCACCGCAGTGTCCTCCCGGAGGCGATCGGCGGCGGCGATCTCTCGCGTCCGGCCCTGGTCCAGGCCATGGTACGGAGCGAGAGGGAATGGAAACCCGTCACCTCCTTCTGCGAAGCAGTAATGCTCGCGAAGCAGGAGATGGAGCGCGTGAGGGAGAGAGCCTGGCGCCCTCACGCCCCCACTAGCCGCCGCAGGAGACGCCCTGGGCGTCGGGAGTCACCTGCTAATTCCCGGCCGCCGTAGGCGCGGGCTTGCGGACGGCGAGCAACGGGTAGCTCGCCGTCCGGTAAGGACCAGGCCCGGGTCGACAGCGCGTCGTTTTCCACGCGCGCCTCAAAGAGATGTCAGCACAGTGACGGGGTCCGATAGGGCCGACGCCTTAGAGTCGCGGGTAATTCTAAAGAGAAAACCGTGGCCCTGGCACAGGCAACTGAAGGAACACGGGTGGGTTTTAGTCAGTAAAAGTCTGACACGCCCACCCAGCTCCACCCAGAGCGGGAGAAGTCATTTGATGATTTCCCAACCAAAAAAAAATAAAAAAAAGGCATGCTTTGAAGATTTTGGTTTTTGACAATGACGTTTGCAGTAGTAAAACGAAAGCTATACGCCTTCGTTTTACGTATATTTTGATTGTAACTAGACCTAAATAAAAGTAAATTTTGGTCCTAACATCATTTTATTGAAAATAAACTAGTGTCTCGAGGCACAGAGGCCATTTTCAAAGTTAAAAGCTTTTCACTTTATTCTACTTTTGGGCAATTTTTCTGAAATTCTCGATATAGTCTTTAGAAAATGTACCATAGCCAATTATGCTGCATTTCCAAAGAATTTTCCGAAGCTTCAGGCTAGGTATTCAAAAAAAAAAACTTATTTATAACTAGGAGTTATCTGTAACCTATCAATAGCTATCAATATATCTAGAATATGGCAATAGGCTCGCCGCCTATACCTCTGCCTAACTCTTCGGGGATTACTAGCGTCATGTTATGTGTAAATGATCTTTACTACCTGTTTGAATTATTTAGACCTACTTTTAGTAACGACGCATACAAAATAAAATATTCCAACTGTTCTACATCTTCTGTATATTTTAACAAGCTGTGTCGGTTGTTTCGTATGCCTTTACGTGTCGAAAACAGCTTTAGGTAGCACATGTAGGCAGTACTTACACCTGTTCCCATTTTGTAGTTCAATATACAAACAGATCTTTGATTTCTTTATCGTGATACTGGCAAGCTACGGCTTTAGCTATGAAAATGTTAAACCAACAAATTTAATACCTATAGATTTGAGTGCAATAATATGTTTAGAAAACCTTTTTTTTATTTTGTCGATATCCATCACGTCTGTGAAGTTTTACCAGCTAATTTAATATTATAAACCTGTTTAATGATTTCACCAGCAAGTTTAAATAATCTGTTTATCAGGAATCATTACAGAAGTTGACGTGAATAAATACGTATTCAGTTAAGAAAAGGTTAATCTTTTAATAATATGGGGCGAGCCTATTGTCATACATTGGGCAAAAAGAAATTCCACCTAGAAAAACCCAACAATACTTTGCCCGGCGCAGGAATCGAACCCAGAACCTCATGCTCAGCAGTAACCCTTGCAACCAATAGACGAGCGAGGCAGTTCTCTTTGGCAATTATCCGTGTAACATAGTTATAGGTTATACTTTCAAGTTACTAGTGTTTCAAAGATACTACGCTATGGCCTATGAACACGTGACATTTCGATGGCTTATGTCAACCACATAATTTTTTTGGCTTTTCTACTAGCGTCATCGCTAATCGAATGTTACGAATGTTAGTTTGTCTACAGTCTCTTGACCATAAATCACTTTTTATGCTCATTCCTAAAACCTGAAGATTGCGTAACTTACATAGCTAATATGTTCTTCAATCCTCAGAAATCATTTCAAAAATAATCCTGCGCAAACAATGTTACTGAAACAAAGAAACAAGTTTACCCAAGTCAAACTCTGCACCGACAAAGGTGCTATTTGCGGAGTTATGCTTTTACGAATAACCGTTACTGTTATCAAGTGATAATAACACTTTAGGCTGCATTTTCTTTGAAGATTTCGTTACGTTTAAAGGTATTTGTGACATTCGATAATCTTTTTAAAGACAAAAGCGATTTGCTTATAAAGAGAACTAGACCTGAGGGGCAATTCTCGTATTTTTAGGAACGTTTGCATTGTAATCTCAGTCACAACCTGTAAAAAATACCTCTAATTTTCGACATTAGTTCTTCGCCGAGATGAGACTGCGCCTATATTTTGAACGGAAATTGGCCATCACATCTTAGGAATCAAAGACGATTTAAACAATCAGCTGATAGAATTAGTAACATAAGTTCACATATCGTAACAATTCAAAGATAAATCTTTTCGCCACTTGTTAGACAAAATGAGAAAAATTTAAAAACGAAAATGCCAAAACTGTTACCCCTCCAAATACTTTTGAAATAAGACACAACAAAAAACATACGTAAGGCCTGCACACAAATACGACAAACATTGTACCTCGAAATGAAAATTTCTGGAGAGCTAACAAAACGTACACTTAGAAATAGGACATCAGATCCGCGAGCTAATCTAATAATCTTCATCTGGCTCCATTGATGCAACTCCTCATGCGCTTGACATTTCAATTTTTTCCGAATCTATGTATCGTCCTCATTCGAATTTCGAATGCTCCCTGGAAGTCCGAATTTGGGTCATGTCGATCATTTTCCTCTACACTGAATGCAACATGATATCGAATATTACATTACTAGTGACCAAATGGCACCTGTTAACCAGCCGGAAAATTATTTTTTTAATAATACTGTGTCATCAAAATTAATCTAAAGTAGCAATCCCATGAGTTGGATTAGTTTGTACCTACATATTTAGTTCGGTATTAATATTTCACAAACTTACTGGTATTAATTCGGAATTTCTTTTGGTAACAGATTCATTCCGGACTCCGTTCTCACACCTTCAAAGCAAACATGGTAAGTTTTACCTAATACGCTTCAGCTTAATCTGCTTGTTTTAAACGACGTACCTACTATTGCCATTGAAAGGCAGTTTTTTAAAGGCCTCAAGTAATCGACTCAAATATTCGTGAAATTTATGTTTTGCAAAAGACGATATAATTTATTGTATTTAACCTGTCTGAAGCGCCTAATAACTAAAGTAACTAACTTTTAATGATGTAAGTTTTGCTTTAATATTCTTGTGTTTGTTAAGTTTTATGCGAGATTTATTATTTACATGTTAGGATAACGCAAAAGTGAGAAGGATTGGTTCATCGATCGTATTATGTATGTAATCACGAACACAATCATTCCATTGTTTACGAACATTATGTTCTATTGTTAATCTTTTGTAAGGAGACTGTAACAATAGATATTATGGATCTATTCTTTCATATTTCTTTTATCCGCTATTTTGATAGAAGTAGTTATGTGAGTGAATCCTGATCATTTAATTTATTAGATTGTTGTTGCTTGAACAATAGAAATATAACCTATATGTTTAGTCCAGAACCATAAAGGGTAGAGTTTAGTTACAAAATAACTTTCGCAACTCCCGCCCCAGTCCCCACAATAAAGAAAACCACATTCAATTACGTAACTCGGAATATTTTCGCAATACGTGTTTATTCATGAGTGATGAGCTGATAATCATTCATTTTAAACACAGGCTTCTGAAACCGGGGCTGCCTTGAGGCGGCTCCTGCCCAATCTAGGGGGTCCAAACGCCTCCTGCCGGAGGCTCTACGCGGGAGTCGTGCGGTCCATGGCCCTTTACGGAGCACCGGTGTGGGCGCGTTCTTTGAGGCGCCGACCGGCCCGCAGGTTGAACGCGTCCCAAAGGGTCATGGCCATCCGGCTGGTCCGGGGATACCGCACGGTCTCATGCGAGGCGGCGAGCCTTCTTGCCGGATTGCCGCCATGGGATCTGGAGGCAAAAGCCCTCGCGCACGTATGGGAGTGGCGCGAGGAGGCAAAACGCCGGGGTGTAACTCCGCTGCCGCGAGAAATCACGGTACAGCGGACAGAGCTCCGGCGGGATCTCATGGCGACATGGAGGGTGCGATTGTCGCAACCCAGTGCTGGGCACGCCACAATAGCGGCGGTAAGTCCCCTCTTTGAGGAGTGGTTGGAGAGGCGCCACGGCGTCCTCACCTTCCGCCTGACACAGGTCCTCACCGGACACGGTTGTTTCGGGAGGTTCCTGTTTCGCATAAGGCGGGAGGAAACGCCCGGGTGTCACCATTGTGTGGATCGCCCGGAGGACACGGTGGAGCATACGGTGGAGGTATGCCCAGCTTGGGCGGAGCACCGCAGTGTCCTCGCGGAGGCGATTGGCGGCGGCGATCTCTCGCGTCCGGCCCTGGTCCAGGCCATGGTACGGAGCGAGAGGGAATGGAAAGCCGTCACCTCCTTCTGCGAAGCAGTAATGCTCGCAAAGGAGGAGGCGGAGCGCGTGAGGGAGAGAGCCTTGCGCCCTCACGCCCCTAGCCGCCGCAGGAGACGCCCTGGGCGTCGGGAATCGCAAGCAGATTCCCGGCCACCGTAGGCGCGGGCTTGCGGACGGCGAGCCATGGGTAGCTCGCCGTCCGGTAAGGACCAGGCCCGGGTCGACGGCGCGTTGTGTTCCACGCGCGCCTCAAAGAGATGTCAGCACAAAATGACGGGGTCCGATAGGGCCGACGCCTCAGGGTCGCGGGTTATTCCACAGAGAAAACCGTGGCCCTGGCACAGGCAACTGAAGGAACACGGGTGGGTTTTAGTCAGTAAAAGTCTGACACGCCCTCCCGCTCCACCCAGAGCAGGAGAAGTCATTTGATGATTTCCCACCCAAAAAAAAAAAAAAAAAAAAAAAAAAAAAAAAAAAAAAAAAAAAAAAAAAAAAAAAAAAAAATCGGATACCTCTGCGGGATTGTTTCGCTGTGAAAATAGGCTGTTAATATAAAATAGAGTGCTTACGCGAACTATTTTGAAATTTCGGATCAAATAGCATATCGAGAAGTCGGGAGGAAACGCCATTCGCTGCGTACTTCCGGTCCGGAGCAACGATGTCAATATTTGTCGACTGGAAGCTGCCTGTGACACTTGTTGCATTCTATTTTATAGTGTGCTTCGGTTCGCAGAAAGCCGTAAATACGATTTCGTTGAATGTTTACTGCGAAACATGTGATAAGCAGCTTATTTTCGATGTGTCACAAGTAGAAATAAATTGACGACGCTTGAAAGAAAACCGCCATCGTAGACGAACAATCAATATTGTTCATAGTATTTTATCGGTGGTGCCTTATGCCATCTTTGTAGAAAGCTAAAGTAATAGACTAGGTAATCATGCATTGGCTACAATGCCTTCATTAAAAACGTACAATTATTTACGATTCACTTCAGCCAACCATAATTGTCATCCAAGTTTTGTTAAAAAATTACACATAAGACAAGTAAGTTAACAGATGGAATCAGAAAGGGACTCTGTTTGTGTAAGAAAGTGGTCTCACATACGGATGTCCAGTCCAAACTGGCTTATCTTTGATAATATAAAGAGAGAGGCCCACAGGCCATTCAGACATTGTGACTAAGCGAAACATTCTACTATTTTTCATTGACTAGGATCAGTCTTTTGAACACAAGTTAAAGTGCTTCTATTGTTAGATGAAAACGTGGTATATTTATTGAAATACCAACACCACTATTATTTATAAAGAATTGCTTTGACATTGATAGGTCGATACAAAAGTCGTCGAATACATTGTACAAGTATACAATACCTAAGTCACAAAATGATGGGGACTTCTTAAGTTAGTCATTCTACTAACTACAGTTACAAGATTGTTTTTTGATGTACTACAGTATCGTATTCTTTAAATAGAGCGTGGTTACTTTGCCTTTTAACTGTTTTCTAAGACGGCTTGAGTGTACGTAATTTTATTCGAATACATTTGCATCTTAATTATCTGTCAATATTCGTTAACATAAACAACAATACAATTATTAAAATCGATACTTGGTTCAGTCACATGTGCACGTTCTGTAATTTGGTACGAAGATGGGTCGAGACATCTCTTAGAAAAGATCGTTCTATAAAATAATATAGAATTGTGATGAGGGCAATCTAGTAAACATATTAATGAGAATAAGTCTTTACCTACCAAAGCTCGACTGATGTACCTACCTTAGCATAAAACTACAAGACCTAATTACGGTACGATAAGAAATAACTAATGACACAGACACATAAGTTGTAATAACAGAATTACGAGTACAATTTTCGCTCATTGAGTGAGACACAACGGATATTGAGAAAATCACTAGGCGATGTACCGTTGTGATTAATTGTCAATATCGATATAGTAATGAAAAAAGGGCTATGTAATAAACGAATCTTAAATTAATTGACTATCAAGCTCAGAAAGTACGTACTGAACGTTATAAACTTTAAGTGCATAGTTTCAGTTTTATCGGAAATTGGCCGGAGCCCCG
This sequence comes from Dasypolia templi, assembly GCA_963555695.1. Lineage (NCBI taxonomy): Eukaryota > Metazoa > Arthropoda > Insecta > Lepidoptera > Noctuidae > Dasypolia > Dasypolia templi. The sequence goes on along the minus strand of OY743144.1, from coordinate 16,913,963 downwards.
GGCTACAGCATCCGTGCCAAACTTTGGCGGTCATTTTACAGAGAAACGGATGGCAATCTCTATAGGGCGTCCAGTTCAGCTACACAATGGATCTCTGAGTTACGCACTGATGGCGTGAAACAAACCTTCATTGTTCGCAAACTATTACTTGCCTATAGTTCCAGTTTTAATATTAATCTAAGCTCCAACTCTCGTTGAAGTCCTAAAATCATCCCGTTTAGACTCTCATTACCTTCATACAATGATGATTCTTTTAGAGTTCTCTGAGAAACGCAATATCTTGCAAATGTTTGTAGTTACAAGGTTTTGCTCTAATCCTACTAGCTACTAAAAAGGAATTAACGTTCAGGAACTGGTATACTTGCTTACCAGTCTGTACTTCGTACTATTCAGTTGTTCCGAGAAAGTAAATTGTTCCGTTGCGTTGCTATGTGAATGGTTAAAAAAAGATCTGTTTTTTCAGTTTTTACGTCCATAAATTTTCCAGTTATCATATTTTCCTTTTGAGGGTACAATTGTTGAGGTGCGCATATGTATATTTAATGTGATTTCATTGCTCCAGTATCATCTGCACCTGCTGCAACGAGGACCTCTCATATTACTTAAATTATCTTTTATTTTCCACTTTTACATTTCGTTCATTTATGAAAGCGCTTCGTCCAAAAATATTATTTTCAGTGGCTTAACGTTTTTATTTTTGTGCAATCTGCCAGTTTATATAACTGCTTCTTTTAGAGACTAATTATATTATCAGTACTTATTCAATGATCAGTGTAAATAAATATTAATTAAATTGTGCAGTTAGCTGCCTAACGAGTGTTTATCGCGAGGGACAGGTGGGTCAACCATAAACAGAGCAAGTTTGTCGAGTTGTTGAAACATAAATAGAGTTCTCCCGTGTAGTTAGAAACTTGTTCAAATCTAAACTCGACAGCCCGATGACAAATTACAGACACTTGGAACTAGGGCGCTCGGTTTGATTCGCGTCGCGATTCCATAGGAAACGACCAATTGGAACCGTGCACCTAGATTCTGACGTTTCATAAGTGCCCATGTAGGTTTATATGTAATTTAATATTTTGATTTTGATTAAGCCAAACAACCTCCCTAAATGGTATTGCCAGCCACTCCGATAACCAGCTCGCCATTACACAAATTATTTAATATCTTTCTAAATAATAAAAAAATGGATGGTGTTATTGTAGTAAAGAGTTTCCGTTTACCATTTCTTTCTCGTTTTATTTAAAAGCTCCTGTCATTCGCACAAAAACCACGGCACTGACGTGAAGATTTTATTCCACTTTTCTGGATTGACGACATCCAAAAGCGAACCGAGTTACTATCGTAAAACATTTTTTCATCTAAAGTTTATCTTTTTTACTTCTGGCGGGTGGAAAGAGAGCTGAGCTGGAGCTAAAAAAATAGGTCGAAAAATTGCTGATGATTTCGTCATTATTTTCTATGAAAGCATCTTGTATTTATCAACAAATTCTTATTCATTACTTAGTAACTTAATCAATAAAGTTTCATACAAAACCCGTTCAGAAAACCACCTGCTTACGAAAAGTTACATGATTTTTTTTCAATTTATTTAGTTAAAAATCTATGTTCAGTAAATGGACGAGCTAATGTCATGGCGGACAAATATCTGACGTCACCTAACGCCGATAAGTCACGCGGACTCAACCCGCGCCTGCAATCGTCGAATAGAACTCGTAAAAGTAAAGCTCTCTTACTTTTTGATTTAATATATATTTTACTTAGTTTTACATGGTTTTACACGTTATCGCAGCTTTTATTGACATGTGTACTTTCGATAAGATATTGACGTATGTCTTTTTTTTACTTTGAAATCATTTAAGTAGGTACGCATTTGCTGAGATGTAAAGAAAAATGTTTGATTTAGCTGAACAACGAAATATTACTCATCGATAAAAAAAAAGTCATTCGCAAACTTTGTAAAATGTGTAAAACATTTCAAGTCAACATTTAAAGTGTAAAAACGAAGTTATATAACCTGGCAAAGAATTGATAATCGATGGTAAATTACATTGTCCACTTAAATTTTAAGTCGATTGCATAACGTAATGCTTTTTATACAGATAATTTCATTTTATTCGACACAAAGTTACTTATTAAAGTACCAGTTATGTTGTCACATATACCTCTATGGTAAAAATTAAAATACCATTGAAAAATAACTGGCCAAGCTCAGCTTTGAGCTACCATATTTATTTTGACAGTTTAATTTCTCTTTTACAAATAAATAACTCAAATTCCATAAACGTGTTGTGGAAAGAGCCGTCAAATGTTTGTTATCTGCGCTGAGACTCCAATACTTGAACAAAGTTGTTTTTCATTTAATCCTTTGCGATCTGAAAAAAATATTTTGATTTTGCGGTATCCGGTAGGTAACTTTCAAAATATGGAACCTTCCCAGACCATAGCCTTAGAATTCCAAGACAAACATTTTCAATACAAAAATACTATTAAAGTCACTGAATTTCCTCATCATCATCTGAATACGCTTGGTATGTCTTCTGTGAATCTGCTAATGATTTGGGTAAGAGGAGATGCTTTCAAACAAAGAGTACCTACTGATTGAACTATTAACAACAGTGTCTTCTTACGTAATTACAAATTCGGATTATACGTTACTGTTATAGCGGCTGACGCCGGGGTAATGGGGAGCTTTGGTTTTAAAACTTAGTGGTTACGGCAGACGAGAAGCGTGATGGGAATAAATGCGAACTTGTGAATATTTATGAGGATACCTTCCAAAAATGCACCCGAGGCTACAAAGTGTGCGATACGGCGCCATTGTCAAAGTCAAAGGAAACGATCGCTCATGCTGGCTCGCTTGGTTTTAAGTTTTAATATTCATATTTCATACACACGTAAAGGGAGGGTAGAGCAAGTTAAATGTTTTTTTTATGTTCGACGTCGACCCAGTAATAACGAGCTCCGAATTTCTTACTGGTATTTAATTATGGAACTTCTTACAAATATTATGATTTTAATTTGATGAACTAACGTTATCATTATCAGTGGTCCTCCATTACTAACACGCCACCATTTTCTTTGAATTTAGTTCAGATTAGTTTGGATATATCCCTCCCGTCTGTAAACTTAAATGTTTGGTTTAGTCGTTCACGAAATAGATCACTTTTTGTCGTATTACGATAACTTGTCATAGGGTTAGTTAGAGATAAACTTAGAATGGATCCTTCCTAAGGGCCTTTATGAGACTAAAGAGAAGAGAATACACGATGTAAGTTTATTGTCTGTGGCATACACAAGCAACAAATGCATTGCGTAATGCGCGTTGATAAATTTTATGAAAAGTAAAAAAAAAAAAAGATCCACGATATTAGCAACACAACAAATACTTAATGTTTTAAATATATAAAAATACGCACTCGGAATCTTACTTAACATGACCAAGGCATATATATGATAAGGTGCTGTATAATATATTACTAGACAAACTGCACGGTATCGGCGTCAGAGGAATAACTCACGAGTGGTTTGCATCCTACCTGCAAAATCGAGAACAATTTGTAGAAATTGAACATTGGGATCATGAAACTGGGGAGTTCAGCTTAATACGTTCGAATAGGCTATGCATTCTTAATTCGATTCCGTAAGGTAGTGTTGTCAGGTGTTTGCTATTCTTTTATATTAACGACCTCCCTAAAATACTGACAGAGACATGCGTACTGTTTGCCGATGATATTTCATTGATAACTTCCTGTAATATATCTCAACACCTACATGAGAATCTAAATAATGTAATTTTTATTTATACGAAATGGGATGAAATACCACAATTTAGAAATTAACTTCTCGAAAACCAAAATTATGCAATTCAGGCCTTACCAAAAAAATCCCTTGACTATAAATTTTGCGTTTGACGGTATCAAATTGAAATGCGTAAACACTTTTACTTTGTTGAGTCTAGACTTAGATATTCTTATGATCTGGAAAGCGCACATACAAAAAAATAAAATCAAGTCTATCTAGTTTTAAATATGGACTACGGGAACTTAAAAAAACGACAGATTTAAAAACTGCCCTATCCACATATTATGCATATGCATACGCATGGCTCAAGCACGGTATAACTCATTGGGGAAATAGTGTTGTTATCAATTACTTGTTTATCTTTATAACAAATGTATGAGGAAAATGGTTTATATGGACAATGACGTAAGTTGTAGACCAAATTTTAAGAAACTAGACATTCTATATTTGACATCAATATATACGAGTATTCTAGAAATCTGTAAATTCGTAAGTCAATTTCCACACTTTTATTTTAAAATTACAGACCAACCCCGCCGATATGCACCGCGTTCACGATTTCATAACACGCTCGTAATACCACAATCTAGGCTAAAATTACACAGCACAAGTCCTCACGTAACATCAACTAAAATATATAATAAAATACCTAACGACTTAAAAATGGAACAAAATGATATTTTTTTATTAAACAGCTCAGGAAACTACTGGTGGATAGATGCTATTATTCACTGAACGAATTCTTTAATGATGACATCTAAATGAGATGATTTCCACCATTTATTCAGGTTTAAACATTTATATTTTTATTCGACTTTCAATTGAATTTTGACTGAATCCTAAGTTATATTTTTTGTATAATTTTATGTGTGAAATGGATTTTAGATTTTTTTTCTTTATTTATTTTTAATCTGTGACATTATTTATTTTAAATCAATTGATTAAGGCTCACTCCCTCTCATAGAGAGGAGGCCTGTGTCTCAGCAGTGGGAACGTCATAGGCTGATTATGCTATATCATATATTTAAATGTACTACTACTTACATGTACATGTATGTGTGTGTGTGTATTTGTTTTATTTATTGAAGTTTGATTAGATTTTTTATGAAAACAATACTTAATTCTTATTTACTTTATTTATTATGAATGCTACTAAGTACCTCTTATTGTAATAAATTGTTGTGCCCGACAGTTCACATGGACCCTATGTGAACTGTATCGCCATAATATGACCTTGTAAACACATGTGATAAGCAATAAAGTTTTGAATTGAATTGCATCGTCTGAACACGAAGAAACTTTTTTTATTGCACCGTGGAAATCGGGTTTTTAGGGACACTGACCTTTTAGCTTTCCACAAAAGAGAAATGATTCTCCTGTGGTCAAGGCCTATTAGATTGTTGTCTTCTTTTTCTAAATTTGTGTTTTGTTTTAGATGTGGTGGGCTCTCTGGTGTGCTGTGGTGGTGGCGGCTGGCGCCGGCGTCGCGGCGGCTCCTGCCCCCGATTCCCTCTCACCCCTCGACATGGTACAGGTGGACTCCGCCGCACCTGATGACGTAAGTCCTCAAATACCATACCCTATGTAGTAGATCAAAGCTTCTTACAATCGAGCTGCTATTGATGTCGATCAAGGATTTGGTTTATCAGTGTTTGCGACGAGGCTTAATTTTCGTTGCGTCAAATTAAAGTAGAACTAAGTACGTGTTGAGATGTCAGTACAAAATACATCATACAGAGAACACGTTAGTATTCAATCTAAAGCAAGGCACGTTAGGCCGCAACACTTAGTGACGTGGTCCGATAGGGCCTATGCCTCAGGGTCGCGGGATGTTCGAAAGAGATACCGTGGCCCAGGCACAAGCAAACTGAAGGAACACGGGTGGGGTTTAGTCAGTAAAAGTCTGACACGCCCTCCCGCTCTAGATGCAGCGGGAGAAGTCATTTGATGATTTCCCACCCAAAAAAAATGGCCGCAACACTTCGCGTGCGATGGTTCATACAAAATGTACGATAGTAATGTATCGGAGGCACAGCCATCCCTAATCTGCTCTAGCATTTGAAGGGATATTCGTTTTTGCCCGACTGTACCAACCTACACCATATCCAGGTGTTGGTTTACACACTTGCTATCCGATTATAGGTAAGTACTATTTATTTTTCATAAAATAAGACAGCATTACACCCACGGATGTACGAAATGTTTGCACAAATAAATGAGCAAATGTACACAAGGTTTGAGATGTAGGTAATCGCAGGTCGATCAAGGCGCCTATCCTATGCCACAACAGACAAAAGTATGATGAAATCATTGTCAATGTTGACGAATATTATTATTACATCATAACACTTGAGGTGATGCTGTGGCGGCATCTACACCGCCACATGCGAACAACGCATCACACTGACATCACACAAATCCTGCATCGCGCAATCAGAGTTTACCGCGCAGCTAGCATATATACAATCATCGGGCAGTTGCCCACCAGATACGACATCCATCTGGTCGTAGGATCCTCCCCTTTCCGAAGAGTATGAGTGAACTTTACACCCTGTTCCTCATATCCCTTCACTGGCATTTTCAAAAGTTTGTTTATTATTTAATACTTTAAGGTCAGAAGTCAAGACCATATAAATCTTTAGGTAGTTTATTCCTGTGGCTAAGACCACTTACAAATTATTTTTGTTTTTAGGAAACTTATATTTTTGGTACCTATACTCGTATACGTAACGTAAGATTTCAGGTAAAGGTTTGACTTGTTTCGTCTTGTGTACATAACAGTTTCATAAGTAAAATATTAAGACGTACAAAATTGTGGTCGAGCCTCAGTTTTTTGACGATTTTGATGCGAATGTTAACATGCGAAACCAATCAGTAGCCCAGTTACTTTGAGTTAGACCACTTATTTGTTACAACATAACAACATTGTCTGACACGAAACTGTATATTTTATAACCAAATATACAAAGAAGCATCACGTACAAATTCCACGATTCCTTTACTTTGTTTGTTTACGTATAAATATTCAGTAGGTATTTTTATAAGCCGCAGGCAAACAGACAAAGTAGGGAAACTTTTTTTTACAAACCATATTCTCTTGCTCGCGTCGTGGAAAATTGACGAATTCGTCGGGAACGAATAGGGTAGGTACACAAAGAAAATATATATCCATTTTGCGGATTTGTACGATATTCGATTGTGTCAACAAGTTTTACAGGAGCTGCTTGGTTAGCTTTGGATTATGATAAAAAATTGCTAGTTATCCAGAAGTTGGTTGACTACACTTACCTATTCTCTATGTGTGTCAGCGGTCTATGAATACATTGATCAGCCCCGAAGTTTGGGATAGCTTGATACTGTACAGGAACTACTCAAACAGAAAACATATTTTCTTTTATGATGTATACTAATCGTGTACTTTTTATCAGGAGAGCCTCTACGCAATGTCGCCGATGGCCGCTCGCTACTCTGCCGGCGCGCCCTGGCTGTACCTACTCGCTGATATGCCCCGGGACTCACAGGTAAACAAACTTCTTTGTTTTTTGTATAATATCTGCCAACGGAAAATGGTGGTTTGCATCATCATACGAGTAAGTTTTAAAGTTAAAAGACTACCAGTATTTTAATCTCACGAAACGACACGCGCTTTACTTGTGGTTACCAAGTGTGTAATCACCCGTGGATGTGTGTGTTAGCGCAGGAGATCTCGGTATCGTCCGAGACAATGGCGATTTCGGAAGTGTGTGTGTGTGTGTCTGTGTGCGTGTGAGTAATGTGCTGACGCTACTCGTCTTCATGCAAACATTCACAGTGGTTGTTACCACAAGTAAAGCGGGCGTCGTTTCATGGGATAAAATACTATACAATATTTATCTTAGCTTAAGCTTAATTTGCCTTCAGGGTACCGTTACAGCTGTAAAGACGGCATGAAAGTACTTACTTCATTAATTTTGGAGTTTCAAACTTCGTATCTAAAACTCGGGCCCGAAATGAAAATTTTGAATCTTCACGTTCAATTTTCCGTCATCCAACGACAAAGTTCATTTTTGTTAAGACAAAAGTGTCCCTATAATTAGTAACACGGCATTTAATGCAATTAAAGATCTCCTGCCGCGTCCACTCGCGATCGATAATCGTTAAAGGTGTCAGTCTATCGTAGGATTGATAAAAAGTTAAATGGAATAAATTGAAGCACGTTTATACTTCGTTTGCTATTTTCTTTAGAAAGCGACGCATTAACATAATGAACGGAGCAATTAGGACGTAAATTATATTAAGTTACACAGAAAACTTGCAAAATTAATATACAATAATAAAGTACATAAGTTACTTCAAAGGTTCTTGTGAAAATATTCACATGAATGCTTCGCGAAGCTTCTTTTATGGAGATTACTGTAGCAAGTAATTGTTGTCGCTGGACGCGAATATACAGTAACAAGGTAATAATAACTATTTGCGGTTAAACTTTAACGTGAGAGTTACCACAGACAATGTAATGGTTGGGCTCGGACAGTGCCCGCTCCGCAGACTTTATTCGAGTCATATACTGTGTAGTCGTTATGTTAAACGATGTATACTATTTAATTTTACGTATACCTGCACGTTAACTTTAACATATATGTGTGCGTTGGGTCCCACTATAATTTCTCTAACATTCACGTACAACGTTACTCGTTTCGCAAAAGATTCTGCATTAACGGGCATTGATCGCAGCTTCTATTCAACTTTAGCAGTGATTATACCCTGTCAAGCAAACTTCGAAACGGAGTGTCTCGAAACACATATAGGTACCTATGTATTACTTACCACGTCTTAGTAAAATGCATTAACGTTTCATGAAATTGTAGTAAAACTATATATGAAAAAAAAATGAAATAACCCAGCAGCGTGTTCAGTTGCCTTACAATATTTCCAATACGCTTGCTCCCGTCAATGCAGACAATGTGAAAACAAGAGTGCTTCACAAACAATCATGAGTTTTCTTCGTCACAATAAACGAACAGTCTTGGCTTTACGCTTTCTGTGTATTCTACTATATTCAACGGGTTCTGTCGGAACTTTAACTGTCTAAGTCTACCTGCTTGCTTTTCTAATATATCCTCAACCGCACTTCGGGCTTAGATACAGTGACTATAAACATAAGTGTATAACGAAGGTGGCAAGTAGCGGTGCGGAGATGCGCACACGCCGCTCCTTCTCCGTGAATCCCGCGGTCGAAGTGCTCCAGCGAGGAGCCTACAACAACTATATGGAACGGGTTGCACACAACAACAGGAACTTCCTTGACCGAGTCGGAAAGAGAGGTTAGAATATGAACAAGTATATCTAAACGAAAAAACAAATGAAATATGCACGAGTTTAGTGTAAAGTCGATCTCTCGCTTTACCACTTTAAATAACAATTCCCAGTAAATTCAAAATTCACTAAAGTTGAAACTATCTGTTACATAGACTAATAGACCTTGTCGTTTTGTAATGTACAAGTCAATTTCAACCTTAAGGTGCCTTTGCATTTACGAGGTCGACTATACACGTGGAATGAGAATGAATTAAATTCGTAGATAGAGAAATTAATAGATTGATTAAAATACATTTTCCTAATATTTGAGAAAGTGCCCGCATGATGCATTTATTTTTGATGAACGTGCATGAACCACAGTTAAAACCCTTTATAAAGTTTGTGTCTAATGTAGTTTTTTTCTATTTTGTAGGATACTGGAGGAGTCAGAACTGAAGTGATAGAATCCAGCTGTTGTGAGACCTCGTGTGATCGACTTGTAACCGCTACAGTAATGCGCTTCCAATATAGATTTGTACAAAGTTTACCCTTGTTATTAGCATCTAAACTCCATGTATGTAGAGAAACTGTTGTGACCAAAATAAAGATAATTCGGTTTTAAATTGCTGTTTATTTTAACATATTATTCCTTATATTATGTACTTTCTGAAAATATTACATGTTAAAGTGTACTCAAGTCACTCACAGTCTCCAAATATAGTGGTTTACATATTCGGGGTCACAAAGTAACTTTAATGGTAAGGTTCAGTCACTGATTCATTAGTCTAATGGAAAACGTCAAGGCATGCTAAGACCCTAAGAGATTCCTGAAAACCAATCACGTAAAAACTCCAAGGGTGAACATATTTATAAAACTCATTTATTATTACTGACTAAGTAGACCGAAATTGAACTGACATATTCACGAGAAATACCACAAAAGTCATTGTTTTTTCGTAATACAATAGTCAGAAATAGGTCACTGGGAGATTCGGATTACAAGCCAGGTTGTTTTCATGCTGATATTTACTGTCAATAGCCTAGATTTTTATGGTACCTATTTATAACAAACTACGTTCTTATATCAGTCATACTGCATGCATCTTTTTTGAAAAAGGTCTTCTTATTATTTATAAAAATATTAGTTAAACTTCAATTATCCCAAACAAACGTAGGGCTATAGTCTTTGAGTGAGATAGTAGCTAATTTGACCTGGTGGTGCGTGAAGACCGGCAGTGGTCGGGTGAAGCGGCGCATGCCGTCGCTGTCCATCGACCTGCCGATGTCGGTGCTGCGCCAGAAGCTGAGCCAGGAGAAGGAGAGAAAACAGCAGGCCCTCCGCGCAGCCGTCAACCGGAACTTCTTGAACGATATCGGCAAACGAGGTGGGTTTAGTAACAATAGCCATATGGGAACCATTTCGTCCACGAGAAAGGAATAGAGTAAGAGAACCAGGAGATTATCTATTTCTGGTTGTGTGATTATTGTGTGATCTTTGACAAGACTACACACCATCATTATCATCTTTGTTGACTTTAACTTCAGTTTCTTTGTATTTGCTTGTTTCTTTGTATGTTTAAAGCTATATGTTGGTTTGCATACCTACAAATTACTTTATTATGGAGGACGCGCCGTAGACTGTAGAACATATCTCAAGATACTGCATGGATTTTGTCTTTTGAGAATTTTGCTGACAAAATATAGCGTTGTCGTATTTTTTTCTCATATTTTAAGAACCATCGTCAAAAAGAGAACCTGCAAGATCTAGGCGATGCCGATGGCCCCGTTCGTTTTTGTAGTTAAGATTGACAAAAAAAGGAACCGAAGTTGGAAAACTGATAACTATTTTGAGACGTTGCATGTAGGCCTTTATAGTTTCTCTAAGCAACTTTTTCCCTTTGTTAGGTACTTAAAGTTTTAGACTATTTAGAGGCTTTTCTCACGTCTAGTCCATCTTTATGCATTTTACTGCCATTGTATTTTTTATTTAGTTTCAAAGCATGAAAGTCATTAAATTCTTGCTCATAATTAAACCCAGTATATGTAAAGTTTTGCGAATTAACGTTATCTTTGTATTGCAGGCTTCCAATGGTCTCCTTCGGCGCAAGCTGTCAGATACTTCTAAAAGTTAAACATCGCCAACCAAGAAATGCCTGCCTACGTAGACGTTATCTGAGACCCATGGTTCTATAATATCTGTTAAAATAGCCACGTTTAAATATACTACATATTACATATTCCATTTAAATTGTTGAAAAGTAGAGTAGGAAGCATCAAGTATTAGAAAATGTTTAAAACAGTAGTTTATATTTAAAATGTATATTAGTATAAAAATGTGCATGATACCTTTTATTATATTTGTTTTATAAAATAGGCAAAGTACAAATTAACTGTTGGTTTGTAGATTAAATTCAATTTTATTTAGTAACTTAGATATAAAATAATTCATCCATTTGTTGTTTTAATTATGCTATTTTTTTTACATTAATGTTATTATGCTATAATTAGCTAGTTCCACTGGCTTTCTTTTATGCATATAACTTAACATTGTAATAGTATTAAATTAATAAAAAAGATGCAATAAACGTCTTTTAGATTACTTGTTGTTTCATTCATATACTATCTTACCTCTATCAATACCAGCCGTTATCATTATTCAAAGTAGCGTTGGATTATTTATTTTGTAAAACACTGAAACAATGCTAAGTGCTGATCTATTTAAAGTGTCCTTTCCACTTGAATCAGATCAGCACATAACATTGTAAGAAGTAAGAACTACTTTTTCTAAGTCACAAAATAAGTATTATTTCTTATTTTGCATAACTAGCAATCAAGTCAAAATTTTATCGTTAAATAAAAAATTGCCACCGTATCTTTACAACCGCTAAATTCATTTTTAGGGAATTTATTCAAATTTGTCGATGTCGTTCAGAAAGTAGCAATCGAATATTTCAATACAAGAAATTGTGGTCAAAAGCGTAATTATCCAATGTCGAAGTGTGGTTTTTAATTAAGAAGCTAGAAGCCTAGATAAATGATAATAGGTAATTGATGTGCTTGCTTAGGTATCAATAACGTAAGAGTTAACTGAATTCCTTATACAATATTGTTCACGAAAATAAATGGCAAACAACCCAACAATAATCATATTTATTTCGCACGGAGGTTGCGAATAGGCCTTTCTACAGAGAGGTGGTAAGGTTACAAGATATCACAAGAAATAACAAGACTCTAGAACAAGGTGAGGCGGAACTGTCGGTAACACAAATGTGGTGAGTGGTACGGAACCCAACACCTCGTAGTGTGTACACAGGCATTTCACCCCGTTATCGTTATTGGGAAATGAAGCTCTCTCCTCCCACCGACTTGTGAGATGAGAACAGTAATTCAATATACATAATATGCCGGCAGTAAAATGCCAACATCTTTTCTTTCGGACTCTTCTAAGATCATCTGTTGAGACTATATTTAGGACTATACTTAATTCCAGATATTTTATTCCCAAAGTTTGTTACTGTTATACGCCTTTGCAGTTATTCGATTTTTCTTCGAGCTACCCACGCATTTTTTGGTTAATTGGCCATATCAATTTCATGTTATTTTACTGATGGTATAATTAACCTTGTCAGTGAAGAAAATTAGCTTGTACCTTACGGTTATTGGAATTGTTTAACACGTAAATAAGCAATCAAATTGATGAAAATATAAATGGCATTGTTTATAGGCTTATTTAGGGTACCTATAAAGGCATAAATTAATTTTATTTTCATAATTATCGTCGTTTTAATTTTGATGGGTAAAGATTTCATAGTTGAGTGTCAATTCTGACCTTTATTTGGGTTGATTTTGGCTAGCATACGAGTACATAACGATTATCAATAGTTAAACTGAATTTAAGATAGGTAGTCTTTGTAATAACAAATCTATTTAAATTAGCTAGTGGCTACACAATCCACCAAAGACGTAGGTTGTCCTGAGTCGTTTGTTCCACCACTTATTCTTCCCAGTTCAAAAACTACAAGTGGTTATTGGTGGGCGATTTACAAGCTGTCTTTCTACATTTCAAAAAATGGTGATTCTCAGATTGATTTAACAAAATATGTTCGGTAGTAAGTTCTTTTAAGTCCATTCTATAATGTTCCACAAACTACAACAATATGAGTGGTTGTGGATGCTGCAGAGGCTGGTGGATCCTTCGGAACTGCACGAGGGACGCGCGCGGCCGAAGCGCAAGATGCCGTCACTGTCCATCAACAACCCCATGGAGGTGCTGCGCCAGCGGCTGATCCTTGAGGTGGCCCGCAAGCAGATGCGCGAAGCCAACCAGCGGCAGGCCGTCGTCAACCGGCTTTTCCTGCAAAACGTTGGCAAACGAGGTACGTTAATAAATAAAATTGTCCCACCTGACATATTATTACCGTTGTGTTTGGTCATGTTATGATAACATGACCTATGTTATGATAACATGACATATGTGGTCTATGATATTATGGTCTAATTCAGAATGTACCCTAACATTTCGAATTAGACCATAATCGCTCACAGTGCTCACATCGTTGATTTGCGTTCCGATTTAGATATCACGATTATGACAGCTGGGAGCTGTCAACAATTCGGAACGCTCGTGAACGCGCTCACAGTGCTTGCTCAATGCAAAACTTATAACATGACACAAGAAAGACCTGTTGGATATTTCCATGAATATAGAAGTTCAACGCATTGACACTCTCTCTTGTATTGTTCTGATTTGAGAATGAAGAGAATTTGGTCGCCCGTTAGGTTCAACAGCTATATTCACAACTGTAATTTTCGGCAGCGCTCACGTTGATATTAATTTAGGGCATCGTTTTCGCGCTCACGCTTATTCGGAACGGATGTAAGCCCGCTCAAATCGATTACAGCGCAATTCGGATTGCAGCCTTAAATTACCGTGTCTCAAAAAAAATTGGATCTGCGCCTGGAACATTTACGCGCTATGATTTTTTACGATTTCAAGTGTCGCCTGACTTCAAATGGCGTTCATGAATGCAGGCCCATCTAAGGCAACCGTGTATCGTTGGTATAACGAATTCAAGCATGGTCGACTAACTTTGGGGGATGAAGAAAGAAGTGGTCGCCCTTTGACCGCTGTTACGAAAGAAAAAGTTCTAGCAGTGAAAACATTAAGCCAAGACAATAGAAGAGTTACGTATCACGAGATTCAGCACATATTGCAGGTTGGATCGGGAAGCCTTCACGAAATTCTACAGGTGTATCTTCGCGTGAGGAGGATAGTTTCACGCTGGGTGCCGCACAAACTCACCGATGCTCAGAAGCAAACCCGGGTGGAATGGTGCCGTGAATATGAGAAACAAATTTTAATCAGGCTCGTCTCGGTGTGTTTACGACATCATTAATAATAATAATAATATAATAAAATCGTTTATTTATATACAAGGGACACATTTACAATCGATACCATAACAATTAAAAAGAACACAGTTGCTAATATGCCTGAACTAGGTTGAACCTGTGTTTCAGGCTAGAAAGTGCAAAATTACTTAATATAATAAATTAACAATGAGTACAAACTAAAAATTAAATTAAAACTTAGGTAGATAACAGTATAATAGCATGTTGGTGGATCTACTTGCAGACAACAAGTAGATCTTCTGTGTGTGCATAATCAATGATTAGTAAATATTTATGTATAATTTGTTTACAGCTATAATTATTTAATTTATAGAGACTTAGTTTTTTATTTAATTTATTGTACAGAAATGGGCCTAAGAATGTAAAAAATCTTTCTACACAGTCATGTTTCGAGGTTGCATTAGATAAGCATACTATGTCATTCCGTCTCTTGTTAGTATTGGTAGCATTGAAGGTAAGCATAGTGTGCTGTTTTAATACTAAGTGCATAATGAAAAGCTGGCGAACCGTTAGTACCTTGCAGGATTTATATAACAGATCTGTAGGAAAGAAAAAGGGATGGAAGTTTGCCACCTTTAAAATAGCTCTCTGAGCTCTTTCAAGAGGAAGCAAATTGGTTTTTGGTGCGCCACCCCAAGAAGTGATACAGTATTGTATTATAAGTACGATAAAGCCAAATTAGCGTCAGCAGTATTGTAAACTAGGCTAAAATCAAGGTTGCATAAATCACATTCCAGTTTCTTCGTGTTTAGTTTGCTAATAGTCTGAGGACGATTTAGCTTAGGCAGCGTAAAATTTACGTTTAGTAGGACAGCGTGATGGTCGGTAATAGTTGAGTTAGTAACAAGCGTTATATATGATAGGCTGGTTTTGATCATCACATGATCGAGGCAGGGACCGCTCTGATGAGTAGGCAATGTGTGAGCGGGAAGAAAACCATGGTATAAGCAGATATTAAGGTAATCTAGGGTCCCTGCATCGCAGGTTTCGGAGGCAATATTTATATTTAAATCACCTGTTAGTATAACAGTCTTAAATGGGCTTAGTGCTTGAAAAATATGGTTTAAGGAATTGTTAAAAGGATCTAAGTTTCTAGCGGAAGGAGATCTATACACAGCGATAATCGCTGTAGTTGTACCAATTTTGGTGACCAAACAGTTACTCATACAGTCTTGCAGAGTATGTTCCTCGACTGTGACCTTTAATGATTCTCTAACGAAAACTACCACACCATCATTTCGATTGTGGTTTTTTGTTGTATATGTATGAGGTTATCGTAGCGATTTGATAGCCAGCACTCGGTAAGAACCATTACATCACAATCAAAGTTAAGTCTATGAAGAAATATGTTAAAGCTATCTTTGTTGTTGTTATAAATACTACGAATGTTTTGGGTCAGTACGGTTAGTGAGTTGTGGTAGTCGGAAAGATATTTTCTGCAGTCCTCAACGTCACATGTCTTTGCTACAGTTTTAAACGTGTTATCTATATCGGTAAATAAGTTATCATCCATACTAAAGTAAAAAATAAAATATAAAAAATAACAATAATAAATTAAGTCTAAAATTTAACTTAGTATGTGGCGCTCTTAGGCGCCTTCATAATCTATCGAATTAATGTACCTGAATTCGGCAGCTTTCTTAGCAGGGCAATCCGTGTCTCCCGTCTTATGGTTGCCTTGTTTTTTAAAGCGTGAACATGTAGCACATTTTGGCGGATTGTCTTTCTTTGCGCAGTCTTGCATTGCGTGCCCCTCTTCACCGCAGTGTCCACATGTGGGGGCAGCAACTTTACATGTTTTGGCTGCATGACCGTACTGCTGGCACTTATAACATCTAGTTACCAGGGTGAAGTCTCGTACCGGGCAGGACGTCCAATTTATGAATAATCTGTCCTGTGTGATGAGGGCCTTACGAATGATGGCTGGAACTTCTAGAATATAGTTGCAATTCTCGGCATCTTTCCTGCCAGATTTGTGACTCAATTTTATTGAGGTCAAAAATGTATCTTGGGACATAGTCGGCAGCTTCTCTGTCAAGTTTTGTTCATAAATACATTTATAAACATCATTTTCAGCCATTGATGTGGGTACTCCTATAACTATAATGCGAGGCTTGCGCTTTTGAGGTTCGTCGAACAGTGACGCTCGACTCTCGCCGCGGACGGACGTGTCTGTGCGCTCTCCCGCTCCCGGCCCAGTGTTGTGTATCGTGTTTATACTCGTCGCTACCACGTGACGTCATCGTAGTCGCCCCGACTACTCCGACTTAAAATCAAATCAAGTAATTGATTTGATTTTAATCAATCAAAAAGTGCCTTTTTCAAGGCAAATCTCTTTTCTTTAACAGACTTTCGTGAGTAGCTTCACTAGGCCCCTTCTGGGTAAAACCACAGTTTCGTGGGCCTCGGTTGAAACCTTACGGTGCCAACGAAGCCGAGTGGGGTGTCGACCCAATCACACCCGCCGAACCCCTTCAGGGCGAGGCAGTTAGTTGGACGGGTCCCAGATAACCGGCCTTGGGGGATCTCCTAGTCGGCTCTGGTGACAGTTTTGCTTTCCAGCTACTCACCTAGTGTCTTTAGGGTGTGTCTACATCCTTCGCGCTAGACTGGTCAGGGCCCCGTTCGCACAATAAGACTGGCGACGGGTTTCAAGCTTAGGGCTCACCAATAGGTACTCACCTCTCTGTCTACACCCGACAGAGAGGGTCACACATCCCCGGGCCCATCCACCCGGGGAGATAGGTATAGGGTTAGGTTATCGTGGAAATTTCTTTTCCACCATTCCGTCCCCGAAGTAGCTCCCCCTCCTCCGACCATGGAGGACGCCATCCTTTTGGCGTTCCTCAAAGAGGTCCTATTAAAGGACCCCGAGTTTTTGGCGAAATATGGCTCCAAAATAAGCCAATGTTCCAGTCCCACTCCGTCTCAAGGCGCACTCGCTAACTTCAGTGACGCGCTTGAAAGCCCGCTATCGCCACCTGCATGCGAACAAGGCATTCCGCCTTTTGTTCCGGCAAACAATGTTCCGGCCGCTAATTCGGCCCCCATTGTTACACCCGCCTTTGTCCCGGTAGATAATACTCCGGCTGCTAATCCGGCCCCTATTGTCTCGCCCGCCTTTGTCCCTGCCGCCATTGTCACGGCCTCTATTATTCCGGCCGCCGCCGTTGTCTCAGAGACAACGCAGCTGCGCGCCGCAGTAACAAATACGACGGAGAGCATGGACACGTCAGTCCCACGCTCCGAGGACGAAGCCCGCACCTCCTCCTCCAGCGACGACGACTTCCAAGTCGTCGTTAAAGGAGGCAAGAGGAAGGCTAAATCCACCGCCCCCGCCGGCCCGGCAACAAAGAAACAGGTCACGACTACATCGTCCAGCCCTACTTCCGCCCCTAGTCCGCGGGCCAGTCGCCCCGCCAGCCCTATGGCTTGCCCACCCGCTCCTACCGCGAGGAAGCAGAAGCCCCCTCCCCCGATATACGTCCAGGAAAAGTCCAAATGTACTGAAATATCTAAAATGTGTGTTGATCGCAAGATCAACTATACTAACGCCCGATCCACCCTCCAGGGGATCAAAGTTACGGTCCCCACGTCTTAGGACTTTAGGGATCTCTCCCGCGCCCTGCGTGAAAGGAACTACTCCTTTCACACATACTCCCTTCCGGAGGAAACCCCTACTCGCGTCGTAATAAGGCGCGTTCCACAAGAAATCTCCACCGAGGAGATAAAGTGCGACCTTGTTGCACAGGGTATCCCAGTATCCGCCGTCCATCGCTTACATAAAGCGAGACAGGGCCTAGTCTATGACATGGTCCTGGTCATCTGCGACCCCACGGAAGGTCACCACCCGATCTTCAAGGTGAAGTCGGTGTGCTCGCTCTCAATTAATTGGGCAGTGTCATCGCTGCCAATTATATGGTCACTCGCAGTCCAACTGCTATGCCACCCCTAGATGCGTCAAGTGTCTAGGAGAGCATGGCACCGTCGACTGTACCCGCGCTGAAGATAGGGAACTATGTTCAGAGCCTCCCAGCTGCGTACTCTGCGGCCAATCGGGACACCCGGCAAATTACCGGGGCTGTCCTAAGGCCCCGAAGCCATCCTCTCCCAAACTCGCGAAACGCGCGAGCGACCGCCAGCACATGGAAAGCCCCTGGGGAAAGTCTCCTTCCGCGTTGATGCCGGAGCGGCTTAGTCCGCAGAGGCCGTCTCCCTTTTTTTTTTTTTTTTTTGTTCCCGGGGTGGAAAATCCTCATGGATGTCCTCCGCCCTGGGGCGGGCGGAGGGGTCTGTCAGACTCTTACTGACTAAAAACCACCCCGGTGTTCCTTCTCACACCTACGCCGGGGTCGCGGGAACACATTATTCTTCCACAACCCCGGCTGGTGCCGGCCCGCTTGCGCGGGCCCCGTCTCGGGCGGGGGGAGTGAGGTGTACTCCCCCCGCAACGTCTGTGGTCGGCGCGCGAGGAACACTACGCGCGCCGCCTTCTCGGGTTCTGATGTTGGGGGGCGACGGATGTCCCCGAATCCGTCGCCCCTGGACCCATTTAGGGGGGCTGGAAGAGGGCGTTGTCCGCCCTCCGCCTGCGCCCGGTGCGCCTGCTGCGGATCGGGAGAGTGCACGAGATCTCTCTCTCCCTTTCCGCAGCCTCCTTCTGCGAGATCGCTGTTTCGCAGAAGGAAACCACCGCGGCCCAGGACTCGGCGCTGCCGACCATCGAACTTACTACGGTCGTCAGCGACAGGTCACTGCCTACTTCTGAGATGAGGGCACGGCGCGGCTCCTCCCAAGCGGCACACTCTGCCAGCGTATGCCACGCCGTGTCCTCCCGACAGTCGACGCAGTGGTGACACCGAGCGTCCGGCTCCCTGTTTATGCGACACAGGTACTTCCCGAAGCAACCATGCTCCGAGAGCACCTGCGTCGCCCGAAACGACAGGGAGCCGTGCCTTCTCCCGAGCCAGAGGTCGAGCACTGGCCGGACCGCCTCGATGGTGACGAGGCCGGCGGTAGGGCGTGAAAGCCTGTCCCGCCATTCCGCCACCAGGACCTCGCGAAGCTGCGACCGACGCTGCTCCATATGGCGCTGCATCGGCCGCTCGCCCCGCGCCCTCGCTTCCTCGCGCCACCGATAAAGTGACGCGAGCACCCTCGCGTCTAGGTCCCATGGCGGGGATCCGGCCAGTGCACAAGCCGCCTCGTAGGAGATCGTGCGATACCCCCTTATGACTCTGACGGCCATTGCTCTCTGCGGCTTTCGCAGCACAGAGATGCTGGCGGCCGTCAGGTCAGCCGCCCAGATCGGGGCCCCGTAAAGGGCCATCGATCGCACGATCCCCACGTAGAGCCGCCTACAAGCGGCGCTCGGGCCCCCCAAATTGGGAAGCAGCGTTGCCAGCGCCCCGGCCGCGCCCAACAACTTGGGCGCCAGCCGCCGGAAGTGGGGTCCGAAGTCCCACCGGCTGTCGAGCACCAATCCCAGATATTTCATGGTGGGCTCGACAGCGATCCGGACCCCCCCGACCACAATATGTGATCCAGCCGGCGGCGCCCGCCGGGGGCCATGAAACACCATGGCCTCCGACTTGTTGAGGGCCACCTCCAGGCCGAGGCGCCGTATGCGGCTCACCGTCAGTGAGACCGCCGCCGTCGCGAGCAACGCTGCCTTCCTGTGCGAACTCCCCCGGGCCGTGACCAGCGTGTCGTCCGCGTAACACGTCAGGTCCGCGCCCGGCGGGAGCTCGCCCCTCAGCACCCAGTCGTACCCGATGTTCCACAGGAGCGGTCCCACTACCGATCCCTGTGGAACACCGCACGACACTTGGCGCTGGTTTCCGCCATCACGTCCCATGTAGGTGACACACCTCCCCGCCAGATAAGCCCCAACGATGCGGCGGAGGTAGAGAGGCACCCGATGATAACGCAGTGCCTCCCGTATGCAGCTCCAGGGCAGGGTGTTGAAGGCGTTGGAGATGTCCAAGGACACCGCCACCACCACCCCGCCCCGGGACACTGTTTCCTCCGCCAGGACTCTCACCCTCGACACAGCGTGGATGGTAGAGCGCCCATGCCGAAAGCCGAACTGGCTCTCGTCCAGGTCCGGCCCCTCTCTGCACAAGTGGCCGACGAGGCGGGCTGCGAGTATGCGCTCGAACAGCTTGCCCACCTCGTCGAGCAGCACTATGGGCCGGTACGCAGACGGCGAGTCGGCAGGGCGCCCCGCCTTCCTGAGCAGGACCAAGCGACCTGTTTTCCACAAAGTGGGAAACTGGCCCCGCTCAAGGCACGCTGTGAAGAGTCCTCTTAGCTGGGGCTCAAGCTCTTTCAGAGCACACCTCGGTACACCTCGTACAGCGCGGCTTCTTCGTCAGGGACCCGACGACGTCTCCTCCGGTAACGGGTGTACTGGCGTCTAACCGCCACGCACGCGACGCGTAACTGCGCGATCTCGGCGGACCACCAGTACATCTGGCGCCTTGCGGACTGTGTGTGGACCCGGGGCATAGACGCGTCGCAAATTTGCGTCATCGCCCCGCGGAACCACAGCGCCTCCTGTTCGACGTCGACGTCGACGGGTCCGTTAGTTGCCGACTCCCGGCTCCAGGCCTGGACAATAGCGGCCTCCTCGAGGAGCTCCCTGTCGATGAGCTTGCGCGCCCAGCGCGGACCGTCCGTTCGCGGGACCGGTGAACTGCGGCTGCCAGTGGTCTGGGCGGAGACGTCGAAACGGATGTAACGATGATCCGACAATGTCTCCACCTCCACGGCGACATGCCAGTCGCGAACACGGCCTGCGACAGCAGGGCTAGCGAACGACACGTCCACTATTGAACCACCCCGCTGCCGCACGCACGTGTGAACCGATCCCCGGTTCAAGACGGCCAGGCCAGTTGTGACCAACCACTCCTCCAGTGCCTCACCCCTAGCATCGGTCGCTGGAGATCCCCATGCCGTAGACTTGGCGTTGAGATCTCCGAGCAACAGCACAGGGCGAGGATGAAGTCGGCCCACGACGGCACCCAACTCGACAAGGAAGCTCTCGAAGTCGGCGAGACTCTTGTTGGGCGAAAAATACGCCCCAACGACGCCAACGCCATCTGCGAGGGCGAATACCCAGCCGTGCCCCCGCGACGGGCTGACGAGAGCCCCGCCAATGATGGCCACCAAACCGTCCAGGTCTCCCACCCAGTTATCCCTGGGCGGGATCCAGTACGGCTCGGCGACCACGGCCACGTGAATCGACCACTCTGCCATGCTCTGGAGCAAGAGATCCT
Organism: Dasypolia templi; assembly: GCA_963555695.1. Classification (NCBI taxonomy): domain Eukaryota; kingdom Metazoa; phylum Arthropoda; class Insecta; order Lepidoptera; family Noctuidae; genus Dasypolia; species Dasypolia templi. The sequence goes on along the minus strand of OY743144.1, from coordinate 16,892,190 downwards.
GAGCTCTGGCAGAGTGGTTGATGTTGCCCTGGAGGAAATGGTAGAGCGCCGTTATGCGCAATCCATTCCCTCGGCACCATTCTTAGGCCGGGAGTCGGCCGGAGGGCAACCAGGCTGAGGGGGGGGTAAAGAGCCCCCGACAGCCTTGGCAGACCCTCTCTTCTTCTTGGTGGCGGGCGCGCCACAGTCCTTACCGCCCGCTCTGTGCCCAGCGGGCCTCCCTGCAGCTGTACAGAGGCTGCAGTTTGGCGCCGCGGAGCACTGGGCCGCCTTGTGGCCGGGCTGGCCGCAGCGATAGCACTGCTCGCTGCGGTTAATTGCGGCGGTGCACCGTGCCTTAACATGCCCCACGTCCAGGCATCGGTAGCACCGCAAGGCCCTGGGCTGCAGCAGCTTCACCCTCGCTGCAACCCATCCCACCAACAGACGCCCACCGTCAGCGACCTTATTCGCCGCCGCCACCGGGCACCGCACCCAAATTGTGCCGAGCCCAGCAGCGTCGGCGCGTATGTCGCCCGTTCGCACATCTCCTGGCGGACATCCGCCGACTCGGGCGAGAGGCCGTCTCCCTGGGCTAACCTCAATCACCTGAAGGCTCCCACAGCTTGGGTGCCATCTAAACCCGCGCAAACCGCGCAACTTCCAGCGCTGATGGCTTCTGTCATCCCAGCGCCTTTGGTAGCCCCCGCGGCCCCTACGGCCTCTCCAGCAAATAAAAGGGAACCCAGGGCCGAAACAGCGCCCAAATCATATTAAGTACATACGCGGCTCTCTTCACCACCGCCGCGGATAAAATGGCGGAAGAAATCGCTGCTGCAAACGGCAACGCACTGCGCCTTATGGAAATCCTCAGCGCGTATCCCGAAATCGCGCAAGTTCTACACTCACTCAAATATTAATTCTCAATGGATAATACGAGAGTAAATTGTAATAAACCCCGATCCCTTAAATTAGGCTTTTTCAACGCAAATGGCGTTTCAGGTCAACGCGATGAGATCGCCGCTTTCCTTCGCGACCATCAGCTTGACATCCTCCTCATACAGGAAACCTTTTTAAAACCGCATCACCGAAACCCGAATATTGCCAACTATAAACTAGTTCGCAATGACAGGTCTCGATGCCACAAGGGTGGCACACTAATATACTTTAGGAAATCTTTGTTTTGCATCCCTATAGACCCACCTCCTCTCTTCTCCCATCTGGAGACCTCTATCTGTCGGCTCGGCATGACCGGTCACCAACCGATCACCATCATCTCTGCTTATATTCCACCAGACAATGGTCCGGAGGATCCCATTTCTCTCCAAAAGGACTTCACCGCCTCTTCGGTATGAGTGACTCCGTCATATTGGCGGGGGATCTTAATGCCAAACACCCGGCGTGGAATAGTAGCACGACTTCTACCAGAGGTCGGATCATTTCCAAGTTAGGCGAATCCCTTAACTTTGACGTCATCGCTCCAATGAGTCCGACTCATTTCCCAGGAAATCCCAACCATCTTCCTGATATACTCGATGTAGCGCTGCTCAAGAATGTGAACCTCCGTTTGCAATCGATAGAGACGTTCCACGAGCTTAACTCTGACCACCGCCCAGTAGTCATGCATCTTGCCCCCTACTCTGGCCCAAGCGATCCCAACCGCCCCCCTCAGACCCAGATGATAACCGACTGGAGGAAAGTAAGTGAAAGACTGAAATCCACCACGTCGCCTCAATTGGACACCATCCCCGATCACATAGTGTCAGTCGCCGACACGACGGCCGCAATCGACTCGTTTACTGAGCACGTTCAATCCGTTTTGACGGATTGTTCACGGGAAGTTCCGGTGATGGAAGACCATCGCTGGAAACTACCTACTGACGTACGTGACTTGATAACCGAGAAGAATGCGGCTATTCGTGCCTACGACTCCTTCCCTTGTGACGCGAACAAAGCCCACATGCGCCATTTACAGCGTGCTGTAAAGAAACGCATAGGGGAGGTTCGCTCAGAGGGTTGGAACAAGATGCTCAGTGAACTCGAGCCCACTCGCCAAGCCTTCTGGCACCTTCAGAGGAAATTGCGCTCCTCCGAGGAGGTCTCTATGCCTCCCCTCATCCGCCCCGACAAGAGCGTCGCGTTCGACAGCACCGACAAGGCCGAATGCTTTGCTGACAGCCTAGAGTCCCAGTGTTCTCCCAGCTCTCAACCAGTAGAACAAGCTCACCTGAACAAGGTCGACGCTGAAGTCGAACAGAGAGCCTCCCTTCCACCCGTCGAAGACCCTGATGATCCTCTGCCTCCCGTCACTCCAGACGAAGTGCACGACATCATAAAAGGGCTCCAAGCTCGTACAGCCCCCGGTTCGGACGGTATTACCAACAAGGTATACAAACTCCTACCTGCCCCTCTAATAATGCTCATGACCGCCATCTTCAATGGCGCCTTGAGCAACAACATCTTCCCACAAGCGTGGAAAGAAGCAACAGTCATCGGTATCCCAAAGCCAGGCAAGCCAAAGTCTGAGCCCTCCAGCTACCGTCCCATTAGCTTACTCAACGTTCTCGGCAAAATCTACGAGAGGCTTATTTATAAGCGTCTCAAAGACTACGCCGAAGCAAAGAGCCTCATTCCCAACGAGCAGTTTGGTTTCCGTCCCCAACACTCGAGTATCCACCAAGTCCACCGTATCGTAGAGCACTTGTGCGCCGGTATGCAGCGTAACGCGACGACGGGTGTGCTATTCTTCGACATAGCGAAAGCCTTCGACAAAGTCTGGCACAACGGCTTGTTATACAAGCTTTACCAACTAAGAGTGCCAGATCGTCTCGTGCTCATCTTACGAGACTTTTTGTCGAATCGCACCTTCCACTATCGCATCGAGGGTGCACTCTCGTCCCCTCACCCTATTCGCGCCGGTGTCCCTCAGGGTTCCGTCATATCTCCTCTAGTCTTCACGCTGTTCACCAGCGATATCACACAGAGTAAAAAGGCTCAGTTGGCTCTCTTCGCCGACGACACTGCCGTTTACTATACCGGTCATTGTCCCAATGCTATAGCTCGTACTCTCCAAACCTCCGCAAACGTCTTAGGCGCTTGGTTCCGGAAATGGAGAATCGAGGTCAACCCCGATAAGAGTCAGGCGGTTCTCTTCTCGAGACGTCGTCGACTCCCTCCCCCACTTCCCAGCCCGATCACTATGTACGGTAAGCCGATCCCCTGGGATAGCAAGCCAAATACCTAGGCGTGATCCTCGATGAAAACCTTACCTTTAAGGCTCATATTGAGACGGTTCGCGCGCGCGCCTCCTTCGCTCTTAGCAGGCTCCACTTTGTACTGACAGCCCGTAGTAAACTGTCACTTAAATGCAAGCTGCGCATCTACACCGCAGTCATCCGTCCCATCATGACCTATGCCTGCGTTGTATTTGCGCACGCTCACCCACGTCATCTCCATAAGATGCAGACCCTCCAGAACCGTTTCCTCAGAAAGGTCACGGGTGCCCCCTTCTATGTCCGTAATATAAATCTCCACATCGATCTTAAAATGCCTACCATAAACCAGTTCATGAAACGCTTATCCAAGCGCTTCTTTGACTGTGGCATTAAACACTCCAACCCCTTGATCTCAGCGGCCGCCCGCTACACTCCCTCCCGCATTAGCAGTATTCGCCGACCAAGGCATACTTTAATCGCCCCCGACGACGCCACTACCCTCCTCCAGGAGAGTAGTAAGGCCACCAGCACACTACATAAGCCCAAAACCCGATCGCCGTCCTACCTACCGTCATCCCACCGTAATCCTACCGTCCTCGCCGCCGAGGCCCGCCGCGACGCCCAAATCCACGCCCCTCCAGACCCTTGCTCGAGCCAGCCCGCGCCGCTGAGCCTGTAGCTTTAAATTCGTCCCTAAATCACTCAAATCCTGATCTAGCTAGTCCCTTGCTGCCCTCTTCCAGCGACGCCCTAAGCCGAGGTTCGTACCCCACAGGGGGTGCCCTTAGCGTTGTCGCTTAGTTTTTAAGTTAGAACATAAGTTTAAGTCCTGGCTGGAGGCCTTAATTTATTAGGGCAACCACAGGCAAGTCCGTCTAAGCAGACGACAACCTCATAGGTTGACCTGCGAGATGCCATTCCCAAAAAAATTAAAAAAAATTGAGGTTCGTCGACGGTAAGCCCTGACGACGCGCGATGGACTGTTTGCTTGAGCCTATCTAGGTCATTTTTGGTCTCGGTGCTGATAATCAGTCCTCCTTTTCCAATTATGCGAACGCCTCGTACTTTCAATTTCATTTCTCCAGGGCATATGATTTTTTGAACCATGTTCTTGGTTTCGTCACTAGTCTTTGAGTTATCACAGGGATAAATCGCCACAGAGCTAAAAGTATTAGGACGAACAAAGCTGTTAGAGCCCTTCTTCACCATATCTGCAAACGATGTAGTCGCCGCACCCTGCTTCGTACAGGACTCCTGAATCGTCCGGTTCATCTCCGTTAGACAGTCCGATAGGTCCCGAGCTTCGGTCATGGTTTTAAGGGAGGTATGGGTTTGAATTGCTTTTTGCTTAAGCGATTGGTATTGCAAGTGAGTCTTGGATTTATCAATACGATCCAGGAACGAAGCGCCAATCGACGGTTTGGGTGTTTCAAAACGAATCAACGCCTACAAAGGTGAAGAAGCGAGGGGAAGATTTTGATCGCGAGCGTTTTCAATTTGTCTGACTACTTGGTGTCAATTCCTTTGCGGAACCAAAGAAGCATCAACGCTGGAGTTGTGAACAACAAGCGACCAAACACAGGGCTCCGCGGGCTATTGCTAAACCACGACAGCGCGCCTTCGCACACCGCGATCAAAACGAGGGTCTTCCTGGACAGCACGCCGGTCAAACTCCTGGGTCGGGTAACCTAGGAGTGTCCTTACAGCCCTGACCTAGCACCGTGTGACTTCTCAAAGGAATCCAATTTTCGTCGCCGAAAGTTGCGCTGTCAGCGTTCGAGCATTCTGTAAACGAGGTGTCTACGGCGAACTGGAAAAAGTGTTTCGTTCAGACGCATGAAACTTTGTATAGAGAAAAATATTTAACTATGGAACATTTATTTTTATTTTCGGAAACTTTCTGAGTGCCCCACGTATCTAAAACAAAGCTCAAACTTTATAATAATTTACCTATGTGCCAGTAATTTCACCAGCAGAAATAGGTAGTCAGGTGGTTATACTTCTCTAGGCGAGCTTGTTCACAAAACCCTCTACTACTACCTAGTACAATGTGAAAAATTCCAAGTCGCCTTAGTCATGCTCTTTTTTCCAAGAGGAGTGTCCACTCCAATAAGAATCTTGTAACGTGATATCAGCACATGCACGTTCCTAAAACCAGTGTTGGTACAAAACGTAGTCCCACGTATTTTGCAAAAGTAACCTATTTATATCATTGATTTTCTAACTTGTCCTGAATTGTAAGTAGGAAGCCAATATTTGTTATTTGGTAGGGTCTATGTTTTAACTCTTATTTTACACCAGAGTTTATTTCGCTACATTACTTCTCACAGGACTATTTTGGTGTCTGTACAAAATTAGAAAGATTATTTACCTTAATTTAATTTTACCAATTTCAAATAATATAAATTATATTTTTTGCCGATTTCAGATTGTAAATTGAACGTCAGGCTTCGTATATTACAAAAAAGGTTAAATCATAAGTTACAACCTAATATCTAAAATAATCCTTTCACTCTTCCCCCTCCCTCTTTTAAATATTGTGATATTAACGCTTGTTTTTCTATACAGGATTCTGGGCCAACTCTGCTTCGACCCGCTACAACAACTAGAGCCTTCAGCAACTGACTCCTTTCAGTTTCCTGCGAGATGTCACCACTGCCTGGCTGGAAATAAGATATTTCGTCAACGCACCACTATTTCAAACCTCCTTAGACGCCTAATTGAATAAACATTTTTCGTTTTAATTATATTGTTTGTGCAAATGTAATTTTCAAGAGACTTATTTTTCCTTTTGGTTTTTCGCAGCGAAAAGTGCGGTGGATTCAGAAAATAATGTAATACTTTAATGTATGTTACCTACATATGCGATACGAAGTAAATGTCCATCTACGTCGGTCGTCCTATGTCAATTTCATTCATTAGCTTGTGCTAAAATCATATGAGTGTGTACATTAATTACAAAAATATTCATTATGTGGGTTAGTTTGGTCGTTGGTTAGTTTAGTTAAAAAATCTTTATTTACACCATAGTTGTAAGAAAAAAGTGTTTTTATATTTCTACGTTTTCACTCTTTATCTCATCGCACTCTTCTCGAAATTTTTATTATTTGCCCACTCGTTATGTTCGTACCTATGACAGATAGCCATAGAAAAGATGGGCTAAGATGGTGTATGTTACCCAGCTCAACATACACCTATATCTTGTCGTAATACCTTGTTAGTGGTGAAGATAGCTGTTCGAACTCTCTATTGTATTTCCATAATAGTATTTTTCTACGCTTGTTAATTGTTGTTACTTAGAATATTACATAACTTCAAAGTTACCACGATATTCGTTCTTTTCTCCATCATAGATATTTTTCCTTTTCATTTTTAATTTATTTCTATGTGCCAAATGTCGCCATAAATAGAGTATACTAGATAGCCTCATAGAATTGACTTTTATAACAGTAGGCCATTCATTACCTAATTATTTTTACATTAATCTTATTACATGTAAACGTATTAGACGTTTGCTGTTAGTCTCTACGTAATTTATATGTACAGAGTAGTCTAATGTACTTATATGTATTTTTACGTTCCAAATTGATCTCTTATAGCATAAATGGTAGGAAAAATGTAATAGTTCATACATTATTACGTTCAATAAAAACGTTAAATTATTCATTTGTGTTTCATTAACAATGTGTGTCATGGTCATGTGGTCCTTTGCAGTGTGAAATTCACGAAGTATTTTCTAATGAAATTCCTAGAAAATTATCTACTGTTTTGGGAATAACGTAGCGAGTATCAAAGAGTCACTTTGATATAGTATCTGGGTGATGAAGGAATCTATAATTAAATACAGGCCCAGAGAGGAAAATAAGTATTGTTCAGGTAACATGAAATTACCTACCCTACCTACCCTCTACCTAAATAATTATCTACCTAGATAATTTTGTTCACGAAGGTGCACGCAATTATGGAACTCTAGAAAGGCATCCTAAATAAAAAGTTCAATCAATTTCGCACCGGTGACACCGACCCGCGGCCTCGACCCTTTGACCGACATTAATTAGTTTTTTTTTTTTAGCAAAAACTGGTTGTCAAGGGAATAAATTACAGTAAGTACTTAGGAACACAAATTCTATCATGTCATTTACTTAAATCAGGCCAGAAACAGTGTCAGAATCATGTAGGAACAAGTTGTATGAGTTGTATGAAGTTAATGAGAATGTAAAAGTTCTAATGTGCGCTTTTATCATTTCTAACGTGAAGATATTATCGTGGACGTGCATGTCCACGTCCAAAAAATTACGTATGGCAAATACGTGCACGTTATAACGTGATCATGGACGTAAAGCATGAGATGTGATGCTACGAGAAGTATGTCGCTGGTACAGGCACCAATAGGAATAAATGATATATCATTAGATACAAGATTTAGTGCAAAAAATCGAATGATTCCTTGTCCGATCGGTGCACTACATATGAGGATGTTGAGACGAGGCTGTACGGGAAGCCAGCTTTACCATCGTAGCTACAGAAAAATTCCCTTAACTTCTTGAGTCTGAACTGCACAGACTTTGGAAAAATTCTACCGTCAGCTAGAAAACCGTTAATTCTTACATTTTGTTTTTTACGTTGCTAATTGATGCAGTTTCTTAGAAGGATTAAAAAAAAAATTGGACCAACTGAGGTTTGAGCGGGCTGAGGAGTTCTAGAAAAGTCAGTAATCGCCAAACACTTTTCCCTCACCTACTTATCGTAGTGATCGATCATCTTTTCCACGATCTCTTACGACGTTTGCTATTTAAAAGTATAAGCAAGGCGTTATGCTTTATACTAAGTATTAATTCATATATAATATATTTAACTCGATGGCAGTTGAATATTAGAATTTTAAAGGGATGTAGAGGAGAAATATTTCAAAAAAGACTATTTTTACGTTTTTGTATTCAAGATACACTTAATAAAGTTCAAAGTAGAAAATCAAAAAAGTCTAAATATTTTATCTCACATAAACCTACATGGGCACTTATGAAACCTCAGAAGCTAGGTGCACGGTTCCAAATAGTCGTTTCCTATGGAGAAGGGCCGGCAAGAAACTTCACGGTTACTCTTTTATAAATATGTAATTGACTTTTACAATGTTTACAAATAACTTTGTTAATAGATATGTATGGGAGGACAGTACCACATGCTTGACAAATGTAGAATGCTTAACCTAGTGTCAAGATCACGACATTGATCTATCTTAATATAAATCTAGCTAGTATTTTCCCAACTATTCTACTTATTAGCATTATTATGTTAATAAGACTGCCTAAATCTGATCTCAATCTGCCTTAACCCATCAGTAAGACTGGTTATCAGAATTTTGGGCGTTTATCTAACGTGTCCCCAGTTAGATAAATAAATACGCTGCCATCAAAATACTTTAATTTATTACTACAATATTACTACAAGGAAATGTGACCCCTCCACTAACTACGCTTTACTATGCTTTCCCTCAGAAATGCATGGCGCATTAAATATTACCTCTCTGTAATATAATGACGGTAAAGCGATGGATACTTGGCTCGGCGCGGTAAGTGAGCCCCGGGCTCCGTCTACGTGCGATAATTAACTTGATTTAATTTAAACCGACGCCTCGAGAGCCACTTGATTTCATTACTCTTCAACACATTTTCGGTACCGTGTGGAGACTTTCGCTCAACTACATCAGTGATGTATAATTTAAACGAAATTTCTAGGTATTTTAGTTTGGAAGTGTTTAAGTTCATGTGTGCCTTCGCTTTCTAAGTTCATCAAGGGGAACACCGCACCAATGAATGTGTGCGCCTTGTTTCGGAAAGGCAAATGTTTAACTGAATCTGAATCTGACGTTTCACAAGTGCCCATGGAGGTTTATGTGAAATAAAATATTTTGATTTGATTTCATTTGAGCATCTCAAATATTTTTAACCTATTAATGATGTACGTTTTTACATTAATGAACATCTAAAAACGTTAAGGCTTCTAATAATTCTCATTTTTTAACAAAACTTAGTTTTTTTTTTAGTTTTTGTAACCTAGAAAAATATTAAGGCACCGGCGTGTTGATTGGTGAAATCAGTCCTAGTGGGTCGAAGAGTGCCATTATGATACTCAAAGCTTCTCTTTTGATTGGAGAGTGCCTGTTTCTTCTACTTCTGAGGGTATTTTCGTAGAGTTTGTGTTGAACCTTATGCAGTCTTCTTTCACGTGCCAGAGCAGTCCAAGCGTCTTCAGGCTGACTGTCATGGAGTTGTCTTCTTCAGGAAGTCCAAACTCTTATATTTTCTTGTGTCGTTTGATGTCTACCCGTTTAATACGAAGCCCGCTTTCTTGTGAATAAAATCGACTGCCTTCGTTATCTCACGTGCTTCTTGAATAGCAGAGAACCTCTGGACGTAATCGTCCATGTAGTGATTCTTCTGTATTGCTACTGCAGTTTCTGGGTAGCGGCTCACAAAATCACTAACATTCTTATTCTTGATGAATAGTGCTGTACATGGAGATGAAGTGGCCCCAAAAATTACAGAAGTCATTCTGTATTCTTCCGATTTGCCCTCCCGCCGTTTGCCTCTCCATAGAAATCGTAACGCGTCTCTATCTTCTTCTCTTATTTTCACTTGCACGAACATTTCCTTTACGTCCCCGCTGACCGCGTATGGATGTTGTCGGAACCTCATGATGACTCCAGGATGTGACTGTAGCAGGTCTGGTCCAGAATATAGCATGTCGTCCAGACAAACGCCGGCTGATTAGGCTGATGCGTCATGTACCAGTCTTGGTGGTTTGTCAGGCTTCGCTGGATTGATGACTGGAAAATGTGGTAGGAACCACGTTCTTCCTTATGAAGCTGGAGCGGGTGTTGGTAATGCATAACCCGACTGGAATAGATTTTCAATACTCTCTTCATATTTCTTCTTGAGGTCTTCATCTTTGTCCAGTCTCTTCTCTAGGTAACGCAGGCGTCGTTCAGCTTCTTTATAGTTGCTTGGTATCTGGCGGTCTTTTTCTTTCCACAACAGGTCGTTTCATCTAATATCTGGATAGCTTTCTGTTCAGGATCTTCTATCGGTCTTCTTGGATCTATGCATAAGGATTCGAGTCTGAAGTGGTTCCTGACCAGCTCTTACAGTGTTTATTCATCTTCTTTTGGTTGGAGTCTGCCACAGAACGCTACTTTGGCTGTGAGCGAACTGCGACAGCCATGAAGAACCCAGCCGAGCTGTGTGAGTGAAGCTACGGGCTGGTTACGACGACCGGTGTGGAGCTTTCTTGACACGATGAGATGCCAGTCGTATTGTCCAATTACCAACTTGGGTGAAGCGTGTTGATAAGTGATCTGATCTTTGATGTCGACAGTCTTTTAGGTGCTGGTTGTATGCCGTTTCTGGTATGAAGCTCAGTCTGTCGACAGTGCGTGCGGCTTCTATTTGGTATTCTGCTTCTGCATATTTTCCTTTGATGCTGAGACTGACGACTTTGCTGTTGTCGTGCTTCATCTCGTTACCGATTCCCTCAAATTTATCGCGCCAACTCAGGACTGTGCAGATTATGTGGCTTCTTCAATCGAGTATGTTTGCTAGTCGCCGGCGAAGATGCATAAGTATCGAGGGTTGTCGCTGACCCGGTTCAGAGCCTTTAGCTTCTCCAATTCGACGTGAATGATTGCTTCTATGAAGACTCCTTGATCTGGTTGGCTCACAAGGAGACAGCCAACCGCATCTTTTGCTGTTCCAGACAGGCTTCGACGTATGCGTCCTATGTTTTAATATTTTGTGAAGTACTTAAGTGTTTCTCCGTATGCTGTCTTGAAGCCGAGCCAGTCTGTGGATGCTTCCATTGAAGGGCGGCTGCTCTTGAATATACTTCGGTGGTTCCATTGTGCTTCTTACCGCTTGCGAGAGCGCGGCGGCTAGGATTGTCACGTCTATCAACGGCTAGCTTGCTTCTTACTATTTTCTTGTGTCTTCTTGACCTCTTCTTGATGTGTTTCCTAATATGCTGACTGTGGTTGGTTCGACTCGGTGCTTTTTAACCAGGTGCTAATGCGAACTGAAACCAGGTCATCAAATGCTTCTTCTTCATCTTCTGAGGTGTCTGCTTCTGCTTGAAGACGTTGTACACGTAGTTGCTGTATTTCTGTTTCAGCTTGTATCTGTGCTTGCTTGAGTTTCAGGTCGGCTAGCCGCTCTTTCGCTTCACGTGTGGTTTAAGATGCCTGTTTGGAAGTGGATGCCTGTTTGCGATTACGTAACGCGCCTACGCGCCTACGTGTTATGTGACGCATGTTTCCCATAACCTTTCCTTTTTTGAGTGCTGTTATTTCTTGCGTGATGTTTACCGCAAATAAACTTTTCTTCTTTCTTTCTTCTTTTCTTCTATATTAACCTAGCACGTATTTAGGTAGGTAGTAGTAGTTACGTGACGAGTATGTGTGTTGTGAGTGTAGAGTCTTATTTTCACAGATAATGCATGGCAGGGCGCAATGTCTTTGACGTGGGTCATAACCGATGCGTCGGCACGCGCGAACATTCCTTTCGCGAGGCACTCCACAAACTCATCCAGGCTTTCCATCCCGAGATCCCTCTGGATGACGTCGTTCCTCAAGTAGCGAGGGGCGTCAACAATGGTCCGCAACGCAAGGTTTGGTTGCGTGCGGAGCAGCCTTCGGCTCGGCTCGCTCGTAAGGACGAACCATGCAGGTGGGGCGTACGTCAAGATTGGGCGTACGTTATAGTATATGTTATACTTACACCATTAGTCATCATTCATTCATCCATTCATGTCCCGTATCACATTCTTATATTTGTTAGCATTTTACGAATCGTTCTAAAACGATTACTTTTATAATATCGATAAAACATTCATTTTTGTTCTGACTTTTTCCATTGTTGAGACACTTAGGTCAAATTATCAAACTGTCATTGTTTTTCTATTTCTCTTTTAGTCTATGAAGATTATTTTTTGGTTTATATAACTTGAATTATTTTTATCAATAGGTTTAGCTGAAATATTGTATTTTTTAAATAATTACCGGTAGGTCGAGTCTGCGTGGTGTTCTCTACCTTCTCTGCGAACTCCGTCCAGTCCATTAATCGGCGTGGCGCTATAGGCTTCAGTCGGGCCGGCATTTCCGATAGGACGACGACCACGGGTTGATGATCCGATTGTACCTCGTCGTCTATGACTGGCATTTTAGCCCTCGGTGGACTACGATGTCCAGCACGTCCGGCATGTGCCATAAAGCGTCTGGGTAGTGTGTGGGCGTCTCTGGGCCGGACACCGTATAGCTGAAGGCTTCCGCGTCCGCGAAAAGCCGTCTCCCCTCGGTATTCGTGATGAATGAGTTCCACGCTGGGTGTTTACATTTAAGATGACCATTGAAGATGGTGGCGTGCGTGTTCTACGCGATTTTAAAAAGACGCCGGACGTCCGGGCCATTAATGACACCACGACATTAATGTTGATTCGTAGTGTCAAAATAGAGACCTGGGGGGGAAAACGTTGACCCGCCCAGTGCCACCGATGCCAGCAATTCATACACAGCTCGCATCAGTGTCATCGCCCGCACGCTTGAGTGCGCTGCGGAGAACAGCACGCGGCGAGAGAATGACCGCGCCCGCGGGAGGAACCGGCCACCTGCGCTAATTGCAGTGCCCCGCACCCCGCGTGCCAAATCAAGTGTACGGTATTTCATAATGAAATCGGGAACAAGCGAGCTGGGACTGCCGCCACAACGGCCACATCTCGCCGGCCCAAAGTGGCCATTGGCCTCAAGAATGCCAGAAGAGGCCCAGGGTACGACGCTTATGGCGGTGGCCAACGGGCCCACAGACAAAAAAGCAGCCTCCTCTGGGCGGAGGAAAAATAAAAAACGCGGGGGTTAGGGTAAAGGGAAGAAACCCAAACCACCCCCAGCAACCACCGAGATTCCAAAGGCCACCCCTGCCTCAAGTTGGGCTCTGGCTTTTACGAATGAAAATGTCAACTGCTCCTCATAGGCACATAACTACTGTCATGGTCATGGCCGCCATTAGACGATGATATTTTACTTTTTTTTTGCATATGTCACAGGATCTGGTTTTATCACTCGACTAATCGATTCATACTTGACCGGTTTTAGTAACATTTTTATGGAAACACCGCGAAATCGACCGAAAATTAAATCCGATATATTTATTTCCCTGCTCCCCGCCTCACTATTATAAAACGCGTGGTAGCGCGCGGTCCCTTGTTCTCATCCGCCCGACAAGAGTGTCGCTTTTGACAGTCCTGATAAGGCCGAATGTCTTGCTGACAGCCTAGAGTCCCAATGTTCTCCCAGCTCTCAACCAGTAGACCAAGCTCACCTGAAAAAGGTCGACGCTGAAGTCGAACGGAGAGAATCCGTCCCACCCGTCGAAGACCTCGATTATCCTCTGCCTCCCGTCACTCCTGACGAAGTGCACGACATCATTAAAGGGCTCCACGCACGTAAAGCCCCCGGTTCGGACGGTATTACCAATAAGGTATACAAACTCCTTCCTGCCCCTCTAATAATGCTTATGACCGCCATCTTCAATGGCACCTTGAGCAACAACATCTTCCCACAAGCGTGGCTTTCCAACCGTTATCGGTATCTCAAAGCCAGGCAAGCCAAAGTCTGAGCCCACTAGTAATCGCCCTATTAGCTTACTCAATGTTCTCGAAAATCTACGACAGGCTTATTTATAAGCGTCTCGAAGCAAAGAGCCTCATTCCCCCTTCCCGATGTTCTCGATGTAGCGCTGCTCAAGATTGTGAACCTCCGTTTGCAAACGATTGAGACGTTCCACGAGCTAAACTCTGACCACCGCCCTGTAGTCATGCATCTTGCACCCTACTCGGGCCCGATCGACCCCAACCGCCCCCCTCAGACCCAGATGATAACCGACTGGAGAAATGTAAGCGAAAGACTGAAATCCACTACGTCGCCTCACTTAGACACCATCCCCGATCACTTAGTGTCAGTCGCCGACACGACGGCCGCAATCGACTCGTTTACAGAGCACGTACAATCCGTATTGAAGGATTGTTCACGGGAAGTTCCGGTGATGGAAGACCATCGCTGGAAACTACCTACTGACGTACGTGACCTGATAACCGAGAAGAACGCGGCCATCCGTGCCTACGACTCCTTCCCTTGTGACGCGAACAAAGCCCACATGCGTCATTTACAGCGTGCTGTAAAGAAACGCATAGGGGAGGTTCGCTCTGAGGGCTGGAACAAGATGCTCAGTGAACTCGAGCCCACTCACCAAGCCTTCTGGCAATTACAGAGGAAATTGCGTTCCTCAGAAGAGGTCTCTATGCCTCCTCTCATCCGCCCCGACAATAGTGTCGCTTTCGACAGTCCCGATAAGGCTGAATATCTTGCTGACAGCCTAGAGTCCCAATGTTCTCTCAGCTCCCAACCAGTAGACCAAGCTCACCTGAACAAGGTCGACGCTGAAGTCGAACGAAGAGCCTCCCTCCCTCCCGTCGAAGACCCTGATGATCCTCTGCCTCCCGTCACTCCAGACAAAGTGCACGACATCAGTAAAGGGCTCCAAGCTCGTAAGGCCCCCGGCTCGGACGGTATTACCAATAAGGTATACAAACTCCTTCCTGCCCCGCTAATAATGCTTATGACCGCCATCTTCAATGGCGCAACAACATCTTCCCACAAGCATGGAAAGAAGCCACCGTCATCGGTATCCCAAAGCCAGGCAAGCCAAAGTCTGAGCCCTCCAGCTACCGCCCTATTAGCTTACTCAATGTTCTCGGCAAAATCTACGAGAGGCTTATTTATAAGCGTCTCAAAGACTACGCCGAAGCAAAGAGCCTCATTCCCAACGAGCAGTTTGGTTTCCGTACCCAACACTCGGGCACCCAACAGGTCCACCGTATCGTAGAGCACTTATGCGCTGGTCTGCAGCGTAACGCGACGACGGGTGTGCTATTCTTCGACATAGCGAAAGCTTTCGACAAAGTCTGGCACAACGGCTTGATATACAAGCTCTACCAACTAGGAGTTCCAGATCGTCTCGTGCTCATCTTACGAGACTTTTTGTCGAATCGCATCTTTCGCTATCGCATCGAGGGAGCACTCTCATCCCCTCATCCTATTCGCGCCGGTGTCCCTCAGGGTTCCGTATTATCTCTCCCTTTGTCTTCACGCTGTTCACCAGCGATATCCCAAAATGTAAAAGGCTCAGTTGGCTCTCTTCGCCTACGACACTGCCGTTTACTACGCCGGTCACTGTCCCAAAGCTATAGCTCTTACTCTACAAACCTCCACAAACGTCTTAGGCACTTGGTTACGGAAATGGAGAATCGAGGTCAACCCCGCTAAGAGTCAGGCGGTTTTTCTTCTCGAGACGTCGTCGATTTCCCCTCCCCCTTACCAGCCCGATCACTATGTACGGCAAGCCGATCCCTTGGGAGAAGCAAGACAACTAGGCTTGATCCTTGATCAAAACCTTACCTTTAAGGAGCATATCAAGGTGGTTCGCACGCACACCTCCTTCGCTCTAAAAAGACTCCAATTCATACTGACAGCCCGCAGCAAATTGTCACTAAAATGCAAACTGCGCAACTATACCGCAGTCATCCGTCCCATCATGACCTATGCCTGCGTTGTATTCGCGCATGCTAACTCACGTCATCTCCATAAGATGCAGACCCTCCAGAAACGTTTCCTTAGAAAGGCCGCATTAGCAGTATTTGCCGGCCAAGGCATACCTTAATCGTCCTCGACGACGCCATTACCCTTCTCTAGGAGAGTAGTAAGGCCACCAGCACTCTACACAACCCCAAAACCCGATCGCCGTCCTACCGTCCTCGCCACCGAGGCTCGCCGCTAGGCCCAAACTCACGCCCTTCTCGACCCTTGGTCGAGCCAGCCCGCGCCGCTGACCCTGTTGCTTTAAGTTCGTCCCAAAATAACATCAATCCTGATCCAGCTAGTCCCTTGCTGACCTCTTCCAGCGGCGCGCTAAGCCGAGGTCCGTACCCCACGGGGGGTGCCCTTAGCGTGTATTCGCTTAGTTTTTAGTTAATATTTAAGTTTAAGTCCTGGCTGGAGGCCTTAACTTATTAGGGCAACCACAGGCAAGTCCGCTTAAGCAGATGACAACCTCAGTTGACCTGTGAGATGCCAAACAAACAAGGCCCCTTCTTCAATTCTTATTGTGGGCGTCGCAGCGGTGAAACAATGAAGCGCACAACGTTACGATGCTTTATTAGGTTGGAATTATGTCTTCATTAACCTTATTAGTCTAATTAATCAGATATTAAACATATATAAAATTCTAATAACTTACTTCCTATTAATAAGGTATGATTTACAATTTTACGGGTAAGTTACACATTAAAACACTCTAATTCTTGATTCTACGTAACAACTATGATTCCTATTATCACTTTATACTAATACGAAACAAAAATAGTTATAGATACGTAAATTATGCACACAAAACATATCAATCTTATTATGAAATAATCTTACAACTAGTTTGATAATTTTAGCGCTCGGCACACTACTTGCGCTTACGTACAAAGTGACCTTAGGGCGTCGTAAGTAAGTAAGTAATAATTTATTTACCAAAAGACTAAGCCTAGGTAACATATCTGTTTTTGCAATAAAGGATGGGTACTTAGGGCTATTACAGATGAGTAAGACCCCTGCCCTTCAAACTAGGAAAATCCTGTATCTTAAAGGACAGTGTACTTTAGTGGGATTGACACGTTTTACAAAATATCTGTAATTGCGTAATAATTCTGATGTCACATATTTATTGAATGAGCTGAAAAGTTTATTGTGAGGAATTTGTGTGCATGTGTGTTGCTGTGGAGTTAAGCCGGTCCGTTGGGGTTTGTGTGTGTGTGTATGGGTGTATTAGACTTAGAAAAACATGTGTCAAGGAAATGAAAAGTTAGGTAAAAGGATATATGAGTTCCTCAACGAAAGAATTACATTGAGAACCTGGACAATACGGAGCCTCTGAGATTTTTGGCTGTTCTGAAAGTATTTTTTTGGATAATTTGGAACCAACTTCCGCAAAGCACCAAGTCGAGTGACAGAGTCTTCTGGACTGCCACAAATTTTGAGAAAGTCGGTAACAGATACTTTGGTGGTGTTTGAATGGGTGCTTTTAATGACGTTCCACGTCGCCTTTGGATTATTAGTACGCAATTCTCAGTTTCCGCAATAAATCATTACAAAAATTACGGTATCGGTTACTTGTTACTTGTAAAGTAATATGATTTGTTTTTTTTAGGTTATAGTGCATCTTGTCCCGAAAATTAATACAGCGCATGAGGCCAGGCGTTATCCATGGCTTTATGTTTCTTTTTTTACGGGGAATTGTCACGATGGTGTGGTCTCTAACTATAGATGCAATAATTTCAATGAACCTGCCAGCAGCCTCGTTTGCGTCAAGGGAGGCCATAATTCTAGAAAAGTCTGTTGTTTCGATTACTTTCGCAACTGGCGAGTTATTAATGAGAGTTTTTGTAGGTTTTGTTTTACATTTTTAAGGTTTCCAAGGTAATGATAACAAAAGCGCAGCATGATCAGTGACGGTACTTTCGATAATTAAAGTCGTATCCATTTGGTTAGATTTCAGGATTACGTGGTCTATGCAGCTAGTAAGTCAAGTAGGTGATAGGTGAGGTGATAGTGAGGGTAAGATATGAATTCGAAAAAAGATCCACATTGTTTAGTTTTAATATCAATATTGTTAACTCCAACCAGAGCAACTTTTTTTAAATGGGATAAGTGTGATAAGACTCCGTCCAAGCTATTCATAAACTTGTCTATCGTCGTAAATGACGGAGATCTATAAATTCCAAGTCTAGCTGTAAAATTGTCAATAGTGCAGAGTAGACCACTTGCTTTATCAAGACAGCGCTCAGCAACGGAGCAGTTGACACCGTCCTTTGCGAAGATGATTACGCCGTCATTTTGATTGTAGGGATGTGATGATTGAAAATACGAATAACCCTGTGGATTGGGAACAGCTGATACAGTTCTGAGCCAGCATTCCGACAGTATTATGACGTCACATTTTAGTTTTATCACCGCAATAAATGCATGTAGCTCGTCAAAGTTCTTATTAAGACTTCTGATATTCATGTGCAATATATTGAAAGTATTTCCAGTTTCACTGACGACTTAAGTACATTGGTCCGATAGGCAGGCGTATGACTTATGAAAGAATCAAGTTCTGTAATTACGATATCCATTTCAGCCATATGTTACAAAAACAAACATCGACAAGTATTTCACTGAAACAAGAAACCGAGACACTAAGGTGATATAAAGGTACGATTGCGAAGCAGTTGACAGATGACCCCAATTTTTCACTTTGTCGATTTGTTGTTTACGGTAAGTAATAAGTTGCTCATGAATGAAAAAGTGTGATTTGAATGTTGAGTGTGATGATTTTAATTGGAATTAGTAATAAATATATTTAAAGAACTTAAACTTAAATAGTAAAAACTTAAAGTAACATGCAGGCATTTGATAGTTGTAAAATTTATTAGATTGGCACCTATTGTTCGGTAAGTTAAGTAACATATCATAACATCACGCCTGTAACCCCAGAAGTTATATTTAAGTCCCATGTTATTACATGGGACTTAAACATAACGAGGGGGCGAGCCTATATAAGTTAAGTAAAGATAACAAAAGTAGCAATACGCAAGCGTGCTGCAGGTGGAAGACCTATTTAGTCATTGTTCCTGAAATAAAAAAAAACTATATTTAAAAAGTTTATTTCGGAACAAAAACACACACTGTACAGAAAAAAAATAATAAAGCTGCAAAAGTATAAACTGTAGCGCAGCTAACAACGCCCTTCTCCAGATACGGAATGGAATGATGTTCCATGCAAAATGTGCTTAATAAAAAGGTAAATAAGAGTAAAAAATAAATATATAACAAAGATAAAATTAACAGTACAGGACGTATTATGAATAAGGGATGTATTTAGACGTTGAGTTAATATGGTGAGTGTAGAGTGAACGGGTGAGTGGGTGAGTTTTAAAGGGGTGTGCGAGTGGTGTTTGCGGTGTTTGTGGCATGTGGGTAGTGTGTGGTTTTGTGACGTGCATGAGGGAGTGATGAGTATGTTACACTTCCACGAGTTTCTCCGTTTCATCATAATTTTGTGATTTTAACCAGGAGCTAAGTTTCGTTTTGCATTTGCTCTTGGTTAATGGATAGATGTGTAATCTTTTGTTTAACATGTTGTAAACTTTGGAACTTATGTGTCTTTAATGACGACTTGCAGCAGTTGCAGCTACTGTTCTACGAGACTCAGTGTTACAGACCCGATTTGAGCGTCGTGTAGAACAGCATTTAGGATCAAATTTAAGTTTGCTATGTTTGCGAAGAATAGTTTGGAGTATAAATAATTGTCTGACGGTGAGCACCTGGCACAGGGTATATAGAGAGGATGTCGAATTTCGAATCGGTTTCCTTGGCAGCACATTCAGAACAGCTCTCTGCACTCGTTCGACCTGTAGCATAACCGTTTTACCGGCACCACCCCAGACCATTAGGCAATACCCCAGAACAGACTGAGCGAGCGCAAAGTAGACGGTTAATAAACAACTAAAAACGGATGCGCCTCTGAGTTTTTAAAAAATATATCTCAGTTTTCTCACACGAGCTAAAGTTGAAGCAATATGTTGCTTCCATTTCAAGTTGCCATCAAGAATGACTCCAAGGTATTTGATAATAGGCGTCTTTTCCAATTGCTGACAGTCACAGTTTGTATGTAAGTTTGGACAGGTGTGCGCACGAATTTCAATCGGTGTAGGTACTATACTATGTAGCTGACTAGTCTTCATAGCAGAGAATGTGATAAATTTGGTCTTTTTGACATTAAGCGTGAGAAGATTAGTGGTCGGCCACCTCATGACGGTGTTCAAAGTAAAATATTTTACTGTACTGTTTGGCACCAACTTCTTTGCGTAGGAAAATATTTCCATTTGTTGTACAGCAGAATTTAAAAGAGTTCTTTTTTGCAAAAACTCGTGCGTGATAAAATAGTTTTTTTTACAGATTGGTTCCGAAATTCAGTTTTATAAATGTGTGCACGTTGCCCTGGGATGCCAACTGTTTCTGAGTTCAGTTTCTCTGAAGACGGTTTGTCTTTATTAAATGACCGGACATTTGCGAGGAATTCAAATCTTGAGTTTACCGACGTAAACTCTGCAATAATGGGCCCGCAGCAGGTTCCAGGTTTGCCGGGAATAAGGTACAAATCCCACAAGTCAGATGACTGAATGTTCATGCCAATGGTTTTACAAATGTTTTTTTCTTTCTTCTTTTTCCAAAACGTACATTTCAGAGGCCCTAGTGTGAGTTTCTTTTAACCATTTGGACATTACGCATCGACAGTCGGAGCGCAACGATCGAATGGTGAAGGGCCAATCGGAGCGCCAATCGCGGTTGATGCGTAAAATCGAGACGGTTAAAAGAATCTCACACTAGGCCCACTGATCTCAACGCATGATGAGCTAGAACTTAACACGTAGTCTTGAATTTACTTCTCAAGAGACATAATGTATTATTTTTGCTCCTTGTCCATTAAGTCTAAGCTTGACCTCATCATACTTTGTACTCAAGAAGTTCATTGATTTTGCAATCTCCTAATATGTTTTCTTAATCTCCTCGTTTTGTTCTTAAAGTTTAGATGTGTCCGCGGCAATTTTAGTTAGTTCCAGATCTTGATCCTGTCTCCATTCAGCCAAGAGGTCAACCATCTCCTGCTTGAATGCGCTGAAATCACTGCAAGGTGAACCTTCAACACGTGGGCCTTATTAGTTCTGGTAGAAACGTTACTAAATTCCAATTGCTTGGGACTAGATAAAGTTGTCACATCTGGTTCGGACTGTGCACGGGATACTTTGCAGTCTGAAATTTTAGGTGGAGTTCTCTGGATCGAGGCATTTCGTTTTGTGACCTTTTGCAGCCTGTTCTTCTGTGATATTCATTTGGAGAGAACGCAACTTATTGCAATGATGCGATTACTAGGCGTTTTTCTTCTGTTTACGTTGAATGACAGGTTTCATTTAAACTTAGGACGGGGGTAGATAAGTATTGTACTCACTAGTATTTCTCACTTTTTTATAGTTTATAGTTAATATTAACACCAGATTATCACACAGTTATGTAGTTCACAGTTTTGTTTTAAAATGATGTGTATCAATCACTTTTACGGGAGCAATTTTATGCGTCTCTTCGCAAATACACTTTTTGAACCCGAAAAAAACACACGTGCACAATAGTATAAAGCTAGCTGCTCCCCACGGTTTCACCCGCATAAATCTTGATTCCATGGGAGTATCTGGATAAAAAGTACTCTATGTGTTAATCCAGGTTATATACTATCTGTGTGCCAAATTTCATCCAAATCTGTTCAGTAGTTTTTGCGTGAAAGAGTAACAAACATCCATCCATACAAACTTTCGCGTTTATAATATTAGTAGGATTTTGCTTAGAGATGTCTAATACACTTACTGTTGACGACTTTTATTTAAATAAATTCGAGACAACTATAATGAACTGATTTAATATTTATTTTACAATATAGGTACAAGTGTAACAATCGAAAATATGACGATAGTGAACTATCCAAAATCCGAAAGTCCAAGAGGCCGCTCTATATATTTTTTTTTGAATTGCATCTCGCAGGTCAGCCTATGACGATGTCGTCTGCTTAAGACTTGCCTGTGGTGCCCTCATAAGTTAAGGCCTCCATCCAGGACTTAAACTTAAACACTAACTAAAACCTAAGCGACTACACGCTTAGGGCACCCCCTGTGGGGTACGAACCTCGGCTTAAGGCGTCGCTGGTAGAGGGCAGCAAGGGACTAGCTGGATCAGGATTTGAGTGATTTTGGGACGAATTTAAAGCTACAGGCTCAGCGGCGCGGGCTGGCTCGAGCAAGGGTCGGGAGGGGCGTCGATTTGGGCGTCGCGGCGGCCCTCGGCGGCGAGGACGGTAGAGCGGCGATCGGGTTTTGCGCAAAGTACTGGTGGCCTTACTGCTCTCCTGGAAGAAGGTACCTAGTGGCGACGTCGGGGGCAATTAGGGTATGCCTTGGTCGGCGAATACTGCTTATGCGGGCGGCCGCTGAACTAAGGTCGACGTGGAGATTTATATTACACACATACACATAGAAAGGGGCACCCGTGACCTTTCTGAGGAAACGGTTCTGGAGGGTCTGCATCTTATGGAGATGACGTGGGTGAGCGTGCGCAAATACAAAGCAGGCATATGTCATGATGGGACGGATGACTGCGGTATAGATGCGCAGCTTGCAGTGACAGTTTACTACGGGCTGTCAGTACAAAGTGGAGCCTACTAAGAGCGAAAAGGCGCGCGCGCGAACCGTCTTAATGTGAGCCTTCAAGGTAAGGTTTTGATCGAGGACCACGCCTAGGAATTTGGCTTGCTTCTATTGCAATGTTGCCAGCACGGCCATGCTGCATGGTGCCTGCCCCAGGCACCTCAAGAACAGGATACTGCCATCAAAATATGTCCTTGTTAAAATAATAATAAATAAAAGCATTTTTAAGAAAGGACACTAGAAGAAGTATTGTACACTTATATAATTCATGATTTCTAAAGGGACTTTGCCATACTTAGGAGACCAGGTTAATAGTCGACATATCACTTGCACTCGAAGAGTATTTCACTCACTCAAGCGTACCAAGTTGATATTGTACAACACAGCAAAGCAAAGCATTATCTTTACCTTTCAATTTAGTGTGCAATACAACGATTAATGCGGTACACATTTAGTATAGGTAGGCACAGTATTATATATAGGCTCGTTAACTCAAAGGGAAATTAATTCAACATACTATTCAATGAATATTAAAGATATTATTAATAAACACAGTTTTCTTCGCACATTAGTGGCAATTATCAATAAAACAGGTCAGAAATACTTTGCCAACACTAATAGTGGAAATTAAATAATACCTTGCCAACACGGTTTCGATGATTTATTTTCCTTTGCTCTATTTTCATTCTAGATGCTCCAATCATCAATAATAATCCATGTTTTTATATTTTCCGCTACGGCTACTCCACTATACATTTTAGAGCTTATTTGACTACCTACCTCTTAGATCTGATATCGCGTATCTATCATTTTCCAGGACTTTCTTTATTTGAAACGGGCCTTTGAATGCAGGCAACAGTTTTTGACTTTGACTATCATTACTTTGACTTTGTCTTTTGATCAATACCAAGTCCCCTTCTTATGATTCGAGTTTTGTCGAATCTTTTCTTTTGATCCTCTGCACTGGCCTTAACATTTTCGTCCACTATTTCGCATTACTTTGACATGCATACCAATGCTTCTCTATCAAGATCTGGGGCTAGACTATCATACACTCACTATCCATAACCTATAACCGAACATTACCTCACTAGGAACGGCTTGAGTAGTTTTATGTACTAATCGTACTATTAAGTCCCAGCTGCAATGCCTTAATGCACTCATCCCACCTATCATCGTTAGTTTCCGCACCCATAGTTTTTAAGGCTTCTAAAATGGTTTTGTTAAATCGTTCCGCCTGTCCGTTAGCACGAGGTACTCCTGTCGCTACGATATGTAACCTAATATTTCTATTTACACAGCACTGAGAAAATTTACTTGAAGTGAAACAAGAACCTGCGTCACTAATTATTCTTCTAGGGTATCCAAATATTTTAGAAATACGTTCTAATTCTTTTATCACTCCAGTCGTATTAGTTTTACGTACAGCACAAATAAATACGAACTTTGTGAACAAATATATAATTACCCATCAATATTTTTTTTTGTTTCTAGTTGTTACGAACGGTCCTAAATGGTCAAGATGGAGGGTGTGGAAAGGTTGTGCATATTTTGGCAGAGGGTACAGCTGTCCCTCTTTTGGACCTTCCTTATTTTTAAAATATATATAGCTCAAGCAATTTTTATATACTTTTTTTTACAATATAACGCAAACGTCGAAACCAATACCGTGTACGTATACGCTTAACACACTTATCTACCGAAAAATGACCCAAATCATCATAATTACATCATATGATTTGCCAGATACACATTTTTGGATCGACCCATCTACGTCCCTGACTAGTTCTCCTTTAACTTTTCCGCATAAAAGTTCAAAATTGTAAAAAATATCTTTATGTTTGTCGGCCTCTCCTGATGCCAATAAATCCTGTCAACAACCAATCTGCCTCTGCCGAATCGACATAATGATCTTCGATTTCGATTTTTCATCTGATGGCACGGGATTGCGGCTCAAAGCATCCATGTGCTGCATCCGGGATCCTTCCCTATGAACTATTTCAAACGAGAACTCTTGAGTCGATAGGACCCAACGCGCTATTCGCGGGATAATATCCTTTTTAGTTAAGGCGTACCTAACCGCACTACAGTCAGTAATTATTCTGAATTGTTTACCTAACAAGTACAATCGAAATGTTTGAGGACTACATCATCCCATACCCAGTCGGCATCTTTCTTCAACAGTTTTGTAAGTGGTGCTGATAAAACTGCACATTGACGTATGAGCTAATTACGCCTAAAAACTGTCGAAGCTGATGAACAGTTTTGGGGATTGGGAAATTCTTAACCGCTTCCAATTTTGACTCATTTGGCATAATGTACCCTGGTTTAATTAGAACCTTAAAAAAATCAATTTCGTTTTTAAAGAAATGGCACTTTTTTAGATTTAGTGTCAAACCGTTCGTTATATATATCTGTAATACCTGTTCTAATAAGCTGATATTTTCTGCTACTGTTTCAGTAACAAGATAAACGTCATCCAAATAAATAATAACATTGCCAAATCTCAAAGTCCCAAGTACTTTGTTCATCATCATCTGTTGAAAACATGACGGAGCATTTGCCAAACCGAACAGTAGACTTTAAAACTCATAATGTCCGTAAAAGCTATTTTATTCCCTAAGGATTCAGATATTAATGAGCAACTACTACCCGTGTCATTAAATGCTTCTTATCAATTATTAAATATGTAAACGTTTTTAATAAACTTATTACGTGGATTTGTACAAATATATTTTGTTTCTTGTTCAGTTTTCACTACAGGTTTTGTTGATTTTTTCTTATGGTAACAACTAGATTCTACGTGCCCTCTTTTTCCACAATATTCACATTTATTTCCTTGGCATTGGTTCCTTTTATGGTTACCCCCACAATTATAACATTTAATTATTTTTCGACTAAAATCTTGGCCAACACTGGAGAAGGACGGTTGGCTTGCAACGGCTGAGTTTGTGGATACAGGAGTTCGATTTACGGATGTTGACTGGCTATGCGATGCTGGTTTAACCTGCATGTCCCATGAACTACCTTCTTGTCTTACATTTTTCTTGTAAACACGATTGTGTAAATAACTAGCTAAATCATCACTGGATTTCAAATCAATTGCTTCTATAGACGCACAGATATTGTCATCACTTAGGTTTCCTACTTTAATTGAAATGATATCCTGTTGAGAAAAATTCAAACATCTATCTTGCATTTTTGCTCAAAAGAAAATTCATACGGGGATTGATTATCGATAGGTTTTTTATCTATGCGAGCGAACAATTTTGTACGTATTTGGAAACTACCCGACAATTTTAACCTCCAGTCGTCCCGTTTTCATGCAGGCCACTGCTATTCTGTACGTAGTAATGATCGTACCATACTTTAGCGGATCCTTTTGATTTATTTAAAGCTTGATAGCGAATCATTTTATCAGACCATGAAAAAGTATTTGCGTAAGATCGAATATTGCTAAGCCAGGTGTCTATATCTTCTTTTATTGGATCAAAATCTGGTATAAAATTATTCAAATTAATAGAATTTGTATTACTCACAGTTTCGGTGTGATCATGAGATACCTTATTCTTCCGCTTTGGCGGCGGCGATGGCGTCTTTGTGCTGGAGCTTGAAGAAGAGGTGGAGCGAGCACGTTTTTGCTTGGAGCGCTTGCTACTACTACCACGATTTTGTTTACCCATGGCTTGAAAGTTCTATCCCACTTCTGATGTTAAACGACTTTTAAATAAATAAATTCGAGACAACTATAATGTACTGGTTTAATATTTATTTTACAATATAGGTACAAGAGTAGCAATCGATAATATGACGATAGTGAACTATCCAAAACCCGAACGCAAAATAGGCCGCTCCGCTCGTATAAAGACTCTGGTGCCCCCACTCCAGGACAGAAACTGCCGTCGTTGATGTCAGTTTCTTCACTCCCGTTCAGATGGCGCTCCAGATGCAATGTTGCCAACATTACATTCTTTGTTCTAGAGGAATACTGTGAGTCTGTGAGTAAAGAGATGTGAGTAAGAGGGAAGCCTTGCTAGTCGGAGCGCTTATTTATGAAGTGGAAGGCTTATTTAACCACTTAACTAAACCTTTACATGGTGAATGAATATGAAAAAAAATGGCATACCAACCGGACATTTTGCTGAATTATTAAACAAGTCATTATAAACCGTTCGCCGTGCACCCGAAAATAAATCTACTTTTCAAATTTTTTGAACATTTCACATCTCAAAATTGATCAAGCTCCTTGACATAGTCAAGTCATAGTCACATCTTATTTGGCTGAAGAAGTTATTATAAGTAATCTTAGCGTTTTGTTGTCTATATGTAAAATATTATAACGAATAACCCTCGCCTGCCTCGTTGGTCTAGTGGCCGCAAGAGCTACTGCTAAGCATGAGGTCCTAGTTTCGATTCCCAGGTCGGGTAAAGTGTAATTGAGTGTTGATCCAAATGGCATTATTACAGTACTTATAGGTAATAGTTATAATGTAACAAAAGATGACATCACTGATAGTGTCACCAAACTACTAAAGTTAAATTGCAAGAAAGTAATTTTGTGTGCTTTCCCATACTTTGAGCAATTGTCAAATAGGCAAAACAACTACATTCACATGCTAAATAATTACATGCATTTCTTAGTTAGTCACCATAGTGACAAGTTTGTATTTTTTGACACCAACATTTTTGTTGAAAAGCTAAAGTCGACTAGAGATACTGTGTATCTGCCGATTAGTTTTAGACGTCAAATAGCTAGACTATTAGCTTTTATTATTAACCCAGACATAAGTAGTATGTCGAAGTCACCTTTAGTTAGCACCACTATTAGTAATAGTACTAATGTTGAGGTGGTTAGCTCAGATAATTTAAACTAGTTTGTAAGACAACAGAAGGTAGTACCAATAATACTACAGTTCCACTTAAAAACAAAAAGGTATTTTCTAGCACTACAATAGTTAACTGTAGAAAAGGGGCTAAGCAGAAATCCTTGAAATTATTTCATCAAAATATTCAAGGATTTAACTCCAAACAATTGGAAATTGAATTGTTTTTAGAAAAAACAATGTTTGACATTATTTGCATAACTGAGCATTGGTTAAAAGATTCTGAAATGTTAATTAATTACGAGAATTATAATGTGGCCAGTTGTTTTAACCGAAAATCAATGCTGCGTGGTGGTTCACTAATCCTAATTAAACGTTGTATAAAATCAAAAGCTCGTAAAGACATAGTTGAACTATCGGTTGAACATAGCGTTGAACTGTCTTGTGTTGAGCTAGATAAGCATGTTATAGTGTGCGTTTACAGACCCCCAAATTATCAAAACTTCTCTATATTTGAGTCAGTAATGGAAGATGTTTTGGCTAAACTTGCAACTGGTAATAAATCAGTTATTATCTGTGGAGACTTTAACATTAATATTTTAGAAAATAATTCAAATACCAGTAGATTATTGAATTTGTTTAAATCATTCAATTTGTCAAATGTGTTTTTGGAACCAACCCGAACAACTACAACTTCTGTTTCATGTATTGATAATGTATTTTGTTGCTGCGACTATTTAGATAAAGCTATCGTTAATTATCTCCCTTCAGATCACAGCGGTCAAACCGTAACTTTTGAGTCCAACATAGCGATACAAAAAGTGCAGATACAATCCAGACCAATAACATTTGTCAATTTAAATAAATTTAAAAGCACTTTAATTTGTAAGTTAAGTAATCAGGACCTTACAATGAATAATGTTAATAGTTTGTATAAAGAATTCTTTTCGGTAGTTCAAACCGAGTTTAATAATATTTTTAAGAAGAAGTCTAAAAGTATCAGCCCTAAGTTTTTATTTAGTGACTGGGCAACTAAAGGACTTAGGAAAAGTAGGGAAAAACTTTTCGAGCTGTATGGCCTTAAGCCTTATATTAACACGGAAACTTTTAATAAGTATGTTGCTTCTTACTCAAAAAATTTTAAGAACACTTGTAAGGCTGCTAAAGCCTTATACATTAGCAACAAGGTAAAATCAGCAGACAATAAAATAAAGACGGTTTGGAAAATTATCAATAATGAAACGAACAGGATCAAAAAGCAAAATTCTGATTACACACTGGAGACGTCACGTGGTCTCATTTGCGATAACAAAAAAGTTGCTCAGGAATTTGTGAATTTCTTTACCAGTGTCCCACTAAAAACCACTGAAATCTTAAATTCTTCGCCCTCGCGTGCTTTTGATTTAATGAGGGCGAATATTTCTGCCTGCCCGATTGAATTTAACTTTAAGCATATTAACCCCTTAACAGTAATAAAATCTTTTAAGCAAATCAAGATTAAATTGACCGAAGATCTTTGGGGAATGTCTATTAAAGTCTGTACCTCCATAATTGAAACTATAGCACCTTACTTAGCCTTAATATTTAATTTGTGTGTGGATCAAGGAGTCTTCCCGGATCTAATGAAATACAGTAAGGTAATACCACTTTTCAAATCCGGGGACAGTAAAGACACTAATAATTATAGACCTGTGTCCGTGTTGCCGGTTTTCAGCAAGGTTTTTGAAAAGATAATGCTTAGTCAGATGCTCAATCATTTTAATACTAATAAAATCCTTCACGAGCAACAGTATGGTTTCACCAAAGGGCGTTGTACGACCGACGCTGGTGTTACCTTATTAAAACATATTTTTAACGCGTGGGAAGATGCTCAAGACGCCATAGGAATCTTTTGTGACCTCTCCAAGGCATTTGATTGCGTCGATCACGAAACCCTGCTTTTGAAACTTGAGCATTACGGACTTGGAAAACTTGCGCTTAGTTTAATAAAATCTTATTTAAGTGATAGACAACAGCAAGTTCAAATAAATGGTGTCAATTCACTTGGTTTAAAGGTAAAAATGGGTGTTCCACAAGGCTCGATATTGGGTCCTTTCCTCTTTTTAGTATATATTAATGACCTACTCCATTTATTAATAAATCAACCACAAATGGTGTTATTTGCTGACGATACTTCCTTAATTTTTAAGGTAGATAGACGTGCTTCAAATTTTGACGACGTAAATAACGCCCTACTGCTGGTCCAAAATTGGTTCACGGCTAATAATTTAGTACTAAATGGAAATAAAACTAAGTGTATAAGATTTTCTTTACCAAATGTAGAGTAGTGATTGTGAGATAGTATTGAATCAAGAGAAGCTAGAATTCGTCGATAAAACGGTTTTCTTGGGGATCACGCTCGACTCAAGGCTACAATGGGGTCCTCATTTAACATCTCTAGCAGGACGGCTAAGTTCAGCAGCTTACGCTGTCAGAAAAATCCGTCAATTTACTGATGTAGATACCGCGAGGCTGGTCTATTTTAGTTACTTTCATAGTATCATGTCTTACGGTATTTTGCTTTGGGGACGGGCTGCAGACATCGAGTCTATTTTTATTCTGCAGAAAAGAGCCATCAGAGCCATATATAATCTCCGCAGGCGCGATTCTCTAAGGGAATTGTTTAAGGATATTAACATCATGACTGTACCTTGTCAATACATCTATGAAAACATCATGTACGTAAGAAAAAATTTACATCTTTACAGTAAAAGAGGTGAAAGACATAATTATAGTACTAGAAATCGGGACCTATTAGTTCAACCAGGTTTCAGACTGGCTAAAGTAGACTCATCTTTCATGGGGTACTGTCTAAAATGTTATAATAAAATACCTCCCCACATACTTCAACTGAATGAGACAAAATTCAAATCCTTTGTCAAACGCACACTATTCAGGCAGGCATATTATAGGTTGGAGGACTACATAACTGATAAAAATGCCTGGCTTAATGCCGGTCCTGCTCCACACCACAACTAATTAATTGACATTCGAATCACTGTTGAAGCTGCTGAAGATAGTAAGAATTTATTTGCATTATATAAACTCAATCTCCTTTTTATTATATAGATGCATTGCACAGATGTGAGTACTTTGTACTATAGAGCTACCATTTACCGGGTAATGTCATAGATTGACTTGAATGTGCCTTGGCGGCTGATAGTATGTCATGCTCACTCAAATGTCTCGCTGACGGTGGCGCGTGTGTCGGATCATTTAGCTCCCTTCAAAATGGTTGAGCTGAATGGTGCTGATCCATGCGTCATGTTCGTGAACGGGCGCCGTCAGTTGGGACTGGTCATCTCTTAGCTGCCACGGCTTATTTTAATAAATTATTAGCTGGATTGTTTTTAATTATGTTTTGATGCACTCTGGACGCTTTTAACGTGTACGGTTTTTTGTACATCGTTCTCACTTATAGTGAACAACATTAATCGATGTAACTAAGATATATGTAAAAACATTATTATTTAAAAGAGTGTCCATGGAGTTTCTTGCCCGTTCTTCTCCATAGGTACCTACTACGCTTTGGAATGGGCAACTAGCTTCATATTTCTGACTGACCGACTCCTTGACAATTCAAAAGTGCCTGTAAATGGTTTAATTGAAATAAATGATTTGAGTTTGAGTTTGAATAAATGATTTGAGTTTCTATCTAGAATTTCTCAGTAGCAGCCCGGTTGATGGCAATAGGCTCGCCCCCTATTACATGGGACTTAAGCATAACTGGCGAAATGTGGGTGTACTATAGGTACACCTCTGCCTAACCCTTCTGAATAAACGTGTTTTTATTTTTGTTAACACTTGTAACGCATTTCTTTATTCTAAAGCCTTCATTGTAAAAACAACAAATATAAAAAAAAAACTTTTTTTTAACATTTTTATTAACCAAAATAAAACTATTGGCAAGAAATTGCGCTGCATCTTATGAGATCGTAACCTAAACCGGCTACTTCTCAGTCCAACTCTTGGCTCCTACTGCTACCAGCTCATATAAGATTAACTCGAATTTCAGAAATGCCATAGACTGACTAGGTCACGCGCATGGTTCGTGTCTAACAAAAGCGACGAAAAAATATTTATGTTTCGTGTAGTGCGATGCGAGTCCGCGTCGATACGTCAGTGTGTGCCGTGCAAAACTGCGATCTTTGTGGTGTGGGTCGTTTAAATACATAGTCGTACCGCGGGTTCACAGCAATACGACTCTTAACGTGCCTATCCACTTTTGAACGCTTACTGTACGTGTCGGTGATAGAGCCCATCGCGCTGTATTTGGCGGGTGCATGGGCTCCTGCCATGAGAGAAACTGACGACGAGGATTCAGTTAGACTCACTGTAGAGAGGATTCACGCAGAAGGTGTTCAAAGCATACCGCACGTTGTCTCTGACATCGGCTCTGATTCTATGGGGCCAACTACCACTAGGCCTCAGGGTAACTGAGGCTGCCAACGTCTTCAGGATCAAGAAGGGTCATTCCGAGGAGAACCTATCGCCGGGAAGGGAGTCCGAGTGCAAGGCGGGCCGTTACAGATTTCCCATCCATCGAGACTCACAATAGCGGAGTATGAGTGCCTCGAGAACCTGGACCCCGAAACGCTAAGTGACCGCCAAGTAACCGGACCCCAAATATATTCAGACGTCAGCAAAATAGAAGGGAAAGTCGGAGCAGCCCTTACATGTTGAAACGAAGGTAGGGAGGCCAAGACTCAATCTTTCGCTTGGAACAACACAACACTCGCACTATATCGAGCAGTCAGGAAAGTGAGAACGTCTAGGACGGCCTTCGTCAACATTTGAAGCGAACATTTGATTTGTTGAGGAGCCCGTCTGTCAATCCCCCATTGGCCCTCGGCGTAAAGAGATTGCTGCGTGACATCAGAGAGGAGGGCAGAGATGTGAGGCTGATCTGGTTGTGAGCACATGTATGTACTCCTGGAAATGATAGAGCGGATGAGTTGGCTAAGAAAGCGGCACTTACCAAGAAGACAGCCCCCGACTACGATAAGGTGCCTATATCCATCGTCAAGAGGCAGATAGGTGAGGAAGCTGTAATCAAATGGCGCAGCGCAGCGCTACGAATCCTCTAGTACAGGCTCGGTCACCAAGGTATTCTTCCCCACTGTCCAGGTTGCAAGGAAGGTTCTCAAAGGCATGGTACTATCACCTACCCACGTCCAAGTCTTGACCGGACACAGAGGGTTCGGGGCCTATCTTCACCGCTTCCATCTTAAGGACAGTCCCTCGTGCGTTTTCGATCCCAACTCTTCGCAGTTGTGATCGAAACGGTATGGAACGTGCTCACTGAGTGCCCAAGATTCGGCCGTGAAAGAATAAACCTCGAAACTGAAATCCGAATCCCAGTAATACAGTCCACGCTCAATTCCATCATGGAGAATAAAGTCACCAGAACACCATTATTGGGTTTTGCGAGCAAGATCATGAAAGGCTCAACCGTGTCTTTCATAATAAATCATGAAAGACAGGAAAGACATTCGCATAATCAGCCTATTTTGTTTCAACTGCTGGGACACAGGCCTCCTCTGCGAGTGGGCCGTAATTTATCACGCAGGCCCAGTGCGGGTTGGTAGATGTCACATGTCTTCGAATTTTTGGTTCTAAGACATGCCAGTTTCCTCACGATGTTTTGCTTCACCGTTTTGAGAGCAGTGGTGATGAAATAATTTACACAAAGTAAAGCACCTGTCTGGGTTCGAACCTATGACTTACAACTCGTAAGTAGCGGCCGTTACCACTGGACCACCACTGCTCTCACTGGAACACCACTGCTCTCTGGTCCGTCTGCTCTGGGAAGACATTTAGGACACTTCAAACTGATAAAATGTTCAAAAGTGTTAACTACAGCAAAAGTAATTACATCAATCTGGCAAATATTTGGCGAAGTTAAAAATTGCTATAATCCTTTGATAAGTAAAAGATGAGGTCCTTTATAATTAGGTATAAAGTTTGCTTAGAAGAATGTTTATAATACAAAATCTTAAACTTTTAACAATATCATTCAGATGTACCTCTCCCATATGGGCGGTAAAATGGATGATGATGATGATAATATTGAACAATGTTGTGAAAACTGAATATTAAAAATTTTAACTTCCGATTTGTTTATATATCGATAACGGGTGGTAACTGGTAAATTAAAAAGAATATTAAGTAATTTAAACCTTTAACGGAACGGAAGATTTAAACTTTTGACAATATTAAGACCTTTAAGAACTTTTAGAAGGACTGCTTGTGTGTTTAAAAAACGTCGGATTTGTTTATTTATCGATATCCGTTGGTAGGTAAGTATAAAAGAATATAAGGTCATTTAAACCTTTAACGGCCGGTAAGATATATAGGAGTTGGGCTTATTAGATTCAGGCATAACATTGGTAAGTAGTTAGCAGAAATCCATCACATTCAAACTCAAACTCAAAGCATTTATTTCAATTAAACCATTTACAGGCACTTTTGAATTGTCACGAAGTCGGTCAGTCAGAAATATGAAGCTAGTTGCCCATTCCAAATCGTAGTAGGTAAGTACTTATGAAGAAGAAAGAGCAAGAAACTCCATGGACACTCTTTTAAATAATATTGTTATAAATATATTTGTTACATAATTAATGTTGATCATATACGTGAGAAACATGTACAAAAACCGTAGGTACACGTTAAAAGCGTCCAGAGTGCAACAAAAAATAAATAAAAACAATCCAAAAAATAAATTATTAAATAAGCCGTGGCAGCTAAGAGATGACCAGTCCCAACTAACGGCGCTCGTAAACAAACATGACGCATGGATTAGCACCATTCAGCTCAACCATTTTGAAGGGAGCTAAATGATCCAACACACGCGCCACCGTCAGCAAGACATTTAAGTAAGCATGACATACTATCAGCCGCCATCCAGGGCACATTCAAGTCAATATAGGATATTACCCGGTAAATGGTAGCTCCGTGATACATATAACTCACACGTGCTATGCATTTACGAGTATATAATACAAAGGTGAATGAGTTTATTCATTCCAAATTGCAACTTTCTATACAATTATTAATGTAGGTAGTTTAAACCTTAATATTTTAATAAACACTTTGAGCAACGATAAAATATGATAAGTTTGAAAACGCTAGTCGATACAAAGTTTAATCTCGCCAACAAAAAATCGGTCTTTGTATTTTATTTTTAGGTTGGGAAATCATCAAGTGACATCCGTGTTCCTTCAGTTGCCTGTGCCAGGTCCACGGTATCTCTTTCAAACAACCCGCGACCCTGGCAGGGCTGTGCCTTATGCCAATTTCTTCAACTACGTCACCGCGCCGCCGCGCCGTATTACTTTTAACTTTTATAACTAGCGCCACTCCACGTCAGTCTTATCACAAGTTAAATACATTCACACAGAGGTAACCCCACACATACATTCGAAAATAGTGCGCTGCTAAACGAATATTTGAATACCAGGATGCTCACAGCGTTAAGCCTTATATCTCTTCATGTAACTCTTTCTCTCTATCATGAAGAGGGGTCTTTAATGATTCAACAACAAAGGTAAGCACAAAAAGTAAGTTTTCCTTCAAAAATATTTCCTACTAATCATACTTGGGTACTACTAACGTGAGCTCATTCGCCCATCTAGTTCATCCACTCGAGCCGTCCATCCGTCCGTCCGTTTCGTCCATTGTCCCTGCCTCGTGTCAAAGAAACTAAATACTTCTAAAAATAATATGTGAAGAAGAGTTCTTGATTATACCTACTAGTTTCCGTGAACACTGGTTTGTTATAGCTCGACGATGCGTACTATCCTCTGCTATATTAAAACTAAAACAAACATCAGTTGTAAGGCTAAGTCCACTTGAATTTTAATATAGAACCTCTTTAGCAAAGAATATAACTACTCTCTACCGCTCTTTAGTCTCTGGTTTTGCAAATAGCTTGCTCTAGAGCAGGGATTCCCAAAGTGGTCGATATCGACCCCTTGGGGTCGATATCGGTTTCCTAGGGGTCGACTTAAACGAAAACTGATTTTGGGGGTCGACGAGGTCTATAAATCGACCCCTATTAAATTAACACAAGTTCTTATTTAAAACTTTCAAGATAGGTAGGTAGGTGCTGTATTGTTTATGTTGTGTTACGTGTACTAAGAAAAATTTATATTTTTGTAGGAAATAGCATTGTAGTAGTAATGTAAAGCCTCAAGTTCGTATAAGATGAAAAACCCGGCAAGTCAGTGTGGACAAGTTTGTGCAAGATAATGAGTTCGAGCATACGTCTTTCAGGCGCGTATAGACTTGCTCTCTATTTGACGCTTACGCGATTTGAAACGAACGAATTCATGATCAAGTTGCCAGTCCAAACATGTTCCTGATATTTTACTATTTAACGAGCTTGCACTTAGGTTGAAAGTTCACCCCTCCCGACCCTTGCTCGAGCCAGCCTGCGCCACTGAGCCTGTAGCTTTAAATTCGTCCCTAAATCACTCAAATCCTGATCCAGCTAGTCCCTTGCTGCCCTCTTCCAGCGACGCCCTGAGCCGAGGTCCGTACCCCACAGGGGGTGCCCTTAGCGTTGTCGCTTAGTTTTTAGTTAGTATTTAAGTTTAAGTCCTGGCTGGAGGCCTTAATTTATTAGGGCACCACAGGCAAGTCCGATTAAGCAGACGACAACCTTACAGGTTGACCTGCGAGATGCCATACAAAAAAAAAAGGATGTAAGTTCATTTGCGTTTTGAAATTCGATGGAGCTTGAACGATAATAACTCATATAAGTACTCATTTATTTCAAGAGATTACAAAGTTTTCACATAGCTAAATTAAGTGAAGTAAAGTGACTGAAAAAGAATTTACAAAATGCAGAGCTCCCTACCGGAGTTAATAGCGTAACCGTTCAATATCTGCAGTTTATGAAAAATTAACAGGGTAAGTACCAAACAGTTTTTCTCCGGCACAGCGCATCAGCATTGCCCCACTGTGTGATAGTGATCAGTTGAGCTATTTGTAGATTGTTTGCAACAGTTTGCAGTTGCCTCAGTTGTTTCAATTGTAAAAAATTACCAGTAAATTTCAAAGTTTATGATTGTTTTTTATTTAGGTAGACTCTTATTTTTTTATTTGCAGGAATACTGAGAGTTTTATGATGGCGGACATGAAAAAAAAATGCAGACAATACAGTTTGGACTACTTGAAGTTCGGATTTATTGCATCTCCATCAAATCAACACTTGCCGGTTTTCAGCAAGGTGTTTGAAAAGGTAATGTTGAATCAAATGTTAAATCATTTCGACACCAATAATATCTTACACGGTCAACAGTATGGTTTCACAAAGGGACGTTGTACGACTGACCTTGAGGTGTCACCTTATTAAAACACATATTTACAGCGTGGGAAGAGGCTCAAGACGCCATAGGAATCTTTTGTGACCTCTCCAAAGCATTTGATTGCGTCGACCACGAAACCTTGCTCTTAAAACTTGAACATTACGGACTTGGAAAACTTGCGCTCAGTTTAGTAAAATCTTATTTGAATGATAGACAACAGCAAGTCCAAATAAACGGTGTCAATTCACTCGGTCTAAAAGTAAAAATAGGTGTACCACAAGGCTCGATATTGGGTCCTTTCCTCTTTTTAGTTTATATTAATGATCTACCTCATTTGTTTAAAACCCAACCACATATGGTGTTATTTGCTGACGATACTTCGTTAATTTTTGAAATTAATAGGCGTGCATTAAATCTTGACGACGTGAATAACGCCTTACTGCAGATCCAAAATTGGTTCACTGCTAATAATTTGGTATTAAATGGGAAAAAAAACTAAGTGCATAAGATTTTCTTTACCAAATGTCAAAAGTACTAATTGTGAGATAGTATTGAATCAAGAGAAACTAGAATTCGTCGATAAAACTGTTTTCCTGGGGATCACGCTCGATTCAAAGCTTCAATGGGGTCCTCCATTTAACATCCCTTGCAGGACGGCTAAGTTCAGCAGCATATGCTGTGAGAAAAATCCGTCAATTTACTGATGTAGATACCGCGAGACTAGTCTATTTTAGTTACTTTCATAGTATTATGTCGTACGGTATTTTACTATGGGGACGGGCTGCAGACATCGAGTCCATTTTCATTCTGCAGAAAAGAGCCATCAGAGCCATATATGGCCTCCGCAGGCGCGACTCTCTAAGGGAATTGTTCAAAGATATTAACATCATGACGGTACCTTGTCAATATATCTATGAAAACATCATGTACGTAAGGAAAAATCTACATCTTTTTAGTAAAAGAGTACAATACACAAAGTTACAATAAAATACCTCCCCACATACATCAACTGAATGAAACCAAATTTAAATCTTGTATAAAACACACACTATGCAGCCGAGCATATTATAAGTTAGGGGATTACATTGCTGATAAAAATGCTTGGCTAATCGCTGGTCCTGCTCCTCAAGGACGCATCAACTAATTGATTAGCATTTAAAAATACTGTTGGAGCTGCAGAAGATTAAAAACAAGAATCTTTGCATTGTATAAACTCAACTTTTTTAGTACTGTATAATTGCTATATGCCATATGTGAGTACTATGTACATGCTTTAAAGCTACCATTTACAGGGTACGTCTTTCATTGACTTGAATGTGTCCTGGCGGCTGAGAGTATGTCATGCTCACTTTAATGTTTCGCTGATGGTGGCGCGTGTGTTGGATCATTTAGCTCTCTTCAAAATGGTTGAGTTGAATGGTGCTAATCCATGCGTCATGTTCGTGAACGGGCGCCGTCAGTTGAGACTGGTCATCTCTTAGCTGCCACGGCGTATTTTAATTAAATTTTATTTTCGAATTGTTTTCATATTTAAATAACGGACGCTTTTAACGTTCTGCATCGTTCTCACATGCATAATTTCAACATGAATGATGTAACCAATCTATTGTAAACATAATTTGATTTAAAAGAGTGTCCGTGGAGTTTCTTGCCCGTTCTTCTCCATAGGTACCTACTACGCTTTGGAATGGGCAACTAGCTTAATTTTTCTGACCGACCGACCTTGACAATTCAAAAGTGCCTGTAATTGGTTTATTTGAAATAAATGCTTTGAGTTTGAGTTTGAGTTTGCTTCCGTATGTCACAGTTTTTTTCCGAAACTATAAGAACTAAACTCTTGCAACTTGGTAAATAGATGTGTTCTGTGAACCGCATTAAAATTATACAAAAAAAATAAAAAAGTGGGGGGGTTGCCCCATATTTAGAACTGAAACTCAATAAAAAAAAACAACAAACCCGTGTGGGGTATATATGGATAGGCCTTCAAAAATGAATGAGGTTTCTATTTATTTTTTCTAAACTGAATAGTTTGAGAACGAAACAATAAAAAAAAAATATGACGTACATTACCATGCAAACTTCGACCGAAA
The DNA here is from genome assembly GCA_963555695.1 of Dasypolia templi. Taxonomy (NCBI): domain Eukaryota; kingdom Metazoa; phylum Arthropoda; class Insecta; order Lepidoptera; family Noctuidae; genus Dasypolia; species Dasypolia templi. Next base: position 16,853,353 of record OY743144.1, on the reverse strand, counting down.
ATTGGTTTGAACGAGATCTTGTAATCAGTTTTGTTTTAATACGTCATAAATCGTAAACTGCAATTTAAAAAAATACAAAATTATTAAAAAATCGATCAAAGTTACAGCGAACTACAAGAACTTCTATATTATGTTACTTGCTACTACGGAAACCCTCATGGGCGAGTCCGACACTCACTTGGCCGCTTTTGCTCAGGAACGCGTGGAGGTATCAAGATGAAGTTAATGTCAAATACGTAGGTCTACGTTCCATTGGAGCTCTAAAAAAATCAAGTCATGAATTCTATTCAACGCAATAAAAATACGGCGATTTATGCGACATATTTTGATACTCGCAAATAAATCAAAAACTTTAGGCTATAGGATATAAAAACTTCCCCTTGACCTAGAATCATAAAATTTGGCAAGAAGCAAGTTCTCACAGCAAAAGTACAGGAAAAAGTCCGAAAATCGTTCATTTGTAGTTTTATCAACAAAAAAAACTCTTTTTGCGATTACAGACTTACATTTAGAGTTGGAGAATTGACCGTGACCTATTTAAGATGAACATGATTTCCAACTGCAATGTTAAGTTTGGGATTTATTCATTTCTACTACGCATTTGGCCGGTTTTTGTTTAAGTTTCAGCGCAGGTAAATTATCGCCCTTATACAAGGTTCATGGTAGGCTAGCATAACAATATAAATAATGGTAATTGGTCCTTTGTTCTTAATTTGCTCCCCGCTCGGTTCCTAAAACTCAATACGTTTTCTCTACAATCGTTATTCTCTTCGGTTTGTTTGACAGGTCCTTTGAAAAGATTCCTGAACGGTCGAATGTTTCTGAATTAACGAAAGTGTATCTGATAAGTACCGGTAAGTATAACATATTAACACACACAACTACAACTATTCTAACTGGATTTTGGGGAAGAGGCCAATCAATACAATTTGCTAACAAATAGTCAAACTTTTTTTTATTACGAAATGGGCCATGTGTTGAACCGTTTCGTATTAATAAAAAAATGTTGTTGTTAAGCTTGCTAGGCTTGGTGGAAAGCGATGTTCAATCCTTACATTTGAGATTTTCTGACTGAAGCAGAAACACAGCCAATCAAATGACATGAGTTTTCTCCGTCAGCTAATAAAACCCACCTATTGTGTTGATAAACCTTTCACAACCCGGATGAAGATATCTGAAAGGTTTTTAAAACATATTGGAGCATTCTAGAAGCACACTACATTCTATTCAAATTCGAGACATCCTGGTTCCTTTCAGCAATTCATGCTTTACCAATAAGTAAAACGTCCCAGTCATCCCTGGTCATGAGATGCATGCAGCTGTTACGCTTTTGTTTCTTTATTTATTTCAAAAATCATGTATTGAAGCCAATAAGTTTAGCAACGAGGTTAGTTGCAGTAGCATTAGCATGAAGTAGAAGAGGTGTGCAAAAACAGTTCATAGGCTATGTCAATAAGTTGGAAAACTTTCCTGTCAGCTCGTTGCAGCCGAGGTTAGGCTGAAGATGAGGTGCATGGATGCACCCCTGTAACACTAATGCCTTTCTTTCTTAATTCTGAGATCAGTACGACTCGTGAGAATAAATACCGATTATGTATTTGAAGCTAATAAGTTTCCTGCCATGCTACCGCAACTAACTTCGTTGGTTAGTTGCGGTAGCATGACCACGAAGTAGACTATGTGTGCAAAAACAATACCATACTATTTCAATAAGTTGGAAAACGTTCCTACCAACCCGTTGCAGTGAAGGTTACCCTGAAGACACAGTATAATAAAGTAAGAAGTATTACGCTCGTCAGTGTCCTTGAAATAATTGCCTACGGCTCTGCTCGGTAGATAAACACGCACTAGGGTTGCCCACTAACTGTATTTCTTGGGTTGTACCTGTATTTGTCCGCGTGTGGACTGTAAGTCCGACTAATTTTGTGATGAGAAAGCATTCTTTTTAAACCCATAAAGCATTTTTTTGTTAAAGGTGTCTGTCTATTCCTATGTACTGTACGTTAAAATGTTTTTCACAAATCCGGTAGCTTGTGGTGTAAGGTTTGTTTGCTCAATCATCTCCGCACATCTTCCGAAGTCATTCGGATAGTCTGTTTTTTTTTAAATATTATCTATTTTCAACAAAGTCACAACATATAAGGCATATTTTCCGCAATGACATTTATATAAATGCTTGGGTTAATTAATTCACAAATTGATAAAATATGACAGACTTGTATAAAACAAATATGTTATTAGTGTAATTTAAGTAGGTAATTTTAAATCACTTTTGAAATAAATTTGCTTATCTTCAGGAAAATTTGATGTCAATAACTTTTTTTAAACAAATCATTTGGATGATTACGGAATGAATAATTAAAATTTTACGAACGTTTTTTTGATCGCGGGACGCACGATACCACCTAGTATAGGTATATTTGGTTCCTTCAATCGATCGGCATCGACTGCATAGAAAAAGAGGGAAACGCTTAAATAAAAATAGAAATACTTACATACTTCAATAATGCTGGCTCGCAGGTTTGCACGATGTACGAGGCCAGTTAAGGTAACGCTTTTCAAAGCTTACTGTCAGTCACACGTGCAGCTTGTGGGTCAACTTCACTCAGCGGGCATACAGCGACCTACGCGTTCAATATAATAATGCATTGGGAGTACTGCTGAGGCTGCCGTGACGTTGTAGTGCGTCAGGGATGTTTGCGGATAATAATATTAATGGTTTTGCTGCGATTATTAGGAATATATGCGCATCCCTGATGACGCGTGTTTGCGGCAGCACCAATTGTATTCTCAGTGTATTCGCAGATCGGTGGGATTCCCGGATGTTACGTAGATGGATGCAGCTTCACGCTGAATTTTAATTGTATTTCGTTAAGTTGTGTCTGTAACCTACTAACACTAGAAGTTAAGTTAAATTGTTACTAACCCTATGGACTCCTGTCTGAAATAAAAGTTTTCTATTCTATTCTATAACATAAATAAATAAAAACAAAAAAAAAGTTTGCTTACTCAGTTGAAAATTTAAAAAAATATGTTTCTGGTTTTGATATTGATGAATTCAAACATCCATACACTGAACAATACAGCGTCTTGCACCGTCTGCCTCGTCCCTATGTATCTGCGGCGCACGAGCGACTGTTGAATACTGGTGTACACCGAGATTTCGTAGCGCGTCGATTCGGTCTATTTGCACATTACTGCTCACTTTATTATACTGTGTTGAAGATGAGATGCATGGATGCACCTGTTCCTCTTTTGTTTTTTTCCTTAATTCTATGATCAGTACGACTCGTGAGAATGAATATCGATCATTTATTGAAGTAAATAAGTTTCCAGCAACGATGTTAGTTAGCATGGGCAAAAGAGCTGTGCAAAAAACCGTCTAGACTGCTCTGTATTCATAAAAGGCACCGTGCGAACGTATTTTTAAATTTCTCAGATAAGACACTTGCATTGCATCGTCCTGTTTTTAAATATCCTCATAAACACATGCGAATTCACACACAAATCACGCCCGTTCAAATACTTATTGATGTGTTAAAATTTCGGACACATAGGCACATGCATTATTCATTGTTTTAAATTCAAGTCCGATCAAGTTCAAGTTCTCGAAATACTTGCATATAATAAAAACTAACTAACATAACATCACGCCTCGTTTTCCCGAAGGGTTGGGAAGGTGGACCTATAGTACACCTACATTTTGCTAGTTATGTAAAAACTAGCTGTAATTACTTATAAGAAAAAAAGTGTTGATATATATGTTATAGCTTGTTAAATTACTGAAACTTTTATTTATTAACGCCGGAGAGATCTAATGATCATACAAAAGTACCGTTGCTAGGAGACGGAAAGTTCTATACCGTGATAAAAATCACAAAATTAGTTAGGTACTACTCTATAAATCTTTAAATTCAAGCTCAATTCCACATTGTGTTCTCGTTTCCAGCTTAAGACATGGAAGAAAATGAAAGGTATGTATTTCTGTTTATATTTATATCTAACAGTAACTATGTTTTATAGTTTACGTTGCATGGCACGGTAGGTATGCATATTCAGAGAGTGTTTATTAAAATTACATCGAACATATGTTAGTTCTAAGAACACGTGGCTAGCGGTTATTGAGATAAAGTTCTACATCATAACATAACATCACGCCTTGTTTTCCCCGAAGGGTTGGGCAGAGGTGTGTAGTACGTACCTAGTACACCCACATCTCGCTAGTTATGTTTCAAGTCCCATGTAATCTATCCATGTGTATAAAGTTCTAGTTGACAAATAATAGACATTAGGTACATAATATTTATTCGGTAGGTACCTAAATTACTCTATGAACCTTAACAATACTGAATAATTTCGTCAGTAACAAAAAAAACTATTCAGATATTAGCATTGTAATGGTTTAAACTATGATTCAAACAGATTTTTGGTTGTGAAAAAAACAATAAAGAGAGTGCTTCTTTTTAAACGAAGAGATTTATGTAAGTAGGTACTAGCTTTTGTAGTATTCTAGATGAATTCCGTTCAGTCAAGTTATAGTTAAAGCGTGAAAAGTAACTGACAGACAGACTTTCGTAATTATTTAACGAGGACATACTAATTCTTCAGGTTCGGTTTTAACTTAAATATTTAATCCTTTTAAAATTATTTTGTCCAGTCTTTCAACTTTTATTCAATACTAACACTTCGCCCGTGACTTTGTCCGCGTGGATTTAAATACTATGTTCACCAAACATAATTTTGGCTTCTAATAGTAAAACAATTTTTCAAATCGGTCCAGTAGTTTCGGAGCCTATTCAATACAAACAAACATTGAAATCTTTCCTCTTTATTAATACATACTAGCATAGATTATTCTATTTGACGTAAAGACGAAAAAAGACCGACTTAACTTACCTCTTCAATAGGTACGTTTATAGTGACTATTCTATTCGCCCGCTACAGGGACTCAACGAGGTTCATTAGACTGTCCTGGCAGGTTCCTTGCTCCTCCATAGTTAACAACGTCGACCACAGACAATATTGTGGCGGATATTACTCTTGCCTCTTCATTAAAACTCTCCCATCGACGGATTGCACGATGGGTATTCAATTTCCAGTTGTTAAAAAGTTTATGAAATAATTAAGTGTCCATCAAAGACCCCATTTTTGCTCATCAACAGGAATACATATCTGTAATAAAAGTTATTTCTTTTCGAAAAAGAATGGTCTGAAAAAGCAAACATAGTAGATAAAAATAGGAAAATTTTAATAGTAGGTAGGCACTAAAAGGTGGTAAACCTTTGATTTGCCATGTTATCTACTTGGTCCTAAATATTCAAGCCAAACCGCCACAGCCACACATCCTTTGAGGCAAATACAACGTTAGGTATAAAGGCTCCCACAAACAGGCGCGACGCCACAGCGCGACACAAAGACGAAGCGTGTCGCGTGACGAGAGGTGCCTTTGTGTCGCGCTGTAGCGTCGCGCCTGTTTGTGGGAGCCTTAAATGAAAATGTCGTGTTACATTGTACGTAGGTACCTACTTAAGTAAGGAGGTTTGTCCACTTTAGTTGACAGGTTGAAAAAAGCTTGTTAGCATTATATAACCGTGTACTTATCTAATGACATCCTTATCAAAGAAAATCTGCATCTCTGTACCTAAACGACTTAGGAACGTGTTTTCTCCACCATATTTTTTATTTGAATTCGTGATACTTAATAGAAATATTCTTTTACTTAACCGTACTTATAACTAAGCTGAATAGCGTAACCTTTTATTAACAAAAACAAAATTAGCTTATTTCAAAGTAGGTTTACTTATTACTATTACACATTCAATTTTATATATTCTGTAAATATATGTAATTTATAGAATAGGTGGTAACCTACTTTGCAGCAGAGGGAAATGCGTTATTACGTATCAGTAACTAGCTGCGCCCCGCGGTTTCACCCGCATAAGTCCCGACCCCGTAGGAATATTGAGATGAAAACTATCCCTTGCCCAGTCCATGGTCTACCTATGTGGCAAATTTCATCAAACTCAAACTCAAATCATTTATTTCAATTAAACCATTTGCAGGCACTTTTGAATTTTCAAGGAGTCGGTCAGTCAGAAATATGAAGCTAGTTGCCTATTTCAAAGCGCACTAGGTACCTATGGAGAAGAACGGGCAAGAAACTCCATGGACACTCTTTTAAATAATTTTGTGGTTACAAATATATTAGTTACATCGATTAATGTTGACACTATAAGTGAGAACGATGTACAAAAACCGTACACGTTAAAAGCGTCCAGAGTGCAGCAAAACAAAATTAAAAACAATCCAAAAAACTAATCATTAAAATAAGCCGTGGCAACTAAGAGATGACCAGTCCCAACTGACGGCGCCCGTTCACGAACATGACGCATGGATCAGCACCATTCAGCTCAACCATTTTGAAGGCAGCTAAATGATCCGACACACGCGCCACCGTCAGCGAGACATTTGAGTGAGCATGACATACTATCAGCCGCCAGGCCACATTCAAGTCAATCTATGACATTACCCGGTAAATGGTAGCTCTATGGTACAAAGTACTCACATCTGTGCAATGCATCTATATAATAAAAAGGAGATTGAGTTTATTTCATGCAAATATATTCTTACAATCTTCAGCAGCTTCAACAGTATTTCAAATGTCAATTAATTAGTTGTGGTGTGGATGCTTAATGCTGGTCCTGCACCAGCATTAAGCCAGGCATTTTTATCAGTTATGTAATCCCCTATCCTATACTATGCCTGCCTGCATAGTGTGCGTTTGACAAAAGATTTGAATTTCGTCTTATTCAGTTGAAGAATGTGGGGACGTATTTTATTATAACATTTTAGACAGCACCCCATGAAAGATGAGTCTACTTTAGCCAGTCTGAAACTTGGTTGAAGTAATAGGTCCCGATTTCTAGTACTATAATTATGTCTTTCACCTCTTTTACTGTAAATATGTATTTTTTTTATTAAGTACATGATGTTTTCATAGATGTATTGACAAGGTACCGTCATGATGTTAATATCCTTAAACAATTCCCTTAGAGAATCGCGTCTGCGGAGATTATATATGTCTCTGATGGCTCTTTTCTGCAGAATAAAAATAGACTCGATGGCTGCAGCCCGTCCCCAAAGTAAAATACCGTAAGACATGATACTATGAAAGTAACTAAAATAGACCAGCCTCGCGGTATCTACATCAGTAAATTGACGGATTTTTCTGACAGCGTAAGCTGCTGAACTTAGTCGTCCTGCAAGAGACGTTAAATGAGGACCCCATTGTAGCCTTGAGTCGAGCGTGATCCCCAAGAAAACCGTTTTATCGACGAATTCTAGTTTCTCTTGATTCAATACTATCTCACAATCACTACTCTACATTTGGTAAAGAAAATCTTATACACTTAGTTTTATTTCCATTTAGTACTAAATTAATAGCAGTGAACCAATTTTGGACCACCAGTAGGGCGTTATTTACGTCGTCAAAATTTGAAGCACATCTATCTACCTTACAAATTAAGGAATTATCCTCAGCAAATAACACCATTTGTGGTTGATTTATTAATAAATGGAGTAGGTCATTAATATATACTAAAAAGAGGAAAGGACCCAATATCGAGCCTTGTGGAACACCCATTTTTACTTTTAAACCAAGTGAATTGACACCATATATTTGAACTTGCTGTTGTCTATCATTTAAATAAGATTTTACTAAACTTAGCGCAAGTTTTCAAAGTCCGTAATGCTCAAGTTTCAAAAGCAGGGTTTCGTGATCGACGCAATCAAATGCCTTGGAGAGGTCACAAAAGATTCCTATGGCATCTTGAGCCTCTTCCCACGCGTTAAAAATATGTTTTAATATGGTAACACCAGCGCCGGTCGTACAACGCCCTTTGGTGAAACCATACTGATGCTCGTATAGGATTTTATTAGTATTGAAATGATTGAGCATCTGATTAAGCATTTTCTTTTCAAAAACCTTGCTGAAAACCGGCAACACGGACACAGGTCTATAATTATTAGTGTCTTTACTGTCCCCGGATTTGAAAAGTGGAAGACTCCTTGATCCACACACAAATTAAATATTAAGGCTAAGTAAGGTGCTATAGTCTCAATTATGGAGGTACAGACTTTAATAGACATTCCCCAAAGATCTTCGGTCAATTTGTTCTTGATTTGCTTAAAAGATTTTATTACTGTTAAGGGGTAAATATGCTTAAAGTTAAATTCAATCGGGCAGGCTGAAATATTCGCCCTCATTAAATCAAAAGCAAGTGAGGGCGAAGAATTTAAGATTTCAGTGGTTTTTTGTGGGACACTGGTAAAGACATTCACAAATTCCTGAGCAACTTTTTTGTTATCGCAAATGTGACCACATGACGTCTCCAGTGTGTAATCTGAATTTTGCTTTTTGATCCTGTTCGTTTCATTATTGATAATTTTCCAAACCGTCTTTATTTTATTGTCTGCTGATTTCACCTTGTTGCTAATGTATAAGGCTTTAGCTGCCTTACCTTAATTTTTTTTGAGTAATAAGCAACATACTTATTAAAAGTTTCCGTGTTAATATAAGGCCATACACCTCGAAAAGTCTTTCCCTACTTTTCCTAAGTCCTTTAGTTGCCCAGTAACTAAATATAAACTTAGGGCTGATACTTTTAGTGTTCTTCTTAAAAGTATTATTAAATTCGATTTGAACTACCGAAAAGAATTCTTTACACAAAATATTAACATTATTCATTGTAAGGTCCTGATAACTTAACTTACACATTAAAGTGCTATTAAATTTATTTAATTTAACAGATGTTATTGGTCTGGATTGTTTCTGCACTTTTTGTATCGCTATGTTGGACTCAAAAGTTACGGTTTGATCGCTGTGATCTGAAGGGAGATAATTAACGATAGCTTTATCTAAATAGTCGCAGCAACAAAATACATTATCAATACACGAAACAGTAGTTGTAGTTGTTCGGGTTGGTTCTAAAAATACATTTGACAAATTGAATGATTTAAACACATTTGACAAATTGAATGATAATAACTGATTTATTACCAGTTGCAAGTTTAGCCAAAACATCTTCCATTACTGACTCAAATATAGAGAAGTTTTGATAATTTGGGGGTCTGAAAACGCACACTATAACATGCTTATCTAGAACACACAAGACAGTTCAACGCTATGTTCCACCGATAGTTCAACTATGTCTTTACGAGCTTTTGATTTTATACTACTTTAAATTAGGATTAGTGAACCACCACGCAGCATTGATTTTCGGTTAAAACAACTGGCCACATTATAATTCTCTTAATTAATGAACATTTCAGAATCTTTTAACCAATGCTCAGTTATGCAAATAATGTCAAACATTGTTTTTTCTAAAAACAATTATATTTCCAATTGTTTGGCGTTAAAACCTTGAATATTTTGATGAAATAATTTCAAGGATTTCTGCCTAGCCCCTTTTCTACAGTTAACTATTGTAGTGCTAGAAAATACCTTTTTGTTTTTAAGTGGAACTATACTATTAGTGGTACCTGCTGTTGTCTAGTTTAAATTATCTGAGCTAACCATCTCAACATTAGTACTATTACTAATTGTGGTGCTAACTAAAGGTGACTTCGACATACTACTTACGAGGGCGGGTCAATAAGTCCGTAACTTTTGGAATAAAACACAGATTTTTTGATAAATAAATGTTTTATTTTTCAACGTAGTCTCCCTTGAGCTCTATACACTTTGTCCAACGCTTCTCCAATTTTTTTATCCCTTCCAAAAAATATGATTTGTCGAGGTCCTCAAAATAGGCCTTTGTTTGCGAGATGACTTCATCATTGGAGTCAAATCTTTTTCCACCAGGCCATTTCTTCAGGTTTGGGAACAAGAAGTAGTCACTCGGAGCCAAATCTGGAGAATAGGGCGGATGAGGGAGCAATTCATAGCCCAATTCATGGATTTTTGCCATGGCAACTGCACATGTGTGCACCCTTGCATTGTCTTGGTGGAAAAGAACTTTTTTCTTGGCCAAATGAAGCCGGTTTTTTTTCAAATCGTCATTGAATCGGTCCAATAAGTTGGCATAATATTCCCCATTGATTGTTCTTCCTTTTTGAAGGTAGTCAATGTGGATTATCCCGCGTGCATCCCAAAAAACAGTCGCCATAACTTTATTGGCTGACAAACCCACCTTGGCCTTCTTTGGCGCCGATTCACCCTTAGAAACCCACTGTTTTGACTGTTGTTTGGTCTCTGGTGTGGTGTGATGGATCCATGTTTCGTCCACGGTTACAAAACGGCGCAAAAACTCTTCCATATTGCGATGAAACAACGCCAAACCTTCCTGTGAAGTTGTTACACAATTGCGTTTGTGGTCGACTGTGAGCAAACGCGGCACCCATCTTGCGGAAAGCTTTCTCATGCCCAAGTGATCATTCAAAATTGAAACCACTGAGCCATGCGAGATCCCTACGGCTTCTAATCTCTTGCACTTTCAATCTTCGGTCGGCCAACACCATATCGTGAATTTTTTCGATTGTTTCGGGTGAAGAGACCTCAACTGGGCGTCCAGGACGTTCGGCATCTTCAGTGCTTGTACGGCCACAACGAAATTCAGTAAACCACTTTTTTACCATTGAAATCGATGGTGCAGAGTCCCCATAGTATTTATCAAGCTTAGCCTTGGTCTCGGTAATGGTTTTTTTCGCAAAAAATAATGCTTAATAAGCACCCGAAATTCACTTTTTTCCATTTTTTCATCAAATTACTGGGTAGTCTGATAAAGATAGCTGTCAAACACAAACTAACTGACGCAGCAAGTTCAAATTTTGACAGGAGTCAACTGACAGATGCCTGTTGACAGGAGTAGTGTTGCTTTTTCAGTAAAGAGGTCAGAAATTCAAAAGTCACGGACTTTTTGACCCGCCCTCGACATATCTGGGTTAATAATGAAATCCAAATCCGTTCAGCCGTTTTAGCGTGAAAGCGTACAAACAAGCATACTTTATTTTTTTTCTCTCAATGATATTAGTTTAGATGAATGATTGAAGCTTAAAAGTATTATAAGGCTAATTTTAAGACGCTGTAAATGCTATTCAATGCACCCTTTTAACATACATGTATTGTACTACTTTATTAGTTACTAACTTCTGCCTGCGACTTCCCCTGACCGAACCCGTCGCATCACATGACCTGCCCGCGCTATCACTTCGTTTTCGCTAAGCGTTCTTACTTACTTTTTTTCTTTTTACTCGTCCCTTATGGGGTCATGGCACATAGCCTTTAGAAATCCTCAAGAATTGGCCTATCAAATGCAAAAAAAATAACTACCGGTTGTCCAGAGATTACTTCCTACAAACAAACTAACAAACAAACAAATTTTACCTCTTTATAATATTAGCAAGACTAATATACACGATAGTTATTTAAAAGAAAGAACAAGTTTTCATACACTTTGAAACTTCTTACAATCAACATCACTTACCTGCAGCCTAATTGCGTAACACATTTTCGTGAACGATTACGACTAATCTGTTTGATTTTGACAGTTCAACAACATTCATTGCGTTATTAACATTGTTAAGCAGAATTTTTTATCGCACTTATGAAGCAATGGATTAGCAATCTGTTTCAAAACGATTCAGATTCCGATTGATTGTGTATTACGCAATTAGGGTACTGCTTATAAGTACTTTTATGTTGATTGCGACTATTTCATTTTCATATTAAATACCATCATGCAATAACATGGGTACCTAACCTACCCCACGCAACAGAACTAAGTTAGGTTTTAGTAGGTACTAAAGAAACCTATCTAAAATAAAATATGATATATAATATAATATCGTGTTCTTTAGCAGGATTACTGAAATGGACGCGCTCCTCTTTGCGTTGTCATTCGAGGTGGTTTTACTGCAAATGAGGATTTTAGGTAAGTACCTATTTCTACACAATATCTAACTTTTTGTTTACCCTTGACCCTTGCCCTTGAATGGAGGTAAAAATATACAATAGTAAAATATATATTTTACTTGTTTAAATACTTTTTTTTTAATATTCCATGTGTATAAGTGGAAGGTGGCCAATTTCATAGGAACAGTACTTAGTTAAAAAACGGACCACTAATGCGCCCACGATAGCTTAATCTAGTGTGGGTGCAACTGGAAAACTGTTAGTATAAAACCATTTCAACGCGATTAAAACATTGAAAATTATGTACGAATAACGCATACATAAATACTTAGGACGCTTATTTAATGCTTACTTGCCATTGGCAATGTTTTAATGTTTTAGTGATAATGATAATGATAGTGTCTCATTGACTTATTGATCTGAAACTATTGCCTTCAGACGATTATAAAAGACGAACCTGGGAGACCTTTAAACCTTTTTCTTGTACCCACAATAAGTACCCACTTACCTATCATCAAAACCTTAATGACGTTTAGTCAGGGACTCAAACTATATCCGTAATAAGTGTTTCATCATTGTTTTTTAAAACTGTAACAGAAACAATAATGTTACAGTATCAAAGTGTAACCTTTTTTAAATGTTAATACGTGTAACAGAAATAATCAGTTTTAAAATAGCCTCACTTCAGTCGGGATTGAGGCTACTTTGACAACGTCGCGTTTACCTGGTACAGTTATTAACACTGTTAACACTTTTATATCGGTTACAGATATATTACCTACTGTTACACTTCTGTAACTGTTTTAGGTTAACACACAGAAAAACACATTTATAAGTTTTACATGTTTGATTCTGTTATCAATTCAAAATGTAACACAATTTTGTAACATTTAAGAAGGTGTTTTGAAGCCCCTGCCTATACGTAGGTATACTTATACCGCCTTATTTTAAATGCTTCTTAGTTATGAGACGTCAAAAATGTATGATTAAACAGACGTTAATCATTACAAAACTATAATCAAGGGTAATAAAAGGGGGTTTAAATTTATTTAAGCTAAGAACTAGATTTTTAGGGCCTTTACACAAGGCGTTGATTTAACGCGCTGTGAAAATAGTACAGTTATTTCATGTGTGCCCTTAGAAAGGGCTAGAATGCACAACAACTAAATCCGAAAACTATTAGCCACCAGACTCACAGCGCCATCTATCGTTTTCCTGAAATTCACTTACAGAGGGCAGTGTGCAGCTGAGGCTAGCAGACTGGCGTCCTACGAACAGAATCGAGAAGCTTCAGCAAGATAAACTAGCGCAGGACCGGTGAGTTGTGCCCGAGTGTAAGGAGATGGCGTTATAGTGACGTCAGCACACATTTTATTCCCAGTGGTTTAACTTTGAGATAACTGATTTGTCTCTAAGGATAAACACTATTTGTGAGAGGCAATGCATATGGTCTCCATAAGATACTGGCATATATATAAAAGGGAATGTTTCAGTCCACGGCTTATACCTACATTCATTTTCCGTATCTACTACGGCTCACTCCTCTTCTACCTCCTACGGCTCATAAACCGTAGTAGTGATCCCTGAACTGTTAATACTTTGGTACCGAATTAAAATATTTCAAGACTGAAATCAATACAATAATATTTGTTCAAAAACATAATGCCGCGTCCTAACCGAAAACGACTGTCTCGCAAGAACACGACTGATATGATTTATGAAATTCTCACGCGATGAATCAAGTTGCGTTCCTACATACATTTTCACGTAAACGATGGCGTAATCGCGTATTCGGACAGACAACAGTCGCTTTCGGGCCTAGGTCGCAGGGTAACTCTTCATCGAGCGAAATCCTTCAAATGTTACAGGGATCTTGTGAATGACGTGATAAGACGAACTCTGGTAGAGGTAGCGGAAAGCGGGAAGTGGCAGTCGGTGAAGACCGCAGTTGAGCTGCTCAAGCAGTGCGAGTGCGATGTTGAGTCGCTGCGGCTCAAAAATGAGCAACTGAGAAAGTAAGTGCCTACTTGTAAGTCGGGCAGGTAGGTATTAGAACACACGATAATGCATGCCCTAATAATTAAGTTGATGTTAAGTTTTATCTTCCAATAAGACTTGAGGTTTGGCAAGAGTAATATATCTTTAATAATAAATAGTTGACAGACTAATACATTTTTCAGTTCTCACAAAACCCTTGAAGCAGAATTGGGCTCCAAAAGAAACCAATGGGCGATGGAGCTAATCAACGCTGATCAGAAAGTAGCTGTTCTCCGAGACAAAATGAGTGTGCGTTCATGTTTATTTTTATGAAAGTGATAATTACAAGAAGCAATGAACATGCTGATTCTACAAGTTCTCGGTACAGTGCTGTTTGCAATGCAACAATTATGAGATCAACGAGGCGTTACCGAGAGCGTGGAAAAGGCGGTTCTAGGAACATTTGTGAGAAAGAGTTATGTAGGTACAATAGCTAGACAAGGTCTGGGCAACTAGACTTGGACTTTGCAACAATGTTTCATGTAAATAGGTACCGCCTTCCATCCAGAACAAGTACCTACCTAATATTACTAGAAGTTGAAATAAATGGAATGTTTGAAAATATTAAAAACGACCAACAAAAATATATTTTTATATCGAATCAAATTTTATAAGTGCAGCTTCATAATTAGCAGGGAATTAGTTCTAGATCGGGCGTGGATGCGTAGGAATTTCTACTTATTTCATTCACCTGAATCCAATTATACCTAATGACGCCCAACTTTGCATTTTCTCGGGATACGACGCACCCGACAAGCTTCGTGCAACTAAGCGGAGGTGTTAACTGGCGGAAGAGGCGATTAAAAATACTCTCAATTCCAGTACAAAAATAATATCATATTTTATATCCATCTATTAAGTACTATTGGCTGCACCCACAGAACAGTTATCTGTTCTGTGGCTGCACACTTTTCTCATGTAAATCTGCTAAGTCTTCAATTGTGGACAGTTTCATATACCCACCTATGAATGAATGAGACAGAAAAACGCGAATCCCCTAGAAATATAATGGGACTGGCAATTATTTTTGTCAGGAAATCTTTCTGCCAATAACAAAGAATGATAAGAGTTTTTAGAAGAATTATTATAAGTTAGTCAGTCCATAGTTTCCCTTTGCAGGACGACCTCCACAACGCGAACACACGGCTAAGTTACGCAGAAAAATGGCTGTTCGCGCGCTTCGAGTCCCTGGAGTTAAAGCTGGATGTGCCACGGGCGCCTCCACCACGCTCTGACCACGAACAGCGCGTGCACGAAGAGTTGCTGAAAGCTTTTGAGTTACAGATCAAAGTAAATTAATTCTGAAAATAACAGACACATTTCAACTTTATTTCACGGATGCGCTCAACATTGCCTACAAAAGCACAAGTATATCTGATAATTACTTAAACTTAAATGATGTTCTCACAGGAAGATCTAAGCAGAGTAGGTATTTCAAGATATTTAAAAGCATTCATCAAGTGAATATATTCCAAAAAATAGGACAACAATCAATACCTTGCCCCAGCTGTTAGGTATTCAGTCACAATTCTTATTAGTGTGACGCTACTAAACAGTTTTTTAACTTCCGGAAATTGTGTTGAAGGAACTTGAGAAGACTTTGGAATACTGGCGCCAGCGTTACGACACCGACATTGCCGAAATAAGCGCGAGGAGCCAGAGAAAACTGGAGCAGTTGCGCATTGCTAGCAGTAAAAGGCAGGAACTACAACAGTTGGTAAGGTTTATCGTAGAATCTATGTTGGTAAATAAGCAATCTACCTCTAATACTAAGTTGTAGCACCAAAGAATACAATCAGAAAGATCCATCTTATTGGTACTGGCTTAAAATACCTACTGAGCAATAAGTTTTAAAACCAGGCTTTATGATAAGGTATCATGAAGCCTGGTTTTAAAACTTCATTAATCATTAATCAGCCTATAATGTTCCCACTGCTGGGACACATGCCTCCTCTCTGTGAGAAGGAGTGGGCCGTAATACCACGCGGGCCCAGTGAGGGTTGGTAGATGTCACATGTCTTCGAATTTTTTGTTTTAAAACTGTTATCTTTCATATAACTCAAATAGTACTTTACCGCCGCGGTCTGTAATGACTGCGTTGCTGGCAGCGCTGATGATGGCCGAACCCGCAGCTCCAGGCAAACACAGCGCGTTCAGAATTGCAGCCCTTGATGGACAAGCTGGAATAAATCAGTCTCGGTCTTAAAAGCGCGGACAGCAAGGGCTGCAATGATGACCAAACTTGAAGACCGAGAGCGTAGCGAAGCTCGATGCCGTTATAGCGTGGCCAGCAACGCAGTCATCTGACCAAGGCTTGTATAGTGCTTTACTCAAACAATGCGAATAATATAAATAAAACCAGCTTAGTATAGTAATAATATCATGTGGAAGTAACAATTGTTAAAGGTAGGTATACAGTTACTAAAATTCAGGACCGCCTTTCCGGGGTTAAAATTAGGTACTTACCTATTACTGATCGAAGTTAGGTACGTATAGTTTGTTATAATCCTCGTGCGGTGTTTGATTGTTGGATCATTTCTTCATCACTGATTGCTATCTCTCCAACGTTTGATGATTCAAGAGGCTCTTGTGCAGATGTGGAAGCTTCTTGGTGAATCGTCGTTGGTTTCAAGTTCATAGTTTTGAATTTGATTTGGATCTTACTTTTATATTCGACTGATTCTTCTATATACCTTACGGTCACTCTGTCAGATTTCCATCCGCCTTGCCATTTGAGGTTTATTAAGTTGGAAACAATGACCTGTAAATTGCTCTGGATTGGGCAAGTTTAAATATAGAACCTAAACGCAAGTTTTATGATGCCTAAAAGTAATCGATCCATTGCAGTAAAAAGAAAAAATATTCTTCAGGATATAATGTATGCTAGTTAGATAGTGTGTTGAAAACATTATACAACTAATTTGTTACGATAGAAAAAAAACGACGGGTTGCACTTCAGGAGTGCCGGCAGAAATGAAAACTTGAATATTAACGTTGTGCATTTTTGATATTTTGGAATGGTCAGGGAATAATTTTGCACGAATTGCTTTAATTATCAGTATAAAAGTACTATCATTTATGTGGTACAATACAATATTTATTTATTGCGCTATCGTACTTTGTGACTTCCCATTACTTGTTTGGTGCTTTGCAGTAATCTGTCTGTTTTAACATCAACGGGACGAAGTGCTTGATGGTATTGTACCACTGCAAATGAGGTGTCACGGACGACGAAGGTTCGATCTATCTTGGTTTCAGTGTCACGAAGAGTAGGTACTAAATCATCATGAAATTGCTGTGATAATTTACTGCGAAATATGCAATTTCAAATTCAAATTCAAATTCATTTATTTGCCAGATTGTAGGTTTACATGGATATGTATGATCTTAAAACTATGATGGTCCCTTTACATTCTACCATAACATACGGTGTGCAAATGTTTTATTCTATAAATTATACAAAACATAACAAAATGGCAGACACAACTAATACGTGCTCATGCATTAGGTTTATTAATTTCAGATTGAGAATTTAATAAATAATTGTAAATTGTAATGAATGATGTCAAAACTTTATAATGTCAAAGTGTCGAGATAGTAACATTTTAAAATTAATCAATTATTATGTTTAAAACCAATATTTCAGTTTCCTTCTACGCTATCTGACATGTTTTCATTAAGATCGTAAAAGCATTTTTCTTTTAACCATTGCGTTATATTTTTTTTTAAACATGGTCAAAGGTAAATCTTTAAAGGCGTCCGGTAACCTGTTATATACCCTTACAGCATTTATGTACGAGTTCCTTTTGTACAATTCGAGCCTGCATTGCGGTAAGCAGAGCTCATGTTTAAATTTATTTTTATTTCTAGGAGCTACATTTCGTTTGGTTACGTCTTTATGTTTAATAAAATATTCCGGATTTTGTTTTACAAATAGACATAATTCCTGAATGTACATACACGGTAATGGCAGAATATTGTACTTTTTAAACAAGGGCTTACAGCTGTCCATGTACCAGGCTCCACAGATTGCATGCACACATTTTTTTTGTACTCTAAACACTTTTATAATATCTACCGAATTACCCCACAATAAGAGACCATACGCTAATACGGACGAAACGTATCCGTGATATGCACAAAGGGCCGCTTCTGCTGATACCGTAACTCTTAGTCTTTTTAGTGCGTAGACAAATCTGTCGAGTTTATCACAAACGTAATCGACGTGCGTTTTCCAGTCGCAATTCTGATCCAACATTATCCCTAGAAATTTAGTACTTACGACTTGTTCGATTACGGTATCTTTATACTTAACTTTTAATGTCAACGGCTTTCTTTTATGCGTTTGGAATTGGATCATTTTCGTTTTTTGCATATTAATTTGTAAGTTGTTAGAATGCAACCATTGTATTATGTTGTTCATTGCGTTGTTTATTTCTGTGTCATATGTGTCTGCGTTTTCACATTTCACAATAAGGGTTGTGTCATCAGCAAACAAGATTGTGTTATGGCAAGTGATATTTGGGAGATCATTAATATATATGAGAAATAAGAAAGGTCCCACTACAGTGCCCTGTGGCACTCCAAAATTATTTTGCTGATAGTCACTCCTAATTATCGTCTTCTTGTTGTTACGGATTTTAGAGATTTCCACACATTGTTTCCTGTCCTTTAGGTATTCTCTTAACCAGTCGTTTGCTTTGCCTCTTATGCCATATTTTTCCAGTTTGTGTAAGAGTAACTTGTGGTCCACAAAATCGAACGCTTTACTCATATCTAGGAAAATCGCAGCAATTGGCAAGCCATCATTTATAGCCTGGGTGACAATTTTGATCAAATTGAAACATGCCAATGAAGTAGTACGATTCTCTCTAAACCCAAATTGCTCATCCTTAATTATACCATGACTTGTTGTAAAGTCTTGAAGCCTACTCAGCATAATTTTCTCAAAGATTTTTGAAAATATTGGTATCAGCGTCACTGGCCTATAATTGTTCATGTCAGATTTTGCTCCTTTCTTAAAAAGTGGCTTAACTACTGATTTTTTCATTAGTTTTGGAAAGGTACCTTCCTCAAATGATAAATTTATTAAGTAGCAAAGCGGTTGACAAATGTATGGTGCGCTTAATTTAATTACATTGGTTGTTATGTCATCTACTCCTGCAGCGTTTGTGTTATTAAGGTTTTTAATAGTTCGAAATATTTCCATCGCATCAGTAGGCTTAAGAAATATTGTATGTTCGTTACTAGTATCGATCGTTTTGTTTATCTCGTCAATATTATATTTAAAATTCTTGCTATTTGTCAATTGTATATAAAAATCATTAAATTTGTCGCTTATCTCCAAAGGGTCCGATTATTGATAATTATTCTGTCAATTTGTGTCATTATACTAATGTCACCAATGTTTTCATTAATTACTGCCCAAGTAGCTTTACCTTTATTTTTATTAGTGTCAATATATTTCTTACTTTGTAGTTGTCTTGATTTCTGTATGCACTTTTTGAGTATGTAGTTGTATGATTTATATTGTTTGTTTGACTTTTTTCTGTTTGCTTTGTTGTGTTGTTGGTTAAGATAGAGATAACGTTTTCTAATACAGGATCTTCTTATGCCCTTCGTCAACCATTTATGGTTCCCTTTTTTTGTTGACCTCTTTATTGTGTTTATTGGGAAGCACAGATTGTAAAATAATTTAAATAAAGTATGAAATTCCGTAAACGCTTCTTGCAAGTTATTTTTTTCGTATACGTCTGAGAAAGTAAGGGTTGCCATACAACTATAGAACTTGTCCATGTTTTCTCTACAAAAATCTCTGACATTCTCATACCAGCTGAATGTTTCTGAAGATTTGGTCGTTTTCAGAGATAAAGTTTGTCCTGTTTCGTGGTCAGACAAGGCAAGGTGATGCAACGGGAGGCACTACGTTATCATCGGGTGCCTCTCTACCTCCGCCGCATCGTTGGGGCTTATCTGGCGGGGAGGTGTGTCACCTACATGGGACGAGATGGCGGAAACCGGCGCCAAGTGTCGTGCGGTGTTCCACAGGGATCGGTCGTGGGACCGCTCCTGTGGAACATCGGGTACGACTGGGTGCTGAGGGGCGAGCTCCCGCCGGGCGCGGACCTGACGTGTTACGCGGACGACACGCTGGTCACGGCCCGGGGGAGTTCGCACAGGGAGGCAGCGTTGCTCGCGACGGCGGCGGTCTCACTCACGGTGAGCCGCATACGGCGCCTCGGCCTGGAGGTGGCCCTCAACAAGTCGGAGGCCATGGTGTTTCATGGCCCCCGGCGGGCGCCGCCGGCCGGATCACACATTGTGGTCGGGGGGGTCCGGATCGCTGTCGAGCCCACCATGAAATATCTGGGATTGGTGCTCGACAGCCGGTGGGACTTCGGACCCCACTTCCGGCGGCTGGCGCCCAAGTTGTTGGGCGCGGCCGGGGCGCTGGCAACGCTGCTTCCCAATCTGGGGGGCCCGAGCGCCGCCTGTAGGCGGCTCTATATGGGGATCGTGCGATCCATGGCGCTCTACGGAGCGCCGATCTGGGCGTCTGACCTGACGGCCGGCAGCATAGCTGTCCTGCGCAAGCCGCAGCGGGCTATGGCCGTCAGAGTCATTCGGGGGTATCGCACGATCTCCTGCGAGGCGGGTTGTGCACTGGCCGGATCACCGCCCTGGGACCTGGAGGCGAAGGTGCTCGCGTCACTGTACCGGTGGCGCGAGGCAGCGCGGGAGCGGGGCGAGCGACCGATGCAGCAACATATCGTGCAGCATCGGTTGCAGCTCCGCGAGGTCCTGGTGGCGGAATGGCGGGTGAGGCTTTCACGCCCTACCGCCGGCCTCAGCACCATCGAGGCGATCCGGCCGGTGCTCGACCGCTGGCTCGGGAGAAGGCACGGCTCCCTGTCGTTTCGGGCGACGCAGGTGCTCTCGGGGCATGGTTGCTTCGGGAAGTACCTGTGTCGCATAAACAGGGAGCCGGACGCCCGGTGTCACCACTGCGTCGACTGCCGGGAGGACACGGCGTGGCACACGCTGGCAGAGTGTGCCGCTTGGGAGGAGCCGCGCCGTGCCCTCATAACTGAAGTAGGCGATGACCTGTCGCTGCCGGCCGTCGTGAACGCGATGGTCGGCGGCGCAGAGTCCTGGGACGCAGTGGTCTCCTTTTGCGAAACGGTCATCTCGCAGAAGGAGGCTGCGGAAAGGGAGAGAGAGATCTCGACTCTCGACCCGGCCCGCAGCAGACGCACCGGGCGTCGGAGGAGGGCGGACAACGCCCTCTTCCGGCCCGCCTAAATGGGTCCAGGGGCGACGGATTCGGGGACATCCGTCGCCCCCCAACATCAAGACCCGAGAAGGCGGCGCGCGTAGTGTTCCTCGCGCGCCGACCACAGACGTTGCGGGGGGAGTACACCTCACTCCCCCCGCCCGAGACGGGGCCCGCGCAAGCGGGCCGGCACCAGCCGGGGTTGTGGAAGAATAATGTGTTCCCGCGACCCCGGCGTAGGTGTGAGATGGAACACCGGGGTGGTTTTTAGTCAGTAAGAGTCTGACAGACCCCTCCGCCCGCCCCAGGGCGGAGGACATCCATGAGGATTTTCCACCCCGGGAACAAAAAAAAAAAAAAAAAAAAAAAAGGCAAGGTGATGCACCTCTGCATTAACTTGCTTGATGTTGCTTGCCAACTGATCAAGACATGACAATTGTCTCGTTGGTGTTTTGATGTGCAATTCAATATCAAAAATTTTTAACACACTCTTTAACTCTTCGCTACTCTTGTTTGGCTTTAAGATGTCCAAGTTCCAGTCACCACAAAGAATAATGTTTCTGTGTTTCCGTGTAAGTCTTACAAGTAACTGTTCAAGTTTTCCAATAAATATTTGTGGGTTGCTATTAGGAGTTCTATGTAAACAAATAATCATCATTTTGTTTATTTCTACACCACAACATTCAAAATTAAATTTACATGTCAAGTCATTAATATTAGTCAAAGTTTTATATTTTATACTATTATTATTTATCATTATGCAAACCCCTCCTCGTTTAGTGTCACGTGAATATGATGCAACTAATCTGTAACCTGAAATTTTCAAAAGCATCTCTGTGCCTTTTTTTTAAAAAGTTTCAAAATGCATTTATGATGCATTTTGAAACTTTTTAAAATACCGAAAATAAGAATCACCTGCAGCAAAAAACGTTACTCGTACTTATCTAGGTAGTACACTTATTAACTACCTGCTGATTTTTTTCACAGGTATAGAACGCACTCAAGCTCACCTAAGATATGGACACTTACTGTCACCGCCAAGTACTCAAACTTCTCCACATTTTGTCTTGTCAAGACTTTTGATTTTGTTCGTTTAACTGTCTTTTCAGCATAGATAGGTAACCGTCAGGTTGTGATAGTTTTGTTCAAATTGTGCACTGAGCACACTTTACATTCACTTTAGCACGGAGTAGGTAGGCTTCATTTTCTTGGAAGGGTTAAAATAATCTAGAAAAACGTTTTTCGACATAGGAAAAACTTTCTGTCGATTTTCCATTACGCAAACTTTTATAGGCAAGTTGTAAGTTTGTATTTTTCTTTTGACTTAGGTGGCAATAAGGTTTCAATCGCTAATTTCGCTTCTTTTTGAATTTTCGGCGGGATCACACAAATTGAATTGATGGGACGAACCCTTTGAAGAGCGTTTGAAGAGTTCATTTTTACAATTTTATTGTTAATAGCGCTAAAGATGATGGAAAACAATAAATAGGGAGAATCATAATTGGGGAGAATTGCAAAAAAATCGCCGGGATGCGCTTTTGTTTCTTCCCCGAGCTTTTGTGTTTATTTTATAAATTATGTAATGATGATTGAACAGCCTGTACCTACATATAAAGCCAAATTCTGAATGAATTTTTTTAGCAACTGATTATTTCTGAAATAAAACTCGACAAAAATGGATTTGCAAAATACTGGTGGCTAAAACTCACCAGCAATGAAATTCCATACATCTTTGCTGGCGCCTATTTGAGTATATGTTGTACAACCAACTTAGCTGTGCAATTATTGGTGGCGCTATTGTAAACGAAAATCAAAAAGTAAACAAAAACCGATCGTATGTCTCATTCAAAATGTTAGTTCGAAAATCAGCCGTTGCACAGATAAGTTGGTAGAAATGTTCCGCGGAAAGGTCGACTTTGCTCAAAGAAGGTTGTCAAAATAATTACCACATTACAAGCACTGTATGGAAACATTTTTACATAGAAAAGTAAAAGTATTAAAAGTTGTGCTTGTTCATAGGCCTGAAAGTTTTACTAATATTCTGAGAAAAATAAAGTTTGATTATTTGTTTCAGTACGACCTACATAAAGGAGAAATTCGCGGTTGGTTAACATTTAAACGGGAACGGGCTGCACGTTTAGCCCGTGAAGACAAAATACGCCTCTCCGCCAGGCGCATACAGGCGTGGTGGCGCGGCGTCATGGTGCGTCGGGCTCTAGGACAGTTCAAATTTTTAAGACATACCAAGGGGAAAGGCAAGAAGAAATAAAAGTACACAGTTGAAAGGACAGTACTTTAGTTACCTTTTTTTAAGAAACGTTTAATAATATCACCCAATCCAACCACCTTTCCTTTATTCCTTTATTAGTAAATAAAAAACAATTAAAACCCATGAACTTTGTTTTTATTATCTCCAAGAA
Organism: Dasypolia templi; assembly: GCA_963555695.1. NCBI lineage: Eukaryota > Metazoa > Arthropoda > Insecta > Lepidoptera > Noctuidae > Dasypolia > Dasypolia templi. Next base: position 16,829,712 of record OY743144.1, on the reverse strand, counting down.
TGTTAAGAATGTAAACATAAACAAAAAAACACTTTTTTAATTAAGTTTTGAACCAAGAATCAACATAAAAATAATTCACTTAGAACATGTATTACAAAACTATTGTAAATCTTATTAGTTCACAACCATAGAACGGAACGCGTACCGGTCGTTGAGTATGACAGACGTCAAACAAGTTGTTAGCGTGCGGCTGTCACCAGTATTGCCAACTTAGTGGAATTTCCACTAAATATGGTGGAAACCTTTCTGTCGTAGAAACTTAGCTTTGTGTGGCTTTGAGGTTTTGTCTAGTTTTTAGTTTTAATTAATTCAGTCAGTAGAAAACATTACAATCAACCATTTTGACTCGAGAAATGACACAACAATGACATGTTTTATTTTTATGAAAATGCCGAAATGGCTGCGAATTTCACTACTGATTTGGAAAGACATAAGGGGGAAGCGCCATGACGCAAATTAAAATGTTCTTAATCCTATTGAATGACAATTCCATAAAACATCAATTAATATGATTATGCGAGCATTGATGATATAAATTATAATTCTGTAAATACATACTTGTTACGGTTGCTAATCATATTTTGTACAACATACAACCACTGTCTTATAAATTGCAAAATAACGTAAAACATTTTGAATTTTGCGGGCAATCTGAAGCTTCCCCCTTAAACATGACGAAAATAGTGAAATCCAATCAAAGTCTTCGCTGCCAACAACGTTTTTTCAAAAACAAAATTAAGTACGATAGTTTACGGCACGGTTTACGGAGTGGTCGAGCGATCGGCTGCTGCGCTGCGTGTCGCGGGTTCGATTCCCGCACGGGACAAATATTTGTATGACCTACAAGTTTTTCTTAGTTTCGTTATATTGTACTACTATCGTGAATACTTTTCATATTTCCAAAAATAACGATTTGGCTCGTAGGGGTAGCGGATACACGTAAATCTAACGGTAATCACCACTTTAAGGCCCTCTTGTTGTGCGGTGGTAATTGTAGTGCGTCTTGGGTGTCATTATAATTGACGTTTCTCTTCACACATCGCTTGAACGCATGTTAAATTTTCCTAAAGCATGTTTTTTTTAAATTTTGCTCAAACTTCACATTTGGCTAGATTTACAGAGGTTTAAGAAAGTTTAAAAAGTACTGCAACCTCGCCTTAAAGCTTAAAACTTCGCAAACGCACACATGAATCAAAAACATACATAAATGTTTAGAATACATGAATAAATGTTTAGTCCAAATCCTAAATATTTTTGAAAGACCTTTCCAACGGCGGTACCACATGAATTGGGATAGATGAGTAAAAGAAATCTTGCTCACTTCACCTGAAAAAAAACGATGAATAAGTTAAAAAACAAGCTTTGTACCAAGTAGTACCAAGGGTCTCTGGGTTAAAGTATGGACAGACATACAGATGGACTTGTCGAAACTATGGGAGTTCCTTCTTTAACTACGGACCCCTTTAAAATTACTATAGGGTTATGTTATAGTATTTTATTAAATCGAATCTAATGGATTTCTGGTGATTTGAAGAACCGCCGCCGCCGCGAGTGGGTTTGGGAAAAACGGCTTGGCAACACTAAAACTGGCTGTCACAGCTGTCAGTCGCCAGTTGCATGCGTTTGCTCGTGGAGACCGGTGAGATTTTGTGATTTTTATGAATGGAAAGTAAAGTTACCGATGTAGATATTACTATAAAACGAATTAATTTATTAAATAAATATCCGAACAGTTAATAGAGTGTGGTGTGATATATTGAACTGTGTTAAATACTGTCGACTGAGAGTTTGCGGTATTTTCAATTCTTGGAAAGTTGGACTGTCATCCAACAGATTCGGTGAGTAATGCCGTATATTTTTTATTGGTAAAAGTTTTAGATTACAAGCCTTGTGTGAAACGTTACTGGCACATAACCGTGTTTAGCAAATACATTTTATATTTTTTAGCGATTGTCAAACAAAAATGGGCTTGCTTATTCGCCGACGCGATTTCGGTAATTTCGCTTAGATTCGTGCAATAATACACTTTCACTTCCTCGAATTGAGCATAGTTAGTACCGAAGATATCACGGTACTCTTATTACTTTCCTTAGTTGTATACTTTTCTGTTATTCTAATAGAGTTTTTTTTTGTAAACACAAATTTAATATTTATTTTTCTTTATTTAGTACCTTCCTAGTCTCATTTTGCAAGATTTAATTTAAATTTTACAGTTGATTGCAATTTTATGGGTGAATTTGTATGAACATCCTTCAATACTGAGGATTTCCCCTTGTCTGTATTTCCAAGAATCTTGTGTTGTAGACTGCAGTTCTGATTGGTTTTCTTTGTATGTACTTACTCATGTGTTTCTCTTTACAAAAATATTACTTTGAACACTTGTTATTGGATTGATTCATGTTTTAGTGATTTCAGCCTGTTTTGTTGCAACATTATTTTATCTCAATATTGTGGGTGAAAAGGATGGTGGGTTTGCTTAACTTTGACAATAAGTATAAGTACTTTATTCAGGAAAGAATAAGGTTGACTTGGGATATCTTCAAATAACTTATTTATTTCCACAATGTGTTCATGTTGCTTCAGAAATTGTAACAAAAGTGAGTACTGGATTCTAGTGAAACCCCAAAATAAGTAAACAATATCATATTAAACAATTTAAAGTTATGTTGACGTTATTTCTCAATTAAAATTACCAACTATTTGTATTGAAAAAAAATCCTCTTAGCATTATGGAATGAGTGATTCATTGTAAAAAATGTTAATGTAAAAGTGTAATGTTGTATGGTGTAAGCAAAATACCAAACAGCTTGAATACAAATGTTGAGGTAAACTCATGAATGGCTGGTCAAGATTTAAGCACATTTAGATTCTATGCATACTGCAGCCTTGGCCAAAGACATACTGTGACATTAATAGAGACACCGGTATTTACCTCACAATTACAATAATTGCTTTGAGCAAATAGGTGTTTCCCAAGAAAGGACAATAATACAGTACAATTTTTAAAACAGTAAAACCTGAGTTACTACATAGTTAACGAAAAAAAAGACCGCAGCAATTAAAAAAACAAGTGGCCAGTGTTTTTACGCACTTTTACAAATGTCATATAACTAGGTGGTTTATGTGGCCGCGGCACTCAGAGGCGGTTCCGCGCGGTAATTAGTGCGTTAATCGCACTAACCGGGTACACAGTTGATGCAAGTGCGTTTCCGAGAAACCGATCAGCCGAGCTCGCGGGAGGAGCGGCAAATTGCCGACAGAAATGTGTGCCGCCTGTCGGTAATTGCAAAAATCACTCGCCTCACCGCGGAACGAGCTTGTGGTCCTTGTATTACAAGTACAACTCGTGTGTGCAACTATTGTACATCAACACGTATACCTGATGTAGATACCTATAGGTAGGTACTACCTCACCAGTGCCGTGGCGTATTCTCGGATGCTGCCGACTGCCGATATTCGGTTATTTAAGCTAAGCGACTGTTTCGTATATCACGATATTATCGTTTCCATGTTTTTGCCGATCCTATTCTCAGTAAGCTTGATAGCTTTAAAATTGCAGAAACGAGTGACATTCTACCTTATACACATGCTTATAAATTATGGTTGGAAATGTTGCATTTTGCGATTTATTCATTCACTCCATTTAAATTGTGTGAATTCTTACGGGAATAAAAATTTCGTAGTAAGCTTTTCAATTATGATTATTTCGATTACCTACCGGTGCCTACATTACTAAATACAAACACACCACAGAACTCGAGATGTAGATTGTTAAGATCTACGTCTCGAGTTCTGTGGTAATTTGCGGTCTCTTGTCAATCTCGTTTGACCCAATTACATTTACAACTCCATAAAGTAACGAATTCATTGTTTTCTAGAAATAATCTGGTCATTTGAAGTTGCATGCAAGCTATGTGGAGCAAACATTAAGACTCGTACACACAGGCACGACGCGACAGCGCAACACAAAGGCACCGCGTGTCGCGCGACGAGCGGTGTCTTTGTGTCGCGCCTGTTTGTGGGAGCCTTTAATCACTAGTTGGGTACTCAGGATACAAACACAAATATATACTAGGAAAACAATTGTTTTATTACGCTCCTGCAAAGCGCGGTTCACAACCATGAAAGCAATGAACAAACTATAACTAAAAGGCGTTTCTTAACATCCACAAACGAGTCCTCACTAACGGTATGTAGCTACACTGCTACATCAAGCATACATTGCATTGATTCCCATTTCATACCGCGCGAGTGCGCGACACACCCTCGAACTATCGTCCTTAGCAAGATTGTCAATATTGACATCTCTGTCAACCTCCGAGCAACTCAAAACGGATACACCGACGGAATATTCCTAATCTAACTCTATTCTGATCAGCGTATAATTGGTACACGAAAATTTTACCTATTTCAATTTCGTAGTCATGTACCAAAAAACTTGTGACTGCATTGCCATTAAGTATTGTTTTTCTAAGAACCACTGGGTGAAGGCCCCGCCACTCGCGCAGTTGCCAATTCGTGGAATTACATAAACCTAGGTCATTTTATTTAGTACTTCATTCCTCCGCAAGATTATATTTAATTAATATCCAGTTAAGTTTAAACGATTCTGAATACTTATTAAAAAAAAGTGCTTTGTTTTCAGTCTTTCAGATGAACTAACTTGAATTTTAACGTTGGTTTTAATTCTTTTATTTAGAGTATTTTGAATTCAGAAGAACCACGAAATGCTATCACAATGTTGCCGTGTGAGAGAAGCTATTTTCATTAATCCACACAAAAAAACACAAACAGAGCAGAATCGTCGAACTACGAAAACAAAAAGGCTTAACTTGTATTTAGCACTCAGTTGTATTAAAACAGCTCCCGGATTATATCACTCTATTCTTTCAATAAGTCGGCAGGCCTTTCATCATTTAATGCCCAAGACTTTACAGTTTTTTTAAAGAACACAGCTTACGGTATTCTAAGTCACAAACAATAACAAAGTGCCATGGGCAGTAACAATCATGGCTAAATTAATCCATGTAATTTCCACCGAGGTCGAACCGATTGTCCTTTCATGCCCTTGTTTGAAACCCGTTCAAGTTTCCATGAAATAGAATTACTTGCCTACCTACGTTTAATTTCTATTGTATTTCGGGAAATAGCAAAACAACAGTTGCGCGTGGCGCAACTTTATTGTTATGAGTTACATTAGTGCTTATGTGACTGTTTGCTTGAATGTTCCAAGAATCTACATTTAACTTTTCACGTGACGTTGCAACTTGCTTTTTCTATTGGTATTTCCTTGTAAAGGCTCTCGATAACAGGCACGACGCGACAGCGCGACACAAAGGCGCCGCTCGCCGCGCGACACAAAGGCGCCGCGCGACACGCGGTTTCTTTGGGCGCGCTGTCGTGTCACGCTAGTGTGCACGAGTCCCCTACTGAAGAGAACCTACTGTTTACCTTGTTATTAGGTACTAGAATTTCTGTTATGCATTTTCAGGAAAACCGGTTTCAATTCAATGCGCAATACTATCCCTGGAATATGACTCACTTGAGCTTACTTAGCTAAGTGTTTAAGAATTTATAGTATAAACTTACAGGTTAAAAATTTTACTCAATGATTGTGACCAAAAAGGAAAATAAACCACAACTTAAATACACTGCAGTCGCAAATTTTCCAACTTTAAACGTCACTAAAATTTTTGGACTTTATAATTCTACTAATGGGTTCTTTCGATCATGAAGTCCTACACATACCCAATCAGCAACGAATTGTCATTTCATTTCTTATTACAAAGCCTGAACGTAAGACAAATAAGCTTGACATACCTGGATGGTTATAACTACCGTGATATGCTATCGTGACGTTGACTTGCAATTAAGTTTTTTTTATTCGTGAGATGAACACTAAGTACTCAATACAAAAGAGAATATTCATTTAATTACCATCTAATCGGTAATCACTAAAATATAACCTACTTACGTAGAAAGATAAAAAAACATTGGATTGCGTCATTGGTTGAAACAAAAATACTTATACTAAACTTTACAGGTATTTCCTTTAGTGATTCATGGTGTAAAATATAACTATGAATGCTTTGTTACAACGAACAACTAAAAATTTTTATAACAAGTTGATTAGATCATATCTCATTGGCGTTCAGTGTTCCTAAAACTGGCGCGACGCGACAGCGCGACACAAAGGCACCGCTAATAGCGCGACACGCAGTGTGTTACTGACGCGCTGTCGCGTCGTGCCACTGTGTACGAGCCTTTATCCTCTACGTGATTTTATGAAATTACTCGCGGTCACAAGTGGACTTTGATCGTCCGTCTGTAATTCTTGCATTTGAAGGCTACCATACCTAACTTAAAATACTAAATTGAATTCCGAACAGACCAATCTGATCCTCTTGGTCTGCTCCGAAGCGTTCATCTGTAGATGACACGAAAGGATCAGAGGCCCTAGTGTGAGTTTCTTTTAACCATCTCGATTTTACGCATCGACCGCGTGCGGCGTTCCAATTGGCCCTTCACCAATCGCAACTTGCGCTCCGATTGCCAAGGGCCAATCGGAGCGCCGAACGCGGACGATGCGAAGTCGATATGGTTCAAATAAACTCACACTAGGTCCACTGATCGTTCAGTTTCAACAGCTTTTTCATGTAGTATCAGTTCCAGCCGTAGCTTGTAGGCAATCGATCTAGGAGCCGTAAGCCATGCACAATACGGATTTAATTCTGATCAAACGGCTCTAAAGGTACAATTGACCCATGTATTAGAAACCTTTAGGATAAGTGTCACATCCATCCCTATTACCTACTCTTATATAATTGTCGGGTCGAAATGTCATTGTCTCTTTGGCTTGGCTCTATAGGTATATAAGATTGGTTCCTCTCTTTTTCTAGGATGCTTCAATAGATCAAAATGTGTGCACGGACTGTGTGGTGTGGCCTCCTGGGGCTGCTCCTTGTGTCGGGCATGGCTTCCTCTCAAGGGGCCAGCTACTGCTCCCTAAACACCTTCGCCACAAACTCCTCGTGGATGCAGTTCACCAAGGAACCTGTGCCGTTCGAGTACGGCTTCGAAGACAAGTTCAAGAGCATCCACTGCTGTGTGAAGGGATACAGGAGTATTGAATGGTGAGTTTTCTTTTTCTTTTTTTTCCTCGTCATCAGACTGCAGCAGTTTTCTGTTGGAATAGTTCTTTTAGCGTAAGCATAGCATAATCAGCCTATTATATTCCCACTGCTGGGTCATAGGCCTCCTCTCTGTGAGAGGGAGTGGGCCGTAATTCACCACGCGGGTCCAGTGCGGGTTGGTAGAGGTCACATGTTTTCGAACTTTTGGTTCTAAGACATGCCGGTTTCCTCACGATGTTTTCCTTCACCGTTTTGAGAGCTGTGGTAATGAAATAATTTACACGAAGTAAAGCGCCTGTCTGGTTTCGAACCTACGACCTACAAGTCGTATGTCGCGGCCGTTACCACTGGGCCACCACTGCTCTCGCATCTCTATAGTTGTTTTAATTGCACGTAACTCTCTGATCACGTTGCCTACATCGTCAATAAAATTATTTCGGAGAGCCTGAGGCGAGAGTATACAAAGTAACCTTAGTTCAGAGTTCAATGAATAATAAAGCCACTTTCAGTTAACATTAGTCTAGCGCCGATATTGTTATGATATTCTAGAATACATTCTAATGAAACAATGGCATGCGTCCTATCAGCAGTAACGGTTTTCAGAACCCATATTACCTAATTACAATTGATGTAAGCTGCATTAAGCCAGCCAACCGCATATAACGTATGAATTAAGTTTGTTTAATTAACCTTGTGAACTAATTATTAATAATTTCATAATATATAATTATGTTACCTGCGCAACCGCCGTGCGTGTATGACCGTACGTAAACAAGGCAAAAGGAGTTTGTAAGGATCCTAGCTGGTGGCGTTCTGTACTTTCTGCCTACCTCAATGGGAAGAAGGCGTGAGTTTATGTATGTATATTTATCTGAATGTTAACTACATTAACAGTTAGTTAGAACATAACTATTTATTCGTCGAATTTATGTAATCAAATCAGCTTCAATAAGGGTTATTTCACTAATTCTCATTTTGGTTTTATAAAAGGGCATTTAATGACGGCACAGCGGGCTTCTTAATGAGTTCATGAAGGCATGACTGGAGTCAGTGGTCCCATCTACCCTTTGTAATAAATGCCTTAAACAGAGGAGAGCGACATTCATATGTAAAAGTATCAAGTTTCCGACAAGAAACCTAACCTAATCGAGCGATACCTATTTTATTTAGATAGAACTTTTCTTTCTTATTGCCGAGAACCTGCCAATTGAATACCGCCTGTGACGTTTTATTCATTTTATGTATCGCGATATTAGTATTCGATCGTCTGTACTTCAATTGAAACATTAATTGGGTAACTTTATAATGGAAACGGAACTTTCATGGCATGTAAGTTCATACTTCAACTAAAGCATATACACATACACAATATTATGTGTAACAAAATATGATATCGTTCGAAGTTTCGGGACCGAGAGGCAGGCAGGTGTGCGCTACCGCTGGGCGCGATAAGCACAAAGCTTCTAAGAAATAAAATCCATTGTGTGCGCAAAAATAATTGATAATCGCCTGGTATGACAATGGGCATTGCCCCCGTCATCCGTGCCTATGCTGCGCTGCGCTACGCCTGCCGACTGTACCGTCCACAAAATATTAATGACATCGGCATCGCCGTGAGAAAAAAATTATATACCGACGAATGTGGCAGAGCCATGAGGATCTAGTTATACGATGACGTCATTGTAACGATGTTAATGATACATAATCTAATGTGATGTTGTATTGACATGTACAGAGTGGTTTATTAATAGGTGTGTGATACGTCGCTTCTAATAGAGTTCCTCATCATACTTTCTTAGACATACTTCGCTTTAGACAAGAGAGGATACAAGTACTGTATAGAGAATGTGAACACGTGCACTCTGAGAAAGTGAAAACATCTCGCATAAATTCTAAGAATATGGAAAGTCCTACGTAAAAGTAACACGTTATCCTGGAAGAAATGCTTTGTGCCCCTTGTTCTATACCCAACTACCGACTGGCCTGTTGGCTACATTGTACAGTGGGGCCAAGGCAATGGTGCTATCGGGAACTATTTTTACGTCTGTATCCCCTTGGCCCTCTATTGGAGCCAAGGCAGCTGTGGGGCCAACGGGAATAGAGTAATAGACTTAATTGATCGTGTTTTCATTACCTAACGCGAAAACTTGTAAGTAGCACTTAGCAGAATCGAGTAAGAAATGGAAGTGCACTTTCAACAAAGGCTTTACTGCAACATGGTTTACAAAGCTATGCATGAATACGAAGCAAGCAATAATCCACTTTCACACAGCTTTTTGATACCATATGCGAGACCGAGGGCACGCAAACATGAAACATCCCCTTATGTGCTTGTATTCAGAGAAGTTTAAATAATTTTGGCTACCGATAACCTATCACACTAACATTACTATAATCACGTTTGACTGTATTCTATAACTTAAAGTTGTAAAATTTATTGATTGAAAATGGATGCCAATTACAATAACATCATATTGAAACAAATTGCCAAAGTGGAAATATTGCTACGATAGGATGTATTGAAAAGCGGATTCTTACTAAAATATTGAAGTTATAGCGAAAGCCAATTAATTTCATGCCGTACACTCAGTACACTGTCCGTTTTAGTTCTCAGTAAAGGTTTTAACAATTACGCTCTTGGTGAACAATTTGTGTTCCAGTAAAGTTAAAAACAATCAGAAGTGCAATTTCATCGAATTGCCTCGTCACACGCGGTATGCGGCTATGCAAAGTTACAGTGTTACATTGTTTGTGCACTCTCTGCTACATTTACTTCAATAAATGGCAAATTTATTTCATGCTTTAACCTTTTATAAACCGCTGAACTCTCACTCGTTATTACAATTTTGACCGAAATCAATCATCTTTATTGCCTATTAATGATCATTTTGATATGATCATTACTTTATCTGCTGGATTATTAGCTATAAATTCACACAATCGTTCTACTGTTCTACCCTGATATATTCCAAATTTTAAACGACCACTTACAAACTCGTTACTGTAGCACTCAACTAATAACGATATTTTACGCTTTTATGTAAACTATTGCCAAATAATGTCAGTTCGCACCTATTTATATTGTTTAGTAAAGAATTATTTGACGGAACATTTATGAATCCACGGAGGTGTTATTTATCAATATGTAGGTACGGCATAAGTGCACCTGGTGTGAAAACAAGTACGATTCTGAGAAGTAGTGATTGCTACTCGTTACTCCGCCCGCTCCCCGCCGCCTGTCTGCCGTCTCCAGCATCCATCTTTGATGTATACCTGAACACTAATATTACAACCGAGAAAAATACATATTTTACTACTGAACATGAGCATATTGAAGGCTATGCTAACGATGAAGATAGATCCAATAGCGACACCGTTAAGAACGGAAAGCATTTCGTTGATATGCCAGTCATTTGCCACGTATAGGGCCGTAATTGATTCTGGGATTGTGTCATAGCAAATATCTATGTTGATATAATCTCAACAAAGCCCGAATGGACTACATTTATTTGCGTGACTCACAACGCTTGTGATATGAAACTCTAGGCCGTCGGACCAATGGATTATGTCATTATCTTGTATCTTGTTCAATTTGTTAAATTGCAAACCATCCCTAGCAGCATCACGCACTACATGAAAGTTCTCAGAAATGTTTTTAAATGTGCAGGTATTTTCTTAATGCATTGACAAGGTATCTATTAAAGTTGGTACAACCTGTCATTGCATCGCGGGACCGTAAATACCACCTTCTCGACAATCCATGCAATTCTATTGCTGCGTTGTGTTGCAATAGTTTTAAATTACTATAAATCACGATTGCACTCTTTTTGTTATCGCGTTTGATGAATCACGTCCTAATCAAATTAGCGATTAGAAATGTGTGATATACTCACTGTCATCACAAAATACACACATTATCCATTCCCATGGTAATTTAAAATTTGCCTTTTTGTCATGTTCATCCAGACGAGGAGAACCGAGAAAGGCATTAAATGTACCTGATCTGTACTTAGCTTTAGAAGCTTATCTTTAGCTCACTCAAATCGTAAAAGTCAGCTGTAATGTAGCGTTACTTTTGTATTTGATGATACATTGGCAACCTGCTGCTTCATCATGCCCTTCTCCTTATTATTTATTGATATACTTGAAGTTTGTGTATTGCCATTGGTGGTACACAAGCCTTACATAATGCCACGTGACATTTTCTACCATCTGTCGACATTACGGTTAACTTTTTCTGTTGCGGATCGTAAACACGTTATTAAGTACAGTCAAATTAAATTACGTAGTGAAACTCCGCAGACGTGATGGACATCGATATACATATAAACATGAAAAAAAAAAGTGGGGTCATGTATCATAATATTATTATTATGCTTCTATGATGCCAGCCCATTATTTTCGCACCGCAGGGCTAAGGCCTCTTCTCATACAGAGAAGGCATGAGCATTAATCAGCACGCTTGGTCATACGGGTTCTCTATACGTTTTTTTTTTTATTCTGGTTATTATGTATTTTTTTTTTCTAGACATAAATACTCCAAAATGGACAATTTAAAACCTGATCGCATTAAATGTGGTACCTGCATAAATTGATTACCCAGTTAAGGATTAGAACGTGATTATGAATGTGTGGGTGTGTGTAAAATGGTCATGTTCAACATTCATTATAATACGTGGGCACTCATCTATATGCGTGCTTGAATGTAGTATATTCGCGGATTCGCGTATTAACGTAGTTGTGCCAACGTCACAGTGATTTCGCCATAAAATAGCGACACGACTCCGCACGTGGTAAGTACTTGCTTACCGGAGACAATTCCGAGAAGTCGGTAAGTAAATAGTTTCATAACAATCCAGGCGCGTTAGTGCTCGACATTTAAATCTACTAGTGGTTTATTATCAAGGATATTTATTTGCATTAAATTCATTGGGCTGCTGCTATGCCTTCATATATCTTGATGCAGCACTTTGTGTAAGGGGATATGTTAAATCAGAGTTGGCAGACACCATGGCGTGACAGCTTGACGTTAATTCAAGATAACAAACTGCAACTGTAGACGTTTGTGCACAGATTAGCAGAGTCATCGCCACTGACAGCGTGACAGCACTGACGCGTGACGGGCCAATGAGTCTGCAGCTAGATAGTAGTTAGCTCAAATGAATGCGTGAAATTAGTTCGCTTGACATGAGCGATTACTGTAATCATGTCGTTAGAGGTGGCTTTAACTTCTTGCTGACAGGAATTTTTATTGCTTTTGACACCTGAATGATGTTTTTGTCCGTGTCTTAAACGTTTGTCTCTATCGTATCATTAACACGGTGTTTTTTCTGCTTCGACAGTTGTGTCTATTTATTTCTTGCTTCATGCGTCGTTAGTTTTCTTTTGGCCTGTTTTCTGCGTAGATATTTTGCACGATTTTAAGGTTTATGGGTGTCCTAGTCTCAAGTATTATTGTTAATTCTAGCACCCTAATTCCGTTACTCATTGCAATAGCATAAAAACAGGACTGTTCATATCCAATCACGCAGTGATGACTGTTTCTGTGTCAAAATGGCAGCTCTTAAAATTTGAGAATGCAAGTCTGTGAATGTTGTAATAATGAGCTGCTGATTTTAAGAGCTTAGCGTTTTGATTCCGTTTGTTGTCGACTGTAAAACATTTATCGGATTAATGTACTAAAGTCTATTTGTATCTAAAGCGATAAATCACCTGGAGTGGATGGACAGGCTCTCGCTGCGGCATCAGTCTCACGAGGGCACAGCGAGAGTGGCGTGCGCATGTCAGTGTCTTGTAATAAAACCACCGCCAACGGCACATACGGGCGAGCGGGTTCGAGCCTGGCAATTTTATTTTATAACCCCACTTTTACTTTTATGCTAAACCGCTTCCCACTGATCCAACCCTTTATTTTATTCAATTCAACACCTGTAGGTACATTAAAGAATTAGATGTTGTCGTCGTTCGCGTGGTTTTATGGTTTTCGCCCTGTTGTTTTCGGATGATTAGTTAGCGCTGTTCCGAGAGTATAATCCCTTAAAATCACGCAGTCTGATGTTCTATAGTTCTTCATGTCTGTTTAGCCGGGGCTTGATTGAGTGCTCATACTTTCGCATTGAATGTTCTTTCTTGCACTTCGATTTATCTTTTATTTGTTTAGACTGGCCAACATTGAACCTTATCAATATTCGTGTCATACGTACTTAAATTCTTGGTACAGATCAATGTTGGCGATTTTTTGTCACATCTGATTGCTATCAGACAGATAATGCTTAGCGAGAACCCACGATCTTGATATTACTTTTAATGGATGTTGAATTCAAGTAATGTTTGTAAGTTGTCTGTTGTGTCGCTTCGGATTCTGAAGTGTACCGTTGGGTCCTCATTCTTATTTAGTTGACAAAAGCCTGCTGTCGCTGTGAATAGTGTGCGGGTGTTGCTGGTCGCCGGTCGCGGCCGGTATCTGCGAAGGTATCGCACGTCGCCGCAAACCTGTATTGTGGCGGTTCCCGGAAGGCTCTTTGTTGCCGCCGGCTCCCCCCTCACCCCCCGCCTTGCATCGTCCCCCCGCTACTGCCTGCACCGCTGCTGTGGGAACGATGAACGATCTCTCCTGCTCTTTACCCCACTCGAAGCTTGTTAATCACCGTTAAAATTTAAATGTCCACGCATCTGGCTCTTCTTCACATTGTTAAAATACATGCCGCAAGTTCATTCCATATTTTTTCCCACTCTAAAAAGTCATTGTGGTAATAAAAATTACTTCTGAACTCGGTATTTTTTGTACGAAACTCGTTATCTTCCAAAGTCAACAAACCATTCAGAGCGAGTTCTGTTAACAGTTTATCTTGTTGCGAAAAAGAAACGATACATTTGCACACTGTACCGTAAGCAATCGTCAAAACGGTTTTTACACTTTCTGCTTTCATAAATAATGTAAAGCTCGATATGGGTCCATTAATTATGGCATTATTGCCTTCTTTGTATGAACATCAGCCGCATGATCGGCAATAATTAATTTGCAATATCGAATAACATTGAAAAACTGAGCTTATTTCTTGATAAGTTAATCCAGAGTTAACACCTTGCACTCAATTGACGTGTGAATAGAGAGAGCTCTTCAAAATAAGTATCGGATACTGTTAATGAAGTGGCCATAAAATACACAAAAAGACCATGGACAACCCACTGGGCCCAAATAAAAACCGACAGCATGTCCTGACACGTTCCAATGACTCGATTTGTTGAACCGATATCAAGCGCGGCTTTAAAACCGTCCTCAGGTAGTAGGCTTCACTTTGTTTTACAAATTCGGTGATTGTGTTATCTACTTAACATCTTGTAAAAGATTATTTGAAATTGATACTGTTTGTGCTCGCACTTTAGCTATCTCATCCACTAAAATATCAGTTTTATCATTTGAACGGAACGGAAACACGATTAAGATGAAAGCTAACAATTTCCTGAGCGTTCCGAGATCCGGCTAATTGCTACTATTGATTTCCTGTAATTAGCTACTTAGGATAAGATTCATGTTTTTTTCTTTATAATGGCTTGAGGAAAAAACGAAAGGTTAGGTCGGATTGGGCCACCATCAAAATTCTTCTAACGGAAACTGGTCATTATGTAGAACTGCGTGAATTCTAAATTTCCAAATTCCCAGACAAAGCGTTCGCGATTGGTCTGTGTTGATGAATCAGCTATGAGCTAGGTCATTTCTTGTTGTTCGAATACGCTCTAGCGCACGGGATGCGATGTCGAGGGTGCTCGCATGCGTAGCCTTCACAATGGACCGTTTTATTTATCTACAATATTGATCTCCCTCAAGTTATTCTTTTTTTCCTCCCTTCCAAAGTAGGTAACAATTCCTTTGTAAATATTTTTTGTTCACATATTTCACCGTGGTAGTTGTTATAGCAGACAAGGAGGTGTTCCGTGTGAATAGAACCTTCAATTATATTGTATTGTCATAGAAAATAGCTCCCACCTTCTGCGAAGGGTGTTTGCGTAACATTTGTGACGCCCCATTATTCGCCACTTGATAACCGCGTTTAATTTTCTACAGCTTTTGATCTATGTTACCTACTTCATGAACAACTCGTCGTATACTCAGATGTCAGACGATTTCGAAACGCCTCAGTCAGAATTCCTATGTATTTTTCTGTCCATACGATTTTGTTAACTTGACACATGCTTTAATTAAGATCCTTCAATGAGTGAATAGGTATTTTGCTTTGGGACCTGCTCTAACGGTGTACCCAATAAAAACTCACAAAGATATTCAAATCCTAGACAGATCGTTCAAATATTTCTGGTTTCTATGAAAGCCTAGGGGCAAGTCGGTCCAGTACGGAGAAGACGGTCGTCGAATGCCTCACAAATTAGTTATGATGAGCGGCTACCTGGACATCTGTATCTCACGATCATTAAATGTCTCTCAACGTCTATTGTGACACGCGTGTCACATTGATGTGGCACATTTTTTACCACATCCACACAGGCGGTTTTTATACGTTACTTTTTTACTTTTACGTCTAAGTTACTTTTCAAACATTATAATGAAATTCGTTACATTACAATTTGTAATATTATCGATGCGATCACGTCTATGGTTAAAACACTATTAAGTTTATTTTCTCGGAACAAATAGTCAAAGACCTCATCGCGATGTGTAAAACAGAAACGCGTGACTTTGCCGGTACGCGTAATACAAGCGACTTCATTCTTTGGAAAGCTGGTGAACGGTAATAATTCCAAACGGAAATGTCAGTTTGCTGAGGTCCGATGGTCGGGCTCCGACCGCGGCCACCACCGGCACCGGTCCGTTCACACGCCTGTGTTTTTACTTCACAAATAAATTCTATTCCAATATTCAATATTGACATGACATGGATCGTCGAGTGCGTCCCCCAGAAATGGAAGTGCACTTTCAACAAAGGCTTTACTGCAACATGGTTTACAAAGCTATGCATGAATACGAAGCAAGCAATAATCCACTTTCACACAGCTTTTTGATACCATATGCGAGACCGAGGGCACGCAAACATGAAACATCCCCTTATGTGCTTGTATTCAGAGAAGTTTAAATAATTTTGGCTACCGATAACCTATCACACTAACATTACTATAATCACGTTTGACTGTATTCTATAACTTAAAGTTGTAAAATTTATTGATTGAAAATGGATGCCAATTACAATAACATCATATTGAAACAAATTGCCAAAGTGGAAATATTGCTACGATAGGATGTATTGAAAAGCGGATTCTTACTAAAATATTGAAGTTATAGCGAAAGCCAATTAATTTCATGCCGTACACTCAGTACACTGTCCGTTTTAGTTCTCAGTAAAGGTTTTAACAATTACGCTCTTGGTGAACAATTTGTGTTCCAGTAAAGTTAAAAACAATCAGAAGTGCAATTTCATCGAATTGCCTCGTCACACGCGGTATGCGGCTATGCAAAGTTACAGTGTTACATTGTTTGTGCACTCTCTGCTACATTTACTTCAATAAATGGCAAATTTATTTCATGCTTTAACCTTTTATAAACCGCTGAACTCTCACTCGTTATTACAATTTTGACCGAAATCAATCATCTTTATTGCCTATTAATGATCATTTTGATATGATCATTACTTTATCTGCTGGATTATTAGCTATAAATTCACACAATCGTTCTACTGTTCTACCCTGATATATTCCAAATTTTAAACGACCACTTACAAACTCGTTACTGTAGCACTCAACTAATAACGATATTTTACGCTTTTATGTAAACTATTGCCAAATAATGTCAGTTCGCACCTATTTATATTGTTTAGTAAAGAATTATTTGACGGAACATTTATGAATCCACGGAGGTGTTATTTATCAATATGTAGGTACGGCATAAGTGCACCTGGTGTGAAAACAAGTACGATTCTGAGAAGTAGTGATTGCTACTCGTTACTCCGCCCGCTCCCCGCCGCCTGTCTGCCGTCTCCAGCATCCATCTTTGATGTATACCTGAACACTAATATTACAACCGAGAAAAATACATATTTTACTACTGAACATGAGCATATTGAAGGCTATGCTAACGATGAAGATAGATCCAATAGCGACACCGTTAAGAACGGAAAGCATTTCGTTGATATGCCAGTCATTTGCCACGTATAGGGCCGTAATTGATTCTGGGATTGTGTCATAGCAAATATCTATGTTGATATAATCTCAACAAAGCCCGAATGGACTACATTTATTTGCGTGACTCACAACGCTTGTGATATGAAACTCTAGGCCGTCGGACCAATGGATTATGTCATTATCTTGTATCTTGTTCAATTTGTTAAATTGCAAACCATCCCTAGCAGCATCACGCACTACATGAAAGTTCTCAGAAATGTTTTTAAATGTGCAGGTATTTTCTTAATGCATTGACAAGGTATCTATTAAAGTTGGTACAACCTGTCATTGCATCGCGGGACCGTAAATACCACCTTCTCGACAATCCATGCAATTCTATTGCTGCGTTGTGTTGCAATAGTTTTAAATTACTATAAATCACGATTGCACTCTTTTTGTTATCGCGTTTGATGAATCACGTCCTAATCAAATTAGCGATTAGAAATGTGTGATATACTCACTGTCATCACAAAATACACACATTATCCATTCCCATGGTAATTTAAAATTTGCCTTTTTGTCATGTTCATCCAGACGAGGAGAACCGAGAAAGGCATTAAATGTACCTGATCTGTACTTAGCTTTAGAAGCTTATCTTTAGCTCACTCAAATCGTAAAAGTCAGCTGTAATGTAGCGTTACTTTTGTATTTGATGATACATTGGCAACCTGCTGCTTCATCATGCCCTTCTCCTTATTATTTATTGATATACTTGAAGTTTGTGTATTGCCATTGGTGGTACACAAGCCTTACATAATGCCACGTGACATTTTCTACCATCTGTCGACATTACGGTTAACTTTTTCTGTTGCGGATCGTAAACACGTTATTAAGTACAGTCAAATTAAATTACGTAGTGAAACTCCGCAGACGTGATGGACATCGATATACATATAAACATGAAAAAAAAAAGTGGGGTCATGTATCATAATATTATTATTATGCTTCTATGATGCCAGCCCATTATTTTCGCACCGCAGGGCTAAGGCCTCTTCTCATACAGAGAAGGCATGAGCATTAATCAGCACGCTTGGTCATACGGGTTCTCTATACGTTTTTTTTTTTATTCTGGTTATTATGTATTTTTTTTTTCTAGACATAAATACTCCAAAATGGACAATTTAAAACCTGATCGCATTAAATGTGGTACCTGCATAAATTGATTACCCAGTTAAGGATTAGAACGTGATTATGAATGTGTGGGTGTGTGTAAAATGGTCATGTTCAACATTCATTATAATACGTGGGCACTCATCTATATGCGTGCTTGAATGTAGTATATTCGCGGATTCGCGTATTAACGTAGTTGTGCCAACGTCACAGTGATTTCGCCATAAAATAGCGACACGACTCCGCACGTGGTAAGTACTTGCTTACCGGAGACAATTCCGAGAAGTCGGTAAGTAAATAGTTTCATAACAATCCAGGCGCGTTAGTGCTCGACATTTAAATCTACTAGTGGTTTATTATCAAGGATATTTATTTGCATTAAATTCATTGGGCTGCTGCTATGCCTTCATATATCTTGATGCAGCACTTTGTGTAAGGGGATATGTTAAATCAGAGTTGGCAGACACCATGGCGTGACAGCTTGACGTTAATTCAAGATAACAAACTGCAACTGTAGACGTTTGTGCACAGATTAGCAGAGTCATCGCCACTGACAGCGTGACAGCACTGACGCGTGACGGGCCAATGAGTCTGCAGCTAGATAGTAGTTAGCTCAAATGAATGCGTGAAATTAGTTCGCTTGACATGAGCGATTACTGTAATCATGTCGTTAGAGGTGGCTTTAACTTCTTGCTGACAGGAATTTTTATTGCTTTTGACACCTGAATGATGTTTTTGTCCGTGTCTTAAACGTTTGTCTCTATCGTATCATTAACACGGTGTTTTTTCTGCTTCGACAGTTGTGTCTATTTATTTCTTGCTTCATGCGTCGTTAGTTTTCTTTTGGCCTGTTTTCTGCGTAGATATTTTGCACGATTTTAAGGTTTATGGGTGTCCTAGTCTCAAGTATTATTGTTAATTCTAGCACCCTAATTCCGTTACTCATTGCAATAGCATAAAAACAGGACTGTTCATATCCAATCACGCAGTGATGACTGTTTCTGTGTCAAAATGGCAGCTCTTAAAATTTGAGAATGCAAGTCTGTGAATGTTGTAATAATGAGCTGCTGATTTTAAGAGCTTAGCGTTTTGATTCCGTTTGTTGTCGACTGTAAAACATTTATCGGATTAATGTACTAAAGTCTATTTGTATCTAAAGCGATAAATCACCTGGAGTGGATGGACAGGCTCTCGCTGCGGCATCAGTCTCACGAGGGCACAGCGAGAGTGGCGTGCGCATGTCAGTGTCTTGTAATAAAACCACCGCCAACGGCACATACGGGCGAGCGGGTTCGAGCCTGGCAATTTTATTTTATAACCCCACTTTTACTTTTATGCTAAACCGCTTCCCACTGATCCAACCCTTTATTTTATTCAATTCAACACCTGTAGGTACATTAAAGAATTAGATGTTGTCGTCGTTCGCGTGGTTTTATGGTTTTCGCCCTGTTGTTTTCGGATGATTAGTTAGCGCTGTTCCGAGAGTATAATCCCTTAAAATCACGCAGTCTGATGTTCTATAGTTCTTCATGTCTGTTTAGCCGGGGCTTGATTGAGTGCTCATACTTTCGCATTGAATGTTCTTTCTTGCACTTCGATTTATCTTTTATTTGTTTAGACTGGCCAACATTGAACCTTATCAATATTCGTGTCATACGTACTTAAATTCTTGGTACAGATCAATGTTGGCGATTTTTTGTCACATCTGATTGCTATCAGACAGATAATGCTTAGCGAGAACCCACGATCTTGATATTACTTTTAATGGATGTTGAATTCAAGTAATGTTTGTAAGTTGTCTGTTGTGTCGCTTCGGATTCTGAAGTGTACCGTTGGGTCCTCATTCTTATTTAGTTGACAAAAGCCTGCTGTCGCTGTGAATAGTGTGCGGGTGTTGCTGGTCGCCGGTCGCGGCCGGTATCTGCGAAGGTATCGCACGTCGCCGCAAACCTGTATTGTGGCGGTTCCCGGAAGGCTCTTTGTTGCCGCCGGCTCCCCCCTCACCCCCCGCCTTGCATCGTCCCCCCGCTACTGCCTGCACCGCTGCTGTGGGAACGATGAACGATCTCTCCTGCTCTTTACCCCACTCGAAGCTTGTTAATCACCGTTAAAATTTAAATGTCCACGCATCTGGCTCTTCTTCACATTGTTAAAATACATGCCGCAAGTTCATTCCATATTTTTTCCCACTCTAAAAAGTCATTGTGGTAATAAAAATTACTTCTGAACTCGGTATTTTTTGTACGAAACTCGTTATCTTCCAAAGTCAACAAACCATTCAGAGCGAGTTCTGTTAACAGTTTATCTTGTTGCGAAAAAGAAACGATACATTTGCACACTGTACCGTAAGCAATCGTCAAAACGGTTTTTACACTTTCTGCTTTCATAAATAATGTAAAGCTCGATATGGGTCCATTAATTATGGCATTATTGCCTTCTTTGTATGAACATCAGCCGCATGATCGGCAATAATTAATTTGCAATATCGAATAACATTGAAAAACTGAGCTTATTTCTTGATAAGTTAATCCAGAGTTAACACCTTGCACTCAATTGACGTGTGAATAGAGAGAGCTCTTCAAAATAAGTATCGGATACTGTTAATGAAGTGGCCATAAAATACACAAAAAGACCATGGACAACCCACTGGGCCCAAATAAAAACCGACAGCATGTCCTGACACGTTCCAATGACTCGATTTGTTGAACCGATATCAAGCGCGGCTTTAAAACCGTCCTCAGGTAGTAGGCTTCACTTTGTTTTACAAATTCGGTGATTGTGTTATCTACTTAACATCTTGTAAAAGATTATTTGAAATTGATACTGTTTGTGCTCGCACTTTAGCTATCTCATCCACTAAAATATCAGTTTTATCATTTGAACGGAACGGAAACACGATTAAGATGAAAGCTAACAATTTCCTGAGCGTTCCGAGATCCGGCTAATTGCTACTATTGATTTCCTGTAATTAGCTACTTAGGATAAGATTCATGTTTTTTTCTTTATAATGGCTTGAGGAAAAAACGAAAGGTTAGGTCGGATTGGGCCACCATCAAAATTCTTCTAACGGAAACTGGTCATTATGTAGAACTGCGTGAATTCTAAATTTCCAAATTCCCAGACAAAGCGTTCGCGATTGGTCTGTGTTGATGAATCAGCTATGAGCTAGGTCATTTCTTGTTGTTCGAATACGCTCTAGCGCACGGGATGCGATGTCGAGGGTGCTCGCATGCGTAGCCTTCACAATGGACCGTTTTATTTATCTACAATATTGATCTCCCTCAAGTTATTCTTTTTTTCCTCCCTTCCAAAGTAGGTAACAATTCCTTTGTAAATATTTTTTGTTCACATATTTCACCGTGGTAGTTGTTATAGCAGACAAGGAGGTGTTCCGTGTGAATAGAACCTTCAATTATATTGTATTGTCATAGAAAATAGCTCCCACCTTCTGCGAAGGGTGTTTGCGTAACATTTGTGACGCCCCATTATTCGCCACTTGATAACCGCGTTTAATTTTCTACAGCTTTTGATCTATGTTACCTACTTCATGAACAACTCGTCGTATACTCAGATGTCAGACGATTTCGAAACGCCTCAGTCAGAATTCCTATGTATTTTTCTGTCCATACGATTTTGTTAACTTGACACATGCTTTAATTAAGATCCTTCAATGAGTGAATAGGTATTTTGCTTTGGGACCTGCTCTAACGGTGTACCCAATAAAAACTCACAAAGATATTCAAATCCTAGACAGATCGTTCAAATATTTCTGGTTTCTATGAAAGCCTAGGGGCAAGTCGGTCCAGTACGGAGAAGACGGTCGTCGAATGCCTCACAAATTAGTTATGATGAGCGGCTACCTGGACATCTGTATCTCACGATCATTAAATGTCTCTCAACGTCTATTGTGACACGCGTGTCACATTGATGTGGCACATTTTTTACCACATCCACACAGGCGGTTTTTATACGTTACTTTTTTACTTTTACGTCTAAGTTACTTTTCAAACATTATAATGAAATTCGTTACATTACAATTTGTAATATTATCGATGCGATCACGTCTATGGTTAAAACACTATTAAGTTTATTTTCTCGGAACAAATAGTCAAAGACCTCATCGCGATGTGTAAAACAGAAACGCGTGACTTTGCCGGTACGCGTAATACAAGCGACTTCATTCTTTGGAAAGCTGGTGAACGGTAATAATTCCAAACGGAAATGTCAGTTTGCTGAGGTCCGATGGTCGGGCTCCGACCGCGGCCACCACCGGCACCGGTCCGTTCACACGCCTGTGTTTTTACTTCACAAATAAATTCTATTCCAATATTCAATATTGACATGACATGGATCGTCGAGTGCGTCCCCCATTCTGTATTTTTTGTCATCCATTGAGCATTCAATAACCGTGTAATCTTCTGTAATCTACTCGACGACGTTTGGATTACCAATACATACTTAGCACTTTGATAGTAGTTTTTCTAATGACTCTTATCAAGTAGCCATTCAATGGTTATGCTAAAAAAGATCATTGTAAGACCACCGTGTCGAACATTAGCGAGGAATGTCGCTCGCATGGGAAACCCGATATTAAGTCTCGGGAGCACGGGACGGGGAGATACATATTAAACGCTTCATTGTGATCACGGTGTCATGATAAAAATGAATGTCACATATTAGCTTCTGAAGTGAGAATATTAAATGTAAGGAATGCGATTTTTTGCTGCGTCGATACGCACACTGAATCTGTGAATCGAAGGTGTCAAAGCTCGCCTGAGCTTGCGTCTGCTTCGGGCACTTAATTCTCGGTCGCATAATTCATGCAACAATAGACATTGCACAGTCGTCGAAACGTATGGGTTTCGAGAAATGTGGCGCGGGCTCGTTATGACGCCGCTGCACGTCCGACAAATGGCTTCATCGGGAAAATTAACATTCGGCCAGCATCTCGCGGGCTCGGTCGCCGCCCCTCCCGCCTCCTCCGCGAGCAAATATTGAATCGTCGCCGACTCGCCGTCCTGGGACCTCCGCCGAGGTGTCACCTTCTTGGTACACGGACACGTTAACAGTTTTTTTACTCATTGTTAAAGAGAATTCGAATTCATTCATGCTAGATACATTGACACTATGCTAGGCAAAGTGTTATTGGAAACACGGTCTCCGCTTACTTGGTAGAATCATATTCTACTAAGTTGTACGGCATGTAATGACACCGTGTTTGATATCGTAGCTACTCATCATATTTCATTTCAATAAGTAATAGTTGAGAGGTTATAGACACTTGTGTTTCTAGTCATTCAACTGAAACAGCGTTCATCAGATTAAAAATTATTAAAATGTACGACATCAAATGTTAGGTCGACCCGATCGAAATTGAGTACCATCTCACTATGATCTTACAATCGAAATTCGCAAAAACATAAATGGTGACACAAATTCATTGCTACATGTGCTTTTAAAATTCACCGGCTTGACAACTACACCATGTAGTTCAATTCAACAAATACATAATTATTTTAAAGTTTTTGCCACCGCGAATGTGAATGATACAAAAAAAAAACTACTATTTCACCACTGTGTACCGTTTATGATTTTCTGATTGCTTGTATGATAGCGTTTATTAAAGAAAAGCATTCAAATAGCAACTAAACGATTTTAAATATCTACTTTGAATGCTTGTAAAGTTACCTACTGTATAAAGGGGTACTTTCGCATTGGGTGTCCGTCCAGCGAGCGTAGGCGTAGACGCCATCTCTTGTCTATCAGAATATATTTGCACAATAAAATTAAGTAAGCACACACGAGAGCAGTGGTGGCCCAGTGGGAACCACCTTGAATTACGAGCTAAGCACAGAAGTTGATATGAATAATTCAAAATACAACACCAATATAGGTCCTCTTAAAAAAATTCCTTTCTTTTGCAAATACTTTCTTTTTAGCAGAAAAAGCCGACAAAATTCATTTTGAAAACGAATACGTTTGCGCGGCTTAGACGTTGCGTTGCTGCGTAGTCGCTGCTACGAAGCCTACGCAGCTTCTACGCAGGCCTACGTGCCTACGCGGCCTTAACGACTACGCCGAAAAGACTCATATAGCTATCAGAATGACATGTCATGTTTACCTAATTTAGATTTCGGATATTTTTAAAGTTAATTTTTTCATACAATCAAACAACATCGAGATTTTACTTCTATTGCTGTGTATTTTACAACTCAAATTAGGTCTCAGATCAGTAAGAAGAAAAATTTAAGAACTTCACCTCTTTTGGACAAATTGGCATTAATTTTCGCTTCGTTCCGCACCATTTGACTTTCTGTTCTGCCCATCTCCGTTTTGGTGAAAATGGGGCCTTGAGGTTACAGTTATTTCTATAGTACATCTATAACTAAACATTAATTTGTGTCGCCCTGTGAGTCACAAATCACAAGCACGTGGTATCGCTGGCTGAGTCTAGTTTTTGTGCTAGCCGTTTTTATTGCGTCATTTTCAGTCCGGTATAACAAATATTTAAATTAAAAGTTCCTTCACAGAATGAATGCGTGTGAATATTATAATAAAAAAGTGGATTAAAAACAGAGAAACTGGAAACGTACTTAAAAACGTAGTAAGTTAATAAAAAGCTCGTTAAATAATAAATCTGAGGCTTAATTTCATGAAGGACCAGAAATCCGAACTTTTTGTAATGATTGTGAGAATACAAGTCTGTTGACTTTTCATTATTTATTATAAAGAGACATTGCTCTGCTCTAGGAAAATTCATTACAATACTCCCTAAGATATATTGTGAACTTGAATGTGAGGTTTGCAGAATATACGCCATAATTAGTAAAACCACGGAGTAAAACAGACAATTATAAACGAATTTTTGCATTTAACTCCTTATTTATATACGTGTAAATTAAAATAATGTTTGTTCTGTGTGGTCACTTTGATCCTAATACCGAACCGGACAGAAGTTCTACCTCTTTTATTTTATTGTACAAAAAAATAATGCAACAAGTATAATAAATGTTTACATTCAATTCCCTAATTCATTTTCACATTTTCAGAGTCATTGTGACGTCAGCTTTTTTTCCTATTCATTAAAAACATAAAAGTTAAGATTTTACTACTTTCAAGGAGCCTTATCCTATATTTAATTGTCTCATCAAAACTATTCTAAACACACTAAAACACTAGTCTAATTTAAATAGGTACAACTTGATTATGTCAATTTTATTAGCTGGTGCCTACAAATGGAAGACTTTACGTAGTATGTTACGATGTACATAAAACCATCTGAAATGTTTATTATTTTCGTACTTATTAGCTATTAGTTCAAACTTATAGGTCAAAACGCAATGTGTGGTTAGTCGCGAAACGACCTACCGCTGCCAATTAGCTAAGTTAATAAAACCTTATTTAACCATCCAATGCGCAAGTTTATATCTAAGCAACTTTTGACACTTCCTTTCCACTTTTAACTGCCTCGTTGGTCTAGTGGTCGCAATCGCTACTGCTGAGCATGAGGTCCTGAGTTCGATTCCTAGGTCGGGCAACGTGTTATTGGGTTTTTCTATCTGGAATTTCTCAGTAGCAGCCCGAAGTCTGGATTTGTGCCCGGTAGATGGCAATAGGCTCGCCCCCTATTACATGGGACTTAAACATAACTGGCGAAATATGGGTGTACTATAGGTACACCTCTGCCCAACCCTTCGGGGAAACAAGGCGTGATGTTATGTTTTTATGTTTTGACACTTCGTGTAACATACCACCATATTGCACGAATTGTCGTGAACTATTCGTTGTCCGGTAGTCAAAATTCAGTCACAATCAATACGCGGCTTATGTATCCATGCCTATAAAAGCAAACAAAACCTCTGTTAATAAATCATTGTTATGGAAGGGTCGATAACATAAAAGCTTTCAAAATCAGGAATTTAGGCCGACTCATGAATATTTTACTGAACTAATGGCAGTATATATACCTACGTTTACAGCGTTACTCAGACTGAATATTTAGTATTTCAATAACATAACGTTCACAAAGAATGTCAGTAAAGACAGTCGTTAAATGAGTCGCGTTGGTGACTACTTCTTGGTATCTCACTTAATTGCCCCTCAGTTATTAAATAACACTCACAATGTCGTGTTCGCAATTTACATAAGCTTTTTGCCGGAGCTATAATTGTTCATTATAATGTCTGTGCAACTTGAGCCAATTCTCCAGTCTAGGGAATTATCCTAATTCAAGGTTACACGCTGCATGCAAACCTTTTGCTTATTACAATATCAATCAATAATGTTTCAACTGATAGTGCATACCAACGGCCTGATCCTGCACTGTACGACGAGTGTCTTATAAATAATTCTACCACGTATGTCGATTTAACAAACTATATTGAACATCCTGATGTAAGTCGGAGCATGTAACTGACATGGCGATGTTCTCAATCACAACGCGATGCATGCTAGTTGCCGGGATTATGAGGTATCGTTGGCTACCAGGAAGACTAATTGCACGAGTATGTTTGTCGATATGTGGGCCGATTAGCGAGAAGATGCTTGCGTGCGTGTAAGATCCGCCGCGCGGCCGGCCCTGCGGGTGCCTGCTGTTGTCCGGCGCACGCAATCACGCACATGAGCTTTCTAGCCGCTCATATTACATTTCAACGTAGCGACCAGTGCAGTTTCATTCCATGTCGATTACTACTATATTCATAAATTAAGTATATATACTTAATTTATGAATATATGTCATCTCTCCAGCAATGAAATGATATCGTAAATCGAATATACGTTATCGCACGTGCATCTTGGCAGTGCGGTGCTCGCTGGAACTTATTATGCTGTCACCGTGTGTCGTGCGTCCGTCGGTCGAGACTATCTCCAGAGGTGGCCAACGTATATTACGACCAGCATGCACATTATGTCGGAATAATTGTATAATAACTTCTATTTGTCAGCGTTTCGTACTATAACAGACACGTTTACTCCATTTTATAATACGTTTTTTATGCAAAAAGCTCGACAGCTCTACAAACAATATTGTTGCTTGTTTACGACTTCATTAAAACTTCTTAGAGACTTGGACAAATTGGCAACAAAATAAATGGAATAAAGAGGGTGATTCAGTCATTACTTAGAAGTGTTCGGCCGACTAACCTTTGTTAAATGCGTTTGAATCGTTAGGAACGTCCGCTGCTCTAAGAACGATCTTTATCAGGAATTGTGCGAAACTGAGAAGAGCAGTCGTCCGGCAGCCGGCGGGCAGCGCCCGGTGCCATCCAAATCGATCATTTTACGCACCCGACGCGCATAATGAAGAGTCATTTCCGGCCGTTTCGCGGAATCGAATATTTAATATTTCGCACAATCGAGTGGTCGTCGCCGGGGCACGCACGGACGACACTGCTGCCTCTACCCTTGTTAGTATTCGTCGCGTGGCTCCGGGCAATAATAAATTCTTGTGCACTTGCAGTTTCACGTAGTGCCAAGAAACCGCGGTCGGCTACCGAATGCTAAAATGTGTATTGTTTGAATAAATACCTACCATCTACTGTTTCGAGGAAAATGATAAATGGCGTATTTTTATATACTTTACCAATAAAATTGCGGTTAACCGTAAGGGAAAATGCAGACATTTATTGAAAGCTGTTGTGTTCTTGCAGTGAGGCACTAAGCTCAGCGCTGGCTGCCATTCGCATGGAGACAGTGCCGTTGCATTCAATAGAAACATTTATAATGTGATAGATTCCCATAATTGGTGGATGGTTCCTGTTTCCGATTAAGCGATACGCTCACTTAATTTAAATACAAAAGCGTACATTGAACACCGGTAGCTCGGTGTGCGTCCGCCCGAAATTAACTACTATGCGAGCGCCCGCGAGTGTGCACCAGCCTTATTACGTAGTCTGTGCACACGAGTGTTTCACATCGCCATTGAAATTCGTAGTAGAATGCTTTTTATGAACATTCGCGGCTTATTAATCCATTAGCCACATCGTAAATACTTTTGCCAACTTATACCAATGACCGACCGTTTAGGGGAGGCTTTTTGTTCAGATCGCAGGTGCTGTAAATAATTTAACATATTAATCACTATTATAATAACCCATATGGACTGATTAATTTGAAAAGCTAATGTAACCACTCTGTTGGAACTGAAATTATAGTGTGACCATAATTTAAACGGCGGTAACAGTAGGAAAGGCTTTCATTTTGACAGTTCAACAACATTCATTGCGTTATTTACGTTGTTGAGTAGACAAATTGTTCGAACATATGAAGCAATGGATTAGCAATATCCTTCAAATAGTTCAGATTGTGATCGAAAGTATGTTTTGCAATTAGGGTGCCGAGTTCGAAAATCAAACTCGCCTTAAAAATAGGTGGCTTTTTTAATTTTGCAAACAAGCAACTCTAAACTTCTAATCCATAAAATCCAGCTTCTCAATCGTTTATTCTAATTCTATTCTATTGTAATTATATTCTAATGCTGCACTTAACATAAAAAACGCAGACAAAGTTCAAACAACAACCACGATTCAATAAGCTAGACTGCTAGAGAAAGCAAAAACATCCGCGCACAGCGAGTTTTATATAATTTCACGGTAACGACCAGCATGTTAGGAAAAGCAGTTAACGTAGCTGAATCGGGCGAGTACAGATGTGTTGCGGACGTCGGGCTGGCGTATGTTCCCAGGCGTGGCGAAGCTGCGGCGGAATTCTTTGCCCATACGCAGCCGGCCCAGCCACCTGGCTGTTCCGGGACGCGTCATTACCTGCCCACAGACTACATTCCCTGGACACCAGGAACGCAAATACAAACTACCGCCTTCCTCTCCAAACTTTTTTTTCCACTCTTGAACATGACAGGTATGACAAACGTTCTCCCGATGTAATTATTAATCTCGGAACGTTTTTCATACAGATAATTCTATTGATATGTAGTTGGAAGCCGTTTTGCCTTAATGCATCTTCTTGTTAGTGGTGGTATAAGGAATCTATTTAAAACTAAACGATTCTAAGGCATACAAGGTGTATAATTATACACCTTGCAAGCTTAAATTAGATGAACTATGGGACGTCGTCGAGAGTGTTAATCGTGACTCGTGACCAGTCGTCAGCATCGTACAGTCTCAATTGTCTTATCTCTTAGTGTTTTGAGTTTTAAATATAAAACCCATATTAGTAAATCATACAGATAACAAAGGAATCGAACATCCTGCGTGATTTCTTTGTGTCTTTATTATAGGTTCAGACATCTAACTCGCCCGAATTCTATAGAATTCCAGGTTTCCTAGAACCATAACAGCGGCGATCGATCATTATCGTTTTCGTATGATTACTGTTATCATCAAAATTACTCGAAAGACAGCTGTGACGTATATCAATACGAGGAAACAGTTTAAATACAGCAAATGTAACTATTTGGGTTATGGTCAGCCAATGACGCATCCGTTGTATTAAGACTGAATCATTTTCTAATAAACTGCATCATGTAGGACAAGGTGGTCGTGAATACAGTTTATTGCGTTTCTTGTGGCCGACACGCCCCTTTATCGTTCGTGCACTCAACAGTAACAAAGTAATGCGCGATTTAAGCCATTACTTTATCCTGTCACTTGATGGCGATCGTTGGATCCTACCATCTATCGTATCGCCGGGGTGTGGTACTCGTATATAGCTACAGTTGTCGCGCTCCGCGGTACGAGGAACGAGCTGTGTCGTCGCCGGGAGATACCGCCGGTTTCTCGCTCACCTGTTATGCGATCAACTTTTTGCCCACACCCGGTACTTTGCGGTTTTTCTAATCGAACATTCAAGTATTCCCGGCGCGCATCCCTAAACCGCACTAACTGTATGAAATTGCTACACTTGTAGCCTGCAACGTTAGTTTCCGATGTGCCATGTTATTGCCGCCACACTGTCATTAATAAGTACATAGGAGCTCAAACGCCAACGTGTACTTACAATTGTACATATAATTACATAAGAACCGCAAAAACGAGCCGGTGTGCGTCGTATTCTCATTACTCCTCTACAGCTGTTGCCTGTCAGAATAAATGGCTGTCTTTCGATTTATCACTAAGCGAAATGTATCCGATGACATTCAAAAATTGCATCCCATGAAATTCATCGGAAATCGTTATGTAAGCGTAGGATTTATAACGAGCGTCGAGGCAGGCAGGCGGGCGGGCTCACCGACTCAGCGAGCGGCTCATGCGAGGCGTGCGCGCGGATCAGCGCTTTGTTGCCGAAGCCCGACGCATTACTTTTCTGCTTGCTAGCTTTAGTACACGACGAGCAATAGCACCGTTATTGGAAATGGGATCATATTTTCTGGTCTGAAGAATGTTTATTCATTTTAACAATAAAAAGTAATGCGCTTCCATTACTCTAATAGCAACATTTCCATATTTCCAATATCTAGGCACTCGATCTTTTTGACAGGGTGAAGTATAGTTTTGCTGAAACATTAATTCTATCGATTCCCAGATATCCACCTATATGAAAAGTGTTTCCCGGAAAATGTGTGCGTATTAGCGATTGCCGTGACTCGTGAAGAGCACTAGACTTTTATGTTTTTATTTATAATAATATATCAATTGTTCAATGTTAGGTTTTCCATTTCCCACAACATATAGCGATTATTATTATTGTCATCGGTGCGTGACGGGGCAGGCAGCGATTACACTGTAATGGAAGGGAGCGACGTCATTATGAGGCGTGTGTGTGTGTCAACTGTTCGCCAGAGAAGTATAATTGCGGTTGTTTCACAGAAACGATCAGCATGCGAATGGGTCCGCCAACAAAGGGTTTAACCACGTAGAGAGTACACCGTGCCGGTACCTCCGGGCGATGTCAATTTGGCGTCCGCGCAGCGGCCGCTGCAAGCCCTAATTACTTCGTAGAATTCGTGCAACGTGCGCTTCTCATTAGCTGCTCTCTTTGTCCTCTTTATAAAACTCATAATCGTATCATCTTCCAAATGATGTCATCAAAGTCATAACACGAAATTTGTTCGCCCTTTACTCACACGGCGCCTGCATTATTATGTTAACAAACTACGTAAGGCTTGTTGTAGAACCATTCATGAATTAACATTCCTGCTCCTGATCCATTCTCTACGATGTCGGCGTTTTATTAATTGACATTTGTTACAAATTCTCAACAAGCCATTGATCGAAGGATTAAACATTAAACATTTATAGACGTGAGGTGGTACGTTTGAGGTCATTATCAAACAATTCTGAATGACCGCATTAAAGACAGAAATATTTTAACCTTCATTAACGATTCTTTCTTCCAACTCTAATTCGGGTATTTTTTACAACTCAAAATTACTAATTATGATGGTATACAAACCCAAAGAAAACCTTTGGATTTGTTTAATTCGAGGTGGACGGTGGAATCCGCTTGTTAATAGTTGGTTATACACATAACAAACAGTTTGTTCACCTTCAAATCATTAGTTGTATCTTTGTCTAATACCCCGTTTTTGTTAAAGCACACTTGGCTCAGGTGACGTGATTGCTCTTCCACAAAAAGCCGGATACATTGCATTGCTGTTATAAATAACAATGAGCATTCGCTTATCAGCTGTGTCATTAGATTTAGTCCGACGTCACATCTTACGCTAATGACTTCATAATCCATGAGGATTTTCCAAAAGGAAATTAGCATTTACGTTAATTTCGTCTTCTTGATGTCAAAAAATGATACTAGGCTACCCAAAATGAGCACATACTTTCTTAATATTAAGTCTATAATTTAAAAATACTAGTTCATCGGGTTTAACCGATGTATCGATATATCCAATAACTGTAATTTTGAGGCAGACATCAATACCTAATTACCTACCACATTATTGGACAAGACGGACAAAAAAGCAAGTCACCTCTGGGCTCGTATTTTGTTGTGGTTACCGGTGTAAAAGTTTAATATATGTACTTGTAAAATTGATAGTTGCTGTTCGTATATTCTTTGATGGTCATTATGTTGGTATATAACAACATAATACATGATATTCCTCGAAGGGTTAGACAGGTTTTAAATTGGTCATAAACTGAAAATGAATAAAAATTCTGTTGCACCAAACGAATGCTGAAACTGAACGAATATGGATATATACTTATTACTGAATATTTTTGAATTAAAATTTGGTGGTATGACAAGTGAGGTAGGTACTTGCAAATCAAACAGAAATTTT
Source organism: Dasypolia templi (assembly GCA_963555695.1). Taxonomy (NCBI): domain Eukaryota; kingdom Metazoa; phylum Arthropoda; class Insecta; order Lepidoptera; family Noctuidae; genus Dasypolia; species Dasypolia templi. Next base: position 16,797,108 of record OY743144.1, on the reverse strand, counting down.
GGCGTTTTTAAATGTGGGATTCCCGATCATTCATTGTGAATAAACAATGAAGTAGGTAATTTCGTTTATTTGTCTTTGTTATTTTCCCTTTCCGTTTTGCGATTTGAATACACTACCATTTTGATTTAAAGTAGGTACATCAAACACTTATAATTAACTACACTAACACATACAGGTTTAGTTTAACTGAAATCTCTGGATCGTGTTTTGTTAGTCTGTTTAGTGTTATTATATAATACTAACTATTTGTAATAAGTTACCTACTCCTCGATTGGTGTATCTGCGTTAAAAGGAAGTCTGAGAACTGAGTGAACTGATTATTATTTGGGCCTGGTTCCTTCTCCAATATATTACTCGTGTAGTTATATATCATGGGTATGCGTATGTATCTCTGTTCGCAAGGAGGCTGCATGCGAATGATTTGTGGTGAGCGGTGAGGGAGTGCAACCCGACACACGGTCAAAGACCGGTTCGCGTTATTTCGGAAATATTCGGAGCTTTTTACAGGAGAGGCCGACGATGCGCCCGCGCCGGAGGATGACCTCATCGGGGATTTCTTTTTGTTTCAATCTTTAAAATAACGACGTTTTCCTTCTACACGACAGACATCATTAATTATACTTAACGGATTACTTAGATACTTTCTGATATCGTTGGTATTCTGACGTATCTATACGTCAGAATACCAAGTGAACTATACGTGAAGGGGCACATTCCCATAAAGTTAATTGCATAGAATTATTCTAGCCGGGACTGCGTGGTCACGCGTATTATCTGCCACATTTGTCGATGCTCCGGCTCGAAACATGTAAGAAAACAAAAATTACTGTTTTTGTCGAACACTTGTTGCTAATTAAATTAAACGATCACTGTCAGAATCCTTAACGATGTCATAATGAGTATCATTACATTTGCGTTTTGCTCTTTTACATGGAGTAGTTGTTATAATTGGTGGTGATACTAATAGATCGCTTTACAGACGTAGTCGCGTTTATGGAAACCCTTCCAGTACTCAGAACCCTAGTACTTCTTACTAAAGAGGGCTTACTAGCATTAATTCACAGAAAGTTAAGCGTTATAGATCTGGATTCGGGTATTGAATCCGGTGTAATATTCAAGCCTTCATAATTAAAACGCTTCCTTTACTCAGATCCCTAGGAACCGCGTAGTGTGTAATACTAAGTAGCCAAGTAACTGCGACCAACTTAGAAGTAGCGTTCGCCGGCCGCTGCCGCAGCACCGCTCACTTCGCTCGTTCGTCGCGTGCGAGGTTGTTGGTCAGAGTTCTAACCTAACCTAAATCAATTGGTAAAAAAGGCGTCGTTAGCAGTTTTGTTAAATTTAACGCAATGAAAAATCTGGATTTGCCATTGCACTGAACGTTGTTCGGAATCCCGCGTTACAAAACTAACAGCAGGGTAGGCTAATCTGAGTAGCGGTAGAAATGTATATCGATAACGCTAGTATTGCGTTTGTAAAGTCTCCCGCATTGCAGAACTAAAAGCAGGGTAGCATTTAATCCATCAAACGCGTTCAATTGCTTAAAGGCTGAATCGCAGAAGTACTGGGGTTTTGGTTACTGGAAGGGTTACCATAAACGCGACGTAGTCTGGTTCTATTTGCTGCAGGCGGCGCAGGCGCAAGAAACATGCAGTTTCTGCCGGTACAGCTACAGCCACAGTGCACTGCACGCGTATAACTATTTGTTAATATCTAACGCTATTACAGCTAGTTTACTTTATACCTACTATGAATGAATCATAAACATAAATTACAATCTACAACCTACGTAGAAGATTACACAAATTCTATACAGATACGTAGGTCGGGTTTGTAAATGCGCCTCCAACTGTGGTTTATTCAAAAAATTGCTCATCAATGGTTTCTTTCTATACATCGTCATAAATTCGCGTATCATATCAAAACTTTATGAGTGCGTTGCGTGAGTCATTACTTTGAAAAAAGTTAAAAATATTCGCATCGTTCTCCCAGGGACACTGGAAAGTGGAATGAAGATTGTATACATGCGCTCTTATATGTTTTCTCGGAAATTGTCACGACTCTAGTGCAAATAATAGCTATGAACAACACCAACGGCAACGTGCAGACTGGGCATTAGCTTCATAATATTTGCTCTGCGTGTGTACTCAGAGAAAATACTTAAATTATGGCATTAAGATATGGTGATATTCACCAGTTTTTGTGTGACTTGTGCGAATATGTATATTGCCTTATACTGTGTTCTATTAACAGAGGACATTCGACAGATAACAGCTCACCGTCGCTTCTGAGAAACAATTCGAACGCGGCCTTGCTATGAAACATCGCTCAAATGTTTGTTTTCCTTTCAAACGATTCAAAAACGGCTCCCGCAAAATTTTACTGTTCACGGGAATCGGTAGCTCCGCGACGTTTTGTTTGCATAAGCCGGATTCGCTGAACAAATTACAGCTGTTCGATATCGCCTTAAAGCGAATGTGTGGATTTTTTAATATTCTAACGTTGACTGTCTAGGTACCTTTGAATTGTACGTATATTTCAATTTGTCACCGCTGCGCGTTTATCAATTTGCGGAATATTAGAGAGTCGCGATTTCTCCGTTAACGAGTGCCTGCATTGCAGTATTTCGCAGAATCACTTAACTGTCATCGACGGCAGCTACATTACGCCACCAGCCACCACCCGCTCCGGCGGAATGGCGTTCCATTACTCGTGTAGGTACTGGGAATTATTTCCTGCATGTACACATGCCGGTTGATCTCGTCGCACACTGACAATAGCGCAGTATTAGAGGCCTGTATCTCACAAAACGATCAATTCACAGAACGCGATAATTTCCTTGTTAAGTACACGTTACGCTAATACTGCTTTGGCATGTGGGTTTTCCATTACGCTCGAACAGTGTGCTCGAATAACAATTACAAAAACTTAGGTCCTCGTTCGGACAACTCCAAGATCTTCCAAACATGATTACCTACCAATTTGATGAATAAAAAACAGTGTTAACGTATTCAATCAGCAATTACACGATTGAAATATTCGAAAAGGTCGCGCGTGCAAGAGTCAACAAGGGTTTTTCGGTTTCTTTTTTCCGTGGCCCAGCTTATCGACTAGAATAGTAAAGATAAGGATAGCAAGCCTCTTCCTTTCTGCTAATTTGCTGTATGTACCTAGATAAAATATAACTACATGGTTTTGCAATGCAACTTTGGGTTTTACCATTTAATGTTGCAAAATGCGAGAATAACGGGAATCGAACAATCGCGCCATCCTTATTTGTGTTGTGATGCATCGGTTATTATTACTTTATTAGGTAGGTACCTATTTATTTATCAGAAACCGAACTGAGGCCCTAGTGTGAGTTTCTTCTAACCATATCGACTTTACGCATCGACCGCGTTCGGCGCTCCGATTGGCCCTCCACCTATTGGTAGTTGCGCTTCGGTTGCCAAGGCCCAATCGGAGCGCCGAACGCGGTCGAAGCTCACACTAGGGCCTCTGATGAAGTATATGAATATGTTTGACGAGAACCACTCCATCAATATCATCTGCCTAGCCTCTTTACAACTGTGCATGTTGGGGTCACCTACCATTACATAGAGCGATCTACGATTTAGTAAATTGTGTCCTTTCAAATTCTCCATCCTTCTATCAAGATCATCATTATAAACTCCTCTATTTATTCCAGGTTCAAAGATGGCGTTGCTTACCCATGGTCAGCAGGGGTGTCCAACCTTATCCTGTACCCAGAGGCTGCCAACCAGACGCTGTATGCGCGACGGGCAGCGAGGGCTGACTCCGGGAACTATACCTGTCGTCTGTCAAATGAGACGCACACGGAGACACATACTGTCAAACTAAACATTTTAGGTGAGTAATATTTTATCTGAAATGCGTAATAGAGTCCTACCTCTTGAACTAGATAGACCTGTATCTTTAGCCATTTCCCAACTCATTAGTTGCCACCTAAGTGCCACCTACGCACGGCGCAGCGCCGATAGTTGAAAATACAACAGCGCACTTTTATTTAGTCTTTCATTTAAGTGGCACCCAGTGTTAGTGAAAATGGGCAGTTATGTTATCTGGATCAGCTGTCATCTAGTGACCGCAATCCAATTTCTGGGTAATTTCGTTTTACGGTATTTTGAACATTTTCTTGTTCACTTTATACCTGCAATGTCTGTTCGTCAGAGAATGTATCTGTTTATTTTCTATATGTTTATAAAATATTGCCTTTAGGTCCAAACACACTGATAATATGAACATAGTAACTTCTTAAATTGAGAAATAAAATAATGAGGAATAGCTCTCATGTCCAACCATTAGCTCTGTGGGAGGTCCAGACTTTATATAATATCGAGTCATAAATGTACACAATTATATTTATATTATTATAGTAGGCTTTATGATACGACGGCAGTAAACAGCCATCCCATAACACTTCAGCTGAGCTAGAACAGATCGTCGTGATGCAAATGACTACGGTTATTAAAATTACGACTTACACATAACCTATAACAGTTACTTCGCTCGTTTTACAACATTACGTGTGACCTAACATCTTTAGTTTAAATATTTTACTGTAAGTAATGAATAAGCGAGACGGTTCCGTATGAGGAAAATATGTATCAGCTAACATTCCAATTCACAGAAAAACCGACGGACGCACCGAGAACAATGTTCATTTCGAAAGATCAGTGGTTGGAGGAGGGGGGAGAGTTACGACTGTACTGCGAAGCTCTTATCGGTAAGCAATACGCCTACGTTGTTTAAAGCCTGGAGGAAAAAGAAATGGAGCGAAAGTGGGCAATGGATAGTGGAAAGAGGTACTGACAGAGTTCATAGGTCACTACGCTGACCTAGTAGCTCTGCCGCGCTCGACTGACACATGCCTTGGAAGTCTTGTCGCGCTCGACTGACACATGCCTTGTATGTCAGCTGCCCTCTGCTCTCATAGACCGAAATCAAATCTCGTATCAACTTAATGACCACTTTGTACTCACTTTATTATCAACCAATCACGTATCATGAAATTATCTTATACAATTTTTGGAAAAATATATTGTGCCCTCCATTTTTTTCGCCTTTTCTATGATAAATACCATTATCTAATCCGATCTGAAAACTTTAACTATGTGTATTGTGCAGGTCGGTCGTTATTGGCCGACGCCCGCAGCGACCTCCGATGGCGAAAAGTGTGGCCCAACAATACTGAGGGCGACTTGCTACTAACACAGACTGAAATCAAGACCACCCGGTGAGTCCCTCGTTATGTTCAATACCTACGTCAATATTTACCCTGTATAATATGAATAAGTTATAGACAAGATGTTGTGGGTGGAAACTGCTTTTGACTGTCGAAATTTTGTTAAAAGGTTAGTGCCTATTCTTCGAATATACTTGGTCGAGGTTTAAAAGCTCTTCTTCTCGTCGTATTTCACTTAAACAAGTTGTATTTAAAATAACTGAAAAGCTGAAAAGGGGTCATTGTACTCATCACTATGAACAACTTTTACACGGAATCGCGAAAGAGGTTTTCAGTTATTTCAATAAGACATTGATAAGCTCTAGAGAACAGGCAAAAACATGACACAAGACTGAATAAAACCTATTCATTTTATTACAAGTAGCTTTTTACAGAGTTCAACAGACAAAGGAGTTTCGAGTTATCATTTCTTACAATAACATAGAGAACGAAGTACTCAAAACTCGATAGTTTCTTGATAATAAGCGTTGGTACCGCCTACAGACATCTGCAAGCTAGAAGCTGGTGACCTTTCCTTCCTTTACTTGAAGGAGAAAATGCGTCGTTTTTACTTTAGATAATAGTTTATGGATAACTGTTTTTGGTTTCGTATCCGTTAATGTTTTCCCGGAATACCGTGAGGCCTCTTTTCCTGTTAATCTAGTAAGTCTACCTACTTACCTATAATTTGATTGGAGCGTCTTGTTAACGAAATAGCACTTAGAACTATGACATTGATCTGGCAGGAGGGTCGAATTTCTACGCGTCCTTTTAGATAGATTGGCAGCGTTAAACCAACCCGAGCTATACATGAAAGCCACTTCGTGAAATTTCTCTCCCATTGACAGAGTTCTTTCGTTAGTGTATAGATTGGTTGTACAATCACGATCACAAACACGCAACATTCATATAAGCGATTTTCTCTTAAAGTATTAATAGACATTTATTGGTGTTACGAGTACGAAATTACGTCTTTTCTCAAACTTAAAATTTTTATTTTACGAGAAAAAACCCTTTTGAATTTTGCGTAATGCTCGGGACTGTACCCATATATTTGAAAAGGGAACCTATTAAATATAACACAAAGTTACTGTTATCAGGAATCTGGATGAGTTTGTTAATCAGTTTTCTGGTACAATTTTGAAAGTCATTCGCTGTAGCGATCCGATTTCGCCTTCAAATAAAAATTCCACTTAGCCACATAAGGTTGAAAGATGTGATATGATCTTTATGACGGCAAACGATTTCAATGAGTGGGTTAAAATTCCACAAATTATGACGACCCAGTTGCTGAGTCAAAATTAATTTAGACATAAATGGTAGGGTTAAACATTGCCCATAATAATAAAAGTTAATCTCTATAACGCATAAAATTTCCATTTCTACCATCTGGATCAGGTTTACATTGGTGCCGATTCTCTTGTCACAAATGCCTCTAAACTAGACTAAAAATCACTAAAATTTGATTTAATTCTGTCAAATGACGATTTTCCATTCTGAAATTGACTATAGTGACACAACTATATTTTAGTTTGACAGCACTAAGATTGCACTGAGTTATTAATTTAGTGAAAATGGCAATTTTGCTATTCAGAATTTTACGTTTTTCAACAAAACATTTGATTGTCTAACTAAATCTGAACATGAATCTGACTATTTTTAATCGCGATTAAAAAGGTGTGGAATAAAATTAGGTGGCGTGGACTAAAATTCACACCAACACCTCGACTTCAGACGTGCAAAAACGGTACTTTAACTTTCTTTTTCTTTTTTTGCTCATATCTCGAAAACGGTGTGTCCTATCACAAAAATAATGAAAATTTCGACCCCTTTGTAATCCTGAAACTACCAAATCTCTACATTTAGATATTTTTATTTTATATTTTCCACACAAAAGTCAAAACTTCCATATAAAACACGTCGAGGCTGCCCCAGGCTGCCTCCGGCTCTAACAAAGACGTTGCGAAACCAAAAGAAAAAAAAAACACGTGGACTCGCGATTGTCAAATTCGATTATAGTTGTGTCAAAATGATTTTTAAATTTAGAGATTATTTTTGCTTCAAGATTTTCATAGTAAAAAGTAAGGAATTTTAGTGATAGTTTAGTTAGTTTAGTTCGGTGTACAAGAGAATCGGCACCATTGTTTGCTTTAAGTATATTTTAGTCAGACCGACAAAAGTTAGCTATTACATTGAATTTCAGCCAGCATGTTTTCGTTTACGTCCTAGAATAATAGAATTACGCAATTATGTTTTCAAACCTTATCGCCACACCGACCATTAGGGCTTTACCATTCTCAGTCAACGCTTCCTGCTGACCAATAAGGAAGTAGCAGTAGTATAACTTTTGAATTATTGATTGCAGAGAGGATGTGGAGGATATCATCGGCTCGTACCTGACCGTCGATAGTGTGTCTGCGCAGGACTACGGGACTTATGTGTGCGTCGTGCACAGCAATGACGTCGTGTCCAAGAATTACGTCACAGTTTTCCACAGATGTGAGTATCTTTGTTTTTATGTTTATGCATCATGTGTGGATTGCGGTGTATAGTAGGTATAATAAATGGCGTCATTAGTCACACATTACCTACTTACTGATATACCTCCGCTTCAGAAGGTATTTCAAATTCTGATCTCTTTTTCAATAACGCGATATAAAAAAAAGTTATAATAAAGTTTGTTTGTCATGAATGCTTATGGTGTGGTTAGTTTCCGGAAGTTATAGGGTTTCTTCATCAGTACATTTTCAATATCAACCCGAGGGGGATTTGTGCCTGTTTAGTGGCAATAGGCACATACTTATTACTTATATAAAGTGTGAGTCTTTATAAATGAGGGAAACTAAGCTTAATTTTACCGACGAATAAATATTTAAAGTGAAAAAAACAACATTTTTTTCAATTCTTGTTAGCTGCTGTGTGTGACCCCTTGTGCGAAGACTCACACTGTATAACTGGCCGTATGTTAGTGTTTTATGCCTAGACCTCTTTCCCTTTCTGGAAATAAAAGCTTCATGTTATATTGCTTTTGCTTCGGCCGCGTGGAACTCGGAAAGTATCCGACAGGAACGTACTGCCCGGATATACAGTATCTGTGCTAAGCCAGATAAAGGTCTACCTATTTGCCAAATTTAATCAAAAGAGTTACTTTCGCATTTGTAATACCTATTACTAGCTGAACTTCGTACCGCCTCAGAATATTATATACATTTTTTTTTCGATTATTTCCCCTGTTTTAATAGTTTTTCTGCTATTCGAGGCGAAGACAAATTCAACAAATTAAAGATCATAAAAATCGGTCCAGCCGTTCTTGAGTTAGAAATGGTTTAACTAACCCGACTTTGTTTTATTTATATATAAGGTATAGTAGGTACTTATAGATGTAATGTAAGTCCGGGTAAACCAAAGTTTTCCCGTTTTCTTTTATAAGTGTTGCAATTGCAATAGACTACGTAAATAGTTTGTGGTCATACGATCAAGTATTATGAGTGTGGCTGTAATTATTTTTAATCACGATTATTCTTTGAGGTAGGTCTATAACACTACCTATTATGGCGCTGTATACTTAGACAACCGAACCATTTAGTTATTTATGCTTACGCACGACAATAAACGACATATCAAGCTATATATTTCCAGTATAAGCTGACTTCTCATTGTGCGAAATGCCTCTACACTGCTGTACAATGCGAGGTCAGCTAAAAATGGAAATGTATAGCTGATAAGTGCGTCATGTCTATACAAGCCGTGTGCCCTATAGGATTTCTCATCGGTAAAAATTACGAACTTCCATACGAACTTTCATCCCCTATAGGGTGCATGTTCAGAAATCCTTCCTTAGTTCTCCTCTCGCTATATAACTAAACAGGCAACTATAACGCAACCTGTTACAGTCCGCGAGGCCTTAGCTGAGCTTCGCATTTGTCTGAGTGATTACCAATCGCACCAATGGAGGGACGCACAGCGTCTCAGGCCGATTGTATAACCCGGTTTAATCCAATCGCGTTATAGGCCGACGTCACACCTACACTTTCTAAATGCAAAGCTCAGCTTAGGCCTCGCGGACTGTACCATGGATTGACCACATGATTCTAGATTCTAGCGTAGAACTCTTTCGTCGGTTATCAAAAAATAAAATCTGTTTCATTGAAAAGTGAAATACGCGCGCTCAAAATGGTTGGAACAGCATCTTTTTTTATAACCATCGAAAAATATCAACGCACTGTTCGCGCGTCGATGCCACCCTGTATATGAAGCACTCTTGTGCTGAATTCCTTGCTTCTAAGCCCAGTGGTTTAAGGCGCGATGCCACACGACGCGTTTCAAATTTAAATTCATTATTGGTGTGATTTTTGGTACATTTTACATGAGATCTTAATAATAAATAATTGCTTCCTCAAAAATCTACCTTAAAGGAGTACACTCATTCACATAAGTGCCTAGTAATTATTATAAAAAATAATAGTCGTCAAATTAAAATTAAATAATAAAAACAAAACACAACATAACTTAGTGAATGTAAACAAGGATAATAATACAGTATCAAAATTAAATAAATATTAATGTCAAGTAACTTACAATTTATCATTAAGGAATTCATCAATAGTCTAATAATTCCAATAATAAAAATTCCGTTTGGTAACTTATTAAATATTCTTGGGGCCATGCATTTTATGCTTTTGTGCATCAAGGCGGTATTTGATGGTCGAACGCATAATTCATGCCTATCATCTAATCATTCATCATTTTCGCGTCGTATGTCGCGCCTTTTTTAAGGAGCCTGTAGACTTGCGTTTTCTGTCAGTGAATGAATTCAGTTTTTTTTGGTAGATATTTTAGTAAGTATCTAATTCTATTTGTAATGTAACTCAGCCCTGACTACCTGTGTACAAATGTGCGTAGGCAGACAATATAATGATTGTTTATTTCGTAGATATTACAGAATAAAACATTTATTCATGTAAAAATATCGTATACGTTTATTTATAGTCGGATTTTGCATCAAGTTTTATTTAAACTCGATTTCCAATTTAGATCAGTCTACTCTTAAATAGGTTCTAAGTACGCAACCACATTTTCGACAATTTATACAAAATGAAACTTAAAGTAAAGACTTTAAGTTAAATTTTGTATAAATTGTCGAAAATGTGGTTGCGTATAATCATCTAACTGCTAATCAATGTTATAATATTAGACATTTAGATTCTTCAGGTATCTACGTTGTGCTAAATAGCCTGCGCACGATTTTACCTATTTATTTTCCTAAAATATACTTCGTATGTGTTGTCACGACACACCCGTTTGTAGGCACAACCTTACAACGGCACATGAATCTTTTGTCACGTGGCTAAAATTGGAACTAGCGCCGCAATTTTTCTTTTTCAATACAACCTCATTGAAGTCGGTCTACTCTCCAATCTAACAACCCACCAGCACATACAGTAATAATTGAATAATTTACCACTGGCGATTATACATAGGTACCTACATTGAATAGGGAGGTTTCGTCTGATTATTTTGCGTATACTTATTACAGGAGATTCAAATTCATATACCTACCGATGCACGCCGGGTGAAAAGTTTCTGCTTGTTGGAAGGGATTGTGTATTGTTTTTGTCGTGTTTGATGAGGGGGGTAAGAAGGAGGGGTAGGGGTAGGTGAAACTTGTTTTTTTTGTCTTGCTGCGTACTCTTAACAGGCATTTTCATTATCTGTACTGTTATTATATATATTAATAATATCGGACATACAATGAGGAGTTTTACAATCATAGAAGATTGTAAAACACATTTAAATTTAATCGAGGTTCTAATCTAGACCTAGATTAGAAACTCGAAAATAAAGCTAGCGACCCGGCCCTGCTTCGCAGGGTTTCAAAATTATGAATTAAAATCTGTTGCGAAGTTCAGAAGAACAACGTGAACCAGCGACTTTATTTTATAATATAAATAGAAAATGTTAGGTATACTTAAATCATAAAATTTACTTTTGTATCACAGACGGCGGAGCAGACGATGGTTCAAACTCATCTTGGTGCGGCAGTGGCGCCGTGCCGTGGCGTGCGCTGGCGCTGGGCGCGGCGGCCGGAGCCCTGGCGCTGCTGTCGGCCGCCGCCCTGCACCGCCGCTGCACGCCGCGCCTGCTGCTGGCGGCGCGCCACGCCAGGGCAAGGGCCCAGCCCACCGCCAGGAGGGCACGAGGTCAGTACCTACGTCATACGTGCCGTAGCGCGCGCTGGGCGCGGCGGCCGGAGCCCTGGCGCTGCTGTCGGCCGCCGCCCTGCACCGCCGCTGCACGCCGCGCCTGCTGCTGGCGGCGCGCCACGCCAGGGCGAGGGCCCAGCCCACCGCCAGGAGGGCACGAGGTCAGTACCTACGTCATACGTGCCGTAGCGCGCGCTGGGCGCGGCGGCCGGAGCCCTGGCGCTGCTGTCGGCCGCCGCCCTGCACCGCCGCTGCACGCCGCGCCTGCTGCTGGCGGCGCGCCACGCCAGGGCGAGGGCCCAGCCCACCGCCAGGAGGGCACGAGGTCAGTACCTACGTCATACGTGCCGTAGCGCGCGCTGGGCGCGGCGGCCGGAGCCCTGGCGCTGCTGTCGGCCGCCGCCCTGCACCGCCGCTGCACGCCGCGCCTGCTGCTGGCGGCGCGCCACGCCAGGGCAAGGGCCCAGCCCACCGCCAGGAGGGCACGAGGTCAGTACCTACGTCATACGTGCCGTAGCGCGCGCTGGGCGCGGCGGCCGGAGCCCTGGCGCTGCTGTCGGCCGCCGCCCTGCACCGCCGCTGCACGCCGCGCCTGCTGCTGGCGGCGCGCCACGCCAGGGCGAGGGCCCAGCCCACCGCCAGGAGGGCACGAGGTCAGTACCTACGTCATACGTGCCGTAGCGCGCGCTGGGCGCGGCGGCCGGAGCCCTGGCGCTGCTGTCGGCCGCACCGCCGCTGCACGCTGCGCTTCCCATCCTTTTTTGAAGTCGGTTCAAAGTAACCTACCCTAATATGGTTAAAGTACAATCGTCCTAAATATCTTACAGAATAGTTTGTATGAGGCTAACGAACCGAATTCCAATAGATATCTATATCGATATCAAACTTAGAACGTTCAGACAAAAGTTATTTAGGTACTTACCTACTAGTTTTACATCAGCCCTTGCCTGAGAAGCCATGGATCTACGGTCTTGAACATAAAATATTTGGTTTCAATATTTGAATGTCTCAGCTATCGTAAATATAAAACGGCACTATTATGCGTATGACCATCGAAATTAAATGGTACAATTATGTACGTGCGTCATTTACACTAATTATTGTTAATGATGACACCATATCCATTGCGTTGAAAAAAAGTCTCGCTCGAGTTCAAATTCTTAGTATTTTTGTTTAGTGCAGACCGTTTAATTGTATATTGATAGACGTGTACAAGTTACTTTAGTTGACAGCCTAACAGTTCCAAAACGTTGAAAAAGAACTTGATTTTAAAAAAAAGACACAAAAAAGGTAAGTCAGATATGTGCATAAGAACATGTGCACGTCATGTAGTTTGCGCGAAGTTTTAAATATTCATATCAAGTATGCAAACAGCAGTATAATGAAAGATTAAGGTTTTCTAGTAGTAGTGAATATTTTGCTGCGACTAACTGCGACTAATAATTAATATTTAATATTAAGGATAAGTACGTAATTTTTTTATTATCATACACTTGTTTTCACGTTCACTATAAGCCTGTTTCCTCTGGCATAATGAAGTCTATTTCTTATGAAAAAATTGTCTGATTATCCACAAACAAAAGTTACCAATGCTTCGAAAACTTACAAGACTTAAAAAATTAATTGTCCCTGAGTAGCCTATCTTCTGCAAAACAGAGGCTACCGTTGTCGAAAACAACGGTCCGGCAATAGGAACCGAGTGAAAACAAAAAAAAAACACAAAGCAATAAAAACGAACGTTGTATATTTGTCCACAGTATTAGAAAAGGAGTTTGACGTGCTAGTATGTTGGACGGCCGTGGACGGCGAGCTGGTCCGCGGCGCCTTGCTGCCCACGCTGGCGCTCAAGTACAAGTACAGGGTGCACGCCGTCCCGCTCTCAACACAGCCAGATACTTGTGAGTATTCTATTATTTATTACTGTTTAATTTTTTGTTACACATTACGGTAAATGACATCGAGGTGAGAGGTGCTGACCCGAAGCAATAACTACACATATTCGGCTTTCATTCGGCTCGTACCGATCGGGAAGCTTCATTCGGTATCTACCCTCGCTGAATTATGTTCGCGCAATTTGTGGTAACCCCAGCGGCTTTTTCCCGAACGTACATATATTCGTTTTTGCCGCCCGACTTTGTCGAATCATGGTCATTCCATTATGTTTGTACTATGTATAAATATCGATTTTGAAGATCAAGTTGAATTTAGTACAGCGAATATTTTGTGTAGGTACTCGTCATACGCAAAATGAGTTTAAATGAAAACGAGGTTTTAATGAAATAATATTTCTAGCGAATGCTACTTGGCGTCAAATTCAGAGAGACGGTTATTCGGCTAGGCGTGGGTGACTTACTAGAAATCAGTAGTTATAATGAAATTGTGTGTCAAGAACTCGGGATTTTTCATTGTTGCACTAAAGGCAAGTTACTGGGAATGTTTCTTTAATCATTATTGATTTTCTTTTTCCTTGTTACTGTGAGTTTCCTACGAATAGTCTTGCCTTGGAAGGGAGTCCGTATTTTGCACATATGCTTCGGACTCGTTAAATGATATAGGTGGATACCGTGGCCTAACCCTGTATGTCCCCCCCTCCGCCCCCAGGGTACAGCGAGCTGGTGAGCTCGGCGCCGCGCTGCCGCTCGCTGGTGGCGGTGCTGTCGCCGGCGCAGCACTCGCCGCCGCAGCTGCTCACGGCGCTCCGACAGCTGCGCGCGCTCCCACTGCCGCCCGTCGTGGTCTTACTGCAGGTTTGTGACACTTGTGTACAGCTCGCTGGTGGCGGTGCTGTCGCCGGCGCAGCACTCGCCGCCGCAGCTGCTCACGGCGCTCCGACAGCTGCGCGCGCTCCCACTGCCGCCCGTCGTGGTCTTACTGCAGGTTTGTGACACTTGTGTACAGCTCGCTGGTGGCGGTGCTGTCGCCGGCGCAGCACTCGCCGCCGCAGCTGCTCACGGCGCTCCGACAGCTGCGCGCGCTCCCACTGCCGCCCGTCGTGGTCTTACTGCAGGTTTGTGACACTTGTGTACAGCTCGCTGGTGGCGGTGCTGTCGCCGGCGCAGCACTCGCCGCCGCAGCTGCTCACGGCGCTCCGACAGCTGCGCGCGCTCCCACTGCCGCCCGTCGTGGTCTTACTGCAGGTTTGTGACACTTGTGTACAGCTCGCTGGTGGCGGTGCTGTCGCCGGCGCAGCACTCGCCGCCGCAGCTGCTCACGGCGCTCCGACAGCTGCGCGCGCTCCCACTGCCGCCCGTCGTGGTCTTACTGCAGGTTTGTGACACTTGTGTACAGCTCGCTGGTGGCGGTGCTGTCGCCGGCGCAGCACTCGCCGCCGCAGCTGCTCACGGCGCTCCGACAGCTGCGCGCGCTCCCACTGCCGCCCGTCGTGGTCTTACTGCAGGTTTGTGACACTTGTGTACAGCTCGCTGGTGGCGGTGCTGTCGCCGGCGCAGCACTCGCCGCCGCAGCTGCTCACGGCGCTCCGACAGCTGCGCGCGCTCCCACTGCCGCCCGTCGTGGTCTTACTGCAGGTTTGTGACACTTGTGTACAGCTCGCTGGTGGCGGTGCTGTCGCCGGCGCAGCACTCGCCGCCGCAGCTGCTCACGGCGCTCCGACAGCTGCGCGCGCTCCCACTGCCGCCCGTCGTGGTCTTACTGCAGGTTTGTGACACTTGTGTACAGCTCGCTGGTGGCGGTGCTGTCGCCGGCGCAGCACTCGCCGCCGCAGCTGCTCACGGCGCTCCGACAGCTGCGCGCGCTCCCACTGCCGCCCGTCGTGGTCTTACTGCAGGTTTGTGACACTTGTGTACAGCTCGCTGGTGGCGGTGCTGTCGCCGGCGCAGCACTCGCCGCCGCAGCTGCTCACGGCGCTCCGACAGCTGCGCGCGCTCCCACTGCCGCCCGTCGTGGTCTTACTGCAGGTTTGTGACACTTGTGTACAGCTCGCTGGTGGCGGTGCTGTCGCCGGCGCAGCACTCGCCGCCGCAGCTGCTCACGGCGCTCCGACAGCTGCGCGCGCTCCCACTGCCGCCCGTCGTGGTCTTACTGCAGGTTTGTGACACTTGTGTACAGCTCGCTGGTGGCGGTGCTGTCGCCGGCGCAGCACTCGCCGCCGCAGCTGCTCACGGCGCTCCGACAGCTGCGCGCGCTCCCACTGCCGCCCGTCGTGGTCTTACTGCAGGTTTGTGACACTTGTGTACAGCTCGCTGGTGGCGGTGCTGTCGCCGGCGCAGCACTCGCCGCCGCAGCTGCTCACGGCGCTCCGACAGCTGCGCGCGCTCCCACTGCCGCCCGTCGTGGTCTTACTGCAGGTTTGTGACACTTGTGTACAGCTCGCTGGTGGCGGTGCTGTCGCCGGCGCAGCACTCGCCGCCGCAGCTGCTCACGGCGCTCCGACAGCTGCGCGCGCTCCCACTGCCGCCCGTCGTGGTCTTACTGCAGGTTTGTGACACTTGTGTACAGCTCGCTGGTGGCGGTGCTGTCGCCGGCGCAGCACTCGCCGCCGCAGCTGCTCACGGCGCTCCGACAGCTGCGCGCGCTCCCACTGCCGCCCGTCGTGGTCTTACTGCAGGTTTGTGACACTTGTGTACAGCTCGCTGGTGGCGGTGCTGTCGCCGGCGCAGCACTCGCCGCCGCAGCTGCTCACGGCGCTCCGACAGCTGCGCGCGCTCCCACTGCCGCCCGTCGTGGTCTTACTGCAGGTTTGTGACACTTGTGTACAGCTCGCTGGTGGCGGTGCTGTCGCCGGCGCAGCACTCGCCGCCGCAGCTGCTCACGGCGCTCCGACAGCTGCGCGCGCTCCCACTGCCGCCCGTCGTGGTCTTACTGCAGGTTTGTGACACTTGTGTACAGCTCGCTGGTGGCGGTGCTGTCGCCGGCGCAGCACTCGCCGCCGCAGCTGCTCACGGCGCTCCGACAGCTGCGCGCGCTCCCACTGCCGCCCGTCGTGGTCTTACTGCAGGTTTGTGACACTTGTGTACAGCTCGCTGGTGGCGGTGCTGTCGCCGGCGCAGCACTCGCCGCCGCAGCTGCTCACGGCGCTCCGACAGCTGCGCGCGCTCCCACTGCCGCCCGTCGTGGTCTTACTGCAGGTTTGTGACACTTGTGTACAGCTCGCTGGTGGCGGTGCTGTCGCCGGCGCAGCACTCGCCGCCGCAGCTGCTCACGGCGCTCCGACAGCTGCGCGCGCTCCCACTGCCGCCCGTCGTGGTCTTACTGCAGGTTTGTGACACTTGTGTACAGCTCGCTGGTGGCGGTGCTGTCGCCGGCGCAGCACTCGCCGCCGCAGCTGCTCACGGCGCTCCGACAGCTGCGCGCGCTCCCACTGCCGCCCGTCGTGGTCTTACTGCAGGTTTGTGACACTTGTGTACAGCTCGCTGGTGGCGGTGCTGTCGCCGGCGCAGCACTCGCCGCCGCAGCTGCTCACGGCGCTCCGACAGCTGCGCGCGCTCCCACTGCCGCCCGTCGTGGTCTTACTGCAGGTTTGTGACACTTGTGTACAGCTCGCTGGTGGCGGTGCTGTCGCCGGCGCAGCACTCGCCGCCGCAGCTGCTCACGGCGCTCCGACAGCTGCGCGCGCTCCCACTGCCGCCCGTCGTGGTCTTACTGCAGGTTTGTGACACTTGTGTACAGCTCGCTGGTGGCGGTGCTGTCGCCGGCGCAGCACTCGCCGCCGCAGCTGCTCACGGCGCTCCGACAGCTGCGCGCGCTCCCACTGCCGCCCGTCGTGGTCTTACTGCAGGTTTGTGACACTTGTGTACAGCTCGCTGGTGGCGGTGCTGTCGCCGGCGCAGCACTCGCCGCCGCAGCTGCTCACGGCGCTCCGACAGCTGCGCGCGCTCCCACTGCCGCCCGTCGTGGTCTTACTGCAGGTTTGTGACACTTGTGTACAGCTCGCTGGTGGCGGTGCTGTCGCCGGCGCAGCACTCGCCGCCGCAGCTGCTCACGGCGCTCCGACAGCTGCGCGCGCTCCCACTGCCGCCCGTCGTGGTCTTACTGCAGGTTTGTGACACTTGTGTACAGCTCGCTGGTGGCGGTGCTGTCGCCGGCGCAGCACTCGCCGCCGCAGCTGCTCACGGCGCTCCGACAGCTGCGCGCGCTCCCACTGCCGCCCGTCGTGGTCTTACTGCAGGTTTGTGACACTTGTGTACAGCTCGCTGGTGGCGGTGCTGTCGCCGGCGCAGCACTCGCCGCCGCAGCTGCTCACGGCGCTCCGACAGCTGCGCGCGCTCCCACTGCCGCCCGTCGTGGTCTTACTGCAGGTTTGTGACACTTGTGTACAGCTCGCTGGTGGCGGTGCTGTCGCCGGCGCAGCACTCGCCGCCGCAGCTGCTCACGGCGCTCCGACAGCTGCGCGCGCTCCCACTGCCGCCCGTCGTGGTCTTACTGCAGGTTTGTGACACTTGTGTACAGCTCGCTGGTGGCGGTGCTGTCGCCGGCGCAGCACTCGCCGCCGCAGCTGCTCACGGCGCTCCGACAGCTGCGCGCGCTCCCACTGCCGCCCGTCGTGGTCTTACTGCAGGTTTGTGACACATGATCGACATTTGGGTACATTAACCGATCTGGCTGATCGACCGCATAAACCACTGAAAAGTTTAAGGGTAAGAATTCCCCTGCTCTGGGTGGAGCAGGACTTCAGTGATTATACTGACTAGGTGTCAGACTTTTACTGACTAAAACCCACCCGTGTTCCCTTTGTTGTGTGAAAATGACACAACATTTCACTTAAATAAAATGTTTTCTATGGTGTAAGCAAAGATTTGTGAAATTAGATCTCTGGGTAGGTAGTTCTAATGGGGCCTGCAGGATAAAACGAATTTACGAGAAATTCCTACTTTTAAATACTCAAAAAATCATTATGTTCTTACTTACATAATGATTTTTTCACGACGATTTTATCATTTACGTCACAAGATAAATATGGTTTTAAGAAAATAATCATGTTTTCCCAATCATTAACCTTATCGTCTATAAATAAAGAGAAGGTAATCCGTACCGTATTTTGTAACATAGTATTTTTGCATTTCATTCATCATAATTATTTATCCCATTACTCATTTGTCGTCAGGATCTCCCCAAACTAAAACGCTCGGCTAAAGAAGGCGGCGAGAGCCTGGTGACGACGCTGCGCGGCACGCGGCTGGTGGCGTGGCGTCACGTGCACGAGCGCGCCTTCTGGACGGCGCTGCGCCTGGCGCTGCCGCTGCCGCCCGCGCTGCACGATGTATGTACACGTTACTGAGGTAACAACATGCACTTACTCACTGTACACTGGAAAGGTTTTGCACCACTTTTAACACAGCAGACTTGTGTAATTGATTTTCGTCTTAGGCCTCAGTTTGGGTTATACTCATTTCAATTATCACCATCGTCAATGTCATTTATTTTGGGGTTGCGTGCAATTATTTCTACCCTCAATCGCAAATTCTACTTTTTAAAGGGTTTTCCGTACCTAAAGAGTGCCAACGGAACCCTATTACTAAGCCGTCTGCCTCTCAACGGGCTGTATCTCAGGAACCATAATAGGTAGACAGTTGACATTACCACAGAGTGTGCATTTCTATTGCGTCTATAACAACAAGAAGTTAAATGTCCCCATACAAGAAACGTTTTTTTTTTTATATGTAGTGTTTTATATTGTACTTCGTGTGTGATTCTGACTCGCTCTTGGTAGTATTATGTGATTTTGGTCTCAATTAATTATACGTGGTCAGGTATTCAAAAGCAGTGCCAAAATCTTTAAGTTCAGTGTACAATGCACCATAGGAATAAAATTTAGACAAATCAATAACTTAACCATAATTTCAGACGAAGCCAACCCCAACTGAATCAGATGACAAACAATACTCTCGCTCGGGGAGCCTGACCGCGCTCGTGTAATGCGCGTACGCAGCTCCGACGTCGACAGCTGGCCGGCAGCTACTCAGTGTGGACAGTGACAGTGCGTGACAGTTGACAGTCGACAGTCGACAGTGCGCCCGTAGACACTGCCCGTGACGGACTCGCGCATGCATGGTCCCACACACCCCGTTCTGCCAATTTATTATTCGTACGAAGACTGTGAGTAGTTATTAGCTATTTGTAATATCCAATATCACATTACGGTAATTAGGTTGTAAGTCCATTTGAAACCTGTATACAGTTTTCTAAGATCTCAGTATCTTTCTTTCGTCTTGTTACTATAACATCGATTCATTTTTCCATTTCTCTTGTGCCAATGGAAAAGCTATCATGACAATTTTTTTTTAAGGTTGTGGTTGTATTCCACTATTTATTTTATTTATCTTCTTGTCTTACTTTTTTGTTGTGTGTTCTTCTCTTGCAAGTATTATTAACGGATGGATTCCGCGTCGTCGACGTCAGCTTGCTTATGAATGTACGGCGACGAAGTTAGTTTAAAAAGAAATTCTTAATTTATCTTCTTTTATTATTGTAATTATGTATGTTGTTGGGAAACAGCGGAGTGTAGAATGTGTTGCGACGATTCAGGGTTCTGTGATAATCAAAGTGTGAATGTTTTTGTAAAGAGACGGTAGTTTAGAAAAACCATTTCAAACCAAAACAATGTTAAGACTCTAGAACACGATATCAGAAGGCCAATTATTCGTATAATTGAAAAAGTTCAAAATCTAGTCGCGGTCTCACCTCAGCGACAATCAAATTGCAAAAACTTGTCAAAATGTATGTAAAATTTGATGAGACTGTGTTAAGTATGCTAACGTTCTTAAAAATACGAGAATTGCCCCTCAGTTTGGTGTTTTGTACACTGCTGGCTCTTTCTGATCTTATGTTTTTTTACACTTTTATGATAGTGTTTTGTTGTAAGTAATACTGATGTAAATATTATTATAAACAAGAGTATTTTTACATGTGTTTAGTTATATGAAGGTTACTGATTAATGTAAACATTTAGTATTATAGTTTAAACGATACATTCCGTAAAAATATTATTACTTAGTTTGTTTTAAGTTCACTTAAAGCTGCGTCCCCAAACTAACCTGCAACATGTGAAATATGACTAGCAAAATGTGCCGTCACAGAGCTATCAATTTCAAACTCTCATGGAAAATCACTTGCCGATCCGCAGACTGTTGGTTTCATTAAAGGATTTCCGTAAACACCGTCTTGAGAACATTCACTGGTGTAATCAAAGAAAAACTTTCATTGGAACTTGTAGTTCCTTTTTGAGTTTTACGCTAACAACAAAACTAGATTCTATGTAAAACATTGTTAAATTTACATCACCCCCTTGTGTTGCGTTGCACGCCCCGTGTTTTTTCTGCAAATAAATGTATGACCGTCAAGTAAGTTTTCCGCTCTGAAACCAGAATTTTCCGATGTAACAAAAATACACGATACATTAATCTGTGGACGAGATAATGAGGGTGTAACAAGGAAGAAATAAATTTCATTATTTTTGATCTAGGACATCTAGTTTTTGAGATATTTGCGAAAAACTCAAAAGGGGATTCCAAGTTAAGATATAAGGACGCAACTTACGATTAGACTTGTGGAGCGTTCATTGTTTGTTGATGTAAATAAATAGACGATCTTATAAGAATATTATAATCTTTAAAAAAAGGTTACAAGTGGGGACGCAGTTAAAACCGATTCTGAAGGTTTAAAACGAATAGAAGTTCTTTTAAAAGAATTTATTTTCTTATCTGAAACGTTGTATGTAAATAAAACAAATGCTTTGATACGTAAAAACTGTTTTATTTTTGTTTCACTAAACCAACATCTAACAAGTTCTCACTCACATAACATTTCATTGGCGTAATTTACATTTTCGCATCACATTCAAATTAAGAATCACAATAACATTTAAAATTATAATTGGATACAAACTATGTGATATTCAGATAAATATAAGTTCTCAAAATTAAGCACATCTGTATCGATACTTTAAGTATCTATTTAATTCACAAGATTGATTTCGAATAGTAAGTACATAGTTAAGAGCTCGTCACGCGTGACGTCATCAGTCACCGATCACTTACGATTACGTACAAGATACAAATATAAGCACCTCGTAACTAATTGTTAAAGCTCGAAAGTTATTGGACCGTTAATTTATTAATTAGCCTATCTATTTTAATGGTATTCGAGATTACATTTGGCATTGAATGCAACATGTTTATAAAATATTCAGTTTTCCACAAACGCCTGAATGTAATTTGTTTATAATCTAAAATAAACTTGTAAATCTCATTTGTCGTTTATAAAAACATAATTATTAGCTAAGTCACATAATAATAAAACATATTCTTAAAAATTATTTCAATTTATAAAAAATACCTAATACATTTTGTGACATTTACCCAACACTTCCAATTCTAATGTAGGAGGAACTGCTTCAAAGTTACAGTTTTATTATCTTAAGTACTTAACGAGTCCATATCATTAACACAGCAATTTAAAATACCTCCATAACAACTGCTGCAATTATTTCATAATTCTCATAGGTGCATGTTGTAAAAACGTTTCACGTTACTAATTACTGCTAATGGTTCTTTACTCGGAACCATTTTTCAATTATAGCTTATTGTTCAGGAATAGCTATAAAAAGTTCGTTTACAACGCGAAAGCAAATACCGTGAAATATTTCTATAATTTCGCGCAATCCAATGCAGTTATGTATCTGCGTCGGAGCTTACAAGTTCCTTATTAATTCATAATTCCCATTAGTCGTGGAAGTGTTGACTATCAATAATTTACAATGAGAAAATAATCATTTCACTTAATTGGAAATAACCGTGATGTCTCGCATGCACTTCATCACCAGATCCTTTGTACAATATCTCAATTGTAGGAACAATTAATTCATAACCTAACATTTATTATTAATTTGTATCAATCAGAGGTGCCCGCCGGTGGCTGCCCCATTTTGACTTCATAGGCCTGAAAGAAAGGATAAAAGAGATTTAATAAAACATTATTACACAAGGTGAATAGACTTTGTATCAGTAATCCACGTGGCACCTAAGAGCAGAATCTCGAAAATAATGGCCTAAATGTAAGTTGATCCAGGCCAGGACTTCTTTGAAACCTCAAAAGGCTTCAAATGATCAAGTAATCAGAAAGCTCTTTGAATATGACTGTTTTAAACATTTAAACACTATGCCTAGCCTATGACAGTCAGTGAGGGTTATACAAACTAGAATAAAGAAGGTACTCTTTACCTGTTTGGCCACTTTGCATAGGGTTTCTGCCATGGCGCGTCCGGTCTGGTCGACCATGCCGCGCAGGATGCCGTCCGAGTTCTGCAGCAAGTTGTGAGGGTGGTCGTACTCAACCATGCGACCCGCGTCCATTACTAGCACCTGGAAGAAATGAATAAGGTTATTTTATGTAATGAGCAGGCAACGAAGTTGTTTGACAATGATTACCGAGAGCTCGGTCTTCGTTATTTACCTTATCTGAATCCATGACGGTGTGAAGACGATGTGCAATGGTAAGCACGGTGCACTCCGCGAATTTGCTCCTAATTGTAGTTTGTATAAGCGCATCAGTCCTGAAACAAGATGGAACTTATTTTAGCTCAAGGAAAAACTAAAATCAATCTTATGTGCTTTCTATACGATTGCTTCCATATCGTAACCGAGGTCCCAGGTGTTGAATCAACAAACAAACAAGTGAGGTTCAACACAATCGCGTGAATAATTCAACCGCGTGTAATACGTAACTAGTAGTTTGACCTATCTTTTGTATGCTCATCATTACTCTAGTATTACACGTCTCGTGGTTATTAGTGGTTGAAATCTAATTTTGTACTAACTACCAGTACAACAAGCAAAAATACGTTTTCACGTCAAAAATAAAGCACTATAATTATAGACTGACTGCGGGTCGACGTTAGCGGTGGCCTCGTCCAGCACGAGCAGTCGGTTGCGACGCACGATGGCGCGCGCCAGGCACACGAGCTGGCGCTGGCCCACGGAGAAGTTGCCGCCGCCCTCTGACATGCGCGACGACAGGCCCGCAGGGAGCTCCATCACTGCTTCTTTTAGTTCCACCTGGAAAACAATGTTCACACGGTTAATGTTTTTTTTATGTAAAAAAAAACATTTACAGACACTTTTGAATTGTCAAAGAATCGGTCAGTCAGAAAATTTAAACTAGAAGGCCTGTGTTCCAAAGCGTAGTTCCTATGGCGGAGAACGGGAAAATACTAATGCAAAATATAATTAATTGGTTTACTCACTGAAAAACGCAACGCACAAACTTAACCTGGGTCTAGCTAGAAGGATGAAATTTTGCACGAGAGTTCCTTTTATCTCTAGGATGAGCAGAATTTTTGAAGATAAAATTTCCATGCAAGCTTGTATGAAGTTCGTCATTTTTGCTAATGGGAAATCCCATCGGGAGCACAGCTTATTATGCTATAAGTTACCTCTTCCAACGCTCTCCACAGCACTTGATCAGGGTACTCATCGAAGGGGTCGAGGTTGTGCCGCATGGTGCCAGAGAACAGCACCGGCTCCTGCGGGATGATGGACAGCTGGCTGCGCAGCTCGTGCAGACCCAGCTTTGAAGTCTCGCGCCCGTCGATTATGATCTCACCGTCTAATGTTGCTAACCTGGTGCGGGAAAGGACGTGTTTTTAATAGTTATTTAAAATAATTTATTTTTATATAAAACATAACAACATACATTTATCTAAATTAAATTACTAAATAACTAACTACCTGTACAAATTAATATAAAACACTCAGGCGTCGAAGTACTCGTCCGCATCGCTGTCATCTGGAAACGTGCCCAGAAGACTGGCAGCATTGCCACGCTGAATGGAAATGCTAATTCTTTGGCCAAAGAACAATCCAGCCCTCTGGTCACGTGAAGTGTCGACTAGTCGGTGAGAAATTTGTCTAAAAAGGAGACGCGCACTCGGGCCCCATGACCCGAGCGTTTCGACCCCAAACGGCTGAAAACTGTAGTTACCCATAAGGTTACAGTATTTGCGCCGCTTGAGGGTCTCAGCAGCCGCAGCAGCAGCGCCAGCACAGCTCGCCGTGCTAGGAACATGAGATGGAGCAAGGGTATCGACACAGGTTGCGTCCCACACCAGAGGCCTACCCATCTTCCAAGGCAACAACGTCATACCGTCTGGTCTCTTTCCATCGTCACGTACCAAACCGTTTGGTTCTAAAACCGCAGGTATACCGGCGGTGACAAGGGCTCGACGAATAATATCGTTGATGCTGGCGTGCCGTGCTATGCGACCTGCGCTCCTGTAGCAGGACAGGCCATGGTGCCCGAGACTGTCGACAGCTTCACCGCAGTGACACCGATACGGAGCAACACAAGGTGCCCCCAAGCGGAGACATGTAGCGAGCCGAAACGATGAGTCATCCATCATTGTGCCTATGGTGGATGACGGGAGCGCCTGAAGCCACAAGCCTGACTCCCATTCTCCCACAGCCAGCAGACGGGCACGCTCAACAGTATTAGGTGACGTGTTTATTAGGGTATTCCGTATAATACTGCAGAGCGGCACGTCCCACTGTCTCTGGGAGGACGGGTTGTCGGGGAAAACCGTATCGGGACAAGCCATTTTCCAAGCGTTCAACGCATCGGTCAAACACGGTACTTCAAAATCGACCAGTGAAGAAGATAAAATATTCCTGGTTAATTTATCAGTACTGTGGACCGAGGAGAGGAAGGCCGGTAAACTAATACTTGAAATTTTGCGGACGCCGAGACCTCCCAGGCGAATGGGAAGTGTGGCTTGCTGCCACGCTCGGTCGTCCAGGGCCACATTTAGGATCGAAGTTAGTGTGTTTCTAATAATTTGGTCTACTTTTTCTAAAAGTTGTGGATGTTTCCACAGATGGGTGGAGCGAAGGTTATATGTAAATTTTGGTCCAAAACAACAGTATCGAATGAGTGTGAAGGCCGAATGAATGTTAATTTTTGAAAAGTCTTTCCGAGACATCATTGAAATTTTTTATTTTTTCTTCAACGAACGTTGGAAAGGATTCGTCAAAAATTGGGGACCCTAGGAGGTGAAGAGAGTCTCTTTCCGTAATTTTGATATTATTAATATATATTATATTATTAATAGTTATTTTATATCAATCAGTGATAATTATAGATCAGTTATATCAGTCAATATTAATTCAATATTATTAATTTTTGTCGCCACCATTCCGCAATGTTTAGATGGATTGGTAGCCATATTTTGGTTGTTTTTTTTTATATTTATAATATCAGTTGACAAATAGGTTTGGAGTAAAATTAACCTGTGCAACTACATGGACAAAAAAAAATCGTTCACAATATCAAGTACCCCAAAATCATGCGTATATGAAATTATGCGTACAAAATCCTTTTAAATTAGTCTATATATTACAAATGTGATTGTCAAGTTTCGCCAGTTTTACCTGAAGAGTGCGTTGATAAGCGAAGATTTCCCAGCGCCAGTTCGTCCGACGATGCCGATCTTTTCCTTGGGCTCAACAACGAAGCTGAGGTCGTTGAGCACCGGCGGGTCGGACGGCGTGTAGTACAGAGACACGTGACGGAACTCGATGCGGCCCTTGTCCGGCCAAGATGGCGGCGGCTTCTTGTCCGGTTCCGATTGTAATGGCGGCTCCGATTCTATGTTTGAGTATTCTTGTATTCTGGGAAAAGATTGAAAGGAAATATGATATAGATGTCACGCCACAGTCAGTGCGATTACAGATCCACCTGTGATTTATGTTATAACAAAAACCTTCCATATGCATCGTACTAAGGGCGGATTTCACCAATGAAATTGAACGCGTTCAGCACATGAACCACGTTTAAGGGCTGTCAGTGGAATGTATTTACTGTGGAATATTGACATTGACAGATCTTGAACGCGGTTAAGATGAACTGATCTCGTTCAGTATCATCAGTAAAATTCTCACGCAATCAGCACATAAACTAGGTTTAAGGGCTAGCAGAGTCATTATTTTCTGTGGAATATTGACACTGACAGAGTGTCAATATTCCACTAATGACACTGCACTCTTAAACGCGATTAAGATGTGCTGATCGCGTTCAGTTTCATCGGTGAGATCGGCACTTAATATAAACTATAAAAAAACGGTCAATATAGGCTTGTGTAGTACATGAACTAAGTACTATTAGGAATTCATTCATGACACTGTACTAGAATGAACTATTCTCTAAGCTTATTAGTACTTCGGTCATCTAGTACTTCAGTACTCCGTTTTGATCACGTTCCGTCCGATCGGTCGCTCGGACTTGTATCCACAGACTATGTATGTGCTTGTACTAAGATGCGCAAGCCCGCCATTGCGGCGACACTTAACTGACGCAACCGAACTTTGAACGCCTGGCGACGCGGGAAGGCGAAGGAACGAGAGAGACGCACTCTTTACTCTGTTCTGTTGCACTCGGTGCACTCTGAGTAGGTACTCAAACTTACAACTTCATGACTCTGATTTGCTAAGTTGTTTAGATCATTATCATGATAACATATTAATCTATATTGCTTTATGTATTCCGAAACATTTATGCGAGGTTGCCGAGTTTTCAAATTAATTTCTTATTTCTCTACTAAAATATTTTTTAAATCCTTTCTAGTGAGTTTTCATTTTGAATTTAGTACACTGCTATTATTCTGTTCAAAATAGATATATATATGTATGATGCCATTCGCTTACTATAATATTAAAATGTTACTATTTTTATTTATTAGCTTCTGCCAGCGAATTCGTGAAGTTGTAAAAATTTGCATTTGATAACTTAACCGCGTGATACCATACAAGCACTCGGTAAAACTCTTCATTTGACAGTGTACTAAATGTACTAATAGTACTAGTAGACCGAACTAGTACGTTTCACATATTGTACTAGATCGGAGCGGTCCGTTCATTGAACGAGCAAGAACAAGTCTAGCGGGAAGGCGAAGGAACGAGAGAGACGCACTCTTTACTCTGTTCTGTTGCACTCGGTGCACTCTGAGTAGGTACTCAAACTTACAACTTCATGACTCTGATTTGCTAAGTTGTTTAGATCATTATCATGATAACATATTAATCTATATTGCTTTATGTATTTTGAAACATTTATGCGAGGTTGCCGAGTTTTCAAATTAATTTCTTATTTCTCTACTAAAATATTTTTTAAATCCTTTCTAGTGAGTTTTCATTTTGAATTTAGTACACTGCTATTATTCCATTGTATGATGCCATTCGCTTACTATAATATTAAAATGTTACTATTTTTATTTATTAGCTTCTGCCAGCGAATTCGTGAAGTTGTAAAAATTTGCATTTGATAACTTAACCGCGTGATACCATACAAGCACTCGGTAAAACTCTTCATTCGACAGTGTACTAAATGTACTAATAGTACTAGTAGACCGAACTAGTACGTTTCACATATTGTACTAGATCGGAGCGGTCCGTTCATTGAACGAGCAAGAACAAGTCTAGGTCAATACACGACAGGTACATTAGCAATATATGTCATATTCCGTAATACTTTTCGTCTATAGCAATAATTACCTTTCAACACTGGTCATTTGATTCTCTAGCTCGGTGGACTGTCGCATGCCCCACTGGAACATCCCCGTTAGGCCCATCGCTTGTGTGATGGCTAGACCCACGTTACCTCCGAACTCGTCTGCAAGACGAAGAATTACTTTTAAAATATTGTCTAGATATGATGAAAACGCCAGATGAATCATGATCCCGTGCAAACAGAGATCGATTACGTTAAGTCGAAGCAATCGCAATTCGTTCTGAAACCTTTGTATTTTTAGCGGCACAGTTTGAACAAATGTTTCATTACGATATCAGCCAGTAAACATAGGTATACTGAACTACCTTTGACTACCTGCAGCACGAACAAGATAAGCACATTCTCTTAAAACGGAGGCTTATTGCCCGTTTTCACTAACCGTTTTCTTCTCTCGGCGCTGAGCCGAGCGTTGAAAATCCAAGTGCTGTTTTATTTTGCATTCATTAAAGTGCGTAGTGTCCGTGAAAATGGACAGTCTAGAATAGTGTTGAACAAATGAGTGACTAACTTTGCCCGAAGACGAGGAAACTGAGCGTAACCATGGCGATGTAGACCACGCACACAAGATCCAGCCAGAATCCGAATGCTCTAGAGCTGGCGATGAATAGGTACCTGGAAACAAATTATACTTGTAAATAGTTTGTAACAAATTAAAACTTGCAAGGAATTATAGTGAAAACAGAAATGGAGATCGGAAAAACGTTGTGGAAATTAATAATCGCTCCTAAATGCATACTACATCAGCTATTTTCGAATTAACAAATCAAAGCTCTTATCTTCGGTCGTTTTTACCTAGAAATCTTTTGATATTTTACGAAGTCAAGAGTGAAACACAGCTTTAACTATTAATTTGCGGTGTCGTTTAGGTATCGCTCGATGGTATTAATACAGAGTGTAAAAAGACCCATCAAATAGCCGTTTATTGCGCAAGCTGCTGTACATCAAACTATGTTTTTTTTTGTAATATTGAGCAAAAACAAAGTGATGGGAAGAAAACCTTTATTTATAGTGAAAAAGTCGCAGTTCACAGCACCGCGTAAAGTAACGCACACTAGTAATTGTGCTTAAGTGTGCATGGGTACAGAGTTGAATCGACGGTTAAGCTCTCACAAAAAAAAAAAAAACTTAATTGTTTTCGTGAAAAAAAAGCTGGTGGACACTTGAACATCATCCAGAAAAACAAGTTAAATTTAAAATAAAAAGGATCGACTCGAACAAATACCTCAAAAAACGGCTGAACAGATTTTCAAATGTTTTTTTTTGCTTAAGAACACTCATTCAAGTAACCTTAAACACAAAACAAAAAATAACATCGTGTCAGCCGTTTGGGAGATACAATGCTTCACACATACACAAGTTAAACTTATAACACCCCTCTTTTTCCGTCGGAGGTTAAAAACACATTAAGCATCTTTTTACACCCGGTATAATTATGTGTGAAAAACTTTTGCCTTCGGAATACAGCTCTAAAAGCTACTAAGAGCATGAGTTAACTTACCACGCAGAGCTATGCAGATCCTGATGGTTGTCGAACTCTCGTATTAGCGCCTCTTGAGCTCCGAACGCGCGAATTGTCGTGATTCCTTGCAGTGTCGCGCTCAGGTGAGAGAACACCGGACTGCGAGCTGTAATTGTGAAGATAACACTGTATTACAGTATGTTTGTTGTTATTTCTTAATGGTAGGATTATATCCCGGTTAGTAAATGTGGAATAAAGTAAATTTACATATAATAATGAATAAACATTTACATTAAATCTTACGACAGGGTGGGTATATAAGGTGTATCTATTCATACTCGAAATATTTGAAGAGGGACATCTATAGGTCGAACAGAAGCTATAGAAACGAAAAAGAATTGTTTATCTAAGCATCAAATAAAAAAAAAAAAATACTTGACACACATAATAAATACTGGCTCTTTCTTATTTTGTAACATCCATTACGCTAGTTTCTACGAAAATACTACGTAGAAACTACTTTCATGTTGTCATGGCGGCGCGCTTAGATGTCGCGTGGCTTTTAAGAATGATCAAAAGAGACCCGAGCCGCGGCGCCGGCGCCGCGCACGTGTGTTGCTTCAGTTGCCTCGCCCCCCGCCCGCCGCGCCACTCGCCGCCGTGATTTTTAGTGACGCGCGAACCGCATGTTGCACTGCACGTGGCTTAACTAACGTGGAACGCATCGCGCTTCGCGCAATAAACGCAACAATGCCGAAATATTGGCATTCCAACCAGGAGTACCAGAACATGGTGGATTGCTACAATGAGGGTGGACTTATTTTGCTCACAGCACAAGCCCGCTTCCTACGGATCCTAGGAGCTGTACAGCGGCAACTGGACAAGGGGTCTACATGCAGCCCCAGCTGCAGACGGAGGCAGGCCAGTACTGCTGTTCTGTAACCATCTCACCGTGAAAACTTAGGTGAAGTGAGCGTGGAGTGAGCTGTCAGTGTCACTGACGCTAGGGATTGACCAAGACGGGATGACACTGACAGCTTACTCCACGCAAGTCTCACGGTGAGATTTTTACAGAATCGTATTGCTGATCTTACGCCGTTGGACTTCCATGTGATAGATGTGTAGGTTTAGACCTGATTTATGGTAATGACGGCCAGACCATTTCTAGTGCGGAACAATAACTAGTGATAGAGACATTATTAAAAGTGCAAGGACACATTATTAAACGTGCAACTACAGGGCGAATATGTAAAAAAAATGGTGTAAATAGTGTAATAAAAACAACGTCGTTATGAGGTATGTACATTTTAATAAAATTGTTGTAAATAAGTTGATTCTAATTTTTAAACACGCTTGCCTAATTATTGTTACAATTATTCGTTGCATACCGTATGCAGTGGGATAACTGATTTTCGCGTAAAATAGTCATGTTTCTACTAACAATGTTGTTTACCTACAAAAAGATTGGTCAATAAAACGTATAATCTAGCCGTAATGCAGGTATTTTATAGTAACAAAGGTCTTTGTGGTCACTGGGAGTCGAGAAAGAGCGTGTACCTACAACAGTCCAGTCCACATCTGCCAATCTGGTACGATTTTTGATAAAATAAATTCGCGCTTTGCACTTCTTACAGTTTACATCTGTACAAATAGGTAGGTACACATCCTATCAATCAGCTGACAGATACGACTCGACGCACAGTTCGTAACCTAACAGAAGTCATTACCTTGTGCGAATTCGCGTTGCGTCAGCTGTTTATTAGTTCTTACCTAGTTTACATTTAGTAGATTGATAGAGAGTGGAACACTGTAGAATATGAATATGTTTTAATCGCATCTAGGATCCTTTTCGTAAAAAAAAAGAAATGATTGAAACGTCTCGATACTCGCTCGTAAAAGTCGTGACCTCACAGAGGTCATCCCCCCAAGTGTCGAATCGATCCAAATCGCTCTTATGTTGGTTTATTGTTAACATCATCACGCCTGCATTCCTCGTAGAGATAGGCAGAGGTGTATTGTCGAATGTTCATTACAGTTCACCAGTGATATGTTAAGTCCCATATCCCTAAAAGGAGGTGCGGCAACCGTCGCGCGCGGGCGACATGTGAGAGACGCCACTCGGGCACAGACGGACGGGCTCCGCGCCCCGCCGCGTCTGTCGTTCATAGAGTAGGCCGTAAAGGTTTTATGTAAAATATCTCAAGCAGTTTAAAATTATGATAATTACGTAAAATAAAAATACATTCAGATAAAAAGAAAAAAATCGTTTCTATAGCTTCTGTTCAACCTATAGATGTCCCTCTTCAAATAAAAGAGATACACCTTTATATATTTAATCTTTCGATACCTCGCTACTTATGTATTTTCATTGATACACACAGTCTCAAGGATGGAGAAAGATCATGATTTAATTTATTATATAGGAAAAAAAATGGGTTTTGCTGAGAGCGAGGTTTGTGACAAATAATTAGGAGAAAAATGTGAAATGGTTTCAGCACAGCTACACCTTAGCAAATTTTTAGTCTAGTCAAGCAACGTATGCGCATGCTTGTTCAAAAAGCGCCACAAAGTATAACGACGAAGTATCCCGATGTTATCCGAAGGTAAGTCGACAGAAATGCGTCAGAGATGACCTACTCATACCCTCGAGGCGCTTGATGCCGCGCGAGGAGGACAGGTAGAAGATGCGCAGTCCGTAGACCACGAAATATTCCGATTAGTTCCGATGTTATCCGAGGGTTAGTCTAAAGAAATGGTCGCGCAATGCGTCAGAGATGACTCACTCACACCCTCGAGGCGCTTGATGCTGCGCGAGGAGGACAGATAGAAGATGCGCAGTCCGTAGACCACGAAATATTCCGATTAGTTCCGATGTTATCCGAGGGTTAGTCTAAAGAAATGGTCGCGCTATGCGTCAGAGATGACTCACTCACACCCTCGAGGCGCTTGATGCTGCGCGAGGAGGACAGATAGAAGATGCGCAGTCCGTAGACCACGAAATATTCCGATTAGTTCCGATGTTATCCGAGGGTTAATCTAAAGAAATGGTCGCGCTATGCGTCAGAGATGACTCACTCACACCCTCGAGGCGCTTGATGATGCGCGAGGAGGACAGATAGAAGATGCGCAGTCCGTAGACCACGAAATATTCCGATTAGTTCCGATGTTATCCGAGGGTTAGTCTGAAGAAATGGTCGCGCTATGCGTCAGAGATGACTCACTCACACCCTCGAGGCGCTTGATGCTGCGCGAGGAGGACAGGTGGAAGATGCGCAGTCCGTAGACCACGAAATATTCCGATTAGTTCCGATGTTATCCGAGGGTAAGTCTAAAGAAATGGTCGCGCTATGCGTCAGAGATGACTCACTCACACCCTCGAGGCGCTTGATGCTGCGCGAGGACGACAGGTAGAAGATGCGCAGTCCGTAGACCACGAAATATTCCGATTAGTTCCGATGTTATCCGAGGGTTAGTCTAAAGAAATGGTCGCGCTATGCGTCAGAGATGACTCACTCATACCCTCGAGGCGCTTGATGCTGCGCGAGGACGACAGGTAGAAGATGCGCAGTCCGTAGACCACGAAATATTCCGATTAGTTCCGATGTTATCCGAGGGTTAGTCTAAAGAAATGGTCGCGCTATGCGTCAGAGATGACTCACTCACACCCTCGAGGCGCTTGATGCTGCGCGAGGAGGACAGATAGAAGATGCGCAGTCCGTAGAACACGAAGCCGATGGCTATCGTCGGTACTAGCAGCCAGTAGTTGACCACGGCCACTACTACCACGATACCGATTAGGGACAGGCCGATCTAAAATAAGAACAAATATTATTATTAGTCTCTTAGCAATGTGCATAAAACGTGGGATATGTGATGTCGGTTAATTATATCGCGAGTTCAAGCTGGTATTTTTTTTTTTAATTTTCTAAGGTTCTCTAAGTTATTCAAAAATCTATCGTACTTTGGATAGGGCCTTGAAATGATTTTATAAACAAAAAAACCCATCTACTTTAACCTGGCATTAAAACAGAAATCACCGCATTGAAATCTGTTCCGTCTTCAGACAGACAAAAGCCGAGGTTAAAAAAACAATTTAAGTATTGACAAGTATCTAACCTGTAAAACATCCAACAACGCAGAGGGCAGGACTTCATCCACGGCTCCCATATCCTTCGAAAACCTATTAAGTATCCGGCCCGAAGGGTTCATGTGGAAGAACCGCATGGGAGCCCGCGTGATGGCCGAGAACATGTTGTTGTGCAGCCGCGTGGACGCGCGCATCGCCATCGAGAAGAACATGAACGATCGGAGTAAGGTGACCACGACTAGGGCTATCACCATGGCTGGAAAGGAAAAGTAAAAGTTAACCAACCGGTCCCCTTTGAGTGTTCACTTTTAATGCCTCTTGTATATGACCGGTTCTGGACAAAAGCCCCTGAGGCCCCTAACTCCCTAAGGCTTTGTACAACGCACGGTTTCTTTACGGTACGGCGTATAAACCGCGCCGTAGAATAAACGTGTCCGTCAACAAGCTTCCATACAACACTGACGATCGCGCCTACACACGGCAAATAAACCGTACTTTTTGACGGCAAGAAAAACGTGTGAGTAAAAAAGCCAAAAGGTAACGATTCTCGTTCAGTTTTCCACGCGTGGGAAACAGATCAGTACTGAATATAATAAAAAATATTTAAAATAAATATGATTAGATATACTATAAAATTAACTGCGAAACTTCACAGACGTGATGGTTATCGATATTTAATAATGATACAAGAAAACGTCTGCGAAGTTTGTAGTTCATTTTCATTACACAGATTTAAAAAAACTGTCATTCATATACTTTGAGGCTGTTTATAGAAGGGTCTCTACTACTTTGCTAGACATCGAAGAGTAGACCGCTCTTCATCATCTTACTGCACTCCACTGCAGCAGAAAAGCGGCTCCGTAATTTCACGTTACTAAGCTCGATTGGCCTCCGGACCTAAATTAAGAAAGTAAATAATAAAATTACATAATCTCACCGGAATAAATATAGATGCAGTCGTATCGGCTGATGCCCGCGGTCGCGAAGTATGTGTCCTTCATGGGGCCGCTCGTGTAGTTGTTGATTGACTGCAGCGCGTCCGTGCTGTTCGCGTTTAACGACATCGCCGACATACGCTCAATGGGGTGGGCCTCTTCTAGAATGACCCTGAAAGATGGTGCATTATTTATTAACCTTTGTGCACAATTAAGGTATAAGGCGAATTTAATTCCTGACGCATTCTCTACCAGTGAACCAAGGGTGGTGGAGAGATGACATGACAGGTGCACTAAAGACCAAACCCAATAACCTAAGACAGATCGCTACTGTTGATAGAGTAAGTACAATTCTATCAGTCCCTGTTAAACAAAGAGCTATCAACACGTTATACGAGTAGGACCGCATACTTTGACTTTATTGAGACGTTAAAACCAGAGATTGATAGGTGTTGCTATCTCCAGTACGCCAAAATTGGCGATGGATACGTTATTGGGTTCGACCGTTAGAGCATAAGACCACGTGCACACGGACGTTAAAATATCGCGACGGGATTCATTCGTGCATTGGATTTTCAACTCTCAGAGTTGAACCGATCATCGAGAATCATGCATGGCGTCTCGTTAATAGAAAAATACACTCTTTGGATTTTCAACTCTCGGCGCTAAGCAGTGCGTTGAAGATCCAGTGCGCGAAAAAATCCCACCGCGGTATTTTTACGTCCGTGCGAACGTCGACTAACACTTGAGAAGCCTTACGAACACTTCCCGCTCTGTAACACTACAAGAACAAATGTTCTAGTAAGTTCATAAAAACTACTTTCAAATGTATTCTAAAGCATTTCGCCTAAGTCGTTTTCAAGGCGCACGGTAGTCCGTGAAAGTTGCTGGCTGTGTTGTTAAATCAAGCAAGACGTAGCTTAATACATTCATCTAAAATTAGACGGTTTCAACTATAAAGCTCAAAACTTTTTCCTATAATTATTGTTTGAATAACATTAGTAAATTGCAATTGAAAAATCATCGACGAAAATGAAGGTAATAAAATTAACCTCAATTGTCAAATCAAAAAGATCTTGAAGGGGATTTAAAATAAGAATTTTGGGTAAAAATATTCAAATAATTAAATCCAAGCACTCAATTTATAATTGGAATTACAAATTTGATATGCATAGATACGTTTTCTGATCCATTTGTTTACATTTTCATCAGACTTTTGGAACAGACTATATAGCCGCTCCTAGGTATGCGCCGTACACTTTGTGGCGTCGAGTATACACTCACCAGTAGCTCGTCCACCAGTCGGACCCAGAGCCGAGCAGCTGCGAGAGCGTGGCCACCAGCAACATCAGAAACACGACGCACGCGTTCCCGGCTGCTCCTAGGTATGCTCCGTATACTTTGCTTCCTACTGCTCCTGCGCTTCGGGTTTCTGCATCGCCGGCTGGAGGTGCCGTTGCGGTTATGTTGTCCACAGAACTCACCTGTAACGAAGATAAGAGAAATAATATTTTGTGTAGATACTAAACTTTAGCTGAGAACGCATTCCAAATGCCTAGTTTTGGACGAACGTTTAACGCAATCAAGACTGGTACGTCGCCACCACACCGGCGGCGCACGGTATTGTCTCGAACATGGGACAAAGAATCATGGCGAGATCCTTACATCAATTTGTACAAAAAAAAATCGAGTTCATAATATTTTCCAATGTTGAGAACACCTTACCAGGAGTAGATTGATATGCTTATCATATTTTTAAAACTCTGCTAAAATATTTTTAATTTTTAAAAATATCGAAATCAAAATATGCGTTTTTCGTTTAATCTCGTTTCCCATTTTTTATTATATTTAAAAAACGTGCCAACTGACAACGTATATATCAAACTGACAGACAAAAGAGTGATGATTAATATGTATCGTTGTTTACAGTTATGCTAAGAGTTGAAAAAGTATATTAATTAATTAATATTTACGACATTTTCCTTACAACAATGTGTGGATTGCGTGAAAGACGATAGGGTATATAAATACCCCTAAAGGGGGGTCTTAGAGTGACAGCGTCCGTTTCGTTCTAAAATAATAAGCCCTCGTTACTATTTACTTTTAAAATTATATTCTATTTCGTGGTTATAAAAAATTTGTAAATGCCTGAAGACACTTTTTAGACACAAGAGTATAAGAATCAGAATTCCAACTTCTCAACAAATATTTATTTTTTGTACAAATCCTGCCATGATTCTTTGTTTTGGATGTTTTCTGTTTTGAATATATATATGAACCCGGGTCGTAAGCCCTCATTTTATCGCCTTGGATTTTCATCGCACGGTTTGGCGCCGTGAGTTGAAAATCCAAAAAGGTATATTTTCTGACGCGCTGGGATGCACTCGGATTATCAATGCTCGGCTCAACACCGAGAGTTGTAAACCCAGTGCGCGATAAAAATCACCCGTGCGTTCCAGGACTAACAGGCTAGTGGGAAGGGCTGGTTATTTTCGCGACATCGGTATAATTTCAAAGCAAAATATGATACTTTACGGTAATTTTTTTATCAGGCCCTAATTATGACACCATGATTAAACCTTTTTTTTATCAATTCTTACCGAGTGTATGCTCATCTGTCGTTTCCGGAAGCTGCCTTGAAGCATGGACTCGGTATCTTGCTCGGAAGCGTTCGGATCTACAGCGGGTTTCTCTTCTTCCGGGTCCCGAGCTAACAGTGAAGCGAAGTCCAGACCTGATGCGCTTAATGTGTCGAAGTTACCCGCCGCGGCTATCGCGCCGTTCTTTAGGATTATTATCTGTTGGAAACAATGTTTCAATAAGTTATTTGATACTTAATTTATGTAGATCGATATAATGGTACAGAATTATAAATCCATTGGTCTTGAAAATTGCTATGACGACAGTGTTAGCAACCAATATTCGTCGCCGAAAAAGGTTGGATCTATGAGAGAAAACAATCCTGATTTGTTCAACGAGACTATGTCAAATATTGCTTGATTCCGAGCATGTTAAGATATTATAATATAATGGGAGTCGGCTTTAAATAGTAAGACAATTTTGTTGACTCGCATTACAATTGGGTAGCTTAGTCAAACGATGACATAAGCTGAGCCATGGGGTCTCAACTAGAACATTTTATAATTAGACTTCAAAAAAAGTCAAAGATGGCAGCTTAAGTAACCATTATGAAATTAACAATCATTAGAAAGCGATAACCGGCAGAATTTTGGCTAAAGTAAGATTAGTAAAAATCAAGACGTTTTTCAACAAACAAACATAAAATAAGCTTTTACCTTCAATTCGAAACCGTATAATGATAAAAGTAGCCATCTGTTAATCATTTTGTTTAGAGCTCTTTGCAGTAGATGGTGTTTTACTCAATTTGTCCTGTCTTCAAAATAACCAGTCACAAATTTAAATCAAACAACTTATTTTAAATTTATATCTATACATAGTAATATAAAATAAATCTATTAACATATTTTTCTGAAACCGGTTTGTATAAAACTTTATTTTAAAAGGATAGCACGAAACGTTTTAAAAGTAGCTCGACTCCTAGACGTTGTAAAACTACTGTCTCTGGCAATTAGTGAATCGCTGATGCTGCCATCTGTTGAACATTTTGATGATGAAAAATTGCCAGCTCAATAGCCAGACTTAGGGAGGTGTCATTTCTTTGTATGGGATTGGGTATCTGTACGTAGCATTATAATATCTGTGGCTGAGCGAAGCTGACCTAAGAGGGAGAGACTTAGGCAAAAATAGAGAGATGCTTTGTATCTCTCGACACAGCATACGGAATCACAAAATAGATACGGGTCATCCTTACTTCCTAGCTGTAAATTATAAACGCGAAAGTAAGTTTGTTTGTCTGTTTGTTACGCTTTCACGCAAAAACAGCTCACTGGATTTGTATGAAATTTGCCTCATAGATAGACCATGGCCTAGATAAGGGCATAGGTTACTTTCCCTTCTGGATCGCAGATGGAGTCGCGGCCAACAGCTACTAGTTCATAGTTTCAACCCTCTCACCTGGTCGACGTCTCTAAGAAACTGCAGCTGATGCGTGACGAGTATCCGGGTGGTGTTGCGCAGGTAGCCGATGAGGCACGACTCGAACAGGTGCCGCCCCACGTGCGCGTCCACCGCCGACAGCGGGTCGTCCAGCAGGTAGATGTCGGCGCGCTTGTACACGGCGCGCGCGAGGGAGATGCGTGCGCGTTGTCCTGGGAAGGAAATGGTATCATTGAATTTTATAAATAAACCGCGAGACGTATGAAACGACCGAGCTTTTAGTTTTTGATCGACTTAAGGCCAAATCCAATAACCTAACGGACAACACCAATAACGTATCTATCCTCAATTTTGGGCGTATTGGAGATAGAAAAACCTATCCTTAAAACCTAACCTATCTCTGGTTTTAACGTCCCAATCGTACTGTCTATCATTAGTAGCGATCTGTATCAGGTTATTAGGTAAGACAAATCGCTACTAAAGTTCTATCTTTCCCTGTCAAACAAATAGCTGTCAACACGTTATAGGGCCGCATACTTTGGTTTTATTAGGACTTTTAAACTAGAGATTGATAGGTTTTTCTAACTCCAGTACGCCAAAATTGGAGATAGATACGTTGTTGGGTTCGGCCGTATTGTCAAAATGACAACAAATTGAATTAATAGCTTTGCAAACTGAGGGAATGTGTACAATACAAACATGCTTACCTCCACTGAGACTGACGCCTCTCTCTCCAACGATAGTCTTGTCCCCATGCGGGAACAGAGCGAAATCTCTGTCGAGAGCGCAACGCCGCACCACTGTGTTGTATCGCGGCCGGTCCATTGCTTGTCCGAATAAAATGTTTTGACGTACGCTGCCTGTGGAAAAACTACTGTTATAATATTGCCGCCATATTGCATTGATAGTGGCCAGTGTTTATCGAAAATTTCTAGGACGAAGGCGTTTTGGTCAAATGTGTTCTGTTCCTTGCACACGGTCCTGTGCCGAATTATATTTTTTCTGTTAATGTTTTCCATAAATGATACCAATAGATATGCAACAAAGGACACTGCCAGAAACTCTATAGAACTTTGCCCCATCAAATCAAAAAGTCATTTACAAGCCTGCAATATGCAGCATCTTACAGCTTATTTATTAATGTTAACTAAACATTTGTCCTAATGCCTGTAGAACTTGCGGTTTCTGCTAAAATCTTAAAACAATAATGACATTGATTATAGGTTAGGTGCAGTTAATAATTGTTGTAAAGCGATTTAAAAAACATATACGTTACGCATTATCATAATTATTGTAATCTTAATATGAGTGTTTGTTTTACAGGTATTTCAAACATTTTTTTGTTGTGCATCATGAGCAATAAGTAACGCAATAGGAAATTCAGGGTTTGAATTCCTTTTATCATTGATTTGTAAT
This sequence comes from Dasypolia templi, assembly GCA_963555695.1. Taxonomy (NCBI): domain Eukaryota; kingdom Metazoa; phylum Arthropoda; class Insecta; order Lepidoptera; family Noctuidae; genus Dasypolia; species Dasypolia templi. The sequence goes on along the minus strand of OY743144.1, from coordinate 16,757,234 downwards.
CGGCAAATTCTACTGAAAAACAAAGTATTGTGAAAAGGTCCTTTAATCATTACAATTATTTTTATTAATTGAAATTTCCTGTAAATAGCTGGGGCAGGATCTGGCATTGTCATTTGGCTCATTATAAACTTGTGAAATATGTGAATGTTCACCTGCAAAGAGCCACGGTTCCTGACTAGCGTAGGAGACGTTTCCTCCGACATGTAAAGAGCCTGACAGTAAAGGCAGTTCTCGAAGTAACACGTGTAGTAGTGAAGACTTGCCTGCACCCACTGGGCCAATTACTGCAATTATCCTGATGAACAAAAATACATAAAAAATAAAATATTGGCCACATGTATGAGGAACTGCGTGTGGCGCGCCTGTTTGCGGAAGCCTCTATTGTGTCATTTCTTAAGCTGTCCATATAACTCTTGTTCATGCCTGAGAACGTGCGTTTTGTAGGATTAAATACATTCTACACATACTTACAAAATAAGTACGGACGGTTTGTGATCGTTCACATAATACTACTCGAATGCGCTGTATCTGTCAATATCAGTTCAGACAAACAACAACTTCATTTGACGAAAAAAACGATTTTAAAATCTATATTGTATCTTTGTCGATAGATATTGAGAACAAAATACATAATAAATTGCTGATTCTTAATAAAATATGAAATCGTAGTGACTCTTTTCAACAACATCGAAAACGCCTTGTTTTTTAACATACACACACAACACAACCAAACAAAACTTTAGAAAAAGACTGGCTCTGAAAAAGAAAGCTTGATAAATCATAAAAAAAGACTCACTTGCCAGGCTTGATAGTAAGCGAGAGATCTGTTAACGTATTTTCTTGATGAGAGATTATCCACTTCGCTGTAGCGTGTTTTAGTCGCACCCCCCGCGCGTCTTCCTCCACCCGGGCTGCTAACTCATGGTCCTCTTCCTCACTAGGTTCCAGTGGTGCAAGTGTCGCATTACCTGCGTTGTAATAGGGGTGAAAATTGCTTTAAATTGTGTAATGTTATATGATGTAGTTGTGTGGGTGAAAGATGGGAGCGAGTGTCGCGTTAACTGTTATATGGATGATGATGATGACAGACTATCTTGGTACAGTGCACATAGCGACGCGTATTTTGCTTGGCAATCGGACAATCGGCCTGAGGCCCTGTGCAATCGCGCCATCACATTGGTGCGATTGGTAATCACTCACACAAATGCAAAGTTCAGCTTAGGCCTCGCGCACTGTATGATTTTGGTCTTTTGTTAGCGCATAGTTTGGACAAATTAAGTAACTGATGCTCCAAATTGTATTGAATTGTGTAATAGTGTGATTTGTTCAATTGCTTCCTTCAAATAGGCTTAAAAACTGAAAGCTCGTCATAGATGGCAGCACTGTTCAACGTCTATAAGCCCCCCCTATTTGGTTTATGCTTACTTTTATGTCGATCACAAATTAAACGAAAACTATTTAAATATGTATGCGACTTGGAGTGTAGCAATATTAAAAGACGAGGTAAGGAAAAGGGACGCGTCTAGGTCTACCACTGGTAAAAAGTAGCCGTCGTGTAAAAGTAAATAAAATATGAAGATTTTCCAATTTATAGATACTAGCTTCTGCCCGCGGCTTCGCCCGCTTTGATGTCAGAAAATTATCTCAAGGGCACGTTGCGTGCTTCAGGGACACAAAGTAACCTTAGTCCGTCTCCAGGATACCATCTGTCTTCTTGTCAAATATTGTAGAAATCCGTTGTGATTTAGGCGTGAAAAAGGAAAGGAAATAAATAGTTTAAAAAGGTACACTTTCGAATTTATAATATTAGTATGGTAGTATCAATAGTATGAATTTTATGTTTGCTTTCTTTGTTAAAGTTAATTCATTGATCTAAAATGATAATATAAACACACGCACACAACTTTACTATAATTTACACACTATCACACCACATGCGCCTGTAGGTAATGAAAACAGACTTAGTTCCTTTTGAGAGCATCATTTGTAAACGAATTTCTCCCATAAAGTCTTCAGGCTTAAAAATAATATCACATAGTCTCGACTTTTTTTCCCAACTTTTTTTCGGAGAACTTTCTCCCTTAATTTTCGTCATAACATCTTTGGCAAATACATGGCTCCCCGTATTTGTGCAGTCAACAGCTGCGCCTTTCTGAATTATGCGTAAAAGAAGTCGATAATTTACAAAAATGTATGATTAGCGACCGCTAGCTGTCAATTCATAGCCGCTGGATAGTAGCGACATCATAAGTGAGCAAGTGGCAGTTTTTATCCCCATTGATGTGCGCAAACGTACTTAACGTTTTTATTTGGGTTAAAGTGTTTTGTGAGAGAAAAATAAACAATTATTTCGGATTTCCATAAATGAGTAATTTAAGTCACAAGAAAAGTGAATATTAATTTAAGCTTACATAAAGTTTATTTTTGGTCAAAATTTAATCTGCACCGCTCTGATGTTTAACGACATTTTATATTTATTTAATTTTTGAGTAAATGAGTCGTTTCGACACAAACTAGATAAAAATATTTTTTAAATATGTATCTAGTGGCAGTCAAGCAAAGTGGACTGATGTCCAAGCAACATTCTAACTTCAACCTTATGTCGTGCGCTAATCAGAATAAATTCAAATTCAAAAAAAAAAATCAGACAGGGATCCATATAGTGTTAGTATGAACTTAACCTGTTAGTAAACACAATAACATAAAAATACAATAATTAAATATTAATTGGCTACATGAACATGTGCACGCACATGTCTGCCAGCCCAGAGCCTGATAAATGGTCCATCAACCTTGTCCGCCAGTATAGCTAAAATACTGTTCGGGCTACCCCTGAATCGCCGCAACATCGATGCACACGGTTTTCGCATGATGGCATGAAAGTCATTTGTTCGCGCTTCCGCAAACATTCACGATGCACTGCAAAACCGAGGCAGCCCCAACAATAACCTCAGCGCATTATTATATTGCATGCGCAGAGCGTTGTAAGCCTTCTGCTTCTGCTGCGTGTGCTTCTTAGTATAAAATCTATCGACATTCAATGAACTAGATAGAATTATTCTAAATAGTGTCAGTCAAACCAAACGGTCCAAGCAACAGTATAATTTCATCTTTATATAGCAAGGAGTATGATAAAAAATCAAATTATTTATTCTTACCATTGCCTTTAGCCTCTTCTTCTTTCGTGGGCGTAGGCGAGGCTGGCTCGTGCTTGGACTCAGTTGAATCTTCTTTATCTTCTTTGATTGCATCTATCGTCTTCCGAGGTGATGCCTTAGGTTTGGTGGAAGTCTGTATCTCTGCTAACCCGGGCACTGGCTTGCTTGTGTCCTCGTAAAGCATAAAACTCTGTAACCGCTGTATTGATATTGTTGCTTCTGCTACTTGAGCAATACCTGGAGACAAGAAAAAGGATTAGGTCTTAGGTTGATTCCATATCTACAGCTTTAAATTACCTAATCTATGAGCTTGCTTTCGTTTACTAAAACTAACATCAAGCATTTTCGGGTCGTGTCGTGTAGTTTAAGTACACCCTGGCAATTTTTCTACTATTATCTAACTAAGTAGTGTATAGTAGGGTACTGGCAGCTTCATCGTCTGCCAGCATCTGCATCAGTAGTAGGCTGGGTGCTCCCATTTACAAACAAATATTTACAGGCCAATAATAATAGACTTATGATGGGTTGGAATTACCGAAGAGAATCGGGAGGAAAGGTTTTTTTTATTCTAGGCGAGCAACAGACTGCCATATGAACATGATAAATGAAGAAGTCTTATCAACTTACCTTGCGGAAAGAACACAGTCATAGTCTGCCTCAAAACATTGTAGAAGCTAGTGACGACGAACACCTGCTTCGCGGTGATGACGTTGTAAGCGAGCACATACGCGAGGATCGAGCAGAACAGGCAGATTCGCGTCGTGAACATTATGAATGATGTCAGCACACCGCGTATGTAGGATGTCGCGCGAATCTGCTTTATTTCTCGCCTGTTTAGAAATAAATTCCATTACACAACGACAATTTTGAGAAAGAATAAAAGAATTTTCATAGTCGTTGCTTATCATTAGCGAGCGTCAAGCATTGGAACTTAAATTTGACATAATTGAATGTTTAAACGGCAACTTACTTTCTCGCTTTGGCGACTAGGTCCGCAAACGGTTTTTCCCAAGTGTACATTTTGATGACCTGTATTCCGGATAAAATTTCGTTCATGAGGCGCACACGTTCGTCTGTTCGAAGCGCTGTTTTTAAACGTAGTACTGATGTGCGCTTGCCCAAATAAGCTGTCAAACAAAATAAATATTGGAATATGAGTTAATTTTAGTGGCAAAGTATATTTTAAAAGATGGAATGGTGACTTTGGTTTGAAAGTAATCATATTTTTTTAATTGCTTCAGAGACATATGGAAGGGCCAAGGTCGTCACGCAGTGGACGTTTGAAAGACTTGTCAATCCCTGCGATAGACAAAGTATGGCAAATTAGCCAGAAAAGACAATACCGATTTTCCTGGTACGGTGTTATGGAAAGATATATGCCCAACAGTGGGACAGTTTACCTTAAACATAGGAACAAGCGTTAACCGAGTCAGTATAAAAAGATGGGAAAGCCCTGCTATGAAGTCATATATTTTCAATTTTTCACGCATCTCTGACGTGACCAAAACTAAACACTCTTGGATTTAAAATAACATATTTGGATAAGCATGTATGGGGACGTCCCGAAGCACACAGATAAGATGATAAACAAACACACACGGTTTAAATAAGTTTGTTTTGGTCACGAGCGTGTCTAACGACGTATTACTCCTATTTGCGTTTACGATTTATCATAAAATTTGTATAATTTCGTCGTAACGACTATCATACCCGAAGGACTTACAGATTCAGTGGGCAATAAAAGAAGTTGAACAGGGATAAATGTAACTAGATTCGTTTAGAATTTAAGATGATGGAGATTTTAATCTGAATATCCAGTAGGTAGCATGATGTAATATTTTATCTGGAGTTCCACGTTATTATATTTTAAGTGAATTGATTTCATTTACGTTGAACAAACTGCCAAACGGCTCTTGCGCAAATATTGAAAGTTATAAAAATAGTTTCCCTATCATAAACCATCATATCAAATTACATTAAGTAATAAGTAATAATAAATAAATAAAAAATACTCTCTTTCTAGGTAAAAATTTAACATAGATCCAATTTGAATCCACATTAGACTCATATCTAGGGCACAATATATTTTAATTTAAAACGAAGAAATATCAACAAAATAAAAAGTGTTTGAAGAAGTTAAATAAACTCGCCTATGAAAGTTTATTTAATTTGACCTAGATCTAAGACACGTGAACAAACAATCGTTTATACAGTGCGCTCAGTATGAGCGTGGCATAAAAATGTTATAATTTAATAATAAGTCACTATTTTTAAAGACAAGTATACCTTGCAATGCAATAAAGGGTAAAATTAAATTAACTGGTGAAACTTCAAAATGATTAAAAAACCGGCCAAGTGCGAGTCGGACTCGCGCACCGAGGGTTCCGTACAAACTTGTAGGTGTATAAGACCTGAGTTTTTGATATCAATTTCAATTTAATACCTCTACGCGTTCATGAGGAAAGGGGTATATTTAAAATTATAAAACATATTTTATCATATGATGTAACTAAAAGTTTACGGTTTTCGCAATTTTTCCTTTATCTGTGCTATAAGACGTTGCTTCGTACCAAATTTCAAGACTGAGTTCACGGGAAGTACCCTGTAGGTTTTGATTCCCTTGCGAGTGTGAAAAATTTGAGGAAATTTGTGGGATAAACGGCTGTATCTTTTGATTGCGTTGGCTTAGAAGTTTGATTTTTTCATAGCTTCAAGGGACGTAGACCTGAGTATTTGATATTAATTCTAGCTTGATACCTCCATGCGATCCTGAGAAAACAGACAGACGGACGGACAACAAAGTGATCCTATAGGGTTCCGTTTTGCCTTTCGAGGTACGGAAACCTAAAAAGGTCTGATTTTATAAAACTCAACATTATTTTAACTAACTACAGCTAAGGCGGGACGCACGAACTAAAAAAAAAATTTTTTTTTGTTAGTTTTGCAAAAAGGAAATGGTTTTTTTATTGAGAATGTACTAATCGTTTTCTCTCAGAACTTCTGTATAGTATAGTTATTTATTTAAACACTTTTTTATGTAAGTGTCGTACCTTGTAACGGTATGAATGCAAGCATAAACCCGACGCCGACGACGGCCGCCCAGCTGATCTCCACCCACATAAAGTAAGTGATGATGACAGTAGCCAGCGGCCCTATCCACAGATAATGTAGGAAGATGATGGCCACATCGAATCTGTTCACGTCGTTTGAAAGGAGGTTCACTACTTGGCCCACTGTCGTCTCTCCTAGCGCTGTTTTTGATAACCGCAGCGACTGTAATAAAATGAGTATCATTAGTTACATTACATTGAAGTCACACTTTTTCCCATGGGTAGAAATTACAACCACGTGATACGATGCTTACATAACTATTGTTTCGTCATCCACGCGTCCGTCGTGTGTGAATACAAGAATAGTGGACGCACTTGACATTTTTGCGGGACATAATATATTAAAAGTAAAACAGGCATGAAATAGGTACATAAAGTATTTATGAATAGTTAATTAATGTAAGTATAGCAGCAGTGAATACATTGTGTTGTTTTCGTGTGACATGACAACCCGCGTTGCCTAGGACAATAAACCCTGGTTCATTCTTGTTCTGGTGGCAAATAAAAGTACACACAATCCATATAGTATTAGTAAGAACCTATGTGGCTCAACACATGTTGGCAAGTGCCTCTGCACTGCACCCAGTGCCTACTAAAAGGGCTGTCCGCCTTGTAGGACAATGTAAAAAAATGAAGAAATGGGACGAGTTGATGATGAGATGTGTGTGAGATGTATGTCAATAAAAAGACAAAAAAAAAGTCTAAAAAGTGATCCCCCACACTGAAGACTGGATGACCCACCCATACGAGTATATCTACTGATCGACTGACCGGTATAAAAGGAGGTTTACGAACAGAGGTTCATTTTAGGAATTGCATTTACATTTACACAAGAATACATTTTATAAGAAATGTAAATTAATCATTACCAAAAAGGTAACAATTTTTTTTTTTATTGAACTGACTTTTATTGGCACTTTACAACAAATTTTAATAATGACTTTTAGTTTGAAAGATGACTTTTCTATTTAAATATTTTCAAAGATGTATGAAGTAATTTAGTTTACTTTTTTTAATTTTTTGCGAATCATATGTAAAGAGCAAGACAATGTAATGTTTCATGTGACTATGTGAGTAAGCCGAGTAATGCCAAGGTTATAATGATTAAATGCTTAGCGAACCGTAAAGATGCTTAAGTAAAGATCTACCATGCTTAAGGCGCTACTAACTATATTCATATACTTAGAGTAATTAACTACACCTATAAGCACATTATTAATGTTCGATATCCTATCATCACTTTGCACGTTCTTATTTAATTTTATTTGTTGTTATAAATACATTTAAAATCTCCTTGTAAAAAAAGTGCCTACAATGATTAATAGCATGCATCTGTTGTTATGGGTCCAATAATTTGAGGATTACAATAATGAATATCTAGATAATTTAAAAATGTACATAATGCACATTTTATTCTATAAATAAAATCGCTTTTCTTTTTTTAATGAATTATTTAAAAAAAAAAATTGAACGTTATAATAAAGGGGTGTTCGCAGGGAGCAAGACAGCGAGGCTAGGCGGGACGGTGAAGGGCCGCACGCTCAAGGTCGTTTGGTCGGCGAAGCGCCATAACCTAAACTATTTATATGCGTTTTATCAGAATATAACCCAGGAAATTCTCAAAACAACTATTTAGGTTACAGGCAAATATGCAAATGCAAGTATTCTACCGGTTTTGTTCGAAAATATGTAAAGAAAACCTTTTTGCTCGGAGAGGAATTATTATGCGAGCGTTTTTTCTTATGTATGTTTTTGCCGCGTATTTTTTTTTTCCTTTTTTGGCAACTGAGCCGATTTGGACTATTCTGCCAGCGTCATGTAGTGACGGCAGAGCAAAAAGGTGAGCCGTCGAACTTTGTACTTCGTAGTAGTTCTAGTTAAATTATGTAAGTAGCAGAAAGGACAGGACAATCTTTGTAAGTAATAATAGAATAAATGTATCTTAAATAACACCACAACCACATTTTGATTTCATTTACATTAAAAACAAAAAAGTATAGTTTAGGAGAAAAGTCAGTCAACAGCGAATGGAAGTTAGAAGGATGAGGGATTTTAATTTTGGAAAGCGTAATATACAAGTCATGGGGAATTTTAAGGACAATAAAAAAATAAACAGCAAAAGAAAAAAAAAGGTTCTGAATGCTACTGCGGGAATCTATAAAATTACCTATTTTTTAATATTGTGGTTAAAAATGAAATTGATGGCCTCTAGATACCAATGCACTCCCCTGTTAAATACTGAAGCCTCTGGTGGACATTGGAATAGAAGGGCAATTTTAGAGTTCTAGAAATATGTTCAAACACCTGTACACCCTATCCTATTGACGATTTGGATGCGTCCGTATGAAATAAATTCCAACCTTCCCAGTATCTCTTAATGGCCTGATCAAAGTCGCCTTTTACGTCCTGAGACTTTTTGGAGATACCCTGTCTCAAAACTACCTTTGGCCTGAAATGGACCACCTCATAGGTGGAACAAAAGACAGGAAGAGAGGGGTATTGACAAACAGGTGAAGAGAGGTGTACTAGCTCTCTGTACCTATTCATCAATGGAATAGATTTATTATTCCAGTAGGGAAACGCGTTAAGAGAGAGGTAGGTTTGTTCCAAAATAGGGAGTTAGGGTGGGACGAAAGGGAGAAAACTTTTGACAAGAAACGAAATGCTTAGTATTGTCTTCGATGGTTAAGAGGAGGTTCTGCACATTCAACTTGGAGAGCATTTATGGGGGAGGATTTCATAGCACCAATTACGATCCTCAGACAGTCGGACCGGACAGAATCTAATCTGCGCAAGGCTTCCTTGTTGCATGGCTCAATTAAGTAGCTGCAATAATCCGACACGCTTCTGACCAGCGCATTGTTAACCAACTTTAAGATGTATGGGTGAGCTCCCCACAGCCACACACAGCCCTGCCAAAGCCTTGAGGACCGAAACCGAGCGCTCACATTATTTTACTGTGTTATTAACGTAGTCCACTCCCGACAATTAAAATCCAGGGTAACCCGGAGAGACCTGGCCTTCTCCTCAACTGGGATAGCTTGACCGTCAATAGTAATGTTAACCTGGGACATAAGGCGCCAACGAGTAAAGACAACTGAGGTACTTTTTGGAGCACTTAAAGATAACCCGTGATCTTAGAGCCATTGGTTTAATTAGGACAACGAGATATTAATGGAGTGAGCCGCATCTTCTATGGAACTGCCACAGACTAATAATGCAATATCATCAGCATACAGAAGTACTTTACGGTTAAAATTTAAGCAACAAGGAAGATCATAGGTATAAATATTATATAAGGGGACTAAGCACGGATCCCTGAGGTAGACCTCTCCAAACCGAACCATAAAACACTTAAACAAATGTGAAATAACTTTCAATGCATATAAAAACCCGGATGAAGTTGAAATCTAAGTAAACCACCTAGATTTATATCAACAATCAGAAATTGACAAGTTCATAGAAAAATACAAACCGGTCTTCGCTAAGGTTAAATATAACGTCGGTACTGTCCGAGACTATGAAACTCGTATTGACTTGATGATGGATTAATACTGTTACAAACGTCCATACAGATGCACAGCTGAAGTTCTATCTTCAGCTGTGCATCTGTACGGACGGAGAAATAGAAAATCAAATATCAAAACTGTTAAAGAAGAATTTGATTGAGGAATCTTATAGCCCTTTCGCTGCTCCAGTAACTCTGGCATATAAATAAGAAGTTGGGGAAAAAAGCAAGGTTATGTATAGATTTCAGAGAATTAAACAAAATTGTCGTCTCTCAAGTACACTGTAAACTGTAACATTTTTTCTACTTTTCACATAAATTCAGCATGTTTGTGCTTCTTTAAAAAATTCGAGATAGTTACAAAACTGCATTTGTTACACAGGAAGGCCATATTCAATAGACGTGTCTCTCATTTGGATTAAACTGCTCCGGCTATTTTCCAAAGAATATCGAGCAACATCAGAAGATAATACGAACTCTCTAGTTGTGCAGTAAATTTTATAGACATTTTAATTTATTCAAAATCTTTTAGAGAACATATAATAAATCTATCAAGACTAAAATTTTCGAAATGTACTTTTTCAAATAATTATGCCTAATATTTTGGTCACATAATAGAAACTGCTGACTGCCTCGTTGGTCTAGTGGTCGCTATGGCTCGTGTTGAGCGTCACGCGTCATGGTCCTGGGTTTGATTTCCAGGTCGGGCTACGTGTTATTGGGTTCTTGTATCTGGAATTTCTCTGTAGCAGCCCGGAGTCTGGATTTGTGCCCGGTTGATGTTACTAGGCTCCACCCTCTATTACATGGGATCTTAACATAAATGGCTAAATGTGGGTGTACTATACGTACACCTCTGCGCAACCCTTAGGGGAAACAAGGCGTGATGTTATGTTATGTTAAGAAAAACAATTCAGTCAGACCTCTGAAATATTACTTCACCGCTGTCAAAAAAAATGGGGTACCAGAAACAAAAATAAATATACGCCAATTCCTAGGAAAAATTAGTTTTCATCATAAAGAATCATGGCGAGATCCTTACATTACTTTGTACGAAAAAAAAAAAATTAGAGTTCAAAATATTTTCCAATGTTGAGAACACACTACCAAGGTGTAGATTGATAAACTTATCATATTTTTAAAACCCCGCATAATTAAATAATATCGAAATGAAAATATCAGTTTTTCGTTTTTTTTTCTCGTTTCCCCATTTTGCATTTATAAAAAAAAAGTGACGACTGACAACTGATCTATCAAACTGACAGATTATAGAGTGATGACTGATGTGAATCGTTGTTTACAGTTGCGCTAAGAGTTGTTAGAATATATTGATTAATCATTATTTGTGACATTTTCCATAAAACGATGTGTGGATTGCGTGAAAGACGATAGGGCCTCTATATAAATAAATAAAAAAGGACGGTCTTCGACTTCTTTATTTTTTTGTACCAATCCTGCCATGATTCTTTGTACACAGTGCAATTATCCGGGACCCGTTACACAATTTATTACGGAAAGATGTGAAATTCATATGGTCCGCAAAATGTCAGGAATCATTTAATAAAATAAAAGCACTCTAATGTTCTAAACCGATTCTGAGTATCTTTGATCCTGAACTACCAATAAACATTTACAAGTATGCTAGTATCAAAGGAGTGGAAGCAGTATTGAAACAAGATGGAAAAAACGGGGACATTAAGGCGTTTTTTTTTTAATAACTGAAGCTCAAAAAAAGAAGAAGGCATTCTAACCTATCTAGAATGTATGGCAATAACAGAAGCTGTGAAATATTGGCAGCACTGGCTTATGGGAAAATAATATACGGTATACTCAGATCACAAACCATGTGAAAATATGAATATCAAGGCTAGAACTGATGAGGAACTAGGGGATTTGACTTATTATTTATCCCAATATAATTTTACAATAAAATATAACCCAGGAAAGTCAAACCATGAAGCAGGGGAACCCAGTTCTAGTAGTTCTTATGATAATTATGTATCTATTTTCCCGCCCTTAATTTACTCAATAATTTAGAAAAGTATTTCGCACCGAACAGGATGCTGTTCCAGAATAGCTCCTGTAGTTTTGTTAGATTGCGTTTCAATAAACAAACTAACACTCTTTCTGTTTTTCAATATTTGTGTAGAGCTTCTGCAGTAAAGATAAGTAATCCGTAAAGTACACATACGAACATTATTTTAACAGATAAAAACATGTCTTTAAAGTAAATAATAATTCATGACAAAACAAAAGACTCAGATATGATTTTTCTGTCAAATAAACAAGCTCTAAGATAGTTAGTTAGTAATAATTGTCTTGAATTGACAAAACAATTTGGGGGAGGGGGGGGGGGGTTGCCATAATCGCCACGCTTCGCAGGCGGATTGGCGATCGCAGTATGGTTTTTAAATAATAAGAGAACGCTGCTGCCCATTATCTAGTAGAACCCTCAGTCGCCTTTTACGTAGCGTTATAAGGCCTCCCACAAGGTGGACCGATGACGACTGCAGGAATCCGCTGCATGCGGGAAGCACGGAAACGTTGAAAGTGGCGATGCTTGGGGGAGACCTATACCAGCATCTATACCAGCAGTGGACGTCTTTCGGCTGAAATGATGATGATGATTATGATGACAAAAGATAATGCTACCTGACACGCAAAATTGCTGTAAAATTTGTTATGTTCAGAACTGATAAATACTAGGTTCTAGATTGTTAGTAGTACTACAGCGAACCGCACGTCATTGGTACAGGTAACACATGCCTCAAGGAAATCGATCTCACTGCTATGACATAAACTCACTGTCAATGTAATTTTTTGACATCAGTTGTGCAATTTACTGTACGGTTTACATAAAGACCCAAGGAAATATTTTCGTTTTTTTATTTATTTAAAGATTGTACTGCGATTAGTTAAAGCAGGTGCCTAGAATTACACTTTTTTGCGCTAATATTTACAATCTTCTTTTGTATTTATTGCTTAGCGAGACAACGATGAGTTACTTAATCGCACTTGATTGGAACTAGAAGCAACAGCCACTATTGGCGCCCTCAAATAAGAATTAGGTTAATATGATTGTTGGGATCTTAATTAGATTCAAGAACATATTATTATTATTGCCGTAGTTATTACACTTTTTCGGGCTAATATTTACAATTTTCTTGTGTTTATCGCTTAGCGAGACAATGATAAGTTAGTTGATCGCACTTGAGTGGATCTTGAAGTAACAGCCACTATTGGCGCCCTCAATTGAGAATTAGGATAATACGATTAAAGGGATCTTAATTAAGAACATATTATTATTTCCATATCAAGTATTCTTGCCAATTAAATACATACCTTTACATTTGGCATGTAACCCTCAATTTTTTTTTAATAATTATTGATCTCGCATGTTAATCAATCTGCCTAGGCTTTTTCCAATTTTTCGTTTATTGACACAAAATACATTTGTATACATTAGGTACCAATACATCTCACATAGGTACATTGGATTTTGGGACAAGGCTGCACAAATAGTGAAAAACTATGCCTCTTATACTAGGGGAACCCTGTGACCTAGGAGTCAGTTTTCTACTGTGACTTGTCTACAAATGAAACCTTTTCATAAGTGTGTTAATAAACCCTTATTGACTATGAATATGAATGTGTGAGTATGTATGTAAAGGGGGGGGGGGGGTATTTGAGTGGGGTGGGGGGGTGTTTTGTTAGGGTGTGTTTGTGGGGATGTGTGGTGTAGTAGTAAGGTGTCGTGTGATGTTGCATGTGAGTAACTGAGTAACGTGATATCCCTTGGTAAGATCTCGCAGGTACGGAAAGCACGGGAGTTTTAATAAGTGTACCCTTCATTCCAAAACGTACGTATGATAATAATAAACCATACCTTTCTATAAATCAGTGAACAGCAGGCGACGCGAAACTTCATGCCCATGTGCAGAATGGCCATCATATAGGGATGCACGACGAACACGTTGAGCGCTGAACACAGGACCACGGCGCCGGCATACATGTAGGCCTCTTCCTGCTTCATAGTGTGCCCAGGACTGTAGTACTCCACCAGCTTACCCAGGAACACTGGCTGTGCAATCCTGGTGTTGTAATCACAATTACATTGTATTTAGTTTTGATTATTGGATCTCTAAGGAGTGTTAACTGTATCCGCTTGTTGCGGTGGCTCATGTCAAGTCAAAGAAATTAGTTGTTAGGCAAATTAACTACCAACTCAAGTTGTCCTGATTTGCCATAGATGGACAGTTTTATTAAATGGCTATAACGTAGCAAATCGAGGTACTCAATTTCTCTGACTATAGTACTCTGCCCAAATAATTGAACAGTAAAATAAAGTTTACAACATTTCCAAAGTCAGATTCAGTAAATGAAAATGTTTTTTCTATGTAATTGTAACGCATTTCGGCAGCCTTTGCAATATTGGAACTTAAGAATGAAAACAATTACCTATCCTCTACCTTAAACATTTTGGTAATGAGAACTGTACTACATGACTAATTTACCGCAAACAGTTTCTGACACCGTTTCAAGGCTACTTTACTTGTAACTTTCTTTCTATCACATTACTTACTCGTACTAACATCCTCTTAGATCTAGATAAAGTTGATCTTCCGGTGAAGTAGGATTAAACCTTATTACATAGAATACTGTCTTACTAATTCATTCTAGGTATAAAAGTCACGTGTAATCTCAAGTTAAAAATTTCCGCGTTACGAAAATCAAGGCACCTTAATTGCGTAACACACAGTCGCAATCCGAAGGAATTTAAAAGAAATTCCTAATCCATTGCTTCAATGTTTGAAAAGTTCGTCTCGTCGACACCGTAGTTTACGCAATGAATGTTGTTTTACTGTCAAAATGAAAGATTCTGTTCTGTCGAAGATTGCTTCATCATAACATAAACGAAATACACCTCTGTGACAAACGGAATAAAGTAATCTTAATCTTTGTTTTGTCAAAGTCTCATTGTAGTTTTTTTTTTTTTTTACTTGTAAAACTTGTATGTCTGTTTGATAACAATTTAAGGAAAAGCCATAGATGTAACGATGAACTGTAATGTACTATAGATAGTTTAGCGCAGTTGAAAGTGTGAAATAAGTAAGTTTAAATGTAAAAAAGGAGTTACTGTCTTAAGTACATAATGGATTTGTTTTTACGATTTAAGACGGAACGTAAAAAATATATTGCCAAACCGAATACTTATACAAAATCTGATAGACTAGACATTAATAACTAGAAGGTTAATTATACGGTTTAATAGCAAGCAGCCTTAGTAACAATATCATCATGTTTTTTATATCTTTTTTGGCATTAATTCTCGATAGCTATCTAAGTACATAATAAGTATCCAATTGACAATAATTACGTCATATTGCGACCCAATTACGAGTATGTGCCAAACCAATAGTAATTCGAATCAAAATCGATTTGGCTAAGACTCGCGGAGATTACCTGCTCTCAAACACTACACCGGACGTAAAAGTAGAACATAATAATATATCTAAATTAATTTATAACTCCTAGTAAAATTAAACCAACACCTTAGAATAACAAAACTGAATACCTGCGGTACTGATCATACACAGGCTGTTGATTAGTGCATGTTCTTGTATGTTTATTCGTGAAAAAAAACAACTGCCTTTGCAAGAACAATGGAAAAAAAACACACGTTTCAACAGGAAAGGTGTTCAGTGTGACGAGTAGAATCACCACCTTGACGGATGGAAGTGACTGAAAAATCAAACAGCCATCTAATTGCGTAACACATTATCAATCACCATCTGCATCATTTTAAAGGAAATTTTTTTGCTTCATCATCATCATCATCATCAGCCTATAGTAGTCCACTGCTGGGCATAGGCCTCCCCTAATGAGCGCCATAGCGCCCTGTCTTCAGCTCGAATATTATATATATTGCTTCATTTGTACGAAAAATTTGTCTGCTCAAAAACGTAAGTAACGCAATGAAGGTTGTTTTACTGTCAACTGTCAGTGTTTCGCAATTACCCTAATGAAGTAATGACACAAGTAGCTTCATCTACATACAAACTATCTTTGTAATTCTAAAGATATCTACATACAAAGGACACTACAGTCCGGCTTTCGGGAGAATGCGTTCTTGACATCTGTCAGTTTCATACAAGCATACGTGTTTGCCGAATTTGATCCTTATTAGTTACTGAACGATAAAATCAGCAGTGTCGCACTGGCAACATGAAATAGAATAGACAAAATGGCATTTATTTTATTCATCTGTCATTTTGTCTATTCTTCAGTCGATAAAATTCGTCTCTTTGGTGGTCATGCTACGCGTGCAGGTATCAGAGACCCTAGTGTGAGTTTCTTTTAACCATCTCGACTTTACGCATCGACCGCGTTCGGCGCTCCGATTGGCCCTTGGCAATCGGTGCGCAACTTCCGATTGGTGAACAGCCAATCGGAACGCCGAACGCGGTCGACGCGTAAAGTCGAGATGGTTAAAATAAACTCACACTAGGGCCACAGAAACGCATCTTCTCGACGGTCGGAATGTAATAGTACAAACTACGTATAAATTCAGCGTCTTTGTAATTCTCAAGATACCTAGAAACTACATAAAACTTAACAGTGCCTTTGCTACGGTGGCTAACTTTGTCTCACTTGTCAGTGCCATTGAAAGCGTTGGCCAATTTATCACGGTGTTCTAGCAAGCGCTTGTGTATCTGCTCGTGAGTCGACTGCTCGAAGTAGCTTATCAACGAGCCCAACAAGCGAGGCTGCTGGATCCTGTAGGAGGTAGGAGAGGTAAGGATGGGTTAGAAGCTATGGTTAATTAGGATAGACTCTGGGAATGTCGGTTTTTAGAGCCTTTGAGATTGTTTGTTTTTGTTAATTACAGTTTTTGGAGCCACCAGAAATGTCCGTTTCTGGAGGAGTTTGCTTAAGGACGCCATGCGGACGTCTTGTTCAATATGTGGTCGATTGGAGCGAGTTTAAGCTTGTTTCATTTGTTTGTTATGAGTCAGTGTGTGTCGCAAATTAAAATAATTTAAGACGGTGCAAAAGTAATATATGTGCGTTCCCGATCTCCAGCCTGCGGCCGAGGACCCCGAGCCCCCCCCGTACGGGCCCATCTGGGGAGATCTTTCCATATATTGCAGACACTTGCCTTCGATCCCGTATCAGGCTGTTTTAGTTTGTTAATTTGAAGCTGCATCCAACATCATTTACCAGTGGTATAGTGTTTCAAAATCGTTTCACATTTTGAGACCAAATCCAAAGTGTTTGTTTTTTTTTTGTGAGTGCACATTCTTTTAGATACATATTTCGTGTATGCAGTGGGCGACTCAGTGGACCCTTGGGCGCCAGATGTTGTCGGGATATTTTAAACAATGAAAACTTCAACTAACGTGCGTGTTCACTATGTATTTTTTTATAAATCGAAATGAACATGAAACTTGTGTGATACTTATTATTTTAAATATAAAACTTATATTTTAACTAAATGGAGTGCTCACAATGCGCAAGAGTGCGTACGCACGCTTAGCGCGTGCGCTGTTGTCAGGTGTCTATAGCTGAACCACTGCAAATTCGTGGAATTGAAATGCGAGGCGGGCGTTTCGCAAGCCTTTTATTCTTATCCGGCGACAACATTTGCCATTAGTACGATAGCTGAGGACACGAAATAATTCGAAAGGGAATCAATTTTGGATAGGCACGGCTAAAGAGGCAAGAGATTTACAAAAACCGGAAACGGCTAGTAGCGAGACCTCAGACGAAGTCATTGAAAAGTAAAAACAGCAACAGTTATCAAAGCAAAACAAGGACATGGATGATGGAAAAAGCCGAGAAAATATTCACCAAGGAAGCTCGACCTGAATCAACTCGGCTGCGTCGTCAATAAAATATTCCTTAGATAAATACCACCCGTCTCTCCACTATTCCAATGCTAATTTTAGGGTGCACTACTCGCTTGGCTCTTCTCCTTCCTATCCTAAGGGCACGTCCTCCCTACCATTAAAGCGCCCCCCAGTCTATTCCTTGATATGCAATAGTCATTGTAGAACCATGAAGCATGAGGCTTCAGGGGCTAATACGCATCTTGGGGTTCATTCGATTAATCGAGTCTGGTCAAACCACGCTGGGGTGCATTTCATTCATTCATTCATACAGTTTTTGGAGCCACCAGTAATGTCCGTTTCTGGATCACTAGGAATGTAGGTTTTTTTAGCTTCTGAGGATATCGGTTTAAGAACCCTTTGGAAATGTCGGTTTTTGGAGACTATGCAGTTGGTTAATTTTTTGGTTTACATTTCCAGTGTCTACGATTTTTATGTCGGGTTTGTTCTGTAAGTCTGTCTTATTTTTTTAACCATATTATTTACCTGTTTATGTGAAATAAAGTTTTTCTTAAATTACCTGTCTATGTTTAGATTAAATAGTTTCTATTATGTGCGCAGCTATATTTCGTAATAGCTATGATTTATAGTTTAAGTTTATTTAAATATATAATAATTCTGTATTGTATTGTAACTTTGTCGTGATGCTTTTTTAAAATGTGTACATTTTCCGAAGAATTAATCTCAGTATTTATTCGCCTAGCAACAAAGCATTTTGGGTACAAAAAAAAACATATTAAGGCTTGTAAAAGTATAATTGTCACGTTTAGCTCCGATGTTAAGGATCTTGGTTTGCATGTCGACACATGTCTTGACTGGCGAAAGCAGGTCACGACTGTTAGTAAAAAAGTCACCGGAACGTTGCGGTCGGCCTATCGTTTGAAAAACCTCCTCCCATCACACATAAAGGCTATGCTTGTACAGTCCCTAATCTTTCCCATAATAGACTATGGTGATGTGTGTTAATAGTAACACACATCACCATAGTCTATTATGGGAAAGATTAGGTCATAGGACCTGAATGCAGATCTCTTCAATAAACTTGACCGCCTTCTAAATAACTGCATTCGATTTGTCTTCAATCTACGTAAGTATGATCATGTGTCTGCGCACCGATTGCTTTTAAAATGATATTCGTCAGCGTAGAGAGTTGAGGGCTCTGTCTGTATGTTATATTCTATACTCGACAAACCTACTTCTCCTTGTTATCTGACAAACATGGGGGATGTTCAATAATTATACTCTGCTCATAGTAAAAATCTTCGTTCCTTACCAACAATCGTCTTTTAAGATGTCCTTCTCACCGCTATGGTTTTATTCACTCTTCTTTCTTTGTCCAGGCGGTCTTTCTATGGAATGGGCTCCCTCTGAACATCAGGATGGCAACCAGTCGGTTATCTTTCAAAGTGAAGGCTCGTGAACTTATTCGTGAGAAGTTTGTTAAATCATCTCAACGCTGCTGATTTTCTGTATTCGTTTTCTCATCTACATATAATTATTTCTCCTGACAAAGTTTAATCTGTTTAAATGTATGTATTTAAGTATCTATGTATTAGTATCTTATTCTTTTCTGAGTTATCTATCCCTTTTGTCGCACCTGCCTTGTTTCGTCTCTGCATCACCCTAAGGTTGACTGGTAGAAAATGCCTCAGGCATTAAGTCTGCCTTTGTACAGTATTTTTACTTGTGCATACAGTTTTAATAAATAAATAAATGGTTAATTAAACAGTTGGCTGCCTCGTTGGTCTAGTGGTCGCAACCGCTACAGCCGAGCATGAGGTCTTGGGTTCGATTCCCAGGTCGGGCAACATGTTATTGGGTTTTTCTATGTGGAATTTCTCAGTAGCAGCCCGGAGTCTGGATTTGTGCCCCGTTGATGGCAATAGTCGCGCCCCCTATTACATGGGACTTAAACATAACTGGCGAAATGTGGATGTACTATAGGTACACCTCTGCCCAACCCTTCGGGGAAACAAGGCGTGATGTTATGTTATGTTATGAAAGTGAATTGCAAATAATTTCGATAAATTAAAGATTTACCTTACGACATCATTTAAAAACAAATGACCATGTAAAAAGATACTAAAAATAAAGATTGAATTAATTGCCTCTAAGCTCTAAGTGCCGATGTCACCAATGTTACTGAATGCGTTCAGCACATCTAAAACACGTTCAAGAGCTGTCAGTGTCAATATTCCATAGAAAATAATGACACTGACGGCTCTTAAACTTAGTTCATTGGGTGAAATCCACCCTTCGTCACCATTTTACATAGAAACGAGTGAAATTACGGTATCTACCTAGGTTTAAAAATCAAGTGTTTACAAACTATTAAACTATGATTGACACTTAAACTGATAAGAACCCATATTGTAACATCAATCGCCGACGATTTCTAGACGTCGATAAATTACTGATTGCTTCAGAATCTAAGATGCAATACAAATGTGGTGTTATCTTATCAAAACAGATTTAAGATAGGGACTGTTTAGTTTATACTACTGCTCATAATACGATTACAATCGTTGATTGTCGCGATATTGTCATATAGACTCATCAGGTCTATCAATAGATTGCGTATTACAAGTAATTAAAGTATATTTTTCCTTACATGTCTCATTCGGTAAACAAAGACGGTAGTAGGAATTACTTCTTATTTACTTTTTATATATGGAATTAAACATTTAATTTAACACATAATTTGGCTGACAATCAAAATATCAGCACGCCATATCTGTTAACCAAATAGAAGATGTTAAGAAAAAAATTCTATAGTTTGAAACTTAAACTCTGTTTATATAACAGTAGCATTTTGTTTCATCTGTATAAACAAAATAACTTATATAAAAGGAGACAAGAATAACAAGAATGAAAGACGTAACAAGAAACATAAGTACTTGCGTAAGGTAAATACTTAAGTATCATGATTTGTTTATTTTATCCCCGACAGACGTTGTTCGTCCATTTAATAATTATTTTTTCCATAATATTCTATTTCGGACTACTCGTATTAAGAACATTAGAAAACAAAAAAAACCCAAATTGGTCCAACCGGTCTCAAGTGATGCGATGCACTTACCAATGAACAGCATTTCGTTATTATTTACCTACATATCGCTACTGCTGAGCATGAGGTCCAGTAGGGCTATTCTGTAACCATCTCACCGTGAAAACTTAGGTGAAGTGAGCGTGGAGTGAGCTGTCAGTGCCACTGATGATAAGGGATGGCACTGACAGCTCACTACACGCAAGTCTTCACGGTGAGATTTTAACAGAATCGACATGCTGGGTTCGATTCCCAGGTCGGGCAACGTGTTTTTTGTGTTTTTCTATCTGGAATTTCTCAGTAGCAGCCCGGAGTATGGATTTGTGCCCGGTTGACGACAATAGGCTCGCCTCCTATTACATGCGACTTAAAAACATAACTGGCGAAATGTGGGTGTACTATAGGTACAGCTCTGCCCAACCCTTCGGGGAAACAAGGCGTTATGTTATGTGTTACCTACATCAATTGATAGATTGTATCGTATCATTGTACGGTAGGTGATTTATAAATGAATCATTGTACCTAGTTATTGTTCGTGGAAACAACTAGTTTGCCGTGACTTCAGTCCTTTTAACGCCGCAAATAATAAATAATACTACACACATATATAACATCAGTCATCATCCAGTCAGCTATTTTGGCAACACCGCGTTTACCTGTTACACTTATTAACACTGTTAACACTTTATTTCGGTTACAGATATATTACTGTTTGTTACACATTTGTAAGTAAAAACAAATAAGTATTACAACTCGAAATGTAACGCTTCTAATTATGTAACCCAAAAGTCCCTGGTCCTATGAGCCATTTTCAAATACAATAAATGGGATTTTCCCCTAGACCTAAATAAAAATAGGCTCAATAGATAGATAGAATACTCTTTATTCTACATTATATCTATAAATGTTACAGATATCATTTAATAAACAGAAAAACAAATGCATAAAAAGAAAAATAAATATAATTATATAAAAGATGCCAACCCTTTTGCACCACTTTAAGCCCTAAGCAAAATAAGATGAAACAATAAACCTTTGCTACAGCAGGAAAAACGGCAGGGGTAGGGGGTAGGAGATAGCATTAGGCTCACTAACATTGCATAAGACAACCCTTTTTTATTTTTTTGGTTGGGAAATCATCAAACGACTTCAAGTTTCCGACGCTCTGGGTGGAGCGGGAGGGCGTGTCAGACTTTTACTGATTAAAACCCACCCGTGTTCCTTCAGTTGCCTGTGCCACGGTTATCTCTTTCGGCCCACAGTGTGGCAGCCACCTGTGGCCCTAGTGTGTTTATTTTAGCCGTCTCGAATTTACGCATCGACCGCGTTCGGCGCTGCGATTGGCCCTTGGCAATCGGAGCGCAACGTTGGAAATGGTTAAAAGAAACTCGCACTAGGGCCTCTGTTACCATGGCTTCAGTCCACGATTTGAAATGTTTCGTCGGATACTTAAAAATTGCACTTTTATATGAAACAACAGCTTTTTATACCCGAAAAAAAAAACTACGCTATGGGGTCTAGAATCTTGTCCCTGCCATCCTGTATAAAGAAAAGGATAATAAACGTGTTATTTAAATCCTTAGAAAGGATTTTCCTTTTGGGCACCCCCTTTTAACCCTAATAACAACTGGGCAAACTGGGACTCAATAAAAATTAGTACTATAAAACCGGCCAAGTGTGAGTCGCACACAAAGGGTTCCGTGCCACAAGGCAAAAAAACGCTGCGTCGAAATAAACACGTTTCTTGAATGGTATAAATAAAAATGTGTCCTAAATATTAAAGCGGGTCTTTTAATATATTACACTATTTAATTTTTTGTTACCTATTACGGTTCATGAGATATACACATCGATCACTAATAAAAAACTAGATACACAATCCCATGCAAAAGTTCTCTTAAAACTGTCCCCAATTATGTTTACGAAATTCTAGTTGAAATAAATATACGTAATGGAAATTCAACCTTAAACGCTACGCTCAAAGTTGTATTCACAAAGCTATGTACAAAAAGCAATAATTTTTTACGAGCGATACTCGCTGGTCAACATACATCAAAACAATTTCAACCTTACAAGCATGTTTCAAAGTCGGAAATACAATGTGCCAAATGAAAGCAATAAAACTTTACGACCGCGGGTCGACGCTAGGACAAGGAGTGAGTGGAGTTGAACTGTTCAATTTTTTTTTTTTAGTTTGTAATGATAAATGGTTTTTTTTTGTCAATGCATCAAAAAGTTGGTGTAGGTAATAAAGCATATCTTAGTCTATGTTGCATAAGTGTAATGATTATAATTTACCTGAAAAGTAAATATGGTTTTGTACATATACGTATGGCGCTTAGTACATCATTTATAAAAACAAAATGTAAAGGGGTGGGATCCTAGTGTCCTGAAACACAGGCCACGAGCCTAGCTTAGGCACCAGTCTCCCACAATATATATACTTACCAGAATTATGTATCTTTCTCGAATCTGACCAATGTAAAATAATTTATGTATATTGTGGTGAGAAAAAATAAAGTTGATTGATTGATTGATGGTTTTGGATAGGGCACCACATTAAATTAATAATTAAACTAAAAATTATATTATTTTATTTTTTCTTTAATTTGTAATAAAATAATAAAGGTATTGCTTGACAAACAACTTATATCAAAATTCAATAGTTACTTAATATAAAAAGTAGGTACAGAAAGTTCTTGTAAAATCAAAAAGAAATTGTTGACCTAATATTCAGATTTAAAAAGAAAATACAGCTACAACTGACTTACATAGGTAATTAACCTATGTTATTATTTTTCATGAAATGAAATGAGTTTATTATATAATCGTCTTTTCGATAGATTTTTATGTTTTCCGTGTATTGTATAGCCTTGTAATTTTTTTCGTAGTCACACTCACCATCACTCGTCATCACTTTCTAAAAAAATCCTCGAACATACAACGCTTCCTTGGGTCGGCTTTAAGACTGATATCCATTCTCCACACCTCACTGGTTCTCGTGGAAAGCAAAAAAGACAAAAATAAAAATCTATGAAATAATACTATAATATTTATAGAAGCAGTAAAGTAGTCTCATAATACAAAAAACAAAACAATCATTCTTTAATAATAAAATAAAAAAAGAAATAATAGCGTCTCCATTAATGGAACAGAGTCAACGCACGTAACCCGAACAATTTAAGTGGGCGTGCGATAGTACGAGTAAATACGTTAACTAAGAGTCTTTACAATTAAGATGCTTTATAACTCGTGCTGTTTATTAGGATTTAATTTAAAAAAAATGTTTTACGATGATTTCTTGACAAAATATCAATATTTACAATAAAGTGATAACAATAATATAATGATAATATTAATACTTACCGAAAATATAAAACTCCATCCTTTTTTAGCGTTCTAGATGTGTTATTTTTACAGTTTTTATACGAGCAATGTGGCGTGTTTACCGTTCGAGCGTTCGAATTCCACTAGATTAAAAGCGCACCCGAATGTTCAAATGGGTGCGCGTTTGGTGAGGACACTTTTTGTCGCTGATTGTGTATCTAGTTCTTTATTAGTGATCGATGGATATACAGCTCGCTGGCAGACAGACGGACGGACAGTGGAGGCTTAGTAATAGGGTTCCGTTGGCACAATTTGAATACGAAAAACAAGCTTGGGATTGGTTCTCTTAATATGTATGTTCTTTTTTATTACTTATGTTCATTCAGGAAGCGTTTTTCAAACGGGTTTTGTTCACTGAAAAAGTGAACATTCGGAAAAGGGCTGAACATACGCCAAATCCAAGTATGATTAAGTACTCAGGGAAAACAATACACCGTTCCGTAAAAAGCTTCTAATTATAATATGATACAACTACTTATCATCAAAGGAACAAGAATACCACCACAGTACCAAAAAGCATGGGGAAAACCGCAGACCACGACAAATAAGTAATTGAGGCATCTCGTGTTACGTCTGCCTGTGGCATTAGTCACAAACATACGAACATGACAATAAGCCCCCGAAACGGGCGACTTTTTTCTCGCGCATTGGGTATTCAACACACTGCTTGACGTAGAGAGTTGAATATCCAACAGTGTGTATTTATGACGCGCTGTGATGAGCTCTGTTGGATTCTTAATGCTCGGTTCAACGTCGAGAGTTGAAAATCCAGTGCGCCATAAAAAAACGTCGCGTTTAAAGTCGCCCGTGCTACCTGGGCTCAGCGTAATCCGATCAAGCCTGGCCCTTGATGCGCTCCTCCAGCAACGCCCTAAGCACTATACGCCACTGGGGGTGCCCTTAGCGTGTAGTCGCTTGGTTTTTCAGTTTTGGCTGGAGGCCTTAATTTATTGAGGTACCCACAGGCAAGCCCGGTTAAGCAACCGACAACTTTCTAGGATGACCTGCGAGATTCCAATTTTCCTACTAATATTATAAACGCGAAAGTTTGTGAGTATGGATGGATGTTTGTTACCCTTTCACGCAAAAACTACTGAACGGATTTGGATGAAATTTGGCACACAGATAGTTTATAACCTGGATTAACACATAGAGTTAATCCAGGTTCCCCAGGCCTTTTTTTATCCCGATACTCCCACGCTATCAAGATTTATGCGGGTGAAACCGCGGGGACCAGCAGGCTTAGCACGAGCGCCCTAGAGAAGCGTATTGTCGACGGAAGAGTAGACAAAAATGGCGTTTCTGTGTAGACAGTAGAAAGTTTTCTACTGTCTACACAGATACGAAACGCAATTGTACGGTAAAAATGGGTAGTTATACACATCACTAGCAACTAACCCGTTGCTATGGAAAATCACTGTCTATAAAGCAACCTGAGTCTAATTGTGTCCTCGTGCTCGCGAAAAAGAGATTTCGAGGAGCGTAGAAAGCGATTTCTATTCTACAGTAGAGTAGAAACAGAAAACGCCATGCTAAGCCTGCAGCTAGTAATAAATAAAGATAAAACTGGACTCAGCTCGCTGATACGAAGTACACAGGAAGGAGTATTAATTATTGAGTAAGTGAATTCCACCGACGCCGACGCCACTCATTGCGTAGAGTAATATTAGCTTTAATATTCAAACAATGGAGATAAGGCAGTAGGTCGCAATGAATCATTAATTGCAATGCTGAATAAACTGTTAATGTTTTGTTGTTTTACTGTGCAATCTAGGCTTAACTACTCCATATTGTCTATTATAACATTAGGATCAATAATATTAAGATAGACAAGACATAATTTAAATAATATTGTCTTGACTTATCGTTGATGCAAAAAGTTATAAGAACACAGAAAGAAGGTAGGTACCCACAAATTAAGAACACAGAAAGAAGGTAGGTACCCACAAATTAATTTAAATACCTAGTTACAAAATCTTAAACTCAGAGACAAGTTTTTCAACCACGTTTGTACTTTGCACTCGCGTTTTATTCGGTATCGCCTACCAGGGTTGAAGGTCAGCAAAAATGTTAATTAAAAGCTATAAAAACAATACTCGACTTTGTACCCAAAACCATGTTTTCTTACAAGCCGTACAAAGTCCATTTTGTTTGCTTATATTGTTCAATGTTCAACATTTGAATGACTGTGTTGTGTTTTTTACACAACACAATCATGTAAAAGCTTCAGATAATGAATAGTCAATAGTTTAGTACCTAACGGGATAAACTATGTACATATTTAATGTTCACTTCTACTCTTACGCACGGTGTCTACTTCTCTTTTTATTCTCTTTCCTATCGCAGGTATGCTGGAAAAGATTTCTTAGGTAATAAGCATTACCTTAGAATGTATTTTTCTGTTCTTTTCTTCTTGTTTATACAGGGCTACAGGTTAAGTCGACATAGATACTTTTAGAGGTTGTAGTTACAATAGTTCCTGACTGATTTGACTGAAAACCAACCCCAAACTGAATCATTTTCAAGATATTGGACTTAAAAGATTTTTATAAAAATTGCAGATTTTTTGTCTGTTGGCCTATTTTTAGTTTGGGTGCTATGCCTCTAATTTATTTGTGTTAGCAATTTTTGTGTAGTAAAAAAGTTGTTTTATTATTCTCAACAATTAAATTGCAGTTCTCTGCAATTTATAAAAAAATATCACTTGTCATGCCACTGTCAAAAATCGGCAATTAAAAAAAAGTCCAATATCTTGAAAACGGTTAAGTTTGGAGTACGGTGTTTCATAGTTAAATCAGTCAGGAATTATTGAAACGACAACCTCTAAAAGGACCTAGGTCGACTTAACCTAAAGCCCAGTTTAAATGTGTGTACAGAAATGGTTAAAATAAGTAAATAAAAAATAAAAAAAATGTTGTTCTCACTTTTTTGTACCTACCATTTTAGCGACAATTACATTAATAACTACTTGATATTCCACTTAAACCAGTGGCCATGAATGAACAATACGAAAGGTTTTATAATAATTTTACAGTGAGTAGGTACTTCAGAAAGGACATATAGAAGATTGTACTACCTCCCTGAAGTACAGGTTTTTTCCAGTATTAATAAATCCTATGAATTCAACCAACATCCCGCAAATTAAAATAGCCAAATTTGATAGAATTATTGGGAAACCGACCACCAGACCCATTGCTAATTTAATAGAGGCTATAACAAGAACACGCCATTCGATACATACGAGTGTGTAGCTCGGAAGTTGTAGTATTAATTACGCATATAAACCTACGAAACGCTCCCTTAATTATAGTTGTGGCCCCCAAAGTTACTTGGGAACGTTAAAACAACACGATCACATAATACAATGTTGCACAATTCGACCAAATTGTTTTTTTCTTTTCTAGAAAAAAAACACGTTTTTTTGTATGGCTACGAGTCTACGTATTCATTGTTATAGCGGCCGTAGTAGTACACAATTTCAAATGTTACCTATTACGGTTCAAGAGATACAGCCCTGCAGACGGACGGACGGACACACGGACAGCGCAGCCTTAGTAAAAGGGCACCGTTGTCACACTTTGGAGTACGAAACCCCAAAAATAAGCTTCAGGTGGGACATGATTCCAACTGGTCGATTGCACGTAGTAATGATGTTAAAAGGAAATAAAACATATTGAACTATTTGGCAACACGCCTAATGAGTTAGTCAATGAATTTAAAATTGTCGCAGTCGTGTACTACTGAAGGTTTCAGTTGTCAAATATATGCCTGCTAGTTATTTCATGAGGAACGAAGATCGTTTGATATATTTTTGCTCTACTTCTTATGTAAAAGTATGAGTTTCTGTTCCAATTCTTTTCATGAATTAGATCCAAATCGGTATTTTAAAAATTCACTATGAGGGTTGTCGTGGATACGTAGTCTTAATGACATGAATAAAATGCTGTACGAAGTTCCTTTAACCTACGTAAAGGTAGGTTTTCAACTGAATGCTGTACTAAGTACCTATAACCAACGTAAAGGTAGGTTCTAAACTGAATGATGTACTAAGAACCTATAACCAACGTAAAGGTAGGTTGTCAACTGAATGCTGTACCAAGAACCTATAACCAACGTAAAGGTAGGTTTTAAACTGAATGATGTACTAAGTACCTATAACCTACGTAAAGGTAGGTTGTCAACTGAATGCTGTACCAAGAACCTATAACCAACGTAAAGGTAGGTTTTAAACTGAATGATGTACTAAGTACCTATAACCTACGTAAAGGTAGGTTGTCAACTGAATGATGTACCAAGAACCTATAACCAACGTAAAGGTAGGTTTTAAACTGAATGATGTACTAAGTACCTATAACCTACGTAAAGGTAGGTTGTCAACTGAATGCTGTACCAAGAACCTATAACCAACGTAAAGGTAGGTTTTAAACTGAATGATGTACTAAGTACCTATAACCTACGTAAAGGTAGGTTTTACACTGAATGCCTTACTAAGTACCTATAACCTACGTAAAGGTAGGTTGTCAACTGAATGCTGTACCAAGAACCTATAACCAACGTAAAGGTAGGTTTTAAACTGAATGATGTACTAAGTACCTATAACCTACGTAAAGGTAGGTTGTCAACTGAATGCTGTACCAAGAACCTATAACCAACGTAAAGGTAGGTTTTAAACTGAATGATGTACTAAGTACCTATAACCTACGTAAAGGTAGGTTGTCAACTGAATGATGTACCAAGATCCTATAACCAACGTAAAGGTAGGTTTTAAACTGAATGATGTACTAAGTACCTATAACCTACGTAAAGGTAGGTTGTCAACTGAATGCTGTACCAAGAACCTATAACCAACGTAAAGGTAGGTTTTAAACTGAATGATGTACTAAGTACCTATAACCTACGTAAAGGTAGGTTTTACACTGAATGCCTTACTAAGTACCTTTAACCAACGTAAAGGTAGGTTTTAAACTGAATGCCTTACTAAGTACCTTTAACCAACGTAACGGTAGGTTTTAAACTGAATGCTGTACTAAGTACCTATAACCTACGTAAAGGTAGGTTGTCAACTGAATGCTGTACCAAGAACTTATAACCAACGTAAAGGTAGGTTTTAAACTGAATGATGTACTAAGTACCTATAACCTACGTAAAGGTAGGTTGTCAACTGAATGCTGTACCAAGAACCTATAACCAACGTAAAGGTAGGTTTTAAACTGAATGATGTACTAAGTACCTATAACCTACGTAAAGGTAGGTTGTCAACTGAATGATGTACCAAGAACCTATAACCAACGTAAAGGTAGGTTTTAAACTGAATGATGTACTAAGTACCTATAACCTACTTAAAGGTAGGTTGTCAACTGAATGCTGTACCAAGAACCTATAATCAAAGTAAAGGTAGGTTTTAAACTGAATGCTGTACTATGACCTATAACCTACGTAAAGGTAGGTTTTAAACTGAATGCTGTACTAAGTACCTATAACCTACGTAAAGGTAGGTTTTAAACTGAATGCTGTACTAAGTACCTATAACCTACGTAAAGGTAGGTTGTCAACTGAATGCTGTACTAAGAACCTATAACCAACGTAAAGGTAGGTTTTAAACTGAATGATGTACTAAGTACCTATAACCTACGTAAAGGTAGGTTGTCAACTGAATGCTGTACCAAGAACCTATAACCAACGTAAAGGTAGGTTTTAAACTGAATGATGTACTAAGTACCTATAACCTACGTAAAGGTAGGTTGTCAACTGAATGCTGTACCAAGAACCTATAACCAACGTAAAGGTAGGTTTTAAACTGAATGATGTACTAAGTACCTATAACCTACGTAAAGGTAGGTTGTCAACTGAATGCTGTACCAAGAACCTATAACCAACGTAAAGGTAGGTTTTAAACTGAATGATGTACTAAGTACCTATAACCTACGTAAAGGTAGGTTGTCAACTGAATGATGTACCAAGAACCTATAACCAACGTAAAGGTAGGGTTTAAACCGAATGATGTACTAAGTACCTATAACCTACTTAAAGGTAGGTTGTCAACTGAATGCTGTACCAAGAACCTATAATCAAAGTAATGTAGGTTTTAAACTGAATGCTGTACTATGACCTATAACCTACGTAAAGGTCGACTGAATGCTGTACCTAGAACCTATAATCAACGTAAAGGTAGGTTTTAAACTGAATGCTGTACTAAGTACCTATAACCTACGTAAAGGTAGGTTGTCAACTGAATGCTGTACCAAGAACCTATAACCAACGTAAAGGTAGGTTTTAAACTGAATGATGTACTAAGTACCTATAACCTACGTAAAGGTAGGTTGTCAACTGAATGATGTACCAAGAACCTATAACCAACGTAAAGGTAGGTTTTAAACTGAATGATGTACTAAGTACCTATAACCTACGTAAAGGTAGGTTGTCAACTGAATGATGTACCAAGAACCTATAACCAACGTAAAGGTAGGTTTTAAACTGAATGATGTACTAAGTACCTATAACCTACGTAAAGGTAGGTTTTAAACTGAATGCTGTACTAAGTACCTATAACCTACGTAAAGGTAGGTTGTCAACTGAATGCTGTACCAAGAACCTATAACCAACGTAAAGGTAGGTTTTAAACTGAATGATGTACTAAGTACCTATAACCTACTTAAAGGTAGGTTGTCAACTGAATGCTGTACCAAGAACCTATAATCAAAGTAAAGGTAGGTTTTAAACTGAATGCTGTACTATGACCTATAACCTACGTAAAGGTCGACTGAATGCTGTACCTAGAACCTATAATCAACGTAAAGGTAGGTTTTAAACTGAATGCTGTATTAAGTACCTATAACCTACGTAAAGGTAGGTTGTCAACTGAATGCTGTACTAAGAACCTATAACCAACCTAAAGGTAGGTTTTCAACTGATGAACTAACTACATTATTTCCGCCTTTAGCAAATCCTCACAATGTGTAAAACATTAGCGAGGATGAATATCATTAAACATAACTGTTTAATAAATATTCGTTCTTTTCTTGAGATAAGTATAAGTAAAGTCGAGAAAAGAGTATTGGAAGACCCTTTGAAGTAATGTTAACGTTTCGATCAATGAGAAATTGGCAAGAGTCGTGGACTTCATATTAGGTACGACGACGGCGGCGTACGTAATAGTGGAAATCTTGAGTTATTTATAGCTATATTTATTTTTATAATGTATTGCGATCTGCGAAACTGTTACTTGGTTGCGTGTGGAATACGCATAAAAGTAAAAAATAATTATATGTGAGACGGTCAAAGATTTTTCTTTTCAAACGCACAGTGTGCTTCGACGAGTAAATTGCTGTACAAAAATATGATAATTTCAGTTGTTCCAATAA
The DNA here is from genome assembly GCA_963555695.1 of Dasypolia templi. Classification (NCBI taxonomy): domain Eukaryota; kingdom Metazoa; phylum Arthropoda; class Insecta; order Lepidoptera; family Noctuidae; genus Dasypolia; species Dasypolia templi. The sequence continues at coordinate 16,725,775 of OY743144.1, read as the reverse complement.
TTTGAGCAGTACCTATAGTCAAAACAAAAGCAGATTACAAGTTTATCGGAGTAAGATGCGAGAACCGACGAATCCACTAACGGTCGAAGGACTAATGACCTGGTTGGCTCGCGTCTTTCGTCGCTTTGCGTCGGACGTGTAAGCTGTTAGATAATACAGACATTACACGGCCGAAGTCACTAGTAAACAACGGTGACGTATAAAGGCTATGTTTGCCGATAGCCTGTATTTTGAGCATCGTATCTTCATAGTTTGTGTAACCTTCAACTAATAAACGCAGAAACTAACAGTGCGAACTATAGGTACCTACATATATGATACTAGACCAATAATTTAGATAAGGTGTTTCCCCAGAAACCGTGACCTCTCGTATCGAACTACTGATAATTATGTTAATTATAAGCTATAAAAGCTTCACAACGTTCAATTAACATGACATCGTATTTAAATTCGATCGAGATACAGATAGTATTTTTGGTGAATGATACCCAAGACATGAAAATTTGCTTCAGAGTTGTTGTTGCATAATTAATGAGTTCAATCTAATTGCACAACATCGTCGGTCAATAGCAGCGGTGGCAAATAACATTGCTGAATAAGGAAATAAGCTGATGAATTTATTTCCAGAGATGATGCGAAAAATTTGTTTTCTTTCAGTCCTTAATGCTACTGATTCTCTTGTGCACCGAATTAAACTAAAGTATCACAAATTGTCTTATTTTTGGTTAAAATAATCTTAAAAGCTACTCTGAAAGCAAGATTATCTAAACTTATAAACAATTTTGACACAACAAAAATCAAGTTTGACAATCGCTAAGTTTAGTTGACCATAAACAAAGATTTGTCGAAATTAAAATTAAGATTGAATGAAAGTGAACCGACATGATCCGAAGCGCAAAATATATTGTTAAATTACAATCATCGATCACTTTATTAGTGATCGATGATTGTATTAGGTTGGGGGAAAAGTCTTTTCGCATTGTAGTATGTATGAACTTGTAATAAAATCTCTTTGGCTATACTATTTGCATCTGGCTGGTTTTGGTATCATTGAAAGTTTAAATTTTAAAGAACATAATTCCAAATTCAAATTAGGAAAATGTGTGATTTTTATTTGTGTTTCGTACCTACTGTCAAGATGAGTGAATCTAATGAAGAAACTCAATAGATTTTAAAATTTTACTACAAAAAAGAATAAAATGCAACGCAAGCCGCGAAAAAAAATTGCGATGTTTATGGACCTAGTGCAGTGTCTGTGAGAGTAGCACAAATTTGGTTTAAGCGTTTTCAATCCGGAAATTTTGATGTCAAAAATGCACGTCGCTCTGGTCGCCCTATTACGGATAAAATGGAGCAAGAAATATCAGTAGTTACGACGTAGCTGAAGAACTGGGAATTGACCACAAATCAGTTTTGGCGTATTTGAAAAAAACTGGGTACACAAAAAAGCTCGATATTTAGGTACCTCATGAGCTCACTGAAAGAAACCTAATGAACCGTGTACTCATTTGTGAAAAATGGTTCGGTTTCATTACGTCGTAATAAATACGACGTAATGAAACCGAACCATTTTTTATGAAGCTGGCGACGATAACTGGTGACGAAAAGTGGATCACGTACGACAAGAACGTGCGAAAAAGGTCGTGGTCAAAGGCCGGTCAGGCTTCACAGAATGTGGCGAAACCCGGGTTAACTCGCAACAAGGTGATGCTGTGTGTGTGGCGGGATTGAAAGGGCATTATTCATTATGAGCTGTTACCACCAGGCAGGACCATCGATTCTGAACTCTACTGCGAACAACTGATGAGATTAAAGCAAGAAGATGAGATTAAAGCAAGAAGTTGAGAGAACGCGGCCGGAATTAGTCAACAGAAGGGGTTTGGTTTTTCATCATGATAACGCTAGACCTCACACATCTTTAGCCACTCAGCAAAAATTAAGAGTTTGGCTGGGAGGTGTTAATGCATCCGCCGTATAGTCCTGACCTTGCACCATCAGATTTCCACCTGTTTCGGTAAGACGTGTTACGCGCAAGTTTTACAAGTTTACCCATTTATTAAAAGTGAAAAATGTTGGAAGAAAAATAAATTGTTATTACACTGCTCGACCTACCCTGTCTGTGGGATCTCAGCTGCGAACAGTACAAAGACAACAATCAAGCGCCTAGCCTGTGAGGTTTTGGTTTCTAAATGGGAAACAATTGATCCAAACGCCATCGAGACATCGGCCAGAAAATAATTGACAATTTAAATGTTTCTTCGCTCGCGCACTAAATTTCCGAAACCACTAGTTACTCTTTCTGAATTTGATATATTCGCCAAGATGTCTTTAACTGCTTGAATATCGCGACAGAGTGGCACGTTAGTTGACGACCATGTAGTTGGAACAGCTCTGCCGGTCACCAACTAAGGTCACCTCTGTCGGGGACGCGGTTGGCACCCGAGTCCTTCTTTAAGTGCCTGCACTGAAAGAAGTGCGCACAAGATAAGCCTGCGCGCGTGTTGGGCCTTCATGACTGCTCTGCCAGCACTTTTAATCACTTTCGGCATAAAAAGAGGCGATTATTTTCTTTGGAAAACACAGAACACAACACACTTTCTTTACAACAGATGATTTAAAAGTCAAGATATTATGACGGCAAACAATTATTTCCGATTTCGGCTTATTTTGTGCGCACAGAACTTCGACGATATTCTTTAGGTTTTCAACAAGTAAAAAAACGTTTTATTTATTAAAATCAACCAACTACAGCATTAAAAAAAATATTCAGGTTGTATGATTATCATGCTACTTATTTCAGCGTAATATAGCTAATTTACTAATAATAATGTGATCTCGAGAAGAGAAAAACCGGATTTTCTCTTCTCGAGATCACATTTTTATTAGTAAATTAGCTATATGACGCGACGAATGACATTACATGGTCATGATGGACGCTATACAGAAGGTCATCAGAGCAATTTTCACAATGCTGCATAAGCGAACGTGTGGCTTTTGGCGGTGGATCGTGTATGTTTTGGGGCATGATGGCATAATGTTGGACACTAAAACTGACATTGTATTCATCACTGGGGCGAATACCGGATCGAGATCGAGAGGTTTGACGGCTGCACGATACGTCGAAAAAGTAGTAGGCTTATGGGAGAAGATTTTCTCCTAATGCACGACAACGCCAGACCGCATGTCGCTAGAACAGTTTGCGAATACATGGAGAAAGTTGGAATCACCGCGATGGAGTGGCCAGCTCGTAGTTCTGATCCCCTGAAGCCCTGCTCCTACGCGCCTCCGAGGGCTTCAACTTGCCATTGAAGAGGAGTGGAACGCTATACCACAAGATTTCATGGTAAAATTAATACGGTCCATGAAAAACCGATGAGCTGTAATTAAGGCTAGGGGAGGGAATACACCTTATTAATAAACAATTTGATCAAGAATTTTGAGTTTGTTTTTCATTATTTCTTAAACGAAATTGGGTAATTTTACCCGTTTTTTGGGTTTTGTGCACTGTATTTGATATCATTAGAAATTTAATGTGGTAGACTTTCAATTAGTGTGTGTGATTTTTAAAATGTTTATTCAGATTTATGAAAAAAACTGCTTTAACCAAAAAAAGTCAAGGTGTGCGATTTTATTGCTCTCAAGTGTATATTATAGTTGAATTGTGTAACTTTAGTCAATTTCAGAATGGGAAATCTCGTTTAACAGGAATACATTTTGGTGATTTTTAGTCCAGTTTTGAGAATTTCGTGACAAGAGAATCGGCAACAATGTTCGTGTAAATTGACACTATTCATAATCTTAGTGGTACCTTAGTCAACCGGTGTAATTTCGACACTTATAGCTCACTGTAAAGAATGTTAGCATATTCCTGACCCATAGCAAAAATAGAACGTTGTACATCTTAATAAGGTTGTCATGGCATGGCACCACAATAGCAAGCCAATGCCGTACCATTAGAAATAGTAAAACAGCTGGACATTTTTCTTATTAATTTTTCACTACGTGTTTACGTGTTCGCCCCCATTAAGTACTTTGTAAAACAAACAGCTCAGATAATTCTTATAATGGCCGTCCTCGTAGACTTTTCCATCATTATAATGTGTGTTCACAATCTTGTACAAGAAATTGGAAGCAAATTTAATTTGTTACCCAAGCACATTTAGCGACATCAATCACATCAAGGGTTTCAGTCTTTTACGGTCTTATTACTTTAGTAAATTGTATTTATTAGATAATATAGGAGTGACATAATTTCTCCCTCATTTAGAAATGAGCTCATTCTACCTTTTACTTCATTGTGTTGTTGTTGAGTGTGTGTGTATGTTGTTGTTGTCTCATATCTACCTAATGTAGGTGCCATAACTACTGTGTATGGGTTTTTTCTACCCTGCATACAAAATGTTTCCTTGTTCTTATATTAATGTCTTTAAAAAGAGCAGACTTTACAAAGTAAACTTTCGACCGTTTTTCAGAAACTTAGCCTTTAGCAGTCTTTAAATTGCCAACATAACGACTGAACATCGATTGTTGATTTTACGTCACCATGGCGACGTATAATGTGTAGAACCTACGGCTAGGCGGGGCATTTCCTGGTATGTTCAATGATGATCGACGCGGCGACGGCGACGTCACGTGAACAATGTAAGCATCAGTCATGCATGTTAGAAATAAAATTAACGCTTACAGGTACTTAGAACGTTTTTTTACTTTTTCGAAATTGTGCAAATTATATCATCCAAATAGACAACAAAGGCTAGTGAGCATCAGCATCAGTCATGCATTTTAGAAATAAAATTAACGCTTACAGGTACTTAGAACGTTTTTTTACTTTTTCGAAATTGTGCAAATTATATCATCCAAATAGACAACAAAGGCTAGTGAGCATCAGCATCAGTCATGCATTTTAGAAATAAAATTAACGCTTACAGGTACTTAGAACGTTTTTTTACTTATTCGAAATTATGCAAATTATATCATCGAATTTGAAGGTATGTACTTCAAAAAAAAAAAAACTAATGTATTTCATTTTTTAACAATCAATCGTCTACTACGACTCAGTTGGTTCAGTTAACTGCAATTTTAGTGTTGAGAATAATAAAGCAACATCAAATACACAAGAATCGCAAACACAAATTAATTACATTGCAAAAAACACAAAAAAAAATTGACCACTACACAAAAATCGGCAATTTTAAAAAAACTTCAAAGTCCAATATCTTGAAAACGGTTAAATTTGGGGTACGGTGTTCAAATCAGTCAAGAATGATTGAAACTACAACCTCTTAAAGGATTTAGGTCGACTTAACCTGTAGCCCTGTATATAACGAAGTTAAAAGCTAAGCAAGTAGGCTTTTCAAGTTAACGAGTAATAGTCGACCAACTTACATTTGCAGTTGGAATGTATGGGAGAACATGATTTTAACTACAATATTAAGTTTGTTCTTGGGATAAATTCATCCAACTACGGAACCCTACACTTGGCCGGTTTCTTTTTTAATTTCCGAAAGATTTATCTTTACGAGACTATAATTGCTTCATTCCAATTATTATACTCGTATCGTTTTAAGTATTCTAATGTGCAAGAAGATGAAATTGTCACGTTTTGTTTTTGTGTTATCAAGAAAACTACTTTTATATTCTACTATTAATATTTAGATAACCATCTACTATGTTCTGGTGATGGTTCTTTTATTTTATAAAATTACACTTCTGATATTTTTGTGAGTAACAGGAAAACGAATTTTCAAATGGAAAAACCGCCCGATTATCAGTAATTTCCCAAACCTTTGAATAGGTGTTAATTTTTTATGTCAATGAATTGCAATAGTCCGAATGACACGGAATTGTAATAAAAGCAGGTAGTAAGTATTTAACATTTTAACTTTACGTACCGAGGACTTGTCTTGCCAGTGTCACTTGATACAATCGCGTAACTTTAAGTGTGCAACAAACTAGCAGTCTTTACATGACGATGGCAGAGTAGTCGACATCGGCTCAGTTGCCAAAGAGGAAAAAAATAAAACTAGCAGTCGGTAACAAGGTTACGGTTTCTAATATTCCTTTAAAGCGCGAAAACCAACCCTTGAACCATACACGTAGAATTATCGACACGCTACCCACTCAGTGTTGCCACCTCCGTTTTTGTTTTACCCTAACGCTCGAAATTACCCTAAATTAGGCACTTTTTTTGTTTTCTACCCTATTTTTTTACATATAAATGCAATTTATGAATTTACTAATAGCTAAACTATTGCAACGTTTCCAAACATTCTTGGAATGCATCCAGATGCAGATGACATAGAAGCCCAGACTAGTATGGATTCCATACTAGTCTGGGCTTCTATGTCATCTACAGTATTTTTTTCTTGAACATTTCATTCGAAAACTTTTGTCTGTCAAAAATTGATTTTTGTCTATTGCTAGCGGAAGACTAAAGAGAACGGTACATTAATTACATCGTCTCAACAAGTGTACGTTCGGAAACACGTATTCAATCAATCACCAATTTGCAAGCAAGGAGTTTTAAACATAATTTATAAAAACCATATATTTTAATTTTACCCTAAACGCTTAAAAATACCCTAAATTTAGGGGAAAATACCCTAAGGTGTGGACACTGTACCCACTTTGCTTTTTGAATACTAATATTTATTTATTAATACAACCTAAGCGTAGAATGAATACCGCTGCCAGTCAAAAAACATGCGGGATGTATCGAGTATTGAAATCCTTGTTTCCAATGATATTATTTCTACTTATGAGGCTGACAAGAGCTAAAGCGCAGACACTGTCAGATTGATTAGAAAAGACAGAGAAGCGCGATAACTATTACCTATTTACAAAAAATCTATTGATTGGACTAAAAAAATAAAACCCTATTACGTTAAAATATTACTTGTAGAATAATCTGACAAAAAATCAGAATGATTGCATGCAATGAAGTACATTGGTATGGTTTTTATTCGCTAAAAAATAATTGTTAGAAGTATCTTCGTGTTTCTTTTTTATCTTTTCAAATTAGTTGTATTTAGGTTTTTGACACACTATGTTACTAAATTCTGAAGAATATCATATATTTTTCTGGTTTTGTTTACTGCAAAGGCATCATAAAACTTGCATTTAGTCCCCTTAAACGAATATCAACTTTACCTTCAACTTTACACTATACTATCTATGTTGATTTCAGAATGACAAGTATCATTGAAAAAGTCTTAAATGTTTTATAGAACACATATACTACTCTGTCAAGAAAGTACCGGGAAAAGATCAATAATACACAAAATGTTAGTTATTCATCCAAATTTATTTTATCGCTCTCGCTTCAAAATATGCTCCTTCAGAAACGATACACTTACGCCAACAAATAATGCAATCAGCAAAACATTATTAAACGCTTTTTCCGGAATTGAGTTCAGTTCTTGCCGCGAATTCTCCTTTATTTCCGTCCGTAAAATTAAATCCGTCAACGACGATACAAATCCGTCCGAAGGTAGTTCGAAACGAAGCACTAAACCCTACTCCCGATTGATTTCGGATTCTTGAGTTTCAAACGAAATCATAGACAATATTTGTGAACGAATGACGCATGACGATAGAGCTGCGCTATTTTACCAGTCGATTACCGGTTTACATACTTTGAAGTATGTAAACCATTTCTAACAGTATAGTTTTGATTATGTCTTTAATTAAATAATTGAACTATTTTTGCCATTTGAGTCCGTAGTGTGGCCTAATCCTGTTAATACCTTTCTTTGTCCTTTTTCTTTCTGACGGCAATTTTCAAATGTAATGTCGTTTTTATTCCAATTATTTATTTACATTACAACGCGGGAAGTTTTCGCTAGTTTAGTAAAATGGTCCCAACCGCTCCAGCAGCAACTCATGCACAAATTGAGGCCCTCCTCGATTTTATGAGTGAGCATAATGAGTTTGTCGCGGACTATTGAGGGGTGCCGACGGGAGAATCCGATCTAAACGGCTGTGGGAAAGCCTGTGCAACTCCCTTAATTCAATTGGGAGTTGAACAAAGTCCGTGGAGCAGTGGCAAAGGGTGAGTTTAATACATTACTCGTATCAATATGATTTTAAGGTCTTGCCATCATAAAAGTGCATACAATGATAATCAGTTGTCCCCTAAATTTGTATCTGTCCTACAAGTCCTCAAATAAATCCCGTGTGAGCCTATAGTTCCATAAAAACTCAGCATCGGAAATACTCGCCAACCGAAAGTTTTGGCGCAAATGCAATCGGCGACGCGTTCGGTTTACCTGTAGAGCTTCTTCGAGCATTTATAAGCAGCCATATTTTCAATTTATTAATTTTCGTCAACAGCACGATAATTATTTTGAAGTCGTATCAAATGACATAACGTTCCGTCTAAACAAGTGTCAAATCAAACTTTTCGGACGAGCAAAAACGCATCGGGAGTAGGGACAACTGTCAAATCGTGTTGTCATTCATTCTTAGTTCGAGTTCGGGACTAAACGTAAGTCCGTAGGTGATACGGAGTAGGAAACGTTCGTAACGAAGGCCGAAACTACGGTCTTCGTGCTTAGAGAGTAGATCGCCAGTTGGAAGGCGCCACTTTGAAGCTTGTTGACTAGTTAGCACGTCAATCTCGTAAACCCACGTCTCGTCATCAGTCGCAATGCATTTCATGAATGTTGGGACGGAATTGGCTCGTTCGATCAGCTCCTCAGCGACTCATATGCGACTGAGTTTTTGTAGAAAATACAGGTCTTTTGGGACTAGCCGAGCGGCAACATGTTTAATACCCAAGTGATTATTTAAAATGGTACGGATCGGATCGACTCGCGAGACAGAAAGTTCAGCGGCTATCTCTCTCAAACTTGAATGAGGATTTTCAGTCACTACTTCCTTAATTTTTGCGATGTTAACTTCAGTTGAAGACGTTGATGGCCTACCAGAGCGAGGCAAATCCTCCATCACATCTCTACCGCTTTTGAACGCTTTGTACCAGTCATAAGTACGTGTTTTTGGTATAGTCGATTCGCCTTCTGTAACATTTTCAGTGGCGATGCAAAATTTAAAACAAACTCTTTGTTTGATGTTTTTGTCCATTATGAAATTCGCAATTCACACTAGACAACTCAAAATGGAGCACAGTTGTGCCAATCTAACAACAACAAAAAATACAACAAAAAATGAATTTGGAACCATAATAAAACCATCCATTCCCGATACTTTTTTGACAGAATGTATAATATTTGTTTACATGTTTGGAAACTAAATCGCGAATACAGTAAAGACTTTTTCGTTGTGGTTCATAATTTTCTTGGTTCCCCTATTTTTTTGACAATCTTACTTGAAAGCGTTTTCGATCTCGATAGACACACATATAGATCGCAATTAACACTCATAGAAAGTTCATAAGGTCTCTGACAACAAAAAAATCACAACACGTTCAGTGTCAACACTCTCTCAACATTTTCACCTTATTTATCTTAGAATATTACTAGTATTAATTTACAAAAACATGTGATTCATAGTGTTAATGACTTTTGAATATAAACAAATAGGTAATATTATTACGATCGTTATGTTATGTGAACACGCGTGATGTGATACAGGTTTATTTTGTTTGGCATTGTTCAATGACTCGACATAATTTTTATGGTGACATAGAATCCGGGTCATGTCATTGGGGTAACATAGTAGTAAGTTTCAAGGTTTCCATAATCTATTTTCGATCGCAATCCTGTATACAAGGCCAAATTATGTAAGCTAGCGAAACTTCACAGACGTGATTGATATCAATATCTCAAGACGATACAACAAAGGAAACAGATTTTCTCGTCTTATACTTCAAGTAAAAACACTACCATTGGTCGTTGAATAAAAAATATATATATATACATCAAATCTATTATTTTATTTACGAGTTTCGCTAGGCAATTGAATTTGACTCTGTATGGTGGTTTTGTTGTACAATAGTCATAGTGTGGCTTAACTGATGTATCGAATGTATTGTAATCACATAGTTGCTTGCTTAACCGATATCTATGTGTATTAAATGAACAGTAACAACCGAAAATCGTTGATTTGTGAGTGTGAACTAATGGCGTATGTTGAAATGAAATACTGAATTTCAGTGAAGGTTATTTTTTGCCGTGAGAAAATAACCCTGAATAGACTCGCATCTAATAAATAGTTCATACTTCACATATTTAGGCGATAACGTATGACTAATTTATAAACCAGTATTTTAAATATCTATACCAACCATTACATTAATATTTCCTTGCACTCTATCAATTGAGAAGAGTATGAAGTATAAAGCAAACAAGCAATTTTGTCGCACACGTTGCATATTGATCGAAGTAGTTATCTTATCATTGTTACACGTCCTCTCCATTACAGGAAAACCAATATGACCCCGTTACATAATTCTACTACTAATAGACCGCACAAAAATAACGAAATCAGTTAATTTTTACAGAATTTCTGCGTGTCCTTGACAAAGTTTTGTTTAGTTCGCGTGTATATCGCGTTTTGGTTTGATTAGTTATTGATCAGACAGAACAAGTTTGTCAGTTGTACGGGTTTACCCGTAGTTTGACTTTTAAGGGTTTCATTAGGGTGAGAACAACATAGCATAAAACATCACGCCTGTAATCCACGAAGGGTAAGACAGAGGTGTAAGTACCTATGGTACATCGTTATTTGGCCAGTTATGTTAAATTCTCATGTACCAGTGCGCGAGCCTATAGCCATCAACCGGGCTTAAATCCAGACTCCAGGCTGCTACTGAGAAATCCCAGATGGCAAAAAGCCAATAACACTATACCAACGAAGAGAATACGGTGAGAAGTCGAGAAAAAATCATGATTGGCTGTTAGTTTATGTATCGTTTAGATCAAAAAGGTTAAAAAAGTGATTTGACCTGCTTTTGGGCAGAGAGATGTCATTAAATACACAAACCTGACGAAACCATTTATTTTTAATTACTGGTCTGACCCTCGAGATAAAGATAAAATAAAAACTACTATTATTGTTAACTACAAAAGAAAAAGCGTAATTGGCAGCCGCACAGTTAAATCGATCCTGCTTTTCAAAGACGGCCATACCGGTATCCATAAAAGGCTTAGGTATACGACTGAGTACCTACTGATAAACGATTTCCTAGTAGAAACGTGCATAACTTAAGTTTCCTCTTTAGTATTTCGTGTCACAGACACCTCCTATTTTGACCACAGTCGCCACGACACGATTCTTTTTTTAACCTTCTTCATGAGGCTTCAGTGCACTCTGGCTGGCCGATGCAGGAAACAACATATCATTAAAGAATTCTGAAACTTAATTTAACTTTATCTTCTATGTGCTCTTACCTTATTCCACACTCCATGACTAGCAGAACAAATCCATACAGCATACATTTGGCAGCATATGCCCTTAATATTACTCGTAGAAGACTGGGTTTCCTCTTGCCTTCTGCTCTCTGGACCTCTTCCTCCCATAGTCGCGCGAATTTGTCACCTAATGGTCCTGGTAATAGAGAAATATTATCATTAGTTCGTTTTTCATTGAAGTTCCTGAGAAGTAATAAAAAGGACACAAAATGACATAGCGAATAGCGGTAGCGACTGCAATCTTGAGGTTTATAAACATTCTGATTGCGTAACGTAATTGCCCCTCCCGACCCTTGCTCGAGCCAGCCCGCGCCGCTGAGCCTGTAGCTTTAAATTCGTCCCTAATTAATATCAATCCTGATTCAGCTAGTCCCTTGCTGCCCTCTTCCAGCGACGCCCTAAGCCGAGGTCCGTACCCCACAGGGGGTGCCCTTAGCGTTGTCGCTTAGTTTTAGTTAGTATTTAAGTTTAAGTCCTGGCTGGAGGCCTTAATTTATTAGGGCAACCACAGGCAAGTCCGTTTAAGCAGACGACAACCTCATAGGTTGACCTGCGAGATGCCATTCAAAAAAAAAAAATAAAAAAAAAAAACGTAATTGCTTGGATACGATCCGATTCCTCGGCATCATTTTTGTTTTGTAGTTTGCGAATACTGTATGCGCCAGGACACGAGGGTACGAGTGTCGGAAAAAAAAATGGTATTCGGAAATTTTCGTCCAAAATTTCTATGTAACACCTCTTTTTGGTAAAAAAAAAACTTTTATTAAAATATGACTGATATTTGACAGACTTGCCCCCTGTATCTTGGGGATACTCAAAACCCCTAACACACTACCCGATATTTAGGTGATGTGTTCTTTTAATAGGGACCCTTCCTCTCTTTCTCATATTACACCATCCCGATTTAGGGAAAGGATTTCTGAATATCACGTAGTGTAATAAGGCTTTTAAGAGACTTCACTACCGTTTAAAGATGACTACTTTCTCTAGAGCCAAGATAATGTAAACAAAGAATATGGAAACATGCTCTATCATTGAGAACAAAGTCTTCTTGTCCTGCTACACGCGCCGTTCGATAAGTAGCATCATTCATTGCTACATGACTTCCCAAGTACTTTGTGTGCATTATTTTTCTCAATAGTATTAAATCAAAGGCGTATCATTTGCTGTAGACTCTGGCCTTTATACAATGCCTTTAGTCATAGTACCTATAAGATTTTTTCGTGAATCTCGCGCACAAGCATATCTAGTCATTTGTTATCAGTCGTTAAAAAGATTTCATGTTTTAAAGACGCATATAAATGAAAGCGATATTTCAATAAAATAAATAAAAGCATATTCTGTGTAGCCAGTGAGGCAGTGACTCTTGCCGATTGTACCTACATATTTGATAGAAGGTACATACCTAACCTAATTGTAAACTAAAACACTTTATATCTTTATGTACTCTGGGTGTTGTGTTAGTAAACAAACAAATGGTATAGACCAGATTAAACTCAGATTAAAAAAGTCCGTATCCGTTTTAATGACCAATGCTTTTATCAGGTCATTAGCACAGCATCTGCTTTTTTTGTAAAGGACAAAAGCGCAATTTGTTTGTATTTCCAGATTATGTTAATAGTGTGTGATTTTGACCTAAGTATATCCAAAAGTTATCTACACCTTTTAATGACATATTATTAGAAATAAAAGACGTTTTCGTGTCTGTGTGTGATCCCGTCATTATACTAAACTGCGCAACGCATTTTGATGCTGTTTTCACCATCATTTAGAGAATTTATTCCTGAAGATTTATGTGTTTTTACATAACTATTAAACTTAAGTACGTATAATAAAGAAATCTCAATGTTTTGTAAAATGGTAAGAGCCGTGCGAAGCAAGGGCGGGTAGTTATAAATAAACGAATTGACATGAAATAGATTGGACCTTGAACGATACAATGCGTCATCGCGTGGTGTGTAATGATCTGCTCGAATATTGAACTCTGATAACAAATGCTTTTTCTTCCTACTATGCTTTAATTTCATCACAATCACACTAAAAACTCAGTACAAAGCGAGTCTTTAATGCTCTAGAGCAATAAAAATGTATGAAATTTCATTATTGCAGTTTTTTTTATCGCACCAAAAGGTGCCAATCTCAATGGATTAGCTCTATTCAGCCAGCCGATATCAATACTTTTTTTTTACGTACGTATTATTCGTTTCTATCCTACTTGTTCCAAATTTAAATATAAATTTGCCCAACAAAACTCTTAACCTTACGTTGAATAATTGCTCAAGTATAACTTTTATTTTCAATAATTAAACTTCTATTTTAACTGTTTGATATATGAGTTTCTTTTAACTACTATTCCTATAGGTAATAGTTGAAAGAAAAGCAGATTATGCACCTCGCCTGTTAGATTAGAGCCCTCGCTAACGCTCGGGCTCTAAATCAGGCACTCGGTCCAATAATAAATTACTTTGTGCTCGATGCAATAATCTACTATTATTTTATTCCCATTAAGTACCTAGGTATAATATAAGACCAGTATTGTACCTACTGTAATTCCTGCACCAAAGAGTTCGAACTGATCATGAGATCCACACCAACATTTTGAACCAAGAGGAAGCATATGATTGATATGATATTAGAGATGAAACGGATAGCAGTTTGGCCGGATACCGGATATTCGGCCAACCATGTGGCCGAATAGCCGAATATCCGGCCTCCGGATATCCGGCGGAACTTAGCCGTTTGGTGTATATTCTAATGCCAAACAATATCCAAATTTAACAAATTTTGCCAAAATATATATCTTTCAGCACCTTGCAGCAGTGTGTACAGCGAAAGACTTTTTTTCTGAAGCTGGCCTTATTTATGAAGAAAAGCGAAACCGCTTGCTACCTCTCAATGCAGAGAAATTAGTATTTATTCACCATAATTTGCCCTTAGTGCAGTATGAGTACTAATTAAATCATTTTCATTTACTATAAAAATAATTACTTAAAAATATATTTTTTATCCCGTTTTTTTTTTTAATTCGGCGGGATGCCTTTTCGGCCGAATAGTAGTTATTTATCCGGTATTCGGCCGGATAGTATTAAGGCCGCCGGATAGGCCGGATACCGGATAGTTACCGGATATCCGTTACATCTCTAATTGATATTTCCAGAATGCTATTCAATAGGGATGATGACATTTTTTTTTACTCAAGTAAATATTTGTTTGAAATAGTTCTAACAATATTACAAAAAGTGTAAAAGCTTAAAAAATTGCACAAGGTAAAAAGGTCTTAAAGTGTGTTAGACAAGAACAGCACTATCGTAGAAGTGACGTCACGAATATGTAATTTCATAATAGCGCCATTCTCCAAAAAAATCCGTTCGTGTTTCGTTCTGTGAACATTTAAACAAAAAATACTATTCTTGAAAAAAATCTTGTTTTTGATAGAAAAATTATTCACGACTAATTTGGGGTTAAAAAAAAATTACAATGAATTTTTCATTACGACTATTACGAGATGCTTAAAAATCTGTTTCAAGGTAGAGGTTATTCGATATATCGGATTTTTTTGTAAAACTGTGAATCCGTAAGATTTTGCTGAACATATTATTGTGTTGTTTTGGTAGGTATTGACCCAAGCTGGACACCTGTATATTTTCGCCTCCTAGCCTGTCTTTCTGGCTTAAGAAAGGAAGGCATTTGTGTAAATATAGAATTATGTTTAAAAGGTATAGTTACCTGACTGATAATAGGCCACCAATTCTATATAGATCGACTGTGGGAGATCTATATGGCTTAAAATAGATTACTTTTAGAAGTGACCTTTCGGCTCTTTGTAACTAGAAATTTTGTTTTAGTGGCTCCTCCCCAAACAGGTGAGCAGTATGTGACTACCGACAGCGCAAGCGTTATTATATATGTTATATATGTTTTTGAGTGTCTTTTGAGGCATCACAATTCAGATTAGTACATGATTTAGAGAGAAGCAAGTGTAATTTGTTTTCGCAATATTGAGGGTTAGCAAATTTGCTTTGAGCCACCTATCTATAACAATTTAACTAAGGCCGAACAAGAGTTTTGTTCGGCCTTATTACGTACCACTTCCCAAGTCTCGCCAAAGTAGACAATAGCCGTATCATCCTCGTAGGTTCGTTAATGTACAGCAGAAACAGTGGTGGCCCGAGCACGGACCCCTGCGGAACACCGAAAACAACGCAATTATAGCAATGAGGAAAACCTCATTGCTATAAGATTCGCCCACCTTAACCTGTTGTTTCCTACCCCGGAGATAGTTTAATAGCTTTAAAGCGTGTAGCTTCTTTTCGATTATCTAATTATAACTATGCCTTCTATGAAATTACATCATTTTTTCTTACATTTTTAATATTAGTCATCATCCCTATTCTGTTTAATGTGGTTTTCCCTATCAATTATAGTATATGCTACTTATACTTACATCATTAGTCATCATTCATACATCCATTCATGTCCCGTATCATTTCCTTTTATTTGTTAGCATGTTACGAAGCGTTCTAAAAAGATTTCTTTTATAATATCTTTATAAAAACATTCATTGTTTACATTTTCCATTGTTGTGACACAAGTCAATTGTCAAACTGTCATTCATTTTTCTCTTTTAGTCTATGAAGATTACTTTTTGGTTGTATAACTTGAATTATTTTTATCAATAGGTTTAGCTAAAATATTGTATTAACCGATTATTAACTGAATTTCGACATCTAAAATAATTAACAAGGACACGCTCAGACTCGATCGTGGAGGTTTTAATACATCTTGGCCGAACACACAGGCTGGTTTTATGACTGGCAGATGAGATGTCAGAACGAAGAAAAACATAATTTTGAAAACTTCAAAATCGTCTAAAATAAATTCTGGAAAAAGAATATTTGCCCTATAAAAGAAAAGGCTGAAGCATCTGATAAGGATTCGGCGTCCGGGCCTGTTTCACTAACCATCTGCCTGGATTCGGCGTCCGGGCTTCGTCAACAAACCATCTGTTCATCCATCAATTCTACGTCTGCACTCTGCTATATAACCTTCTGCCTGGAGACTCTACGTCGAGCTTTGTCAAAGGATACTGGCACTCTAAAGTGTCCCTTCGACACCTGAAGACCCTTTTTCTCCACCTCCTCCTCTTCTTTCTTTCACGAAGCCAATCTACGAAAATTCTTCATCCTCCTCCTCCGGACTTCAATTCAAGCCTATATTAACTTCAGTGTCGCGTGAACCGTGTTTAGTGTTTTTTTTTTATATTCTTTCTTTCACGAAGCCGAAAATTCTTCATCCTTCAATTCAATTCAAGCCTATATTAACTTCAGTGTCGCGTGAACCGTGTTTAGTGTTTTTTTTTTTTTATATTACTACCTGTATTTTATATTTCATCCATTAAACTATCTGTTCCAAGTCTACTTTCATCCTTTTAAGTAGTTAGCGTCTAATTACGTTACACAATATAAAAAGCCGCGGTATGTATCACTAAAGCCACATTATATAGCAGTGCGTAACATTGAATAACAAGCGGCTAATACTTTGTTTGTCTTACTTTCCAGATGAGCATGAAAATTAAATGAAGATGTATTGAAATTAGATGCAATTTATGTCCATTTGTAATATGCAATCCATACAACACACTGAATTACAGACGATCCGTGTCCTTTGCTAAGCCCTCATTCACATGGGCACTTTTTCATCGCGCGTTGAAACAATGCCGTAGAATTTGATTTTAGAACTGTCAATCCC
Source organism: Dasypolia templi (assembly GCA_963555695.1). NCBI lineage: Eukaryota > Metazoa > Arthropoda > Insecta > Lepidoptera > Noctuidae > Dasypolia > Dasypolia templi. Next base: position 16,708,658 of record OY743144.1, on the reverse strand, counting down.
TAATGTTGAAAATCTAACAGTGCGCGATAAAAAACGGAGCGTCAGCACTTTCGTGTTTCGTCCGAAAAAATACACCGTTCATTTGTTTCAACCTAGCTCTTTTTAAACGCGCCCGTACGAAATATCATTTAGATAAATTAAGAATCATTCAACTTTTAAATTCATGCATAAAGTGAATGTTCTCTTCGTATCTCAAATCTCGCCTGGCCATCGAGAACGTACTTTTCATCGCCAAGGTTCATCTCTTGTCATACATGCTTCTAAACTAGACAAAAAATCACCAAAACGACGATATCCCATTCTAAAATTGGCGAAAGTGACACAACATAACTGTTATTAATTTTGACAGGATTATGATGGCACTGAGTTATTAATTTAGTAAAAAAAGCAATTTTGCTATTCTGATTTTGAAGTTTTTCAACTAAAAGTATTATTGTCTAACTAAATATGACTATTTTAATAGCGATTATAAAGGTGTGGAATAAAATTAGTTGTTACTAAAATCGAAAAAGGGGGTCGAAGTTTTCATTATTTTTGCGATAGAACACTTTCGCAAAAATAATGAAAACTTCGACTCCCTTTATAAAACCCATAAACCCCTAAAACCCAACATATAGGTAATCATTTTTCATATTATCTATGCAAAAAGTGAAATATTCCATATAAAACACTTCGAGGCTGATCACATGCGCGCCTCCGGCTCAGGAGGTCTACTCTCCAAGCACGAACTCCGTAGTTTCGGGCTTCGTTTCCTACTCCGTATCACTACGGACTTACGTTTAGTCCCGAACTCGAACTAAGAATGAATGACAACACGATTTGACAGTTGTCCCTACTCCCGATGCGTTTTTGCTGGTCCGAAAAGTTGGATTTGACACTTGTTTTAACGGAACGTTATGTCATTTGATACGACATCAAAATAGTTATCGTGCTGTTGACGAAAGTTAATAAATTGAAAATATGGCTGCTATTTGAATGCTCAAAGAATCTCTACAGGTAGACCGGAGGCGTCGCCGATTGTACTTGCGCCAAAACTTTCGGTTGGCGAGTATTCCCGAAGCTGAGTTTATAGGGAACTATAGGCTCACATGGAAAATATTAGAGGACTTGTAGGACTTGTACTTTAGACTTGTAGGACAGATACACATTTAGAGGACGACTGATTATCATTGAATGGCCTTTTAATGATGGCAAGTCCTTAAAATCATATTAACACGAGTAATGTATTAAACTCACCCTTTGCAACTTCTCCACGCACTTTGTGCAACTCCTCATTGAATTAAGGGAGTTGCACTGGCTTTCCCACAGCCATTTTGATCGGATTCTCCCGTCGGCACCCCTCAATAGTCCGGGAGCCAACTCATTATGCTCACTCATACAATCGAGGAGGGCCTCAATTTGTGCATGAGTTGCTGCTGGAGAGGTGGGGGCCATTTTACTAAACTAGCGAAAACTTCCCGCGTCGTATAAACATTATTATGAAAGTACACCTACTGTAAATAAATGTTTTGAAAAAACTAACATTTCATTTGAAAATTGCCGTCAGAAAGAAAAAGAGCAAAGCTATTAACGTGATAAGGCCACACTACGGAGTAAAATGGCAAAAATAGTTCAATTCTTTAATTAAAGACATAACAAAAACTATATTGTTAGAAATGTGGTCTTTTTCTAAGAATAATATTAATTTTTGTTACTATGCTAAAAAACTTCAAAGTAAGTAAACAAAAGTCGACCGGTCAAAATAGCGCAGCTCTATCGTCATGCGTCATTCGGTCACAAATATTGTGTATGATTCCGTTTGAAACTAGTGAAGCCGAAATCAATCGGGAGTAGGGTTTAGTGCTTAGTTTTGAACTACCTTCGGACGGACCCGTATCGTCGTTGACGGAGTTAGAGAGTAGACCCCCAGGCACGGGGTAGTGCAAACAATTACCCCGCTGCGAAGCCAAAAGAAAAAAAAAAGTAATACATGAAGTCGCTATGACATTATGATTGTCAACATTTCATTTAGTTTTTTTTTTGCAGAATAGCTATAAGATTCTCATAGCCAAAATAAGGAATTTTAGTGATAGTATAGTTAGTTTGGTTCGGTTTACAAGAGAATTGGCAACATTGTCGGCTTAGCTTGAACTTAGTGTTACTGTAAATTCTAAGTTTAACTTTTGAATCAAACGTTACTACTAATACGAACGATGCAGAAAATTGCTTCAGAAATAGCTACTTTGCATAATCATTCAGGAATGTAGGTACATCGAGTTGTTACCTAGAAAGTACATCTGCATCGACACGTTTTAAGGCTCCCGCAAACAGGCGCGTGGCCACAGCGCGACACAAAGGCACCGCTCGTCGCGCGACACGCGGTGCCTTTGTGTTGCGCTGTGGCGTGGTACCAGTGTGCACGAGTCTTTAATTCTTTACTGTCATATATTGCTATTAACAGTAGGCATGATAAAAAAAAACATTGCACAAATTATTATGTAGTAAATACTCCCGTATTTGTATTCAGTTACATTTAATAAAACCTAGCGTTTATTTGAGGGTAGTTTTTTTTCTTAAGTTATACCATACCAAACGTAACGTTTTCCGTTTAGTTTAAACTAGCCAATTGGTCTACCAACTCAGTACAGTTTAGCTAATTAAACTGCCTCATTGTTCTGTAACTGTGGCTGAGCCGACTCCGTGGGTGATTCACGAGATACATACCAAACAATTAAGGCAAACACAATGTGGTATACGCTCTTTTGTAATGATTTAATCCGTAGATAGAGTCAAGAACTCAAATACGATTTTGGAAGGACTACCCTAAAAAAAAACAATTAAGGCAAAAACTGGGATTGAGTAGAGGCGAAAAGCGGAGAATCGGGTGTTCTGGTGCAATTTGGGAGTTGTTTATATCCGCAGTAGGCTAGTAGGCTAAGCTAAGGTTGACTCGAATTTTAAATAAAACATTTTTCGTCATTCGAGTAAAAGGACTTCATTTCAAAGAATTTATCAAAAATCTGCCACGAATTGAGAGTAGGTACTATGATTATGAGATTGCTTAGATTCGATTGTTCGGTAAATTAGTTATGTTTACATCGAACCTGCTTGCTCGCTGAAACTAGCTACATGGGCTTTTTTGGAATGATCTACTGCATGAACCAAAAAACTGCCTTGAACTTGGATACGTAATCTTTATTATTAAAAATCTGTGGGACGCGGTACTGTTATGTGACAATAGATGGTTATTGTCAATTTTAACGTTTGAATAGAAAACATTTTGGCCCATTTTGAATTTATAAGATTTCTAAAGGTGCATTATGTAACGGGTTTCCGGTGCTGACTCTCGGTAAAGACCGTTACAAATTGGGGCAAGTTAGGTCTGCATGAAAAACGGTTACCTGATTGTGATTAGTGCATGCGCGTTTAACGAGGGATTGCTTTTGTCAAGGGTACGTACTGACTACCTGTTAGCTGGTAATCTGCCTCTATTATAAAAAACGTAACTCGTCACAAACCGAAAAAAAAAGTAGCAAGTATTATGTAAGTATTCAAGGAATCCCACACCTTTCCTTGCATACTTACTTCTTACTGGGTACTTGTTTTTTTTTGATATGTCTCGTGAGTATGTTTTCATCCGTAACTCTCAATAGCCCTTGTAATTTAATGAATGGTGTACAATACCTAAAAAGAGTATACTATTTCTCAAGACTGATGCATGCGGAATTTAACGATACTTTCTTCTAGTTACCTATAGTTTTACGTTTTACAATTGTTTTCTGAGCGATCAATAATCGCAAGTCACAACACAATCTAAACAAACGCGTGACGTTTAACTTTTCAGGGAAACCAGCATTTAAAAACAACATCGAATTTGCTATGATTTTTCCCCTGTTAATTTGTGGAGTCATGTGTACATAGTTATAGTTAAATCATTCAACTATTTATGAGGTTGCTTAGCAATAAGTTTTTTAACAGGCATATGACACATTTTGTTTTACAAAATGTTGTGAAATATAACCATAGTGCTGAGGAGGCTTAATATAACATGAATTTGAGAATGTCACTGTTTGTTTTTTTTTTTTGAATAAAAGCTTTTATCAATACTGAAGCTGTCCTTCTATAAATAAAAAAAAGTCTACCTACTCTACGAAATTATCTCACATCGCAAGGAAGCAATACCAAATGTAGGCGAAGCCTTCTAACTAACCTCAACTACAATACTTTTAAGGTGGGTAGGTGTTAAATCAGGCACATGTTTTTCTTCCTTACCTAGTCATGGTCTGATCTAGGCATAAGAACTTTAAGCTTACCTGATGAATGTTCTGCTAGTGGTTCATACAGGTCCTGTTCTTCCATTTCTCTTTTTATACCACCCCAGAAAATGGGCAAAGTCCATCTAAAAATAAAATTAGGCATTTAGAAATGTGAAGTGGAAAGGGGGTAAAGACTTTTGCCCTGCATTGGGACACTAAAGGCAAACAGGCATTTAGAGGAGGAAATAGAGTATAAATGGTCATTATGTTTTTGGATTGGTCTGATTTCCATGTTTTCTACCAACTTTTTTGTGAATAAGTGAATTTAAAATGCTTGCAGTTGAATGCAAGCATACTCCCGCCAACCAATGTGACGGGTAGGTACCTCTTCTCATTTTTATTATATCCTTGTAGTACATAATATTACATATTTTAGTGATTGCTTGTATTTAGTATTTAATGTCAATGAATGGTTAGTTTTTAAAGTCTAGTAAATACCTACTGATTATTAATTAATTAAATTAGTGCTGTTTAAGATCAGATTAAAGTGTTCTTTACCCAAAAATGGCTATACTTAGCAATAATATTCATACATTCAGGACTTCTCTGTGAATAGCAATGAGCTTTGCATGACTTTAGTCATTATTTAATATGTAGGTAGGAGCCTAAAATGTTTGAGCTTTTATTAATAATTAAATTAACAACTTACGCAAATGTGAGTGCAGACAGCGGATTTGTTTTAGCCCTGGGGTGAGGAGGGCGGCCTTTTTTATCTATAGCCTCCATGATTCAGTGGGTACCTGAAAAAAGCGTGTCTAAATATATTTTTACAAATTTAAGATCTAGAAGAGATATAAATCAATGAAGTTCAAATTAGAAGGGTTACTTTAAGTTTTTAACGAGCATACAAGCTCATGGGAAGCTATAAATACTTACCGTAGCAGTTTTCGACAGTCGGTATGGTTTTGTAACTCTATAGGACGGGCAAACGCATGGCCCGTACACCGGCACACAGATCCACTTCGACACGGTTACACAGCTAATTGAAAATATGCACTACCTACTTATTATTTATTTAATACCCACACGACAGGTAAGATCTTTTTTCTACTGTACCCGTAGGTGTAATTTCGAATTATAAGTCACTGGTTACTAAGTACTTCGGTATTGTTGTGTGGAAATTCATCAAACTATTAACTAAGGTTACCAATTCACTTTTGAATATGGCACGTACAATTTTATTATTGTGTCATTTTTATCAAACAACACTCAGTTCACGACCACCGCTAATTTTTTACTGATAAAAATATACCGGAATCAACCGATCAACGTGAATGAATACGAGTGTCAACTTAATTTGACAATGACAATTGACAAGACGTAATAGGTACATCTGTCCTCCTGTCCTGTCAAATGCCAAACTTCAATTTTAATTTGATGACTGATATTCTCTTTAGTCTTACCAATGCTGGGTCAGCTCCGTCACCGCAAAGCAGGTATGCTGACGCACTACGCCGGTACAAACATCTGAAAAGCTAGTGCGTGCACTTGCATTGATTACTTCATGTTACAAATTATTCCGGCCAGAAACCGCGCTAGGTAATGACTCGATAAAAAATGGTCATTTTTAAACAGCAATAATAAAACAGGAGGATAAAGTAACAAGACACGCTAAGAAGAAAGTAACATGTATAAAACCATATGTGTAAAATAACCCTAGTGCATAATTGATAGTTTATCCATGGTTTCATTGTTAAAATCAGCCCATAATCGACAAAAGAATGAAATTCAAACTTGACGAATTCACGTTTTATGCCGAAAATGTACAGTTCACGCAAAACTTTATGAGCCCTCAGCATTGATTTATTCCTTACAAAAAATATTAGCTAATTTGGTACTTTTGCAGCCACTCGCGTGCAACTTTCGGGAGCTCATAAAGCTATTTTATTTTAGTGTTTCTATGAATAATAAGCAGGAGAGGGTTGAAAAAATATAATTGATTGATAGTTGACAGATAGCGACGAACGGACGAAAATGACACTTTGACAAATAAACAAATTGACAGTTTGTGGTGGTGTCCGGGTGTCGGACGTGTCGGTCGTTTGGCATTGGTTGGCGTGGTTTATCGTGTCGTGTAATCAAAACAGTGTTTTCGTTCAAATGGTTTCAATAAAATGTGTTGGTTAATTAAATTATTCATAAATTTAATTCCGTGGATTTAAATAGAAGAACCCTTGTTCTATTGGTGCCTGATTAAAAAATCAAGTCATGTGTGTGCTGAAGTAATATCTCTCGTTATCGTTATCTTGGACAGAACACAGATTTATCTAAACTGTAATTTAGTTTCTTGTGAACTTTTATGTTACTACACTTAATACGAGAATGGAACATTCAGGTCTGCTTTAAAGACCTTCAAAAATGTACGTGTCTTTGTTACGTAGATACAAAAGTATGATACTCGCCAGTATATTCTTTTTTTATGTTGGTTGTGGTATAACTTTAAGCTTTTTAAGGCTCGAATGTGCTGATGCTGCCAAAGATTTAGGTGATAAGAAAAATTCTTTAGATAAGTTTGAATATGCTGTATTAGTTTTAAGTGGTCCAGATAATGAAGCTAAGAGAGATGCAATAAGAGCCACATGGATGAAATTATCAAATAATATATTTGTGGAAAATGGAGAGAAACTGTACAAATGGAACCACACATGGACTGAGCAACATGCTACGCATCAATTCATAAAGTTTTATTTTGTAATTGGCACCCAAGGTCTCAGTGAAACGAAGCTAACAAGGTTAAACACTGAAAATAATAGAGGCAACGACCTTTTATTGTTAGACAGCTTTGAAGATAGCTATAAGAATCTGGCTACGAAAATGTTACATTCATTGAAATGGCTGACAACTAATTTGGCTAGATTAAAATACTTGATAAAATGTGATGATGATTCTTTTGTGAGAGTTGATCTTATAATAAAAGATCTGGAAGCATATGCACCTGAAATGAATGCTCATGAAATAAGTGACTATGTTACATACAAGGTAAACTTTAACTTATCATAAATCTTTTTCGCAAAAACCAGAAAGCATAGCACAACCTCGGAGGAGATACGGGGTTTGGAATAGACAAAATTACAGAAATTCGTACACAAAATACGCGCATTGTATTGTCGTGGAGTTGTGGACACCAGCCTGTATTACCTATATCTGAAATAGAAATAAATCTGTCATTTTATCTATTCTTCAATTGAAAAAACCTGTTTCTATGGAGGTCTTACGCTTGCCGTGTGTGTGACCACTGTACACACCTCAAAATCCTTAGCAGTTCATGCTACCACCGCCTTGATCATATTCAGGATATCCACACTTCAATCATGTACTAATAGTAATAATCACATTACAGAAAGATCTTCCTTCATATAAAGGCCTTTATTGGGGCTATTTTGATGGGAGAGCCCATGTGTACTTGAATGGAAAATGGCAAGAAAAGGACTGGTTTCTCTGTGACAACTACTTACCTTATGCATTAGGTGGTGGATATGTCATATCTCGCAGCATTGTTGACTATATTGGAAGAAATGCTGATATCTTGGGGTGAGCAAATATTGAAGACATGTTGATTTTGAAAGTTAATAATATAGTTTTATGAAGCCTTAAATTTAGTCTAAATAGACAATGTATTTTGCAACAAAAAATCTCTCTATCACAAATGAATGGTGTAAAAAAAAACACACATTGAATAGCATTGTAACATCCATAATAGTCCCTAACCAATATTATAAATGCAAAAGTGAGTTTGTAACGCTTTCACGCAAAAACGGCTTAACGGATTCGGATGAAATTTTGCACACAGATAGATGTGACAGATAGACATGGGCTACTTTTCGTACTGGATCGCAGACGAAGTCGGGGGGAACAGCTTGTAATATTAAAAATTCGAAAGTATCTCTGCCTGTCTGTATGTTACCTTTTCACGCCTAAACCACTGAACAGATTTCGATCAGGAGTTGGCCAAGGAGATAGATGGCATCCTGGGGAATGACTTTTTGTCCCAAAAAAAATCCCAAAATGGGGTGTTATAGGGGATGAGTTTATATGAGAGCATTTCTTAAAGAAAATTTAAATGTATGCTTTTAACGTAAGTTCTGACTATCTTTCTAATTCCTTAAATCTCTTAAAAATAGGTACACAAACATTTTAATTAGATTTTATGTAGGTGGTCAAATATGGCGGAAGAGTGTTTCAAATGAATGATGATATTATTCCAATGAATTAGTATTATTTTTAATTAATAGACTTTTCCTTTAGATTTAGAACCATATAAACCTGAATAATAAAAGATTATTTGTATTTAATATGTCTATCTGTTATCTTTCACGCTTTGACGGGTAATTGTATTCGGATGAGAGATTACTATTTAAACCGGTTTGTGTGGGAAAATTTCCGAAACTCAAGCGGGCGAAAGCCGCGAGCGGAGGCTAGTAGTGAACAAAGAGTATTCTTTTTTTATCTATAATATATAACTAGTGATATCTGTTAAAAACGGATTCCTATTTATTTCAGACATTACAAATCGGAAGATGTGTCAATGGGTGTGTGGACCGCCTCTTTAGATGGGATGAACAGAGTCCATGATGTCAGATTTGACACTGAATGGAAGTCCAGAGGTTGCTCCACCCAGATGTTAGTAAGACACAAACAATTACCAAGTGACATGTTTCAACTGTATAAAACATTGGTCCACTCACACGGAGAAAGACTTTGTAAGACTGAAACTATTTTAAGAAAATCATATCTTTATAAATGGGATGTTTTGCCAAGTATGTGCTGTAAATAGTTGTGCAGGCTAACTTTATTTGATCAAACACAAATCCATTGTGGGCATGGTCCCAATAGTGTGTTCATTTATATAGAATAATCATGTGCAGTATTTATGTGGAATGTTTGTTACATTAATAAGGAAAAAAGTGCAAAACTATGTTTATAACTTACAGCTAGTTAGATATACCCTTTTCAAATATTTCTCAATAATAATAATCTGATATTAGTGAAGTTAAGAACAACTTGTCATAACTAGCAATAACATTATATTTTTAAGTTCATTTTTACCAACATATTCCTAAGGTTAATAAGTTTCTAGTCAATTGTAAATCTTTGCTTTGATACCAATAAAACACAATATTATTGGACATTACAAGAAATGTGCATTTTAATTTTTTATTTTAACTAAACAAATTAATATAAATTAGATATACATACAACACATTTTTGTCATTTAGAGGGTAACCATTTATTCATTGTGTCATAAATAACAAAAAGTGAGAATAATTCAACAAAACGATTTCTTATTGTTATTTACACACGCACACAGGCACCCGAATATCACATTTTAACAGATTCTAAAAACTAAATTAATTAGTTATGACTTTTCATATTCATGTAGGTTGAATTGTTTTGAAATGTTGAACTAGACAACTCGGACTTGAAGTAGTCAATGGTTCTTTGAAGACCATCTTGTAATGGCACCTGAAATTAAAACAACTCGAAAAGTTACTAAGCCATATTATAGCCCATTAATTTTGGTCTAATTATTTGCCCTAAATATCTAGGACATAGGATAAGCTGCCAGCACAAACAGAGACGGATTTGCTCAAAGTAATAAAGGACTCTGTAACCAGTACCCTAATTGCGTAATACACAATGAATCGGAATCTGAATCGTTCGGTAAAAAATTCTGCTCAACAAAGTAAATAACGCAATGAATATTGTTGAACTATTAAAATCAAACAGAGTAGTCGTAATCGTTTACGAAAATGTGTTACGCATTTAGGCTGCAGGTCAGTAAAATCCTCTTTCCTTTGCACCTAATATCTTCTCTGATCATTATGCGTTCATTAGGGAGAATTTCAATAATGAAACTGAAAGCGTTCAGCATATCTAACACGCGTTCAAAAGCTGTCAGTTTCAAAATTGAAATGGAATATTGACACTGACAGCTCTTGAACTGAGTTTAAAAGTGCTGATCGCGGTCAGTTTCATTGGTGAAATCGGCACTAAATGCGTTAAGCAATAAACTTATTTAAAACGTTTTGTTTGTGCCATATCCAAATGATTGACAGAAATAACAATGTTTTAAATATGTTTTTGTTTATTTGTGGTGCAAGCAGGCCTTCGAGTTAAAAACGTTACCTTACCTTAGGCTCCCAATGCAAATGTTCCTTAGCGACTGTGATGTCAGGACGTCGCCGCTGCGGGTCGTCCTCCACCGGAGCGCCTTTAGCCACCATGCTCCGACATCCCGGGACTTGATTCTTGATAATCATCGCGAATTCTGAAATAAATAGTGATACTTTTATAGATAGAAGTTAATATCAATAGGCGCCTGCCACCACATCTGGCAAAATGTGAGTGTTAAAATATCCTTTCGACCAAATTTCGGTCACGACGGCCAATGTCAACGGAGATTAGTCTAGTATGCAGACGATATTATATATAGCACACAAGCGTGTGCGCAAACACTCCCGACCCTTGCTCGAGCCAGCCCGCGCCGCTGAGCCTGTAGCTTTAAATTCGTCCCTAATTAATATCAATCCTGATCCAGCTAGTCCCTTGCTGCCCTCTTCCAGCGACGCCCTAAGCCGAGGTCCGTACCCCACAGGGGGTGCCCTTAGCGTTGTCGCTTAGTTTTAGTTAGTATTTAAGTTTAAGTCCTGGCTGGAGGCCTTAATTTATTAGGGCAACCACAGGCAAGTCCGTTTAAGCAGACGACAACCTCATAGGTTGACCTACGAGATGCCATTCAAAAAAAAAAAATGCGCAAACACTCCCTGTGACACTGTGCCCCCTCACTCTCATATCCTGGGAAGGCAGTCCGACATAAACATCTCTGCCAACCCTTGCGGGGAATATAGGCGTGATGTTATGTGATGCCGATAGAATAAATTAAATAGAAGCTCCCTTCCGCCTTTCTCGACCTCTCTGTGATGGATAATTTGAGGATGTTTCTTTTTACATCAACATCTTATGCATAAGGGTATACCGTCAGCGAGACCTAAGCTTAGCTTTGCATTTGTGTGAGTTATAGTGTAGGTGTGACGTCGGTCTAGAGCGCAATTGGTTTATACGATCAGCCTGAGGCGCTGTGCGTCCCTCCATTGGTGCGATTGGTAATCACTCACACAAATGCAGAGCTCTGCTCATCCCCGCGGACTGTACCCCTCACGTAGAAAACTTGAGAAATCCAGTCAATCTATAAAAAACATTCTTTTGGTTTATTTGATATGGTAAAACTGACCCTCTTTTTAAAGGGCCTAACTTCTGCCTGCGACTTCGTATGCTTGAAATTTCTTGTTTTAACATAAAATAATATTTATATTCTATGACACTCAGCAATACTGTTTCTTCCCATTAAGGAAAGAGTTTTCGGATTCGGATCAGGAGTTCCAAAGCATCCATCCCCTACATAGAAACTCACAAATTTATTTTATATGTACTGATAAGCAACTACAAGTAATAAGGTGGGTGTGTCCTAAAAATGTTGGCAGTAACTTATCTGTATATGTTGTAGGAAGCGCAACAGGAAAGTTAGTTATATCTTGAGATAAGCATTATCATTAAGTTCTACCGATTTTGAGATAACCATGAGTTCAATGAATTGAAAACATGTAATATTATTAGTATTTAATTTGTAGTTGGTGTTAGAAAACAATGTTTTTTATAATATAAAAGAAGAAACTGACTGTCTGACGGACATATCAACGCACAGCCGAAACTACTGGAACTAGGAACGTGAAATTTTGCACACAGCTTCCTTTTCTATAATGTAGGGGTAAGAAGTGGTTGTTGGAAATTCGACCTATATGGGGTTGAAAATGGGGGCTTTTTTGTGTATGAAAAATCTTATGTATTCAAACTTGGAACTTGACACGAATACTTTTATGTAAAATCTAAAGTGTGTATTTTTTTATTTTTCGATTGTTTTATAGAATTTGAACGCCAATCGAAACTTTGCATGTATACATAAGACCGGAATTAAGAATAACGAATATCTGGGTATATAGTTAATCTAGTCCTAACGGAGTGAAAAGGGGTACCTAGTTGTGTAAATGTTAGAGAAGAACTTATTTTGTGACTAGATTAAAAAATTGGTGCAAATAACATATAAATCAAGTAATAGAAACGTCACAAAACGATTTTTCAAAACTCAACCTCTTTCGGGGAAAAAAAGGGTATACAGTTGATATGAAAAATAATTTACCATTGATCAATCAACTTCAAATTGACCCGAATGCTTTTAGTTAAGAAGAGTCAGTCTTTTTATTAATAATTTTCAAAAAATACCTTGCAAAAGAGGTGGGAGTTAAATTTTGTAGGGGAAAATACGACATCTACGCGGACGAAGTGCTAGTGTATTCAAATATTATAATTTCGAAAGTAACTCTGTCTGTATGTTAGCTTTACACGCCTAAACCACTGAACGGATGAGACAGATGGCATCCTGGAGAAGACATACGCTACTGTTTATCCCGGTAGTACCTTCTCGTGTTATGATTCCCGACATCCACGCGAGGAGAAGCTAGTCACTACATAAATTAGACATCTACCTAGTAAACGACATCCACGCGAGGAGAAGCTAGTCACTACATAAATTAGACATCTACCTAGTAGACGACATCCACGCGAGGAGAAGCTAGTCACTACATAAATTAGACATCTACCTAGTAGACGACATCCACGCGAGGAGAAGCTAGTCACTACATAAATTAGACATCTACCTAGTAGACGACATCCACGCGAGGAGAAGCTAGTCACTACATAAATTAGACATCTACCTAGTAGACGACATCCACGCGAGGAGAAGCTAGTCACTACATAAATTAGACATCTACCTAGTAGACGACATCCACGCGAGGAGAAGCTAGTCACTACATAAATTAGACATCTACCTAGTAGACGACATCCACGCGAGGAGAAGCTAGTCACTACATAAATTAGACATCTACCTAGTAGACGACATCCACGCGAGGAGAAGCTAGTCACTACATAAATTAGACATCTACCTAGTAGACGACATCCACGCGAGGAGAAGCTAGTCACTACATAAATTAGACATCTACCTAGTAGACGACATCCACGCGAGGAGAAGCTAGTCACTACATAAATTAGACATCTACCTAGTAGACGACATCCACGCGAGGAGAAGCTAGTCACTACATAAATTAGACATCTACCTAGTAGACGACATCCACGCGAGGAGAAGCTAGTCACTACATAAATTAGACATCTACCTAGTAGACGACATCCACGCGAGGAGAAGCTAGTCACTACATAAATTAGACATCTACCTAGTAGACGACATCCACGCGAGGAGAAGCTAGTCACTACATAAATTAGACATCTACCTAGTAGACGACATCCACGCGAGGAGAAGCTAGTCACTACATAAATTAGACATCTACCTAGTAGACGACATCCACGCGAGGAGAAGCTAGTCACTACATAAATTAGACATCTACCTAGTAGACGACATCCACGCGAGGAGAAGCTAGTCACTACATAAATTAGACATCTACCTAGTAGACGACATCCACGCGAGGAGAAGCTAGTCACTACATAAATTAGACATCTACCTAGTAGACGACATCCACGCGAGGAGAAGCTAGTCACTACATAAATTAGACATCTACCTAGTAGACGACATCCACGCGAGGAGAAGCTAGTCACTACATAAATTAGACATCTACCTAGTAGACGACATCCACGCGAGGAGAAGCTAGTCACTACATAAATTAGACATCTACCTAGTAGACGACATCCACGCGAGGAGAAGCTAGTCACTACATAAATTAGACATCTACCTAGTAGACGACATCCACGCGAGGAGAAGCTAGTCACTACATAAATTAGACATCTACCTAGTAGACATAATATCCTCCCAAATTTCACTTTTTAGTATGTTTTACATTTTCACAGCGACAGGATTGTGATCCTTAAGATAGTCGATAGGTGTCCTGTCCAACTAAACAGATATCAGCTATTGCTTTAAAGTTACAGAAGGCTATGAATTTTGAGGCCTTTAGTCATTTCACATTACGCGTTGCAATTTGACCCATAAGTGAGTGGCGATAAAAGTTACTTCACGTAATTTTAACTAGTAAAAAAAAAAACTTTGTTTAGATACCTTGTATTGTATTTTCTACGGGATTTCCGAGGTTGACTGGTAGCGTGTAATTGGCCGCCATCAAAGCCAGGAGACCGTCAACGAGATCAGATACGTAACAGAATGAGCGGGTCTGTTTCCCGTTGCCATAAACCTGGAAATTAATAAATGTTGCAATTTTATCACACACCAAAAATATATCTGAGTGTTCCAGGCCAATTATGATTATATTAATTTTTATTTCATTTTATACATTTAATTGTATTATAAAATATTAGAATAAAAAAAATATAAAAACCGTTAAAATATATATAAAAAGCAGTCCACCGGACGTATCGGGAACAGCTACCGGCGACGGCAGCCAGGGCTCTAGAGAGAGGAACCTCCTAACAATGCGAGCCGGGTACCCGAAGTACCTCTTTACACATAACATCACGCCTTGTTTCCTCGAAGGGTTGGGCAGAGGTGTACCTATAGTACACCCACATTTCGCCAGTTATGTTAAGTCCCATGTAATAGGGGGCGAGCTTATTGCCATCTACCGGGCACAAATCCAGACTTTGGGCTGCTACTGAGAAATTCCAGATAGAAAAACCCAATAACACGTTGCCCGACCTAGGAATCGAACCCAGGACCTCATGCTCAGAATCATTCAGAAAGCGGCACTTCTGGCAGCTGGCCAAGATCCAGCTGCCCAACGAGAGCCTCCTCAGGTTGGTCGAGGCTCTTGGCTATTAAGCCATTGGCTGACACGAATGTCGGCACAATGACCGCTACTGCATCCCACATGTCGACAACCTCGCGAGTCAAGTCAAGATACTTGATTGTCTTTCTTTCTCGGCTTTCACAAGGTTCCCGTTATGCGGGGCCGTTATGTCAAACATCATTGATTATATTAATTATCATTTC
Organism: Dasypolia templi; assembly: GCA_963555695.1. Classification (NCBI taxonomy): domain Eukaryota; kingdom Metazoa; phylum Arthropoda; class Insecta; order Lepidoptera; family Noctuidae; genus Dasypolia; species Dasypolia templi. Next base: position 16,693,358 of record OY743144.1, on the reverse strand, counting down.
TAATACTAATCCTAACTTCCTAACTAAAATTATAAATGCGAAAGTAAGTTTGTTACGCTTTCACGCCAAAACGGCTGAACGGATTTGGATGAAATTTGGCACACGGATAGACCATGACCTAGGTAAGAACATAGGCTACATTTCATCCTGGATCGAAGACGAAGTCACGGGCAGCAGCTAGTATCGTTTAAAACACTTGCACCCCCAAAGATTCTAATTTCATGTAAACCCTACTAAACGTTCAATCACAATATCAAGAAATAAATATTAAATTAACAGCTTTGATAATCAAATGGGTGAAACTTGATGACTTGACTTGCATGTTATGTTGCAGCTTCCTCGTCTGTCAATTGCCATCGCTTTATATTATTGGAGTGTGTATCACTAGGTTTGTTTAGTTACGCCATAATCGGCTGAACACCTAAGAATACATTGAAAGTAAATTGTCAAAAACTTTTGACTCTTCCGAGATTGCACTGATGGGAAAAAACACCAAGGGATCATAAATTTATAACAGATATACCTATCCGAATATTATCTTTAGAAATTGTAGGGCACAGTAGAGATTGCAGGGCCAGGACAGAACCTATTTTTCCGGGAACCAATAACATAAAACGAAATTGAAAGCCTCGTTGGTCTAGTGGTCGCAATCGCTACTGCTGAGCAAGAGGTCCTGGGTTCGATTCCCAGTCGGGCAACGTGTTATTGGGTTTTTCTATCTGGAATTTCTCAGTAGCAGCCCGGAGTCTGGATTTGTGCCCGGTTGATGGCAATAGGCTCGCCCCCTATTACATGGGACTAAAAAACATAACTGGCGAAATGTGGGTGTACTATAGGTACACCTCTGCCCAACCCTTCGGGGAAACAAGGCGTGATGTTATGATGTTATGTGAAATTGAAATAATAAAACTCCCTTACTTACAGTAATCGTCAAATTCTGCAGCGCTTGCATAATAAAGTTGGACACCACTCGTCCGTCAGACACGTGCATCCTGGGGCCATACGTGTTGAATATCCGGGCCACTCTGACGGCAACCTTCTCTTGTTTGGCATAGGAGTAGGCCAGTGTCTCTGCTACCCTCTTGCCTTCGTCATAACAAGCTCGTGGCCCTGAAACGTGCAAGGTGTTTATAAATTAATTATAGAATTACATCTACATTCCCTCCATTAGTATTACAAACTCGAAAGTGTTACACTGTCTGTGTATGTTTCTTTGTTACATCTTCACGGCTAAACCGCTAATGACGATTTTGATGCAAGCTTTGTTTAAAGATAGCTTAAACCCTGCCAAACGCAAAGGATACAGGACTTCATAATCAAACAAACGTAAAGGCTCCGCTTGTTTTTTTTTTAATAGCGAGATAGGTTTCTAAATTTTGTATATTTAAATATCCGAAAACTACGCGAATGAAGTCGAGGGCAAAGCGCTAATACCTACTTACATAGTTGGCACGACTCACGAGGTCCCGTCGTGATAATTTATTAAATAGTTTTACTCTTTGTGTATTTTTAATCACTTATTAAATAATACATAGTATCCAATTTGTAAGAAAATAATGACACAATGGTATTTTTACTATGTTTTTACGGTATTTTTCTCGAATTATTTATTTAAGTACTATTTCTCGATGTAAATAAATCATTATATTAATAAGAGTTAGCTGCATAAGCTATGGGTCGCTATCTGAACAGGCACGCAGAAACTATGCATCATTAGGTGACAATTTTAAGAAAATACCTAGTCACCTTATGCAAAATCAACTCTAGTGTGGGGAAAAAAAAGTTCGACTGGTTAACTTGATAAATATACAATCTAGAACATTATAGAAAATCCACGATCAATTGTATTTGCGCTGCGTGTGCGGTTAATTTCCTATTCGAGAATGGTTTAGTATTCAAGCGATGGTGTAGTGTTTCACGTTATACCAGTGTTCAAATGAAGCATAAATCTTTTGCTTATCCTATTTTAAAACAAGTTCTTTAGAAGCAGAACTCATTCGGTAATAATATAAATTAACATAATTTATTCACACAAGCTGTGTCATTTGTTCTATTTTATAAAAGGTCTCAAAACAGACAACCTACAAAGTAAGGTCATTCATTGTCACAAACATGTGAACACCTGTGAAATGCTAATATAGATAAAAACATCAGTAATATGGATATACTGAGAAGAGCCAATAACAACATAGTTTTTTCTTAATATTTCACGCATTTTGACTTTTGGAGTGAGGACAGGTGTCAGTTTGACTTGCTCTTCCATTGACAAATATCCCTCTATGTGGAAGGTTTTGTTTTAATAGATAAAAATACATCATTTTTTTAGGCAGTCCAGTAGAAAAGAGGTTTTTACTTTTTGGGTAAATGCAATGTTAAGTCAAGCAGTAAATTGTTAATTTGAAAAACCTAGTTGAATTACATTTTGTAGTTTAAAAAGGATACTAACCTATTGGATTAACATGTCCCCAGTAAGATTCAGGTTGTGGGTGCACCATAGGGTCTCCATACACTTCAGATGTGCTTGCTATCAGTATCTTAGCTCCAACTCGACGTGCTAAACCTGGAATTTGATGACATCACATTTTTGTAATAAAGTTCAAAAATGTTTCATGTTGCGGCAGTTGTATTTCATGTATCAAATAAGTCGAAGCGTCAAATAGAATGGTGCAGTTTTAAAAGTGAAACTCAATTTCAATTCCTCATGAAGTCCCATGCTGTCTTTGCCACTTCAAGTATATTGTAGAGACAAAAATACTTTTAAGAATGTCTGAAAATCTCGTCTGAGCTTAGGTTAAGATAAGTAATTTTTTAGGTGTTGACTAAGTTAAGTAGATACAGTCAGCGAGGCCTTTTTTTTTGTTTGTTGGTTCCCGGGGTGGAAAATCCTCATGGATGTCCTCCGCCCTGGGGCGGGCGGAGGGGTCTGACAGACTCTTACTGACTAAAAACCACCCCGGTGTTCCATCTCACACCTACGCCGGGGTCGAAGCTGAGCTTTGGCTTTGTGTGAGTTATTACCAATCGCAATAATGTGATCGCGCGAGGGACGCACAGCGCCTCAGGCAATTGTAGAAACGAATCACGGGACGCGTCATGCTCTAGTCCGACGTGTGTCTATGTGCACTCACACAAATACAAAGCTCAGCTTATGCCTCGCGGACTGTTCAGATTCAAACTTTATGGCGGCTCGGCACGTGTCAGCGGGGGTGAGGGGTGAGGTACTGCGCAGCGTGTAGCGTACTTTACAGCCGCCATAAACTTTGAATTGGACTAAGTATACCCCAGTTACTTATTTAATACGTATAAAATGATCGCATAACTAATTAACAAACGCCAAAGCTTATTAATTTAGTAATTTATAGTAGTAGTGGTGGTACTAGTGTAGTGAGTAGGCAAACAATTAATTGCTGTTATCATTACATTTCCAATTCACAAATTAAATTGTTAATTTTATATGCAGAAATGAGTATTTAATCAACCGTAAAAAATCCGTGAATACAGTTCTAAAATCTTATGCTAACATTTGGATTTGTTTCTAAGAATAATAAAAAACGTAAGTTGCATCTGCAGTAGAGGAACCAGCATTAATATATTTTCTTCCAACTATGCTTTAATTTCATCACAATCACACTAAAAACTCAGTACAAAGCGAGTCTTTAATGCTCTAGAGCAATAAAAATGTATGAAATTTCATTGCACAGTTTTTTTTATCGCACCATAAGGTGCCAATCTTAATGGATTAGCTCTATTCAGCCAGCCGATATCAATACTTTTTTTTTACGTACGTTATTATTGGTTTCTATCCTACTTGTTCCAAATTTAAATATAAATTTGCCCAACAAAACTCTTAACCTTATGTTTAATAATTACTCAAGTATAACTTTTAATTTCAATCATTAAACTTCTATTTTAACTGTTTGATATGAGTTTCTTTTATCTACTATTCCTATAGGTAATAGTTGAAAGAAAAGCAGATTATGCACCTCGCCTTAAGTAATTTATATTGCCCTCGTGCCTGTTAGATTAGAGCCCTCGCTAACGCTCGGGCTCTAAATCAGGCACTCGGTCCAATAATAAATTACTTTGTGCTCGATGCATCTACTATTATTCTTCTTATTTTATTAGATTTTCTATGCTTGAAGCTTGCAAACCTCTTTTTACAACAAAGCGGTAGAGTTTTGCTTTGAATTTAGCACAAACCAGTTGTTGTTATAGTAATACTTTTGCCACTGTTGGCACTTGAAATGCTATTTCAAGTGTGGTGGCAGTGAGAGTTTGGCCTACTTAGATGAATGAACATTGCACTTTTGTGACGATCATAAAGGCATTATAGGTTCAATTTGCAAGGGTGGGGGGGAGGGGGGGAATTTGATTGAAGAAATAACAACAAAAATTACTAAAAAATACTCACCTAACATATTGATTGTTCCTAGAGTATTAGTCTTAATTGTCTTAACCGGATTTTGCATGTAGTGAGGTGGACTCGCAGGACTAGCTAAGTGATATATTTCATCTGCCTAGAAAATAGATCATAATTAATAAAATGTTGAGGCATAATAAATTAGAACCTCGTATTGTGCTTATATTCATGGAAAAAAATAGTTGCGATACATAATTGAAGTACAACGTTTTTGTGCTTCTGGTTCAATATGTTTCAATTGTTAGCAACATGGAATATTGTGGCTGGCAGGAGGAAATAAAAACGTTTTTTCAGTCACATTTTTGCCAGAAACAACTGCCGCTCAACTCTTGCTTCCCACTGAAGGTTAGGAAAGATAACTATTGTTGTACTAATGATATCAGTTAAGTACCTCTACATAAAGCGGGTTCACTATATCATGATGAATCATTTCAAAGTTGCGGTGACCGAACCAGTGTTCCACATTGCGTTTGCGGCCCGTGAAGAAATTGTCCACGACAATCACCTCATGGCCTTGCGTCATAAGTACATCTACCAAATGCGAGCCGACGAATCCGGCGCCTCCTGTGACCTGAAATTATATGAGCCCTTAGTTTTGCGGTTCCTATTGTAACACCATGAGCTAGGGTCTGTTCCAAAAGTATCTGATGAAAATGTACACAAATGGATCATTAATCGTACACATAACATAACACATCACGCCTTATTTCCCCCAAGGGTTGGGCAGAGGTGTACCTATACGCCCACATTTAGCCAGTTATGTTTAAGTCCCATGTAATAGGGGGCGAGCCTATAGCCATCGACCGGGCACAAATCCAGACTCCGGCTGCTACTGCGAAATTCCAAATAGAAAAACCTAATAACATGTTGCCCGACCTGGGAATCCAACCCAGGACTTCAAGCTCAGCAGTAGCGATTGCGACCACTAGACCAACGAGGCAGTCAAATGTACACGTGGATGCTAAATAGTACATGTAATACTAATTGAGTAAACACGAAATATATTTTTCTAATCACTTAAAATGTTTTTTTGGGCAGTTGAGGTTCATTTTTTAACCACAATGTCCATTGATGATTTTTTAAGTATATTAAATTGTTATGTTAATGTTATTTAAACAATGACTGCTGGAAAAAATGGTTACATATAATATAAAGCTTCAGCTTTACCTTCCAAATACAGATGAATGTGTCCCATTTAGTCAGTCTAGTGAAAGATTAATCTGACCAGGGTGCAGGGTTTGTTTACACTTTCATGAGATACTTTTGAAACAGACTATACACAATAACAATCAATAGTTTGAGTTAACTTCCTAGGGTGTCTGAAGACCGTTTATTTATTTATTTATCATGCTGCTGGAACGCCATTCAGCACATACACCAATAGAAAAAACAACTTTATGTGCTGCTTTTCATCCATCCTGTGCGTGGTGCACATCGAACGGGCGGCGATGAAACACGCACGGTCACGCACACTTAGAATTTTTCAAAATAAATACATTAAAATTGATCAAATGGAAAATTATGATGTGTCAATGTTTTTTTATTTATATTTTATTGCCATCACAGAGGCTCTTTTCATGAAAAACTTTCGAAACAGTGAGAGGAGTAGTATATGATCAAGAATAGTCAGTAAAGGAAAAGGGGTGTAGCAGTAACCAGTTAGGTAGGCCAATTTCATATAAAAAGTGGCAAAACATAGACAATACTTTCTTCAAGTACAATTGGAAACTGTTTAGGTGAATGAAATGAAATGTTTATTTCTGTAAGTAGATCTTCTAAGACACTTTTACATGTCAATATTTTGTTTTTTGTTGTTATATTGTGTGTCAATGTCATAAAAGGGCTCATAAATCACACAGATCATGCATTTATGCATTATAACTATTATGTTATTAATATCATGCCTACAATTTAGTCATGTTAACACAATTTAGAAAAAAATATTTATTGTAACTGTTGTATCATGTAATAAGGGCCACTGGTTAAGTAATTATTTAAACAAGTGTCATTATGATGAAGTACCTTTTTATCAACTTTGGATATAGATAAGGTTTCATACAATATTAATACAGACATTATCAACAAGTTGTTTTGTTAAGTTATTTTTAACAGTTCTAATTTATCTGTTGCTTTCCAAGTCTATTTAATTTTCTATACACTCATGAGAAATATCTAATCAGCGTATTATGTCCCCAATGCTGGGACACAGGCCTGCTCTCGGTGAGGAGTGGGTCGTAGTCTTCAAATTTTTCCACACAATGTTTTCCTCCATCGTTTTGAGAGCAGTGGTGATTAAATACCCAGTATAGACTCCAGCTCTCACAAAGGTTTGACTCTGCCTGTAACTTGATACCATGTACCAAAACTTGTACCTTTTTGGGAGATTAAAAATTATAAAATTGAAATAATTTACGCAAAGTAAAGCGCCGTCAGGGTTCGAAACAGCGACCTACAACTCGAAAGTCGCGGCGGTTACCACTGGGCCACCACTGCTCTATGAGAAATATAAATTGGATAAATTAATGTCAATTGGACTTGTACGCATACCATAAGAAAATTGAAAAGTATGGGTGATACTTTTGCCGGGCAAAATAGGTTAACATAATAAAAAAGAGTTAATGATTAAGAAAATGTTTCACATCTTACCAATATCCTCTTCCTTTCCTTGTAGCCTAGAAACTTAATTTCTGGAAACTTCTGTGGCACTCTTCCTTCCAATATTGCTATTTTCTTTTCTAACTGATCTATCCTTGACTTAGCTTCTAGCAGCTCTCGCTTTGTACCATCGTTTTCACTGTTTGCTTTAATTTTGTCCTCCATTATATCTGTATTAGTATATTTATCCTTCTTTGGCAGATCAATAAAATTTCTGTCTAGTTTATGAACATCCTCCTCTTCTATTCTTTGGTGAACTTGACTGTTTTGTTTTGTAAGTATTAAAAATATTAGTAGAACTGAAAGAAACATTGTTAGTTAAAACATAATTAGTATTTTATATTACTTTACTGAATAATAACAATTATTTTGATTGAAAGCTGTTTGTATTTTTATTTAATAGTATTGTTTTTCTATGTTTGAAATGCTTTTATGTTAAAATACCAAAATATTGGTAAAAAAAAATTAATATATTTGTTTTAATACATACGTAATTTATCAACATACTGAAGTACTTAACTATCGATTGGTGAAAAACAACTTGTTGGATGGTGTAAAAGGGATCAAGAAGAAGGAAGGGGCAGCGCAACCGCTGTTATAACTGACTGAGCTTGATGAAACCTTTGCTAATTATGTGTAAAGGACGCAATCAAAATAAAAGCACCAGAACCATACGTCGAAGAAAAAACAACACAAAAATGCGGCAAACATTTGTGTTAACTTATAAACAGATTGTACTGTACTTACATAAAGAAAGTATGCCCAAGACTGTTAGTGTCTTTCTCAATTTCAGATATTGTCTTATCATTTCGAGTTTACTTTAATTATGTTTCTGTTCACATTGCTGATTTTAAATTGGAATTTATATTGTACGTGGTTGTAAAGTGAAAAGTTATTGAATTATTTAGTTTTAACTAGCTGTATCTAATGTCATATCCTTTCTGACAGCGTCACATGTCACATCCAGCTGACTGGTACTGTCACTTTTATTTGTTTTATTTAAAGGAAGTGCTTGGGCATCTTGTCTTTTAAGTTATATCATTTCAAGCTTTTCTTCCAAAACGATCCAATGCACAAGCTCTCAAATAATTTGATTTCCTTTAAACGCCCAATTTAATCCAATATCCTAAAATAAATTTGTTTATATCCGAAAACAAATTCATTGAAAAGAATTTAAAACTAATCAGCGGTAACTATCCAAAATCTTTACAATCTGAGTTTTGGATGTGGGTTGGTATGTTTTGGCAGAACTATACCTTCCATCATGACTGTAAAGTCAAAATTTAATTGACCTACTATGTTACCGCTGACTTGAATAAAATATTTACATCGCGTTTTATTACTTTCGCTAACTATTTTGAATTCCTCTTACCTTGATGTTCACAAACTTGCTGCCTTAGTGCGAGTTGCTGCGTGTTTCTCATAAGAAGTCGGAAGACTTGCACGATCGTGATGTTTGCGCCTATTGAAATGGTCATTGAGATTGGGATAAATTGGAAGAATGTTATAGATTCTTGGGTTCCGTGTTGGCACTCAAAATTTCAACGGAACTGTCGCCACGTCGGAACCCTATGACTAAGCCTTCGTTTGTCTGTCTGTCTGTAAGCAACCGTAATAGGCAGAATCCACAGTAACATGAAGTTTTCGTAGAATTCATGTTGCTGTTTCGTCGCAAAATTAAAAAAATAAATATAGGGTGAAGTAGATTACCTATTTTAAATGTAGTTTTAGTGGCACAGAATCACATAATGTGCGCGAGCTCGTCTCGCACTTGGCCGGATATTGTTATTGCCATATTAAATTAGCAGGAATCAATTTGTTTACTGTGAAAACACCATGCTTATTTTTTCACCACACTACCTATTATTTGCAATTTTTACCCATCGATTTCCGAGGGTAAAAGCCTTTTTGTTATCTAGAGTGTAAAACAAAGAGTAAAGTAGTATAGAGAGGTGTAAAAGTGTTTTAAAATTCGAAGGCTTCCGATTCAACATTTACTCGAAGTTTTAAATAAAACCAAAGAGTTAGGAATAAAAACGTTTTTAAGACAAAAGTTAGGAACGTTCAAAACCTGTCAACCGAAAATATCCGCTTTTTAATTTATTTTAATAAACAGATTCTATACGTATTTGACTGGTTTTCTTTCTTTTTTGCAAGTTCCTCGTAGTGTTGTGAAAATTGTTGTGTTTCACTTATGGGTAAAAGTTTTTAGCGTTTCGTGATTTGAAATCTTCGCGACGCTCAGGTTTCAATCCAAGCACTCACGTCAAAAAACACTTTTACCCTTAAGTAAAACAAATAACTATTTTCAGTTTGTCACAATCATGGAAGGACCAATCTGAACTGGCAAATCTTCGTTAAAATGGCCAAACCACAATTCGGAAGCGTGCAATACGGAAATCTGATCATGATTCTCGTGGTCACTCAGGCTGCTGCCGGTGGTGGTTGCGCGTACTTGTGGGCGTGACCGTAGAATTTTCTCTTCTTGGCAACACTGCGTTACTCTGCTTCCGGTTCGAAGTTTATGTGCTTTCTTTGGGGATGCCGCATGCGGCTGCCGCCAGTTGAAGACTGGTGCGTAAGAGTTAATTCACTAGTCCTGGCTGGAGGCCTTAATTTATTAGGGCAACCACAGGCAAGTCCGTTTAAGCAGACGACAACCTCATAGGTTGACCTGCGAGATGCCATACACAAAAAAAAAATAGTTAATTCACTTCAGCCATATCTATCAGACGACTGTAAAACATAAAAAAAGAGGTTGGTACCTACAAGGTTTGACAAGTCTACCAACTCGATTTGAAAATGTTATGGTTGTGGGAGCTTGAAGTTCAGATGGTAGCTGCATCAGACTTACCAACAATCTCCTGTTCTTAGCGTAATTTATAAAGAGTCGGTGCAGTATTTCTTCTTCTTTCAAACGTCTCTGCTAGCCAGTCATATCAAACATACAGCTCACAATCATTTCTAAAGATTTTTACTTACAAGTAATCTTGAAAACGAAATGGTCTGCTATACCTTTTCATAAATTCAGTTCTATTTAAAATAATAGAGTCTAGTCATGTATGTAATTATTGAGCCATTTTAGTTTCTGAATAACTATTCGATCCGATAACAGTAAATTTATTTTTGCGTAAATGAGTCTACCCTTCATTTTGTAAATGATAATCGATTTTGACACCCCTGCTGCTCTTACAGATGCAACATGTAAAATATCGATATGAAAAATATGTAATATAAAAAAAAAAAAACTGTTTAATTTTTTAAAATATATTTTTGTATTAATTGGTTAGCCTGGAAGCCACCAACTTAATTGGGAAAAGGCTCGGATGACGACAGGACCCTGAAGAGACTAGGAACTACATAATTATCATAGGTGTACCTATAGAAGTACTTAGTAGGTACCTACACACACATTTCGCCAGTTATGTGCGAGTCCCATGTAATAAGGATGAACCATTTGCCATTATCTGGGCTCAAGTCCATACAGGGTCAAATTATATTAGCTAACGAAACTCGGCAGTTATGATAAAAAACATTTGATGTATTTTGGATGTTGAGGTCAACGACCGTTGATAGTGTTATTATTTGAAGTATACATAAGAGAGTATACATGAAAAAATCTGTTTTCTTTTGTTTTATCGTGTAAAGATATCGACACCCATCACGTCTGTGAAGTTTACAAAAATAATATTTTTCAAAACTGATATTTCAAGTGACTACATTTATTGCAGCCGATGACTCCACAAAAAAAATATTTTTAATTTACAAAGTAACATGGACTCAAATATGTTTCTTGCAATATTTCTTATTAACTATGCTAGTAATCTTTACCTACCCACTTATCCTACTCCATGAAAACCCTTACTACAAACTCAACACCGATGTGGAAAGCTTGTAGCAGCGATTCACACACAAGCAGTCCAGTCTGCTAGCGATACACCGCAGTATAACGTTGGGGCTGGCCCGCACCCGGTGCACCAGGAAGGCGCATCTTTTTCGCGTCGTAGCGTAGAAGCAATCAACACGAGCTTCAGCTAACATCCCTGCTGCGCTACCTACAGAAGCGGAAGAGCCCCATCAACACCCGGACCACATTATTAAGTGTATTTATCTGAGAAGTTTCGCTAGCTAATTTAATTCGACCCCGTATAGTTGTTATTTTGCTGCATCCCCTTAGAGGGGAAGCCGATACCAACGTAGGAAAAGGTGGTAGTAATGATGGTAGTAGTTATTGAGAAGAAATACCCATTGGGAATCGAACCTATGAATGACTGGAACTTATGTCGATCGTTGCTGGAGAAAAATGAAGACAGTAAGACAACCGCACTTGGTAACACTTTGACTTAGATTGTGGCAAATGTGGCTTAATTCGTAGCGGTAAAGGCGGTTATCGTAGTTCAGTGTACTACTAAGATAACCGCCTTTACCGCTACGAATTACAGACTACTGACTTGCTGATAAACGTTTCTTCAAGTTTCAACAAAGTTTCCTAAATTATCGGTATTACATTTTCATAAGGTGTTTATTGAAAAAACATGTGCATACAATAAAACTTTATCATGTAGGTCTTGTAGGTAGGTACTGTACTTGTTTATAAAAAATCTAGTATAAAAGTGTTAAGTAGTTAAATCTATTAGGTATACAGGGTGGATTTTTAAGGGAAGGAAAATGATCTTAGGCTGTCCATAACTTTTAAAGAAAGGACAATGCCAGAAACTCTATAGAACTTTGCCCCACTTAAATCAAAAAGTCATTTACAAGCCGGCAAAATGCAGCATCTTAAAGCTTATTGATGACTGTTAACTAAACATTTGTCCGAATGCCTGTAGAACTTGCGGTTTCTGTTAGAATCTTAAAACAATATTGACATTGATTCTAGGTTAGGTGCAGTTTATAAATGTTAAAAAGCGATTTAAACAACATATACGTTACGCAATATCATAATTATTAAAATCGTAACATGAGTTTTTGTTTTACATGTGTTTAAAACTTTTTTTGTTGTGTATCATGCGCAATAAGTAACGCAATAGGAAATTCAGGAGTTGAATTCCTTTTATCATTGATTTGTAATCGGCAAGTTCTACTGAAAAACAATGTATTATGTAAAGGTCCTTTAATCATTATCATTATTTTCATAAATTGATATTTCCAGTAAATAGCTGGGGCAGGATCTGGCATTGTCATTTAGATCGGCATTCATAGGTTTTGTTTTTTTTTACAGTCAGCAAGAAAACGGGCAATTTTCGCATAAACTTTTTTTGATGTCAATCGATCCTGTTTCTTATAAGTATCAAAAATAAAAATAAAACTCTAAAAGTCCAACTAAGGTTTGAGTTATACAAAATTCAGAAATCGCGAAAAACTTTTTCCATACATTTCGTAGGAAACTAGAGTCCAACTGTACTGTAAGCTTAATGTGTATTAGGGACTACCATCACTTATGCTAAAAGTACTTTTTGTACAGGTGATTAAATTTACAGATTTTCTTATCATAATACAAGGTAAGGTATTCAAGTTACTATTTTAATTTTGGTCCTTTTTGTACTCATTAATATTGTTTATGTCTTCTAGAAACTACATATAATCTAGATACTACATAATACATAAATATTGGTGTCAGAAAGTATGTAAACATATATAGATAGCTAGGTATATTTAAAAATGTACTTCTATAGGATATAAGTTCTTTAAAGATATTAAGCACTACACTATGTCTAGAACTCATAATTTCACTACAGACGGCTTCATCGATGAAGAATCAGGGACCAGCGCTTTTTGTTTGCAATATGGTCTGACTCGTACAGGGACATCAGGCTGATCACTGAAGAGGCCGTCTACCCCAGCAGCAAAATAAGCGCTGATCTCAGCAGCTAAGTCACCCAGAACAGATGGCGTGTCGGGGTTCTCCTTGCTGTGATATTGTCTTGGCAAGAAGTTATTCTCCGCCCGGAATGTATATGGATGTACTTTCAACCCAGCAGCATGAGCGTCACTTACGAAAGTGGTGGCATTACCAAGATTATCGTTTTCATCACGAGGGATGATGTAGCTCTTGTCCGGACCCACTGCGTAAGCATACTTTGCAACATCTTGAAGTCCCCCGCAAGTAGCCATCTTCTCATACGTGAGCCCAGTCCCAGTTTGATCGAAAGGTGTCATTGACTTACTGTCGAACAGCTGCAGCAGCCGAAGCTGAGTCATTTCTTTCAGTTTTTTCAAATTATTGACTTCAAACGACTGTATGTAAACAGGTGCTTGAGCTCCTTGGTAACCGTAGCTGTGGAGAATATCCACTACTAATTTTTCCATCGGTAATCCGATTGACTCAAAATAGGTGCTGTGCTTAATTTCCGGATAAAGTCCTATAATTCTATTTTGGCTGATTTGTAAACTTTTAACCATTTCAATTATTTCTTGAAACGTTGGAATTTCGAAAGCGCCATCCATTCGAGCATTTCCGGGTCTTATATCTGAAATGCGTTCTATCGCGCGTAAGGTCTTCAGTTCTGCAAGGGTAAAATCTTCAGTGAACCAGCCGGTCATTTGATTGCCATCTATGGTTTTATTGCGATAACGAGAAGCGAATTCGGGGTGTAAAAATACATCTGTGGTTAGTCCTAATTCGTTATCGTGTCGAGCAATCAATCGGCCATCTTTTGTCATGACTAGATCAGGCTCCACGTAGTCTGCGCCCATGAGAGCGGCGAGTGCGTAGGAGCCGAGGGTGTGTTCCGGGGTGTACCCGCTGGCTCCGCGATGTCCTATCACCAGTGGGTGACAGAATTCCGAGTCGTAGTCATCTGATGTCTTCGCAATTACTGTTTGCGACTCAGTTGGTACCCCAATCGTGACTCCAAATAAAGTACACAACGTAATCCACACACTTCGACACATCTCCATTTTCCTTTTCCTGTAAATAATTGTTAATTGTAGATTTACACAGACAACGCGTTATATTAGTCTACTGATTCGTTTTGAAATCATCATTTCAGCCTAAAGACGTCTACTACTGGACATAGGCCTCTCCTAAGCACAGTCACTTCGACCGGTTCTGTGCTTCCCGCATCCAGCGGATTCCTGCAGCCTTCACAAGGTCATAGGACCACCTTGTGGGAGGCCTTCCCGTTACGCGGTCGCCACTCCAGAACCTTTCGGCCCCATCGGGCATCTGTTCTGCGAGCAATGTGCCCTGCCCACTGCCACTTAAGTTTTGCAATTCTTCGGGTTATGTCGATTACCTTGATTCTCCTGCGGATCTCTTCATTTCTGATTCGATCACGTAGGGAAACTCCAAGCATAGCCCTCTAAATTGCTAGCTTTGACTTTGAACCTTCCAATAAGGTCCATTGTAAGCGAGTTTTTAACTACACTTCTTTATTTAACCACAATAATAGTAACATTTCTAACGATACCTTGTGTTTAACTCACGAAGTTACTTTTTGACACAGTTCAAAAACTACTTATTTTAAGTCGTTTTGATTTTTACTTTGGGTCTCCTAATACCTGTCCACAAGGCAAGCTCCTGCGCACTAAATAGGTACATAATATTACCATTTTCGAATAATATATAAATGTACTGTTCGGTTTATCACATTAGTTGTAGCCGTTGTAGGTAATCCAACCAGTTGGTGCAGGTAGGTAGGTAAGTATGCCTCGTAATTAACACAACATAATTAACTTTAATACATGTTTTGCTTGCACACGACTGACTTTACAAAATAAAGAAAACCATTTTGACAAATAAAATAATATTTAAAAAAAAATACTTACGTTGTGGACGATATCAGTTTCCTAACTCGTAAGCGTTGATGATATATTCACAGATAGCAGAAATGGGTGACCAGAGGCGACTGTGCATAATGTAGGTACAGTCGTTAACTAAAGTGTTGCGCGGACGCCGAATAAAGTATATCTACCACCATCGAGGAAAAAGTACAGCTAACTTAATTACGTCTGTTGACCTTATTGCCAACGAATATTGTGTATGAACATTTTACATAATAGCCAATGATATTGCACGGAGGTTACAACATGGTATCTTTTGAATGTTAAACGCGGATTGTGTACAAGTTCAAATATCTACGTAAATAATGTTGCACGTATTAAAGACAAAGATAAATAAACAAAGATGTACTCTCGGAAGTAGGTATATGTATGTAGGTATTTTCATGCAGATAATACAGTGTGTAATCATCCTTTATTCTGAAATCTCGCTTATTTAACTTTGCAATTGTTGTTGTAATTTGTTCTTTCTATTCAGCAGATAACATTGGACATTTGTTTTCTGATTAGGTGTTATGTTTATTCTTTATTTTTGTAAATGGCGGGCGAGTGTTTATTGATATTTTCAGACTGACACTATTCTTAGGTATAACATAATCATTCACATAAATAATATGCATCAACCAGGGGTTGTCTGGGTGCACATGCATAGTGCATACAGGGGTAATGGTCGATTTGTGCCACAACGCTTAAAATTGGGGACTTTGCGAGTTGGCTTCGGTTGTGCAAACAGTCCATAGTGTCCCAAAATATATCAAAGACATTCACATGTTAATTATTAAATTGTTACTCTCTAACGCTAGATTAATAATCAAGTTCTTATTACAACATGGAAGAAAAAAAACAGATAACAGATAGTTTGTGCTTATATAGGTACACACTTTCTATTTAAACAAGTGACAAGTTATTGGAATACTTTTTTTCCCAAACAAAAAAACAGCCATCTTCGGAAAACTACACTACAAAGTGAAGAATAACTTTAATTTTGGAAGCCAGTGTCTGGTCTTGTATTATCGATTTATGCCACTGTCGAAATTAAAGTTATTTTTCACTTTGAAAGGCGGTTGTTGATTTTTGTAATACGTTTTTATTTTTCACTTGGTACCTACCCCACACACGTTCATATACCAGTATTTACTGTCAGGAAGTTACAAGTACATGGCAATATGTGGAAAAAGGAAAAAGTACGTAGGTCTGTATTATTGAAGCTAAGTGCAAAACTACCCAAACAAAGTTAATCAAATTTATATGGGACCGCCATATTTGCTTGGGTATACCACTGAGGCATACGCTATCCATAAAAAAAAAGAGTTTTTGAAATCGTAACAAACAGACAAAAATCTTAACTTCCGTTTAACTAAATAATGTATTTTTTTGGTCACTGTACATATATACTTACTTGAGATAAATCATAAAACTGAATATACTTATCTTATTTTATTATCATTCATGCTTATCATATCATTTCAAGAGAGTTTGGAATAGGGTAAACAACTTGTAAAGTAGTCTTCGGTAAAGTGACATAATTGTCAAGTTTTGAAATTCCTTCCTTCCTTTAAAAAGTCATGAGAAACTTTGAAATTACGATCTGACAGTTTATCCCTAGTTCCAAAAATGATTTTACATCATGAATGATCATTCAATCAATCATTCAATCATTAATGAGCAATTATCTTTCATGAATCAAAAATTGTACCTTCCTAATTTTTTTAGAGAAATAAATAACTATTAATATTATAATACCTGTAGTAGTTTACAAGTAAATAGAGGTAATTATTTTCATTGCATCAGCTATCGTCTTCGTATGTTCCTCTTACTGCGATTCATCAAGCATTTACCCTGCGTCATAAAATCCCAAGAAAATCCATTTTGGTTGGTGTTACTAATAAAATTCAGAAGAAAGTATTCATGATCAGTGGCTAAGCGTACTTACCAAAGTTAAATGATCAATTGCTCTTTGGATAATTAATTATTAAAGATATATCTTTAGCCAAGAACAGGATTACAACTCTTAGCTTCTGCGAGAGAAATCTTCGGGCCCGCTACTAGATGTAGCTAGGAGGCATTTTTATTTGCGAATTCTAAATAATCGCAGAATAACATAAACGTAACGTAATTTATATCTCGTCAATTAATTTCAGTGGATTAAAGGATTAATTTGTTAGCACAGCGCATTATAAAACAGTATTAGGTATTAACACATAAAGACTAGAATGAAATAGTAATTACAATATCCACAGAGCATCCTAAACTATTTTATTTACAAATATTAAGTAGAGGTAAGATGGTGATATACGGCTAGACAGACAGTAATTGAAGATTTTATGATCTAACGTACCTAAATTGCTTTACGATCTACATTGACGTTTGTGTTTTATCACAATAAATAATAGTTACGAGCACTTAATTCTCACAAGCACCTCGAACGCGCACTACATCATCTGGCTGGTCGGTGAAAAAACCGTCTATTCCTGCAGCTAGGAATGCTCGTAGTTCACCATCAGCGTCTCCGATAGCGGCAGGTGAAGGGTCGTCGCTCCGGAATTCAGCCGGCAGGTATTCGTTCTCTGACCGAAAAGTAAATGGATGCACTTTAAGACCTGCTGCATGAGCATCCTGCACATAACTTGTCACTGCGCCCAGTTTGTCCTCAGCATCGCGAGGAATTATGTAACCTTTGTCAGGCCCCACTGCATAAGCATAAGTAGCGATATCACGTAACCCTTCAGGAGTAGCCATTTTACCATAAGTGAGAGTTGTCTGCGCCACAAATTGGTCGAACGGTTGGCGATTAGAATTACTCGAAAAAAGCTGAATTAATCGAAGATCAGTCATGTCTTTCAGTTCCTTTAAGTTGTTCACTTCAAAAGATTGAATATAAATATGTGCTTCAGGACCTCTGTAACCATTGCTATGCAGCAAATCCACTAGAGGTTGTTCCATCGCTAGCCCCAAACGTTGGAAATGAGTGCCATGTTTGATTTCAGGATAAATTCCGATAGGGCGATGTAGACTGATTTCTAAACCTTTGGTCAAATCGATTATCTCTTGCATAGTCGGAACATCAAAGGCTGTATCCATTCGGGCATTGCCGGGCCTTATGTTGGGTATGCGTTCAATTGCACGTAGAGTTTTGATCTCTGCGAGAGTAAAGTCTTCAGAGAACCAACCGCTTACGTTTTGGCTGTCAACGTTTTCAGTACGATAGCGGCTTGCGAATTCAGGACGTTGTGCTACGTCTGTCGATAGGCCAAGCTCGTTGTCATGTCTGGCGATCATTTGTCCGTCTTTGGTCATCACGACATCTGGTTCTAGGTAGTCGGAGCCCATGGTGGCTGCGAGTGCGTATGCACCGAGGGTGTGTTCCGGGATGTAGCCGCTGGCGCCGCGATGTGCTATGACCAGCGGGTGGCATAGGTCAAGGTCGTAGTCCTGCTGTATGCCATTTGGGTCTTGTCTTGTACGTGTTACGAGCAGCGCGATGGAAGCACTCAAACCTCCGACACCAATAAATGTCAACACCACAAATATAGTCGTGCGGCTGTTCATCTTCAGTTTTCCTGGAAAGTAATTTCGGGTGACTTAATTTTATGTAGTACGCACCTAGGTACTTAATTTTAGTGTCACGGTTGCATGTGTTATCAGTATAGCTAGACAACCGCCCGTTCTTAAAAACAGCCTTGTTAAAATAATTAGTACTCACGTCAGTAAAACTACTATGTCAGGGACAGCTCGAAACGTCTACTTACATTAGCTTACAAATAAATAGTAATTGGTGCCCATAAAACATTGTTCAGGTTTATGATAGCACCTGTTGAGAAATTAATACTCTTTAGATAAGGTTAGATAAGTGTTTTATTTAAATGTTTTGCTGAAATTTAAGTATTTCTTATTCACTAAGTACTTACATGTTTAATGAATATGATGCTTCCTATTTATCGGTTTTTGCTTGGGAAGACAACAAGGTTCATAAGGCTCTAAAGGTAGAACTAGTCGCGGTCTCGAACTCACTGGTGGGCGTGGTCAAAAAGCACGCTGTCTCATCTGGCATCGTGTCCAACAGAAATAGTATCAGTGATGAGCAAAATTAATTCAAAGGCCAAAGTTGCCTTAAACTTAGCAAGAAAAACGAATCTTGGTTAGCTCATGTTATTTTAATGGCTGTTTATTTTACTATTCGGTCCGCACAAACAAAATTAATGATGAGACAAAACTATATCATCTTTATCTTTGGATGTACAATGTCAAACAGTGGAGTAATACCCTCCAAAAATGTGTGTTATTTTTTTGACAATTGTAACCTTATGAAGGTCAATCACTCTCACTTAGATATTAAGGAGTAAACGATACATCCCCAATGATCGGTGGATAATACAAGAGTTTAGGTGGAAGCAGACCACCATTCAACTTCATCCACATCATCTGGTATGAAGAGAGGAGCAAAAGTGTTCCACCATTGCTATGAGGATAACACTTTGAAGACGATTTTTTAATTTCCTGATTTTATGAACCAGCTACTGATTGACAGCAAAGGACGGCACGACATACTTGGATATCATCATAAAAACTAGAATGGTGTTATTACTGGAACTGATAAAAATTCAAAAATCTAATAATGCCGTTCAATCAACTCTGCTGGCCATAGGCCTCGCCCAGGCTGCGCCACATCACCCTGTTCTCCACCTTTCATTGCAGTCTGTCCCAGCCACCTTTTTACAGTCGTCGGTCCATCTAGCTGGGGGGCGTTCCACACTACGCTCGCCGATACGCGGTCTCCACTCGCCGGCATTCGTCTGCTCCACCGGCTATCGGTCTAATACGGTAAGGTTTCATCAAAAGCAATAACGATGATGGACGTTAAAACTGTATGTGTGGATTGGCATGACCTACCGAAAAGCTTATCTTATGTAAATCCTGTTGAAATAAGTTGTGGAAATACGAAACGATTTGCATACGGCTCGCTGCATGCGTGCCATGGCCACTGTAGAGACGGAAGTAACGGATTACAAAAAAACAGATTGTAGAAAGATTTCTACGAAAAGGGTTTTGTCTAGGAAAGAATAGACAAAATGACAGATTGTTGACATCTGTCAATTTAATCGTCGCCATCCCACCCAGAGCCAAGCAGATGACATGTCATCATCATTCATCATCATTTCAGCGCAAAGACATCCACTGCTGGACATAGGCTTCCCCCAAGCACCGCTACTTCAACCGGTTCTGTGATTCCTCCGGCCTTAACAAGGTCATCTGTCCACCCTGACCACCGCGTACCAAGGCCTCCCGCCTTCCAATGCTACGTCTTCTTGGTACGCGGTCGCACTCCAGAACATTTCGGCCCCATCGGCCATCTTTCCTGCGAGCAATTTGGACTGCCCACTGCCGCTTAAGTTTGGCAATTCTTCGGGATATGTCGGTTACCTTGGTTTTCCTGCGGATCTCTTCATTTCTGATTCGATCACGACGGGAAACTCCAAGCATAGCCCTCTCTATTGCCCTGTGGGTAACTTTTAGCCTTCCAATAAGGACCATTGTGAGCGACCACGTTTCAGTGCCATGGGTCATCACTGGGAACACGCACTGGTCAAAGACTGACCAACTGCAATTGCATCAACCCCTGCCAGTACAAACCTAAACACAACATCAGCGCGGCTTGGATGTAGAAAATGGAATACATGTAGAGCCTGGTGACAGGACTTGACGAGCTCTTTCACAATCATAGCGTTTTTTATCAGACTGCACGACGCAAAGGAGGGCAGAGATAGTTCAGAGATAGGCTGATAAACACCAGCGTATGTATGTATGCATGTATGAATGTTTTTTCCTTTGTGCCACTCTAGAGACCAAAAACGTGGGCCCATTTTGATGATTCTTACGTCAATCGTTTTGTCTTAATCTTAATTGCGAGTGTCACTAACTAACACACTCTAACAAAAAGCATGATACTCGTAGTAATCAAAATTCATTATGGCGATAACCAGATGACAACGAAATAAATTTTATTGTGAAAAAGAAAAAGTTTATGTCGACGTTCTATGTCAAGTGGGCCATCATTGAATTGGTCTTTGTAATTTTATCATTTTGTATTACCATTTAGGGTCTAAAATGATTTAGCAAACTTTCTCATTTTTTCTAAACTTTCATAATGCTGTGATTAGTTTCTTTTATAGTCGTATTCTGTCATAATAACGTGAACAATAAAAAATATTATCAAATAATGAGAAACAAAATTTTTAAATCTAAAAACGTCGTAAGCAACTTCCTCAATAAAGATATTGCATGATATTGTTTATTGTATTCAGTTTAATAATCAACAACTTTAAAAAAAAAACTTTTTTGAAGTAGCTTCGGTTTTTTTTCTGAAATTCTGGCCAGACCTTCTTAATTCTGTAGTCAACAAACGTTCTATGTTAACTACAGAAGATTGCAAACTAGTAATTGTATGCAGAAGGATAATGGATATCCTAGTTCACATTATTGCAGAATAAAAACTTTTAATAAAAACAAACGCGTCCCTCGGGGTACACCACCCTCGCGGCTGGTCTGTTGACACTGAGATTTTATTGTTAGGGGTGTCACGAGACTATTTTTCTATTATGTTGTTTCATGACTGCTTCGTTGGTCTTGTGGTTGAAAGCCGTACTGCTGAGCATGAGCTCCTGGGTTCGATTCCCAGGTCGGGCAAAGTGTTATTGGGTTTTTCCAT
Source organism: Dasypolia templi (assembly GCA_963555695.1). Taxonomy (NCBI): domain Eukaryota; kingdom Metazoa; phylum Arthropoda; class Insecta; order Lepidoptera; family Noctuidae; genus Dasypolia; species Dasypolia templi. Next base: position 16,671,795 of record OY743144.1, on the reverse strand, counting down.
TAGCAATTTCTCAGTAGCAGTACCTATGGAGTTTTGATTTGTGCTCGGTTGATGGCAATAAGCTTGCCCCCTATTACAAGGGACTGTGGCGAGATGTGGGTGTACTATAGGTAACCTAACCTTATTTTTTTTTTGTTCCGGGGTGGATCATCCTCGTGGAATGTTCCGCCATGGGGCGGGCGGAGGGGTCTATCAGACTCTTACTGACTACTGCCTTGGCAGGTCACCTCGTGTTGGGGGGGGGAGAGAGGTTTTTGACTCCCCCCGCAACGTCTAAGAGGGGCGCGGAACACTACGCGCTGCCACCTCGGATTCTGATGTATGAGGGGCGGCGGACGATCTAACGTAACCTTTCAGGGATTACCGGCGTGATGTTATGTTATTCTCATGAAATAAAATTAAACTCGTAGATTTTTCTAGACGACGTGTAATGTAAAAAAAAAAGTTAATTAACATTCATGTTGATGTGAAGGAAACGATAAGCAATTGTTAAACGGTTCGGAAAATCTAGAAAATATTTACTTTTATAGAAAGCAGCAACTACACCAGCAACTTCGTCTGGCCATACAAGCTGAACAACCCATCAAGTTGGCGCAAGAAGACCATCCACTACGTCGACGGAGGTGACTTCGGAAACCGCGAGGACAAGATTAATGAACTCCTGAGGAGAATGGTCTAATAATAAACATAGATTATAAAGCGTTAACTTTTTCTCATCAAATAACTAAAACAATGCCTGCATCAGTGTTAGATTTTGTTAGTCATGTCCTATTTAGAAATTCAGTAAATTCTAACTAATTACCTAGGTATTTAGAAAAAATTATCAGATAACCTAGACTTATTGTTACTTTATCTGGTAAGCTGAAGCATGTCGAGCATGGTGGTTATCAACAGCAATATTGATATTGGATTTAATTCTGAACAAGATAAGATTAGACATAACTTCCGTACTAAAACATTTGTATACCTAAGTATCAATCCTAATCAAAATATTTTATTTCACATAAACCTTCATGGGCACTTATGAAACGTCAGAATCTAGGTGCACGATTCCAATTGGTCGTTTCCGGTCGTAGCCGGCAAGAAACTCCATGGTTACTCTTTTAAAAATATTTGTCTTTTTTTTTTTTTTTTCAAATTACATTGTTGAAAATACAGGTATGGGAGGGCAGTGTAGGCCTGTCTACAAGGCCTACAACGTTCTCACATTAACAAAATATAAAATTGTCTAGTAAAATAAAAAAACGAATTTAAACCAAAAGCCAATAATGGAGAGTTGAAATTAAAATTGTAAGTATGTATATTATGTATGATAAGCCCGTTCATGTGACCATGTTTAAAAAAAATCTTTGATCCGTTTGATTCTGTGACTGTTTAATAATGTCTTGCACCCAATTCATCCATTCATGAAATAAAATGAGCTTGTCGAAATGTATGCATCTTATAGTTATGTGTTTTTTGTTAGGCGCTGAGCATCTTCACTAGACCTAGATGGAAAAAATATTGTTTGAGATAGAAAATTTAATTAAATATACTTTTATAAAAAAGGTAAAAATTGGTTTGATTTGAAAAAAGTTTTTTTGCTTTTGATAGCACATTGAGAGCTGAGCAAAAAGAAAAAACGTCCAACGGAACGATAAGCGAATGCGACGAGGTGGGACAAGTAAATTCACGCGGACGAAATCGCGGGCAGAAGCTAGTGAAGTATGACTTTGAGAAAGTCCACCTACATGTTGACAATAAATCCTTTTTTTTATTGTATGTTTTTTTCATCTGTTCTTTTAAATCTGCCTGCCAGCCCTGATCAATTGTCGTTTAAAGGGAGCGTCCCGTAGGTATCCCTTTTGCGAAATTCGTTTGTTTTTTCCGTGTACCCTCCGCCACAGTGTGGAGCCTCTAATCCTAGTTGATCGAATTAATAAAGTTTGTCGTTAATCATTATCGTAAGCTACGAATACGTTATTAGACATTGATTACAGCAGGGTGAATGGATAAGTCGACTTTATTACGTTAAAAGTCTTAGTTCGAGACAAAGGAGTTTATTATTTTTTATTTGTTAAGATTTTATTGGATTTTCGGGGTAGGAAAAAACTTTAATCGGCTTAACTACGGCTACAAGACAAAACAATAAACAGAATGTTTGAAGAAAGGTTTTAGCCCTGCTGCGAACATTAAATAAATATAGGATTTAATTTATTTTATCGCAAGTATACAAAAGAAAAACTATTTGAATTTGATACAAACCTTTTATGTCATTAAACATCTACAGTATTGGTCCTTAAATCCCAGTTAGATCTGTTTCCCAGTTTCGAAAGACTATCCTTTGGGAGATGTTTAACAAGTGAGTTTAATTTCACTGCAATCTCTCCCCAGAGACTATTGTACGATGGGGCTGTAATAGTGTTGTGGTTGATTCAATAAACATGGTTTCCTTCTTGTATCGTATACAACCCCTTTCGAAAATCGAATAACATGAGTTGATTAGTTGATGAGTTGATTAGTTGATAGACACTTAGTGATGTCTTAAGGTGTGAATGGATCAAATTAATCAGTCAGTGTTATAAACCACTTTTTTGCACTTAGATACAAAGGTACCTATCCTTCTGTATATCGAAAGGAAATAGTAACTTTTGGTAGACAGACGAGATGATTCAGAACTAGTAGGCAAGTATTTTGGTACCTACTACATGCCACGCACAACGGATCGAATCAAAATCAAAATATTTTATTTCACATAAACCTCCATGGGCAATTATGAAACGTCAAAAGCTAGGTGCACGGTTCCAATTGGTCGTTTCCTATGGTAAAGATCCGGCAAGAAGCTCCACGGGCGGAATGAGGGCCGAAGTGCGGACAAGGGAGTCTACTGACGTAAGTACATAGTGTCTTTTATACCTGCACCTCCTTCGTGTAAAACATATTCAACCTGTTTTAACCTTTCCTTGACCGGAAATTAATTTTATTCTTGAATACATTGAAATTTAGAACTTTCGTTTGACATGCTAGATTTTTCTTCCAAGGGATGTCATTGCAGAAGAATTTGTAAACCCAAATTGTTAGTTGGCTTTTTGATTACGAGATATGAATGAAAGAATGAACTTGCCCAGACTCGATTAATCGAATCAACCCCTAGATTTGCACTAGCCCCTGAAGCCTCATGCTTCATGGTGCTTCAAAGAACATTGCATATATCAAGAAGTAGACCCTTACAAACTTGCACGTCCTTAGACTACCGACTGCAGTCGACTCTTTAGGACTTATAGCGAAAACAGGACTCAAAAGTATAAAGATCTTGTGCGTCTAAATTTTTCTCGTGTAATTCCTTTTTTAAGTATAAAAGAAAAAAAATACGACAACCCTATCTGCAATTCTTTTTTCTTATGATTTGATTCTTGAAAGATTGTCTTTTTTAACTTTTTATATACTTATTTGTAAGTTCGATGGGTTTTTTACAAGAGGTACTTACTACTTACTTAATATTAAAACGTATAGAGATATCTAATTACGTTACAGTTTTCTTTGAGGTAGCGAAACTGTTGCTTATGCAAATGGCTATAGGCATAATACGGACCTTAGCACGGTGTGCTAATGTGTCTATCGATGAGTAGAGTTGCTCGGATAGTTGCTTGTTATTAAAATAGTCCTTGGCTTCTTAAAATGGTCTTTGGCAGGTAAAACCTAGTCGCAAACCTAATTTCAAACAAATAAAGAAAAAATTGTAAAAATCCTTTCCTATAAGTTAAGATGAAATATTTCGCACAGAAGTGATGCGTTTAAGTGGATAATAACAGGGCTTGTGATCCCGGGCGGGTCTGCCCCGCCCACCAACATGGGATGCCTTTTATTTATAACAATAAGTGGACACAAATCAATGGTTTTCCAAGACAAGTATAAAAAAATATAAATGAAGACAATGCTGCGGAATAATCTCATCTAAGAAAAAGTTTTGCTATGTACTTACCCACGAATTTACCTACTCCAGTTTCTACCATATCTAATGGGTGCGAAGTGCAACTACTCGTAGTTACAACCTGTTTTTATTTGTTTACCTCTATGGTTATCAAAACTTTATTCAGAGTTTAATGGTGAAGTATCTATGTAGCAATCTTATTAAATGCAAGTACAAACCACCATATTCTCTATAGTTATATTCTAAGTTGTTACAAAACCTATCAACAGGTCAATCAATTTACAATAAGTTTCGCAAAAACATCGAATGAATCTGTACTTGGTTCAGGGGTCGTGGCCTTATTAAATTTCTTTAGCAGATAGCATCGGTCGTCACTCCCGCCAGATGTGTAAGGCGCCACAAGAATGTTATTCGATTGAACAATATCGATGTTGTATCGGACAATTGTCCGGTGAGAGGCCCACAGCCCACCGACCACCATATCGGTGCCATCAACACGAACCACAACAATAACGCTATTGACGAAATCTTATAAATATAAAAAAGACAACATCGGTTCATCGAGAACGTATCGACCATAGACCAAATTAAAATTACATCTAATAGTATTTAATATAAGCGTGAATTATTAATTTGGGAGGCATTGTCCCGACACACCATTGTGAATACTTGAATAGTACCTATGCGAGAGTGATTGTATCCAATCGCTATGTAGAACTAATGAGCCGTTATATTCGGCTTAAATGTTCACTTTTGTTAGTACCTAATCCGCAATTGAATACATTGTTTGGTGAAACAAAAAAGATTAGGTTTTTTAATAGATTAACGTGAATACTCAATCATTTCTATGCAGAAGAGCTTTTGAGTCATTCCGAAACCCTGTTAATCGCGAATTTCACCAAACTTTTATATTTAGATTATGTGTTCCTGAGAATAAATTTTGAACGTTTAACAGCTTTTCCATAGTAGAACTGTCACACGTCCATTTATTCCTCGGATAAAAGATGCTTGTTCAAAGTTGCTTGATTAGTAAAACACAACATTAAAATACATATTTCCAAAGCACTTCATTAACCCTGACAATAAGCTATCAATCATCCAAAAGTTCGCAAAACAATAATCACATTATCATTCTCCCATAATAACAAATGTTGGACCCAATGAAATGCATAAAGAACCCGCTTTGACAGTTTTTCCACATCCATTTTGAGAAATATCGTCGCAAGGCTGCGTCCGACGAAACCGAACAATGTAAACTTATGAGTGAACGTATTATTTATTGAAAAAAAGAAAAAGTAAAACGGTTTGACATATTGTTAAGGGTCCTTATAAAATTATTTGCTATCACGCCATCCGAGTCTTGTTACGAAGAAGCAATCTTCAAAATGAAACAAGAGTACGACTCGAGGTACATTTACGAGAGGCATGTTGGACAATAAAACAATGACGGACTAACCGAAACATCGGCTGGATTAATGGTTGGCGTGGATTTTGTCTAAGGATAAGTAATTGCTGTCTTCTCATTTTAATAATCGTATGGAGGGACCCACTTCAAGAGCGCTATTAATAATGCTTTGAATGAATTTTTCGAATTCCCAAATGTCATCCAGCTTATTAACCGGCTTCGTTTTTTGTTTAAGTTTTATTTGTTTTGGATTGGACAGAACGTTTTGGTTTTGGCGCGGTCATTCCGACCTTTCGTTTTTTGTCTCGCATCATGCAATCTCGGCAGATGAAATATTGTTTAGAGTTAATTAGTTTTCCACTGATAACGTCTTTTTCTATGGAACTGCTCAATTATTTGTGGGTTTTTGTTAATTTGTTGTGTTCGTACATTCTGATTTGTTTAGTCATGTTTGAAAATGTCTCTATTTTATCAGCATTACCTGCATAAAGTAGGACACTGCATCTAGTTAATCTGGCCAGGTCCTTTCTCTTTTAAAATATTTTTGGCTTCGTAGCTCATTCGGCGTTTTCAAACTTAAAGAGCAAGCCATGAGATCATAGGCAGGTAAACAATCACCTCCGATCCAAATAATTAAAATTAGACACGCTGATTGAAACTATAATTTAAGCTTAAACACGAACGATTTATCACCGGCTCCATAGCCATACGTCAAAAATCATCTGCAAAAAGATGCCACTAAATGAATAAATTTAGATTCCAATGTGCGTGATCGATAGACTCTTAGATCGGATCTATAGATCATATCAACTTCGAAAATGGAATGCGTGAGTAAGACAAAATATAATTAATGATCGTCCTTCTAAATTCGAATCGGTCTGGTGCAGACATGTTGGCGTCGTCGCAATAAACAAAAGGCAAAAAGTTTGTTTCATTTTTTCACAATATATTTTTTATTTGTGCATATAAAACGTTAGTAGATGTGCACGATTAATCATTCGTCAGCGTATTGTTGCATCTGTCGTGTCGGCTGTAGAACTGGAGTGCGGCCATTGTTGCCGATGGACCTTTGTACGATTTGATAATTCCAAAAAACATCTATTGCGCCACCTGTGGCATGCCATAACGGTTTAATTCTTTTGTAACGAACTAAATGTAAAATAGATTAACTTAAATTCAGAATTTAATAAACTCGAAGCTCTTGTCGATATTGTGTTCAATGGCATAAACAACATATTTTATTGACCAGTACAATGTTACATATTTACTATTGTGTGCGTTTACGATGAATGCTATAAGACAATTATTATATCCGTCAATTAATTACAGAGTGCTTCAATGATGAATGGGATCCAATCTTTGGCTACAAGTTAATACGTTTCTTTCGTCTATGATTCTATTTTGTATACAATTGTGGTCGATAATGTCTCTGTGGGTAATTTAATCATGTATCGCCAAGTTTAAATGCTTAATTAATTTCTTTTGAAACGCAGGAAAATTATCGTTTTGTCAATAAAATACCGTTATTTTCCTATAACTTATTGTTAGATCGAATCAAATTATAGAAATATGACGAACAGGGTGTAAAGTTCACTCATCCACTATGTCTGGTGGGCAACTGCCCACAGGATGATGCATATATATAATGCTAGTTGCTCGGTAAACTACGCTTACGCGATACAGGATTTTGCGTGACGTCAGTATCATGTGTAAGTTCGCATGTGGCGTTATATGTAGATGCCGCCACAAAATCATTAATTTATTTCTTTTTTCATGACTGCCTTGTCCTCTTGTTGTTCTTTAGCGTCATTTCGTCATCAACATCTTCATCTTCAAGTCTCTTTGATACTCTTCATGCATCAGTTTTGATCTAATATTTGGGAGTGTTGGTCTAAGTGACTGGCAGTGAATTCCTCTGAAATTCGAAAAGAATTAGCGGTTTCCCATTAACTTGACTAAAAGTCGACGCTTAGGCATTATTAGTATGAAATTAAACCGCGAAATTGTTTTTAGCGCTTATGTTAACTTAAGCTATAGATATCCTCCTTCATACAAGGAACCGCTGGGTGTAGTAACCTGAGCGGTTACCTGCAACCACAATCAATCGCGGCACAGACGGTTATGACAGATAACGTGTTCTGTCGTGGAGCAATCCGTCACGGTCGGCGGCGCGGGCGCAGGCCGGGCGCCGAGCTTTGTTCGACGTGGGAAAACTGTAATATTCAACGAGTACCCGACTATTTAAGTGGTTGTTTTGCTGTGTATGCAAACGAGAGTTTGATGCGTAATTAATCTTAGGTCCTTAGCTTTTCAAGTACAGGTTTTACTTTAATTCAGGACTGTACAAACTAAGCCTTACGAAAACTCAATAAAACCAAACAGAAATCATGAAACTTCTGAAAACTTCAAGATTGTGGGGAAACTCTCTATGTTCAAGACATAATTGAAACCAAATTGAAACTTTTCAGATTCATAGCTTTGGAATAAATACATAGGTACTTATGACTATATATACATCTATATACTTATAGGTTATGTACATAATCGTAGGATTGTGATGATAGGATCGCAGCAGTGGCGTTCTGTAGTTTCAGCCTACTCCAATGGGAAGAAGGCATGAGTTTATGTATGTATGTCAAAATGTTTAATCATATCTACATTACATCTGCTGCGACAAGCACATTTTCTTTGAATGTTCGAGCAGAGTAGCTTTATATCTCTCTATATTTGCTGGAGTGTCCCAATTAAAACTATAGGTATGCAGGTGTCTAATAAGGATCATATTATCAATGTTTCAATTAAACTGTAGCGTATTCATGTAAACCTCATTTCATAAACCTCAAGATATTAACAGTTCCTGCTTTATATATCTACGCGGCCTCAATAATAGTTAAATCAAACATAATTAGCTATGACACATTAACAAGCAGTAGACTTAGTAATACATTGCGAAACCAAACATTCCACACTGCAGTATATAGCAACCGTATTTACTGAATGGGCATAATATATAATAAGTTACCCATAGACATTAAGAATCAGCATTCAATTAGTATTTTTAAAAGAAATGTATAATATTTCTGATTAAAAAGGCATATTACTCTGTAAAAGTATTCCTTGAAGAAAAATAATTATTTAATATTAAAAAAAATTGTGACACTTAATATAGATTGATTTAAATTATAAGAATAGTATGATATAACATCAAATGTATAAATAATGCTAACCAATATAACTAACTGTATAACTGTAAGTTTGAGTATGTATTGGTATTTAGTTTATAATTTTACACAGTACGTAGTTTGCAATAAAGAATTTGAATTTGTATTCACGAATTGCCTTGTATCAAAGCAGTGGTGGCTCAGTGGTAAGGGCCGCGACTTACGAGTTGAATGTTGTAGGTTCGAACCCAGACAGGCGCTTTACTTTGTGTAAATTATTTCATCACCACTGCTCTCAAAACGGTGAAGGAAAACTACGTGAGGAAACCGGCATGTCATAGAACCAAAAAGTCGAAGACATGTGACATCTACCAACCCGCACTGGGCCCGCGTGGTGGATTAAGGCCCACTGCCTCTCACAGAGAGGCCTGTTTCCCAGCAGTGAGAACATAATATGCTGATTATGCTTGTATTTTATACTGGCACAAATTTTCTTAAACCATGGTATATAATAATATTAGGTTTTCTAGGTATCGTCAACTCTACTAATTATATTTTTCCATGAGGCCTAAAGGCTGTTATACCAGTACAGTTATGGCCATAACTTCAGTAGTTTATTTGAAATATCCCTTCAATTTCCAAGTTATATATAAATATATCCATCATAATTAGTTCGAGACATTTAGCTATCCTTTGGCCATCTTCTCTTGAGTTATGATACTGTTCTAAGAACACACCTCATTTTTCTATTCCATACCACCAAACAGTTTTGAGGGTTAACACGTGAAAAAAAAGAAACAAACGAATGTGCGACCGGCTTTTTTTCACCTGACAACACCCAACGTTAGTTTTTATGTACACCATTTTGAAAATTAAATTATAGGTTATAATTTTAATATGATAGGTGTGTAATATATTTCTTGAAGGAATGTTTTGTTGAGATTTTTATCTTATAATAGTATTTACTTTATTCGGATCTAAACCATTTTGATATTAAATCGTCCCTTTTTTATTTATTTGTATAAATTACGTTAAGCAGTTAATTTGTAAGTTATACGGTTTTTTTATGAATCTCGGATTCAACGATTGGTTAGTATCTACCAGCTGGATTCAACAAACGTCTTAAAATAATGTTCTCATAAATATTAATTGTGTGCATTGATCTTCAGAAATTGAAATCTAATTATAACTCCAGCATTTTAATTAGTAAGGTATGTTAAGTCATTATAACTTCTTTACAATCCAAGGTACGGTTTCCTTATAACTTTAAGTAAAGCTTATAAAACACTAGGCCTAAACTAGGTATGGTTATATTTTTATATGCTGTGCAAAATACTTACAAGTCCCAAGTTTTTTTTAAATCAGCGGCATAAAACAAAAGCTTATCGCATTATGTATCAGCATATAGACAAGCTATAAAGATGGTATCTACAAAGAAATCGGCACAGATTACAGCTAAACGACCATAGCAATTGGACGATACATTTTTAACGACTGTGTTTTTTGGCGTGTACAAAAAAGCGCGGCAGCGAGTCAACGACAAAAGACGATCGTCACAAAGATCCTCCTTACAGATAAAGGGACCATAAATAACACCATAGTTTTATATTGTTTTTATGGGTTCAGAACGATTCTTTTATGTTGCTATCATTTGTCAATAAATGTGTATAATAATTATTATTTTTCCAATTATTAACAATCGAATGATAAATTAAAGCCCCATTGATTTTACCTGTCTTTGGCATCGGTTTGGTGCTTGCTCATATCAGCCCATTAGTTTCGTTCGACAACCTGGCAGCCTGTTACTGTTGTAACTTTGTAAATGTTGTGTTGATCCGAAAAACCCCATCACCCAGAAAATCACAACAATATTATAGTTACCTAAGTTTAAGAAAACTTTATGAGTTTTGCAGTCCCATGCCAGTGTAAGCTTTGGCAAAATCTGTTTTAACCTCCCAGAGGGCCTAGACAAAATAACATTCGTAACTTTCGTTTAGCGATGACACTAGTAGAAAAGCCAAAAAAATGTATGGAATGACATAAGTTATCCAAATGTCACGTGATCATAGTTCATAGCGTAGTATCATAGTGAGGCAATATCAATTGTAGAAATATAATCGCTACGAAGCGAATGCCACTTTTTATTGGACCTTCAGAATGCCTCGCATCCGGGCACATGTGGCCGTGGACGCTGCTGAATTTCGGGGCAAACAACTTTAAAATACATATGTATTTTATAGTGTTATTTTTGCCACCGACACGTTAGTTAGAAGTCCGCCAGTGGAGGAACCTTTTAAATATTTATATTTCGTGCCATTTTTGACTTCACCTGCCCTGCAGACACATCCAACTTGCCATGTTCACCATTTGCAAAATCGACCTTCAAATCCACACAAACTTAAAACACCATATATATGTATTAACGAAACTAAATTCAGTAACTTACTCAATTTTAACATAATTCGACTACTATAGTCCACCCTACACCCAAACATCAGTAACGCCAGAAAAAGTGTTAACATAAACAAAATTGTGGTAGTTGCCAATGTTGCCATATAATGAGGGATCGCTCCCCGGAAAGTTTATTAAATCTTCCTTAGAATTCATTACAGGCCCGTTTCTAAATTAAGTTTCGCACCCCACGCTTCACTTAACATTTTATGCGTTGTTTTCTCTTAGTATCTACGCTGATTTAATTTTAAACGTTTAATATGATTTATAGTTGTTTATTAGTAGTTCAGCTACGAATATTCTTTGTGAAAGAGTTCCGGGGTGCAGCGGATGCGACAATTTTGGGTGACTGCAGATTATAAAACTCACTGATTTAATCATTTTAAATACTGTTAGGTTTCACCTATTCGTGTGTCTTTTCTAATATTTAACAAAGTTGTTAAATATTAGAAAAGAACGCTGGCTTGGTTTGATTTAGCTTCTGTAAATTAATCAGTTTCTATAAACGTGTAAACTTACAATATTTATCAATAAAGCATAATATACGTAGGTCCTGTATTTTTAAGAAGCGATGTTGGACCAATTTATTGCATCCAAACAGTAGAAGCGTTGTATGTTAAGATTAGGGTAAATGCAAAATGACCATTTTCTTGTTTAATTAACCTGAAACTAACTACCTAACTTAATTAGGTATTAGTTGTTATTAACTTAGTAAATACTATATTACCTACCTAAGAATATATTTCCCTTGCTTTATACTTACATCAATTTTATTATTTTCCTTTTTAATTCATTAAGGAATCAAAAATTAACCTAGTTACAATATAACAATATTTTATTTACTTACAATTCAACCTCAACATGCATCTTCATTGAAAGCTGATGACATCAAATTACTTACCATCAAACCGAACTCAAAAAATGTCACCACTAAAACTGAAAACCGTAGGAAAACTGAAAGTGCGTGCTTAGAAGACGTTTGCCGACGGCCGGGGCGGCGCGGCGGCGCGCGGCGGCGGCGGCAGGGCGGGAGCGTCGCGTTGCTAAGCGACGCACTGCGGGAGGGCGTGGCAATCGATACCACCCTCACCTCACCCGGTCTCCTCCAGCCCTCGCGTGATAACACTGATAACCCTTATCGACTCAGTAGATGAGCTGGGCACGAGTATGTAAAGGTATGTAAAGAGAAATATTTTTAAAAGAGCAGGCGTGGAGTTTCTTGCCGGCTCTTCTACATAAAAAACGAGTAATTGGATCCGTGCAGCTAGCTTCTAACGTTTCATAAATGCCCAGGTTTATGTGAATATATTTTGAATTGAATTAAGGTGGTATCATTTTTGGTCTGTCTGGAAGGAGCCTTAAGGGTCAGCAGCCATATTGCGTAACACATTTTCGTAAATGAATACGACTAATCTGTTTGATTTTGACAGTTCTACAACATTCATTGCGTTATTTACATTGTTTATTAGATTTTTATCGAATTTATGAAGCAATGGCTTAACAATCTGTTTCAAAACTATTCAGATTCCGATTGATTGTGTATTACGCAATTAGGGCAACCCTGTCCCTATGTAAGTAAGTACTTACAATATTTTATTAATGATGGCTTTCTTATTTTGTAAATAGAGATACTATTAGAACCTTGCCAGAATGTCGTATCTTTACAATGTCGATACTGTAAGATTCTTCCATGCGTTTTCTGAAAAAAAGAGATGCCTTTTTTTCAGAAAACGCATCGAAGAATCTTACAGTATTGGACTGGAGGGTAATGATTTCTGAATTTAAAGTTTTTCATGAATTTTGTAACCAAAGAAAGTAGGTTTAATTTTGTAGCTCGAAGACTGCCAAAGCAATTTGGTACACTCAGCCTGCGCGTGCAGACCGCTCGCAATGTGTTGTGTTGGGTTCGATTCCCAACATGCTGTCCGGATTGAAGCGTAGACTTCTTCAGCTTTTATTTGAGTGAGGCAGGTAGCCATGATATATGGAAATCATAACTTGCAAGCAATGATAAAGTAATAGGAGAATAATGATAAGAAGATAAAAAGAGTATAATGAATTCCGGAAATTATCGAAGAGCGGATAAGTAATCTTTAATAGGTAGCACAGCAATTAGTTGACATATGACAGGCCTGCGTTGCATTGCAGACAAAATTGGCAAAATGATTTAATAAAACTGCAATCTCTTTTTCTACTGTCTGCTACCATCACTGGCTCAGCGTAAACAATGCCACAATACAAAAATGAATACCTTGTAACACAAGTAATAATATGTTATTTACCACCAACACCTAAGATATTGGAGTATGGATGTTTGTTACTCTTTCAAGAGCTGCTGAGCGGATTTGGATGAAATTTGGCACATGGATGGTTTATGAACTGGATTAACACATAGAGTACTTTTTGTCCCGATGCTCCGACGGGATCGGGATTTGTGCGGGTGAAACCGCGGGGAGCAGCTGGTAAGGTATAATTTTTTAAAACTATGAAATCTTACGCATATTAGTAAGTTACTAAAAACGGTGCGTTACATGTGCGTTTTTTAAACTATTTTTTCAACAGTTTCGTTAGCCATAGCGATGATGTGTTATGATAATGAAAGACTAGGCGCGAATTAAGGAACAGCTGATGCGAAGACAACAGGGAAGCACGTCGCCGAGTTATCAGCTGTTATAGTGATGTGAAGGAACTACGTAAACAGGTGGATTATCTAACCGTTATATTCTAGCGTTATAAGAATAGAAGTGATTTTCGAAAAAATATAAGGCAATTAATAAGAATGATTGCCACTAAAAGACTTGAAGACAAACGAAAACAATAAATGTCCAAGGAATAACGAATAAATGTCTAAACCATCCACTGGATAAACGATGGTCTGCAGTTTTCGTCCTTCTTTGCCCGCGAAGACGAGTCGAACATTCGACGGGTCCGAAGCCCGACGCCGGTCGACGTCTGGATGACTTCGTCCTCTGGGCGTGTGCAGTGCTACGCGAAGTTTCTTCAACAAGGTATTGATGATTCCTGCTGGAACTGTCCTCGCTGAAGACCGCAACTGCAGAGCCTCGAGTTCATTTTTTTTTTTTTGCTTTTTTGAGACCGTTTCGTTTGAAATTAACACGACGAGATCCTTGAAGGACCAATGTTAGCGCGGAGAGCATCTAAAGAGTGGACTCCTGTATTTTAGGCAAGGGTTTAATGCCGTGCTTATAACAATAATAAAACCGTTCCTGACAAACAGCTAATAATGAAACTAAAGTAAGAGGAGTATCGTCCGCCGCGATGAAGACAGAGGAAGTAAGTGTCGTTACCGCGCTGCGCCTCAGCATGCCGATGACGTGCTAAACACTCTCAGGCAGAGGCCTGCGCGTGCAGACCATGCGCAATGTGTTGAGTTGGGTTCGATTCCCAACAGTGCCCATTCTACTTTTGGATACTTCGAATAACAGCTGATCAAGACTTGAACGAGAGCTCAAGACCTACAATATTTCGACAAGAGCGCTTCAATTATTGGATGGACACGGTGGAAGATCAAGAACGAGATATAAAAAAACAGCAACATTTAGCACAGAAGAGCAGTGACATAGTAAACAGCCGAGAAACCAGTTGAACTCCGCTAGAAGATTCACCGATGAAGCTCGACCTGAATCAACCCGGCTGCGACGTCGTTAAAAGATGCCCTCCCACAGACAAATATCACCCGCCTCTCCACTATTCCAATGCTAATTTTAGGGTGCACTACTCGATTGGCTCTCACTCTCCTTCCTATCCTAAGGGCACGTCCACCACCCTACCATTAAAGCGCCCCCCGGTCTATTCCTTGATATGCAATGGTCTTTGTAGCACCATGAAGCATGAGGCTTCAAGGGCTAGTGCAAATCTTGGGGTTCATTCGATTAATCGAGTCTGGTCAAACCACGCTGGGGTCGGTGCATTTCATTCATTCATTCGAAGACTGCCAAAGCAATTTAATGCATTATTGGCTTACAGATTGCTCAATGTTGAGTAATTTTGATTTTTGGAAGAGGTACGTGGGACACTAAGAAAATTTTGCGAAAATAAAAATAAATGTTATATAGGTCAATTTTTTTTATTAAAAGTTTTCAAAGTGGTTAGTGGAGAGTCCACTAACCTCTATACAAAGTTTCATGCCTCTGAACCAGTTTTCGAAACACTTTTTCCAGTCCGCCGTAGACACCCCGTTTACAGCCTGCTCGAACGCTGACAGCGCATCTTCCGGCGACGAAAATTGTATCCCTTTGAGTTGATTTGTTATATTCGGTTATATAAAGAAGTCACACGGTTTTAGGTCAGGGCTGTAAGGAGGGTGACCCAGGAGTCAGGGTTGACCGGTGAGCTGTCCAGGAATTCCCTCGTTTTGAGCGCGGTGTGCGAAGGGGCGTTGTCGTGGTAGAGCAGTAGCTCGCGTAGCCCCGTTTGGCCGCTTGTTGCTCACAACAGAGAAAACTTCTGCCAAACATTTTGTAGTATACCATTCAGTGTATGCTTTCTTCGTTCCGTAAAGGAATTGACACCAAGTAGCCAGTAAAATTGAAAAAGCTCGCGATCAAAATCTTCCACCGCTTCTAGATCGCTTCACTTTGGTAGGCGTTTATTCGTTTTAAAACTACCAAACCGTCGACCAGCGCTTCCTTTCTAGATCGTATTGATAAATCCAAGACTCATCACCTGTAATGATGTCGTAAACACGCCGATACGAGCCTGCTTCAAATTTGTTAATCATATCACGGCACCATTCCACACGGCCCTGCTTTTGAGCATCGGTGAGGTTGCGCGGCACCCAGCGTGAAACTATCTTCACGCGTGTAGATTAGATACGTGTAGATTTTCGTGAAGGCTTCCCGATCCAACCTGCAGTATCTCTGCTGAATCTCTTGATACGTAACTCGCCTATTCTTTTGGATAAAAAATTTCACTGCTAGCACGTTTTCTTCTGTAACAACCGTCAAAGGGCGACCAGTTCTTTCTTCATCCCCCTAAGTTAGTCGAACGCGCTTGAACTCGTTATACCAACGATACACGGTTGCCTTAGAAGGGCCTTCATCCATGAATCACAATCACATTTGAAATCGTAAAAAATCATAGCGCGAAAATGTTCCCGGCGCAGATCCATTTTTTTAATGAGACACGATAATTTAAGGCTGCATTCCGAATTGCGCTGTAATTGATTTGAGCGGGCTTACACCCGTTCCGAATAAGCGTGAACGCGATAACGATGCCCTAAATTAACATCGCCGTGAGCACGTGGAACGTACCTATTTTTACTTACAAATAATCATATTTTCAAAATAGTCTTTATCTGGTCAGTCTCTCGTACATAAAAACATTTTTTTCGCAATACTTTCTAAGTGGCCTGGGATAATATAAATTATAATTAGGAATCAGAGTAATTTTAGACTGGCGGATCATAGCAAAAACAATGGCTTTTTCGAATCATTTCATTACTTATTGTAGAATTTTATTTTATCGCAACGAATGATTTATACTTGATACTAAATTAAATGACTAACTGAATAAATATACAAATAAATACTTAAATAAAACCTTCGTTGGTCACTTTGACGTCGAAGTACTCGTCCGCATCGCTGTCATCTGAAAACGTTCCCAGAAGACTTTCAGCATTGCCACTTTGAATGACAATGCTAATTTATTGGCCAAAGAACGAGCCAGTCCTCTGGTCACGTGAATTGTCGACGACTCTCAGAAATTTTCGTAAAAAGGAGATCGCACTTGGGCCCCGTGACGCGAGCGTTTCGACCCCAACGGCTCAAAACCGTAGAACATAAGATATTTGCGTCGCTTGAGGTTCACAGCAGCCGCAGCAGCGGCCCCAGCACAGCCAGCCGTGCTTGGAACATGAGATGGCGCAAGAGTGTCGACACAGGTTGTGTCCCACACCAGAGGCATACCCACCTAAGCAAGTGGTTCCTTGAGATAAGAATCTCGAGAGCTCAACCCTTTTGTCATTAGATCATTACAGATGTTGGTTATCTTTTGCATTTAGTTTAATAAAAGTTTTGTATCTAATTATATCGTACAAATTGAACACGCGCCGATGTAGTTTAATAAGAGGCCTTATTTTACAAATTCGTCAAGTCTTTTAATGTGGCTGTCAAAAAGAAATTGAGTTTCCCTTCTCAGTGATGTGGGGGAGTGCATCGGACAGGCTCCGTCGACACTGTACCTACTATTAGTACACAAAGCTCGGCTGTCAGGTACATCCCTACGACGTACCTACGCGGGTAGGGGCGCGAATTATGACCTGTCAACAACAGATCACTGTACTCTATGACTATACCTGACGCCAATTTGAAAGTACGTGGTGCTTCACCGGTAAGTGGGTAGTACTTATCTAATTGTCATCGATGACATTAATGAGCTGGTGTCTCCCTCTTGACGGTTGAATGTTTTGAGAATTTCTAATTTCAGTCAAAAACAGACGAAAATCAAAATATGGTTGTTTATTTTTCGAAACTTATGTAAACACAGCTTTCCCTGTTATTGTGGCAACACTGGCAACCAATTAATACAAATGGTTGAGTTCGCTCCACGAGACGAATCCTGACGGCTGTCCTCCCAAATATATGGTCCATAAAACTAAGATTACGTTTTATAAACACTACATTTATAACTACTTCATGATTGTATTATTTATTTTAAGTAATATATTACGCTGTGGTGGAGATTTTGATTTTTTTCTAAACTGTGCTTTCAAATATTTAAAATTCTCTGGCACAGTACACTCCATTAATTTATAGTTATCGGCCACGTGGACTAACATGGAGACGACTTTTATTAGACCCTGAGACTTTTATAGTGATATTTTATTTTGTAAGTTATGTGTTGGAGTTGAGTTTAACTATTGTATGAGTAATTTTTTATTTGTGTTAATGTTGGCTTCCTTGACTTTAAGAGTAGGCATTGAAGTTGTGGCTAAAGTTAAATTGTTGGTAGGTGTCTAAACAATTAGTTTTTATTTCAAATCAATTATAAAAAAATAAACTATCTCATATAAAATATACAAAAAAATATGCTGTTCGTTGGTCTCGCTAAAACTAAAAAACGGCTTAAAACATTGAGTTCTTTTTTGTTTTGTTCGCTCGAATGCAAGGGTAGTTTAAAAAAAAAGAAGCATAGCAACACATGCTGGGCATTAGCTAGGTGTTCAAATCGTGGAACGGTTCCATCCGTGTTATCAAATATCTAAGGGACAATATCCCGTAATTTTAAGAACGTCGCCACGTCGTCGATTTCCTCTTTGGTCTAGTGATCGCAAGAGCTACCGCTGAGCATGACGTCCTGGCTTCGATTCCCAGGTCGCGCAAAGTGTTAATGGATGTTTCTATCTAGAATTTCTCAGTAGCAGCCAGGAGTCTGGATTTGTGCCGGTTTATGGCAATAGGCCCGCCCCATAATACATGGGACTTAAACATAACTGGCGAAATGTGGGTGGACTATAGGTAGATACGCTTCGCCTAGCCCTTCTGGGCTTACGGGCGTGATGTTATGTGTGTATGTTTAAGAACGTTCACAGTCTAATCTCAGTTTCAATCTGTCAAAAATACCTCTAATTTCCCTTAATTTTTTGACATTGTCGCTGAGATGAAATTGCGACTAAATTTTGAACGTTTTTAATTACGACGGCTTTGGTCTTTTTCGGTCTTCTGACTTTTGTTTTTGCGTTTTGTTGTCCTGAAAGTAGGCAGCTCTTCAGGAAGAAACGCGTGTCCTAGGATAAATACATTTTTACTATGAATATCATTGAACGAAGCCGGATTTTGTCTTTAGTGAAGTTTTCCCTAAAAATCCAAGTGCGTCCACTTTGGAGTTTTGACCTCGACTTTACGAGATCCTATTCCACATTTAGTGAGCAGTGTGATCCGTAGTGCACGGAACACGGCCGGCGCTCGCCGTGGCCGGACCGGGACGCGCCCGCACTAAATTTAAATATTTTAATCCTTAATTTAAATTTTTGACATTTTTATTTTATGTTGGTATTCGTGTAGTTTCATTTTTAATGTTATTTGTCATATTCAGGAGACGGCGGAGCTCGTGACTGGATGGCGCCTTGGAACACCATTTGCTGGTAAAATATCGTCAATGAGACAGACTGACTCACGACAATTTGTTCGAACATTACCTGCCTTCGATAGCGAAACATTATTTGAAATGAAGATTGTATTTATAAATAGGATGGTATACATAGTTGTGATATTATACTACGTATACGTACTTATATTTATGTAGCTTCACTCTTCTTCATATGTTGGTTAAGTTATATGTATAATATACTATTCGAAACAGGCAAGTATCTACCGTCTGTAGATACCTATCCTATAAGTGTTTTGCATGATTTGTGTGTGGCGTAGTATCTGAGTTTGTGTCGCAATAAAAAGAGCCAATTAATACCTAACGTTTTATGATCATTGGTGTCAATCATATTAACTTCGCAGTTATGAAAATAATAATTTGGTACCTACCTATTAATATTGACTGCCTCGTTGGTCTAGTGGTCGCTATCGCTACTGCTGAGCATGAGGTCTTTGGTGCGATTCCCAGATCGGGCAACATCTTATTGGGTTTTTCTATCTGGAATTTGTTCGTTGTAGCCCGGAGTCTGGATTTGTGCCCGGTTGATGGCAATAGGCTCGCCCCCTATTACATGGGACCTAAACAAAACCTGCGAAATGTGAGTGTACTATAGTTACACCTCTGCCCAACCTTTCGTGGACGCAATCTATACTAATATTAAAAAGAGGTCAAATTAGTTTGGATGTGTTTACCTCAGGTTTCTGATTTGAAAAAATATTTTTCATATCATGGTCCAATTTTGAGGAATGCTTTAAGCTATTTAACATCACCCTATGACCCTTCGGCGCCGAGCAAAAACAAAAAATGTCAGAAAGAACGCCAAGCGAAAACGATGTGACAGCGCGGGCAGGCGATGCGATGCGACGGAGCGGGGCGGGGGTACAAGTAACTTCACGCTGACGAATTCTCGGGTAGAAGCTAGCGATAAAATATTAGGCTAAGAATATAATCCATAACGTTGAGATGCTGGAGATGGGAGCAAGAAACAAGTAATTCTTCTTTATATTTTATAGGTGGTGCTAATACTTGTGGTATTATAGCAAGCCTTTACAAGCAAATAGTCTGGGCATGACAGTAGGTACCAATAGCAAGCCTTTACATGCAAATAGTCTGGGCATGACAGTAGTTGCCTATAGCAAGCCTTTACAAGCAAATAGTCTGGGCATGACAGTAGGTACCAATAGCAAGCCTTTACAAGCAAATTGTCTGGGCATGACAGTGGGTACCTATAGCGAGCCTTTACAAGGTAATAGTCTGGGCATGACAGTGGGTACCTATAGCGAGCCTGTACAAGCAAATAGTCTGGGCATGACAGTAGGTACCTATAGCTAGCCTTTACAAGCAAGTAGTCTGGGCGTGACAGTAGGTAAGTACCTATAGGTAACCGATCATCATTAATCATCATCATCGTC
This sequence comes from Dasypolia templi, assembly GCA_963555695.1. Taxonomy (NCBI): domain Eukaryota; kingdom Metazoa; phylum Arthropoda; class Insecta; order Lepidoptera; family Noctuidae; genus Dasypolia; species Dasypolia templi. The sequence continues at coordinate 16,651,347 of OY743144.1, read as the reverse complement.
TACCAGCCGAGTGCAGCTGGACTTTCAGCATCTAATTATGCTGTGTTATACCTAATAAGTTCCCTCTGCTGGGACACAGGCCTCCTCTCTGTAAGAGGGAGTGGGCCGCCATCCACCACGCGGGCCCAGTGCGGGTTGGTAGATGTCTCATGACTTCGAATTGTTGGTACTAGGACATGCCGGTTTCCTCACGATGTTTTCCTTAACCGTTTTGAGAGCAGTGGTGATGAAATAATTTACTTTTTGTTTTTTTTTGTTCAACGCTACGACATTTTAAAAGAGTAACGTTGGAGGTTCTTTCCCATTCTTCTCCATACGAAACTACCTTTTGGAAGGGACGACTAGAATCAATTCTATTTTTTGTTTTGTAAATGTTGACGTTCAAAAGTGCCATTTAGAAGCCTTTATGTAATGAATGATTTGACTTTGACTTACTCGTAGGTCGCGGCCGTTAACTTTGGGCCACCACTGCTCGGTCTTTTAAGTATCATTAGAAATTGTAACACATCATACATACATAACATCACGCCTTGTTTCCCCGAAGGGTTGGGCAGAGGTGTACCTATAGTACACCCACATTTCGCCAGTTATGTTTAAGTCCCATGTAATAGGGGGCGAGCCTATTGCCATCTAGCGGGCACAAATCCAGACATCGGGCTGCTACTGAGAAATTCCAGATAGAAAACCTGGGGATCGAAACCAGGACCTCATGCTCAGCAGTAGCAATGGCGACCACTAGAACAAAATTGTAACACATTTTATGTAAACAGCTTAGCCTTTATGAAACCTGTTTTTAAGATGATAGGTTTATGAGATAAGTAGGTTACTATTTATACGAATAAGTATTGAGAAAATGTGTATGAATCAGCCCTAGTTATACATGATGGACCTAAAGCAATATGATATTTGGCACATCGATCCTTTTTTCTAGAACACACTAACATATTTCTTATGAACCTGTCTGCCATTGGTTTTGATTTCGTATGCCATCGAAGCATCGAGAATAAATGACCCTTGTAGATCATTATAATTCTTTTGTAGATCATTAGTCATCGGGCGGCGCTAGAGTCGAGCCTTTTAATATTTTATTCGAATATCTAACGTATTGTGAATATTCGAACACAGACATTGTAACATATACTTCAATTTGTTAAGCGATTTAGCTTATTTTTCAGTTATAATGGGTAACAAGTGATCTTTGAACTGAAATTAATCATATTGGACCTACACTAAAGTCAGAAATGTGTTAGGGTATGGTAAGTCTTGGTGGAGAAGACTCATAATAATAATACAATTATGGAACATTTATATCTTACGTATCTCTGATCTCTTAAATAGCTTGCAAGGAATACCAAAGGCATACTTCTATCTGCTTAGGCCTAGTCAACAACTATTGGCGTTTGCACACACTAACAGTAGGAATGGCTATTTTGACAGTTCAACAACATTCATTGCGTTATTTGCATTGCTGAGCAGACATTTCGAACAAATGGAGCAATGAATTAGCAATATCCTTCAAAATTATTTATATTAACTAACGACTTTAACATCACCCTTCGATTTTCCCACTCCTGCTGGGGCACAGACCTCTTATCTTTCAGATGAAGGTACACAAAGTGGGCCAAGTGGACGATGGTGGATGTACCAACATTTTTGGTTAGTAGGACATGCAGTCCTCTTTTGTGTTCTACTTCGCCGTTTTTTGAGCAGTAACAGTTTGATGTCCCTGCCACTCTGTGTATCTTTTGGTGACAAACGGTGTCAATCTACTAGTTAAAAAATCTCTGAAAATACTGTCAGCAAAAAAAAAAAAAACATTCGCAAATTAACAAAATTATTTGATACACTGTGTTTTAGGTACCAACAGTCGATTACAATTTCAGTAAAAAAAAAAGGACATTTAATGAAAATTTTGACAGTAATTTAATCGGGTCATTTTATAACTATATGTAGCTCAGAGCTAATATTCTCAATACAAAAATACTAATAGGTATAATATCGAATCATTTTGTGTAAATTTTGATGATGTGTAGGTAAAAGTAGCTACATGTACCTGTGGTTACTAGTTCGTTTCCAGAATGTCTAATATTCTCGCGAAGAGATTTTAAAAGAATAGCAAAAATTATAAATAATAATACATACTTATCTAAGCTAGTACCTTCTTACCAAAATCATGCCATTATTCCCTCTACTCAACAATACAAGTATTTTAGCAACGTTTCTATCTTATCTGTCTTTTAATAGTAATTAATAATAGGTATTTATACAGTGTACATATTTGTTATTATTAAATGTTTTATGTGAATTAAATGTAAACAAAATAAATAAATAAGGAAAGTGTGTACATGTGTAAATACAACAATTCTTAACGGCACTAATAGAATTTCAAAGCCATTCATGGCTAGCGCTAACAAACAACAAGAAGGGGTCAACGTTCGATAAAAGCCGATGATGTCAGAATTAATTGCGAACTCGACTCTTTTCACTCATCTAGTGTATGGCAGGTTGCTCTTCAATAGAATGTGTTACGTAATTTCGCAACTTTCCAACGTGACGAGGTGGCCGAGTGGTTAAGGCGTTGGACTGCTAATCCAATGTGCTCTGCACGCGTGGGTTCGAATCCCATCCTCGTCGGATCTTTTTGTTGTTGCTGTTCGTTGGTACATTGTGTACGTATATTATATTCATGTTATGAATCGTGTATTATAAACTTAAGGCAACATTATCTTTAGTTTAAGTTTTTTTGTTTGTAGTGCGAATTTTTTTTGCTTAGTAGACAGGTATGAAATGTTCAATTGCATATTTTAACACTTACCTTTTAACTATATTATTATTTAGTATATAGTGGGTAATCATAGGAACAAATCCGATTCCGAAAATTATTTTATTAATGGGAATATACAGTTTGCCGAGTGTCATAGGATATACCTATGTTAAAACAAGAAATATCACGCGGACGGTGTCACGAGCAGAAGCTAGTAACTTTATAAAATTTCAACCAATAGTTGTACGTTCTTACATTAAATTAAAACCCTATATATGATAAGAAAACACCCCTAACCTATCACAGCGAGTCATTAAGTGATTTTCCATCAAATAAGTTTTCATTCACACTCGACTTAACTGATGTTTGCTTATGGTTCAACCGCCGAGCGCCGCTGGCTATGGCCCTATGGGTTATTTCACTTGCACTCACAAGGGGACTAGCAAGAGGAACACAGATTATATTTGAAAGGGCATGAATAAGTAAACACTCCTTGTTTATGCTACCAACTGCATGCTGGATATTATTTGGATTGATAATTCTTTTTTCGTTTAAATTGAATTAGGAAGTAGGGTGTCGCCGTTTTAGTAGGATAAAATCGTCGATTTTAATTTAAGTAAGCAGTTATAATAAGCTGTATAGCTGTGTGAGTGTAGCTGTTTGTGCCTTTCTCATTATTTTCGTACGTTACGTAAACCTACCTACATAACGTTATGTATATACCATCTATACTAATATTTAGAGGTAAAATTTGTTTGCTTGTTTATTAGCATTATGTTAGTATGTAGGGTGTTATTTCTGGATCTACCGGTCGGTTTTGAAAAAATCTTTTGCATTTGATAGCCCGATTCTTGAGGAAGGCTATATACTATTGAATTGAAGAAAGAACGCTGAGCGGAAACGTTTGTGATCAGTTCAGTAGTACTATTCTGAAACCATGTCACCGTGAAGACTTAGGTGAAGTGAGTGTGGAGTGAGCTGTCAGTGTCATTGTTATGGATGGATGACACTGACAGCTCACTCCACGCAAATGTTCACGGTGAGATTTTTACAGAATCGACATGCTATACTTCCTCTTTTAAACAAACAAACCTTTTTACCACTTTAGAGGTAGTTAATAAAACTAGTATTAAACTTCTTCCTTACATTTAGTATTAAATGCAAAATAAATAGAAAAATATTTCTGTTTAATTAATAGCTTTTTTTTTTTCAATTAGCGACATAGCCGCCAACATATATTGTAGAAATTAATTAAGTACTTAGATACAGCAGTTATTTTTTAAATGATTAACCTTGTACAGTTCCTTCACAGTCTTATATACCTACTTATGAAATATTTATTCCAGATATATTTCAAATATAATGTGCAGAGTAGCTGGTAGCATGTCTTCGTTTCCGTTCTTCCTGAAATTCTTGGCTGCCACTACGAAGCGGTCTGACACTTCTACTTCCGAAAACATTCCTTATAATTTTTTCATAAGTACACTACTAAAGGATTACTCAAAGCCCGTAACAGTCAAATTCCATAGAGATGTTACAAGATTCTTATATACTTTGAATTATTTCATGGGCTTAAAATTAAAACATGTTAAGACTGGTTTTCACCGACCCCTTGACATGATTGTTTGGACTATTGTTCGTTCATTACCAAGTGCGTGACCAACTCCAAGATCATAATTAGATAACCCATGATAAGAGGCGATATGTTTTTGTTTTTTATGGGACGTCACTGGTCAATGGCACCCTCTTTGTTCCACTCTTGGGTAAAACAAGTTTTCTAACTATTTCATTTAGTGAATAAGCTGTGCAGAAGTGAATAATGCAGACAAAATATTTTGTTTTATTCTAGAATACAGTTACAATACAGTTCTTATACAGTTCTGGAACTTGTTTGCCATACAATTCTAGGGTCGGCGCTTCCCCAAGCTAAGTTCTTTATTAAACCCATCCACAACACTTTGATGAACATTTATGTGGGTATGTGCAAATAATTATATGTGGCGTTAGGCCAGCGTCGCACGCGCCGGCCACGTGCGCGCACTATTGTTGCTTGCATTATTTATGAATATTGTTCGCGCAACCGTCGAGTGGATCGCCTCATCGCCGACACGCGACTCCTGTCCCATGATTGATGTACACATGGACTTATGAGCTCCTGGTAATCTGCATGGGTTTGTGTGTCAATGAGAAGGTGTAATCTGGACTTTGCATGGGGATTGTGACGTTATTGCCAAGTTAAGTGATCCTTTTACACGCAGATTTGGTTCAAGGTAACTAACAATCAGTATTTTTTTTCCATTATGTACCTTAGTAAACGGTAATACAGGCTGGTGTCCGCAACTCCACGTCGATGCTCGTATTTTGCGCAGTATGCCCAGATTGGTCGTATCTGATTATAAGTAGTCATATTATTATAAGATTCCAATCAGCCACAAGACTTGAAATTTGATCTTTTAAGATTTCTGACCAACTGTACTAACAAGAAGAATGGCTGTCATGGTTAAAGGATCAACTAAAATGAGGAAAGGTATTGAAACCATCCAAGTGCAGCACATTGTTCTCCCTATTGCTTCGCAAGGAGTTAGGAGTTGCAAACATCTAAAAGTGACTACCGATGACGGTATCACATAAAAGATAAGAGCTTCACAGTTTTAACTTCGTCCTTTATACCAATCATTCATACATTCCCTCTAACACCCTACAAAAATCACAGGCTTTGCGAAATTATCAATAAATTATGAAATACGCATAGTGTTAGCGAAGCCCGATTGGTATCGGAAGTGAGGCGGGATGACGGAGGGCGGAGGGGTGACTTCCGGGTTCCGGCGAATCCGGCCTAGTCCTCAGTACCAGTAACTCATCATCAGGGCTCCGCGGGGTGCCGGCCACTCTCCCCCACACAAAGAAATATAAAGATTTGTGTGAATTATACGTTCCGCCTGCAAAAGGGGAAACGCATAAAGAATGCTGCTATGGATAACACATTTTTAAAAGAAACTGTTGAGATTTTCTTTTGTTTGTATTATGCGTGAAGTCGCGGCAATAAAATCGAGCTTAATATATTTTGTGGTGAAATAAAAGGACCACTGTGGGCATAAAAGTTCAAGTGTTATCAAAGTTGTCTGTGAAGAGGGATTCGGGAATCGATTAGTATATTTTTGAAATAGTAATAATAAATATACTAATTAAATTGTATCGACAATAATCGACTATCAATCAACTCCTGCATTTGCGGGTTGCTGCGTTGTATCACCAACGCATTGGTACCCGTTGCCTACGGATCGCCGACGTAGCGCGTACAGCGTAGGCGATACTCGTAGCGTTTGCGCGGTGTGTACAATGCGTCTACGCAGCGTAGCAGCTGCGTCACCTACTCGCGACGCCTACGGATAACCAAAACGTGGCGACAACTGCGTGTTAACATGACATTCCAAAGCACTTAGTAGATGTAAATATTGGTTTTGTCATTTAACAATAATGAAGTAGTGTTTCATATTATAGTTATTTATAATAAGATTTTCATTTTTTTTTTCTAACTAGAATGATGACAAATCAAGGCCAAATAGTCTACAAATCTTATTAGATTATTAACTTTATACTTACTATTTTATCTTTAATAAAATGTAACCAATAGTATGGGTTCTAACTTGTAATAATTTTACTAAAACAAGTACATTACGTCATGCTTTCGCAATAGCGAGTAATAGACATCTATGAAACTCACTATCGATAATTATGTAGGTACAGACACCAAATGTATTATCGTTTTAGGTAAGTTCCTACTTACCAAGTATATCGTACAAGTTTCATGTTCATATTACTTATAGTATCACCCACTACCCACTAGGTGGCGCCGCGAACACTTGTCTTGCACCGTTATTGGAACAATGCGGTTCCCACTGGCCGCCTGCGTCGCTTCCGCAACTCCGCATTTGAATTCAGAACACATATTGAGATGGTTACTATTTAAATTTCGAAAGGAAGTGTAACGGACGTTGTGAGTAAAGATAAAATGTCATTTACCTAAAATTGCTTTTAATTTGAAATGCTCTTTTTTACCTTCAATACTATAGGTTTGCACTATAGGACCATAGACATTGTTACTTAGAGTATCGCTAATACCTGCCATAACCTACGCGAGTAGGGCCAAATATACAAGCTTCAGAATTCTTCACCAAGACTTTGTCTTCTTTTTTTCTTCTGCCTTGTCTGAATAACACCAGCCCCGGTAAACCCTGGGTCCGTCTTATCAAACTATCTAGTCAGTGAATTCTCTCTCCTATCTTATTCCTATTTCTTTACTAAAACTTTACTTTAACCAGCGTAAAAACAAAAGAATGTGAATCATAGCTTAATTTCTGTCCCCAATTATAATCTATCGGTCCACCGGTCAGTTTTTACCGCACGTCAATAACAATGCGACGGACATAAAACACTGGACTTTTATAATTTACCGATTCTAATAAATAAAGATTTCAGTCCTTACAGAACCCCACACGAAAAACGACCGCCCGGGTTGCATGTATTAGAATCTCAACTCTATTGAATTTTACCATACATTCTTTTTTGCACCTCGCTCGAATACATTTGCAATTTTCATTCAGACTATATTACCATGGGCCATGGGGCCGACACACTTTTTGTGAGGCTCTGATTGCCTCTTCTATGATGGGCTAGTGTTTAGTTTAACTCATGCTGTATTTGTTGACAAGATTTTTTCCACACTGACCATGTAGATTCAAGTGCACTAAATAACAAAATGGTTGGATATTTTTAGGTCAATAGTAGAAGGTAATCCTGTAGCACTCTATGTTAAAAAAAAAACTACTGCTTGCGTCCAGTTAGACAGGAAACCGACTTCAACATACGGTCAAAACTACTTACAACGACATTGAAGGGAATGTCCAAATGAAAATTATTGACGATATTCTTTATAAACATACATAATTGTAAATTGGTCCTTATTGCAGGATTTCTACATTCTGTATCATATCCGGTATGTTGTTCTTTATAAATGGTTTTGACTGGAGAAAAGGCTTGGCAGATGATAAGTAATGTAGGTAAGTATGTTGTAGGTATGATCATAATATGAGTTAATATAACCTCAACTACATTCTTCCTACATTTATTAATTAAAACAACATATTTTCATCAAACTATTCCCAACAATGTTCACTAGTAATTATCTATATTTAGAACATCATGTATTCTCTCCCTTTGCAAACAAAAAAGGGGATTGCCGTGTGTTGGGGGCTGCTGTGGGCGGGGCCAGGTGTCACCGGCAGGCTGCTGATCTTATCTTTAGCTGGGGCCTGGGGATGCAGGGGTCCCGTGCTGAGGTCGCCTGCACAGCCCTCATAACAATATCTCACCCTTTCTGATAAACTTGCGCACCAACGCAAGTTTCAGGGCCGTATTTTGTTCCTTTATTTTAATATTTTATCAAACATCGTAGCTCTTTGGAACTGCTAGATATGTGAGGGTTGAGGTTGGTTTGTTTGGTGATAGCGACACAGTTTGCGTCACGAGGTTCAAAAGAGTTTTTATTTAAGAATCTTTTTAACGATCTTACCTAGACCAAATCTTCTCTAGACAATTAGACATCTACCAAGAGGTCAACCGTTCGAAACTGTTACACAATTGAGACTTCTTCTTCTCTTTTACACCAAAAGATTCCTTATTTAAATAACCAGGTTGGATGGTAAGCTTACTTTATCCATATTTCCAGGTCGCACAAAAATTATTTATATCAAAATGCTGTACTCCTCCAATTGATAGTAAAATATAACACGCTTTACAATGGGTATTAATGTCATAATCAATTATTTGTATAGAACAGTCGGGCAGCGCAGCGAGCGCAGTGTCCGTGCGCCGGCGCATTAACTTAGCCAGCCAATTACCCGCAGTGTTCTCGGTGCACTCGGGCCGGTTCATTCCTCCACCACCGCAATATGTTAACATATTTTTTAATTTCTCCAACGGACAGCTAAAGAGGCAATCGCGATTCATGTGCAGGAGTGAGATTTATAATAAGAAAACGCTCCTACCGCGCATGCACCATAAGGATCTATAAATCTTTAAAGTACTGGATCGGCCAATCCCTGTTGAGAAACGATAAATCATCCCCTCGGACAGTAAAGTCGAATCGAACTGTACCGCGCTCTCGCTCACACTCGCCGGTGCTTATGCCGTTTAGATCATTTATCATTTCTTTCTCTCGTTTCTTCTCAATAATAAATTCAATTCTCTTTTGGAATATGATTGTTCCTCGTTTTGTTATTGTGTGGTGTTTTATTGTGGGTATCGTCACGGACTTAGGTTTTTTGATCGGAATCCGATCGAAATGATCGCGAGAATTGGATTTCCATTTTAGATTTCGAGTCGAGTGATCAATCTTTTGACTTCGAATTCGGAATACAGACTCTTGTTTACGGTTTAAGCTCATCAGAAAAAAGTTAACAAATTACAGTGCCATTTTAAATTCATGATTAATATAATTACTTTGAGGTAACTAATTCATGGTATTTTTTAAAAACATGTAGGAGAGAGAGAATTAATAATTTATATGAATAAATAATGTTAACTTTTAAATAAAAAAATCGTTAGTTTATTAGTTTCACTACCGACTTATCACCATATTGGAGGAAGTTTATTTCGTTTGAACTCATAAAAGCTGGCAATTTATTGGAGAAAATATTGCAAAATCTATTCCAAGTTTATAGGGTAACCGGGTCGTTATGATAAAATAGGCTCTATGAAATCGAAATATTTGTTTATTTTATTTCTTGCTATTTACAGGGCTGTAGAAAAGACAACAATTTCATCTTAAAATAACTTAAAATACGTAATGTTTTTTCAGTCAAATAGGTAGGTAATAATATAGTTACACTTTAAACTTCTTTCATTATCTAAAATGTCGGTCCGTGAAAAAATAGCATTATGTTCAATATAAATATAGGTACATAATATAGGTCAAGAGTCCATAGCACGATGAAGAGCATCACTTGTGTGAAATGTACAAAGAAATCAAACCCTTATCTCTACTATCACTGGGCATTTCCTTAAATATATATTTTACAGCGTACTATCTAACTTAAAACTATGAATTTACATACATTTTACAACCTATAAAATCGTAGTTTTTATTAGACTTCGGTGCTTTGGCCATGCTGATCATTATAATTTTATGTTACAAGTCTCGTTTAATATTTGCTATAATAGGTACATCTTCTGTCACCGACAATGTTACCTGTATAAATATATACCTGTTGATGATCGAATATTGAAGTATTTGTATATCGCGTTCTCAGTTTAATCATCTATATGTAAAGTTGAAATGTATGATTATTTAATTATTCTCGTTTCGCAAAACCAACATATTTAACAATACATTTGTTTGTACGCATCTCTAAATATAATACACAAAGGCTGTAATAAATCACTGTCAACAATTGCTGTAAGTTGACAAAAATGTTCGTCGTACAGAGTAACCGAGTCCCTGGACATCACAAATGCTTCCAACACACAATACTTATTCAATAAAGAAATCGTGTTCCAAAAAATAATAAGACACTTTTCATCGTTAAAATGTTTACAGGAAATATATGACATGCTGTAAAGCATTCAACTAGCGGTCATTGTTTACAACTCAGTTGTTTTACTGTAAACAACAGAACCTGTGACATAAGGTTCTATTGTTCACAGTTTACATTGTCACCACTTTCCCACATAACTCTTTCTTAACAGTAGACCCAAATATTAAATATCTCTCGGACGGCTGACGTTTGGCGATGATTTAGAAATGGTCGGATTGACTATGGACTAATTAGATTTATAATAAGCGTAACACGTTGAAAACAATACTGCTCCGGAGCGCATTAGTGAACTTTTCATTCCACGTCAATAGCGGACACGCTCGAGTACCAATCGGCTTACAATACAATTGATTTATTAACCTACACAAGCATAAGTCATGCAATTAGTTCGTCGTTGGTATTCACATCAACTGAAGTTCGTCGAATGAAGAGTTCGCTAAGCGCGGTGCGGTCAGTAGGCGGCGGCGGCGCCCGAGTGGTGCATCAAGTGGTGGTGGTGGTAGGACTCCTGCGTGGGGCACCACCAGTCTGGCACGCCGTGTGGCATGGCCGGCGCCGGCTGCTGGAACTGAGTCCAGTGGCCACCGAAGCCCAGCTTGTTGTCCATGACGCCGTTCCCACCTATGTTGGTGAGGTGTGGGGGCTGGTGTTGGTGGGGCGGCGCCGGCGGTCGCTCATAAGGCTTTTGGTCGTGCGGGTTGAGGTATTTCTCGTTGAGGCTCTCGAGTTTATCCGTGATGGAGGGGTGATGATGTGGGTGGTGTTGCTGCGCAGGCGCCGGCGGCGGGGGGAGGGGCGCGGCGGGGCTGGCGGCACCAGCCGTAACACTAACACTGCCGGCTGACGATGAATCGTCTCCGTCGCTGTCGTACCGCGGGGAGGCGTCGCCGGCCGCGCCGTGCACTTTCATGTGCTTGCGCAACGAGGAGGGGTGCGTATACGACTTGTCACAGCCGTGCACGCGGCAATTGTACGGCTTGTCTGACGTGTGCACGTGGGAGTGCTTCTTCCTATCCGAAGAGTTCGCGAACCGTCGGTCGCAACCCGCATACTCGCATTTGAACGGTTTTTCTCCTGATAACAAAAAAATAAACAACGTTAGTAAACACGCATGTGGGTGGACATTTGAAATAGGACAGGAAACTATAAAATACATTTGGAGTATTATTTGTGACATGTCGCTGTCCATTTCTTATGAAGTTAGTAGATGAGGACAATTTCTACGAAGGTATAATGGTTTGTTTAACTCATCCTATCGTATCTACATGTAACTTAATTTCATCGTTAATCAAAGATCTAAAACCCCCACACAGGCCATCAGCAAAAATACTCGTCCTCGCATCACATCGAACCAGCAAGGATGTAGTATCTTCTCTCCACTAAATCCACAGTTAAAGTAAAACGTACACCACATCCAAATACGCGAATGTCCAATCACGTCGTAAATAACCAGATTTGCTCGTTGTTTATAGTTTACGAGCATAAATAAATATTCACAACAATTGCACGGGATACTTAACACGGCTATAAATCATATTTATAAGACGACTTTGTCACATTCCCGTAACAAAGCCTGGAGTAGCATTCCCCATGCCACTTTGAACCTTATTGTTGGAACAAATGACATGCTTTTGTGTTGACATCTTAATAAGCCCTGGTGCCCTGTGACAAAGGCAGCTCAACATCCGTTTTGCTCCTGATAACTTGATGATGAACGTGAACAATAGAGTTAATCTCCTCAGAATGGTGTTATCACACCAATGGTATCTTATTTACTGGATACCTGTTCTGGTTCCCTGCTTGACTTCAGCTTGTTTGTAACAAACAAACAAAATTGTCGGTAAAAGAGAAGAATTTAAAACTGTTCCAGATCTTTTAATACGTCAAATATTTGAAATTGACAGTTTAAAACCTATCGTTAGTAAAGCATTTCGAAGAGGCAGCCCGTTGTGGGCTGCCTCTTCGAAACAACAAGCTTACAATAGAAATCACGAATTTTCCACCAAGTGCTTCCACGGTGACCGTAATTTTTTGCCCTTTTTTTTGCGCCTCCATGTATTGATCCTCACAAGTTCACCGAATCGTATGAGTTGATATTCAATAAAATACATTACAAGTAGGTAGACGGTTTGGTGACCGCAGCACAATGTAGCATTACTATTATATTGTCGTGTTTACAAATAAACCTCTTCGGTTGTAATCCTGCGCTTTGTGTTTGAAATATGAAGATTTTTGAGGAGCCACAGATGCTAATCTCAAGTGTCTGTTAACGCTTCAATAATAGGGCTCTTTACGCGTTTCCTTACCACAATTTTTGTATGCCACCGTATGAATGGATCGCATGTTTTCAATGGATTGATACTTCCTTTCTTATTCAGTGTTCCATTACAAAATATTTTCGCTTTATTCTCTATCATACTGGGTGCGTATCTGGATGCGTATAATGCCAATTCAGACGTGGAATGCAAACAGTGAATATTTGCAAGTTGAACTACTTTTTACGGAATATGAATGAATAACTTAAGAACGAAAATTGCTAGGAATGTATAGGATCTACCGACAATTTAACAAATATGATTACATGTATTATTCTTGCATTGATATGCCAAATGTCAAACTACATCAGAATCACACACCAAGACAGACAGTTCTTGATAACGACAAGCAAAACAAAGAAAAGGAAATAGAGAAAAAAAAACACTTTGGAACCATGATCGGGAACAATAAAAACTTCTCGGCTCTACTAATGAGGCTAATACAAGATAAAAGACTCCAAAACATGTGTCGCCCGTCTAATTACTAATCGGGCGTCTCATCTCCGTCGCTGTTCTGAACAAAAAACGATCCAACACAAATTCTATTACAACTTGATGTATCTCTTGCGCACGCGCCGATGCTGTATATTAGTGGTGGTTTCTTAGATTTTGAAGTTGGAACGAAAGTTGATAGTTTGCTAGAATTAAAAATAATACAGCACAGTCCACAGATAAGAACATGATAAGTTTATTGACAATAATTTGAAGCGAATTTACCTATCCCAATATTTAAAAAAGTCAATATTATTTGAATAAACTTTATTAATAGCCACATAAACAAAAATCATGTTTGAAATGGTTTCTCTGAACATTTAGTGTCAAAACAAAAACAAATCGAACACCAGTTGGGAATGCACTTCGTGAATTCGTCGCGATCCGAGTCGGGACACCGACTAGGGTCAGATGTTTATCTTAAACGGCTGTATCACCCACAGGAGACACTTTTTTGTTACTATATTATTGACGTGAAACACTATCTCATGTTTTTTTTTCCTGGATCCGTACTTTTTGACGGATTAAACCCGTGTTACGATAACGATTTACATGAGTGAATTCGGCAAACAATTTCGTTCAACAAGATGTGATTTTAAGCTACAAATTTATATGTTTTAAGTCAATTTAATGGCATTAAAGGTAAAGGCAAGTAAAGCACGAACAAATCCACAGTTGGCACATCGCCTAGCCCGAATTACTCTGCAGTATTGAGTTACAAATCGCTACTTAAGTGCGCTCCGCTGTGAAAACAAGCTTTTTAGAAATAGCACGAGTGATGTGAAACCTGAGCCACGGCCTTTGCACCCAAATTGTGGTAAATGGCTTTAGGTGAGTTTGGAGAAAAAACAATCGCTCACCGGATATCAGGTTGCGGAACAAAAAGGTTGTCATACAAAACGCTATTTATTACGTTTTTAGAGTATTATCAAATGAATGTTTATCATTAGTGTGGCCGGCGACTACTGGCCGCGGGCTTGTCATCGCCTTGAATAATAATTGGACGACACATGATATCCGTGCACCTGTTGCTTGGGACATATTCATTAGACATTAATGCGGAATTATCTTAAATCAGCGTGACGCTAATAGTGAAGATAACACAGAGTTCGGAGTAAATCTCTAACCTTTGATGTGTCATGTTAGTTTGGGATTTGTGAAAGGTATGATCGGTATGTCTCTTACTACGCTTTATAATGTATTTTCGCATTAGTTACCCTTTATTCAAAACAAGCTCCTTTTCCATTTAGTTTAAAGCTGTTAATATATCTAATATGCGCAGTGGTTTAATTAATAACATTAATCATCAATTCATCATTTGAAGCGCAAGTGTGCCGCGCATTGTTTCAGTCTTTATTAAATGGTACATATCGAAGTTAATTCAATCTCAGATGTAGAGGCGGCTAATAAGCGGCGGATGACTGGGCGATTGCTGACACAGCCGCCACACCGGTCCACCGCTTGCCGCCAGCCCACTCAGACATGACCACGCGCCATGTTCTGTCTGACCCACAATACTAATCGCTACATTCAATACACCATATCTAGAACACCGGCCATTTTCAATTAAAACATTTCAAATACGACCTATTCGAACACCAACATTTTGAAGTTCTTCAATAGTGTCAAAATATCGACTGATTGACGACATCTACAGCACTTCCCCGAAAACCGTTTTCACTGGCACATTTAAAGGCAGTTTTGTACAGCGTGCATAATGATTTATGATGTACCTTTTATCCGAAACGTATTTCGAATTAGAAAGATATATTTAATATCTTAATTTTTTCCACTTCTCAGAGAATACGGCCCCTCGTCCGGGGAGCACAAAAAGAATACTCGGGGTCGGGCGAGCGCATTCGGCGACCAACGACCGTGTGACAAGGTGCTTTATGCGGACGATTATGAGCAGACCGAATAATGTTCCGATACCCGATAAATATCTGCCAACTCATACAAAAGCATCCCAATAAAAATATAATAGTAAATGTAGCAACAACACGGACCACAAACTGCACAGTCATATCTCGCTGATAAATATAAATTAAAATAAAAACGTATAGCTCGGGAGGAATAGGGACGGTGAGCGTCCGTGAACGAAAACAAATTAAAACTGATATAACATTCAAATGTGCACGCGCGGGTTAGTCGAAGGCTTGTGGAAAATCGAACATGTAGCGAGCAGTCGAGTACTGGGCACACTGGTCACTCTGGGCTTGGCTTCGTATGAGGCCTTTTTTGTCGCGCTGGAGTCCTCGTGATTCACGACGAGACGGCCCGTGAGACCGGCCGCTTTCATTACCTATTACTATAATTTACTCTTTGAACCTCATTTCATACTGTTTGTTATTTTGCGCCAATTATAAATACGAACTGAATAAAATAACCATTTTAATTGATCCTTGTATTGCCATAAGTGTCGGACAAGTCATTTACTGTCATCATAACTCGAATAAGAACTATTTGCGAATTCAATTCACGATGTGGTAGTGCAAGAAATAGTAATGAGTGAAACATATAATTACTGCTATAGATAGTATCTAGAAGTAATCATGTTTTTGCTGGTTGTGCTAATAATTTATTATACCTTGACATTTTTATGTTCTTTCCCGGGGTTAGATGAAGTAAAGGCACATTTTCCCGTCTAGCTGTACCCGTGAATTAAAGCGTCTTCCCATTGTTCAGTCTGGGACTGAGTGCGCTCCATTCGTCTTGCTCTGATAGGTATCTGCTGAGAGTGCGCAACAAGGACTAGAAAACTATATCTTGCATTGTTTTTGGAGAAATTGGAGACTTGTCACATGAACATTTCCGTTTCTCTCTTTATCGGTAGCGCAATTTAAGAATATAACTCTAACAGCAATTCCGTTTTTGAAATAGTAATTATTAATATCCCGTCGTAAACGATTCCGATTGATTTGTCTAGACTACTTTTATCAGAGGTTAAACTTTATACATTTAGATTGTAATCTTATCCGAAAGATCAACACGAGTTAAGAAAGATTATTATGACCTCTACTTATTTTCTCATCGAAGTTCTGATCATTTTGTTCCCAGACGATTTTGTAGATAAACAATATTGTACAAGGCTGAATATAAAAAAAGTACAAAACACCTAACCAGGCAGGGCACGCTCGTCAATCCTTACGTCAAGCGTTTTGACAGCCCTAACCGGCATCATCGCTCCTCTCAGAGAAAAAAAAACAAGAAGTAATATCAGAAACTCGACTTCTCAAAAAATTAGGCGGATGGAAAAAAACTAATTCAGATTTTCCGTATAAGTTTAAATGAGATTCGATCAAATAAGGCGAATGAGTTCAACAATTTATGATTTCCTGTTAAATCTTTAGATAAATTAAATATACCACACTTTAATGAGAACTTAAAATGTGATTTGTATAATTAACTACTTTGAGGAAGAATATATAATGTATCTAGGGTTGATAACTACTGTATATTACTAACCACCATACACCCTCGTAAAGGTAAATTTCAAACAATGAAAGTAAAGTTCAAATTCAAAAACAATGAAAACTTACGACATTTCACCTCATAAATCGCTCGAAGATTACGTTAAAGCTATAAAAGAAATGTTTATACAATAACCTGCAGGATTTAAGGTAGGCGCCGTCAACGTGCTGCGTCGTGTCACAAGATGGCCGATAACTTATCAATGCGTTAAAATCTACAAAGAGATGGACGGGCACGCGAGCGTTTTAATAAAATAAAGTTAAATTTTAATATCAAAATTCATGGGAGGAAAGCTGTTGCTGGGAATTGAGACAATGTTGTCTTGTAGAGTACCTTCGGGCGCCATAAAGTAGTGAGACTTTAGAAGATCGTTTTGGTAAACGAGGAAGGAACAAACAGTTTAGTAGATGATGTCTTAAAATAGTACCATGATAAAATAAAACGCAATGCTCCAAATGCAGTAATAGCTACTGTAGACGCCGTAGTTAAATACATTTTTCATGAATAAGCCATAAAGTAGGTCATGTTTAAGAAGACAGAAGATAATGGTAAAAGTTTACTTTAGAACCAGTTCAGGCAATACTCCAAATGGACAATAATATAATAACTACAACCAAATCATTGCTGTAGTTAAAGATATTGCTTACGAGTTGGCGTGATTCACGATACTGAATGTTGATGAAACAAAAGAAGGTCGTGATGAGTAATGATAATCCTAGCAAATACGCCGCCAATATTATGATATATACTTTTAGTATTCTATCAAGCTAGAGCCTTTTTTAGCTGAGTGCTCAAAGGACCAATGTAGAATTGGTCCAATGATCCTAAACAGTCATAAGTTAACTCAATAAATTAAAAATAATTGTCCTTGCATGAAGTTTCAAAGGTTCACAAAAGGAATATTGTAGAGAAAATGAAGATACGTCGTGGACACAAGGGAATCGTTTTATTAATTGAGCATGTTGGTATCGCATTTCTTGGTATTCGGGCTTCACCTACAGAGGAGACCATACCGTACGATACTGATAAGCAATGGCAAAAGTATGGACCTGATTTGTGTACCAATTAATAAATGAGAATAATATTAATGGATGTTAGTAAATCATTTAAAATGAATCTTGTTAATACTAACTCGAAATAATTTATCGGTTCCCAAGCGAGGACAAATCATTCATCACCGGAAAAACAAACGAATAAATATGAGTTTAGCCTTCAAAGTTTTGTCAGTAAAACTACTTATATTCTTAAAGGTATAACTTCAACAATATTCTTTAGGGCAACATAGTTTGTAATCATTGCCCGGGCCGTTACTTGCTCCATGAATATTAATATGTTCACAAATCATAAATATCATAATTTTGCGACGTGTCGTACTCAAGTCGCCCGATAAATCGGTCAGGTTATGTATTTGTTCGGGCCGTGTCCACTCAACACCCACGCGGGATCGTGTTTCAGCCCCCGGGCACATTTTTGGGACAAACCAATATTTCTAACGAATATTAATAGTCTGTTTTTGTTTTTATTTTTAACGTGTTTAATTTTTGTTTCGGACGCGCCCACATTCTTTGCGAGCCAAACATTCTTTTGGGAACAAATTTTTGAGTTTCTTATGGTGGTTTGCAATTGATCGTTATCCATAAACATAACGTCAGTATTGGCATCTGTCTGGTAACAAAATACGTATGAAAACAGAATCAATAACTTTAAATACTTACTATTACCAACATATGAATCATTACAATTTCATATAAGCCCTGTTTAACACTTCCAAGGCAAGTTCTATTTAATTACTCTCCTCATGATTCAAGTTTCCATCTATTTTTGCAGGTAAACAACCAAGTAGGTATCATTCGATGATTCAAGTGTTCCAAAAACCATTGGAATACAACTTTTTGTCGTCGTGTTAACATTTCGATTGTTGTCTGATCCTGTCGATTCGTTCTATCGAGATTTTTTCGCGAGCGGTGTTAAATGCAAGGAATCCTAAAGGCTGTCGACACAAACATAGCTTATTCAGTCACTTTTTAGTAGCTGTGGACCACAGGTGTTATTTTAAGGAGAATTGTAATGATATGGCAAGTTGAGGTGTCCTTAAAATTGGCATTTATTGTTATGCTGGGGATGGTTCTGATGACTACAAACAAAGGAACCAACACTCAGAGTTCTATTTTTAGATGGATGTTGTTTTGTACTCTTTAAAGACACTGTCTCCTATAGGTTAAAGCGTGGTGTGAAAATAAATATCAGGGCTAGGGCTAGTTCGGTGTTTGTCTCAGCCGTGTTGTCGGCGATATCACACACTCCTATACATATTGATACGAGTGAGGTGTCGGCGAAAAAACGCATGAATGATGCAGTGAGACCCTCCGCGGTCGCCCTACAAGACGAAAGAATTTCGCTCACTTGCGAACCTCAAAGCGCAAAATGTTTTTCTTAACGCATTGAAAACGGCTGATAGCTCATTTAATTTAATGAGCCATCTATTTGATAGGAATGAAAAAGCGCAGCACTATGAACCAGACCAGTTAGTCAGATACTAAATAAGTAAGCCTACTGTGTCCTAATATAATTATTTAAGTCAGTGTTTCCTAATAGAATCAACAGGCGAATACTGCGAGTAGGACGCGAATTAATTTATTTCAAAAACTTAAGATAGTTTTGCATAATGCTTAGAGGTAAAGGTAACGAAAATATACACTCTCATGATTTCAGGACTGGTAACATGATGTACCTGCAAAGTTTTTTTTAGGTAGCCTTACAAATTCCTTAACTGAACCAACATGTTTTCTAGACTCAATGTTAATCGTGGCTCTTCCGAAACAAATCACTTCTATAAAAATTTAATTTACTGAAAAAGTAAAAAAAAACAGAAAGCAGTCTGTCACTATAAAATGTGCGCATAGATAGTAAAGTGGCAGAAGAAACGATTGTAATAAGATAGTCAGGACGAGGAGCAGGCGAGGCAGCCCAGTCAGGCGAGTAGGCGTAGGCAGGCAACACTAGTGCTTCCCGCGGCTTCCATGCTATTGTTACGTTGCAACCGTGCGCAATTTATGTTATCCTGGTACCAAGACTTGTTACAAACATATGGCAAAACAACTTGCCTATAAAATAGAGGGATTTTACAACAACAAGTATGGTTTTGTAAGGGTATTTGATGTGTGTGTGTTATACGTAGCAAGTAATAAATTAACAGGAAATTACAAAAAAGCGAAAATAAAACAAGTTCTTTGATTCAATAACTTATGAAGAAAACGTTCAATGTTTGATACGATTAACTTGAACACAGCCCGTTCAAAGCCCAAAAACGAAAAAGGTGTTAAAATAGTTATATAGAAACCCAATAAAATGATTGTTTGATAGTAGAATGTAAATAAAATCATTTCTGATAATTACGACGTCAGTAAATACCGTCGATGTTCCATGACTGAATGATTCGTGTAGGGCGTGTCGAACGGATATTAGTAATAGTTCGGATGTGTTCCCGATTAGCTGTTTACCGAGACCAGGTGAAACCACGGCCTGAGCACGTTGATTGATTGCTTGCCTGATACTTATCTCGTCTGAACAAAACAGACTCTTGATCGAATTTAAGATATAATTTCATTACCGAATAGTTTATAAATCAAACAGTGAATTTAGAATGTTGAGGATCGAAATTGTTTAATGTCAATATTTCGTTTAGTCGTGGTTATGTCTGAAACATGATAGGGCAATTTGCATAACATTGTTTCAAGCTGATTGTCAAAAGCAGAAAATCGTTGTTTTCATTATTCAGGTTAATGAAATGACACAACAATAACTAACCATATCGGTATTTAGAACAAAATATAGGATACGATTATTTGTCACCGCTGCCGTCCCAATTAGTGTTTTTGACTATGAACTAATAATTGCTCAAATTAGCGTCGTCTGATTCGCATCGATGTGAAGGCATTCGATCCTGTCTAATAGAATTCAGTGAGGAATCGTTGCATGCACTCCGATGCGTTCCGATTCACGTATCGAGGTGCGGTTAAAGTGTTTTTGTTCGCACTCCGATACCCTGTTCGCAGTTTCGCACTATCTCTTTGACGTTTAGCGAAATTCTCGAACCGATAAAAACAGTTTTCACGTTTGCAGGAATGCTCGGGTTTCTGCAAAACGTGTCTTTGTTCGGACGGGCAATTTTTTAATATCGATGTAATGTAGCACTGTTTGTTGTTCATTGACGCTCTTGTGTGGCATTATGTAGTCAAGAAAAACGTAGAATTTCAATGTTTGCTGTTTTGTGTACGTAAGGACATTATATGCAATGTGGCGGGTGTAGTCACTTCAACATCGTGTCAATGCGAAGAGGGGATGTCGTGAGTTGACAAAGAGATAAAAAAATAAAGCGCTTAGCGCTTTCATTGTCTGCATGTGTACAGTATCAGTGGCGTGGTGTGGGGTAGCAAGTGTGTTCACGTCATGGAGATTTGTGCACGTGTATGTATTTGTTGAGTTGCGTCAGTGTGCGTGCTGAGGGTTGTAATGTTGCTGACAAGGGCTGGCCACGCCCATCAAATTATCGTTTGTTTCAACTCAATCAATTGATCCAGATGCAATTAATTTTGCCAAGTACCTACGACATTATTTTATAGGGTGAAATCGTTAATTCATTTTGAATTTACATTCAATATGAATGCTGAATATTTTGTTACCAGCCTAGCTTAAAAATAATGTTGACAACAGTCAGTAAAGATGCATTTGCAATTTTCATAAAACAAATTTTTGGCATAAAATACCACTGTAAATCCTGCATTTGGCCAGCATTTTAATAAAAATAAGCAATGATCATCATTGACAAATGATAGAGAAGCAAAGTTTTAGAAATACTGGTAACATTAAATCCCCTCTGATACAGAGTAGTAACGCACACAAACGCATCAACTATTGTGTTGAACTTTTTTACACAATTTATCAATCCGGGGCAGATGGTCCCGGATCATATAGACACCTTTGAAAAGCATCCAACTATTATAGGGTTACAACATTATCATATGGATATAAAATGGCCGATTCTACTTAGGACCATGTATGGGTACGTTTAGAGAAATGGTTTCAATAAGCTATAGGAGTTCAAAAAGTGATTGATTGGGTGTTAAAATTAGTACCAAATGTGCGCTTTTATAATGTCTAACGTGACAATACTATCGTTGACGTCCACGTTCACGTCACGGCATTACAATTACAAATGGAAGTCAAATGTATGGAAATTTATGAAGACGCTTTTAAATTTCCATTCACGATAACGTTATCGTGCATGTTTTTCCATACATTACGTGTAAGGGAATATCAACAACAAAATCGTGACGTCAGAAATTATAAAGGCGCACATTGTTGATAATAATAGTTGATAAATTCGTCGTCATCATCATCATCTCAGCCGAAAGACAATAGATACGATTGCTTTGCTGGATTCTAGTAAAGTTAATTACTTAAGAGAGTTTTAGGTCTTACATACCTAATTAATTATTAGTTTATAAAAAACGATTTGAAGTCGAAATAACTCTTTGCTATGTTTTAACTTAAAACCTTTTTGGTGCCTTAAAACTTTTATGTAAGAGAATATTGCTAATTATACAAAAAAATGCATATAGCAAATATATATTATGAATTATAGGCTCCATACTAACAATTGGGATGATGACAATATTTTTAATTTTGTCTCAAAAGACTGTTTGTTTCCAAATAGCGCAAACTATATTACAAAAAGTGTAAAAGCTTAAAAAATTGCCAAGTTATAAACGTTTTAAGATAATTGTTAGACAAGGACAGCACTATCGTAGAAGTGACGTCACAACTATGCAACTTCATACTAGCGCCGTACATTGTCAGTACCGCGCGACAAGGACGGCAATAATCCCCTCCAAAAACTTTTAAAGCTTGTATCTTCTTCAAATTTACACCGATTTAACAGATTTTTTCGATTACATCATTTTTACTATGACTTCTTTGAAATTACATTATTTTGATGAAGATTTTTAATATTAGTCATCATCCCAATTCCACACTTTATTGACTCAACTTTAGACAGAATGCAAAGAAACAGAAATACTTCTACTACTTCTTTTGCTGTACCTAACAACTGAACGCAGGTGTCTGTCGGCTAGTTAGGTAAATAATCCGGCTTCGATTACAAAGTAATTCTAATTGTCACGAGCAATCAACCGCACTGCAATTATTTAACATCGTTCTAGGAACACTAAGACAGTTTTCAAGAAACTATCTTTCCATTAGCACTTGTGTTCCTTACATTTTCGATACTACTCATAGGTACTACATAGACGCGATGCTAACTGTGTTTTATCAAAAAATAAAACATCGGGAATTATTGTAAACGATAATGGCACAACTTTATTTTATTTTAAATATCTCAAAAAAAAATTTGGTAATAGGAAAGTAGACTTTAGTGAGGATACAATCGCTAAGAGACTATTATCACATAAATACCTACTTAAGTAGTATCCCACTTTAATTGTATTTCTATTAACCATTCCAAAGTTAAAATTGCTTGTAATAGGTAGGTTAATGACAAAAGTGCAACGAATGGAGCTCGAGCTTCGACCTCTCGCTCACCAAACCGACAATTTAGCCGTTGGGCTTGCGACGCTGCGACGTTAAAATGATCTCTGATCTCGTTTTAAACAATGATTCTGATTTGGCATTGGACATAATAATTCAGTACCTTCATTTGCAAGTACAAAACGAAACAGTATTAAGAGCATATTAAGTGTTTGATGTTGACGAGTGTATTACATGTTTGTTTGCTCGCAATAGCCCGCAAGTGCTGCAGCCGACAGGCCCGGCACAATAGCGCGGGCGCAGGGGCGAGGGCACAGCACCGAAGGGTTCCGTATTGTTTGCAAAATATTTTGAAAGCGTCATTTTATACGGCATATTAGCTGAGCACTGCGTTTGATAGTCGGGGGACGTCTTCACCGGTTCGAATCATATCATCATTAGAGTATTGTGCCCTCCCCTCTGTGGTGTTGAAGTGGCGATGTAGAAACTATTGAATTTTAATATTGTGCAACCGGTGGTATTTGTTTATTGGATGTGCTGAAAATCGAACGATCAAATAAGCAATAATATTAGCACATGCTAAAACGAGTCTATTATTATGTGCCATTTACGAGGCCATGCACGAAAACATGACAATTTCTTATCTAATTGTGAGAAAGCTTAAAATAATGGAAAGACAAGGTGTGTGACAATAAAAGTACAGTTGTCGAAGATTAAAACCATTCGTGTTAGTGAAAGTACCTGTTAATACATAGTTTCGTCACAACAACAAAAATCCTAAAATAAAATGTTGATTAGATTTTTAGGGTAGCGGAAGATTGATTGTGAATTTAAAATTTCTTGAAAGTTTTGCTAAATAATCCGAAAAACTACATTATTGACAAAAAAAAAAGGTTTTTTTGCCACATTTATTTTTCTACTTGTTTTTGTATCGAAGTTGAAAAAAGTGGTCCAGCCACGTGCAAGTAGAACATATGTATAAATATATGAAGTTTTTTCTTGATCAAAGTCATGAGTACTTTCATGGAAAAAGATGATCAGACGTCAGTTTTGCTTGTGTTTTGTAAAACTTGTTGCAAA
Organism: Dasypolia templi; assembly: GCA_963555695.1. Lineage (NCBI taxonomy): Eukaryota > Metazoa > Arthropoda > Insecta > Lepidoptera > Noctuidae > Dasypolia > Dasypolia templi. Next base: position 16,627,084 of record OY743144.1, on the reverse strand, counting down.
TTTTAGTGATTTTCCATTATTACTTAAATTATATTAAACATCCGTTTGAGCCACGAGCATAACGAAGAACTCAACTTGTCAAATCACAAACGACTTTGTTTAAAATATTATTCCCTTTCTCACAAAAAAATATAAGTTTTAATCAAAATCAGTCGATTTCGTGCACGGCCTCTTAATGTAAACTTATTCGAGCCACTACTGATACTTTCTGAAGTATCAAGTAATTAATAGAATTCAAATATGCAGAAGGTTTAAATCAATCGCAGTAGCATGGGGCCCGAGTGCGCGTCTCCTTTTTAGACAAATTTCTCACCGACTAGTCGACACTTCACGTGACCAGAGGGCTGGATTGTTCTTTGGCCAAAGAATTAGCATTTCCATTCAGCGTGGCAATGCTGCCAGTCTTCTGGGCACGTTTCCAGATGACAGCGATGCGGACGAGTACTTCGACGCCTGAGTGTTTTATATTAATTTGTACAGGTAGTTAGTTATTTAGTAATTTAATTTAGTTATATATATATGTTGTTTTGTTTTAATTAATATACATAATAATACGTGCTATCGCAGTAGTATATCATCATCTATGCCATTTTCTTTAAAATCCACCCAAAAAGTAGTTTTTGAAATACCTAGTCGTAGCGCAGCGCGTAGCATTTCGTAGCTCCCGCCTACGCCGATTTTAAAGTCGTGTCATTTCGTATCAAAAAAATAATATATCAAGCAATAATTTCGCACAGGTGTTTAGTTGTAACTAAAGTGTTTTCATAAAGTGATTGGGTTATAGTGGGCGGAATCACCGGCGGCCATTCGACGCCGACGCGTGCTCCAGTACCCTCGGGGTTTAAGCGCTCGGGCTAAAAACTCATCGACGTGACTCAAGAGCGATTTATTAATCCCTAATAAAGATTGGTGATTAATAAATAAGATAACGAAGCTTGAGGAATAATTTGTGATGTTTGGATGGAAAAACCACTCGTTTTTAGGCTATAGTTTATATTTAGCTGGCCCAGATAGAGGTGGAAAGACGACCTGTGGGAAAATTGCGTACAACACTATCAGTAGAAATGGCTTTCATTTTGACAGTTCAACAACATTCATTGCGTTATTTACGTTGTTGAGTAGACAATCTTTTTGAACAAATGAAGCAATGGATTAGCAATATCCTTCAAAGTGGTTCAGGTTGTGATTGATAGTGTGTTACGCTATTAGTGTACCTAATTGACGCGTACCGCGAGGGTTAATTCAAGGTGGCGTGGGAAAAGAGTTCCTGGAAGGACTTGAGGCTGGGTTTGCCCAGAAGTGGGACAGTTTAGGAAAAGTAAAACGGTATTCTACTTTTCAAAAGATGTTAAGATAAAACAAAGCTACGAAAAGAAAGAAAGACAGAAAAGAAAAATATTTTATTTGGGACACGCACAGGGAATAAAAATAGTAAAAAATTAAATTAAGGAAATTTTATTTAAACTGACAGAATTAACTTAATATCCAATAAAAACAGTAAAAAGACCTGTGCGAGGCCAAAAAGGCTCCTATCTCAGCATGCTGCTATATTAAAAAAAAAATGTAAATACCCCGTGTCCCCGCCTACCACGAATGAACTTATGCAATATTGTCGGAGCACTTATATGCCGTATGAATTATTAAGTTGTGTCCTAGACACGAGACTACGACTATTAACGAAATGGAAAAAAAAGTCGTGCAAAAAAGGTCGCAAAAAAGGACACTGCATAGATAGGTATATTGGTTATAAAATGTACTTTAAGAAAACTCCTGACCTGACAAAACTACATTTTGACTTACATTAAGCCAATTTCAAGTTACTTTAAAGCTCTATACCCTATACATACCTATTTATGTTTATAACTTATTAAAGTGCCTGTTAATAGTTTTTATTTACGATATACAAAACAGTTTTGAGCCCAGCTTAGATTTAGAATTATTAATAAGTAAATGATCAATTGCTCAGTGTTCACCATGACATTGCCATATATTTTAGGATTCCGTAGATGGGTTACGAAAAGGAATTATGTGGTTGACGCTGATCTAGGCAATAGTTACAGATAAGATAATGTTGCCATTAACTACTACGCCTTGAATCTTGATGAACACACGAAGAAGTGTACCGTATCAGTTACATTGGCTTCTTTGTAAAATATGATATTGTTTTTAAAGTACAAACTTATCTATGCAGTAGCTACAGATATGATGACGACCCATTAATTACTCCGCCTTAAATCTTGATGGATGCATACCGTATCAGTTTCAATCACATTGGCTTCTTTATTAGAATATCTAACTTATTTGACTACGTTTTTAAAATATCTAACTTATTTGATTGCTTTATTCAAATATCTAACACTTTTAATAGAAATAAATAAATCAGTCCGATTTGAATCACTAATGCCATAGCACTAGAAGTGCGTCGTTAGAGTAACTCCCCAAGAGTGAGTCTCAAATTACTCCGGTAAGCAATTGTTTTTTTATACTAAACTATAAAACGAAATTATATAAATTTTATTTTACTGAATCAAGCTACTGCTGGTCTGCTGCATCAGCTGAGTATCATCTTACAAAGGTAATAACGATATACATATTTTCAAAGTTAATCATATTTCTGGTCTGATGGTTTCTACAGGTAATTATTTTATGTGGATCATGGAATTTAGAATTTATGTGGATCGGTTTAATGTCTATAGTTGTGTATATTGCATCACCCAATTTATTTAATTTTTAGTTGCCACAGATAGTAACATAATGATGTCACTGTTACTTTTATAGGAAACATAATATTTGAATGTTCCGCTAGAACACGGCTAATTTCATATGCCACAGGAGAAAACAGAAATTAAACTCAACTAGACAAGAACCAAAACCAAATTCTTAAGTAGAAGATTGTGAAACTAACCTAACATTCCAGTTACGAACTCCGAGATTAAAGCTATTCTAGTAGCTATTAAATAGCCATTAATATTGGGTGGGCTGTCTGTCATAAATATATTATTAACCTATTTAAAGGTGAAGAGCCTCACTACCCCGATATTTGCTGTGGGCTAATTAAATATATAATGATCGGCAGCGGACCCAGCTCACTATGATTTTACACAGCCTTCGGAGTAATTTATTACCACCCATAAAACAATTCTTCAAACTTCCCCACAAAAAGGTTTCGTCTATTCAAAAGCCCGTATGAGATAATAGAGGACGGGGGCACAGGACAAAAGTCTGGATGCAACACTAAACAGTGACGAAGAAAAAAAAAAGCATAAAACCAGCTGGCCACGTCCCCGACGCCAGCTATACAAATTCCTGGACCGTTCCCTTAAAAATCGATATTTAAAGTTAAGTACCAATACTTTACCATTAACAATGGTCCGGCGTGCGACAGAGACAAGACACGAGGAACCCAGCACCCAACTGGACATTCTAATTTACGAGCGTTTTTTTTTTAAATCTAACATGCGCAGTTCAGATGAATCTTTCGACTTTTGTAATGAATTGAAAAATGGAGTTCTGTGTTAAACGGCTTTTTGTCCGTGCTTACTGAGAAATAGACTTCACAAGTCGACGTGGACGTTTATAGGACGGCCGTTAGCTCCGTTGTTTGTGCTCGAGATCGTGTTACAAGGATATTCTTTGATAGTTTGTTGTGTGTCACTTGTCATTGTGTCGGTTATTGTCGAGGCGTGCTCGGATATATCGCAACAGTGGGCATAAGTCAGCCGCAGGCGCAGACGACTGCGGGGGGCGGTTCATTATGAATTAATGAGAATCGAAATGTTTCGCCAGATCAACACTCGTCCGCTTGAATGGATCTGACGTCTTACTACACGACTACCGGACGTGAAACTCTTCATTTGGACGTGACGAATCAATTTGGCCTAAGATATAGAGTAACTTATACACTCACTTCCAAGTGACCATGTGCAGCTTATAGAAGTTATGAAGGCTATTCAAAATTACATACCTGGTAACCTACTTACTAAATAATAACATAAACGGTAGGTAAAGATAAAACTTACCGGTATGTGTTCTTTTGTGTATTTTGAGGTTTTCTGATCTCGCGAACACCTTGCCGCAGCCAGGGAAAGGGCAGGGGAACGGTTTCTCTCCGGTATGCACGCGGATATGATTCACCAATTTGTATTTCGCTTTGAACGGTCGTCCGTTTCTCGAGCAGCCCTGCCAGAAGCACGCGTGTGTGGTGCACTCGGGCCCACCAACGTGTTCCACTGTCAGGTGCGTCACGATCTCGTGCATGCTAGAAAACAGTTTGTTACACATCTTTCTTGGTGGTGGCTGCTCAGGATCTAACCACTGACACCGCATGTCTCTTCGAGGCGGTGCGCGCACGTAGCGCAAGAAGGCGTGGGGGGCATGCGGGTGCGCATGTGGTACTAGAGGTGGTGCTGCGCCCTGGTAGTGCACGGCGTCACCGCGCCAGTCCCAGCTCTGCTCCAGCGGCTGCTGTGGGAACAGCTCGCCGCAGCCACTGTACTCGCGCAGGTAGCCGGGCTGGTACGAGTGCAGCGGGTAGGGCTGGTAGTGCGGTGGGTGGTGCGGCGGGGGATGCGGCGCGGCGGCGCGGTGTTGGGCCCCCACGCCGCACGCCGGCTGAGGCGACATCTTCAGCCCATAAGACGCCAGGTGTGCGTGGTTGGTCTCGAGGAAGGCATTCATGGCGGGGGTGGCCGACGCCGGCGCATAGCCCCATTCGCCCGCCACCATCCACGCGGCGGGGTATTCCCCGCTGATGACGGCTTTGGAAACTGCGTCGTCTCCGACGCTCAACGAGGCTGCTGATTTTGGGCTAAAATCACTTCAGCCGATACACTTGCTTTGTAACCATCCCTTGGTTTAACAGTTTCAGCAGTTTGCGACCTGTTGAAGATGATAGAGTGTAATTAAAAATCCAGCTGTTTATAAAACATTCAAGGGCTCCAATCGACCGAGCAAAATGTAAAAAAAATTAACCCTAAAGTATCACAACCTCCCGAGACAAATTCAAAATCATTTCTCAAAATAATAACACACATTCGTGCAGCCATAACCGGCGACCAACATTTATTTATATTAAAAAAAAGTGAAGCAGGTACTTTTGGACATTAAATTAAACTGTGGGTAAATTTATAGGACACTTTTATACGCCTGAGACAAAAATTTCGATTGTATTCGTGTATATTTAATTTTAGTTTATTTGTTAGGCTGGCTCCAATCTCTTTTATGGCTGAGGTTTAGCATCGATAATTTATTAAAATAGTTTTATGAATGATAAAACCTGTTCCATCGTAGATAGCGAGCAACGACGGGCATTTTATTGCCAACTTCACAACGTTTTATAATTAATTCGAAGGCAACTATAATAATAATAACACTTGGCAAAATAAGCCTATCCTTGGCCATAGAAAACAAGATGCCATCATGGAAAAATCGTCATAGAAAACTTGATAAGACCTGTCAAGAAAGATTATTTAAATTGTATTTTTAAACAGACTTGTGGTATAAAACTTTTGAATTAATATTTTATGAATGATTAAGAATTTTGTGATGAAGTCTTATAAAATATAATTTAATATTTCCATAGGTCACCGATAGATCATTTCATTCCGGTAGACATTAGTGACGGCTCTATAATGGTATGTATTGACGGTACTTCTTGTGGCTTCATTCTTTTCTTTTATACAAAATGTCATGAAGTTAACTTGTTGAGTGTTAAAAACATAAATTGAGTGAGAAAATTCAATAACAACTAATCCCCGCATCACTCCTCATACAGTACAGTCGAACTGTCAATCAACAAAACTGTAAATTTTTTGTGGGCGTCTGCATAATCGCATTATTTGAAAATAATGTTGTTTATGTATTGTTTGACACAGTCGAGTGGGACAGGCCTTACCTGAGACTTAAACAATGTGGAGCCTCAGATCTCCATCTAATCTGAACATTATCTGCGATGCTCCCCGCCGCGTGGCCGGATCACCACAAAGCAATGGGTTGACACATCTCAACAGACGCTCATGGAGTAATAGGATTACAAAAATAACCCGTTTATGTCAATATCAACTGTCAAAGCATTTTGCGTCTTAATCCGTTAGTCATAAACTACTTACAACGGTTTTTGAACGGTAAATGTATGTTTGTTACAGTTTGCAGCTGTCTAAGGAAGGTTTTCACAGTTTTAAGGAATTAGTCATAATCACATTAGCGTGGGTATTGAGATGCTACGGTTATGTGTTTAACGGATATATGCTCACGGGGATGTGAGCATCATAGGCGCATCGACAACGTCTTTCATTACTTTTACTATCGTTTCTAATCGAGGGGCCATACAATTTTAACTAACCGAGTAGGTTAGTAAGAATCGCAATAAGTTCATGATTTGTATAAATGTAGAGGAAAGGCGTCCACACCCAATTAGAAGAGTGAGGTATGTAGGCGTCCATACCTAATTTAAAAAGTGAGGTTTTTACAAAAAGGATTAAGTACTTGGTGATTTTTGTTACGATTATGCATATAGGTAGAAACTATACTTATGTTATGAATTTGAAGGAATACCTTGTATCTAAAACGCTATTTTCTTTATTGCACATTTAAATCCTATAATGCGTCTAAGAACATAGTTGATGAATGCTGATTAATGAGGTGTTGAAGTTATTAACATTCTTTTGAGAAAGCTTTAGGCTATTTACTAAATCCTATAGCGATTCCACAATGATAGAAAATATAGCTTGTTTTAATTGGCTGGTGACCTTAATATTTAATAAAGGCGACAGTTGTACTTTTTTTGTGGATACCTACATACCAACGTTGTGCGTTGTGTTTTGTTTTGCACATTGGTATGTAGCCACATTTGGTTAGACTCAAGGCCGACTCAACCTTGATGGAGAAGAATCGGCTGAAGAAAGGGCAGGCAAAGTCATTAACTAAAAAAACGTTAGTTTGTTAGCCTAGTTTAGAGGCATTTTTATTTAATATTTATACCTAAGCCAAGCTGAAATAAAACTAGATGGAGGAGCTTATAAGTTCAAACTATGTAAAAATAAATCAGCCATTCAAAATTCAGAGTCCTTTGTATTGTCATAATTCTAAGTTTTATTATGTTTCCACATACTGAGGCTCTGTTATTTTTACTAACCTATATAGTTGTTTGTAGGTTATAATTCCAGTGAAGTTTTCAAAAGCCAATTAAAATAACTTACTGGCTGAACAAGGGCGTACCTATAAGAGAACAGCATATTATATCTCTACACATTTCAGACCCTAGCAGTTTCAGGTTTAAAACATCTTAGAGGTTCACTGAGACGTATCATTAGGACAATACCTTACTCAATCATCACTCGGTCTGTGTGTTCGTGAAATCGTTGAGCTTATTAAGTTCTGATAAATGCCTGCACTGACTGGACGGGCCCACTCAATCTGTATGGTTCATTCCTCAAAATACCATTTCAGACACTAATCTACATGGTCTTCACATGACCTGACCAAGATTATGCAGCTGGCCTTTCTTCTCAGAGTAGTCAGATACGTAACGCCGCCGACCTTATCTATTTTTTAAAATATTATTGACTATGAAAAGTGTTTGTACTAACCTACATACAGAAATAAAATCATTGATCATTTATCAAAGCGAAATTAATAATTTAAATGACACTAAATTGTTGACGAATTTAGTTACAAGTGATTAAAAATTTGCATATCTAGGAATGGAACAAATGCATACTACATTGCTAAATATTGACTTCTAGCATTATCAAATTCAATGCCTTTAATGTTTACAAAAATATATGAGGCGTGCCGATGCCTCTAAACTATGTCAGCAAAGTATCAAGTTTCAGCTTAGGCAAAAAATGTTTATTGGGTACTGCTAATAAATGAGGTTTATGAGCCTACTTAACTCATGCGAAATATGATAGCGCTACTTAAGTTAGATTTTTAAGTGCTTGTTTATAAGCCTATTATCTTAAATTGCCGAAAACAATACTTGAATTTTTTATTATGTACTTTTAAAATGGTTAATAAAATTTTGCGTTCATGCAAATGGATTTTATTAAATAAATATAATATATTATAAAGAGGTTAAGGCCACATATCCCGTAATGCTTGAATACTATGGTATTCAACCAATACGTCCTGCCCGTTATGACATACGTTGCCGAAACGTGGACACTGACAGTTGGGTTGGTCCACAAATTCGAGTTCGCTCCTACCTTTATCCTTTAGAGAAACTCCGAGCATAGCCAGCGGGTAAACAAAATATACTGGTGTCATTAATTTTAAGGCCAGGTTACCGTTAGACCGGCGAATTAAGCAGTTCATCTCATGTATATAATTGTTACCTCATCATTGCATCTTTCTTAGCTGACTTTAATTAAATGGATTGCAGAAGGCTGTTTAAAAGAAAAAAAAAATAGTTAGGAGGTGACCTCAGGTGCAGAGGCCGGAAGGTCTTGAAGTCAAGCCTCGTGGGAGGCCAGTTAGAATTCTTCGGAGAAGAAACTTAGATTTGAAATAAACGCTCACGTTGCAGGCTGTGGACAAAAATGGACTCTTTGAGACGCTTTTCTCCCAAATTCGGTCATGTGGGGACGTATCGACTAAAGGGAACTTACCAGCGGGCTATGCTCGGAGTTAAAAGTAAAATCAGGAATGAAATTATCCGGAAAAGAACCGGAGTTACCGACATAGCTTGCGAGTAAGCAAACTGAAGCGGCAGTGGGCTGGAAATGATTGTCGAAGAGCCGATAGCCGGAGGAGCAGACGAGTGGAGACCGCGTATCAGCAAGCTTAGCTGAGACAGACTGTATGCGGACGGCGGAGGAGAAGGTGTTGTGGCGCAGCCTGGGATAGGTCTATGTCCAGCAGGGGACTGCGAAAGGCTGAGTTGATTGAAATATGTTTAATTATTGTATTTTTATTACAAGAAGTGCCCAATTTAAGCTCGACCAAAATTGTGTCTATAACAGTTAATGTTTTTATAATCAGTGAAATCTACTTTACTGGTTTTTCGTAGTCAAGAATAACTGGACATATGTGTGTATTCATGTCAATAATATAGAGTATTTATCATAGATCTGCAAATAGACCCATGATTTTCAGTTTGTAGGAACTGCAAAAACGTAGCGACGGAAAAATACAGGCCGTGTTTTTGTATACTTTTTCTACATAATAGTTTATTTACGTAGGTAAGTTCCTGCTGTAATGATTGTTTTTTTAACTTCATATCAAAGAAATAGGTTTGAAAATTGCAAGTTCATATATTAATATAGTTTATATAATAAGAGCGACCTAAAATATCCATAATATTTTAATTGTTTCTATTAGGTATCAGCCAAAAGCTCTTTTGACAATACCTCATTGAAGACAATTGTTAATTAATTTGTATATTGATTAAATACTAGGTAGATAAATTAGGTACTTCAACCCGACAACTTAGCAGATTAAATGTCACGCTTTATGTTAGGCGAATGTTTAAAATGAATGTTTTTCAAAGCCAATGAATGTGAGCTAATAAACCAAACCTTATAATACGGATAGATGTCTGTTAAGTACGGAATTTGTCTACGTTTTTGAATAACTTACAAGGTTATTATAATATTATGTTGTATGTATTGTGATTTGTCAATTTTTAGGTATATCGAGTTTATTCACTATATTCAGGATATGCGGACCGGAATGCGAATTGTGATTGTAACACACTACAATCACAATTCTAAGAATTTATAAGGAAATTCATAACCCATTTCTTCATATGTATGAAAAATTCGTCTGCTCGATGACGTAAATTACGCAATTAATTTGATTGAATTATCAAAAAAAATGCTAGCTATTGTCATTGTTATGTCTGATTATACCAAAGTCACTTCGGTTTAGTCCGTGGAATAAAATTGACGTCTGATAGTTCTAGTATGAAAACTGTCAAAAAAACATAATTTATACTCAGGATCAGACCAGGTATAACAGTTTGGTGAAATTCGGCCTCACAATATGAGACAAAATGTTAGAAAATTCTATATAAACGTGCGATCCTGTTGAATTTATTTTTTCTGCAGGTACGTAGACCTAGAGCTTGATTCATATTTTTAAGCAAGTGGGTTCATTATTGAACCCATCAAAAACATTTTGGAATAAAAAAAAATGTGTAGGTAGTATTAATTCAATAGTTCAGCGAATTGTCCTAGCAGTAAAAGGCCTTTACGCCTTTACGTATAAAGATTGTAATAGGCGAGTGCGTAAGTCTGAAGCTATTATAACCTATTGTTTTTTGGTTGTTTAATTTAAACATGTCTGTTTTTTCCCCTTCTTCAATAAATAATTAGTCTTAAACAATTGACCACTTTAATGTTAATTAGATTTAATTCGGGGTGAGAGCCTGGTGATCCGTCACACAGGGTTTCCTATTATGGACGCCAGTCTCTCACAAAGGATCATATTAATATCTGCATTTTTGTCTAAACGCTACTTATTCTTTTCTCTACAATGTTTATAATTATGTGAACTTTTGTGAAGAGAGGAAAATAAATAAACACATATATTACAAGCTGTGGTGTACCTTCATAAATAAATAAATACAGATAAGTTTTAATGGTCATTGATTACCAGATTTACTTTAAGCAATTAGTGTTTATCGAATTATGAACTTTTACGTTTATTCTCTTGGATAATACAGTCGTTTACTTAATGATATTAGTCTGTTGTTATCTAACAGTTTTCATTAGATTTGTCAACAGTTTATTTTTCGTCGTTATGACTGATGCAATGTCACTTTACCCGGGCCCTCTGTACACCTTTGCTGCAAACTCTTTCGAGAATACAAACGTGATGTTATGGTATCCCTATCTTTATTGATTTCCTTAAGGCTCCCACAGACGGGTGCGACGCAACTCTACTAGAATAATTTCCGTAAAGTTTTTTATATTTTTTATATTTGTGATTTCCATTAAACAAAAAAGCTAAGAGATTAAGTACCTTCACGACAGATCTACTGAATAGAACCCAGGCGAACCTACTCTAAGTTCCTCAAGTTATCAAAGCGTTTAAAACCCGGTTGTAGTTTTTTTTTCCTCAGGATATCATGGATAGAATAAAAAACTGATACCTAATCCATAAGTCATAGGAGCAATACCCACTGTAAAAAGTTTTATGATAATGTTGGTAATATACACGCAATTATTGCCTCAATACATCGACTGATTGTAATAACTGCCAGTTACAGAGTCGTATAAGCCGCATCAATCAATTAACGAAACATTACATTGTAGCTATTAATACTTTGTAATGTAATGAAATGCTGCTGCCTTCTGACATTACAGCTTGAATGATACCGTTGCTTTTAAACCGACTGCATGAAGAAGGAACTTCTTCTGTATGTATGTTTGTAGGTAAGTGCGCGATTTTCTAATAAAAAATAGTAGAACGGAAATACTTTAAAACGATGACATTTTTTTTTTTTTTGGGCACTTGTAATTTTTAGCCTGCATTTCAAGGCGATTATTCTTATTTCTTCGGGTGGTGAGTAATACTGAAGCCAATAGTAGTTACTATTGGCTTCAGTATTACTCACCAACATTGCGAAAACGTCGACAGCTTTTCTGTTATTTTTTTAAATGATACGAGGGCTTAATTTTATTTTCATAAACGATGACTGAAGCCTTATCTGTTTTTCATTTATTTATATTTGATCTCATAATCTACTTAAATTAATCTTATATTCATTAATTCCCTGACAGAACGCACAGCTAATATAAACCACTTAAAGCATAAAAGCATGAAATTTTGCACAAGAGTTGTTTTTATAGCAAAAGTGATCACTAAGGCAGGATTTGGAATTTCATCCCCTAATTGCGTTGCACCATCCACTATTTGGATGAAGCTTTTGTATCGAAGTTCATCATATTTACTGATGGGAAATACCATCGGGCGCACGGCTGGTGTAACATAAGATAATATCACGCCTATACCTACCGCTACGCACGCTATACTCCTTGGTCTAGTGGTCGCAATCGCTACTGCTGAGCATGAGGTCCTGGGTTCGATTCCCAGGTCGGGTAAAGTGTTATTGGGTTTTTCTATCTGGAATTTCTCAATAGCAGCCCGGAGTCTGGATTTGTGCCCGGTTGATGGCAATAGGCTCGCCCCCTATTACATGGGACTTAAACATAACTGGCGAAATGTGGGTGTACAGGTACACCTCTGCCCTACCCTTCGGGGAAACAAGGCGTGATGTTATGTTATGTTATGTTATATTTCCCCGAAACGGGCAGAGAGCGGGAGAAGTCATTAGATTACCCAAAGGGGTGTTCCTTTATTACACCCACAGTTCGCCAGTTAAATATCTTCAAGTGCTACAATATGGTCACATAATGTGTGACATTATACTTACCTATTATTCAGTAACTGCCATACCTTACGTTATAGATATATACGCTATATACCGAATAGATATAGAATATAAATATATAATTTTGTTAAAGAACTCCTGAATGTTATACTGCTTTTTCTTCTATTTTTTGTTAGTTGTGTTGTGTTGTTCACACTCTTTCTTTCTTTCCATTCCGTTTTTAAAAGTGATGACTTGTAATTGGCTGTCAGTCTCATATGCAATGTTTTATTCTGTAAAATCTAGCTGTAAGTCATCCATAGTTCATAAATAAAATAAAATAAAATAATTGACATTTTATTTCGCAAATATGGGTAAGACATAATAAGTGTTCACCATTCGGCATGCAAACATTTACATTATCACTTTCTTAAGTTAAACCAAAAGCCACATTCATCAATCCGGAGCAGAACAGCCAACTTTTTGCTCTGATTGAAAACTCAGTCATACTGTACTACGTTTTATCCATTAAAAATTACGTTGTCTACTCTCCAACAGCACTGTTGTCAATTCTTTCCAACCACTTGGTAATTGATTGTAAATGATTCGGGACATTCAGTTAACAATAAAGTTTTGACACGTTATTATTGTCACGCCTATTTCTTGGGGAATACATCAGCTAGACGTTCATTTGGATTTTGCTTTACAAACATAGCTACTTCGAAGATATAAATACAAGGAAATGTCAAGATATTGTACTGATTTGAATAAGGCTTGCAACTGTCTGTAGTTTTAAGTTTAAACATTGATCGGAGACCGGAGCTTTTTGGGTATTGAATGCTGTGACTTTAACGGTTGAGTTCGCCCAGAAAATGTCACCGGAACTTAATTGAGATTCAACTATACCGTGGTAAGCCGTAAGAAGTGTTTCGGTACTGTGAAGGATAATCAATATGTCTACTTAAATGTGTTTTTCAATTTTAATTGTAATCTTTCTGTCAAAACATTTTCATTACTTGCGTCGTCAATATTGTCATTTTTCCGAACCGGTCTTTGTTATTAGCGCAGTATAGTGACACACATGAATTCGTTGATATTATAACGCACCTAGCGTTATAATATCAATGAATTCATGTGTGTCAGTACCTAGGCTTGATGGGAGATGTCGAAAATAGCTTCAGAATTTTAATTATAACTTTGCAATTACTATACAAGCTCATTTGAGCTTAATGATTAACATCATGCAATCAAGATGTTTTTCAGTAATTCAGACCAATCAGAGTTTTCAATTCAACCCTCTACTTACCAGTTAACATTTGTTATTTAAGGTAAGATTTAGATGTTTATTGTTTGGATATATTTTGCGTCACATGGTTTCTGTGGTCTTATTAATTTCTTAATTATGATTAAGTCACTTGTTATGGAGACTTATGTTGCTTATTTACTCAAAATAATTGAATTATTACAGTAAGTATAAAGGCGTAGGTATTATTAGGGTATAGTTAAATGGTTAGACGCCTTTGCACGGTTAAGATGACTGCACAAATGGAAAATAAAAATCATCTTAGTGTTAATTTTTTGTAAACACAGGAAAAGCTTACCTACTTGTTATTATAGTAGAAATCCAGTCTTCAGTTTGTCGATGTATTCATGAAAATAATCACTTAGTTTTATCTAATAGCACAAGAAAATATCAAAACACTTCACTGAACATATACTTATGTATCTAAAATAAATTTCAGTATCCTCATGTAACTAGAGCAATTAGTATCACAGGTGTTGGCGCATCGTTATAACAATCTCGTGCCGATTTCACAGCCGCATTCTGCGATAACAGGAACAGGCCGTCTCGTTGGTAACATAAGTTTTTTGGACAAATTCTCACGCAACGATTTTTTCTCGTAACGATGAAAGGCTTCGCGACGTGTGTCCACTGACTCCGCTGAGGCTCTCAGCATGACTGCGGGCTCCCGCGTCGCCGCCCCTCGACACAGCCGACATACTGCTTCTTAGAAAATATTTTGTGCGGACCGGGCCCCGAGGCACGAACGCAGCCCTGCACGCGGAGAAAAGGGCGGGACACCGTAAACTTTTTCACCCAATGGTGCCGGCTTCGACGTCAAAACCATCGATGTCCATCCGTCTCGCTCTGATGCACACCGTAGAGTGATGTTCGAAAGGGAGACACGAACCTCGGCGAGCTCATAATGATGGTATAACGAAGAAAATTTCTTTGTGTTTGTGTCGTAATGTGTTCGCTTTATCAGATTTACGTTGAAAGCTCGCTGTTAGCTTTCGAGGGCGCCACTTCGGGGCTCACTGTCGTACGTAGCGCGCAGCGTGGGGGTGTGAGAGGGACGCACGTCACCCGGGAAATGTTTCGGCTAATGTATTTTCCTGTGGGAAGGAAAACACATGTTGTCGCTTTTAATTTAATACGCGTCACGCTGCGTCGTCGTGTCGTGCGGACCAAGTGCCTCGTTTGGTTTTTCGAAGCATTTTATTTCGGCTATAAATGTTGGTGTTAAATAATGGGTTATTATTTCGATACATTTCGAAATAATAATCGAAATGAAAATATTAAATTTCATACTGATTAAGCAATACTGAACTGTATGACTGAATTTGGATTTCTACATAAAGTATTATTTCATTACAAAAACGTGAATTTCAACTCAGTTTTATATGTCATTTTGGAACAGTAAACATTACTTTTAAACCGACCCATGCTTACTAATATTTAAAAAACAATATTAATGAAGGGACTAAGTATCTTAAGCATAAAAAATACACTGAGGCCTGTTCTGATTTGATTCTTATATACGTTCACAAAAAAACTGTTTTACGGAGCTATCTAGCACTCATCGTTTCATAGACTATTGAAATTTAATTAGCTGTTCCAAAAAAAAAAAAATGAAAATAATCTCTTTTTTAAAATCCATACAACACAAACATTAAAATTTTAATTAATTGTAAATGTACTGCAGCAATTTTAAAATATATTAACGTAATTAATTTGACGTACCAAACGTACTTGGTAATTATTTTAGTAAAAAGTACAATGTGCGCGGCGGGGGCGGGTTCCGCGTCGCCATTGGCCGGCGAGCAGGCTGTCACGCGCGCGCGCCTCCTCCGCACTCCTGCGCACACTTTTATTTTTACCAACATTTATTTTCATCCGCAGCACGAACGCTCGTGATTAATTTAATATATTTTTATCGACTAACTTTTCTCACGCAATACTGTTTTTGCGTAATTTACCTGTATCGATGCGTTACATCTTACAAAACGTTTTTGTACGCATGATCTTGCGCGCTTTGTTCGCTTCGTTAGACTTAAATCATCGTTTTTTGAGTGGAACAACATTCTTCCTATTAGTGTGGCGGAGACACTAATAAGAAAAACCTTTTGGCTACATCCGCTTGGTCAGGCTGTGCTGAAGGATTGAAGCTGCTGTATTTTTAACGTAATGCCGTGAAGTAATGGCCATTTATAAACATTTAATTAGTGCATAAGAAGTTAGAATTCACTGCAACAGTTGATGTTAACATATTCTAGAAAAAAGATCTTTACTTACTGTTAAAATACTTGTGTTTCTTGTAATACGTGATTTTAAATTACAGCAATAACACAAGGACGGCACAGTAGGGCTCCAGGTACACACAATGACCTCCCTGCCCTCGTATGTTGAGGGCTGGTAGATATTTCATTAAAATAAATAACGTTATTATTTATTTGGGTGTTTTTCGGCAGCGATGCAAGCTACAAATTACGCGGACAATACCTCCGCGGGACACCGCTATTATTAAATGTAGCCCACCAGATGGCGCTGTGTTCCCCTGCTCTCCAGACTTACAAACAATATTAAAAATTCGTTCTATTATTCCCTAAATTAGTAAAACATCACAGCTTTAATTAAAGATTAGTGTAAATTCATTTAAAAATGGTGAAGGTTAAAATAGGATCATATTAAGGTACCTGATATCAACTAAGTAGGTGATGATATTTTTTTATTCAAAAGAAGTAATTTTGCAAAAAAAAAGTGTATGAAATGGAATAAATACTTTTTTTTTTGAGTACATAAATATCACCACGCACAAATAGGAAAGTGATGCAATAAATCTATGTGAGCTTCTTTAAATCTCGTCTTTTAGTTTTGTCAAAAAACATTGCAAACGACCTCATGATTTGTTAAGTAAGTTCGAAACGAACCTTTTACTAATCGCTACGCTCTACTTCTTCATTGCGTTACTTCAATATCTTTACTTGAAACCATTACCTAAGATTTCTTCATCTGTGATTTTATATTTTAATTGTTCATAGATCAAACAATTTGGAATAATATATCTTTTAAAAGTTGATCTGTCCGCTTGTTTCCCGGGCTGTGAGTGTATTTTTAATAGAATTATCCAAGATAGGCATTTCCTATCCTGTCTGCTAATGACAAACAAATTGGAAATTCTCTCTTAACCGCTACTGATTGTTGAAAGCTGATAAGAAGTCTATGAAAATGAAAAAACAATAAATATTGAACTATATGAAAAGAACTTTCCCATGATTGACGTTGATGTCTAATGTTCAGCACGAAAGCACTACGAAGCGCGTAGAGGTCACCAACATTGAAAATTATCTTATCACGAAAAAGCATTAGGACGATGTATTTAAATTATGATGAAAACATTATCACAGAGCAATATTTTCCCTACATGCATTTGACATATAATTGTGTAGTTGTGCCTTTTCGTCGCAGGCGCAGGCAACGTGCTACGAATTTTACGTAGCAATAAAAACTACTTTTGGTTAGTTTATGAATTTTATTTTATCTCTGGTTGTTAGTAAATCAATGATTTAGACAGTAAAGTTAGCATTATTTACTTATTTTCTACCGTCATTGTAGAGAATGCTGACCCCGCAATGTAGTGCTTAGCAGCAGTTTTTGCGAAGCAAAAGTATTAAGATCATCTAATTTCTAAATACCCAGTGATGCCCAGGTTCCTTTTAGTATTTTAAACACATACAGACATGCATTCACACAGCAAAACTAATGACCCAACTTCACGCTTCAAAAACGGATACGTAGTGGTAAAATAGAAGTAAAAAAATCCACCTGTTCACCTCTCGCCCCTAACTGTACTAGTAATTAATTCGATCCCGAGTCAAACGTCAGAGGGATTCAATGACTATTGATATCGAGTCGGGCCGACTCGATTCGACTCGTATGAAGAGCCGACACAAGCCGATGTGATCGACTTTTTTGCCGCAACCATTCAAACGCAATTAGAATCGGATTCGTAGCGTTTCCCATTTAATCGTACGTATATGTATTTGACTGCAGTATATATTTTACGTATCAATATATTTGGGCAATTCTCTGCAAAATGTTTGTCACGGTTGAAGACCGTTGCGTGCAACCAATCTTAAAATCCAATAATGATTCTAAAAACCAATCTGATAAAGTGATAATATTTGTCCTTAAATGTAGAATGCTCACACTGCTCATTTCTGTGTTTATAAAGCATACAAAAATGACATAGTTTTGCGAATATGTGGTAAAAGTTAGTAGTAAGTATTAGATTGTTAGAAGTTAATAACGATCAATTGATTGTAATGATAATGATCGTTAGTTTATAAGTCATCATCATCATCATAACATCACGCCTGTAATCCCAGAAGGGTAAGGCAGAGGTGTACCTATAGTACACCCACATATCGCAAGTTATGTAAACGGGGGCGAGCCTATTGCCATTAACCGGGCACAAATCCGGGCTGCTACTGAGAAATTTTAGATAGAAAAACCCAATAACAGTTTGACCGACCTGAATCGAAACCAGGTCTAGGGCCAGGACCACTAGACCAACGAGGCAGTCCAACGAGGTAGTTTGTAAGTGTCAAGACCAAAGTTCACGTTACTTTGAATAAATAATCTTTCTCATTTAAAAGTTCCTATTTAGTATCTTTTTAGCTGTTAAAATGTGCCTTTTAAAATTGGCTTTTTAAAAAGAAACTTGTTATTCTTTTTCAACAAACGTATGAACTTGTGAAGACGTTTATCTTGATTGTTTTATAAAATAGATCTTTGAATGAGACCAAGACAAGGAAGACGGTTTCCTTCAGAGGATTACCTAAAATTTAATAGGTGCCAACCGTAGTAAAGTGTCACTTGTATTTTAAATGTCAACAGTTTGAGTTCAAAAAAGATATTTTAGAAATAAAATAGAGTATAGTTTTTATAAATACTATTATTTTACGTAATCCAACCACAGGCGTGTGAAAAAAAACACATTATTAATTACACAATTGCTCACATAAGTCACGTTTATTTTCACACGGAATTAAATAGTCGACCTAATGACAGAAACAACTAAAACAGCTTTTGTAACAGTAATTAAACTTACTAATTAAAACATGAACATTTACACCTCTGCCGGCACAAAAACAAGCTCCTTTTCGGAAGACATCCTTATCGCACTAGCTATATTCTGCTCATGTGAAACTGCGCGATCAGCACATAAACTACGTTTAAAAGCTGACAGTGACATTATTTTCTAGTGAATATTGGCACTGACAGCTCTTGATCCCGTTTTAGATGTGCTGAACGCGTTTAGATTCATTGGTGAAATCGGCACTAAGTATAAGTTTATAACTAAATACTTCCAGTGGCGATTTCACCAATGAAACTGAACCCGATCAGCACTTTTAACAACATTTCACGAGCTGTCAGTGTCAATATTCCGTAATAATTTCGACACTGACATCTCTTGAACTCGTTTTAGATGTGCATAACGCGTTCAGTTTCATTGCTGAAATCGTCACTCAGTCATATAGGTACTCTTACGGCTTAACATTCTACTCTAGAAATATATATTAATATAGTAAAAAGTAGAAAAAAAACATTATTATTTTCTTGCCCTCATCCCAATCTATTTGTCGTCTGGCAACATGTCTTTTGTCTCCCATACTTCTCTATTAGATATAAAATAATATAATTAAAATTATCTGACCAAACGAAGCAACACAGACAAAAACACAGACGGACTCCTATAGTAATTCCTACATTAATTACAGGTTCATGTACACTAATAAGACCTAATTTGTTGACAAAAAAGCACGAAAAGTAAATGTTGAACTTATGTAAGAATTAGCGACGTTGTTATGTAAACGTTATATAAATAAACAACGTATATCAATTAATTGTGCTCTCAATAATTAATGCAGCATCCTAAGTTGGCTTAGAGATAAGAATATTAAAGTTACAAATATTTGGAATGAACTGATTTAATCTTTACACCGGCCTATTACATACAGAGAAAGTCAAAAGTCAAAGTCAAAGCATTTATTTGAAATAGGCCCATAAAAAGGAACTTTTGAACGTCAACATTTATATTAAAAATAGAACTGATTCTGAGAAGGCATGAGCATTGATCACCATTTTGGCAATTAAATAAATAATCTGCTGGATCAAAAAACTTATTTTTATTTACTTATTTACTAGCCTTTTCCCGCGATTTCGAATGCTATCCAGTTTTAGTTGGTGATGATGTGTTTGGTATCCTACATATGTCCTTACCCAGATCATGGTCTACCTGTGTGCCAAATTTAATCCAAATCCGTTCAATACCCATCACAGTAATATTAGTTAATTTCAGCTTGTATTCGCTAGCCGGCCCCCGCGGCTTCTCGGCGTACGATGGTAGCGAACAACCCACATACATGATAAGCGATAGTAATTTTATATGCCGTTTGCTCCAGACCAAATTGAGCAATTTATTCACGTCCGGAGCAAGCGCATGATCCGAGCACTCCGTGCGCTCAAGCCTTGCGTGCGCGCAACATAATGAATTCTTATTATTCCAGTACCAGGTAGTGCTCAGGTAATTAACATTAACTCGTCCTGTTATTGATTTCCTTACTCGACGAGCTGTTTATTGCGTATCACGACTTATATTAAAAGATATTGATGAGTGTGCAGGTCAGCTACTGTTATGAGAGACATATGATTGCATGAATTAACAATGAAAAGAAGAAGGCAAAGTTGGTATGCATTAGTATCGAGAGTTTAGCAGTCTTATCAAACTTAAACTCAAATCATTTATTTCAATTAAACCGTTTACAGGCACTTTTGAATTGTCAAGGAGTCGGTCAGTCAGAAATATGAAGCTAGTTGCCCATTCCAAAGCGCAGTAGGTACCTATGGAGAAGAACGGGCAAGAAACTCCATGGACACTCTTTTATTATTATCTATTTAAACAACAACAACAAAATAGTTGTTCAACAAAATGAACACACACACAAGAACAACAAAACTAAAACTTTCTACACAATAATCATCAGTTTGGATTAATAGAATAAAACATAGCTTACAAATGGATGCTGACTCAGTTCTGGCTTTTTACACGATATCAGTCATTATGTCCGTCTATTATTTAGATATTTTAATCAAGGCGATCGATTGTTACGCGTAGATATAAAGGAAGGTAATTAATAATAAGAGATGGAGAGAGCGCGGTCTCTTGCCACATGCCGTAGCAAAAACCCAATGAAAACGGACCGATTAGAAACGGACTCCATACAATCCTATGACGTTTGTTCCTCTCAGCCCTTTTTGCTTTGTGTTCAACGTATTTTTGATGATTTGCGGGACACAACAGACACCAAACAAAAGAGAATCGAATAAACAAGTCATCAATTTATAGAAATAAAATTCATCGATTAACCAAAAGGTTTTTAGTGATCGAATTTATTAAAGTCGGAGGTTCGCGGAAGTTGTTCATAAATTCGTGGAGGTATCTTGGCAGCTCGTTTTTTATTTAACGAAATGATTAATACCATGTTTATTTCATTATCTACCTTTTGATTTTTGACTTTCTGAACTGGGAGTTGGAGATATTATTAGTAAAAGTAGAAGACGGGTATGAGTTTAGTCATACATTTTATTTTGTTCGATTTTCGACAGGCAACCATGTAACACCGGTAGACATCTTGTGCCAACCGCTGCATGGTCGTTTCTTCTTGCTATTGGTTACTCTTTCAAACTCGGCAGATTTGAACGAGACTAAGTTTTAGTTAAAATTGATTCAATACAATTAAAACACGCGCCGGTTGACAGAGAAAAATGCTTACAATGTTCTATTGGCATGCTCGTGACTGCAAAAAGCTTTGAAGCTTCGTAGCGATGGCAAAATCGCACGATTTGCAGGTTAACTCGTGATAACTACTTTACTTTAGACCTGATTATATTTCCCGGCTTAGTACAAAGTTGAGGTTAGGTCTACGACCATCTAAGCGGCATCTAATAGCTTAAACGTTGTAACACAAGTACCTCGGTCTGCGCAACCGCAGCCAATCGCCAGACGCGGCCGCCCACAAAAACCGATCAAAGTCGCCGCACCACCACGAATGAAACGCGACAAATTGCTTCCATTTTCAAAATAGACCAATCGTTTTAAAAAACGAAGTAGGAGTGCGGCCTCACGGAAACCCAAGCACGACTAATTGGACATTTTAGAGAGGAAAGCACGCTGCGGAGTCGATGTTACTGTTCTTACACGTGGATCCAGGGGGTGGGTTATCTTATGGAGCTCTGTCTGGTTTGCAATCAACGATTTTACAAATTAGTATAGTATACCTACTATACTGCCCTGAGGCAATAGACGAAAGGTAATCGCTTTCAAACCTTTTCGTCTTTCTACAACGTCTTTCAACAGTTCGCCTTTTCCATCATAGTTATCGCTGATAGAATGTCGCTTTGTCTATAGGTACCCTCAGATATATTTTAAGGTATTGCTGTAATGCTTTGGGAACACATGGGATCATTGCGATTCACGTCAGAGCTTTGAGGCGCAAGTTTCAGACATTTACTGTACTAAGTTAGTACAGTACCACTGGATGCTTACTCAGTCGTAAGACTAAACATTATCAACACACAGAATACTGTAGTTTAAATTAACAGAAATAACGTCAACTGTTTGAATAGCATAGCATTAGATTGTCACTTTTATTTCATGGCGTTCTAAAGGCTACCAAGCAAGGTACCTTTCTGTATTATTTTACTGTATTTTTAACAAAGTACTTACATATAGACTATTTTGTAGATAAGTAAAATAAAATGTAAATATAATGTAAAAGCAGCATTAAATTAAATACTCCATAGGTATAATATCTGAGATAATGCTCGTAAAAATACCACTAAGTAAACGAACCGTAAAAGTCATTAGAAGAATGTAAAAAACATAAGTAATAAAGTAAGAATTTAATGCGTAGTTCACTAATAAAACCACTCGAATGTATCAGAACATGTAATTTTTACTTTTTAGAAATAAGTTGGCCTCTTGCGCGTAAAATGTGTGATAGACTTTTTACTAACTTTGTGTAAATTATCATTTATTAGATTCTCAGAATTCAAATGTTTATATTCCAAATCAATTCTATAAATACAAAAACCAACAATCGAATATGCTTCTTGCTTATCCGAAATACAGTTCAGTTTCCTTTCAAATAAGTTTATGGAAGATTGTATTAATACATTTTTATAAAGATTTGCAGAAAAATACGCATAATTGGAAGAAATTGATGGCATTATCGATATTTGCGTCGCGAACAAGGAGGGTGATCAGACATAAAGGATATAATCAGTAAGTAAAGTTGTTGCAAATGGCGCAGGGGTCGTTATCAAGATTTGGGCAATCAGTGCCATTGAGCACTCCGCAGATTTAAATAATGCCTCATTATGATATTGATATTTTTGTTGATAAACATCATATTGATGCAGTAACTAACATTTTTTCTGTAGAAACCATTAAATGGGGTGTTGCAATTGTTACGTTTTTCTTGTTTTTTTTTTTTTAAATTATTTCTTGTTGGCTCTGCCTTCATAAGATTTATTATTAAGTAAACCTATAGCGACAAATCACACCTACACAAACACATATAGAAATAAGCAGTAATTTATTTTAATACTTGGCATGCTTACATAATTCATTTAAGTATTGACACGTTAGAATATGTCATCAGATGGGAATAACTTATTTTCTCCAACATAAAATTGAACTGAGTTCAGATTCCCACTAATATTTTGACAGGTTTCAATTAGTAACTTAAAACAAAACATTAACTTTTCACACCGGATAGCCCATGCATACATAGTTTCATCATCTCCCAACTGTAATTCGATATCTTAAATCATCAACATCTCGAAAGATAGCCAGCAATCAACGTTTAATTACTTCTTGTTCGTTTTATGAAGAAATATGTGTTATTGATAAGCGTGGAAGTGTTAATGGGGCTGCACCACGCCTTCACACGCCCCCAACGCCCAGCACTTACATGGTCATTATTTTCTTTAAAAGGAATCTATTTTACTTTTAATATGGGAGTAAGCTTGATGAAGATGATGCTTATTTGGTTTATAAGTGTCAGTTTAAATTTGTATGCTTTCTTTATTCCAAAATAATATGTTATTGTGCAGAGCCAATTGAAAGTAGCGACTATTTCATGAACGGCAGTTTACTTTCTTATGATGATTTCATAGCATTATAGTTTATTATAGAGTAATAAGGTTTTCAACGTTCCTACAATTTTATCTATCTATCAGTATAAAAAATAAGGCTGTGTGCCCATGCGACAAAACGCCAGATTATTGGGAACAAAAATGGGTTCGAAGTTTGAAATTAAAAACAAAAATAATGTTGTTTAGAGGTTCCAAAAAGTTCCGTCGGTTTAGTACTGACATCAAATCTATTTCTTGAGTTAAAACAACTCGAACATGTATCAGGTTCTCATCGATTTACCGTGTTCGTAAATACGTCAAGAAAGCAGCCGCCATGTCGATTTCGATTAATGTTTTTTACTTTGCCATCAAGAGCAGTGAGCAAGCAATATTTATTTTCTTTTTAAGGTCAAGGATGTAAGTTTATAGCCTTTGAATCTGTCGTTTGATCGACCGGTTTTAAATTAAATTACGTTTTTGAAATCGATAATTCTGATAAGTAAAGGATTTTAGTGTAGCCACCTGTGCTGTTCCTGTGCCGTAAAAGGCTAATATGTATTGTCAAACGTGTGAATAGTGTTTTTTAATCAACGCATATTATGTAATTGGCGAACAGGTAAATGTGCGGACCATTTGTTTGTTTGCCATGCTGCATTGAAATATCTTCAACCCCACCTCTGCAACCCCAAATATTTGCCAATGCCTCCTCAACCTTAGATGAAAAGGACGAAGGCCAAGGACATGTATGTATAATTGCACTCTTCAGGATCCTGCATAGAATCGACGCTAAAGAGAGTAGGTAACGATAATAGAGAACGTCCTTTCTCTGGTTTACACGTTTGTGTTTAAAAAGAACAGGTTAATATTATGTTATATCATCAATTTACCGTGAACACATCCTGCAACCCTTATCCCGCGGTAATATAGCGTGGCTAGTGCTGTAGAAAGGCACTTATGGCCCCGGCGCGTTTTTCCCGGCGTTATGGCGACTCCCGCGGGGCGCTGCAGGGTGCTCCGCCCCCACTTAACGCAATTTATTGCGCGAGCCTTTAATAAATAAATAAATAACCGAGGAAAATTCAATGATATACAACCGCGCGTGCTGCTTGCCTGTTCTTCTTCTCTCGATGAAACAACTCATGAAAAATTGCCGCAATTTCGGAAAATGTATTTTTATTATGTTTTGATGTAACGAGGAGGGAATTAGATCGTGAAGAAAATAAGTTTCGTGCTTGAAGCTTGTTGGAGGTTAGGAGAATTCATTAGTGGACGAACTTCTGTTTTCTTAGAGGTTAAGTCAAATAATGCCTTGAGAGAAACGTCTTGTTGTTTAAGTTTAATTCTTTCTTTCGCAGTGCATAAGCAACCAGCCTCAAAAAAAAAAAAGTACCTACTCTCAATTATCAAGTTTCAGTTCATAGGAAACGGATTGCTGCAAACATGGACTTTCTACTAAACCACTCAAAACAGCAGCTTAAATTCTAATGCCAATCATCGAACAGCTAGAAACGCGCAATAGCAACCAAATTCTTCCGAACTTTATACTCCAAAACACTAAACATCACGAACCGAAATCAATGAACTTGAAATGTGGTCGTGAATTCACGAAACTGTACAACAGCAATGTAAATCTATTTTCGTTTATTTCAAATCCGGTCACGACTCGTTTAAGTAGGTTTCGAAATTATAGTTTTGTTGAGAATATTTGAAAAGTTCGTCGCATAACTCAACGCTAACTGATGTGACAGTAGAAGCAGTGGTGGCCCAGTGGTACCGGCATGTCTTAGAACCAAATAATTCGAAGACATGTGACATCTACCAACCCGCACTGGGCCGCACTCCCTCTTACAGAGAGGAGGCCTGTGTCCCACAAGTGGGAACATAATAGGCTGGTACTAACAACCATGATATGTACCGAAACATACCTCACAAAAATGTTACCTACCTTTAATGCTTATCTGTTACTAACTTGAGTTTGCAAGGTTGTTATGTTTATTTGGTAAATAAAGAAGTTTTTTTTTATTTTTTTTTATTTTTATGTTAGCAACACCCAAGTCGGTTTCTCCATTGACGGACAATGTGTTAATAATATTAGTTACGCGGATGATATGGTGTTGCTGTGCCCATCGATCAGTGCTCCTCATGGTCTCAGGTACCTACAACTCAACCACACATCACACGGGGATATTCGCGGACGCGTTCGCGGCAGCCCCAACAGCCTCGTGGGTACTGTAGCCGGCAGGGTGGCACTGGATGGCTGCACACAGACCGTCATTCTGATATGTGAGGTAGTCAGTAGGCTTAAAACGTGTTTTAGTTAGTAAGTACCACCATTTGCTAGCTGCATGTTATGGAAATCTGGTCTGAAAATAAAGATTTATTTATTAATTAATTCATTCATTTATTTATTACAACAGACATGATGGTTATCATTGTCTAAACACGAAAAAATAAAAAACGATTTGATGTTTTTTTGGGGATCAGCGACTGCTATTTATTATTTACTGTAGTATTTTTACTTGAAGTAGTTACTGTAGAGATGCAACTTACTGTGAATACGTTGATAAGTAGATGACCGAATAACGAGAAAATCATTAATTTAGCTAAAGAATAGAAGAAAACAATCGAAGGTGTCAGTTTTTGGCTGACAAGCCTTCGAACAAGGAAAAATATGAAAATGTACTAAAGTAGATTTTCTAAGAATAATTACAGAGCGTATAAACGCCAAAAGTTTGTTTCATTTGCCGACCTAGTACAAAGAACATATATGCTCTCACAGTACCTATGTGTTAAGAAAATCTGTTTTCGTTTATTATATCGTGCTTAGATATCGATACCAATCACGTCTGTGAAGTTAAACCAAAACAAATACTGAATTTTAAACTGATATGTAAAGTTAAACGGATAAGAACTGCGGTCGATGGCCCCACAAAAAAAAAACATCAAATTGTTTACTTTTTTGTTTTATCACATCTGTGGAGTTTTGTTAGCTAATTTAATTTGATCCTGTTTGATGTAGGTACTTTTCACGTGTCAAATTATTTCCCAGAGGCTGGTAACGGGTTTGCCTGCTTAAGGATGGTATGCTGGACGATAATTGAGTATCTTCACTTATGGAGACTCGTGTTAATGTCTTAGATGGCCGTTTAGATGGCTTTCCGCAAAAGGAACTCTTCGTGACTCAAATAATACCAAAAAACAGTATTGCAATGGTCGTTCCTCAAAAATGACAGACTAATAAAAGAAATCTATCATTTTGTCTATTCTTCCGTCCCGTTTCTGTAGATAAAGCTGAAACTGTAAAATTATGAAGCACTGCTCAAACCTGCGGAGTAATTGCGTAACACTATCAGTATCTGTCAAAATTAAAGCGATTACGCTTTAATTTTGACAGTTCAACAACATTCATTGCGTTATTTACGTTGTTGAGCAGACAAATTTTTCGAACATGAGAAGCAATGGATTAGCAATTTCTTTCAAAATGATTCAGATTGTGTGTTACGCAATTAGGTTGCAGTTGTAAGCTATATCTGATCTATATTTTAGGTAAGAAGGTAATTAAACTGCTTACTTATGAACTTTATTGCTTCTTCACTTGACGAACTGTCTTATAAACATTACTACATGTTCTCTCACATTATGTATATCTACATAATGTATTGTATAATTGATTTGTACAATTTAATAATATTATACTTAACTGACACCTGTATAATTGTGTATGCAGTTATGTGAGTCATTTATTTTGATGTTATCTCTACGTAATCGCTAAATGTTAATTCGATCATCTACACATTAAATGTCACATAGAAATATTCTATTTAATTATAATATGGAAAACAGGAACTATAAAAACGGCTGGAATGATTTTTTTCCAAGTTTAGATGCCCGTGTAGTTATATTTTTGACAATTTAATCGTCGGACGTCGAAGTTCTATACCGATTTCATTCGGTTATTTTGATTAGATTGTTTTATACGAAATTATAATTATACAGCATATTATATTAATTAATTTTTAATTAGGCAGTATAGTACACCCACATTTCGCCAGCTTAAAAGTCCTATGTAATAGGGGGCGAGCCTATTGCCATCAACCGGGCACAAATCAAGACTCCGGGCTGCTACTGAGAATTTCTAGATAGAAAAACCCAATATCACTTAACCCGACCGGGGAATCGAACCCAGGACTTCATGCTCAGCAGTAGCTCGTGCGACCACTAGACCAACGAGGCAGCCCCCTCCAGTCCTGTCAGTCGTGGTAGTCCTCTGCCTAACCCTTCTGGGATTACAGGTGTGATGTTATGTGTAATTTTAAATTGCATATTATGTTAATTAAAAATGTAAAATGTGATTTCATATTAGTTAAGAACTTTGATTGATTAGTAGATGGCTGTGCCATATTTAGTTGGTAGGTACTATGTAGGTTACATGTTACGTAGCACACAAGTATTGCAGACAACGGTTAATTTATTTCCTAGACGTCGCCGTCACCGCGTCGGGACGTTGATATTTTACATAAACAACCGGGACAATCGAGACAATCGGGTCTCGATACCGAAGAAGCACAAAAACTCATTAGTAAGGATCGACCGGGAGCGCAAGAATTAATGAAGGTGAACAATAATTTAGGGTTTAATTAAAAGTGCAGCACCCCGCGGCGCCGCCTCCGCGCCCCGCGCTCCCCGCCACACAATTATTATTTCTACATAATTTGTGAAAGCTGTAATTTAATAAAATTCACTACCAACCTTGTCTAAGATGGTCGGGAAATTGAAAATTTTGTTAATAAGGAGTTATGACAGCAGCTTGTCTTTTGTAACCTGCTTCTGATGATATATTTTGTTTTCTTCAATAACCTGGTGTTCTTATTAGTTACCTACATATACCGTGTTGATTTCTTTAAATGTCATTTGATGTTCTAGCGAATGTGTATAATGATCAATATTACTTATTATCATTAAAAAAATACTTTCAGGCTAACAATACAAAGGACAAAGTTGTAAATAGTATTTTTTGTGTAGTTTTTTTTGCACGTCCTTAGAATTAGGTAGACCTGTTAAATAAAGAAATATTTTATGAGCCCTCACCCCACTGGACTACCTGTACGTCGGTTATTTACAGCCCATTTTAGAACAACAAGTGATTTACAATTACTAAAAATACTTGAATAAACAAACATTTGGAGTGTCAACGTCTTTTCTCACCGGTATCGAGTTGAACAATACGCATTGAGCTCGACCCCGAACTAAAAGAATGACGATTATTCTACAAATCACTGTTATTACGGTACCACAATGGACTTGATGAAAAAGGGGGACAAATAAAAGCAGTTCACCAGCGATCGAGATGGATCTACTTCATTTCTATGAAGAAATACTTACGCTCAAATATTACTCGCTATAAAATGACGGCATCCAGAGTGGTACATTAATTAATTATATACAGAAAAATATAAAAATATTTGCGCCCGGATTTACTCTTGAGTCGTAAAAGAAATATTTCTTTATAATAGACTCAGCATGTTGTACGCACACTGAGCAATTACGATTTATTTATCGACATCTCATGAATGAGCTAAATGATGTTTCAGATACCAACCCATTAAGAAACACGTGTCCTCTGAAGTTTTTCCTGCGTCTGTAAAATTTCCCGGACCCTTGCAGGTGCAAAAAGTAATATGTGATCAGTTGATCACAAATAACAATGCATCCGTGACACTATGTCAGGGCTGTGCGTACTGGCGCGCGCGCACCACCCCTGACGCGCAAAACAATAGCGCTGCGACGAAACCCGAAACCGAACGGAAGTGCGCGGACCCCCGGGATGCGGCGATTTTCTTGCGCTCGCGCTCTTAAAACTTTCAACGGCGTCAAAGAGGGCTAATGGGCAATAGCATTTTTGTTATCGGCGACGCATTGAAGTCAACTCGCGACGCTCATTGTTCAAGCGTATAATTATCCGCACATTCTTTTATTGTTGCTCATAAAATCAAAGAATATGTTATATTCATTTTCCCCTGACTTTTGACTCGGAGCTTATTGAGCAAACTCAATGGAAGACGGTTAAATGTTCTCACGATTTACTGCGTTTTAAGGACTGTTAGAGCTAAGACGCACTTTTAAAGAACTACCTAGGAGCGATGTTCAACAGCATTTATAATCAACACATATGTAGTAGATAGTTTTGAATGACAATCAGAAACTTGTAGTCGAATTTTATTCCGATTGTATGTTTATATTCAGCATTTCAATGACACTAACATTATTATACGAAAATAATTATTATGATTGATGATTATTACGATTAATATAATTGTGAGATAACTATGAGCCTTTGTTTCGCTATCTCACACCAATATCTCACACAGTAATCTTATAGGATACGGGACACTTACATTATTTATTTGAATTTTACATCACCAAACTAGGTACTAAAACTGTTTTTTTTTTCACTGTTTCAAAAGAAAAACCTTTATAAATGTAACCGATACAATAATTTTACCGTATCAAACTGTATCGGTATTTTATGACAATTTTGGCAACGCCGCGTTATATTACTGTTACACTTTTGTAAGTGTTTTGGGTAACACACTGAAAAGCACATTGATAAGTGTTACATATTTGATTCTGTTTTCAGTTCAAAATGTTACACCTAAAATTCTGTAACATTTATGAACGTGTTTTGAAGTCCCTGCCCCAAACGTAATAATAGTCCAATTGAGGCGATTAGAGGTGCTTCAGTCAAGTAGTCGAGGTCCATATGTCGATGTTGAACAACGTTTTGTCACCAAGTACCAAGTACTTACTCCCCTACCAAGGTTGTAGTCACGTGCGCGGATGTCAAGAGGTTCGATAATGCCTACTTGTGTGATCATTTTGGATCACAACTCTAATCGTTCATTGAATCATTGAGTATTTAAAGCTCTTGAAATGTCGTTGTGTGTTTAACACGTGGCATCTGAGAATGTAATGTTAAATGCAGCATTTACTATGTAAATGTACACGGAAATGAGGTTTAGATACATTTAGATTTGAGGATGCAAAATAACAACACTTTAAACCTGTTTTTTGTCGAATATTTCTTCAACTTGAATGTGCTCTTAAATCAGAATCACACACATGTTTTGTACTATTAAGATTTCTGTGCTAATATCGTAATTTTTGTGTCACCAAAATAACAGCCGCAACAAATCACTTGATATAATATTTGACAGAGTTTAAATTGAGAAGGCTTTCAAATTGCTATAAAACAACCATATCCAAGCAAACTGCAGAATTCTATACTTACTCATTCCCTCCTTATAATTTGATTATTATAGGCACACGTAGATAGAACCAATACCCGTACCTTCTAAGATCAAGTTTGAACCAGTAGTCATCAGGGAAAAAAGGAATAGTGCAGCCAAGTCTTTTGACACAAATTCTAAACTTAGATAGGTTGGGCACGCCACAATTGCGGCGGTAAGTCCCCTCTTTGAGGAGTGGTTGGAGAGGCGCCACGGCGTCCTCACCTTCCGCCTGTCACAGGTCCTCACCGGACACGGTTGTTTCGGGAGGTTACTGTTTCGCATAAGGCGGGAGGAAACGCCCGGGTGTCACCATTGTGTGGATCGCCCGGAGGACACGGTGGAGCATACGTCGGAGGTCTGCCCAGCTTGGGCGGAGCACCGCAGTGTCCTCGCGGAGGCGATCGGCGGCGGCGATCTCTCGCGTCCGGCCCTGGTCCAGGCCCTGATACGGAGCGAGAGGGAATGGAAAGCCGTCACCTCCTTCTGCGAAGCAGTAATTCTCGCGAAGGAGGAGGCGGAGCGCGTGAGGGAGAGAGCCTTGCGCCCTCATGCCCCTAGTCGCCGCAGGAGACGCCCTGGGCGTCGGGAGTCGCCTGCAGATTCCCGGCCACCGTAGGCGCGGGCTTGCGGACGGCGAGCAATGGGTAGCTCGCCGTCTGGTAGGGACCAGGCCCGGGTCGACGGCGCGTCGTGTTTCACGCGCGCCTCAAAGAGATGTCAGCACAAAATGACGGGGTCCGTTAGGGCCGACGCCTCAGGGTCGCGGGTAATTCGATAGAGATAACCGTGGCCCTGACACAGGCAACTGAAGGAACACGGGTGGGTTTTAGTCAGTAAAAGTCTGACACGCCCTCCCGCTCCACCCAGAGCGGGAGAAGTCATTTGATGATTGCCCACCCAAAAAAAACAAAAAAAAAGATAGGCATTAGGTACTCTTCCTGTCGACGAATCTATTAGGTACTAAATAACATTTCGGCAAAGTCATACATCTTACTCGGAACATAATTGCCATGATTGTTACCTTGTATGTGTATATGTACATAACTTATATCTAAGTATGCAATGTTCCAGTCACAGAACATAAATAGATAAATTTATCTGTTCTGTGGTTCCAGCCTCCGACGGCGCCGCGCCGCCAAACCGTTATTGGAGGTAAATGTAGGTACGGTATTGGCAATACCAAACATTAATAATGTAATAAAACGTTAGCATCTTGTCTAGTTAGTTATTTTCTTATGTTAGACTACCTAACGAGAAATTTCTGCTTGTTCGTGAAAGAAATTACAAAACGACGACAACATGGTATTATTGGACCTCAGCGGATTTCATTATAGTTCTCATAATGGATTGTACTTAAAGTTATCCTTCTTTAACTCATTAATTTGTTACTGTTACGTTACATGTAGGTACTGTACGATGAATAAACAATACAGAAGGTATATAGCCTAATAAAATTAAATAAAATGCCTGTATTAAAATCTGTTTGGAGATTTAAGTATGTCTTTGTCAATCAACGTGTCGATCTCGTGAGCAACTCTTACAGATTTTCAGCATCTACCAGTTGATCATACAAGACTTCTTTTGCTGAACTTTTGGAAAAAGTTAAAAGGTTCTTCTCTAACTTAAAGCGGATGAGGATGCGAGACCAAGACCCAATATAAAAAAATACTGTTTAAAAACGAATACACGTGTAGTATAACAAAAGAGTTTGCCTAACAAAAAATAACAGTTGATTTACATTTACAACCAAGTGTTGCCAGTTGACAGATGCAACTGTCAACTGGCAACACATTGACTTCATAATTTCCGATTTGTATATAGAGATATTAAATACCGTAACCATGGGCGGTTTAACCAGGGTCGAAGAGTAGTGGACTTTTTTCAACAAATATAATTTGTTTGATTTGTAAAGAGTGAATGGTTGGCAGTAGGCCTGTATTACGTTGGCTCAGCAGTCATTGTTTGGAGCTCGCGGGTGTCCGCGGAACCCCGCCATTTTCCCTGCAGGGTTCTGCTAAAGACCCAATGCTATGTTAATTCTGAAGTCACCAAATGCCCTGTTGAATTTGTCAGCAAAGAATGGATTCTTGCCCTTTGAACGCCATTATTCGCGGCTCGACAATGCACCGTGAAATGTTGGTTTTATAATTCACGAATTGGTTTCCGAACCGTTTTATTCCGCGCAAAAATGTGATTTTGCTGTTTTTTGTTTTGTTTGGTCTGCTTCACTTGACAGTGCTTATCATCGATTATGTAGTTTTATTTGAAAGTTTGGGCAAAACAATCTTATTTCTATTTTGGTATTTTTTAAAAATGTATGTCGTGATGGCTCCTCTCATGCACGATGTTGTCAAATCCTTGAAAGTAGGTACATACCAATATGATTTTTTTAATTGATATGCACACACTGAATGAAAAATCTTGAGGAAAGCTGGAAGTCTAAAAAGTCTGAAATCGCCAATCCGTCTTTAGCAGGCGTGGTGATCAATGCTCGTGCTTTCCCTGTATGAGAAGAGGTCTTGGCCCTGCAGTGGGAGAATATTAGGCTGGAATTATTAGTATTTTATTATTTCTTTTGGGAAACGCCTTCGGATATCGTCGCGAGACAGTCTTTCGAGCCGATTTATTCCGACAATAATATTTAATTGATGTCTTATTTCTATAACGGAAACAGAGTAAAGTCTGTAGACAATTTGGGGAGATATTGCGGTCTGTTACGTTCAATTAAAACGAAATGATCGGTGTTATGGTCGAGGGTGTGACCAATCGCGGCGGACGTGTCCCCACGGAGTCGAGCTCAGTGGTCACAGCGTGACTCTCTTGTCACTCCCACCGAATTACAGTTATCATTCTACGTTTTATACTTACATTTCTTTAAAAAAAACTTAATTTACTTGATATATTTGTAACTTTGTACCTACTGAACGGTAGGCCACACGGTCAGTGGCAAAAAAAAACAGATTAGACTGGCTTCTTCTTGAATTTTAGTCCTACGCTAGACCAGCTAAAAGCCAACTGCAGCCTACTGTAGTTCCGTACCTATTTTTACATTACACAAACATAACTGTTTGTGTAAGAGGCTTGTTGTTTGCTGTGTTGTGTGCTGTTGTTTGGCTAACGCCAACTGTTTGTTGTTTGTGTAAGAGGTTACATTTCCATTTCCTCTTGATCATGTGCATGATCTAAGTAGTAACTTTACTGAGGTCAAGTTTAGCAAAAGAAATTGAAACTGCCTGGTAAGTAGTAACACTTAAAGCTTTTGTAAAATCAAAAAGTGGGTCGGTAGGTACTTTATTATGTTGAAAAGCAGGTATTTACCTACATAGGTATGAGCAGAAAATAACTCCCAAAGGCGTAATATCTCAGTAAAGGGTATGTTATATGTACCAGATGCTGAAAGAATGTTAAAATAAGGCTAGGCTTTTAGAACAAGAGATGCTCAGAGCACTTAATGGGTCATTATAAATAAAAGAACTTAAATCTACATACCTTGTTATAAATATTAAGTTAAAATCATACTTACTTTATTTTTAAGAGCTTACAACATAGAATAGTACAACTCTATCTCAACTTCAAGCTGCATATTGTTATTAGGAGTACCTATATATAATTAGCGTCTATGTTTAGAATAAAAAAATATTAATTTGTTAAAATACGATTGTCTCTAACTATATCACGTTGTTGTTGTAAATTATTTGGTTTTTACATTGGTACAAAAGTGGTCGAGGCAACTGCGCGGGCGCTTCGCCGTCGCCGCGCCGACCAGCGGGGCGCCGCGCCGCCGGCGCAGGCCCCTGCATAAATACAACAAATATCAAAGAATACATTTGAATACGTATGTGTTATTATACTAAAAAATAATTTATTCATCCTTTTTTAAAACTTGCTGGCGCTTCCAATAACTGATATCAGAACGCCGATAACAGATATCTTATGATTCATTCAACTTGATCCTTGTTTCTGCTTGCTTTTCATTATGAAGGTACATATGTAGGTAAGTACCTTCCGAATATCTTGAATCGAAAGCTTGTTTTATCTCTATTTTCACTGAGGCTGTTTGTGCCTTGTCTCCGAGCACCAGGAGAGAGGTATGTAGGTACTTACTTAAACTACTTAGATTGGCTCCATCACACATTTGAAGCAAGAAGGCATCAAAGCAAATCACGACACAAATTGTTTTTCGACACAATCAAATACAAATCAAAATATTTTATTTCACTTAGACCTACATGGGCACTTATGAAACGTCAGAAGCCAAGTGCACGGTTCCAATTGGTCGTTACCTTTGTTGAAGAGCCGGCAAGAAACTCCTTTAAAATTGAAGCAGTAGTTTGCAGTAAGGAAGGACAGTGTAGGACTGTCAACATGTACCACGTAAGAAAAATTTAAAATGGTTTACAAATCTAAAGTCCACAGAGCCTTCAACGTTCTCACATTCACAAAATATAAAATAATCTATGTAGAAGATAAATAATAAAAAATATAAAACCTATTATATACAAATTACAACCAAAGAGTTAAAATTATAATTGCAAGTATATTATACCAAAGAATGAGAATAAGAGATTATTTCAAAGAAGTATTTGAAAAATAAAAATAAACATCGTAATTTGAGGGCAGTTAATAGAAATTTACATATTGATGCCGTTAATGAGGTACCAGGCAAGCCACATGAATTTCGTTGTATTCAACGTTTATTCTTTAATCTTTTAATTTGCGTTTTGGATAAGGATAACGTTTGATGTGGGTTTCTAACTTTTCATCGTTAAGTTCTGAAACCGACTTTGGCAACTTGCTAGTTTTAGTTAATCTCAACTTGGGTATCAAAATTATTTTTTTACTACAAATACTATTCTAATGGAAGTCGCGTCTTATTTTGAAACGCCCTAAGTTTTTGCGAACATACAAAAGATTTACTAAGATATAAAGAGAAGGCAGAGGTATCAACGGGTATTATTTTAGTAGGTAGCTACTGCTGTAATTGTAAATCTTGTTAATAGTATTTTTTCAGGACATATAAAACAAGTTAGTATACTTATTACACTGTAAATAATTTATGATCAAAGTTAATGCTCAGTTTCCGCACTTGGCCGTCGCTGCTCAGACAAATTGGTCAATTAATCTTTGTTTAATGTCGCTTCCACCATCTTACCGGAGAGTAGGTACACGCTCGCTTCATGTAATGGTTTGTCTACGTCTTCTTTGAACGTTAGACTATTAAGTTATGATTTAACATTGTTTTAATTGGTTACGCTACTTTTGTCTCTATTTCAACGACAAGACACCACCACGCCGTGTCTTCTTCTGTGGAAAAAGTAATAGGTATATAATAATTAAATGATTGTTAAAACAAGAACAGCAGCTTTCTTTGGCAGTCCCTATATCTAAACATATCCAGGGATCGCTTTTTTTATCCTTTGGGGATTTCAGGCGTGATAAAAATCTCTTTATTAAGACTGCAAACTTACTAGCAACGTTCGTTATCTTTCATGTTCTCTAGGTATACAATCTCTTTTATTTCCATCGAGTTCTACCATTTTTCTTAATTAGTCATCTGATTAGCCAATTTCTTCAAGAATCAAATGTGGGTAGGTAATTACGTACTTTAACGTTCAAAAATTACAATTCCTTTAAATTAGCTATAACCAATCAAATTATCCATAATGAACATACTCCACGCTATCTATTTACCGCTTTTACTATGTACTTCACGAAGGTATAAAGCCCAGTAATTGCAATCATAAATATCTCGCTTGCGCCATTTATAACCGGCCTGGGTCCATCTATTAGATGGCTGTCGGTACCCCATTTTCACTTAGGTACGATGTTATTTATTTGCCTCTGCCTTTCTGTGGGTGTGAGCAATTGTTTCGTTGTTCCTGTGGAGAAATAAACAACTGTTATGTAATGTCGTCATGATAATCGAGTGTGTTTTGGTTTTCGATACTTGTTCAAAGACCAAAATATTCGTTCATTCAAAATTGGGCAAAGTATTAATAATGAGTAGTATGAACCTACCTACTCATTATTAAATTTTTGGCCGTTTTAGAATGATAACTATTTAAAATTTAAAAGTAAGTATGAAGCTGTTTGGGGTGTATTTTAAAGAGCAAGTTGGTTCTTATACAGTCTGGCGAGTCAGACACCTAGGTAACATTCTTCCAGGGGATGATTATGACTAAAACTCAAAGCATTTATTTCAAGTAAAACAATTACATGTAAAAAATTGGAACGCTCAACAACGTAAATTTATAACGCATGATATGTGGTTGAACTGTCAAAATGAAAGCGTTTACTACTGATAGTGTGTTAGTCAACTACCCCGCGTCGATATATCTAAGGTAAAGTCAAAGTCAAAGCATTTATTTCAAATAGGCCCATAAAAAGGCACTTTTGAACGTCAATATTTGCATTAAAATAGAACTGCTTCTAGCTCCACTTCCAAAAGGTATATAGTTTCGTATGGAGAAGAAGGGGCAAGAAACTGAAAGAAGAAGAAGAAGAAGATATATAGATAGCCTGTATGGTGAAAACGTTGATTTTGTAAACGTTTATTGTATTCATCGTTTCAAACACGAACAACTGAAACCATTAGGTATGCTTTCAGTTACACGTGTTACGTATCTATTAATTTTGTAGGTATACTTGAATGATAGGTCTAGGATTCATGAAGACCTTACCATTTATTTTCATAGTTTGCTTTAAGCTACTCAGATTTAGAGAAAGAATAGCTCTTGTTTAACAGTTGTTAGTAATAACTGAAAACAAAAAACAGAGTTATGAAAATCTTTGTAACTAGAGTTTTACTGTTGAAAGAACGAAGTCTCATTCATTGAGACAATAATGCAGTTGCATACACTTTTATGGCTTCCCCCTTTAACTTTACTGTACTTACATACACTTATACTTATACTACTACTATACTTGAGTATATAACTACATTTTATGTGTCATACAACATAAATATTTTGCTAAAGTGGGCGGTCGTTAAGGCGTGGCTGTCCGGAGCTCCTCCTAAGATACACACCCACCACAAAACAGGTTCGCAATTACACTTCGCTGTGGGTTTAATAATGCTCTATAAATACTAAAAGATAGTATTAATATACCAGTTAAGGAACACTTTGTGTGACTATAATAAACATAATTTAACATAATGTTAATCCTTGTTATCATCGATTTGTTTTATTGATAAGAACTTAACGATTTTAAATAAGCCTTGCAAAGTTAACTGCACACCAGTGGTAAATGATAAATGATTTTATTTCTGTAAGTAGGTTTCTACATACGCTTTTGCACGTCAATCATATTTTAAAAACTAGATGAGGTCGGCGTTTCCTATCTGACTACTCTGAGAAGAAAGGCCGAATCAAACTCTCTGAGTTTGATTCACAGTCTCTTTTAAAGTCCAGTCATAATCTTGGTCAGATCATGTGAAGACCATGTGGATTGATGTCTGAAATGGTCTGTTCAGAAAAGAATCACACAGATTGAGAGGACCTATCTAGTCAGTGCACGCATTTGTCAGTAACCGTGAAGCTCAACTTAAAACTTAAGGAGCTCAACTACTTACTCGACGAACAATACCAAAGAAAGTACATTTGGGTAGGCCGCATTAAGTACTCAAAGTGCCAGACCATCATTAAAAAAACCGAGAAAGTGAAAATATATGAAAATATGGCCCACATAGTCCTCACACAGTAATGATTAAATATTCATGACATCGTTTATATAATAATCATCAAATGTCAAAGTGTTTATAAAATAATATATATACAAACAAAAAAAAACGACATTCAGTATGTATTAAATTGGAGAAGGTCAATTCCAAGCCTTTTATCCTCCATTTAATCTTTAATGGTATAAAAGGCTTTCTGGCGCAACTTAAGTTTAATGAATGATTTGAATTTAACTTGAACGTCGCTTGGAAGTTTATTATAAAAGCCTATACATTGACATCTGAACGAACCACCTATTTTCTTGAGCCTTGTTGTAATACAACCAATTTGTGTTTGTGGTTATCACTGTATTTTTCGAATAATCTGTTAATTTTTTGGGATTATAAAAGGTTTTCAAAAATACGGCACAGTTATTACATTAATCTCATTAAATTTCTCTCTGAGGGTTTTTCGGACTTAATAAAGATATTCTGAATATCTCATGTCGGCGGCATTTCTCCACAACAGAATACCGTACGACATACCTACACTATGTTAACAGCTAAAGTACACTAAACGGGTCGTCTCTATGTTGGTTAAATTACGAATTTTCCTAACAGCGTATGCTGCAAAGATTATGTTTTTTGACAATTTATCTATTTGTGGGCCTGAAGCTTAGCATCCAAAGTTAAGCCCAAGCATACTGTGCTGTCTTCAGGTTTCAATTCTTCACCCCTTATCAACACATTAGTTTTCAACTGCCTAACTTGAGGTGGCATAAACTTAATGTAATTGGTATTTTTTTCATTAAGAGTTAAATTACTAACATTGAACCAGTGAACAATTTTTGAGATCGCAATATTTACATCGTCAGTAACCAGCTAACGTTTAAGTTTAAACAAAAGGGAAGTGTTATCTGCAAACAATACTATATCATGATTATCCTTTATGAGGTATGGCAAGTCATTAATGTCAGAAAGGAGCAAGAATTGAGTCCTGTGGAACTCCCATTGTTACGATAGATCCGGAAGATCTATTTCCATTAACAACAAAGCTCTGAATCCTATTACTCGAGTATGAAGTAAGAAGATCCAGAATACAGAGCAGTGTTTCGGATCCCGTAGTGGCGGAGTTGCCTTATTAACGTTTCATGAAGAACGCAATCGAATGCCTTTGACCAATCACAAAAGATGCCAAAGGCATTGCATTTATCTTTCCATGCATTATGAAAATGCCCTAAAAGTTTAACACCCGGCCGATCAGTAGTTCAACGACCCCTTGTAAAGCCGAACTGTTTGCTATGTAATAATTTGTCTGTTAAAAAATCTTTGTCAATTGCAAAGATTTTTTTAATAGAAATAAATGTCAAAGTTGATTTCTCAAAAATTTTACTAAACGGAGGTGTAGGTCGTACTGAAATAGGTCTATAATTTGTGGGGTTTATTTAGTTTATTTTACTATTTTTCGGTCAGGAAACACCCCACAGTCTATATTATTATTGAAGATAAGAGCTAGCGTAGATGTTACAATGTCAATAGTAGACTTAGCAACATCAACAGAATTAATTTAAAGTGTGAAAGGTTTTAATTACCTATATCTCTACAGGTAATATGATGAAAATCAATTTCTGAATCGAAAACATTAACAATTTCCTCTAAAGGAAAGTAGTAGTCTTTGCTAACAAAGATGATGATGGTGATGAGTCGTGGTGGTGGGATTTAGTAGTCGAAACGGGAATATCTGAAAATAAGTTTAGACAGGCTGTAGTCAGTATTTCGATTAGGTACACGACTTTCCCGTCTCACTATGAATAATATTTCAAGTCGTTTTAATTACATTTCTCGTGTTTTTAATCTTTGATCACAAATAAACGCGACTTGGTCATACAACATTATTTTTTTAAATTTAATAATTCCTAACATACAAATTAATTTCAGCAGTGGTTACATAAATATCCCTTCATTATACAGCTTATAAGGCCGTGTTCTACTTTTATGAATACCAATGGTAGCCCAATTACTGAAAGATACGTTACTACTAAACGAGATATTCCTGGGAATAAAGGTAGAATTAAATTGTTTACAGTAAAATATTTA
This sequence comes from Dasypolia templi, assembly GCA_963555695.1. Lineage (NCBI taxonomy): Eukaryota > Metazoa > Arthropoda > Insecta > Lepidoptera > Noctuidae > Dasypolia > Dasypolia templi. Next base: position 16,586,243 of record OY743144.1, on the reverse strand, counting down.
AAAAATCATCATACAGATGATTAGGATCAGCATGAATAACACATGCACTTCGAAAATAGCCCTTACTGCAACGACATAAAGGCGCTGTCAATTGTCTAATCGAAACGGTGTGCAGAGTATTTCCCGAAGCTGAACAAATTTTAGAAGGAAAAATAATCAAGCTCGGAGAACAAGCAAATACTGCTGATGCTGCTGCTAAAGCAAAATATGAGAATAAGCTCGGAGAACTAGCAAAGACTGCTGATGCTGCTGTCAAAGCAAAATATGAGAATCGTTCTATTATTATGCTATTAATTTTCCTTCTAAAATTTGTTCTGTAGGTACATATTATAGTACTGGCCATCCAGCATCAATGGGGATGGCAAGTTAAAGCTAATCTCAGATGGCGCTGCGTACAGTTGTTCTCAATGTCGTCAGTATGACATTTCTTGAATCGTGTAAACAAACGAAAAAAACGAACATTGTGGGCGGTTAGTGTAGTATATGATAACATGGACGCGGAAATGTATTCTACTTGGAGCTTGCTTGAACTTAAAGCCGAGTTAAAGAGAAGAGGAGCGTCTGTTAAACGTAGAAAAGCTGATTAAGTGGAAAGGTAGGACTCTTGAAAAAAACTTTTTAGGAGCTGTTAGCCTAGACCTAGTTCAACGTAGACCTTTGAAATCAATACGCTTACAATGTTTGAACGAATAATTTTTATAATTAAATAACTTGGTAGTCGTTAAATGCATATTTATTATACATTTTTACATTTTATATTGTTGGTGAATACTGTCATGTTTTGTATGTTAAGTTAAAATTATTGAATCGAAATTCAGGATTATATTTAAAACAGCTTAACTAATGCATAACTTTACTTAAGTAATAGTACTTTTTACTTTTGGAGTTAAAGAGAGATGAATAATTGGTTTTATTTTTCCAGGTAAGCGCTGTATGACAAAAACTTTAACTTTAGTACACCACAACTCTCTCCAAATCCAACAGAACCCTCTATCATACTTCTACCATTGGAGATGTACCATGACGTAAATATTAACTCTATTTTACCTCCGCTTGAAAGACAATGTATTAGAATATTTTGAAAGGTCAATATTTCTTATCGGTTTTATTTTATGTGATGGTAGGTAGTTAGGTAGTTCCTATTTTACTAATACGAAATATTTCTGTCATTTTGAAGATTCAACAAAAAACAGATGCATCAGAAAAAATATATGAAGACAGATTCCTCATATTGATAAGATCCGCATGTATCAATGATCACTTTTATATAAAAGGATTTGTCAAGAAGACAATGAAAAAACTCAACTATCAAGTTGAAATCAAGATAGATGACCAGGGTGGCATGGCATGGCATGGCATGGCGTAGCATGGCATGGCATGTAAGCAGAAACGGACTTATTAGCCCTGAATCTGTACCTTATATACAGAGTCAAAATGGGGAATTACTATTTAAAAAAACCTGCCTATATGATTTTCAAGTACAAGGACAAATGTACTGCAGTGGCAGAAAATTCTGTAATTTATTTATATTGAAAAAGATGAGTTGTTCATAGAAAACATATTACAAAGTTAGATTATTTTACAATAACAATGTAAAGGCTGAAATTATGAATAAATATCTGTATAAAGATTATTATAATATAATAAAGACACCTAAAAGTTATTTATGAGTTTTATTTATGATACACTCTCGAGAAATAGAACGATGTGGGTTTTGATTGCTTGAAAGATGTTGGAAAAGATTATTTTGAATGTTTCTCTTAGCATGTCTTTCGTCTCTCAAACTAGCACTGGCTGATATCCTTTTCTGGTTCCATGAAAAGAGACTTGGTACTGCTTCTTTCTTTAAAAGTTTGTGTACACAGGGCAAACCTTAAAACAAGATGAACAATGATAGGTAAGTATTTAAAGATATTATGTAATGTTAACAATTTAGGTATATAATAATTTAGGATACTAGCTTAAATAGAAGAACTATCGTTTAAAACAACCACCTGTACTCACACTTAATGTTTGGTAATAATTTTCATAAAATGATCTCGACATAACCTCGTAGTCATAGTAGGCTCAGTTATTAATCCTTACGGCAGCTATCCACTTTCTTCTTTTAATACGATTTATTGGAAATTTGTGTTGGCCTACGTGTTAACACCCAATTACACAACACTTTGTAATTTCTATGTTATTTGTGAACATATTTTTTATGATGCTATACAATTTGACAGATAATTTGGAACAATCGTATACAGCGTTACTTTGACAGTTGCCTTCCCCATTGACAATGCATGTCGTTTATGGTTGTTACCTTAGTTACACAATAACAGTCGTATAAAATAAAAACTATATCTTTGGTCATGCGCATATTATAATTAATTAATCCCTCACAAATTGGTAGCAGAGCGTGGTTGTCTGCAAGTATGAAAAATGGCATCAAACGTTTGACCAAGTCAGACTATAATACGTGTTGTTTGCAGGCAGAAGCTTTAACGATAAAAATGACTTTTGTGATATCGTAAGCGGCGAGAAAACGTACCCACCAGCTACGGATGCGGCGGCAAGATCGGCGTTCAACAGTTGGTTTTAAAGCGAATGACCCCAGGAGAAGATATAAGTGAAATACACATAAATAACTTCATGGACATCGTGAACATACTCACAGATATGTATATACGGGTACCTCCAGAACTGCTAAGTATAATGCTTCTCTACAGTTTTCCGAAAACTTTTGAGAACTTTAGAATAGCCATCGAACCTCGGAGACAACCTGCCTAATCCTGAAGATCTGAAAGTAATGATTCTGGAAGAATACTAAGTAAGGAGCGGAAATGAACAACCTGAAAGCTCAGAATCATATAAAGAAAAATAGTCAAAGATTGTACAGCAGGAGCTGTAAAAAGAAAGGTCACACTATCGAGACATGTTGGGGCAACGGAAGCAAATACAACTATAACGTTTGTCTGAACACTGTAAATTAAGATGCTGATGAAAATGTCTGGTGTCTAGATAGCGACTGGTCATCACACATGTGCGGTGACGAATGGATGTTTTCTATTATGATCCCTGAATTGGGGGCACCTTAAAGTTGGCATCAGACAAATTTACTAGTAGAAATTAAGGGAAAGGAAGACTTACAATCAGCACCGATAAACACGGCGACAATTTCGGTGACACCCTGTATGTTCCCGATATATCAGTAAACCTTTTATCGGTCACCAAGATAACGGACAGAGGAAATAAGGTTGTTTTCGAAAAAGAGAAAGCCTACGTCGTAGAAAAAAAACCCTTGAATGACATGACACTGACTGCTCAGACAGATGGGCTTTACTACTTTGAATCTGGACAAAAATATACTGCATACTACACACAAAAAAATGACAGTCACATGATAGCAAAGAATATAACTACTCTCCATGATAGAATGGCATCGCCATCTCAGCCACATAAACGAAATAGATTTAAAGAAGATGGATAGAGATAATCTTTTGTATGGCTTAAACTTAAAAGATGAAGACATGGAAACATGTGAGACCTGCATCAAAGGTAAATTGTCCAGGTTACCGTTCATAAGAAATAATTAATCTATACACAACCGATAATCTGAAAATAAACCAAAGCGACGTTTGTGGAGCTTTTGAATGCGATACACTAGCAGGATCAAAGTACTATGTTACTTACAAAGAAGACTATAGTCACTATTGCCACATCTATTTTATTAAAAGAAAGAATGACGTATTCAACATTTGTAAAGAATATAAAAATGAAGTTGAGATGTTCCATAACAAGAAGATAAAGAACCTACAGACCGACAATGGCACAGAATACCGCAACAAGGAATTCGACAACTTTCTCAAATCGCATGGCATCCAATGAAGGCTGACCACAGTTTACACCCCTGAACAAAACGGGATTAGCGAAAGGAAGAACAGATCCTTGCTAGAAAAAGCCAGATGTCTGCTAATCGAGGCCAAGGCACCTAAAAAGCTCTGGGCGGTAATAAACTATATTAGCTTTGGGTTGTGAGGTATCGTAATTTTTTCCGTTTTCAGTTAAGTTATTTTTGAATACCGCACTAACAAATTCTCCTTCGTTGTCGCTTAACGTTTCTTTAATAACATGTCCTGCTGCTTTAGCTTCATTTAAGAAGATCTTCAGATTTGAAGGTGCTTCAGACTTTTGTCGAAGTAAGTAGATGTGATGAAATGTGAGGTCGTCCCTAAACATATTGTTATGTCGAAACTTCGAAATCGAATATATCTGGAGAAATAATCTGTATGGATTAGTTCTCCAGATTTAGTGGCTCCAACCCTTGGTCGAAATGAATGCCTGTGCGCCTTTTCATCGACACAACTGTCGGATTGGATAATTTCCTTTTTTTTAATCCTAGCTCTTTTTCGATCGCCTGACGAACATGTCTTTTGTTCTGATGTACTAGTCAATAGTTGATTGACTTCCAGCACCTTATTGTAAATACCTACATTCAGAGCAAATAAATGAATATTCTATTCTATTTAGTAACATGGCTTGTCGCTCCGTTAGTAACGTACCAATTAACTTTATCCATTGGCAATCCGTCCTCTATAGCTTATTCATGTTTATAGTTACATTTGGGCTTTGTCTAGCGTTTGACGGCATTGGCGGTATACCATCTTTGGGGTTTTGCGGTCATTCCACAATAATTAGGTACATTTGAAAACTGTACTTTTCATCTTCTTCTGTGTCTTCACTGCTAATACTTTCTCGGTATTCTCCGTTACTACGTTCCAAGTATCTTACAAATCAGTAATACTTTTTGCAGATTTGGTTCGATTTGGCTATTCAGCATGTGCCAAATATTCTTCAACGCCAATATGTGCTTCCTTATATCATGTCAGGATCTTTTTTATAATCAAAGAATTTCAGACAGAGCCCGTAACTTTGGTCTTTGCTACATCTACTGTATAGGCGTTCTAGTTAGTCCCATATCTCTTTTCCGCTTTTGTAAGGCATGACTTGTTCCCGTTACTCGTCTGTCATTTTGTGAGGGATTTATTAATTTAAATATACGCATGATCATATCGCTTTTATATGACACGATTGTTATTAGGTGATTAAGGTAAAAACATGCCGTGAAGATAAGTGTGAGCACTGGATAGCCAGTACTCACACTCCTCTTCACGGCAGCGTCGTGGTCATCAGCCGCTCCGCAAGTTTTGGTTAGTAGTTAGGCTTTGGTTAGTATATCTGCCTCCATATTTTCGGTTCGCAGATACCTGAACTCTATCACTCCGTCCATTGTGCAATTTCGTATGAAGTGCATTTTTTAGTCTGTGTTTAGACTTGTAAGTGACCATTGTGTTCTGACTTAACTTGAGGGCGGCTTGGTTGTCGTCTAATAGGACTATGCTTTCATAGCTGGTCCCAATATCTTTGAACAGACTTTTCAGGTGAATGGCCTCTTTTGCGGGGTCAGTCAAGGCGACATATTCCGCTTCGACAGTCTTTTGCTGTTAAATATGCTGTTCTAGCATATTTAAAGCAACAGCCCGAAAATGACTTCCGGTCGAGCTTGCATGCGCCCCAATATGCGTCAGCCATGCCATGGAATTCTTGGCGAGTTTTTCTGAAGAAGACCAACGCTTTTTGTTCCCTTTAGGTATCGCAGCACTCCTTTTACACACTTGAAATGGTGTTCTCTGTAACAATCACTAAGTTGGTAGAGATAGCTTATGGCAAACATAATATCGGGTCGAGTTGCCACTGCCAGTAAATGAGTGTCCCTATCAAATCATCTTTCTCCTTTTTTCTAGTCTAAGACCTGGTTCTATGGGTGTAGCCTTGCAATCTTCCATTTATAATTTTTGAAGAGTGTCTTCTATGAACTTCTCCTGGTTCAGTTTGATTTCATTTTCCTTATAGAGAGCAAACCTAAAGCCTCCTGTAAGATTTAATGAGCATATTTTGGCTCTGGAAGCCAACAATTTATACGAGCTATTGATTTCTTTAGCCAACCTATATAAGCAGGCAATATTATATAAATACGAAGAAAACTCAGACAAAGGCTATCGAGAGCGACGTAAACTCCCTAAGAGATAACGAAACATAGGAACTAGTCGTCTAGTTGAACAACCAAAAGGTCGGAAAGCTATCCCATGCAAGTGGATCAAAATAAAGACCAATCCGAATGGCTTCATTGATACCCAAATACAAGGCTCGGATAGTGATAAAGGGATATTCGCAGAAGAAAGTTATTGATTTCCATGGAACTTTTTGGTCCAGTTGCTAGGTCCAGCAGCACGCTAAGAATTGAAGCTATCATAATTCGATGTCTATAAAACCGCCTAAAGGTTATGCTGATGAGAGGTATGCCCTCAAATTATAGAAGAGCTTGTATGGACTATAGCAAGCCCCAATTGGTTGGAACAGATGCATCACAGACTACATCGTAAAGGCGGGATTCAAACCGAGTATTGACCCTTGTTTGTTTGTATGAAGGCAAGGAAAGGTGAAAATTATTCTGGCCCTGTACGTTAATTATGTTGACGGCGGCCTATTGGCATTTAACAGCTAGAAAATGGCTGTTTACTAAAATAATTAAAAGCACATTTCAAGATAACAGTTAAACCTTGCGAGTTAAACTGATAGTATGCTACTTTCTGTAATGGAGATAAAAACTCGCTTGTGGGAGAGATTTGGCATGGATGAATGCGAGCCAGTGAGAAAGCCATTTTTAAAGGCAAACAATGCTCAGGTTGAGGAAGCATTTACGATGACATTCCCATACCATGAAGCTGTTGGTGCCTTTTCCTATTTGATGACCAGCACAAGGCTTGATATTGCCTATGCAGTAAGCATGACGTCGCGTTTGAAGAAACCAACAAAAGTGAAAATTCTGAACGTAAAAAGCATTATGCGATACCTTAAAGGAACTATGGACGAAGGTATACGATACCGGACAGATAATGTTCATAGTTTGAATGTTATAGCGATGCAGATCATGGTGGTGATATGGGAACTCCGATCTACATCAGGCAATTCCTGTAATTACATACGCTGGAGGCACTGTTTCCTGGTAACGCAAACAGCAGAGCGTTTCCAAAATCCTCGACAAAGGCGGAAATTTGTAGCAGCGAGTGAAACCGCCAGAGAGATACTATGGTTACAGAAGATATTAAAAGATCTTACTGGTGCTAACTGCCCTGCGATCTAAGGTGTAGACAATGAAAGTGCAATAAACCTGGCGAAAAAACCTACAGACTTTGACCAGCAGACAAAACTAATCAGGTTAAGATCTTTCTTCGTCAGAGAATACATATGACAGCCGATAGTGAAGTCTTGATACCCAACTCAGCTACATTCTACAGAATCAGGCTGAGGTTGATAAAGACTCTACCTATACCTATACAAAATGTGTAGTAAACAAGAAATAAGCAAGCATGCGTTATAGTATACCTAATAGTAGGAATATATACCCACCTAAGTAAGTGCAGTTGAAAGATACTTTGTAAGATTATTAAAATAGTGCCCAACAAGGTGGATACTGTGGACAGACATCCATTACTTAGGTAGGTCTTGTACTCTATAAGGTAAATGAGATTTGATAAGAAGAAAAAATCTACATATTTTGAACAAAATAATTTATTGACAACATTTTAACACTAGTACACTTTGTGAACAAGCATATTACAAATTAGAGGATAATATCCTAGATAAGAATGCTTGGAAACATGTTGGCCCTGCTGCATAGGACAATCTAGAGGCTATATAAAATCAAACTGGTTTCTTATTGAATTGTAAAATTTTCATTTCACATTGATTCATTTTATTCATATTTAAAAAAAAAACTGTAATTAGTTTAATTACATAATCAATGTCTGATTTTGTGTGTTACTAACACACAAAATTATTAGGTACTTGATTTAAAAAAAAAATGGAAATCATCTACTTTTACAATACGTATTTGTAAATACGAGTATATGAGTACCATCATATTATAGTATACACATTTGAAATAAATGATTTGACTTTGCTAGATATGATTTGACTTTAAATATTATCACGAAATTGCATCAATATGACATTAGTCATACACATCATAATCATAATAAAATTTACGGTCTTGCTTCGTTAATATTTATTAGGCACATTACATTTTAGCATAATTATATTAAATTAGTTTAATAGATTATATCTTTCATGAATTTTTTGACTATTTTATAAATAATGTTAATAGTCATAATTTAAGTAAGTGTTCGGAAATTTATATAGTCATAGATATATGATGTCTGTTTAAAAAAAAAATCATCTAATGAAAGAAAAATAACTGTCACAAAGCCCATTGTTTGAAGATCTATTAAATTCAAAGTTTTTAATTTCCTTATTTTTTCCGGTTGTTTATTATAAATTTTCACCGCCATGGTGTAGCAGTTTCGGTTACATGACTGCAAAGTAGCCTTCCTCAATAATTGGGCTATGAAATGCAATATTGGGTATACAATATTTTTTCAAATAAAACTGGTAGGACCAGAGATTAGCGCGTTCAAACAAACAAACAAACTCTTTATTTTTATGATTATTATTAGTACGGATGAGTAAATACATATAAAAAAAAAACAAAAATTAAATTGGTAAAATATTAACATTCAAGTCTTAAAAATAATTACCAAGGTATTTATATTGTTAGATGCCTGCACTAGCATAAACCAGTATCACGGGCGGCATGAGCTCCTACGTTATGAAAATACGGAATGAGCATAAAATAGATAGACAGATACAGATTCTAGGCAACCTAGGTACACGATATGAGTAACGAACAAAATGAAATGCTCGGAACAAACAAAATGATTGGATCAAATACAGTGGGCTGTTATGTTACAGACCGAGTTGATTGAAAATAGGTGATGGAAAATACGTAATTGGCTGTTTTGTTACCAATCTTTAGAGTTATTTACCAACCTTGTGTGTGATTACAAACAACATAGAAGATGGGTTATCATACCGATATTTATACTTACTATCTTCCCATTAATGTAGGTCAACGTAAGTATCGAAAGAAGTTCTAAATTGATTGGGCTTACAGGGCCAGTGAACCGCACATCACTGGTAACACTTGCACATGCACCACGAAAGGCGCTGTCAATGTCAAATTGTTACCATTGATGTCCTGTTGACTGTACCGTTTTATATAGATCAATAGTCCAAAGTGTTGAGTCTTTATTCAAGTCAGCAGCTGTCCTATTCACCATTTATTTACAAAGACCGCAAAAATGTCTGCTCGATTTAAATCCTTTTTATCAACGACATCACTTAGCATAGAATTTGCACATCTAGTCGTCTTAAATGCTCATTCGTTTAGAGCGCGTGCGACGACGGGAGATCTCTATATGTGGTCGCGACCACCGCAGCGCAAGTCACCGCGCGCCGTCAATGATCCTTCACAACTAGAGATGGGACTATACCCGGTAAAAACCCAGACTTTGGGTAAATACCCATTTATACCCATTTTTACCTTACCATTTTTAATTTATACCGGGTAAAAATTAAAATCAGTTTCATTTAAAGTAATTGTTGTATTTTTTTATAAATACTTCGAAATACAGAATTTCTAGAGCTCCGCAATTTTGTTGTGCACGCGCAGCGCAGTCGCGCTTCGTTTCTGCTTTCGTGTGTCTAACGTCCAAGTTATACTTTTGCTATTTATATTCAGTTCTTTTTTCAATAGTATTCTGACGTGAATGAGTGTGAAGTTTTGTTCACTTAATACTATAAAAGAAGGTAAGCCAACTTTAAAAAATTATAAAAGAAAAGAAAACCGGACAGACTTTGAAATTATCAGTAAAAACACGATGGGGTAGCCACGTAGCTTCCTTAAAAAGTTTAAACAAAACATCACAATTCTGATGTAGTCACAGATTTGGCTAATTACAAAGCCAGGGACGGACTTTCATTTGGGAAAAAGTTCAAGATATAAGTCCCGTAACATGGTGGAAGGGACTTTGCTCGTCTTAAAACCTGAGCAAAATAGAAGTACGTATTTTAACCGCCCCGTGCACATCTGCAGCAACAGAGCGATCGTTCAGCAAGCATGGCCACATATATTCAACGAAACCGTTTGACGTCCGAAAGGGCAGCTAAACTTGCTTTTGCATCTTATAACTGGGATCTACTCCACAAGTACAATGAAGTTGTAGGATCTGAAGATAGTGAATCTCCTGAATATAGGATGACTCCAGATCATATTCAGAACATTGAACAGTCTGGAGAAAACCAATCTAGTGAAGATGAAAGTCAGGACGATGATCGAAACAACCTCACTGCAGAAGAAAATATCTTAGCAAGAAGATCAGCAGGACATGATATAATATTTTTGGACTGTGGTGGTAATAGTAGCAGTAATGAGGATTGAAATTGATATGACCTGACTGAAATTAATATTAAGAGTACTAAAATACGAGTGTGAATTTTTACTAATTATAATTTTTATTTAGTGTAAATATTGAGAACTAAAAGTAATCTCACATCGTGCCATGAGGCCCTACTAAATTAAAATAATAATAAGACCTACTAAATTAAAGTAATAATTTAGTGGAGTTAATTTAATGATGATGACTAACCCTAATCCTTCAAAATTACTTATGTAGGTAATTGTGATATGTTAGGTAACAAAAAGGGTTTAGACAATGTGATTTTGATCTGTTGATATTACTAAAATTAAAGGTATTATGAATACTGAATATTTGCGCTATACAAGTATCAAACTATTTGATTGTGCCATTATAATATTTTTATTTTTACTGTCTAGGTTGCATTGTAATTATTGTTTTCTGAAACGAAAAATCTAAGTGATTGTTACTCATTTATTTGTTTTGAAATGTTTTCACGATAAATATAGTGTGCAGCATTTAGTTAACAATATTTGTTTTAATTAAAACAGTTTATTTTATGTTCATTAAAGATTTAATAGTTATTTGTTTTACATATGGGTAAAAGTGTTTTTTGCCGTGAGTGCTTGGATTGAAACCTGAGATAGGGAAGGGTTCTAGAATTAAACCACTCGTTTCGCTCGTGGTTTAAGAGAAGAACCCTGAGCGTCGCGAAGGTTTCAAATCACGAAACGCTAAAAACTTTTCCCCATAAGTGAAAACACAACAATTTTCACCACACTACGAGGAACTTGCAAAAAAGAAAGAAAATTAGTAAAATACGGATAGAATCTGTTTATTAAAATAAATTAAAAAGCAGATAGTTTCGGTTCTGAATAACCAGGTATTTTCGGTTGACAGGTTTTGAACGTTCCTAACTTTTGTCTTTAAAACGTTTTTGTTCCTAACTCTTTGGTTTTATTTAAAACTTCGAGTAAATGTTGAATCGGGAGCCTTCGAATTTTAAAACACTTTTACACTCTTGATAACAAAAAAGGCTTTTACCCTCGGAAATCGATGGGTAAAAATTGCAAATAATAGGTAGTGTGGTGAAAAAGATATTATTAAAGTAGTAGTTATTTCAAATCAATATTTTATCTTCAGTGGTCAAGGTCAAAATTAACATGGTGGTCAAAATTAACATTGATGACGAAGCCAATTACATTATATAAAAACAGTATTCATTTCACGGCGAAGCCATTTAAATAATATAATGGCAGTACTCATTTTTACCCGGTATTTTTTATTAATACCCGGTAAAAAAGGGTATTTTTTCTTTTTTACCTTTTTTATCCTTTCTTACCAATTTTTACCTTCCCATTTTTTACCCACCCGCCCATCTCTATTCACAACTATGCGCGCACGCAGCTGTCATGGCCGTACGACTCAATGAATGTAATTGGCTGCAATAATAAAAATGTTATGTAAGAATCGCAGTTATACTTTGTTTTGGAAGCTTTTTTTGCAACATATCTACGTAGAATATAGAACTTAGGTAGTACCTACCAACTTGTAGAGAGTAGAACTTCAGGTGGGACTGCATATCATTTACTGACACAAAATACCTTGCTCTTTTATTATACGATGTAACAAAGAAATCTAAATTACAATATACAAGCTAACACTAAAATAAACATGTAATGTACAAATGTATACAAAAAAAAGGAGGGATAGAGCTCATAGGGCATCAAAAAATACGTCCGCATCGCTGTCAACGGGACAAGTACCCAAAAGGCTGGCAGCATTGCCACGTTGGATGGCAATGCTTATCCTTTGGGCAAAAAATTGGCCAGCCCTCTGGTCACGAGAAGTGTCGACCAAGCGTTTGGCGATGTCCCGAAATAACTGATGAGCACTCTGACCATACAAAGGTATTGTAAACAAAATACCTTTGTTTACAATACCAATACATTTCACATAGGTACTGAAAAACCCTGCCTCCTAAACTAGGCGAACCCTGTGACCTAGGAGTCAGTGTTCTTCTACTGTAACTTCGTGTACAAAAGAAACCTTTATTTGTGTGTTATTAACCTATAACGACCTGATTTAACTAAGAATATGAATGTGTGTATCTGTGAGTAAGGTGGGGCGCGTGTTGCGGTGTATGAGATAAATAAGTTCAATCCGTCGACCCTCCACTCTACCTGTACGCGTAGAATGACGGGATTTTGTGGACGTAAGAATTGACAAGATGGCAGATAGAATAGACACAATTACAGTCTTCTTTTATTCACCTGTAATTTGTCTATTCTTCCGTAGACAAAACTCGTTTCTACGGTGGTCTCTCGTGCTGGAATCTCGGGCTACAAATAAGATACTTTGTCTGCGTATAGTGCCAGCTCTTTCTTGCCTGCCCCTGCGTCAAGGAACTAAACATATTATCTCAAACATTGCTGTTGACTGTATCTGTTATTTACAATGCCTCATTGCTCTAGTGGCAGAACGGAAGTGAGTTTTTCAATAGCGTGATGTGCTGTATGCGATTCCCAGTGTTATTGGGTTTTCTATTTTGAAATTCTCAGGATCAACCTAAACATTAATTACTCGACTCGAAGAGAAATTAATGTTTGATGTTGTTTTGAAGTACGTACCTACAGACCTACTTGCTTGTTTAGAACCAGTTTTTTAAAAGTTAACTTGTAAAACTTTTAAGTCTAGTATTTAACCCCTTTCAAGTTGTTGGTCGAATTTCCAATCAATCTGTCTAAGGTTCTTAAATAAACATTGTTATACTTGTTTACTATTACAACACCTAATAATTATATCAACAACTTATACTGTTAAGTTCTTCGTCAAAATAATATAATTAGTAATTACCAACTTATCTAATCTACCCATTTTGTTCATCATAACTATCTGAAGTCATACCTTTCTTGATTAGATTCACTGTGTAACCTGCCAATAACATATCCTATAGATTCACCCATTTCTTGATAAACCTGCTGGTGCTTTATTACGTGCAGTTAACACCAAAACCTAATATGAGTACTTAAACTAGTGATGTATATGAACTGCCTCCCTAGACTAGGGTTCGAAATAATACTGGCCAGTTTTTATATGTATAAAAAACAATTTTCATTAAATTTTGATGTTGGCTGTACCTGCACTCTATTACTGAAGTAAGGTGTCTCAACCCTTTAACAGGCCAACTGTAGGACTACCTTTTAGCCTGGCTTGGACCAGTAGGTACAGCAAATATCCATTTACCAACTTGGGACATCTGTAGTTTTCATACTGTGTTCCAGTTAGAAGAGTAATAAGGAGTTAATAGTAAGGTGAACAATGCCTTTGCAATGCAGAAGCATAGAAACTTAGAACACACTTAGGACATCTACAGTACCAGAAGGTACTGCAGATGTCCTAAGTTCATAAGCCATTACTGTTCTACCTACATTATCATTCTTATATAAGCATCAATAGGTACATTCCGCGAGATCTAAGCTGAGCTTTGCATTTGTTTAAGTGCACATAGCGACGCGTCCTGTGCTTGGTTTAATCCGGTTCGTAAAATTGTCCTGAATCGCTGTGCGTCCCTCGCGCGATCACATTGGTGCTATTAGTAATAACTCACACAAATGCAAAGCTCAGCTTAGGTCTCGCGGACTGATAACTGTGGCCACATGTAGGTAAGTACATCATTCACATTCTGCACAATAATTCTAATTTATTTTGGATCAGTTGAACATTTATTTTGTACCTATAGTACACAATTAATCATTCAATTGATACATTTATCAACTTGATGAATTTTCTATTTCCATTCTTCATTATTTATGCCATTCTTCTATTATTTATCACCTGAAAAACTTTCATCATTTAGGAGCAGATTTTCATCATCCACATCACAACAATAATAAACTTGTAGGTACTTATTATTCAATTCTATTCTATTCAATTTATTTAGTCAGTAACAATTCACATTGCATTCGAATATTATCCAGCATGAAACATTACAGAGAAGAGTGATGTATTGGCACGCTTCTCATCATTTCTGAGTAAGTCTTTATGAATGGAGAATTTCTGTCAAAGTTTGTACCTCCATTATTGAGACTATAGCGCCGTACTTGGCTTTAATATTCAATTTGTGTGAGAATCAAGGAGTCTTCCCGGAACTAATGAAATACAGTAAAGTAATACCACTTTTCAAATTCGGGGACAGTAGTCGACACCAATAATTATAGATTCGTATCCGTATTGCCCGTTTTCAGCAAGGTGTTTGAAAAGGTAATGCTGAATCAAATGTAAAATCATTTTTACACCAATAAAATCTTACACGGTCAACAGTATGGTTTCACCAAGGGCCGTTGTATGACTGACGCCGGTGTCACCTTATCAAAACACAAATTTACGGCGTAAGAGGCCCAAGATGCCGTAGGAATCATTTGTGACCTCTCCAAGGCATTTGATTACGTCGACCACGAAACCATACTCTTATATATTGAGCATTACGAACTAGGAAAATTTGCGCTCAGTATAGTAAAATCTTATTTCAATGATACACAACAGCAAGTTCAAATAAACGGTGTCAGTTTACTCGGTTTAAAAGGAAAAATGGGTGTACCACTAGGCTCGATATTGGGTCCTTTCCTCTTTTTAGTTTTTATAAATTATCTACCCCATTTGTTTAAAACCCAACCACAAATGGTGTTATTTGCTGACGATACTTCCTTAATTTTAAAATTAATGTGCGTGCATCAAATCTTGACGACGTAAATAACGCCTTACTGCAGATCCAAAATTGTTTCACTCCTAATAATTTAGTATTAAATGGGAAAAAAACTAAGTGCATAAGATTTTCTTTCCCAAATGTCAAAAGTACTAATTGCGAGATAGTATTGAATCAAGAGAAACTAGAATTCGTCGATAAAACTGTTTTCCGCTGGGGATCACGCTCGACACAAAGCTTCAATGGGGTCCTCATTTAACATCCCTTGCAGGAAAAATCTTCAACTTTTTAGTAAGCTCCCTTTAAAATGGTTGAGTTGAATGGTGCTAAACCATGTGTCATGTTCGTGAACGGGTGCCGTCAGTAGGGACTGGTCATATTTTAGCTGCCATGACGTATTTTAATAAAATTTTATTTTTGAATTGTTTTCATCTTTTTACTAAGGACGCTTTTAACGTTCTGAATCGTTCTCACATGCATAATTTCAACATGAATGATGTGATGTGACGAAACAAAATATTGTAAACATAATTTGTCCTTTAAAAGAGGTCCGTGGAGTATTATTGCCCGTTCTTCTCCATAGGTACCTACTACGCTTTGGAATGGGCAACTAGCTTTATTTTTCTGACCGACCGACCTTGACAATTCAAAAGTGCCTGTAATTGGTTTATTTGAATTAAATGCTTTGAGTTTGAAACTATTACTCTTTCTAGCGGTACTATATTTATTTAATAACAAGTTCTTACAACAATATACGTAGGCTACAATAGACTACAAGAACCTTAGAACGAATATCATACTTATACATTTAAGCTCGGGAACAGTATCCATGTTTTCTGCAATCCCGGTACCTCAATTCCCTTTTTTTCATCTTTCTCTTATAACCTGAAACTAGACTTTTGTAATAAGTGGCCATTTGTACGATGAACATACCAAGATTACAGCATGCATGGAGAAATTGTTATGATGCAAGGACTTGCTGATTAATGTCATTGAAATTATGACATCATACATTTATACATGCATACCAATAAAAGTTCATTGAATCTTTCGTTATAGAAAACAAAACAAACTATCTTACTATCTTCTTATCGAACTTATGAAGTAATGGATTAGCAATCTGTTTCAAAACGATTCACGTTCCGATTTGTTGTGTATTACGCAATTAGGGTACACGACACTGAGGGCACTACAAAATAAAATGAGCTCAATACACGTTTGCCAGCTGTGATTTCACAAATTTACCCTGATTAAAAAAGATTTTTACTTAACTTACTGAAGGTATAATTTTCAGATTAACCCCTAAACTTGATTTGGCGGAATGAAAAAAAAATACATCTAATGTGTTTTTTTAAATAATTTATTTAAAAGGCACAAAAGTTTCGAGGTCTAAAACGTACCAAACAAATGAAATAATTCTACATTTTCGAGACGTTTTCTGAATTGAACAGGTTTATTATTCAATCAGTCGGCTCTAACTGTGAATACCGCCACGGGAGTAGTCCGTATCTCACTCTTATTATGTGGTCTACCGTTTTGGTAAGCAGTCGGTTCTTAGCTTATTTTTGACCACATTCATGATCGTAATAGCTCTTTCCACACTCGCATTGGCGAAGGGCAAACGTGAGGAAACGCTATTGCCCCAGCAGCATTTTTATATGATAGAAATTCTCACCCAAAATTCATCAGCCGATTGTTTCACTCCACGGTTGAAGAGTAAAAGGCCTTAGGTATTTCTTGGTTTAAGGTTGCCACTTTTTTGAAGAAAGAAGAAGATTTATATATATTTAGAACAATCGAATCTTTTTTTTGGGCTCATGGCAGGTTAATTTTTTACTAGTGTTGGTGATGTAGGTACTTTATCAAGATTTTAATGCCCCTTTTTGTTTAATATAAGTTGTAGGTAATATTTTGATGATAGCTTGGTCACGTCGACGGCTAATGAAAACGTCAAACAGACAAGGTCCAGCAATAATGAATGTCTAATATTGTATTTTCATTAGCCGTCCCCCGACGCGACGATGCTTTGATCAAAATACATTCTGTCAAAAAAGTATCGGTAATGGATGATTATTTTATGGTTCCAAGTTCATTTTTGTTGTTATTACTTTGTTGTTAGATTGACACAACTGTTTTGCGGCGGTTGAGTTAGATCATATCTAGTGGGTAGTGCGAATTTCATAATGGACATAAACATCGAACAAAGAGTTTGTCTTGTCTTGGATGCAAAATGTTTGGAAAATTTTCAAATCGAATTCCGTATTCGAAATCACTGAAAATATTACAGAAGGCATACGGTGAATCGACTTTATCAAAAACACGTACTTATGAGTGGTACAAATCCTTAAAAAGTGGTTTAGATGTGATGGAAGATTTGCCTTGCTCTGGTAGGCCATCAACGTCTTCAACTGAAGTTTACATCGCAAAAGTGAAGGAAATAGCGACTGAAAATCCTCTTTCAAGTTTGAGAGAGATAGCCGCTGACCTTTCTGTGTCTCACAAGTCGATCTGTACTATTTTAACTAATCACTTGGCTAGTCCCAAAAGGCTTGAATGATCTCCAAAAAATCAATCGCATAAGAGTCACGGAGGACATGCTAGATTGAGTAAATTCCGACCCAACATTTATGAAACGCATTGTTACTTGTGACGAGACGTGGATTTACGAGTTTGACATGCAAACTAGTCAACAAGCTTTGGAGTGGCGCCTTCTAACTGAACCGAAACCGAAAAAACTACGCCAAAGTCGGTCAAAACTCAAAGTCATGTTGACAGTTTTCTTTGAATACCGCGGTGTTGTGCCCTAGGAATTCTTGACGGAAGGTCAAACGGTAATTAAGAATATCATTTGAGCGTTATGCGACGTTTAAGAGAGCAAAATCGACGAAAAAGTCCAGATTTGTGGAAAGAAAACTCTTGGATTTTCATCACGATAATGCGCCTTCGCACAAGGCCATCATTGTGAACGAATTTTTGACCAAAAACTCTACAAATACCATCGAGCAAGTACCTTATTCACCAGATATGTCTCCAGCCACTTCGTGGCACAAGTTTTCATTTGATAGAAAACATAAAGGAGAATTCGAGGCGAGAACTGAACTCAATTCCGGAAAAACCGTTGAAATAATGTTTTGATGATTAATCTATTCGTTGGTGTAAGGTGTATTCGTCTCTGAAGGAGCATACTTTGAAGGCGATAAAATAAATTTGGATGATTATCTAACATTTTATGTATTATTGATCTTTTCCTGGTACTTTCTTGACAGAGTAGTATTACCCACAAGGCCCACATAGGCCACAAGGCCCTTATATTAAACTTAAAAGGCTAGGCTTATTATTATTTTTACTTTTTTGCCATTTTGATACGGAACCCTAAAAAGCCTTGATTGTTGAACTCAGCCTGGTGATTCATAATCTGAAAATAAATATTTCAAGTGAAAATGTAATATTTAAAATGAAATAATGATACCCAGAGCCTCATCAGCAACCTTGGCACAGCACACTGCACATTCGGCCGGTCCATAAGCAGAGTGCTTAATCCCTCTCCTGGTCGACACCCGCAGTCAGCCACCCCGACTCACTGGGGCATCTTCGCAGACAGTTCCGACTCACCGCGAACTATGATTCACCCGGTTCCAACCCACTGGAACCCAACTGGCATTGGCAATCATCGCAAGATACAAGACTTAGTCCACTATCGACCTCCGGTTTCGGAGGGAAGTGATGTGGCGGCATCTACACCGCCACATGCGAACAACGCATCACACAAATCCTGCATAGCGCAATCAAAGTTTACCGCGCAGCTAGCATATTCTTCCCGACAACAATCAGACAACAATCATCGGGCAGTTGCCCACCAGATACGACATCCATCTGGTCGGAGGGTCCTCCCGTTTTAGAATAGACAAATGATTTCGTTTTCTAATTTTAAAACGCTTCAAAGGACTCCCGATACAGTGTTCTCATCAACTAATATCAGTAAAATTTACTCAATATTATGGTACAAGTTGCAATCCCTCCCCCTCCTCTCCCCATTATTGTTGTTCCGTGAATTACTTGACAATCTCCTAGCACTTTTGTGTTCTTTTTTTGTTTTTTAATTTAATATTTTTTAATAAATTATTAAAGATAATAATATAACAAACGAAATTCGTATAAATTTAACAAGATACTTTTATTAATATTCTAACAAAATTAAATAATTTTTGTCTCTGAATTTCATAATTATTATGTGCGAGTTAAAATAGTATCTACATTTTTATTACTGCTTTGATTTACTGCTGTTTTGTTTCTTATCTAGCAGCCTCTTGAATGGCCTCTATTCATCTATTCTCTATTCATTCATTCATCATTTCGTAGAGCATGTATTATGTAGCTACCTCTAAGTTGGTATCTACTTAGAGGTAGCTACATAATACGTAGCTACATAGTACATTGAAATTCTATAAGACGGATTAGACCGGTTGTCAGATCTCTGGAGATCTGGCGATCTATTCTCTGACACCATACTCATGACGTCAGAGGCCAAAGCCGTAAGAAACAGCGCAAGCGTAATGCAAGGGAACGATGGATCGTCCTTAAATTATGCCTCCATTCAAGGCCAAGACTTACGCACGCATTTTCTCCCTAAGAAATAAACGCAGAACGTGAAAAACCGGAGTTAAACAACGAATTACTCCCGAATATGGCCAAGTAAGTTTCCTCATTTACTTGTTCATTATGTAATAATCAATTCAAACACTGATACTTAGAAAAACTGTGTGAAATGTACAAAAAAATATGCATCCACGTGGCGTGTCCGCAGACGAACGCAGGAGCAGTCTCTAGCGTCAATCATCATTTATTTGTCGTATTTGGGACCGCTAAGTAGATACAGACACAGTCATGTACCAAGCCCAAGTACCCATACAATGTTATGAGCACAATAATTTCGCGAGCGTATTGTCAGTTAATTATTTGCGAGGAGTGGCCGTTGCTCAGTGGGTCGTGCAGTGAATATAGTCAAAATGTTTCAGCCTCGGGTCATGTTAACGTTCATGGAGGTACCGAAGAAAAGAAACATGGAATCTGAGAACCCTGAGGAGCGGTTCAAGTTGATACCGACAGGACCAGGAAAAGTACGTAATGATAATCTTTAATCGGCTTTCGCCGGCCAACCGAACTCCCCATGTTCCGCTAGCCCGCGAAATTCAAATGTTTCCTACTTAAAAAGTTAAACGCTCCGCTGTTTTGAATTTTGTTATGATTGAGGTAAACATTGGATGAGGATGGTTATTAGAGGTAGAAGGAATCGGTATTGAAATATGCTACTGTTTAAAAAGTATACTATATAATTTCTTTTGAAAAGAAGGTAGGGTTTCGTACCGTAAATTATGGTACCTTTAAATCATGTTTACACTCACTCCGAATAATAATAAAACAAACTTTTATGGAACATTGAAAAACAAAACTATTCAATCAATAACTGGAATCTAAAGAAATCTGTCAGTCAAGCATTAGTTACGCCCAACTTAAATGTAACAAGGCTATTGTCAAAATTGTCCATGGAAGTGACAAAAACTCTGAACAAAGTAGGAAG
Organism: Dasypolia templi; assembly: GCA_963555695.1. Classification (NCBI taxonomy): domain Eukaryota; kingdom Metazoa; phylum Arthropoda; class Insecta; order Lepidoptera; family Noctuidae; genus Dasypolia; species Dasypolia templi. Next base: position 16,565,602 of record OY743144.1, on the reverse strand, counting down.
AATGAGGAGCATGTGCGCGCCCAACGTCTTGTTTACGAAACATACTTTATGCGAAATAATAGTGTAGTGAAACCTGTGGCCCACCGTGACGGAACTGCGTATCATTATAGGGGTGCCCCATAAATCACTATCATAATGTATATTGTCCTTGGTCAGCCATCAGTTTTTCTACAACAAGATAATTTAAAATTGGAATAAAAAGATTTTGGTGACATTCTCAGAATTTGTGGTGTGTTTTGTTACATTATGGTCAGAAGAACCGTTATTTAAAGTACCTACATCCTAATTGTTTCCTCAGCGTAATTATTATATCTTTTGTAAACATGAGTTTACTCTTTTATCTTAAGTTTTGGGCGAATAGACATAGACAATATTCCTTTAGACACATTAACAAATAGGCATGTAATTAGGTAGATACGTAGGTGCACCCAATTGAGCAGAACAAAATAATGAAAAAATAAACTTCCCTAAATAAACTCATAGACAAATTAACAACCTCCTTTTTGCGTCAGAGTTTGAAAATAAAACGGGTCAAGGGCTTTGAATTACATTAATGTTGACTATCCGTATAGGTAAGACTACGGCTTGCATAATCCTAGGAGCGAGAAGCGGTAGCGGGGCAAATTATTGTTATTATTGTGAATGTTAAGACTATGTGGGTCTTTTTTTTTTACTTTTGTTTTTTTTTATTATCTCAGTTAGTTTTAATCGTAATCTTGATCTGGCGGTTTGATTAATTATGCGGCCTACCCAATGTCCTTCCTTTGGTATTGTTCGTCGAATCATTGAGCTCCTTATGTTTTGAGTTGAGCTGTACGATTACTGACAAATGAGTGCACTGACTGGACAGGTCCACTCATTCTGTGTGGTTCTTTCCTCAAAAGACCATTTCAGACATCAATCCACATGGTCTTAACATGATCTGACCAAGATTATGTCTGGACTTTAAAAGAGACTGTGACCTCTGAGTTTGTTTTCCCTTGGGCCTTTCTTCTCAGAGTAGTCAGATAGCAAACGCCGACCTCATCTAGTAAAAAAAAAATGTTTGACGTGTAAAAGTGTTTGTACAAACCCACATAGAGAAATAAAAATCATTTATCATTAAATAATGGGATGAGCGACATTATAGAATTTAATTATTGCTCATGTAAAGAAAGAAAACAATAATAAAGCATAGGTATAAAACAAGCAGTGGAGGAGCGTGCAATGTTTTCGCCCCCGACGACGCCACTACCCTCCTCCAGGAGAGTAGTAAGGCCACCAGCACACTACGTAAGCCCAAAACCCGATCGCCGTCCTACCGTCCTCGCCGCCGAGGCCCGCCGCGACGCCCAAATACACGCCCCTCCCGACCCTTGCTCGAGCCAGCCCGCGCCGCTGAGCCTGTAGCTTTAAATTCGTCCCTAAATCAAAGAAATCCTGATCCAGCTAGTCCCTTACTGCCCTCTTCCAGCGAGGCCCTAAGCCGAGGTCCGTACCCCACAGGGGGTGCCCTTAGCGTTGTCGCTTAGTTTTAGTTAGTATTTAAGTTTAAGTCCTGGCTGGAGGCCTTAATTTATTAGGGCAACCACAGGCAAGTCCGTCTAAGCAGACGACAACCTCATAGGTTGACCTGCGAGATGCCATTCCCAAAAAAAAAAAAAGCGTGCAATGCTCTGTGATCTGTAGAAGTCTATATTTATAGAATACCTATTGGTAGGTAGTTCCGCGTATGCCTGCCAGGCTTCGGAGTTTTGTCAGAAAACTGCAACCATCACCAGCGGATTTATCCACTTCAACTCATGAATTCCTTTGAGACTGCGCTGTAAGTGATTGCCTGAAACCAGCCTATTCAGATCCTCACAAGGTCGTTCAAAGAGGTGATACAGTCTTCAACTAGCTTGGGAATGGCATACAGTTTACTTACGAGTACCGTATCGATAGACCATATTAAACCGGCACTCATGCTGCGGGACCCAGACAACACATCCCATCCACCACCAGACACTTACATTGACATTCATCACCACATTACACGTTCGGATATCCATGGCTTAGTTTGTGCTGATGATGACGTCATCAAAACGACGCGGTCGGTGGGTCATGTCAGATTTCCCGAAAATTTTCGCCATTATGACGGTCTCTGGAGGGGTGTGAGGTAGCAACCTTAACTTATTAAGTTTCAAAAAAGTTTTTTTTTGTTTACTTATGCCATCCACCGTCAAGATATAAACACGAAATAATAATATTTTATTATTGATAAATTTTAATATCATTTTTAATTTCTTACCCATTTCCCACAAGTCAATTATAGAGGCCTGACGCTGGATTTCACCAAAACATCAGTATTCAAAACCAAAAAAATATGTACAAATAAAAATAAAAAAAAGACAAGAGCGTTCAGTGAACTCACCCCGCGGGTTCACTTGTTCCTCGCTTATATCCTCGCTCGACCCAATGTCGTTACCCTAATCAGCTGTTTACGCAATCGATAAGACCGAGGTGTGGAGACATCAAACAATCGCCCGGCGTCGAGCTTTACTTGTTTTCTCTGAAAATATTCAGCATTCTGAAAGTTCATTCGGAGGGGAAGTGAACTAAAAAAGCTTTCCGATCGGCATTTTTTTATATTTAAATACGGAACAGAGGGCAAGTTTAGGGCCGGTAGTGAAAGTTGTTGACGGTGGAAAATAAATATGGTATCCACAGCAACGTATCGTAAAGCCAAACATTGGAGCTGAATAGTAAAAGAGTGTGTAAATTGTGGAGAAATGTGCACTTCGAAATGATTTCAAACCTCACTCAAGGGACTGCACCCGACACCGTAGATATCAGATAGCCTTCGCACAAAACTCGGCAAACTCATTTATTTTTGGGACCGCGGATTCTCACCATACCACATCACCGATTGAATTTTGAAGACATGTTTAGAGAATAACACTACAGATTCGTAGTAGTAGATTAACTTGGGATAAATTCAATCTTTGATCCGAGTTTTATGAAAATCCTTTCAGCTGTTTAACGTAGCACCGACAATCACCTAGACTTGACAATGTCGTAATAGATTGTGGAAGATAGTAAAATTATTAAAAAGGACACAATGTACCATTTATAAATTCAAGTTGTGTCTTTATTTACCTGCGAGTGTAACGCACAATTTCATTATGAAACGCCTGTTTCCGTTAAACAAATATTCAGCGTCGATTTTCAAAGTTTAAGACTATTTGTAGCTTTCTTCAAAGTCATGGCGTTCATTGACGCACTCGCACACACACTGACATGAACGAAACGTTTTTATAATAATCGGGTTTTAGTTTTACAGTACCTTTCATGTTTTATCGGAATGATAAATAGATAACGTATCATAGATAGGTACGTTACTCGCGAAAGGGAAGACCGCGGATAAACGTTACACCGAATATATATTACATCTTAAAACATTAATAATCAGTATAATGAGTGTTTATACACAGTAACAAACGTTTTGGTGTAGATTTGTGTAATTGTTATTAAGTTATTTTTTAATAATGTCGAAGGACACCGGAGGAAACAAGTGGCAATTAAAACCAGGAGACAAGGAGAACAAGAACAAGTTACCAGACCCGTTAAATGGAGATTTTCAACAAAATCCAGAACCAGACACGTAAGTACTCCATTATAATAAAATTATCTACATAGCTAAAGTATACATACAATGTCTTAAAGGAGAAATCAAATCGTGTAATCATTTGTGAAAACGGAACCCTAACCATGAACGACACTGAACACGAATTGTTTCAATTGATCAGCAACTCTTATTAATTATGAAAAAGGCAGACGCGCAGATGTGGAATATAATTTAATAAAACAGTAGTACCTAGTGTACTACAGTTTTATTCAATCATATTCCACATTTATACCACGTAATGGGAACAACATGAATTATAATAGTCATTCATGATTGGGTGCGCTCTTCCATTTTTCGGTGATAACCTTTTAGACTTTAGTTCATAAGCATGAGATAAAAATAAATAACTATATTAATAATAGTCAGACAGCCCGGATTGTATAGTTGTTTAAGATAAATTAGGCATTCATCAATATTGTTATCTGCACGCGTCTAGAGTGAAAATCGATTGCATTATGCAAAGAGAAGTGTGTTGTATAAAAGTGGTTTGTCCCATTGTAGCTGATAGCGAACCATTAAATATAAACAAAGGGTTCTCAATCTATCAACATAATTATACCAAAATGGTAAGGCTAGGCCCCCAGCCTACCTTCGAGATACACGCCTTCTTTTTTTAGGGTGGGAAATCATTAAATGACTTCTCCCGCTCTGGGTGGAGCGGGAAGACGTGTCAGACTTTTACTGACTAAAACCCACCCGTGTTCCTTCAGTTGCCTGTGCCAGGGCCGTGGTTTCTCTTTAAAATTTCCCGCGACCCTGAGGCGTCTGCCCTAACGGACCCCGTTATTTTGTGCTGACATCTCTTTGAGGCGCGCGTGGAAGACGACGCGCCGTCGACCCAGGCTTGGTCATATCCGGACGGCGAGCTACCCATTGCACCGCCCGCAAGCCCGCGCCTACGGTGGCCGGGAATCTGCTTGCGATTCCCGACGCTCAGGGCGTCTACTGCGGCGACTAGAGGCGTGAGGGCACAAGGCTCTCTCCCTCACGCGCTCCGCCTCCTCCTCCGAAATCATTACTGCTTCGCAGAAGGAGGTGACGGCTTTCCATTCCCTCTCGCTCCGTACCATGGCCTAGACCAGGGCAGGACGCGAGAGACCGCCGCCACCGATCGCCTCCGCGAGGACACTGCGATGCTCCGCCCAAACTGGGCAGACCTCGACCGTATGCTCCGGGCGATCCACACAATGGTGACACACGGGCGTCGAGATACATTCCTAGATTTGGAACGCTCGACATTTAAAAGTCCAGTAAGAACCTGAGCCTTCACTTTAAAATCCGTAATAATGAACGATTCCGGGTTCAACCGTAGCATTGATCCTAACCTTGGTTAGTGCAAACACCACGTGCGTTTGGTGTAAGAAACATACATAACCAATGTAAATCAAACTGATTATGAGTTAGAAGCGTTTACAAAAATAGTTTACAAATACCAGCAGATGAACATTCTTATAATAGAAAAAAAGTCTGTATCTCCTTATGATGTACCCAGTTCCTACTGTTGGGAATAAGACCTCTGTGAAAGGACACCTCGTAGGCCCAGTCCGGATGGGTGATAAACATCACACGCCACCGCGCTGGCTTCAGCATATGCTGGACGACCTAGTTGATTCTACTGTACGCATTAGTCTCCGGGTGAACTTGAACAAAATACAAGGTATGTTCAACGATCACGCTACTCCGGGACCGATTGCTGTCAGTGGCGGTGCTCTCGAAGTTATTCGAGAATATCTTTACCTCGGGCAAACTCAGCAGTTTGGTAGGAACAACTTTGAGAAGAAGGCTAACAGAAGGATTCAGCTGGGCTGGGCAGCGTTCGGGAAGCTACGTCGAGTCTTCTCGTCGCGTATTCCACAGACCCTTTAATCAGTGCGCCCTGCCTGTTATGGTCATAACAGGCAGGGCGCACTGATTAAAGGGTCTGGACGGAGCCGAAACGTCGACACTCACGGTACGGCTGGTCCATAAATTCAAGGTCGCTCAGCAAGCTATGGAACGTGCTATGCTTGGAGTCTCTCTGAGGGATAGAATCCGGAATGAGGTGATCCGGCAGAGAACCAAAATTTTCGACATAGCTCACAGAATAAGCCAGCTGAAGTGGTAATGGGCCGGCCATATTAGCCGTAGAACCGATGTCCGTTGGGGTAGAAGTGTTCTTGAGTGGACACCGCGAATCGGCAAATGTAAGGTAGGACGAACTCAGCCTGGGTGGAGCGACGATCTTCGCAGGATGGCTGGTAGCAGCTGGATGAGAGTTGCCGAGAGTCGAGGCGTGCAATTGGAGAGGTCTATGTCCAGCAGTGGACTGCTGTAGGCTGATCATGATGATGATGTTCTATTTAAAAAAAAAGGTTAAAAGCGAACAGGGCTTAGTTCCTTAGCTCACTGGCCCCCGTCATCCCCCATAACTTAATCTATCCATGTCGGGGTGTCCCAATGCCCGAGTTCGATTCGCTCAATCTTGCATCCTCTTCTGTAAATCACTTTCATCTTTTACCGTGTCTCTGCAGTAAAGAATATAAGAAAATAAAAAAGTAAAAGTCCGATATTAACCATTATCACAGAACAGACTCAGACAAAGTCCGTAATTATTACTTGGCTGTAAGTCATTGTAAAATCCGTAAACACAATGGAATGAAAATATAGATAAATATTAGTAACTAGCTATTGCTCGCGACTTTGTCTGCGATCCAGGATGAAAAATAGCATAAATCCTTCTCCAGGTCATGGTCTACCGATGTGACAATGGTAAACCTTAAGTTTTGCCGCAGTTCAGTAATTTGCTGTACGGTTTAACAGTGCAGATTGTAAAAACCGCAGAAGCGTTCTAATAGCAGGGAGTACATAATCTTCGTGTTTTCCAGCAATCATTCACATCGTAAAATTAATTAAACTGGCCCTCACACCACATACAAATTCATAAAATGATTTAAAACACTTTAGCGTTGAGCTATGTTTATTAAAGACAATCTTATCTTAATATTAAAGCATTGGAAAACACATAATTACAGGTTTTTATATGCCATATAATGTTAACTATGGGCTTGTGCTCAAATTGCAGTCTTTTTTTCCAAAATCTGTTCCGTAATTTAGCTATGAACAAGCAAGAATTTGAAGATAACATTTTCATAAACAAAATTTATTCATCTTTTACATTAAAATAAGGTAAGCGAAACAATATGTCGTACGTATAACTAATCAACTCCATCTTATTACAGAATTTCAGAACCAGATGCCTCCAAAAAGGATGAAGTTCCAAGTATACCTTTTATTACACTGGTGAGTTTTCATGCTACACACCATTACTGAAAAAACACAAATGTTAGATTAAGCACTACGGCTCCACCGTAGGTCATGAAATGATCGAGGTGTATGACATGCCGCTCTACCTCCTTCAATTTGGGATATGGGCAGTAGTGACAGTGATTAGAGAAATGTGTGAAATTTTAATAAAACATAAATACCTACTATGAGTATAGTTACTCCTATTAAAATCATTATACAATTTACCGTTCATCTTATCTGTGCGTGAAACGGATCGATAACTTACCAAACGTTGTCGATCCGTTTCGGCTCATGCTTTTACCTAATTAACTTTCAAGCCATGAACTGTCAGTCTACCGCGGGCATTAAAGATAAATAATAGAAATGGAGTGAGCATGTAACCATTATGTTGTATGAGCCAAATACGAACGTGTTCAGGATAGGGAATCAGTTCTGGTAGTCAAATTCGAAAAACTTAAATTGTTCTTCTCTGTACGTTCTCTGTGTGTATGTGTGTAAAAGATACATTCGATTTCGTTTCACTATGTTCACAAGCTTTACATAATAGTGTAGATACAACCAGTGGTGCCCGTTGGAGTTTCCAAACAATTACAAACTTCCATAGAAACTGTCATCCTAACCTCTTTACGGGACAAATTTCATGTTTCACATAAGATTGTGCGATGTCTGTCAGTGAATGAATAAATGAATTTAAGATTTAAAGTAACGAAGCAATTTTAAATAATTAAATTAGTGTATTTAGGTCCTAAACAAAATATATGTCATATATTGATGTGCTGATGGATTGTCGAATCCGCTGTTTTGCAAAACCGTTAGAGGTTTTACAAGACAGCTCCGTTCTGTAAAATGACCGAACGATGTTAATATATATGTAAAACATGATAGTTATATAAAACAGCGGATTCGACAATACATCTGCGTCAGATACATCCTTGTTTTAAGGAAATCATCGGTTAAAAACAAGTAACATTGTAATTAATTGCCCGATGAAAAAAAAAACAGGGTCGGTGTATTTTGTTTTCAGATGTTCACATTCATCTACCCAAATCTTCTAATTTCAGTTCAGATTTGCGACCCTTCGAGATAAAATTTTCATAACCTTGGCGTTAATATGTTCGACGGTCGCCGCCATATCGGCGCCTATCAACACTTTGTTGCTTGCGGACCTACTGAACGCTATGGTGGACTATGGATCATCCTTGTTAAGGCCTGATGTATCGAATACTGAAGCTGCAGATACGTTTCTGGATGCACTGTTCTTCTTTGCTATTTACAACGCTATTACTGGAGCATTACTTATTGTTTTGTCATACGCTGCTACTACGATGATGAACATTGCTGCGTATAACCAAGTATGTATAGCACAATAATTATTAAGCAATGATTAATTTTTCTTGATACTTCTGCAATAATGATCCTTCCTTCCTTACTGTAACAGAAAATTATTACAAGAATGCATGGCCGTAGGCAGAGGGGGGTTTTGGAGGTTCAAATCCCCCTGGAATGAGATAATCCAGAATCTCAATCTATTGATAGTTGTCACGTGCTTTATTTCTGATTAGCTTCTGCCCGCGGCTTTGTCTTCGTGAAATTTCTTTTTCTACCGACCTACCACATAACATTACATCGCCTGCGCGGGCTATTTCTTCGTATTAGCTTAGCGTTATTTCTCTTCTTTTCTTTTTGCTCGGCTCTTAGCGTGAATACGCTGTATGCCTTCCTCAAGAATTGGGCTGTCAAATTTAAAAAGAATTTTTAAAACAAACACACGCTTCAGATTTTTACAGAGTAGATTTGTTTAGTAATCTGTGGATAACGTTGTGTGTTATTTATATTAACTTCCATGTAGGTACTTATTAACACACTTGTTGAACGTAATAAAAATAAAAAAATAGTACAGATGATCATCCACGTCGATTGCCTTTTAATTATATTGAATTATAATATAGTAATTCCTATTTTTTTTTTAAACATAGAATAGGTACTTATTATCTCTGGTCCAGAGCTTGGCGCCCCGAAGTTAATTCTTGGCTACGGCCTTTCATTAATGTTAATAATTAGTGAAATCCAGGAAAATCTTTTCGTCTCTTTCGTGCTACTACAAATGTAACTTTTTATCTCCAGGTTTATGTAATACGACAAGAATATCTAAAAGCAGCCTTAAACCAAGATTTTGCGTATTTCGACGTTCATAAAAATGGGGACATAGCTTCTAAAATTAACAGGTAAGTCTCAAATCTAGTAAGCTAATGTGTGGGAGCCACCCATCTTCGACATTTGCTACCTTGCTTACGTTTCTATAATCAGGGGAAACTGATTTCCAATTCGGTAGGTAGGTACTTACCTATGCAAAGTTTTTTTTTCACGATTCTTATATATTTTCAATTTATAGATTTTGTTATTTGGTTTTCTAGGCAGTCGTTAATTTTAAATTAGTTTTCTAAATTATTCTTCGAAAAGTAACTAAGAATAGTTCGTTATCTTTGCCACTTATCTCGTAACACAATAATAAAATTCATAAATATTAAGTTTTTTGCATGAAGCATGACGCTTATCGACAGTTGGTTAATGGACCCATGAAATTGTAGGTGGGAATGATCGATATAATCTAATATCTACCTGTTAATCGATTGTAATTACTAATTCTGTATTACTAATCTGTCCTTACTAGGCATTTATTAATGCGAGTTTATAGTAGTCTTGTCGAGTGTAGACAGATAGTAGGTACCTTTATCTATCTAGGTATCTACTATCATGTGGTGCACGGCTGTGAATGATTTCTTTATTAACTAACTAATTAACAAACCAATCAACAAGTAGCAATTATATCTGCAAGTTTCCATCACCATAAGTAGTTTCAAAATATTTTATGATGATTGTTGGTTTGAGAATGTATTTTCTTTACGCTACTTATCGTTAAATTGATAAACAATCACTCCGGCTTCGGGATTCCGATTTTTTGTTGTTTTGTTAATCGTCAGTTGGAGGTCAAATAAAAGTCTAGAGGTTTCATGTCTCTATTGCTCTTGACTCTAACAAACTCTACGATGGAGTGAGCTAACCCAGAAGAAGCCTGTTCACTCTAACTTTTAAGAGATTCGGGTTTAATGCGTTCGGGAACACAGGCGCAGGTAGTGAGTTCCACTCTTTTGCCGTGCGCATTATGAAGGATGTTTGGAAGCGCTTAGTGCGAATTGGTGGAATGGCAATAAACTCCATCTTATAACTTTAGTACTAAAAATAGAAATAAAACATTCGAAATGGTTTTGGAATCAGCTTAAGACATTTTGAACTGTTTTAGCTAAGTAATGGAATATTCTGCAATTGTTCTTATGGCTACTATAACCAAATTAATTTATGAATTCGTTTGCAGTGACATTGTGAAACTAGAAGATGGCATCGGCGAGAAGCTGTCGACATTCTTGTTCTATCAAGCGTCGTTCTTCAGTTGTGTCATTATGGCTCTGATCAAGGGTTGGAAGCTGGCACTGCTGTGTCTCATATCATTCCCTGTCACCATGACACTGGTGGGAGTCGCTGGGCTGGTAAGTTTCATTTAAACATTCGTTTTCTCTTGCCTGAAGATCGGCTGCCATGGCATTTCCAGTTTGTTTTAAGTAACCACTTTCTGCTCGTATCCCTGCTCCCTTATTTACTCGGTGGTGACAGATACAATGCCACAAAGCTAAGCAAAGTTTACTGCAGAATCAGGAACAGCCCGACAACAACCATCGTGCCGCTCAACAGACACTACAACACTCGTCTGGTCGAAAGATCCTCCTTTTCAATAGAGGACGAGGAACTGTCCACTCTGTTCAATCAAGAGTAAAAACATCAAGAGTATAAAATTATTGTGTCCAATGAAGTCAGTACTGATGACGATAGCATTATGATGGGCAATTCAACAATTACCACGACCTATCTCATGAAAAGCTTAACTATTGCTCAATGAGTGTAGATAGATACCCTAAATGGCGAAAAACTGTCCCACCGGCAAACGGTACAACTAATCGCTTCGGTATCGATTGACACAGTTTTTATAGAAATTATAACATTTCGTTTTGTGACCTTTGGCAACTTAACAAATAGGTACAGTACCCGCACGTTTATATGGTACATCGAATCTTAGAAAGACACTGTAACCGGCGTCATAGCTAGGGCTGGCCAGGCGGGTGGCTGCCAGGGGCGCACCCTTAGGGGGGCGCACTTTGCAGCACAGCCTGCCCTATTTCTATATGAATGGCCAAAAGAACCGACCCGACCCTATCCGAGATGGTGCAAAAACATAATTTTCGAGCTCGCTTCCCTCGCTCTTGCATTATCTTGTACTCACAATTCTTAAGTTTTCCTGCGTAACTAGACAAAACAAACTATTTCTGCTTAAATGATCAAATGGCAATTTAAGCCATTCGAGACACCAAAAACATTTTTGAGCTCGGTTCGCTCGCTGTTTTATTCTACAATCATCATTAATCTTGAGCTTTTCAGCATAACTCGACTAATAACTACTATTTCTGTATGAATGGTCAAAAGAAAATCTAACCAGACTCAAAATGGTACAAACATTTTAAAATTCGCTACGCTCGGTCTTGCACTATACGTTCTCATAATTCTTGAGTTATTCTGCCCATCTCAACAAAATAACACCTATTTGCGTTCCAACGATCAAACGAAAATCCAACCGTAAAGGCCGCAAATATTTTCGAGGTCGCTTCACTTGCTCTTACAACATAAAAACAGCTTAAGCTTTTCCGCATAAATGGGAAAAGTAACGACAATTTCCGTAAAAATAGACAAAACAAAACCCAACCTATCCGAGGTGGAGTGGCTCTTATCACACAATAATTATTTGCTGTGACCGCATCTGTGAAAGAACTTTCCTCAAAAGACAAAGTATATAAAAATATAATCCACTAAGTCCTCACACAATAATTAAAATATTAATAATATGATACTTCACAAAATTCATGATATATATTCACTTGGTGTGGTTTGGGATGTGGCACATTATTTATGTTTCACTGTTTTTTTTTTCAAACTGGAACCGTTCTAAGCAAGAAAAGTTTTACTTTCGAAAAACATATCGTACACGATTTGTTCATTACTAGCTGTGCCCGCGACTTCTTTTGCGTGCATGTCGAAAAATAATAATGTGTCGCTTTGAGAAGGTGCAGCTACCACTCCTCCATTGAAAGGAAAAGAATTTCGATTTTGCCTGGTGGAACGCGCTACCGAAGGGTTCCCTACCACAGTCCTTGCGCATGCAGTCACTGCGTCTTCAGGGTTAAAAATGTCTATGCGACGAAGTGTCACTTGTGAGAATAAATAAAAATCAAGGCTTCACCTGCCGTACTCAATAAATCGAGTGTGCTGAAGCGTTATCATGGTGAAAAGGATCACGCTTTAAGAACACTGTTGAACAGGATAAAAAAACGACTTATGAAATTATCAAACTAATATTATTGTGAATTCTATTGTGTCCGTGTATCCTTTGTTGGAGATCCCAAATAAATAAATATCTTAAAAAGTTGTTTTAATTAAGAAAATGCTTCTCTGTAAACGGTGTTAGAACCTCTCTAACATCTGCTTACCCCCTCGAAAGACGTCCTACATACAGTTGCCCGTGTGAAAAGCTACCCATTTACTAAGATCCACCTCCGGTTATGGTTGCCATTTTTGATTTTGATTTCTGTTTTTCGGTACCGGCGCCCTCTAAAACGATGAGGATGACAGGTTTTACTCCCGAACATAAAATACTTTAGAATTAATACAGTATTTATGTGTCCACCGTTAGATAAAACATAATATAAAACCAGTATAACCGACTTAAAAAAAAAAAAAACAAAGTGCTAATGTGACATTTGGTTACGGAACCCTTAAAACCGATGAATTTACAACTTCTTCCGTTTTAAAGTCGGTTTAAAAGATGTCTCAAAGAATCTGCAGATTTTCTTCAAACGTTTCGGGAGAGAACTGAGTGAGAGTTTGAATGAGATGAGTCTTCTAGAGTGAAATCCAGAACCAAATATTCCAAGACCCAAGTCTATGGCCAGACTACAGAACTCCAGAACAGCATCTACTATGAAACTATTTTGATTCCCACAACGTTAATACGCAAAATTTCTATTATTACATATACTCTTAATTCGTTTTAAATATACGAATGAGTGTCACTCTTCTGTGGAAAATCTTAACAACGCGGTTCAGAAAAGGATGACATTTGCTCAACGCCATTACTTACACCACTGTAAGTAATCGAAACTCGCTCTGCATGCTATTAACTGTTTTCACTCAAACGGAACCCAATTTGATATTAAAAAAGTTGTTATGATTTAAACGAATTAGTAATTATCTAACAATGCATTCTTTATCACTCAAAACACCACATCAATAATTATTTATCTTGCATTATCACCACTTTTTATTTGAAAGTCTTTTAGCGCCACTTATCAATGGAAAGCGATTTTTATAACATCATAATCAATATCATTGCTTTTTGAAATAACACTGTGAACGTAGTATTTATTGGTTATCACATATATTCGTTACTGCGTTTTGGGGTCAATAAGTGTCATTACGTGTATGTGCACTACGTAGTGAAAAGTTCTTCTTAAACACTTTAAATTAATTATATCTTTTGATAGACCGAAGCGATTGCGATGAAACAGAAATCTAAATTACTCTAAATTATACACAATATTCGATTACAAAAGTAATTAATATTGGTTTTACTTTTCACGTGATACTCTTTCTAGTTATTCTCTCACATCCAAAAAGACTGAAATTTAAAAAAAAACCTTTAAACCCGCACTTATTTATATATTTTTCAATGCACAGAAACGCTTCCTCTACAGATTTATTATATGTACGTATGGATATAGATAAATAGAAGAAAGAAATACTTAAATATTATACTAGCTTGTGCCCGCATGGGTTTCGGAAATTATCCCAAGGGAACGTGCTACCTGGACAAAACGTAGCCGATGTCCTTCCCAGGATGCCATCCATCCTTGCCAAATTTTATGGAAATCCGTTCAGCGTGAAAAGGTAACATACAGACAGAGTTTAAAAAATAAATGTTCTAAAGGTAAATTTTTGATTTAATCTTTTCAAAGTACTCTCCACTAGCCTCTATACAAATTTTCATGCGTTTGAACAAGTTTTCGAACCTGCCTGCTCGAACGCTGACAGCGCATCTTCCGGCGACGAAAATTGTACCCCTTTCAGCAGTTTTTTATTATTTTCGGGAATAAAAAGAAGCCACACGGTGCTAGGTCAGGGCTGTAAGGAGAGTGACCCAGGAGTTTGACCCTGAAGTCCCTCGTCTTGAGCGCGGTGTGCGAAGGCGCGTTGTCCTAGTGGAGCAGTAGCCCACGGAGCCTTGTGTTTGGTCGCTTGGTGCTCACAACAGAGAAAACTTCAGCCAAGCATTTGGTAGCATACCATTCACCGTTGATGCTTCTTTGGTTCCGTAAAGGAATTGACACCAAGTAGGCAGTCAAATTGAAAAAAGGTCGCTATCAAAATCTTCCCTCCGCTTCTAGATCGCTTCACTTTGGAAGGCGATGATTCGTTTTGAAACACCCAAACCGTCGACTGGCGCTTCGTTTCTGGATCGTATTGAAAAATCCAAGACTCATCACCTGTAAACACGTGCTTCAAATTTGTTTATCATATTATCACGGCACCATTCCATCCGGGCCTGTTTCTCAGCATCGGTGAGGTTTTGTGGCACCCAGCGTGAAACTATCACGCGAAGATTTACGTGTAGAATTTCGTGAAGGCTCCCCGATCCAACCTGCAGCGTGTGCTGAATCTCTTGATACGTAACTCGCCTATTGACTTGGATTAAAGTTATCACTTCTAGCCGTCAAAGGGCGACCACATCTTTCTTCATCCCCCATAGTTAGTCGACCGCCCTTGAATTCGTTATACCAACGATACACGGTTGCCTGAGAAGGGCCTTTATCCATGAATGCCATTTGAAGTCTGTCGCACGATTTGTCCGGTTTCAGGCGACACTTGAAATCGTAAAAAAACATAGCGCGAAAGTGTTCACGGTGCTGAGACACGACAGTATAAATTAGCTCGCAAACAATGTGGAGGGAAATTATTACTTTTCAAAATATACTACAACTGGCCAGTCTCAATACATAAAAACCTTTTTTCGCAATACTGTCTGAGTGGCCTGATATGTATATTTAAATAATTATACTAATATATAAAAATTCTCGTATTTGCGACACGGTGTTTGTTACCAAACTCCTCCGAAACGGCTGGGCCGATTTGTATAACATTTTGTGTGCATATCGGGTAGGTCTGAGAATCGGCCAACATCAATTTTACAACAAAAAAAAAGATGCAAAACAACGTTTGCGTGGTCAGCTAGTATTTATTATTAATAGGATGAATTACATTCCGCTCTTCTGTTGTGATGAATTTTATTGCCTTACGATGAACCCATACCTCGCTCAACGTTTTCGTTAATTAATTGAAGCATACCTACATCAATCAATTGACTAAAATATACTTTAATCTAAAACAATGAGGAATGTTGTCGACAAAGGTAAGGTTGGATCTACCTACCTATCATAAAGAAATAAGTTGGATTGCTGCGTAATTCGTGTTAGGTCCGTGTAAGTTAAGTGATGATATGAAAAGCCAACAAAATACTCGAAACTGTTTGTATAGTAACTGATAGGATAGTGTATGACGTTTATCGATAAAAAGGTATATGTTCAATCATTTGGATTATCCACGATTACTTCCTGTTTGTACCCATGTATAGTTTATTTGGAGACGAAAAAAAGCAATTATTTGCGACCTTACCACTATCGTCATTTTGTCGCGATTTCCACTCGTCTTAGGCCGAATTGAATGAAACTGATCGCGATCAGCATATAAATTACGTTTAAGAGCTGTCAGTGTCATTATTTTCTGTGGAATATTGACACTGAGAGCTCTGAGGCATCGTCCTAATAGAACGCGAATGCGCGATCATCGCAGGTTCGCGCGTATTTTACTCGTACGAACGCGCGATCAAACATATTGAACTCGAATAGGTGTCCTAACTGACAATCGCACGTCGCTGTCGCGCGATCAAAATCTTTGTAAATCTATTCGTGCGAACTTAGCTCGTACGAACGCGCGATCAAACATACTGAATTCGAATAGGTGTCCTAATTGAAATTCGCGCGAATCGCTTCGGTGCAGCGGGACACTGCGCCCGCGCCCCTCTCGCCTTGCCGGCCCGGCCGACTAGCTGCCATTTTATTTCGTCGCGGCGTCAATTCGCGCGATGATCAATTAGGACACCAGTTGTTACCATCGCGCCAACACGCGATGGTCGCATCGCTTACTCGCGCGATGATCGCGCAATCGCGTTTTATTAGGACGGTGCCTTAGAATATTTCTTGAGGGTTTAGTGGTCATAAGACGTCATAATTATGAACTGTAATTGCTGGTCGAAATCTGTAATTTAAACTCAGTAAAAGGTCATCACACTACGGGCATTTTCATAAACACACGTTTCGCAAAACTTTGGGCATTTTATAAACTTACGCTTCGGAAAACTTCTGGCATTTTCAGAAACACACACCCTTCGGAATACTTCGACGATTTTTGCGTTGTGACGGCTTTTCATGTATGTTGGTTCTGAGAAAAAGTATTCTTAAAGTAGTAATTTATTTCAATAGGTTGCCGCTAATCTTTCTAAGAAAGAAGCTATAGCATCAGGCAAGGCTGGTGCCATTGCGGAGGAGGTGATCTCGGCGATACGCACCGTGTATGCCTTCAGCGGACAGAAGCAAGAGCTAGAGAGATACGAAGGACATCTTAATGAAGCCAAGAATATCAATATTAAAAAAGGTAACTAGGTTACGTCTGTGAAACAGGATACATGTGTATCTTAGAAAAAGCAGCAATGGCCCATTGGATAAAGCGTTGGGCTGACGATTCAGACTGTATCTATAAACATAATTAATTTATCAAACATTACTTACATTTTGAAACTTTGTACCTATTGTAGTAGGTATAGTAATTTTATTCTAGGGACATCGTCTTCACATATAATTATAATTAATGTATACATAATACTAAGGAAACCCCTACACGCGTCGTTATTAGGCGCGTTCCACAGGAAATCTCCACCGAGGAGATTAAGAGCGACCTTGTCTCACAAGGCATACCAGTTTCCGCCGTCCATCGCTTACATAAAGCGAGACAGGGCCTAGTCTACGACATGGTCCTGGTCATCTGTGACCCCACAGACGGTCACCACCCGATTTTTAAAGTTAAGTCGGTGTGTTCGCTCTCAGGCATCTCAATAGAGAAGCCTTACAGAGCTCAATTAATTGGACAGTGTCATCGCTGCCAATTATATGGTCACTCGCAGTCCAACTGCTATGCCACCCCTAGATGCGTCAAGTGTCTAGGAGAGCATGGCACCGCCGACTGTACCCGCCCTAAAGATAGGGAACTATGTTTAGAGCCTCCCAGCTGTGTACTCTGCGGCCAATCGGGACACCCGGCAAATTACCGGGGCTGTCCTAAGGCCCCGAAGTCCTCCTCTCCCAAACTCGCGAAACGCGCGAGCGACCGCCAGCCCCTGGGGAAAGCCTCCTTCCGCGCTGATGCCGGAGCGGCTCAGTCCGCAGAGGCCGTCTCCCTTTTTTTTTTTTTTTTTTTTTTGTTCCCGGGTTGGAAAATCCTCATGGATGTCCTCCGCCCTGGGGCGGGCGGAGGGGTCTGTCAGACTCTTACTGACTAAAAACCACCCCGGTGTTCCATCTCACACCTACGCCGGGGTCGCGGGAACACATTATTCTTCCACAACCCCGGCTGGTGCTGGCCTGCCTCGGCGGGCCTCCTCGTGTTGGGAGGGGGAGTGAGGTGTTAGACTCCCCCCGCAACGTCTAAGAGGGGCGCGCGTGGAACACTACGCGCCGCCGCCACCTCGGGTCCTGATGTATGGGGGGCGGTGGACGTCCCCGAGTCCGCCGTCCCTGGACCCATTTAGAGGGGCTGGAAGAGGGCGTTGTTCGCCCTCAGCCTACGACCAAACCCTTACCCCTTGCGACGGGTCTGATGAATGGCCCCGTCGCCTACCATTTTTCGGCCGCAGAGGATAGGGAGAGCGGCCAACGACATACCGTCACTCCTCTTCCCCTGCGGCCCCACCGCGTCAGCCATCGTACGGTGGCGACCCCGTTAAGGCCGCGGAAGGTAGGGAGAGCGGCGCACCGCAATACCGGCACTCCTCTCCCGCCGCGGCCCCACCACAGTTGCGATGGCGCCCAACAACACCGCAACCTTGGCCGCTACGTCGTCGGCTTGTCTACTAAAGCCCTGACGAGCGGCCCCTCCTCGGGTTCCTCTTAGCTTCACCGTGAGGTCCAAACCACGGCTACTGAGCCCCCCCGCCTCGTCAATGCGGGAACCCATTGGGGGGGAGAGGCCGTCTCCCTGGGCTAACCTAAATCACCTGAAGGCTCCCGCAGCTTCGGTGCCCTCTATTCCCGCGCAACCAGCGCAACCCGCTCAACTTCCAGCGCTGATGGCTTCCGCCATCCCAGCGCCTTTGGTAGCCCCCGCGGCCCCTACGGCCTCTCCAGCGAAACCTCAGGGAACCCAGGGCCGAAACAGCGCCCAAATTATACTAAGTACATACGCGGCTCTCTTCACCACCGCCGCGGACAAAATGGCGGAAGAAATCGTTGCTGCAAACGGCAACGCACTTCGCCTTATGGAAATCCTCAGCGCGTATCCCGAGATCGCGCAAGTTCTACACTCACTCAAATATTAATTCTCAATGGAAAATACGAGAGTAAACAGTAACAAACCCCGATCCCTTAAATTAGGCTTCTTCAACGCAAATGGCGTTTCAGGTCAACGCGATGAGATCGCCGCTTTCCTCCGCGACCATCAGCTTGACATCCTCCTCATACAGGAAACCTTTCTAAAACCGCATCACCGAAACCCGAATATTGCCAACTATAAACTAGTTCGCAATGACAGGTCTCGATGCCACAAGGGTGGCACACTAATATACTTTAGGAAATCTTTGTATTGCATCCCTATCGACCCACCTTCTCTCTTCTCCCATCTGGAGACCTCTATCTGTCGGCTCGGCATGACTGGTCATCAACCGATCACCATCATCTGTGCTTATATTCCACCAGACAATGGTCCATAGGATCCCATCTCGCTCCAAAAGGACTTCATTGCCCTCTTCGGTATGAGTGAATCCGTCATCTTGGCGGGGGATCTTAATGCCAAGCACCCGGCGTGGAATAGTAGCACGACTTCTACCAGAGGTCGGATCATTTCCAAGTTAGGCGAATCCCTTAACTTTGACGTCATCGCTCCAATGAGTCCGACTCATTTCCCCGGAAATCCCAACCATCTTCCAGATATACTCGATGTAGCGCTGCTCAAGAATGTGAACCTCCGTTTGCAATCGATTGAGACGTTCCACGAGCTAAACTCTGACCACCGCCCTGTAGTCATGCATCTTGCACCCTACTCGGGCCCGATCGACCCCAACCGCCCCCCTCAGACCCAGACGATAACCGACTGGAGGAAAGTAAGCGAAAGACTGAAATCCACCACGTCGCCTCACTTAGACACCATCCCCGATCACTTAGTGTCAGTCGCCGACACGACGGCCGCAATCGACTCATTTACAGAGCACGTACAATCCGTATTGACGGATTGTTCACGGGAAGTTCCGGTGATGGAAGACCATCGCTGGAAACTACCTGCTGACGTACGTGACCTGATAACCGAGAAGAACGCGGCCATCCGTGCCTACGACTCCTTCCCTTGTGACGCGAACAATGCCCACATGCGCCATTTACAGCGTGCTGTAAAGAAACGCATAGGGAAGGTTCGCTCTGAGGGCTGGTCCAAGATGCTCAGCGAACTCGAGCCCACTCATCAAGCCTTCTGGCAATTACAGAGGAAATTGCGTTCCTCAGAAGAGGTCTCTATGCCTCCTCTCATCCGCCCCGACAATAGTGTCGCTTTCGACAGTCCCAATAAGGCTGAATGTCTTGCCGACAGCCTAGAGTCCCAATGTTCTCCCAGCTCCCAACCAGTAGACCAAGCTCACCTGAACAAGGTCGACGCTGAAGTCGAACGAAGAGCCTCCCTCCCTCCCGTCGAAGACCCTGATGATCCTCTGCCTCCCGTCACTCCAGACGAAGTGCACGACATCATTAAAGGGCTCCACGCTCGTAAGGCCCCCGGTTCGGATGGTATTACCAATAAGGTATACAAACTCCTTCCTGCCCCGCTAATAATGCTTATGACCGTCATCTTCAATGGCGCCATGAGCAACAACATTTTCCCACAAGCATGGAAAGAAGCCACCGTCATCGGTATCCCAAAGCCAGGCAAGCCAAAGTCTGAGCCCTCCAGCTACCGCCCTATTAGTTTACTCAATGTTCTCGGCAAAATCTACGAGAGGCTTATTTATAAGCGTCTCAAAGACTACGCCGAAGCAAAGAGCCTCATACCAAACGAGCAGTTTGGTTTCCGTAGCCAACACTCGGGCACCCAACAGGTCCACCGTATAGTAGAGCACTTATGCGCTGGTCTGCAGCATAACGCGACGACGGGTGTGCTATTCTTCGACATAGCAAAAGCCTTCGACAAAGTCTGGCACAACGGCTTGATATACAAACTCTACCAACTAGGAGTGCCAGATCGTCTCGTGCTCATCTTACGAGACTTTTTGTCGAACCGGACCTTTCGCTATCCCGTCGAGGGAGCACTCTCGTCCCCTCATCCTATTCGCGCCGGTGTCCCTCAGGGTTCCGTACTATCTCCTCTCGCCTTCACGCTGTTCACTAGCGATATCCCAAAAAGTAAAAAGGCTCAGTTGGCTCTCTTCGCCGACGACACTGCCGTTTACTATACCGGTCGCTGTCCCAACGCTATAGCTCGTACTCACCAAACCTCCGCAAACGTCTTAGGCGCTTGGTTCCGGAAATGGAAAATCGAGATCAACCCCGATAAGAGTCAGGCGGTTCTCTTCTCGAGACGTCGTCGACTCCCTCCCCCACTTCCCAGCCCGATCACTATGTACGGTAAGCCAATCCCTTGGGAGAAGCAAGCCAAATACCTAGGCGTGATCCTCGATGAGAACCTTACCTTTAAGGCTCATATTAAGGCGGTTCGCGCGCGCGCCTCCTTCGCTCTTAGCAGGCTCCAATTCGTACTGACAGCCCGTAGTAAACTGTCCCTCAAATGCAAGCTCCGCATCTACACCGCAGTCATCCGTCCCATGATGACCTATGCCTGCGTTGTATTTGCGCACGCTCACCCACGTCATCTCCATAAGATGCAGACCCTCCAAAACCGTTTCCTCAGAAGGGTCACGGGTGCCCCCTTCTATGTCCGTAATATAGACCTTCACGTCGACCTCAAAATGCCAACAATAAAACAGTTCATGAAACGCTTATCAAAGCGTTTCTTCGACTGCGGCATCAAACATTCTAACCCCCGGATTACAGCGGCCGCCCGCTACACTCCCTCTCGCATTAGCAGTATTCGCCGACCAAGGCATACTTTAATCGACCCCGACGACGCCACTACCCTCCTCCAGGAGAGTAGTAAGGCCACTAGCACGCTACATAAGCCCAAAACCCGATCGCCGTCCTACCGCCCTCGCCGCCGAGGCCCGCCGCGACGCCCAAATCGACGCCCCACCCGACCCTTGCTCGAGCCAGCCCGCGCCGCTGAGCCTGTAGCTTTAAATTCGTCCGTTAATAATACCAATCCTGAGTCAGCTAGTCATTTGCTGCCCTCTTCCAGCGACGCCCTAAGCCGAGGTTCGTACCCCACAGGGGGTGCCCTTAGCGTTGTCGCTTAGTTTTAGTTAGTATATAAGTTTAAGTCCTGGCTGGAGGCCTTAATTTATTAGGGAATCCACAGGCAAGTCCGCTTAAGCAGACGACAACCGCATAGGTTGACCTGCGAGATGCCAAACAAACAAAATACATAATACTAGCTGCTCCCCGCGGTTTCACCCGTATAAATTTGATCCCGGGGGAGTATCGGGATAAAAAGTACTCTATGTGTTAATCCAGGTTATAAACTATCTGTGTGCCAAATTTCATCCAAATCCGTTAAGTAGGTTTTGCGTGAAAGAGTAACAAACATCCATCCATACTCACAAACTTTCGCGTTTATAATATTATGTATTAGGATTGTAAAACATTTTTAAAGAGTAACTATGTAGTTTCTGGCTCATTCTTCTCCATACGAAACTACCTTTTGGAACAATTAACTCGGTTAAAATAATAATGCTAAATGATTTTTTTATCTGTAAGTACGTAGGTTTGTACAAACACTTTTACATGTCAATCATATTTCAAAAACTAGATGAGGTCTATCTGACTACTCTGAGAAGAAAGGCCGAAACAAACTCAGAGGTCTCATTTAAAATCACGTGAAGACTATGTGGATTGATGTCGGAAATAGTATTTTGAGTGAAGAACCACACATATTGAGTGACCTGTCCGGTCAGTGCACGCAGTTGTCAGTAATCGTGCAGCTCAAAACTTAAGGAGCTTAACGATTCGACGAACAATACCAAAGAAAGGACATTTGTGTAGGTCGCATAAATTACTCAAACTGCCAGACCAAGATTCAGATTGAAACTAACTACTAACTAAGACTACGATCGTAGTCTTTACATCCACAATTATTAGATACTATATAATACTTAACGAGGTCATATCGAGGTATAGTCGTAGTAATTCACGTCATTGTTTATATTTAAAAAAGGGTGCTCTTTAGTTCTTCGAATGCGTGAATTCAAACTCAAAGCATTTATTTCAAATGAACCAATTACAGACACTTTTGAATTGTCAATGGGTCGGTCAGTCGGAAAGATGAAGCTAGTTGCCCATTCCAAAGCGTAGTAGGTACCAAGGGAGAAGAAAGGGCAAGAAACTCCATGGACATTCTTTTAAATAATATTGTTACATACCATTTAAATAGTTCTCTCAGTTTCACATTAATATTTAAGAAGGAAAGGCCAATCAAAATCGAATTATTTTACTTCATGACTATACCCGTAGATAGTACCTACAGTACCGACACTTCATAGGTTCGAAAAATTCATCTGCTCAACAACGTAAACGCAATCACGCGCCTAAACCGCGCCATCGATTCGAGTCGTTCTTCTAACCGAACAGACAGCTGTGCTGCTGGGGAGTTTGTTGCGCCACTTCTTCTTCCCAGCTAAAGCACTAGGAAGTGGTGAAGGGCGGGCGTTTTCGGGGACTGTCTTATGTAATTTTGACGTTCGAAATGTGCTGATTCTCAGCCTAATTTGAATAAATGAGTTTTGATTTTGTTTGCTTTTGTATGAGTGTTACACAATGACCCGCTGGTTTCCTTATTATTGCGACTATTTCAGGATTGTTCAACGGCCTGGCGATGGGAATGCTATTCTTCTGCATCTTCTGTGCCTACGCTCTTTCTTTCTGGTTCGGCTACAGACTGATGGTCGACGAGCCCGAGAACTACGACGTCTCCACAATGATCGCTGTAAGTTTCATTAACAAATTTGAGTTAGTTTTTAGTGGGGAATACAGTTGCCTACTTACATACGAGCTCTTATGCATTATCAGCTTATAATGTTCCCACTGCTGGGACACACCACACTACAGGTCCTGTGCGGGTTGGTAGAAGTCATTTGTCTTCGAAATTTTGGGTCTAGGACGTTCGAACCCATGACCTACAACTCGTAAGTCGGAGCCGATACCACTTGGATACCCCTGCTCTCGGCTGGACTGGACGAGCTCTTATGGCCTGACAAGGTTTTTCGCGCATGTGACGCGAAGTTTCTGCCCCAGTTCGCACGGACGATTGATATTCAACGCACTGCTTAGCGCCGAGAGTTGAACATACAACTGTGCACTTTTAGGACCGTTTGGATGTGCTCTGTTAGATTCTCACGCACCTTTATCGTGCACTAGGATATTAAAAGCTGCCATTGCTTGGGAAAAGGTTTCTCGCAGTAAAAAAAAAAACAGAGATAGAGTCTGGCAAACGAAAGTAGAGACTGAAAAAGGGCGGCAAATTTAAAAAATATCAGCATAGCAACCCTAAAATTAGTATGACATACACGGAATAACCTAATTTGATACTTTAGAATTATTTGTTTTTGTTTGAAAATAATATTTATGTACACTACGGGTTCACAGCATGTCGACGGGTTCAAAACAAATCAACGGAATAAATCAATACTGCGGTAGTAGCAGCTACTAACCTGAAAAAATCTGTTTCGTTCGTTTGAATAAAAATACGACATAAGGTTATAAGTAGCAATCTGAATAAAAAATAAACAACAATACTGATTTATTCACTCCCATAATCAAAATCTGAATCTAAAACTTCCATGTGAAAAGATTCATTAGAGTCACTGGAATCACTGTTTCCTACACTAATAATAAAACTTTCTAAATTATTTTCTGTAATTCTGTCCCTTTATTTATATTTATTTTCAAGATGTATTACATGATCAGTCATTTTCTTCCAATCCTCTGGAGTTATGGTTTCAAACGACTCTTTTATTACTTTCTCTAACTCCACTGCAGTCAGGGAAATATTTTTACTTGCCACTTTACGCTTAGCTAAACTCCATACCAGCTCAATAGCATTTAGATCGCAGTGGTAGGGGGGAAGTCGCAATACCTCATGCCCATTCTGCTTCAAAAGTTCATCAGCTTCATATATTGGTTCTGGTGTGTTTCGTTTAACAAAACATAGCAGCTCTGCTTTTGTGTGATATTCTTCAAATGGAACATCATTCAAAGTAAGCCATTCTCTTATCTCATTTTTGCGATTTTGCGATGTAGGAGATTTATTTACTATGATTTAATGGTAACTGGCGTTATCCATAACTATGACACTCGGCTCATCTAAATTCGGTATAAGCTTTTCTCTTAGCCATTTATTAAAATTTATGGAATTCATATCGTGGTGGTAGTCCGCCATTTTTGCTTTAGTACTAAAAACTAACAATGAGTTTGGCACAGGGCCTTTCTCCGATCCAGCATGTACAATTATGTACCTTTTCCCTGTTGAAACATTTTCAATCGCACCACTTGTAGATGGACCTTGCCAAGACTTCTTGGGCTTGTAGTTTTTATGAACATAGGTCTCATCTAAATAAATTATTGACTTTCCTTCTCTACGTTTCAAAGCTATGGTTCTTAAAAACCTATGTCTCCAGGCAGAAATGTCATATCGTTCAATTAACAGTGAACGCTCATTCTTATTTTTCTTAAATTCATAGCCGTTGGACAATAATAAATGGCGAAGAGTTTCCCGGCAACCATTAAATCCAATACTTTCTCTTAATTCGACAACAGAGTTCTCAATGTAGGAACCTGTTTTCTAACAATGTAGAATTCGTTAATTTTGTTCCGAATAGCATCTATGTCGAAACTATCTAGGTCGGAAACTGTGGGTTTATGTGGCCGTTTTTTCCCGGGGGTATTCCAGACACCTTCATTTAATGTTGTAACACTCAGTTCTGTAAAGAATAATGAAACAGAATGATTTAGTGCTGCATTTATAATAGCAAAACATGTATTAAATTATGTATTTATATAACATAAGTACTTAATAAAAACTTACCAGTGATTGAAGCTATTTCATCCAAGTACTGGTTCTGTGTTCTTATCCTGTCTTTCTGCTCTAAATCAGTAAGTTTTTCAATAGTTTTCACTATGTCATCAACCCCTGCTACACCCTCCAGATTTACTGTAAAAGAAAACAGTTTGTGTAAAAATTACAATGCAACATTTATAGAGGTATGATAAATAACCTTATGGCGTAATTATGAAAGTTTAACGTATCGATACTGGAAATATGAAATAACGTAAGGGACAAAACCAAGGTTTTCAGGAGAGCAAAAATAAGTTTTTTTCTTAACCAAACTGACTATAATTTTTTAACTATACGTTTTATGTAAAAAGTGTCTAGGACAAAGTTTCTTAGATTTCTTTACTCTATTAAGCTAAAATAGCAAAAAATCAATAAGTCCTATAGTTTTAAAGATAGCATGTCCCTTACGTTAAATAATAATGAATACGTTTGGCATACGTTAACAAAATTTGAGATGTAAATGAACAGCATTGATGTAAGGGACATTATAGGAAATAAACATTAAGAGTTCTTCAAAGTAAAGGTCTCCTAATGGTGTACTCTTTATCGCTTATGCTGTTAACGAATAAAAAAAAAGTGAATTTAATACATTCATCACACACTGTACCAAAACAATATAGTTTAAAACAATAATTTAATAATTTAGTGTTAATTACAATATTATTAAATTATTTTTAAAATCGAAAACCATAAAAAAATGCTATTTTGGTTTACTAAAAATAGACTTATTGTCCAAAGAAAAAGTAAAATGCACATTAAAAAACTAAATCAACAAATCAGTCTTCCTAAGTAAATAATAAATATTCAAACAAAAAAACAAATTAACTCCTTCCTCAATAGTAAGCCTACAGTGAAATTGAAAAAATCTCAAAATCTTTATCAGTTTCATCATCGTCGATGTCTTTAAGCCTATCTTTAGTTATACTCTTATTATGAAGATTCAGGTTTATGCCATGAGGTCCTGGGTTCAATTCCCAGGTCGGGCAACGTGTTATTGGGTTTTTATATCTGGAATTTCTCAGTGGCAGCCCGGAGTCTGGATTTGTGCCCGGTTGATGGCAATAGACTCGCCCCCTATCACATGGGGCTTAAAAATAACTGGCGAAATGTGGGTGTACTATAGCCACTATAGGTACACCTCTGCCCAAACCTTCGGAAAACAAGGCGTGATGTTATGTGTAGGTTTACAGGATTGCAATCGCGTTTCTATTCATTACTTGACGACCAGTAATAATCAAATATGGACGGCCTTCTTTCATCAGATATTTCGTAACATTGTCTTAGAAGTTTAGCCTGTGCACACAGATTATCCTGTAACTTCCGACCTTCTTTTTGTATGCCACATGTGTGTTACATAAGAACATTTTCTTTCATTTTTTTCTGGTTTTGTTTTCTTCTTCGGTACTACATCTTCTTGACTATCTGAAAATTCTTCTTTTTCTGACCAAAGGTCTGAGCTTCCCGAAGAAAAATAGTTTTGCCCTTCGTCAAACTTAAAATCCATGCATTATTTTGTAAATTTTGAGGTCTCACAACGTTTTTTCTTCGGTCTAACATCTAGATCTTCGTTTCCTAAAATATCATCTTCCTGAATCAAATGAGCAGAAGATGCAACTGGTTCAAACATAAATATGCATATTGGCTGCTTCTGAAGTAACGCGATGATTCGTTTCATTCTCAATGCATTGAAAAAATACTGCAGTGTTTTATGTATTGTGTGGTAGTGTAAATGGAATATGATTTTCAAGCGATATCAATGTCAGGAGCCGCGTCTTTATCCTGTTGATGTTAATCGCTTGGAATTTTCGTATTTTTAATAGTATTGGAAGTGATGTCTGTTACTTCTGGTTTGTTGCGGCTCGTTTTCGCAGTATTTCTTTATTTCCGTCTCACTTATTTTTCAGTATACTTTTTGCAATTTTACTCCATTTATGTACTCAATCATCACTATTATTATTTGAAACAATTTTATTTTTATATGTATGCATACACGCTTCACGTTGTAGTATAAAACTGATTTACATACGTTACCTCACAATTCAGATCCAGTTGAAAACCAGCGTCAGGCACTAGTTGTCTGTCATTTATTTTCCTGAACTGGGCCTTTTTGGCGCATCCGTGAGGCACATTTCATACTTCGCACTGTACACTTTTTTTTTCTTTTTTTTTATTGTTACTCTAATAAGTTTTACCTGCTTTGTGTGCCTTTTAGTCTGTGCTAAATAATCGTTTTATCTTTCTTTCTTTCTTCTTACTAATATTTTGTTATTGTTAAAAGGTTCCTTTTTTAATAATCTCATTACTACTCGGGATAACGACGTTTGCTTTTGTTGGTTTCGTCTCCATTTCTGTATTGTTATTCTCTATTATACTCTTCAATGAATTTACTGCACGTTTTTCATGTTTGCAGAAGAATTACACCAGTTAACAAAAAAAAAAAGATTGAATACCATCGTCTAAAAGCGTAATTTAATTCACCGCTGTCCTTTATTCTATCTAAATAGATCATTTTCTTATCTCCATCCCTGCCTAAACAATAATTACCGAAACTGCTTATTAAGAAATAATTACCTGTTTATGTGGTTTCTAATTTTCATCAATTTTTGCGCGCTGTTTAGAAGTGAAGATAACTTTTCATCAATCATATTTATAATCCAGATAAAACTATCACTACTTGCAGTTAGACCAATGAAAACGATGATGTATGATGTATTACTTAAATGAACATTTGTAGTGTCACAAACAGTGTTATTGTTACTTTTAGACGCCGTAAACAATGTTAACGACGACTATTCGTTTAGATAAGTTTTGAGAAATTGTACGGATCACGCAGTCCAGTGTGATGTAAAGGACAGGTCAATTATTTTTGATGCTGAGAAATTAACGTAAGGGTCAATATGATTATAATAATTTGAGTCGCAATTTAATGTCAGGGACATGGTTTTTGTACCTACTCAGGAAACACTAATGTAATGTACTAATACTTAAACATCTCAGATTACGGAATAACTTATGTGACCTGTTGTAAAATGTACTCGATTTTGTTTAAACGTAAATACCAAATACTTTGTCTAGAGAGACTTACAGTAGTTTTTATAAAAATATTAATTTGAAATGTCATATACAGCAAGTTTCTAGAACAAAAAACGTCTAGGCCTGCGAAAAATATGTGATGTAAAGGACATTTTCTTTGAGATATAGAGATTTTAAATATACCAATCGATACAGCAAGAAATTCCGAATCCAACCATATATATAACTCATTTTCGACAAAATGTCCCTTACGTTATTTCATATTTCCAGTATCGGTATTACAAATAAGAATTTGGATCAAAATAGAGAAATCGTTTTTGTAAAAAGACAACAATAAATACGAATTCAAACAAAGTATCAAATTAATAGCGCCATACTAACCTAAGAAATCTAACACCACACGTAAACAATCTTGTTTTTGTTTGAATTCGGCGTCTTTCTCTATAAATTTCGACATCATGCGAAATAACATCTCTCGCACTCCACTTTTAATAGTTTTATTCATTTTTTAGTTAGTAAATGCTGTAACAGAATCAAAACAAATCACAAACAACACGACATTTTGTTTTGGGAAGTTGAGTTTGACATTAGTTTATCATTGCCATATAAAAAGTTTGCAAATAATTCGAGTGTCTACTTTCGTTTGCCAGACTCTAGTAAGAAATAACAGTTCTTACAAGAAGATTATTTTTATAGCTCTGCCGCGGTAAACAGAAGAGAAGTATCTGCGAACAAAATTAAAGATCAATAAGCCTTAGGAACTAAACAAAAAAGGCGCATCTAGTACAGCTCATTTTACGCCATTGCCTTTCCTTAGATGGGCGCCACTTTTACTTACGGCGCGGTGGCAGAAATGTAGCGATCGGTTTACACATCGCATTTTGATTGAAAATCTAATATTGGTATTTTCGAATTAGGTGCGAAACAAAAGAAGCGAGATTTGTTCTTTTGTTACGCAGTAATTGCCTGCATTGCCAAAAAATATGACTTCCTCAGGTATTCTTCGGTGTAATGACGGGTTCGGCCAACTTCGGTATCTCGTCTACTCTGATGGAGGTGTTTGGCTCGGCCCGCGGCGCCGGCGCACAGATCTTCAACATGATCGACAATGTGCCGACCATCAACCCTCTGCAGAACAAGGGAACTGTGCCCAAAGCAGTTGAAGGGAACATCGAATTGAAAAACGTTGTTTTCCATTACCCTTCCAGAAGTGATGTTCCGGTGAGTTTTGATACTGTGTTTTAGGAATTTTCATTTATTCGCATTATTTAACATTTTTATTTATCTTTCAACCTTACCTAAGTAGGTAGGTACTCATTTATTATCTTAATTGCTATAGGTTCTTACTAATTTAGGGCGCAATTATTTAAAGCGAAAATTTTCAAGTATACGTTTCATTCACTAGTCACAAGATACTTGAGTGAAGTTTCACCCATCAATGTTTATGTTTTTTCA
Source organism: Dasypolia templi (assembly GCA_963555695.1). Taxonomy (NCBI): domain Eukaryota; kingdom Metazoa; phylum Arthropoda; class Insecta; order Lepidoptera; family Noctuidae; genus Dasypolia; species Dasypolia templi. Next base: position 16,535,496 of record OY743144.1, on the reverse strand, counting down.
ATCTAAGTAACAGAAATTGATTTAAAAAAAAACTCATATTAGGTTGGGGGAAAAGTCTTTTCGCATTATAGTATGTCGGAACTTGTAATAAAATCTCTTTGGCTATACTATTTGTATCTGGCTGGTTTTGGTATCATTAAAAGTTTAAATTTTAAAGAACTTAATTCCAAATTCAAATTAGGAAAATGTGTGATTTTTATTTGTTTTTCGTACTGTCAAGATGAGTGAATCTGACGAGATATGAGGAACAGGGTGTAAAGTTCACTCATACTCTTGGAAAAGGGAGGATCCTCCGACCAGATGGATGTCGTATCTGGTGGGCAACTGCCCGATGATTGTTGTCGGGAAGTTTTATATATGCTAGCTGCGCGGTGAACTCTGATTGCGCGATGCAGGATCTGTGTGACGTCAGTGTGATGCGTTGTTCGCATGTGGCGGTGTAGATGCCGCCACAAATGTAATGAAGAAATTCGACACATTTTAATATTTTACTACACAAAAAACACAAATACAAAGCACAAATTTGGTTTAAGCGTTTTCAATCCGGAAAGTTTGGTGTCAAAGATGCACGTCGCTCTGGTCGCCCTATTACGGATAAAATGGATGCCATTTTTGAAAACGTGGTAAGATCGGCATATCAGTAGTTACGACGTAGCTGAAGAACTGGGAATTGACCACAAAACAGTTTTGGCGCATTTGAAAAAAACTGGGTACACAAAAAAGCTCGATATTTGGGTACATCACGAGCTCACTGAAAGAAACCTAATGAACCGTGTACTCATTTGTGATTCTTTATTACGACGTAATGAAACCGAATACCATTTTTGAAGAAGCTGATAACTGGTGACGAAAGTAAAGTGGATCACGTACGACAAGAACGTGCGAAAAAGGTCGTGGTCAAAGGCCGGTCAGGCTTCACAGACTGTGGCGAAACCCGGGTTAACTCGCAACAAGGTGATGCTGTGTGTGTGGTGGGATTGGAAGGGCATTATTCATTATGAGCTGTTACCACCAGGCAGGACCATCGAATCTGAACTCTACTGCGAACAACTGATGAGATTTAAGCAAGAAGTTGAGAGAAAGCGGCCGGAATTAATCAACAGAAGGGGTGTGGTTTTTCATCATGATAACGCTAGACCTCACACATCTTTAGTCACTCAGCAAAAATTAAGAGAGTTTGGCTGTGAGGTGTTAATGCATCCGCCGTATAGTCCTGACCTTGCACCTTCAGATTTCCACCTGTTTCGGTCTCTTCAGAATTCTTTAGGCAGTGTCAGGTTAACATCACGAGAGGACTGCCAAAACCACTTGTCGCGGTATTTTGATCAGAAGTCCCAAAATTTCTATAGCAATGGGATCGTGTCCCTACCTACAAGATGGCAAAAAGTTATCGAACAAAATGTTACCTACATACTTTAGTTAAATGTTAATAAACTATGTTAAAAAACGTTATGAATTTTCTTAAAAAATGCGAAGAAACTTTTTCCCCAACCTATTACATTCCAATTGGAAAAATACTAAGTAGTACCTAGATTGAATCACGTAACTTTTCAAAACTCAACTTGTTAAGACGCGCCGATTTCAGTCTCTTGTTATCATGAAATTATTTGCAAATAAAAGACTGACTCACTGATATGCACTGGGAGTCGGAGACATAATAAATACGTAAATATGCAGAATGAATTGCGTTCCGTTGTGACGTATCAATTATGCGCCACGTTGACATCGAAACGGAAATATTGATGCGAAGATAGACTGTGACTAATTAATTATGAAATTTTTAGTGTATTGTGTGTGTTGCTGTAGGGATGCCTCAATTTTTAAAGTATCGATTTTGAATTATGTAGGTACCTACCTGTTACATTTTGTTATCGTATTAGGTTCTAGGAGAAGCCCGCGACACCGTCTGCGATCCAGAGTCCTCATCCAAATCAGTTCAGCCGTTTATGCGTGAAAGCGTAACAAACAAACTTACTTTCACAATTATAATATTAGTTAGGAAAATAGACTAGGGTATCAAGAAATCTGATTCATTCTGAAAGTGATTACAGAAGGATCAGATTTCTTTTTTTTTTCTTATTTCAGTGTTGGTATTATACAGTAAATGTTGTTTATTTTCTGAGTACTATACTACCGGTGTGTTTGGTGGTTAGATATTTCTAATGGTGTCCCAGTCTTTTGCAGTTCTAACAGAGCCACACTTGTCAAAAAGATGGCCTATTTATTTGCTCGCGACTTTGAGTTTAATTGCAATTTTACACAAATATTTCGTAAAATCGATGAAACATAACCCGATATACGGAAAAAGTTGTTACGAATACCTATATTCTTTCTAGGATTCCTAGAAATGTAGGTTATCTAGCTTAGAGGCAGCAGGTTGGACTTGTAGATAGATAAGTACTTAGTGTAACTTTTTGAGGTCATCAGAGAGCTTAAAATGCCTATGGATTCCCTACTTTCTTCGACAAAACCTTTATGTTCCTTGCCACTCGTTTGTGGAATGTATTGCCTGTTGAAATAAAACGCGCGCAGTCGTCACATGTATTAACCCCCCCGACCCTTGCTCGACGAAGTGCCAGCCCGCGCCGTAGCTGAGCCTGTAGCTTTAAATTCCCCAGATAATAATAATGTAATCCAGATCCAGCCTATCCCATCTTGCTGTCCTCCCGTCAGCGACGCCCTAAGCCGAGGTCCGTACCCCACAGGGGGTGCCCTTAGCGAGCGTCCGCTTAGTAATGTAAGTAGTTTTACGCCCCTGGCTGGAGGCTTTGAGTCCGCTTAAGGCAGCCACAGGATAGTCCGGGTAGTCACGACCTCTTAAGGTCAACTACGAGATGCCATACATAAAAAAAAAACATGTATTTAAGAGACTAGTGAAAGAACATTACTTGTCGTTGTGGTTTTGTTTTCGTAAAAGTGTAACTATTTATAGTCTTCATTTTCCTTTGTTGCTTATATATTTAGTATGTATTAATTAATGTATCTATTATTGAGGATATGTTCATGTATATATATCTGTGTATCTATTTTATGTGATATATTATATGTTATAATATTTAGTATACTTATCATATGTACTAACGACAACCAGTTTTATGTTCAGGTCAATCACTGTCTATTCTAAGATTGCCTGGAAGAGATCGCACTGATCGCAGAAAGCGATACCTAAGGCCGCCGATTGTATATTTTGTAGTGTTTTTTTTTAATGTATTTTTGTAGTGTACAATAAAGTTTACATATATAAATAAATAAATACTTAATCCTTATTATAAACTTGTTGCTCACAGGTACTGAATGGTGTCAGTATAACCGTGAAACGTGGCCAGTCTGTGGCGCTGGTGGGCCACTCCGGCTGCGGCAAGTCTACCATCATACAGCTGCTCTCCAGGTTCTATGACGTCATCGATGGCAGTGTAAGTAGCGTTTGCTTACTTATCTTACTTGGTAAACAAACCCCAAGGAGTTTTCGGATCAATCTGAGTTTTGAGCAACATAATACATAGTACAAAGTTTATAAGTACCTAAGTATATAAATTCAGGAAAAAATCAGCGAAACTTCATCTGACGTGATGATTATCTTTGTCTTATCAGCGAATTACGTGATGATTATCTTTGTCTTAATTAAATAATAGCAATAACCTTAAAAAAAACTGCTTTTCTCTGTACATATTTATTTATTTAATACTTCACGCACACGAATGCACAGAGGCGGACTTAATGCCATAGGCATTTTCTACCAGTCAACCTTTGGATGATGCAGAGACAAGCAGTGGTAGGTGCCATTTATAAGCAAAAACATTTAGGAATAAATATTTATAAAGAAAGTGGGGGGCTAGATAACCAGGGGAAGAGGTAGAGTCAAGAAATAAAAACAAGCTGGTCAGCGCCCTTTGCTCTCTGCGCTGACGTATGGGCAACCACTTTAGAAACGACCGATGCGCAGAGACATGTTCATATTTACGCAGATTGAAAACGAATTAAATGCAGTACAGACCGCGAGGCCTAAGCTGAGCTTTGCATTTGTGTGAGTGATTAGCAATCGCACCAATGTGATAGCGTGAGGGTCGCACAGCGCCTCAGGCTGATTGTATAAACCGGTTTAAACAAAGCTAAGGACGCGTCGCTATATGCACTCACACTAATGCAAAGCTCAGCTTAGGCCTCGCGGAATGTACATATGTACTTACATTTCATCAAAGTCGAAATCTCTGTGGGTACACCAGAAATATTATTTTCCATAAATCTGCCTACCTATCAATGGTAAAGAGTACCTAGATTAACTAGTAAAGCTTTAATAAGTTTTATAATAAATTATTTCATCAGCTTACACAGTTTAATCTAGCTGCGCATATTTTATTCCACGTGAAAGATATTAAATAAAGCCAAAAGGTAAGTACGAGGAGACTATTAGGGTACTAAATCATAATATTATCTTTATCTAATCGACACACCAAACAGATATTGGATATTATGTCTGCGCTTGTTTTGTTAATTAGTTATTTACAGAAAGTAGGTAGTTAATAAGTACCTACCTATGTTCTATAATGCCCAATCATAGTCGCGGCAATTGGGCATTAGGTAATCACTCTACGTAGAAGTTAGGAAAGCCATATTCTGTTTTATTTCCAGAAATATCTTGTCGTTTTTTCAACCAATTGTATTGAGAAAGAATAGCTTCATTCCAGCCAGCCTATTCCAGTTCATTGCTAGGCATAGGTCGCTGCATAGTCGAAGGGTATCCCACGCTGCGTTTGTTAATGTGGTCTCCATTCTTAACTCAAGGACTCGTCAAATCCGACGACCATCGATCCTTTAAAAGGATTATTATCCTTCCTCGTTTTAATTCATTTATTTTCTTATATTTTTTAGAACACCGCAATTTGTGTTAATTCTATTCTAATATTTCTAATTAAGTGTATTACTGGAGAAACTTCGACCCATGGCATACAGGTGTCCTAGTTGAGGGATATTCATCTAGACCACTTTGACGTAACGTTTAGGTACGGAAGTTTTAAAAGAAAAATATCGTTGAATACTTTTAGGTGGCAATCGACGGCCATGATGTCCGCAACGTGTCAATCCGCTGGCTCCGCGACCAGATCGGCCTCGTAGGTCAGGAGCCCGTGCTGTTCAACACCACGGTCAGGGAGAACATCCGCTACGGACGAGAGGACTGCACCAATGAGGAGATCGAGGCGTGTGCCAGACAGGCTAATGCGCATCGGTTTATTATGAAGTTGCCGAATGTAAGTCTGTCTATTACTTCCATATTATTTTTTACCTCACATAATAATCACGAATTATGCGTGTCTCGTATGTGTGTATGACTTTTGTTTGATCACCAATGAGAAAATAACCTTGCAAGATAGGTACCTTGCGAAACTGGCATGGAATATCGTCTCTCAGACTTGAGAGCCAAAAATATTTTTGCCTGTCCATGGCTGAGAAAGTTTTCTCGTTTCCCCCACAATCCAGAAACCAGGCTTACTTTCATTTTTTGCTTTGCAGTCCCCTTACAGGGTGCATGTTTGAAACTTTTAATTTTATTTCTACGTCTGTAAGTAAAACATGTTTGCAATAAACTGATTGCCTTGTTTTGTGTTATATCTTTTCGTGCAGTTAATACAGACTGACCTAAGTCCTAAATACAGGGTTACGATACACTTGTCGGAGAGCGAGGTGCTTCACTGTCAGGAGGACAGAAGCAACGAATTGCCATTGCGCGTGCACTTGTACGGAACCCGAAGATATTGCTATTGGACGAGGCCACCAGCGCGCTTGACACCTCCTCTGAAGCAAGAGTACAGAAGGCTCTCGATAAGGTAGGGTTTCGTTAAATTTAAGGTTCCTACATTTATAAATTGATACGCTGTATATGCCCTCGTCCACTTCTGCTCCGACCCTTACTCGAGCCTGACCGCGAGGCTGAGCCTGTAACTTTAAATTCGTCCCTAATTGCCCCAGCGACACCCTAAGCTGAGGTCCGTGGCCCACAGGAGGTGCCCTTAGCGTGTGGTCGTTTAGTTTATAAGTGTTATGCCCTGACTGCAGGCCAAAATTATTAAGGCATCCACAAGATAGTCCAGTTAAGCAGAAGACAACCTCCAGATTGATCAGAGAGACCATTCCAAAAAAAATACGCTATGTATTTATTACGTGTTTAATTGAAATATCGAAACATCAGCACAAAGTTTCAAAAACTACACGAGGCGAATAATACGCCCAGTTTCCGTGATTGATATAGTTTGGTCCAATCCATCCATCGATGTCCATGTTCATTGTTGTAACCAAAATAAAAACAATCCTCACACTGGAATCTTTGATGATTCTGATTACCTACCAATCGGTCAAACACAATATAGATTTTTATTGTCAATACCTCGAATTTATACCTTATAACAACTATATTTAAGTCGCATGACGCGCGCTTATGAATTGAAAAATCTCTGCATTATGTAGGTAAAGTCTTCGCATACATGTGTTAATATTATCTTTGGCGTTTTAGGCACAAGAAGGACGCACAACCCTCGTGGTAGCCCACAGACTCTCAACAATCAGGAACGTGGACATGATTTACGTGTTCAAGAGTGGCTTTGTGGTAGAAAGTGGAAACCACGACGAGCTAATGTCGAGGAAAGGACACTATTACGACATGGTCATGTTACAGACGATGCCGGGCTCCCAGGAAAAGAGTGGTAAGTATTTTCCTATGTTCATTTCTAAGGTCATACTTAATTGTACCTACTAGAAGTGTTAGGGCCGGCACATACCTGATGTAGCCTGAAAGGAATACACAATTTCGCGAGCGCATTAAGAGGACAGAATCACGCGGTTATGTCAAATTTTCGAGCTATTCCACTCAGAGCTCTGATTTCAACAGCAAGTGCTGACCGAACCGCACCGGAGCACTTCCACTAACCGTACTGAAACAAAATTTCGTAACGTGCGGTTTGGTGGAATAGTTCATAGTACCGGATATATCCCTTGTTCACCTGGAGCAAGTATAGTAATGTTTTATTTGTGTCGCTATCATTAAATAAAAAGTTACAGTTTTGACGAAATCGTAATATATATTCGATCGATTCGATATCGTTCCTAGTTGAAATACTTTATGATTTGAACTGACGAGTTGAAATCATAAAGTATTTCAAATTAACGCACTTACACATACAGACCGCGACACGAAATCTAAGTATGTTTCAGCATGTAGTGAGTCGGGGCTGTCGCATCGAGGCAAATTTAGTAATTACGTGTAGACATAATGATATACGAGTACTTAATTATTAGAAATAATAAGCTTATGGTAAATTAATAAAGTTGTATTGTGGGTTTTTAGATACCATCTGTATTTTTATAAACATTCAGTTTTTATGTTCTCCTGTAAACTTGTCCCCGAAGTACTTATGAGGTATTAGCAGCATAAGGTCATAGAATTAAATTACGATATGCAATTCATAATCATAATTATTATTATAATTTTCTGCCATTTTGGACTTGTTGCGATTGCTTTCAGAATTGATTTGTTTAATTACTAGGTCGATATGCGTGGACAAAATCAAATCAACTCTTCATATGTGGCTGTAGTGGAAGAAACACCACAATCATGCCAACATCATACTACTAAAAAAGATTGAAAAAAAAATGAACTGATGAGAAAATTCGAATTGCACACAGAGTGACAGACAGATATCTATTCTAGTGTTTATCAAGAAACCCGCAGCATGAGCATAGCTCGTTTCATAGCGCGCTAAGCAACCTTGAATTTGAAGACCAGCCCGCCTATCTGTTCACGTTTCGGTATCGTATGTCTATTTCAGAGGTCGGAATCAGTCGGTCATTCCAGGTCCGCATTGAAGTGATATGATTGGGGCAGGCTATTTAAATTGTTTTGTGACTGTGATGAAATTTCGAACTTCTCTTAGAGATTCTAAATAAAGCAAATCCATAGTAGCCTCTTTCGGCTACTAAGGATTGGCTTGGTTTAGAATCTCAACAAATCACCATGCGGACCTGGAATGACCGGCAGATTCCGACTTTTGGTCATAACAGACAAGACGCAGTGGTTGCAGTCCTTAGTCTTCAAACAATGCGGGATAGGCGATGAGGAGACCTGACGAGAAGCGAACTTTCTACATGACCTTCATCTTGCCCAAATTCATGCCAAGGCCAACCCGTCAAAAGGCCCCATGTAGGCTGTGTAAACATTTCAGCGTCTATGCTATTATAACTATATCATCTTCTAAAAAGATGACCTCCAACGCGTTGGTGAACAGTTTCGGGGATATCACATCCCTCTCTCACACCCCTCTGAGCAGTTGGATGGGGCTGGTCTTCTTGTCTGGACAGTCATCGTGGCAACATCATACAAACATCTCAATACTTCGAAGTAGCACCAGTCAATTTAGTCCAAGAGACCAGGATAAAAAAAAACTAAAGGAGGTAACCACCGCTTGATTAAACGCACCTTCGAAGGAAAAACCATTTTTTAAACTTCCCACTTTTTCTGCCCTCAACACAGTGAAGGAAAACATCGTGAGGAAACCGGCATGTCTTAGAACCAAAAATTCGAAGACATGTGACATCTACCAACCCGAACTGGGCCCGCGTGGTGGATTACGGCCCACTCCATCTCACAGAGAGGAGGCCTGTGTCCCAGCAGTGGGAACATACTAGGCTGATTATACTACAAACTATATGCAAGTGCCGTTCAAAGATTGAAAATGATATTAATAAACTACTCCACCAAACCGCACATTGCAAAATTTTGTTTCAGTGCGGTTAGTGGAAGTGCTCAGGTGCGGTTCGGACAAGTGCTGTTTAAATCAGAGCTCTGAGTTGAATACCTCAAATTTTCGATTTTGCTTATTTTTTTGGCAGTCAGTTTATTGATTTGCACATCGCCAGGTGTGTGCCAACCCAATGAAGCAAGATAACCGTTTAAACTTGAACTATTTTATATTATTCATGACATTCACGGTAACTGACAGGTACTGCTGAAACCAGAAAATCAAAAAGTATTTTAGCATTTACATATTCAACAAAATAACAAAACCTAATCATTTGCAGAAAAGTCCAAACTGACTCGTGAAACTTCAATAATAAGTGAAAAGGATGACGAAGACGAATTCCTTGAATTCAAATCTAGTGTAAGTATTAGCAAAAAAAAATTGAGCTCGCTTGCTCTTGTATTTTTATAATTCTCAAACTTTCTCTAGAGAAAATCTACTCCGTCTGGCCCATGTGGCCCACAGAAATAAATCCTGGATCCGCCCTTGACCAGTAGCATCACATGTGTGGTGCCCCTCCAAGAGATAAAGTATTAATGTCTCACGTACCTACCCGGCATTTCACTGAAACCCTTCCCACTTGTCTTTATGCCGGAACACAGCAACACTGCTTGGCGACAGAAATGGTAACGTGGTAGAGTTCTCGGACGAGGTACTTCACAAAAAGTGTTTCTACTTCCAACTATAAGGTCGTGACTATGTCTGCGCACACACTTACTATCTCCTGCGCCCGCGCCGAAGTTCAGTACACAAATCTGAATTATTTGCGTTTTAATTTTTCGTCGGTTAGTTAAAATAAAAATGCAGTTCAGTACATTTTGATCGCAAAGTAATTGGGGTGCTGACCAATATTAAAAACTTTTGAACAAATAAAATTGTCAAAGAAGGCATAATGAAATAGATACTTAATCGAAAAAATCTGTAAAATCGATGGAAGTATTATGAAGAAGCTACATGCTTTTGAAGGGCCATCAAAAAAAAGATTTAAAAAAACTGCTGTTTCATAGTTAGTGCAATACCTACGCGGTCAATATGTATGGCAGAACAATTTTTTTAAATGGCCGACAGAAAATTTCGACGCAGGGGGGTTCAGAATCATGTGAGTGAGTCCACGGTAACCGGTTGTGCGTCGATGTCCCTTCCACCCTGTATAAGACCCACTTCACACACAACATTCTATTTCGGTCAGTCGTTTGAAGATGACAGAGACAGAATGATATTTAAAACCAGATTAACATTAAATGGTTTCAGTAATTTGTGGTAAAAGTCCAGATGAATCTGAACATGTAAATTTTTGCCAGTTTGACCTCGTTTCTTCTATGAACAAAAGATTTACCTATCGTTATTTTGTACAGGACCGCGAGGAAGATGAAGACAAGGTTCCGGACATTTCATTCTGGAGGGTATTGAAGCTGAACAAGCCAGAATGGAAGAGTGTCTCCATTGCTAGTACCTGTTCGCTCCTGAGTGGCTTCTGTATGCCACTATTCGCTGTCATTTTTGGAAATTTTATTGGCGTAAGAAGTTCAATACATTGTAAATAATAGTGTTTTCTTTTACGCCATTGACATAAGGTTTAAATTGCTGTGATCGAAATACAGCTAATAAATAAACTACAAAATATTTTGCTAACATATAACTACTAGCAAAATCTTGCCAGTTATTTTACTTTGAGGATGTCTACGTATTTCTATTTATCGTTTTTTTTCCTTTCTTAAGGGGACTACAGGACCTGAACGCAAGTTATATAATGCCTAAAAGTATATGATCCACTGCAGTTAACAAAATGAATGATTAGAGAAATATATGAAAAATATATGATTTTCTTCAGGAAATATGCTAGTTAGATAATGTTTTGAAAACATAATACAACTAATTTGATATGATAGGAAAAAAATCACGAAGAAACACTCCAAAACTTCTTTCAACGATACTATTAAAAAAAAAAACTTTTAACGATTATAAACCATGCTTTATACATGCAATTACACATTTCATTTTTTTTTCTTCTTTTAATGATGATGGTCTGGCTGTTTGAGTACTTTACGCGGCCTCCCCAAATGTCCTTTCTTTTGTATTGTTCGTCGGATCGTTGAGCTCCTTAGTTCTGAGTTGAGCTGCACGATGATTGACAAATGCGTGCACTGACTGGACAGGTCAACTCAAATCCGTGTGGTTCTTTCCTCAAAAGACCATTTCAGACACCAGTCTACATAGTCCTCATATGATATGACCAAGATTATTTTCATATTTTATTTACACTTTGACATTGATGCACTTTATATATGCAATGACATTTACTTTGTAAAGGATTATACTATTGTAATTATTGTGGATTTGTTGTTTTTTTTAATGCATTTTTTTAAATTATTAGTTTTAATCATGGTCTGGCAGTTTGAGTAATTTATGCGGCCTACCCAAATGTCCTTTCTTTGGTAATGTTCGTCGAATTGTTTAGCTCCTTTAGTTATGTGTTGAGCTGCATGACAACTGACAAATGCGTGCACTGACTGGACAGGTCCACTCATTCTGTGTGGTTCATTCCTCAAAAGACCATTTCAGATATCAATCCACATGGTCTTCACATGACCTGACCAAGATTATGTCTGGACTTTAAAAGAGACTGTGACCTCTGAGTTTGTTTCGGCGTTTCTTCTCAGAGTAGTCAGATGGGAAATGCCGATCTCACCTAGTTTTTAAAATATGATTGACGTGTAAAAGTGTTTGTACAAACCTATTTACAGTAATAAAATCATTTATCATTTATCAATCATTCTGATTTTTGTCAGACTATTCTACAAGCAACATATTAAAGAAATAGTTTTTTTTTTGTCCCATCAATAGATTTTTGTGAATAACTAATTGCTTCATTTTTAGCAAAAAAATACTAGGGTTATGTCCGCTTCTCTTTCTTTTAAAGCAGTCTCACAGTGACCCTTGTTTTAGCTCTTGTAAGACTCTAAAATAATCACTATCGTCTTGTCGTCTTCAGGTTCTCTCCAGTGACGATCCGGAAATGATTTTGGAATCAGTTCGTAGGTTTGCACTGATATTCGTCGGCATTGGTGTCTTCTCTGGAATCACTAACTTCATCACGGTATGTATCTCTTTTTATTGAATGGCTTTCCAACTTTGTCGCGTTTCTTGTCAATTCCTGTCATCGCCTTTGCTCTCATAACGGTGAAGGAAATTATCGTGAGGAAACCGGCATGTCCTAAAACCAAAAATTCGAAGACATGTGACATCTACCAACCCGCACTGGGCTCGCGTGGTAGATTGGCGTGTCCCAGTAGTAGGAATAGTTTATCATCATTAATATCGACATTCGACAGTCAACACACCTCACGTCTGTAAAGTTTCACTGGTCAATTTAATTTGACTTGGTATTCTAATAAAGAGGTATGAGGAACAGGGTGTAAAATCCACTCATCCTCTGGTGTTGTCTGGTGGGCTACAGCCCGAAGATTGATGTCGGGACGTTGTATTCAGGTGCCAAATTAAATTATCTAGCGAAACTCTTTAGATGTTATGAGTAGACACGATTCTATAGACACGATAAAATAAAATAAAAAAGATTATTATGGACACTACCTTTATCATTATCTATGACGTGTTGTATTGTAGGTGTTCTTCTACGGCGTCGCGGGCGAGTACTTGACCCAGCGGCTCCGACTGTCGATGTTTGAAAAGCTACTGGAACAGGAGTTAGGGTTCTACGATGATAAGAACAATGCTACCGGTGCTCTTTGTGCGAAACTGTCTGGAGAAGCTGCGGCTGTTCAAGGGGTGAGCTTACATTCTTCTTTCCTATATTTAGACAAGTTTTTGCCCGCGATTTCTTCCGCGTATAAAAGTCGGGAAAGTGACACGATGTGAAACAACCGTCACTGCTCCTAGAGTTCACAGACAAACATATGAACGTAGTATATATCGTTTCTAAAAGTTATTTAGGACTTATGTAATCGACTAGTGTATTTGCATAGGTAGGATCATTAATTTAGAGCCAAATGGTTATACATTGGCATGCAGGGCCAATTTTTGAGTGGATACGTCATTATATTTGTTGTCATAGTGTGAGGGAAGAAAACTTTTGATAAAAATCAGGGGATATAGTTTGGTGTTGCAGCTACATATCTATCATCTACATCCAAAATATAGTTACATCACTCGATAGATAAAGAATCAAAGAATTTGTTACGTCGGTCCAGACTGTGGCACGATCTTTTCTCAACACAGAAAATATTGTTCGTTACGTTCACGTATTCAAATAAAACACACGGCCGTGTGTCTTTTTTTTTCAAATGTAGCCTTACCTGAACTAGTGATTAATAAAAGTGTAGAGCTTCGTAAAAAAACATTATTCCTACTACCCCTTTCTGTTAAATTATAAACGAGATCATTTGTAACTTCTCTAAAGGCCAAAAGTTCACTTCTAGGCCACAGGACAAAGGATCGGCACAGTAGTTCAAGCAGTGGGCACCTTTGGCTTAGCCCTGGTGCTATCGTTGATCTACGAATGGCGAGTGGGGTTGGTAGCCCTGACCTTTGTGCCTATTATAATTTTCGTGCTCTACAAAGAAGGAAGGATGACCTACAACGCGTCTTCTGGCACTGCGAAGACTATGGAGACGAGCTCGAAGGTAAATATAAATTATATCCTGCTAATTATGCTTTGTGGGACCATAGGACTTTCAGCGGGTTAAGAACACACACATGATATGCCACACCTTTGATGCCCCAAACAAGGTGGAGATTGGGATATGCTGGAGGACATGCTTGTTTTGCCAGTAAGACGTCCATGTAATAAGTTGCGAGTCTATTAATCGGAGCTGAGGTGAGCATGGTCTTTGGTTCGATCACCAATGAAACTGTACACGATCAGTACAAACTATGTTTAGGAGATGTCAGTGTTAATATTTTCTGTGGAATAATTACATTGACAGCTCTTGAACGCGATTTATATGTACTCAACGCGCTCAGTTTCATTGGTGAAATCGGCGCTAAGTCGGGTAAAGTCGGTACCAATATTGAGTTTTTCGAGCACGATATTCACCAAAACAGCTATACTTTGGGACTGTGCCCATTACATAGGCAATAGGCTCACCCCTACAACACATGAGACCTCGGTAGCTGGCGAAAAGTTGGTGATGATGTACCATAATTTCATTTGTATTTTGTTATCAATCTCCAGATAGCCGTCGAAGCCGTAGCTAACGTCAGAACAGTAGCGTCCCTTGGTCGCGAAGATACATTCCGTAAAGAATACGCGAAGCAGCTGCACCCAGCTCTGGTGACTGCCAGAAACGCTTCTCACTACAGAGGTTTAGTGTTCGGTCTGTCCCGAGGCATGTTCAACTTCGTCATAGCTTCCTCAATGTACTACGGAGGAACGCTTATGGTTAATGAGGGAATCGGTTATGAGGATGTTTTTAAGTAAGTTGTGTTGACGATTTTCGTTTAAGATTCTTCTGAAGCCTTATGGCCCTTCAATGTGGTTTGCAAAAAGGGCGGCACTGGGCGCTTTACGTCCTGCCAAGTTGCATCTATTTTTGGCACTGGAATAATGATGACCTTCTTAACACTTTCCGCCATGGCCTCGGTTCATTATAATTTAACCAAATAAACTCAGAAGTTCACTTTTTTTTGTCACGTTTCCTGATTTCAAAAAAGATTTTAATTTAGAAATTTATTCACTGAATTGTCTCATTGAACATGCAGGAACATGTATGTTGCTCTTATTTAAAGTTTAGTTAAGTCTAGACCTCTACTCGTTTTTGACCATTTCAAATTAATTTTGTTGATTGATTTTTTTTCGATAGTGCATTGAACTAACACCTTTTATCTTTACCAACACAGATCGGCTCAAGCACTGTTAATGGGTGCCTCATCAGCAGCGCAGGCGTTCGCTTTCGCGCCGAACTTCCAGAAGGGCATCAAGGCAGCTGGTCGCGTCATCTTGCTGCTCGGCAGACAGTCCAAGATCACTGACCCCGTGAATCCAACTCAAAAACCATTTGTAAGTTTGCATTACCATTGTGGTTACAGAATCTTTAATGCTCAAAAGTTTTACATTTAAAATTAGTCAAACTCAAACTCAAAGCATTTATTTCAAATAAACCAAATAGTTTTGAATTGTCAAGGTCGGACGGTCAGAAAAATTAAGTTAGTTGCCCATTCTAAAGCGTAGTAGGTACCTATTGAGAAGAACGGGCAAGAAACTGCACGGACACTCTTTTAAATCAAATTATGTTTACAATATATGGGTTACATCATTCATGTTGAAATAGACAATAGCTATTCATTTGCGTAAATACCCCAAACGGGTTGGAAGTCTCCTATGGCCATTTCGTAACGAAACTGGGCCTATCATACGCCCGAAACGCTCTTTTATTATATAGTTCGGTATCTACATGGTTTTAAAAAACCTACTATTAACTCTCCAAAGAAGACAGCTGAACAACCTGGAATCTCCTATCCAAACAGTAATCTCCTTTATTTCCTCACAGATGGGAACAGGTGAAGCAAGCCTGCAAGCCGTGCAGTTCCGATACCCGACCAGACCGATGGTGCAAGTCCTGAAGAGTCTCGACCTGGAGATACAGCGCGGGAAGACCTTGGCTCTGGTGGGCGCCAGCGGCTGCGGGAAGAGTACTGTCATACAGCTTTTAGAGCGGTACTATGATCCTAATGATGGTGTTGTGGTAAGCGCAGTTGACTTTAGAAGCGACTTTATAACTTAGCAATAAGGTCGGTTTTCGTAATTTAAGTGGTATTACTTAACAGACGTGCGTTTGCCATGTAGTTTTTTGTTAGAAGCCCTAATTTTAATCAGAAAGCCCGAACCTTTTGTACAATATTATATTAGACCAAAGTTATTCCCTGAAGGGTTAGAATAGTTGTATATATAATAATATATAATAGCTGCATCGATTAGTTGACACCTACAATGGGCAGTTTGGCTCAACCGATATCATGTTTCTCAGCAAGACTGTATTTAGAAAACAAATTGTTAATATTTTAAGTGATCAGAACCGTAATAATTAAGTAAAGTTTACTTTTATTCCCTTTTTTTTATATTGTTCTTACTAACTAGTAGATCTGTTTTTTAATCTGTGGATATCGTTGTGAGTAGTGTGTTTGACACTCCTATTAACATCTAATCTATATATACCTATTAGTACACTGCTGTTTGTTGTCCCTATGTGAATAAATAAATAAATAAATACCTACTGCTGGCGCAAAATTATATGGGGTAAAATGTGAAGTGGCTTGCCAGTAGGTACATATTAATTTTTGTTAGAACAATTTATTTTCGACATAGGGAACTCTTTCTGAGTTTATTAATAAGGGAGCTTTTGTCTTACCTGGGGCTCAGCATTATTTTTATAAGCTCATAGCCTCCATACTTTTTTCTAATCACAGGCTCAAGACGGCATCCCTCTCCCAAAACTCCGCCTCATAGACTCCCGGAGAGCGATAGGCTTCGTGCAACAGGAGCCCATACTGTTCGACCGTACCATCGCGGAGAACATCGCATACGGCAACAATGAGAAGACGCCATCCCCTGATGACGTCATCAACGCCGCTAAACAGGCCAACATACACAACTTCATTACTTCTCTGCCTTTGGTAATTTAACACTTTCTTATTTTTAAACATACTGATGAAAATTTTACCTCAGATTTTATTAAATCACTTTCGCACCTTCACGGTTCCCTATATCCATAGAAACAATATAATGATATATTATATATATAGGCAGTGTTTTGGCATCAATTTTACCGTTTCCGTGGGGCCATTATTGACTCTACAAGTCATCTCCTACCATTTTATTCGAGTTTTGAAGGTTTATAAAAACAGTGGTCAGGCAGGATCTAGATAGAAAGAAGGAAAAACGTTTATTTAGTACAGACTAAAAGGCACACAAAGCAGGTAAAAATTGTAAGAGTAACAATAAAAAAAAAGATGAAAATAAAAAAAAGTGTACAGTGCGAAGTATGAAACTAGCAGGGTAGTGTGCCTTACGGCTGCGCCAAAAAGGCCCAGTTCAGCAAAAAAAAGCCAGACAATTAGTGCCTGACGCTGATTTTCAACTGGACCTAAATTGTGAGGTAACGGATGTAAATCAGTTTTATACTGCAACGTGACGTGTGTTTGCATACATATAAAAATAAAATTGTTTCAAATAATAATAGTGATGATTAAGTACATAAATAGAGTAAAATGCAAAACAAAAAATATACGGATAAATAAATGAGACAGAAATAAAGAAATAATTCGAAACAAGTCCTTCGTCCTTCCATATTCCTAGAAAACCAGTCCATCTTAGCCAACTAAATCCATCGACCCGTTTTATTTTGTTCCATATCCAGCAATAGTCCTAAACCGACCGCGGGTTGTCCTTGGGTGCACTTGCACTTGCTTACAGGATAATTGTCTGTTAGTGCTTCATTTCCTTTACTTATACTCGTAAAGGCTTCGGTACCTCGTATGCCTACCAAAGGTCTGGTCCCGAGATATACGAAAAGGTTAAAAAAAAAACACAATGCAAACATTTACTAAAATGTTTTCATTTTGTTTCAACAACCATGATCGTGAACAAAATTTAGACGGACGCAAACTACGCAAAGTTACTTTGAACAAATTTTTTGTTCGATAAAACCTAGACGATTATTATCGAGAGTTTTTACCATACATTCCGAGATCGTGATTCAAATATCACTTGAAGAATGTACTACACAAGTACTTATAATAACAAATGATTGTGCCATATTTATTTCTTCAACTATATATGCTACCCTTTTCAATATAAGTGTTAAAATATTAAAACCACTTTATTTACTTACATCAATATGGTAAATAAAGCAATTCCCACGGGTAATTCCTATGGATTGTTTGACTTCATCAGCTCTTGATCCGGTCACATTGAGGCAATTTTTCGAACAAAAATTATCTCAAAATTAATGCGACAAATTGCCAAGCGCGCCCGTGAACTGCTACAATGGGTCGAATCATTTATTAACAGCCAGTCGTGACAGTTTACGCGCACTTGACGATTTGTCACCTTAATTTTGCGATTATTCTTTGTTCGAGAAACCGGCCCCTAAACTGGAAGATATTGCCTATCCGAAACTTTTTTCAAGACCCTTTTCTACAGGGTTACGAAACCAACATTGGAGCTAAAGGCACGCAGCTATCCGGCGGGCAGAAGCAGAGGGTGGCGATAGCCAGGGCGCTCATACGAAGACCCAAGATGTTGCTCCTTGATGAAGCTACCAGCGCTTTGGATACCGAGAGTGAAAAGGTTAACATAATTATTTACGTGAATTGTGATTTACGGGCTCGTAGAATCTTAGCGACATGACTACGGCGTAGACCAATGGATATGTCGCAGGCAGATTGTATGATTCGTCATTTTACATAAGGCGCTTAAGCGAAATTGATGACGCCTCCGATCGCATCCATTTCATCAAGAGTCATAAATGTTATGTAACCTTAATTTTTAACAAATTCGGCAGTTAATGGTGAAAAGTAAACTAAATAAAAATGAGTCATAACAAATACTTAAATGGGTTATTAAATAAATATTAATCAGTAGAATGGCTTAACGTGTCGCAGTTAACAAATCGGAATTAGTCTCTAAGAAATTTAGCTAACGCCGCGGCACCGCTCGCTTCGCTCGCTCGGCTTGCGAGCGATTGATCACAGTTCTAACCAAACCCACCCAACCTTATAAATTACAGATATAACTGCAGAATTTACATTGGATACAACATTTTTACCGCCCATTCATTAGAACTAGTTGTATCGATTTGTCTAAGCATTATATAAACGGCGATCGAATCATCAATTGGGTTTCAATTGATGATTCGACAGTATGCAAACGGAAGGCATCGTGTGTATAATGACGAATTTTGCAATCGGCCTGCGACAGATATACGAGATTTACAAAATTAGGTATCTGGTGACGAATTTTAGGAGTATGATTAAAGTTTTCGAAATTGCTGTTGTCACGTCGAGAATTAGCTCCATTGCGGGCAGTCTCTTCTAGGCTGTCTGTCTAAGATTAAGTTATAAGAAACCAATCGGGATCCTCTTTACTTTCGGCTTTCTAATTGTAATATTACTTTTAATATAATTATATAATGACTACAGAAGTCATCATGTAAACCTTATATTTGTCCAGCAGTAGTCACTTACTGACGACTACCATACAAATAAAAGTTAACTGCCCAGATAAGTCTACAAAAATGTCTACCCTTTTTTTGGCCTTCCATAACTCTTCTTTTTTCTATTAAAGGTGGTACAAGAAGCCCTAGACAAGGCGAAGGCCGGCCGTACGTGCGTGATGATCGCTCACCGTCTGAGTACGGTACGAGATGCCGACGTCATCTGCGTCATTCATGACGGGCAAGTCGCGGAAATGGGCACGCACAGCGAGCTTCTCGACCTCAAAGGACTGTACTACAATCTAAATAGAAGGGGATACGCTTAAATTTTAAGTACCTAAAACAATCATAACGATCACGGCGAAGTGACCTGACCGGTGATCTTGCATTTTAAGAGAAATGCATTCCATATGGTTTTGACCTTTAAATGTTGAATTCGCATGTTTTAGAAACACCTCTTAACTACATTTTTAATTGCAAGTAATGCATAAACCAGAATGTAGAAATACCTTTCAACTAAACAATAGTGTCTATGGCACTACCTCTTAGTCGTATGACGAATACCAAATAAATTTAACTTGTCAATAATGAAATTTTTTTTTTCACTCTGTGTTCACGGTTACTTCGGGAGTTAGAAGTTATTGTCACTTCGCCAAGTCGCCGTCGATATCTATAAATGATATATCATATAAAACTTCTCTAAGAGACGCTCTCTATCTATGGATGAAATTTTGAACCAAATCCGTTCAGCAGTTATTGAGAGCAGCACACAGAACAGATAGACGCGGGAGGGTTGACTTTATATGTAGTTATTAAATATTTAAAGCTTATTGATCTTGATGTTGTATTTATAAGCAGAAATCAATACTTGTACTTATGGAACATACCATAAATTATGTAGGTTTCAGGGTACTTACCAAAAAAACCGTTCCAACTGAGATTTCAGTGAAGAATGACATAATACTTAAGTTGAAACCGCCAATGATAATGAATGCCTAGATTTATTTATTTTTATAATAATGTGAGATGTATTAAATGTAAGTCCTTATAATATATTGTTTTTGTTATAACTCTGCCTTTTTTTTACGAAGAACAGACTATCAATCTCTTTTTGAAAAGGGTCATTATTTCTACGTAATTCATATCTATCATAATCCTCAATGTTTTAGAGATGCATTACCTTGCAGTAAATCACGTTAAAACAAATAAGTTGCGTGTATTCAGTGAGGGCAAATGACCCGTAATAAATTACTCTAGTTCTACTTTTACAAAGAGGACACTATTGATTTACAACTTATTGTGTGTCCGCACAAAACAAGCTGTAACAACATTGTTTTTGTTTTAATACATTACAAAAGTTTTACTTACCAGCTATTGTACGGATTTATTGTAAGGGATATATTCTGTGTTATTGTAGACATTGCTATGTATACTTCTCTATTGTGCAGCGTGGCAGGTACATCGAAACTGTATAACAATGAATTTAGCACATAATTCTAGTCGACCTAGTGTAGACATTGAATTGTATTGGTTGTGTTGACATTGGGTGTAGAGACATTAAAATGGTATAGAGATATATAATAAAAAAAGTATTGATAGATCCCGCATGAATACACAATATTTGAGTGTTCCCAGAATACTTCCCATCAAAGAGCAATTAATAAAAATTACTTGTTACATAAAACAATTAACGTCCAGCGGAGCGGCGCACGCCGCCGATAAACTGATCGGAATCATCTCCACGAGCGATCATAAATTAATTGTTTTATTATGTCACATCCCAGACGTGATAAAAAACCGACAAATTACCAAATTGAGACATCCCGCTATCTGCCTTATAGACACGTGAAGCTCTTTAACGAATAACACCCGTCATAAGATAAAATAGATACTATCGAGAAACCAAAATGACCGAGCCTCCATTTTTTTTCCACCCCAGCGTGAGCTTTATGCTAATGAAGCCCAAAAACAAACATTGTTATAAGCCAAATGTGTAACATACGATAAAAATAAATTAAATAATAAAGGGAATCGTTAAAATGGAAGAAATGTCAGTAATTTATCCACGAGTCACCTTTTAGGCATTCCGTGGATGCCAGCGCGGCGGGGTCCCGTGGCCGCCTGCTCTAGACGCGATCTCCAAATAAAAAGGCGCCACAAAAAGACGCATTCAATAAGCCGTTGGCCATTACCGGACGTAATCGATGAGATAAATTAGTTATAATAAAATCTGTGGAGCCTCGGACGGGCAGTACGTTAGTAAATACGTCTGAGCAATGAACAGTGCTAGCGCCGCCGACGCGCAAAAAGATAATGAATATTTGTCTATATTTGGTCTAGCCAAGTTTATATAACGATTCGAGCTATTATTCGAGCATAAAATAACAGTTTCTGAACAATGGATAGGTACCATGCGTACTATGGTAGGTAGGTTCTTAGTTATAAATATGTACACGTCGTGGCATACGCTGGCAGAGTGAGCCGCTTGGGAGGAGCCGCGCCGTGCCCTCATCACCGAAGTAGGCAACGACCTGTCGCTGCCGGCCGTCGTGAATGCGATGGTCGGCAGGAGTCCTGGGACGCAGTGGTCTCCTTTTGGGAAGCGGTCATATCGCAGAAGGAGGCTGCGGAAAGGGAGAGAGAGATTTCGACTCTCGACCCGGCCCGCAGCAGACGCACCGGGCGTCGGAGGAGGGCGGACAACGCCCTCTTCCGGCCCCCCTAAATGGGTCCAGGGGCGACGGATTCGGGGACATCCGTCGCCCCCCAACATCAGGACACGAGAAGGCGGCGCGCGTAGTGTTCCGCGTGCGCCGCTCACAGACGTTACGGGGAGAGTACACCTCACTCCCCCCGCCCGAGACGGGGCCCGCGCAAGCGGGCCGGCACCAGCCGGGGTTGCGGAAGAATTATGTGTTCCCACGACCCCGGCGTAGGTGTGAGATGGAACACCGGGGTGGTTTTTAGTCAGTAAGAGTCCGACAGACCCCTCCGCCCGCCCCAGGGCGGAGGACATCCATGAGGATTTTCCACCACGGAACCGGACCGAACAAACCGCGCGCGAGCCGAGCAAGCGAAGCGAGTTGTGCCGCGTCGAGCGCTACATCCAAGCTGGTCGCAGTTAATGGGCTATTTAGTATTAGCGCAAGGTGCAATCCGTCGCATGGTGCGTTCACAACTTGTCGGTTTACCATGGACAGATTATGAAACTATCGAAAATGAATGCGTTAAATTGTAAATAAATAGTTATGGTGGCAAGAAATTGTAACAAGAATTTAGGTCCGTCTGTCTGGCCGTACGTTCCATTGGTGCAAAAACGGCTGAACGGATTTAAATTAAATTCAGCGCACAGACAGTTTATAACCTGGATAAACACATAGGGTACTTTTAATCCCGGAAGTACCAACATTCCCGTGCGATATTTTCCGACGTCTACGCTGGCGAAGCCGCGGGAAAAAAGTAAAGTAATAATATTCCATATTCCAATTATCCATAGTTAATATCACGCCTGTAATACCTAAATGGTTAAGCAGAGGTGAACCTATAGTACAAGGAATACACCCACATTTCGTCACAATATTTAAACTCCGGTATATGTAATTTTCCGAAATTAAAAAATAGGCAGTGTCTGAGCTACGGGTTAGTACCAACATTAGGTGATAAGTGTTATCAACATCTTATAACTTAACCGGCAATCAGAATCATATAAAGCAGACGGACACGCAGATGACGCAGATACTAGTGTTTTCTTTGCCGTGATGACTATCTTTCTTACGGCGTGGCGCCTCATTAAAAAAAAAGAAGACGTTTGAGTAAAAGGCTACACAGACACTCATTTGTGAGGCAGTCAGAGCTTTACTAATAAATTATCATTATTAAATTACCCGGTATGTATGTTTACCTGTCTCTCCAATCCAATCTAGGCATAGAGATAAACATATTTTTCTAACTTGCGCAATGTGGGTGAACGAACACCTCTGCCCAAACCTTCGCGGTATACAGGCCAGTTATTTAGATAAATAAATAAATCGAAATCTTCATTGAGACAAAAACCTTTGCCATTGCTTAAAACTAGGATACATAACTTGGTTAACTAAAGGACATATGGATAAGGTAAATCCTGACTCTTAAACTAGGTGATCCTGTGATTTAGGAGTCAAAATAGATAGTGTTCCCTCTGCTGTCCCACAATATGTCTTCAAATTTGAAGCAACTAGAAACGAGTTGGGGAGCTACGAGCAGCGAGTGGGTGGTTCGGAAAGATTCGTCGCTGAGCTACCAGCGAGTGCGCGAGTACGACGGACGATTACTCGAGCCCAGCCACTTGCTAGTTTAAGTTACTCCACGCCTGCCTGGGATTGAACCCACGACCTACAATCCACAACCATCCAATGCGCTGCCATGATCACTGGTCCAAAATGCTATCTATAAAAAGAGCAAACATTTCAATGATTATTACTAAAACCTTATCTCTAGAATGTTACGACATTGCTTTTATGTCGCAGCCCAGCGTAAAGGGCGATTTGGAGTACTATCACTGAAGTACACTGTGTGGTTGACTGTACCAAGTCTATTGTATGAGTAAGACACCATCGAGACGTGTTCTACATATATGTGTATGTTGCTTCTAATTATTTTTCAGGCGAAGATAAATAAATGATACGACGGGATTAACTACCTCGCTCCTCAAAAGGTGAATGGCAATTTTTTCACGTCATGGCCATTTCATTAAGACCAACGCCACTGAGCGTAATAATGGTCAAAGATGTTCTTTGCAGTCAAGTTTAGAGTTCAAATTATACGCGAGCAATGCTTAAACGCTATTTCGAACTCTGTTTAGGTTGTGATTATTTCATTATTACCCAATGAATGAATGAAAAATGACTCGAGCATTATGCTGCTATGCTAACCCGTCGTAGTATAGCTGCGAACAGCGAAAGTCACGTCACAATAGCTTGCTGGTCTTGCGTGATATGGTTTATAGTTAAACTGGATGACTTTTTTTTTCGTCTTGAAAAATAGGGAATAATAGGTGAACGGAATATTTTTTTCGTTTACAAACAAAGAAACTGATCTAGCAGGACGCGGGCGGGCCAGGATGCACGAGCGGCTCATGTCTATTTTATATGTTTTATTATTCTAGTATGAAAAGTTTACTTTATATGTGTAGTATTTATTGCTAGACCAATGTCTGAAATAAAAATAAAACCTATGCCATAGACTTCTACTCTGTTGTACACTTATTTCACAAGGCCACTCAGAAAGTATTGCGTTTTTTTTTTAATGTAAGTATGGGAGACTGGCCAGTGATAGTCTATTTTTAAAATATGTTTAATTGTTAGTAAAAATAGGTGCGTTCCAATTTCAAAATTCCCCTCCACATTGTTAGAGAGCTGAAAATGGATCTGCGCCGGGAACATTTTCGCGCAATGACGATAGTTTTACGATTTCTAGTGTCGCCTGAAACCGGACGAATCGTACGATAGATTTCAAATGGAATACATGGATGAAGGCCCTTTTATGGCAACTGTGTATCGTTGGTACAACGAATTCAAGCGCGGTCGACTAACTTTGCGGATGAAGAAAGAAGTGGTTGACGGCTGTTACGGAAGAAAACGTGCTAGCAGTGAAAAATTTAAATTTCTCGGACAGCTCGTTTTTGAAGGACGAATATATTTTGAATATCAGCGGCTTTGCCCCACAGCAGAATACCTTAGGACATAACGCTGTGGAAATAACTAAAATAGACTAACCGAGCCGTGTCAACGTCAGTATATTGTCTTACTTTCTGAACTGAGCCTCCCTGCTAGGCGTGATATGTGTTGGCCCTACTGAAATTTGGCATCCACTGTTATGCCCAGAAAAACCCCCGAGTCTACAGTTTCAAGCAGCTGTTTATCTAAGACGATGTTGGGTCCTAGATTTCTAACATTCGGTAAGACGAACTTCACGCATTTTGTTTTCTTGGCATTGAGAACTAGGTTATTTGACGTAAACCAATCCGTCACCATTGAGAATGCACTGTTTACGTCGTCAAAATCTTGTCTATTCCTGTCTGCTTTAAAAATAAGAGAGGTTTCATCTGCAAACAGTACAACGTCACAGATATCATTTAAATAAAATGGTAAGTCATTGATATACACTAAGAACAAGAATGGACCCAGTATTGCACCTTGAGGTACACCTAACTGAACTGTTAGCTCGGAAGATTTCACACCATCGACATCTACACATTGGAACCTATTATGTAAATAAGAATTTATTACGTTGAGAGCTTCGTTTTGGACACCGTAATGACGTAGTTTACGCAAAAGCGTGTCATGGCGCACGCAATCAAAGGCTTTAGAGAGATCACAGAAAACTCCAATAGCATTTTGCGATTTCTCCCATGCATTAAATATGTGTTTCAGCAGAGCAACACCCGCATCTGTAGTCGAACGTCCTTTTGTAAAGCCATATTGTTCATTATGAAGTAGACTATTTAAGTTAAAATGTCTTAGCAACTGATTAAGTATTAACTTTTCAGATATTTTGCTAAATGCTGGTAAGATAGAAATAGGCCTAAAATTGCTAATGATATTTTTATTACCAGATTTAAATAATGGTATGACTTTACTACTCTTCATGAGGTCAGGGAAAGTTCCTAGATCAACACATTTATTAAAAGTAATAGCTAGATAGGGGGCTACGGTGTCTTTTATATTACTTAAAACTTTAATGGAGATACCCCAGTAATCACCAGTGTTTTTAGACTTAAGAGTGTTAAAGACGTTAATTACATCACTAGGCGTTACATGTTCGAAGCTAAATAAGCGAGTACATTTTGGCACACTACTATTCAAAAGGTTCTCAGCTTGAGACGGGGACGAATTTAAGGAGCAAGTCGTAGTTATAGGTATGTTGGCAAAAAACTCATTAAATGCCTTAGCTACGTCAGCTGCCTTACTAACTAATTTGTTATCAACCATAATCTCAAGTTGATTTTCTAGTTTAACCGACTTACCCGTCTCATTGTTAATAATTTTCCAAGAGGTTTTTACTTTATTACTGGATTTTTTTTATCGATTCGCTTAAGCATTTTGATTTCGCAATAGCACACATCATTTTAAATAATTTTGAATATTTTTTTACATGCTCTAGGAAAGGAGTATCAAATCTGTATTTTTTCAAACCATATAACTCGTATAGTCTCGCTCTACTTTTATAAATACCTGTAGTAGCCCATTGGTTGAAGCCAACGGAAGTGCCATAATGTTAATGGTTTTGGTCTTGAAAATAGACTGGTATTCTTTTTGCACAACATCAAAAGGGGCTCCGTAAATTTCATTAGGATTCACGTGTTCTACTAACTATGGTGTAATTCTATGAGCTATATTATTTTTAAACTTGTTACAACCACTAGCTGTATAAGGCCTGCATTCAAGTTTTACGGTTTTTTGTGTAATGTCATGGGGAAGCTAGCTAATAAACCACAGTGGTCGGACGTTAAGTCACTTAACACTAATTTATTTTAGGCATCACAATTACTAAATATATTATCAAGACAAGTTGACGAAGATGCCGTGATCCTAGTTGGTTCAAAAAACAAGTTAATCAAATTAGAAGACCTAAACAGATTGAGAAGTCTAATACTTAATGGAATTACGTCTAAAATATTAATATTAAAATCTCCACATAAAATAATACTCTTATTACTTGATTTAAACCTATTGAGAGAATCCACCATTACCGATTCAAAACTAATAAAATCACCAGATGGAGGGCGATAAACGCAGATTACAACGAATTGCTCTAGTTCAACATGACAACTCAATAGTGCGCTCGATATAAAGATTAACTAAATCTAAACGTTGTTTACATTTCAACTTGTTTGAAACAAGAACTAAAGAACCACCGCGAATAGCACTTTTTCTCACAAATGCACTTTGTACGGTAAAATAATCATCATCGATAAACACTAATACTTCATGTTCCTTCAACCAGTGTTCAATCAAACATAACACGTGAACATCATAGTTCTCCATAAATAAACTTAACTCTGACTCTTTGCCGGACAGACCCTGCATATTTTGATGAACAACATTCAACATATGCGGCTCACCCGTTGTCGCACCTAATAGTTGTAACTACAAGGCGTATCAAAAGTAGTATTAGTACCACTTCTATCTGTAATCGACGGTACACTACATGTACCCTTGTCACTTTATACATTGAATGCTAAAAGATTAACAATTTGTCTCCTACATCTAGGTGGCAAATACATTGTATAATTTGTCAGTTTGTAATCAGTAATAAATTGATTACATTCAAAATATAAAATAGTGTCACTATAACGGCAAGTCCTATTATAAATTAACATATTTAAATTATAAATGTGCCTATTTTGCTAGTTTCATTGAGATGTAACATCAAATGGACATATTCAATTATGTCATTTTTTCTTACATTTAAGCTATCCCCGTGTAATAATATAACAGTTGAACTAGGGTTTATTTTTGTTAGTCTAGTATGACTAATTAATTAGCTAATACTGGCACCGGGTAAACAATTATTAATAACATAACGTTCCGAACACTGATTAAATATACTACCAAAACCTTGACCAAATTTGTCAGAAAATACGTATGTAGTGTTAATCAAATTATTCATACTATTCCTGTCATTATTAATACAGCTGCCTACTGGCTGAGTCACTGTGGGTGTGGTTGTAATAAGTTGAGGCTGGGGTGCCTGGGAGCAGGCACAGCTAAAAGAGAGGTTATTTGTCAGAGACTCATACCTCTCTGCATTTGACTTGACCAGGTCTGCGAACTCATTGGCCTCCTGCATGCGTTTACTCAGGTCTTGTTGAGAAGCCTCATATTTACTAAAGATATCCTTTAGAGCGTATTCCCTAACAAACAACTCATCCTGAATTTGCTGAGTATCCGTGTCATACATAAAATTACATAAGGCTAATTCACTATTACACTTCTTTAATTCTTGCATTAAATTTATATTTTTATGCCTAAGTTTTGTGTTTATTTTGATAACTTTATGACATTTCAAAGATTTCTGATATTTTCTAATCAGTCTATTAATTTTAATATATTTTTTAATCTTATTATGACTAGTAAACAGTTTGGTTTTAGTGATAGTGTCATCAGTTAAGTCAATTGTAACAATTGGCTCAACACATGTGGGTCCGGACTCGTTACCAACCAACTCATCATAGAGATTGCAGACTCTTCACTGGCTTTGAGAGATTCAAAATGGGTTATTGTGTTGTGGGCCCTGCTTAATTCTCGTTTTAGTTCAGATATGCGACTCAAAGCCAGTTCGTGGGTGTCACTACATTCCTGGAAATTTGACACACGTTGACGGAGGTGGTTATGCTGGTCTAGTATGCTGAGGGGCGAGCTCCCGCCGGGCGCAGACCTGACGTGTTACGCGGACGACACTCTGGTCACGGCCCGGGGGAGTTCGCACAGGGAGGCAGCGTTGCTCGCGACGGCGGCGGTCTCACTGACGGTGAGCTGCATATGGCGCCTCGGCTTGGAGGTGGCCCACAACAAGTCGGAGGCCATGGTGTTTCATGGCCCCCGGCGGGCGCCGCCGGCCGGATCACACATTGTGGTCGGGGGGGGGTCAGGATCGCTGTCGAGCCCACCATGAAATATCTGGGATTGATGCTAGACAGCCGGTGGGACTTCGGACCCCACTTCCGGCGGCTGGCGCCCAAGTTGATGGGCGCGGCCGGGGCGCTGGCAACGCTGCTTCCCAATCTGGGGGCCCAAGCGCTACCTGTAGGCGGCTCTTTATGGGGATCGTGCGATCCATGGCGCTCTACGGAGCGCCGATCTGGGCGTCTGACCTGACGGCCGGCAGCATAGCTGTCCTGCGCAAGCCGCAGCGGGCTATAGACGTCAGAGTCATTCGGGGGTATCGCACGATCTCCTTCGAGGCGGGTTGTGCGGCTCCCCGCCCTGGGACCTGGAGGCGAAGGTGCTCGCGTCACTGTACCGGTGGCGCGGGCAGCGCGGGAGCGGGGCGAGCGACCGATGCAGCAACATATCGAGCAGCGACCGATGCAGCAACATATCGAGCAGCGTCGGTTACAGCTCCGCGAGGTCCTGGTGGCGGAATGGCGGGTGAGGCTGTCACGCCTTACCGCCGGCCTCAGCACCATCGAGGCCAGATCAGTGCTCGACCGCTGGCTCGGGAGAAGGCACGGCTCCCTGACGTTTCGGGCGACGCAGGTGCTCTCGGGGCATGGTTGCTTCGGGAAGTACCTGTGTCGTATAAACAGGACGCCCGGTGTCACCACTGCGTCGACTGCCGGGAGGACACGGCGTGGCACACGCTGGCAGAGTGTGCCGCTTGGAAGGAGCCGCGCCGTGCCCTCATCACCGAAGTAGGCGACGACCTGTCGCTGCCGGTCGTCGTGAACGCGATGGTCGGCGGCACAGAGTCCTGGGACGCAGTGGTCTCCTTTTGCGAAACGGTCATCTCGCAGAAGGAGGCTGCGGAAAGGGAGAGAGTACATAAACTGCATGCATACAGCGTGCTAGTAAGTTGCATTTATCCATAAAGTTTGACAGCAGGGAAAATTATTCCATAAGCTCAAATCAGTTGGACAAAGTAGTCTGACTACGGGGAAGGACCCCACAAAATTAAGCTACCGGTATCTGAACTTAACCACCTTCTGAGTCAGGGCACTCAGAAAGTATTGAGATTTTTTTTAATGTATGAAAGACTGGCCAGTTATAGTCTATTTTTAAAATATGAGTAAAAATTGGTACGCTCCAATTTCAAAATTTCCACGTTGTTTGCGAGTTAATTTAAATGATCGTGTCTCATTAAAAATGGATCTGCACCGTGAAAATTTTCGAGTCATGATTTTTTACGATTTCAAGTGTCGCCTGTAACCGGACAAATCGTACGAGTCTTCAAATGGCATTAAAGGATGAAGGCCCTTCTAAGGCAACCGTGTATCGTTGGTAAAACGAATTCAAGCATGGTCGACTAACTTTGGGGGATGAAGAAATAAGTGGTCGCCCTTTGACGGCTGTTACAGAAGAAAACATGCTAGCAGTGAAAATTTTAATCCAAGACAATTAGTGAGTTACGTATCAAGAGATTCAGCCCATACTGCAGGTAGGATCGGGAAGCCTTCACGAAATTCTACACGTGAATCTTCGCGTGAGGAGGATAGTTTGACGTTGGGTGCCACACAACCTCACCGATGCTCAGAAGCAGGTCCGGGTGGAATGGTGCCGTGACATGATACACAAATTTGATGCAGGCTCGTCTGGGGTTTTTACGTCATCATTACAGGTGATGAGTCTTGGATTTATCAATACGATCCAGAAACGAACCGCCAGTCGACGGTTTGGGTATTTCAAAACGAATCAACGCCTACCAAAGTGAAGCGATTTAGAAGTGGGGGGAAGATTTTGATCGCGAGTTTTTTCAATTTGACTGGCTACATGGTGTCAATTCCTTTACGGAACCAAAGAAGTATCAACGCTAAATGGTATATTACCAATTGCTTGGCAGAAGTTTTCTCTGTTGTGAGCAACAAGCGACCAAACACAGGGCTCCGCGTGCTGCTGTTGTTTGTAAGACATCAGTAGTGCTATTCTGTAAGCATCTCACCGCGAAAACATAAGTGAAGTGAGCGTGGAGTGAGCTGTCAGTGCCACTGATGCTAGAGAGTGACCAACTCGGGTTGATACTGAAAGCTCACTCCACGCAAGTCTTCACGGTGAGTATTTTACAGAATCGACATGCTGTTTGTGCCCTTATGTTTGATACACATGCTGTCTTTTGACGCAGAAATAGGTTTTCGGGAGTGACAGAGGCAGATTCGTCATACTGGACACATTGTTGTATGTCTCTCGCTGTCATTGCCAGATAGGTGTCTTTGCGTAAGTTAATCGCGATGTAATCTGATAACGGCACGACGGCGACTGTAGTGTTCCCATGTTGTTGTGGTATGGATATGATTTGATATAGGTCATAACTCTCTCTGTTGACTGTGGTATTCTAATTTCAATTATGAGGTACTGCTGTGTTACCCTTGTTTTGACCTTCAGAAGGTGGTAAATTTTTGATAGTTCAGTCTATATGTTTTCTATCGGTAAGAATAACTCTCGTGATAATTGTCCTGAGATTATGCTGAGTTGGTCTAGTAATTGCTTCGGCGTTATTAAATAAACGCTAAATATTCCATGATGAATATCGGTTATTGTGTCGATTAGTGTGTCTTGTATGGATTTTAGCGTGAGCATATTAGTGGCTATTATGGTGGACAGTGCTAGCTCGTTCATCACTTCTTGTTCTTGCAATTTTTTGTTCAACATATTGGAGGCCTTCGTTAGATTGCCTAAATGTTGATTGATGGCCTTGTGTTGCCGATTGATTGACTCTTCAGTTCTCTTGAGTAAATTATATTCTGCTTATACAACGGAGGTCAGATTTTTCCACAAGAGTGCCAAGTGATTTTCATTTCCTTTTATAAGAGAGATATCTTGCTCGTATTGATCGGCGAAACGTTGATCTAAAACGCCAAATAAACTATTCCCAGCTCACACCGTCGATGAGGCCTCGCCGCCGTCGTGTGCGTTCTTCGAAATGCTGATTCAGTAACATGCCATTGTAGTACTTCAGTTCGTCATGTGAGTGACGTAGGCAATAGGATGATGTCACATAGTACTTTGTTTGTGTCTCTTTAAAATACGCTGTTTATTTGTTTGAGGTATTTATCGAAGGTTTCCGAACCGTCCCAATAAGGGTTACTATAAGTTTCCATTCGTCGCGAATGAACTGCATGTTTGAGATTCGGTCAAAATGGAGTGCTTTGCCTATTGTTGTCAATGTATATGGAGATGCTGACTGTTCGTGGCCAAAGACGGATGTCATGAAGAGAAAGAGTGTAACGAGAGTTGCTATCAGATTAGACGCTACTGGTCGTCGTTTTGATTGGTTGTCAATGGTCTTGATATTTTGACTGTCTGACATTTTCCCTGTCTGCTCGGGTACTGATTGTGAATCAGAGAGCAGCACTGGGTTTTATCACAGGGCGCTTGAGGTACCCATTTTGTGTTTTCAGATGTAGCTCAGTGACTCTGCCTCGAGCCCATCTTCCCGGTTAGGCTCATGAATGATGACAACGTCATCTACTCGAACGTTTTTGTGAGGTCTCTTCCATTTACTCCTTGTTGAGAGTATTGCGAGATATTCTGATTGCCACCTCTTCCAAATATCTTCGAAAATGTTCTGTTCGCTTCCACCTTGTCCTTTCATCTTGTTCGATGTCTAAGATAGTCAGTATGGGACCGCTGCTCAAAAAGTGTGAAGGAGTTAGATAATTCAAATCATCTGGGTTCTCTCGCTGTAAGTGCGCACAGCGGCCGACAGTTGAGACATGCTTCGAGTTGAGCAAGAAGAGTACTGTATACCTCGAACGTGAGTTTTTGCCCGCCAACAACACATCGAAGATGATGTTTCAGACTTTTTACCGCTGCTTCCCACAGGCCTCCTGCACTTGGCCAAGCGGGGGCATAAAAATGCCACTGTATTCCCAACTCATTGATCTCTGTATAAAACTCGTCGTTGAATGTCTTGCGTAGTTCTGTCAGTTCTTGCTGCCGTGCTCTGTTGGCTGCCAAATTGGTGCCATTGTCGCTGTAGATGTTATGTGGTTTACCCCGACGTGAAGCCATGCGTTTTAGAGCAGCTAAAAATGCAGATGAGCTCAAGTCTGATACGAGTTTGAGGTCACAGCTTTGGTCACCATGCACACGAACACTGCGATGTATCCCTTACTTGTCTTGATTCCTCGCCCTTTATTGAGTTACACGTCAACATATCCCGTGAAGTCAACGCCGGTGTGCTGAAAAGGACGCGAAATATTGCTCCGAGATACAGGTAAATACCCCATCATTTGCTTTTGTATGACAGCTTTATGCTTCTTGCACGTAATGCATGCATGTAAGCGCTTCTTTACAGCTCTGTTTCCACCTACTATCCAGTAGTTTTGTCTGGTACTCGCTAGCATCGTCCGAACCCCCGCGTAAAACGTGCGGCGGTGGGCTTGGTCGATAATCAGGTCAGTAACGTGGCTGCTGTGTGGTATGATCAGTGAATGCTTCATATCTTCGTCAATATTCGCATGCTTGAGTTTGCCTCCCACTCTCAAAAGTCCATCCTTGTCCAGAAACGGGTTGAGGCACAAAGTTTTGCTTTTGTTATGTACTTGCTCCTGTTTTTGCAACTTGCTTATTTCTTCTGAAAGCTGCGTTACTTGTACATATTTTATAATCATATGTTTTGCGGTTTCCAATTCATTTCCATTCAAGTAAGCAGTCCGCTCGCTGTGACGTCGTGTGATACGTAGCACCCACGCAAGCAAGCGTACGGCGCGTGTCAAGTTACTGTTTCTATGTAGTATGGATTCTATGACATCATCGCTTTGAGGTTGACGAGTTGTGACGTTGCTTTGTTTTGCTTTTCGCTCCTCTTGATCAGTGACGTAGACGCACTTCTTTGCTACTGATGCCTCATCGAATCCAGTGAGCAATTGCGGGCCGCTCCACCACAGATTATGTTGCTTCAATTGCTCTGTTGTGATGCCACGGCTGGCACAATCAGCTGGGTTGTCAGCTGATTTTATATAATGCCAATTTTCTGATGGTATGACGTCTTTGATTAGTTTGACTCTGTTCGCTACGAATGGTGTCCAGCGATTGATGTTGCCTTGAATCCAGCCGAGAACTGCAGTGGAGTCACTCCAACCATAAACTTTGTTTTTGCGTCCGTTGAGGGCTTGCTGTATTTTTCGCATAAGTGTTGTAAGTAAATGCGCCCCACTCAGCTCTAGACGTGGTAAAGTGAGCTTTTTGTTCTCTGGCACAAGTCTTGTTTTTGCAGCGACGAGTGTAATATGGGTATCAATTTTACAGTACACGACACACGCATATGCTTTTAATGATGCATCGCAGAAGCCTTGCAGTTGGACTGTGTCTTGCTCTCCTATCTGATACAATCTTTGAATTTTAAACTGGCTGCTGTTTTGTAGGTCTGCTTTAATTTTGGTCCCACTCGGTGCTCATTTCAACGTGAATCTGGTCGTCCCATTGAATGTTGGACAACCAAACTTGCTTGAATAAAAGTTTTAATTTGGTTGTAATCGGAGCTAACCAACCAGGTGGATCAAATATCTTTGAAATATCTGATAGTTATGAACGTTTAGTATGTTTTTCTGTTTGTTTTGTTTTGCAAATTTTTTGCTCGAACGTGAATGTATCAACAATAGGGTTCCATTTCAGCCCGAGCGTCTTTATTGAGTCTGCTTGCTTGAAATAAAATGATGGTTGATCTGAGGACGCTCTGCTGACGTTTCGAAGTTATTGTTCGTAGTTTCCCGACCATTTACGTAAGTTGAAACCTCCCGACTGAAGTAACTGGATCAAATCGCCTTGCAGTTTGCTGACGACAACGTAAAGCTACCACTTACAAGGTCATCCATATAGAACTCTTCTTGCAACGCTTGTGCTGTCCTGCTGTGCGGATACTTGTGGCCTTCATCAGCTGTTTCAAAGTCATCATAGCTAAGAATGGAGCTGCTTTCATGCCATAAGTGACTGTCGTGAGCTTGTCTTTGTCTGAGATTTATGTAAACGTTGGTCAGAACAGTTCCTCCATAGTATCTTCTGATAGGTTTGATATGCAGTGTGGCAAAGTATCTGTCGATACATTTTTTCTATATCTGCTGTATATGCGAAACGATATTGCCTCCATCGCAAGATCAATGACATGAGGTCTTACTGTATATTCGGGCCACGCTTCATGAGGTCGTTCAAAGTATGACCCGATGATGTTTTCGCCGATGCGTTGAATACTACTCTTAACGCCGTAATTGTGGAATCGGCGCGCTGAACACAATGGTGAGGTAAATAGCAAGTCGGTGTCATGTCACTGGTACATTCAACCCTATGATTCAGTGCTTGATATTCATGTATGTGAACTGTTTATATGCCTCTGCTAATTGTGGCTGTTTGCAAAATTTTCTTTCCAGTTGCCTGAATTGTGCCAAAGCCATAGGTTTTGTAGCTCCTAGCTTTTCTTGACGTTTGGTTCGAACGGTAGCTCAACAATGTAACGACCTTCTTCGTCGCGAGTTGTTGTGTCCTTTAGTGCTGCAAACAATCCAGATCATCCTGTGACATTCGCGAGTTTTCTGCTAGGTATGTCCTACTGTCCAAAATTGTTGAATGTCTTCGATGTTATTTATCACAACGTTATATTGAAATGTTGTTTGCACGGTTCCGCATAAAATCCAGCCCAAACGTGTTTGCTGACGACTCGTGATATTTTCTATAAACTTCCACGATTTTGGTATTGTGAATGATTTGTTAGGCAAATTGTTAATCAAATTGCGCATATTGAAAACATCGGTGTCAAATGTATAATCACCTTGAAAGGCACTGCACGTGATTCGGTTGACACCTTTGCAATTATTTTCTTTCGCCCCAACACCGAATATGACCACTTTGCAGCAGCCACGTGGTAATCGTAGTTTCTGTGCTGCTTTTTCCGTTGTCATGGATGTTTTGAACCCTGATCAAGGAGCGCTCGTAAAGTTATCAGGGACCCATCATGTGCTTGCACTTTGATCAATGCTGTGGTAAGCAGAGTTTCTGATACATCTTCTTGAGACACGTGATTGCTGCTGTCACTTGTTGTTTTCTTGCTGTAAGTGCCAGCTGTTGTCTGCTGCACAGAATTGCTGTTTGATTTCTGTCCACCCCCTTTGCCGTAAGCGTCGTGAAGCAATGTATTATGATCTGAGTTGCAGACGCAGCATGTTTTTCTTAACGAACATTCTTTGCTATTCGTATGTACGTTTAGGCAGGTTTTGCATAAGTTGTATTTCGCAACTGCCTTCCGTTTTGCTTCAGGCTGTAATTAGAGAATTATTTTGCACGAAAACAACTTGTGCTCTTGATTGCAATGTGGACAGTTTGTTGCACTTTGATTGTCTATTGTCAATGAATTTGATTTAAACTTATTACTTTTGTTCTGATTTGCGCTAAATGCTTTTTAAGAATGAAATTTCTTGTATGTCTGACGGCTCCGACTGAGATGTTTTTTCAGTTTCTGACCTACGACGAGATGATTCCCATGATGTAAATTTTCCTTCTAGAAAATCGAGAAAATCTGCTATGTTGGGTAGCTCACGCGGGACCGCCAGTGACTCTAAGCAGTCGTTATGAGTCACCGTATCCAACTTTTGTGAAAGCAAGTGTACCATTATTGGGTCCCACGATGACGTGTCTACACCAAGGTTCTTGATCGCATTGATACATTCTTTTGTCGTATGCTGCTTATAATAGTTGAGTGGTAGGAACACCGAGCAATGAATTGAGATGTGACGTGAAGATCAGTTTCCGTTTGTTGTATCTGCGGTTGAGAATCTCCCATGCAGTCTTATAATTTTCCGAGCTGATTGATAGATGCTGAATGAGTTTCTCGCTTCGCCTTTCACTTTGCTTTTTAGAAACTGAATTCTCTGTGCGTTCGAAAGAGACAGACTAGAATGGATGGTCTTAACAAATACATATTTGAACGCTGTCCACTGTTCGTAGCTACCACTAAAAGCTGAAATTGCGATCTTTGGCGTCGACCTTTCTCGATATATAACTGACCACATTTTGGAGTTGATGGTTGCCTTAATTTCGTTGTAAACGAGTTCACACGAATTGTAAGACATCTCATATTGCACGTCGGCTTTGTTGGGCAAACTGTCAAGATCCCAATAAAGTGAATCAACTGCTTTCCACCTTGACTCTAACACCTTTAAGGCGTCTTCAAACTGCCAATTATCTTTGAGGAGGACCACGTTGATGTTTGATGCGATTCTTTGGAACGCTTAGAAATTGCTCCATTGTTTGCGTAGCATTTCGTCTGTTTTGCTGTTACTCGCGATCTCAGCTATTTCAGGCACCTTTATTGAACGGGGCGATTGGTTACCGCCTACAGCTCCACCTGCACCTTGCTCTTGAAGGGGTTTGGCTACAGTGATTGCGAGGTCGACGGTGCCAGCTCGAAAGTAAAGGCTGACGACTTTACTACGGGTGAAGCTGGTTTTTGTTCTTGAGTCAAATACTTAGTAAAGAGTTCCCTAAAGCTTCTGTAAAATTGTCTTGTCTGTTCATGGGAATCCTGTACAAAGTATTGATGAGAAGGATCTTCGCGCTCGCGAATCTTCTCGTGGTTATTTTAAAATTCTGACCAAT